>CM050220.1:31120923-32543423 GCA_027475355.1 Coilia nasus | reverse complement strand
CGTGACAGGGAGATTATAGTTTTTAGCATGAAAAAATACTTCAAAACGTAGATTTTCTGCTGGTTTCACAGTTTGTAGACAGACTTGCCATATTATGTTATTATTATTATAATATTGTCATATCCACCATTAAATGAACTTGTGTGTATGTTTGTGTGTGTGTGTGTGCGTGTGTGTGCCCGCATGTGTCTGTAGATGGTTACACCACAGACGACATTGAGTTCTACTGGAAAGGAGGAGAGAATGCCGTGACAGGCGTGTCCCGAATCGAGTTGCCTCAGTTCTCTATAGTGGATTACAAGCTGGTCTCCAGGAATGTTGTCTTTTCCACAGGTGAGAACATCTGTCCCTAAATGACACAACCTTTGGCCTTTGCCTCAGTATCAATCACATGTAATGACAAGCAATTAAGAATGTTTTTATATGAGCTAGAAGAGCTGAGTAAAAAGGGCAAGGTCAATATTAGGTGGACCATAATAATGGTAAAATCACAAAATGTTGGTCTTAATAATGTTAATGTTGGTCATAGTCCATAACCAATGGCATTAAACCAGACATGTTGTGATATTATAATATAAGAAGTCCTTTGGGTTTTATGTGTAATCCAAATACTAGCATGTAAAACATCACTTTTAGCAGTTTGTGGACTGGTAGGAGGCTAAATGTTCCTCTGGGAAGATATTCAACCTGCAAAGGCTTTTAAATGCCCATAAATTGCTATGAACTCTGGGTAAAAAAAAAATCAGATTCAGATCTATGAATTTTCAGAGGTGTTGTAAAAAAGAGTACTTCATCATAGAGTTTTAAGTAGACAAACTGAGAATTCATTTGAGGAAACACGCAACTCATTCTTCATTCAAACTGTCTAACCAAACTCCAATGCAAGACCTACAGACATGAAAGGATACACAGTGCAACCACCAACAACCAAAATGGATAAATCTGATACGCACTGAAAATATTTCACAACCGTGAGTTTTGGACTTATGTTCTTTAGACAAATTATGTAATACTCTTTTTGGCAGATAACTGGTGAAATAATTTTCCAATAAGCAAAAAAAACATGTCATAGTTTTTCTTGGCCCACATTGCAATTACCTTGCAGTGTTTTTGTTTTGACTTTGCTTCGTATGCATCCAACACTCTGCTATTAAGCTGCTTTGGGACTGTAAAATAGCACATGCAAATTGGCAATGGAGTGGCATCCCAGATTCTCTCTTGAGAAACATTTAGCACTGCTTATCATGTTAATTTGTAGAGACAGGTGAAAAGCAGTTATGCTTGTAAAGCTTTTTATAGCAAGATCAAGATATGAGATGTATGAGATTACCAATTGTACCTGAAATACATTAAATGTTTTGACCTAGAATAATTGAAACTCATATAAAATCAGCCTAACTGGGACATCTTTTCAAGTGTGAATATTATATTCCAAAAAGGAAGGATACTCTGACGTCAATGCATATGCACAGTAGCCTCTTCCACTGCCAGTAAGGATAGAAAATCCTGCATTTTCTAGCACAAGAAAATAAAAAAGATTACATTATTAGACCAGTATTCCAAGCTGTTCACTTCCAAGCTATCCCCCACCCCCCATGATTTCAGATTCCGCTCTTCTCTTATCCTGGGGTTGTTTTCCGTGGCTGTGGGGTGCTTGACCGCGTTTACAGGAGTGATAACAGCCATTAACTTTTCCTGTCCAGAACCCCCTTGCCT
This sequence comes from Coilia nasus, assembly GCA_027475355.1. NCBI lineage: Eukaryota > Metazoa > Chordata > Actinopteri > Clupeiformes > Engraulidae > Coilia > Coilia nasus. The sequence goes on along the minus strand of CM050220.1, from coordinate 32,541,707 downwards.
GACACACATGCACACAGATACATACACACACAGGGTCACACAAGCACACACACACATGCACACACACACACGCAAGCATGCATACACACGCAAACACACACACACACACACACACTCACACACATACACACACTCTCTCTCTCACACACACACACACGCAAGCCTGCATACACACACAAACACATACACACATACCCCCCCCCCTCCCATAGGTCCCGTGAGGACAGTGAGACACTTCAAAGACAGATTCAAAGAGTGTCTAATTAGCAGGTTTGCAGTATGCGCTGCCTGTATAGAAAATCACAAGAGAAACGCGTTATGGATGGCAGTGCAGCAATTACCCTCACCTCAAATTTGATTTGGATTTTATTTAGCCTCTCTTATTTTGGTGAGAGGGGTGGTGGGAATTGGAATTGGAATTGTGTTTGCGTGTTGCGCGCGCGTGTGTGTGTGTGTGTTATATAAAAAAACTAGGAACTTTCAATATAGGCCATCATATTTTCATGAGCCATCGTACCCATGGCATAAATTATTCTCTTCTATGCAATCACAGAAAACATTGCAGTAATGACATACCCTCTCCCTTCCTCATGGTCTTTCTTTATCTTTCCCATCTTTCTCATTCACACTCTTTCTCTCTCTCCCTGTCATTCAATCTTTCTTTGTGTCTCTCAAAATATCCTTATTCTTATCCTATTTCTTGCCCACTCTCTGCCTCTTTTTCCTTTGTCACTCTCCCTATTTCCAGGTCTTTTCCTCCTCATTCGCTCTCTCCTTCTTTCTTTCCTTATTTCCTTAATCTGTCCTGTCATTTCCTTACTATCTCTCTCCCTCTCTCTCTCTTCCTCTCTCCCTCAAGTGGTAATGGGAGCTGCTAGTTAGTATTCATTGTCACTCATCCCACATAAAATGTCACCATTGCCCGCCAATCTCATGTCAGTCCAGTGACACACTACATGAGCAACACACACACACATACAAACACACAGTCACGCACACACACTCGCGCGTGCACACACAGACTGGACACACACACGCACACGAACATTACACATGCCTCCCCCTCACCAATGAAAGCATCTTGGTGTCAAGTCCCGGTGAAACTGATTGGTCGTGGCGAAGGCAACCAGAACGCCCACAGACACTGCGTTCGAGCGATTTTTCAACATCCACCTCTCGCCTGCCCACTCCACTGGCTTTCCAGAGTGCTTGAGCAAAAGTGAATATGCATGCGTTATCCCCACTCACATACTCATCTGCAAGACTGCTGGGAAATGGGAAAAACTGTATTGAACCATAATGCGAAACACTCCTCCTTTAGTCCGTCAGTCTTGAAACATGTTATCTGCTTAGTTTGGTGCAGCAGGACTTGAAGGCAGTTTTTTTACCTAGCCTGTGCAAAACAAGCAGTGTCTACAGCAGCACCACTTTGTTCACGGCAAAATATGAAATCACAGCGAAATGCTGGAGATGCTTGTTACCATAGTGATAAATCCAACTGGTGCTACCTTTGCCATAGCAACTAAAACAAAACATTAAATATTTCTCTTTCCCTCCACACCAGACACTGTGAATCCCTTGTGGACTTTCAACACTACCTGAAAACTAGTTTTTTAACTAGTCTGTTTAGTACGACTTAGTTTTACCACATTCTAATTATGAGATTACTGTTTATTTAAGACTTTCATGATTTTATATTTCTAGTTGTGAAGTGATTTTCTTTTCAAATTATTATTATTATTATTAGGTGCAACCCATATGAGCTCTTTTTTATCTTACCTTATCCCATATCCCTAGGTGCCTACCCACGGCTGTCTCTGAGTTTCAAACTGAAAAGAAACATTGGATACTTCATCCTCCAGACCTACATGCCGTCCATCCTGATCACCATCCTCTCCTGGGTGTCCTTCTGGATCAACTACGATGCTTCGGCTGCACGAGTAGCATTGGGTAGGTGCACCAATGGAGTGTCCCAGGAAGCAGGTTTAGTCACTTAGGTATGTTAACTCAGAACAAGTGGTAAACTACTGTACTGTGACTGTATCTGTATGGATAGGAGGATGAAGCTATAGAATTATTTTATTAATGGATTTACGACTCTGAGTTAACTTATCTGGGTTAGTCACTAAACCACCTTTTTGGGATACCACCGAGGGGTGCGTTTCCCAAATAACTAACCAACTTAGCTTTAAACCAACATGGTACGATGTGCTGTTCAACTAACCAACATCCAAAGTGCAACAGTTTCCCAAACACAGTTGTACCTTCATTGCCTGAACCAAGTTTGAACCAGCACAGTTTAACCTACAATGTTTCCAGATGAGTCCGGAGAGCCTGATTTATTGTCGGAAACAGAGAGAAACAATTGAAAGTAGGCTATGACCCTTGTGAATGGAATTTAATTGAGATGACCAATTATGTAGCCAATTATTTATAGATACTAACATTGTTTATTAAATGATGCTAACCTCTAATTTTAGGAAAGCTGTATATGCACCATCACTGCAGAACACAGATGAGTTGTGACTATATGCAAGTCTCAAGAGTAGCCTACTGGTCTAGGTAATATAAATTATAGGAAATCTGACTTTCAAGTCATGTGGAAACAAAAGTCTACATAAATGCTTTTTTAACTAAAATCACATAGGCTACGAGTCCAAGTTTCAATCTGGATTATTGTACAAATAGCCTACAATTAGCCATTACAGTTAGCCTGATTAAAATAGCTTTCAAAATGATGTAAGACGGTGATATGCCATCTGTAAATGTGCTTATAAGGCAATACGCTATCAACAGTAGGCTTACTGCTTACAATCCATGTAATGACGGAGGAGCTGGAGGTTTATTTTCCTCTTGGCGACATTCTGACGTTCATGAACACAAGTCCAAGAATATGCAGGGTGGCATAAATTGACCACACTATGTTAATATGCACCAGGGGAGATACATGTTCACCCTGAAACTACCTTATAGGAAACGTGGCTGTTGTGAGAATTAACAATTTTATATTGTGCCGTAATTGTGTTGTTTGGAGGTACTTGAAGGTACGACACAATATGAGTCACTTAAGCTACAGTGCCAGTACCGTAAGCTACGGTACGGTGGAGTTACAAATGTCCTCCAAAATCAATTGTTTTGCTACAATAAGGGGCTTTTTAGATTCTACACTCAATATATTTCTCACCCCGTTTTGTAAAATCTGGATACAGAAAATCTGTATAATCTGGGATACAATGTCAAACAACTAAGATATTTCAAATGATCGAGGATTTAGAGACATTCGGTCTGCCATGTGGAATGCAGTCCAGACCTTCAAAAAAAGTTGGTTAGGTGAAACTAAGCACCAAGAGGTGCAGTTGCAAACCACAGTAGTTACCAACTTGGTTGCGAATGTTCGTATTTTGGGAAATGCCTGTGTCGGTCGCACTATGTTGGTTTACACTATGGTTTAAACTGTGTCGCACCTACATTGTGTGAACCAAGTAAGTTGCCAACAAAGTTAGCAACTATGCTTTTGGGAAACTGACCCCAGGTCATCACAGACCCTCACAAAACAGCAGTGGCACCACACTAGTGCACATAAAGCCATTTTACCTCAAACTGCACAGTTCTGTCTGGCCTGGAAATGTTCACTGTTACACACAGAAGGGATATAAGTGACATAAACTACAACCTCAATTCCGATGAAATTGGGACGTTGTGTTAAATGTAAATAAAAAATTAATGCTATAATTCTCAAATCATACAAGCAATATATGTGTTTGAGAATAGTCCAAGGACAACCTATTAGTTATTGAAACTGAATTTTTTTGTTGTTGTATGGGATTTCAATGGGTCATTTCAAATTTTAGGCCAACAACGTGTGTCAAAAAAGTTGGCACGGTGTCAATAAAAGACAGGAAAAGTTGAGTAAGACTAAAGAAAAAACAACAAAGGACACTTCACAGTTGATTATGTTAACTGACAAGATGATTTCATATAAAAAAGGCTTTCTTTCTTGTCTTTGACTGTCTTTGACTGATTTCAGCAGCTCAACTGGTAGGTGTCTTCTTCATCATGTTTTCCTTTTTATTATGCTGAAAATGTGACAGATCTGGACAGCACGCCAGTCATTTTAGCATCTGGTTGTCCTTATGATGGAGCCACAGGGTTGGAATTTTGTATAGAATGCCGTTTGACATCATTATCTGGTAATATATAAGGTCTACCCTCAAAATATAATGTCTGAGAGCCATCTTGTGCTGTTCAAAACTTATATATATATATATATATCATTCAGCATTCATTTTAACTCTACAGATAAATAAGCACACCATAACCAAGGCACTACTGCACCACCATCACAGACGCTGCCTTTTGGACTAAAACAAAAAGGATGATTTATCTCCTCTGTAGCTTGGAAGATGCAAGACTCCATTAAATTCAAAATGAATGACAAATTTTCAACTTTTGTAATTTGAGACGGACCCAGAAGACATAAAAAACTGTCCTGTGTTACAAATGTTGAAAATGTTCAAGTTTTGAACAGCACAATATTATAAAATTAGAATTTTTGAGGGTAGACCTTAAATATTACCAGATAATGAGGGCAAACGGCATTTTATAAACAACTGCAAAAGTGTGGCTCCATCATAAGGACAACCAGATGCTAAAAAAAAATTTCTTTAGTCTTACTCAATTTTTCCTGCCTTTCATTGACACCGTCCCAACTTTTTTGAGACACATTGCTAGCCTAAAATTTGAAATGACCATAAATATCCCATACTACAACAAAACTCCAGTTTCAATAACTGATAAGTTGTCCTTGGAATACTCTCAAACATATATTCCTTGTACTGTATGATTTGAAAATTATAGCATATTTTTTATTTACATTTAACACAACATCCCAACTTCATAGGAATTGGGGTTGTAAAATTAGCTGAACTAAACCAACTTAATTGAAAACATCAGACTAAAACATCTGTGTAAAAGAAATATTTCTTCTTCCAACACCTCCTCTTCTGTCACCTCTTGCATCCTTACATTCTAAGCCTAATATGGACTACTTCCCGTGTTCCCCCTCACACTATATTTTAACAGTGACAACGTGTGTAACAACATAATAGCAATGTGTACTCACTGTATACTGTACATAGGGTTAAAGTAAGGGGTAGGATTAGGGCTTGATATAATGTTACATGTTGTTATACACTTTTGGGCCTTTTCCACCAGCTTGGTCCCTACTATACCCTACTCGACTCAACTTTACCCCCGTTTTTTTGCTTTTCCATCAGCCCTTAGGCCTGGGACCATTTGTTGTCCCTGCTTTGGCAAGGTTCCAAACGGGGAGAGCCAATGCTAGAAATGTGACTTCACAAAGGGTTGGCCACTGATTGGAGAAAAACAACTATTTAAGCCCATGCAGCTAAATGTTACCTACTTACTGTTGGCTGCTGACTAGTCATGATAGCTATGCTAACATAATGTTTTGAACTAACAATTGTTATTTTTCTGACATGAAAACCAGTGTATAGCTTTACTGGCATAAGTTATAAAAGGCGTTTTTTTAGACACTTGCTATTTCTTGAGACTACATAACTTTAATCAAAGTTGTTAGGTGCTACCTCGTTAGCACACATTAATAATACATTTTATTTGTTACATGGAGCCTTTCAAAACACCCAAGGTTACCTTACAGAAAATAAAAATAAAGTCAACACTGAAAACAATAACAAGAGCATTAAAATAGTGAAGCAAGGGAAATGGCTTAGAGCCCATATGCTAATTTAAAGGTAGGTTTTCAGTGCACTTTTAAATTGTGACACAGAGTCCAGTGCGCAGATGTAAGACGGAAGGGAATTCCATAGTTTTGGAGCAGCATATGAGAAGGCCCTTGCACCCATTGTGTTTAGCAAGATGTTAGGTTGGACCAGTAATCCTGCACTAGATGGTCGCAGTAAACGTTCCTGAATATATGGTGGGGCAAGATTGTGGAGGGCTGTGAATGAAGTTAGTAGGATTTTAAAGTCAATCCGCTGGGATATTGGAAGCCATGGTTGGAGCAGCAGAGGTGTAACATGGTCGGAAGATTAGCCACATTATCAGCGCCGACACAGCTAGCTAGCTAACTCAGTTACATGTAATATAATGTATACAATTACAATTCCATGGCCGAACGAGTAAACCACTGACATTGTACGCAACATTGAAAAGTAATACAGCTTGTTTGTCTGTTTTATTGCTCATTAGAAGTACATCCTAATGCAAGGTGACACTCCCAAATACACTGGAACTGCATTTTATCTTCTTACTTTGGCGTTGGAGGTCAATCTCTTGCTTGTACCTCTCAGTCACAGCATGCCCGCAATGCCTATAACCCAGGCACGCCGTTGGTTGACAGGCTGGTGGGCCCTCTGGAATTGTTGAAGGACCACCTCGTTGTTCTAGTTCATTCTTAGTCTACCTGCGGTACTGTTCAGATACTGTGTGCATAGTTCCAATAAAACTTAAAAGCACACGTTTTTTGAGAAATTTTGTTCTTTATATACAATTTGCTTCAGATAAAAGTATCTGCTAAATGAAACGTTAATGTATTACCCATACAGCAAACGGCACATTCCTCCTAGCATTAAAGCACCACAGCAGGCCTCTGTCGTACTCTAATGGAGAACATTTTTATCCCTGCTGCTTGTTGTCTGTCCAGCTTAACACCATTCCTTTCTGCAGCCGCAGAGGGAAGTGAAGGCATATTTCAGGGTGGAAGTTGGCCTGGGGCCCAGCAGAAAGTGGTAGTAGCTCCATCAGCAGCAGATGATGGCAGTTGCAAGGGAGGATAATGAGTCGGCCAGACCCCCAAATCACTCCGACCTCTGCCGGCCATCGGCCATAAACAACAGGAGCTGTGGGCCGCAGTATCACTTTCCTGTGTGTGTGTGTTTAGGAAAGAAATCGACAACTAATGCACAAGTAGCACTCCCATAGTGAGTGGCATCTCATTCATTTGCTCTCTCTTACCTCAGAGTGGATGTTTTATTGTACAACTTAACCCTTTAAGACGCACCCCCTGTTATAACTTTGTTGTTACCAGAATGGCAATGACCAGGTTGTAATGTGTTACTAAAGACTCAATGTCATGTCGTAGTAATGTTGTAATGTTGTAGTTACATTTTTTTCAGTCACAGTGAGTCGTAGCGCCGGCGATACGGTGCTGCGCTAAGAGGCTACCAAAGACTTTGTATAAATGTGAATGAGCAGTCTGCAAGTCTGCAAAAAAGGCTGGTGGGGACTGCCCCTTAAAAAAGCTACAGCGGACATTAGAAAGGAAAGGGGCCAAATCGGATTATCTTGTCCTGGGCCTGTGTGTTACTTAAAGCTTACAAAAAGAAGAAAGCTTAAAAAAAATACAGGGAGTGGAAAACCTGGTGGTGTGGTGTGCTGGTGTGATGAAATGTGGAAGGTCATTCAGTTCCTCTTACTTAGTGGACACCAGGGGGGAGAGGTAAGGGTAGGAGAGAAGAGGAGAGGAGAAAAGAAAAGGGGCAAGATAAGGAGATGAGAGGAGAGGACAGGAAGGAAGAAGGTGATGATGAACACATAGGGCCCAATAATAGGGCCCAGAAGAGTGGGAGAAAGCAGGGTCTGCTGATTAGTGTTGTTCCAGATCTAGATATAAGTGTGTGTGTTTGTGTGTGTGTGTGTGAGAGAGAGAGAGAGAGAGAAAGAGAAAGAGAGCAAGAGAGAGAAACATAGAAGTGACAGCATTTTTATTGTACTTTTTTATGAATAGTCAGCTTATTTGTGCAAATGAGTGTGGCCTTTGTGTATGTGGTCTTTGTCTCAGGCCTGTGTGTGTGCGTGTGCGTGCATGTGTGTGTGCGTGCATGTGTGTGTGCGTGTGCGTGTGCGTGTGTGTGTGTGTGTGTGTGTGTGCACCTGTGCATTCCCTGAGAATTATGCATAGTCCATTGATGTATGGGCCAGTCAAATAAGGGCTTTCCTCCTGAGAATAATGCCCCTGAAACAGGAGCTCTTCGTCCAGCTCTGCACTATTTACTCCTCCCAGGCAGGAAGTTCTTTAGCGGCCTACACCCCTCGCTCCAACCTCTCCCTACCTCCACCCCCATCTGCCTTAGCCCCAGCTCCACCCCCACCCCTGCTAGTGATGGATGAAGTACTTTTAGTCATTACCATGCTGCAGCTAAGAGCTATAATCAAGAGGCCAATACAACCGTTTGGATACAAATTTCATTTAAAAGCCAGGCTAGTATATAGTGGCTTCAGGCTCTTGCACCTGCACATGCTGAGGGGAACCATTTCCTTTTATTTACAGTGAATTGGAATGTATTCACAGGAAATGCATTGTGAAGATGCAGGTGGGGCTTATGAATGTAGTGAGTGAAAGTAACTGTTAGGTGGTGAGGCAGTGGAGAAATAGGGGGAATATATAAACCGTGCATTTTTTTATGGCTTTTTAAAATTATGCAAACCATGTAAAAAGGGCATTTGGAAAAAAGATAATATCTTCCACAGCATATGAATGGTTCTATTAAAATAATTCCGACGTTAGGAACAATTCGAACCTTTCCTGGTGTTCAACGTGTCACACAGGAATCCATTCCAAGTCAAACTGACTTGCCTGCCTACATCCACCCACACAACCCTACCCTCTACACACACACACACACACACACACGCACACACACACACACACACACACACACACACACACACACACACACACACACACACACACACACACACTCACACACATGGACAGGCACACCTCACTGGCTTTATGTAAGCAGTCAGAGATTTCTGGGACTATTTTTGTAGCAGGTTGAGCTGTACAGCTAGATGGCCACCATTTGTCAATGCTAAAGAAAGGCTGGGATTTTTTAACCCTTTAAATGGATTTAGCCAGCATGTCTTCACCCCCCTCCTCACACCCTAATGAGATTACATTTGGAAATGCTGGCCAGCATGCATCAAAGACAGCCAGATTTGGCTTTCTGAAATGTGAGAAGGTGACCATATGGCATGCTCTATTTTGGTGCAGCATACACATAGTATCTTGACACATCAAAAAATGAACGTTAGAGCACAAGTCATTTCCATGTTTTCTTTAACTGTTCCTGATATCTATGGAGAATGAATGGTACCTGTGTTTAAGCTTAGTGTAATGCAGTCTTTTTGCAGCCCAAACTCTTGGGCTTGAGTGCATCTGACATTCAAACTGATTGGACACCAGCCCATCATATCCCATGTTCTTATCTTACTTTCAAAGGACAAGTGGAGTATTGATTGGCCCATTAAAAGCTGCATACCTCCAGATATAGCACGCTTTGCTCAAACTAGTGATGGAACACGTGTGATTGCTTATCAACAACCCACTGGCCTTTACAATGGCGCCCTCAGCCAAAGAATCTTCTACACAATAGAGAAACATACTAAGGTACAAAAAAACATACTAAGGTACATTTGTGAGTAGAACACGAATGTCTTGTGAGGTTTGAGTCAATATGCTGTTTAGTCAGGATGTTTTTTAGGGCACTGCCAACCTAAAGTAAAGCACAAATTAGACTTAGAAATCAGGCAATTTTTTTTTCATGAAATATAGTCTGCTCATCAAGGGACTTGTAGATGATTCTTCCCCTTTTGGGTGGTATGAGGTGTGGGGGTGTGCCTTAGAGATTTTGAATTCCAGAATTTTTAAAGCATCTTGTTTTCAGTCTTCCAACATTATTCTGACAATATGTGCAAGTAGCACAGCTGAGCACTGCAGATACTCCACTGGCACACATTCTGTGTGAGAAAGAACGATAAAAAGTTCCAAAGACTAGAAGTGTGTGTGTGTGTGTGTGTGTGTGTGTGTGTGTGTGTGTGTGTGTGTGTGTGTGTGTGTGTGTGTGTGTGTGTGTGTGTGTGAGTTGAAGGTGGAGGTGAAGCATATTTTTTACCTGGTGGTTGGATGTGTGTGGATGAGGGCACAGGTGGAGGGCCCTGTGATAAACCATGGGGATTCAGAGTTCTAGAAGCACAGGGGGAAAGCCAATGAAAACAAGGCCGCTGTAAAGGAAAACAATAGAGAAACCAGAGTGGCCAATAAAGTCATACGGTGTGCTTCACGCACACAGTAAAAAAGAACCAGAGAGAGAGAGACAGACAGAGAGGGAGGAAGGTTCCGAGTAAGTTTTCATTCCTTTCCTGGTTTTTGCATGTCTCCATTATCGCACAGTTTCAGAATGGACGATCTTAGGAGTGAGTACTCCATTCGGCCCTGAAAACCTCAGCTTGTAGCTTGTGGCAAACTCGATGCTGATAAGCTGTTGTTGTCACTCATAACATCTTGTGAAATATATTAGACATAAATGGGCTAATATTGCTGGAAACTCGCAATAAATAGAAATACTAATCACAATTGTTTAGGTTTTATCCAGTTTAATCCACAAATCCACACAGATGCAAGCCTGCAATCAGTCATGTTCACTGCTCTGAGACACAAAGTTTTCCTTTGTTACATGGTGTCTGACAAACGTTCTGTTGCGAGTATGACGATCACGCAAATGACATTCCCAGTACTCCTCCCTCTCCCTGAAATACCGTCGGAACTTCCCCTAATAGAAACACGCATTCTGTTTCACAAATTCACCCAAATATGCATGATCACTTTAGCACACACACATACTAGGGCTGGGTTAAAAAAGAATAATTTATCAATACGTATCGATACGTATTCAAAAAATGAAAGATGAGTGTTTTTTTTTATTGTAACTTTTTATTTATGATATTTTCGTCACAACAACGGGGGAGGGGGTAGAGCTACACAACAAACCAGGAAAAACAGAGAAAAACAAAAAACTAAAAACAAAACAGAAAACATGAGGTCATAAAAAAGTGTACATGTTATGATCATTACCTATCTGGTTAACCTATGTTGACAGTTCTATGTCATTCGTGTAAATGGACCACTTTTTCCACCTTCTCTCTCCAATTTCTTTTTTAAGCCATATAGAATAGGTCATCTGTTCAAGGGGCTATAACTGTTTAGCTATACTAACAAATGTACCCACAGTAGGAGTGTTTTTCTGAAGCCAATATTTAGTGATTGCTTTTTTCCCTGCATCAGAATTTTTAGGAGGTACTCATCATCTTTGTCCTATTACAATGTCCAGTTCTTTTTCTCAGCGTTGCTTCACATATTCTGTGGAGTCCTTCTTGAGAGATGGGACAGCATGGTACAGTTTGCTTATCAGTCCTTTGCTGTTCTTGCCATTGTAAGCATCAACAAACAACGGAACAACCTTGGACCATTCCTTCTGATCAGATTCCCTAAACTCTTTACAAAAATAATCAGAAATTTGCAAGTACCTGTAAAAGTCCTGTCTCCTCAACCCATACACCTCACATAAATGTTCAAAACTCTAAAGTGTTCTATCCTTAACTATTGTGTATAGAGATGTAATACCATGAAAAACCCATTGTTTGTATCTGAAATCATACAGTGATGGCTTATAGTCAGGGTCATAAGCAGGCCACCTGAGTAGTTTTACCTCCCTGGAGCTGGTAGCGTTGAACAATTTCAGACCATATCTTCAATGATAAGTTCACCCAGTCACTCTCTGTCTGTGGTCTTTCCTTACCCCTGTAAGTACTACCTATTAATGATTGTAATGGGACATCTGTCAAGGATGTCTCTATATTTTTTCATTTAGCTTCATAAGATGGGTTGCATAGACATATAAGTGCCCTTAGCTAAGCTGATATATAATAGTCCTTTAAAGATGGGAGTGCCATGCCCCCCTGTTCCCTTGGTAACTGAAGTGTGGAACATTTCACACTTGGTCTCTTATTGTTCCATATACAATAGTAAGATGTACTTATTCCATTCTCTGAATTGTTTTGTAGAAATGTCTATTGGAAGTAACAAGAAAAGATAAAGTAATCTGGGCATTATGTCCATCTTAACTGTTCTTATGGCCAAAATCAATGGGGGAGGAGACTCCATCTATTAAGATCCTCATATATTTTTTGTTAACATAGTTGTAGTTACATTGAAATAACTGACACTGGTCTTTAGTCAAATATACTCCTAAGTATTTGATCTGGGTGGAATGCCAATTGAACATGTATTTTGTTTTAAGTTCCTACGTGGGAGCAAAATTAGATGTCATGACCTGGGTTTTATTAATGTTAAGAACATATCCTGAGTATTTCCCATATGTTTCCAGCATATCCATTAAAATTGGTAGACCAGTGGCTGGGTCAGACAATGTAACCAGTACATCAACGGCTTACTTTGTATTCCTCTCCTCCAATGGAGATACCGGTCAGTTTTGCCTCCTGTCTTATCGCCTGAGGCTCAATGAACAGGTTGAAGAGGCTGGGGCTGGCAGGGCAGCCCTGTCTACACCCTCGCTCCAAGCTGATAGGATCTGAGAGGCTGCCATTAACCTTAATCCTAGCTATCGGGAAGGAATGAAGTGCTTAAATAGAACTGATACATTTATTCCCAAAGCCAAATCTTTTCATTACTGAATAAAGAAAATTCCATCCTACTGAGTCAAAGGCCGTCTCTGCATCTAAACTTAGAATTATGGCCCCTGACTGTGTTTTGTTCATATTTTCAATAATATGGAGGGATCTCCTAATGTTATCTTGTGTTTGTCTATTTCTAATGAATCAGATTTGGTCCTCATCTATTAAATTATTCATTACAGTTTCCATTCATTTTGTTAAGATTGTTGCATAGAGCTTATAGTCTAAATTTAACACACTGATAGGTCTACAGTATATCCTTTGCAATCCATCCTGTCCTTCCCTTCCTTAGGGGTAAGAGATATGAATGCCTCTCTCCAAGATGGTGGGTGAGACCCATCTTCTAGTATATAATTAAAGCATGTTTCAAGAAGAGGTACCAAATGTTCTCTCATGGTTTTGTACCATTCCGGGGGAAATCCGTCCACACCAGGTGGTTTTGTAAGGCTCCGATCGGCCTGGTGAGTCAATGTGCTGTTGACGAACCAGAGGGCCTTCAAAAGGCCATTTGCTCTATTGTTTCAGTCCACGAGAACCCACAGCAGATCCTTAGCTTGTTATCTTTTAATTAGGTGTCCCACACCCCACTGTGTCCTCATCTGGGCTCTGCCAACAGATGGTGTGGGGGACGCACCCAGGTCAACATCAGGACAAGAGATATGGGAATTTAGCAGTGTATGCTATTGTAGAAATGCTATGAGATTTACATGTCATGTTTGGTTTCATTCTGATGATCTCAGTGTGAGTGGTATACTGGTCTCAGTTCTGAATCAGACTCTGGTTATTATAAGAAAGATCTTACATTCCAAGGTTTCCAGGTAATATGAGGCAGTGGGCTGTCTCCAGCCCCCCTTGCGCAAGATAACACCTCATGGTGTGCTCTGAACAAAGGACCAAGACTGGGTATTTAAGGGAAAGATACTAAAACCTCCTTGAGTTATCTTGTACCAAGGATGCTCCCACACTATGTGGGTGAGTTGTCCTGTAGCCATGACACTCACGCACTGGTGTGTTAACGCTCTTGGGTAGAGAGGTAGGTATGTTCATGCTTTGACTGTTTGTGCTTTTATGTCATTCCATAGTCCATTTGTAACTGCATATTACTCATTGATTTGACTGTAAGCGGGATATTGCAACTTGGTTCAGTAGCTTGTACCTAATAAATTGTCATTATTCTGACCCACATTTTGTCTCTGATGAACGTATTACCTTGTTTAAAGTAGATATGGGTAAAAGCGTTTCCATAATCCCTGTCTAGGATTAGTCTCATACTGAGGCAGATGGTAAAATCCTGTCCGGGGTCCCTGTCTAGTCACCTAGGTTTGGTTATGTCATGTGAAACTGCCACTAACTAGCGGCGGGTGACTTCTGTCTCATGTTTAACTCTATCAGCCATGTGTCAGCAGACACAGCCGGCCCAGCACCTCTGAGCGGCCGGGTTAGGACGGGAGCAGGTAAAAGCACCTGTGGCAGCAGCATGACCGCTGTACCATTCACTAGACTAGTTTTCATATATGTCCGTGGTGAAGCCAGAATGTAAAACGGCCGTTGGCAAGACCTGAGCGACGACACTATCCCCAGTCGAACCCAAGTAATGTCTAGTAAGAGAGGCACTCATGTTAACATGATCTTGGTTGTCTTACTCCATAATCATAAGTCAATGGATAAAGCTTTATAATTAGATTAGGGTGGGGCCTATCGGCTGAGGTCCTGGTAAGTGGTATCAGAGATTTAGATATAGGTGAATTTCTTTATTGACATGTTCTGTTACGGCGTCCAGAGACCCAAAGCAGCGAACTCTCTCGTGTTCCACTTCCTGTTCCGCCGTTGGTTCCGGAACAATTTGTTATTATTTAGACTTGAAATGGCATTATTTATCTCCTCCATCGTTATTGATTGAATACGTTTTTCATTGATTTGTGTGCCAATATTTGGAAGGTCTAGAGAATTTAGGAAATCCGTTATTGTCTGTGTATCTGCCTGATCCCTTTAAGAGTAAAGAGATGTATAATATTTCTCAAAAGCTTTTTTATGTCATCTAAGTTTTTAACAGTCTTGTTTGTAACAGGGTCTTTTTATCTCATTAATTGTATTTTCAGCTTGTTGCTTTTTTAGTCTCCAAGCTAGCAGCTTTGATGCTTTAGGACCAGCCTCATAGTATCTTTGTTTCATGAATCTGAGTTTTTTCTCCATCTCCTCACTAAGTACTGTGTCTATGCACTGCTTAATAAGTCTTATTTGTTTAATAATTGCAGGGTCCCTATTGGTAATATGAATATGTTCAAGATCCTTTAATTTTTCTTCCAAATCTGACAGTCACATTGTTTTTATTTTCTTTAATAAAGCTGACCGAGCTATGATCTTACCCCTCAAGACAGCCTTAAATGCATCCCATAACATACTAGGATTTACAGTCCCATTATCATTTTCAGAGACCTATATGTCTAGTTCTATTTTCATCATTGACACAAAAACTGGCATCATTTAACATGGCAGAGTTTAACCTCCAGAGAGCTTTACGCCTTCTGCCTTCCAAATGCATTGTTACTTAAACCCCTGTATGGTCAGAGAGAATTCTCTGGCCGTTTTTGCATTCTTTGATCCTGTGCAGATCCTTGTTATACATAAACACATCATCTAATCTTCAGTGAGTTGCATGTCTCCCTGAAAAAAAGGTATACCCAGGTTCTTTACCATGTATTGCTCTCCACACATCATTTAGTCCCAGTTCTCTTAAGGCCTTGTTAATTATTTTTTTCCGTAGGGTTCCTTTTCCTGTTTGTATTGGTGGTATCTAAAGATGGATTGAGGAGTACATTGAAGTCACCGGCACAAATAAGTGTTCCATATGTTGCTGTTGCAATCGGATCAAACACTTTTTTTAAAAAAAAATGATGTTTCACTCCTTGGAGGGGCATAAATATTAAATAAAGTCACTTTTCTCTGACCTATTTTACATTTAACCAAAACAAACCTGCCATCCCTAATTTCAGAAATAAATTCAAATGGAGTCGAGTTTGAGATTAGTATTCCTACCCCCCTTTTCCTGCCATCTTTGTATGATGAGAAAAAGTAATTTCTAAAACCCAGCTTTTTAAGTTTTTCATCTTCATCTGCAGACATGTGGGTTTCCTGCCAAAACACTATATTTACCCTGTCCCTTTTAACCTTGGCTATCATCTTGCTATGTTTTATAGGATTGTGAAGTCCATTCACATTCCATGACAATATATTATAATATTGATATAGTATGTATGTTACCATTGGTATCTCTTGATTGTACACTCCATGACCTCAAACAGAAAAAAGAAAAAGGGCTGCCACTTGGTGGGGTCCCTCGGTCAATAACAAAAAACATTTGAGGCAGTCTGTTGACGATGCATTAGTATCAGCTATTCAAATATGATCAAAAAGGCGACTATTTAGGCAAGTGGCTCTCCTCTTCTGAGGCATCCGCATCCTTCCTGCGATATTCCTGTAGTCTCTCTCTGACCTGTTTCTGGAATTCCTTCCCTCTGAAACCGGTCTTGTTAACCACCTCCCAGGGTAGCAGCTCAGACAGTGTTTCCTCCGTAAAGAGCTCCGCATTTTTCTCGCATGTGACCTCGCCCACGTTGAGTCCATGTCTACGCAGATCCTCTGCTGCTTGTGTCGTGTTGTAGTACGTTACTAGCATGGTAAACCAGCCATACTTCATTTCATTTTGTACAGAGGGTCTGGACCGGAATCTCTTGAGGGTAATTTAGTCGGCCCCAGCAAAACCGATCCAATCAGCGAACAGAAGGTGTGTTCGTTAGCTGTGACGTTGACCTTGTGTGCTACATTTGAATTGTAGTGCGTAGGTAGGCTAATTGCATACGTGATGACCAGGCGTTAGCGATTGGGTAAAGGCAGAGGCACTTTTTTTAAACTTCAGCAGAGTCCACACCTCCAACAAATCGTTTCTGACTAGGGGTGCAACGGATCAGTGTGTCCACGGTTCGGTTCGGTCCACGATTTGTGGGCCACGGTTTCGGATACGGTTCGGATGCAGCAGGGTTTTCCAAACTGTGGTGTGTGCACCACTGGGGGTGTGCAAAATGAAAAGAGCAAGGGCAGATACATGTGTTTTTACTACAGTGTTAATAAACATTAAATAATTCGATTAGTGCTGTGCTCAAACACGTTCACTATAGTAAATAAAATACTATACTGGAAGGGTCATTAGTTGTCTGTATTTTGGTTGAAGAGGAAGTATCTTTACGTTTTGCTCCGCTTATATTTATAGTCGGGTGGTTGCGGCGTAAGTGTGCTGCCATGTTTGAAGTGGAGCCTGATGAATACAAGAACGATGCGGAGCAGTGTTTGCAGACCGTGCGTTGCTTGTTTACCGTCTTGTTTCCTTGGTCATCATATTCTACGCTGAAACCAAAATGTTCCCACACCGCGGATTTCAGAGACGATGGTGCCTCTTCAAACTTGGGTCTCGTGTCTTCTCCTACACTTGCCATGTTTTCTGCACTCTTCCCCAGTGTCTGTGTCGGAGCGCTGATAGGTTGAAGGCAAGCTTGGGAAAATTCTCATTGGCTCTTGCGTCTTTGAAGGCGGTACTGGAGAGAAACCATTCCCCCGGGTCCTAAACACCCTTGCGCGTTGTACGGTTCACAGAATGCATAAGCAATCACTTTCTATTAAACAAGCAAGTTTAATATCTCGCGTATCCGAAATCCGATCCGATCTACAGAATGAACCAAACCGTGCTAAACGAACCGAACTGATTCGAATACAATCCGAAACCGTAGCACCCCTATTTCTGACTGTGTCTGGTCCAGACCTTCTGTACAAAATTAAATAAAGTACGAGGGGCTGGTTTACCAGGCTAGTACGTTACCGTGTCGGTTTGCAGATTAACTCGCATTCTGGTCATTGGGGTCTGAAAGCGTATCCCCTGTTCCTTCAGTGCTTTCTTAATGGGAGCATATTCTTTCCTCTTCTTTTGCACAACCTCGGCATAGTCATGGTCGAAATAAACTCGTTGGTTATTGTAGCTAAGACCTTTCTTCCAAGCTGCGTTGAGGATTTTGTCTTTGATGGTGAATTGAAGAAAGCGAACCACCATTGAGTGTGGTGGAGTGTTAGCGGATGGTTTAGCCGCTAGTGCGCGGTGGGCACGTTCTATCTCAAGGTCACTGCTCCAGTTGGGATCAATGTCCTCACTGAGTTGCGTCTTGATCATGTTCACCACAAATGCTGTTGCAGATGTACCCTCTGCATCCTCTGGTATTCCATAAATTCTGATGTTGTTCCGCCTTGCGTGGCCCTCCATCTCAATCACTTTATCCTGCAATGTTCGCTGATTTGTTAGCAACCAAGTGAGCGTATCTTTAACCGCAATATCCCATCGCTCTGCATCCGCCATGTTGTGCTCAATCTCTCCAACGCATTTGGTAACATCTTCAATCTGGCTTGTCACAGTTTTCTGTGTATTTCTAAAGTGAATTCGTCCATTTGTTTTTGATCTTCTCTAAATCACTTGCTAAATTCTTGGAAGTTTCTTTTCAGCTCGGTTCTTAGGGTTTCCATTCCTTTAGTTGCTGTTACACTCACTGCTTCTCGAATTGTAGCCAGGCTTTCATCCTTGCCATGTGCTCCTCTGTGTTTCTCTCCATCTCCCAGCTTTTCTTCAGTTTCTTACGCTTTCATAGCCGCCTTTGCTTTCTTGGGTTTGTCCGCACTCATTCTTACAAGTGTATTTAAACACAAATATATGTATTTTATAGTATTGAGTGGGAAATCGCTAAGCTGATACAGGAGCTCAGATTTTATGCTGCCATGTCAACTCTCATGCCACTGGAAGTCCAAAGATCAATGTGTGTGTGTGTGTATGTGTGTCAATATATATATTATTATTTTTATTTTTTATTTATTTTATTTTTTTTTCATTTATATATATATTTTTAAATATCAATATTGTATCGAATCGTATTGGATCAAGAATCGTATCGTACCTTGTGTCGTAGAATTGTATAAATTCAGGAAATCCGTATTGATTCCAACTTTATGATGACACTAAATTCTTGATGGTAAAAACACCAGCCATACAATGTTACAGTTATTCTAGTATGGTTTGTAAGTGATGGTAATGAATACTAATGTAAATTTATTGTTTGCTGTTTTTAGGGCCCAAGCATCATGCAAAGCCCTATTCTTCTTCTTTTTTTCCTTCTTCTTCTTCTTCTCACAAACTTTTTTGAGGTACTTCCTATTCACCTTATTCTAACACCATTTTCCCATTTTCAACACCATTAACCCATTTTCGAAGGTGAAAATCTTCCGCGTTAGTATACAACTTCCAGCCGGCTTGCCACAGCCATAGACATATGTATAGGATGTCTATAGCTACAGCAAGTCAGCTACGTTGGAAAACCCTGCGAATTTAGATGGATAAGCTAACTTAAAAAGACACAAAAACAAGATTATAAGGTCGGATGGAGAGATTGTACTTCGTCACCCTAGGTTAATGAATTCCACTGAGTGACTGGATGATGTAGTGGTGGGCTGCGGCAGGCGAGGATTTGTCAGAAAAAAAAAGACACAGAAGGGGATTCATGGAAATGGCCATTGTATTTGTAACATCCCTAGCTATGCAGACCGTTGCTTATGCTACTGCTTTTCCAGCAACATTTACCATTTAGCTTCTGCAAGCCATGAATACAATAATTTCACCTTTGGCAACGCTAATTGAGATGCTAAACAACAAAAGAGTCTGCCGCGCTATTTCATACACACACACCACTTGCTACCACTTGCTACGTCTGTGCTGACAGCAAGCCACTCACGACTCGTTGCACCCTCCTCGCATCGCAACATTTCTTGTGCCATCATTCTCACGTGTTAATATAATTGTTTTGTGTGCGGATCCTATGAAAATTGGACGATATTCTGCTCTGAAAGCTTGTATATTCTAGCCTGGTAAACCCGCCCCTCGTACTTCATTTCATTTCGTGCAGAGGGTGTGGAACAGAGACCGTCAGAAACGATTTGCTGGAGGTGTGGACTCTGCTGAAGTTTTAAAAAAGTGCCTCTGCCTTTACCCAATCGCTAACGCCTGGTCGTCACGTATGCAATTAGCCTACCTACGCACTACAATTCAAATGTAGCACACAAGGTCAACGTCACAGCTAACGAACACACCCCCTGTTCGCTGATTGGATCGTACTTTCTGCGACTTGCCAAATGCTTCTCAAGAGATTCCGGTCCAGACCCTCTGCACGAAATGAAATGAAGTACGAGGGGCGGGTTTACCAGGCTATGTATATTCGGCTCGGTCCTGGTTTGCCTACCGCTCTGGCTGAGCCGAGTTCCCACATGAAAATGTTACAATGTTTAATATTGTGTTTGGCGACGTTCAGAAACATTGAATGTAGAAGCGCGGAGCAGTAGTCTAATTTTATAGCTTACTTAAATACTAGATATATGTGCCGATGTTTTAGATCGTTACATTTCAAGTAACATCAGTTGAGTTGCATGAGGGGAGACCCGCAAAGGAGATAAAAATAACTTCCTCATCGCTGGATAGCGGACAACAGATTATAAACCGGCCCGTGGTCTCTTCCAGAATCACCAAATTTGTTGGGTGTGTTGGGCTTACCAAAATGATAAACTTTCATATATACATGCATTAGCCACGCCTAACAGGAAGTGCGTTAATTGGGTTATGTGTGTTTGGATACATGATGAGTTTTAACATACTCCTCCAAGACAGTTCAACAGATTCATGTCACATTTGGCATATACATGTATGATGCCAAGATGTTGCTGATGTTAAGTTGCGAAGGGAGTTTGGATGTTTCGAAGAGAATGATTTTTTAATATCTCGCCACATACTGTAAACAGGAAATGTGGTATTAAGTCCTAGTGCATTGAAAGATTTGTCTGAAACTTCTCAGGTTATTAGATACTATGGTTATGATGAAATCCAGACACCCAATATGCCTGTCTGGCATAGCACCACCAGCTGGCCAAAGAAAGAACATTTTTTATTTTGTTTTGACACATGAATAATTTGGCACACTTGTCCCAGCCTGTGTATGATAATATGATGATATCCACATGCCTGAACTGGCAGTGTCACCAGCTGGCAATAGAAGGACCCCCCCCCGCCCCCGCCCCTTTTTTCAGTCATTCTAGCTTAGTACATTAATTCAAGTTAGGTGTATGTCAACTCACCAACGTCCTGAGTTCATATATCCACACAAGTACACACACACACACGCACACACACACAGTCTGTCATGCCCAAACTAGCATAGCACCACCAACTAGCAAAAGAGGAATTTTGTTAAATTTTGCTCCGAAGTCGTTCTAGCTTCCTACAATAACCCAGGTGTATGTAAACTCACCAGACATCCACACAGGTATACACACACACACACACACACACCTACACACACACCTACACAGACAGGGCCAAACACAAAGAAACAAAAACACATTACTCACACAAACACACACACACTGACAGACTGTCATACACACATAACAAGCACATCATTTTCCAGAGATTTACAATTCCTGCCTGACTGGTTTTAAACTCAAAGATTTTTTTTAAACTCTGTCAAATATCGTTCCTGGATTATTTAGCAGAATAATTCAGGTTAGATGCACTTACTGTTGTCCCTACTTCACACATCCACAACGGCACATGCACAAATACATTTGGCACATCCCACACCAAGGTGTAGGGCAAAAACTAAATCCTCAAATCTGATCAGATTCAAATCTGAGGAAATCCAGACAAGGTTGAAACATTATTCTGTGCCATGAAATAAATCAAAAGTAAAGCTTTTTGCTGGATTGAGGACATGCACAAGTACACACATACACAGAAACACTGTCCCACTTTTTGGGTATTGGAGGTGGTCACCATATTGTTGGGTAGCAAAATGTCATGGGTTGCGGGACTGGAGGTGCAAGGGCCCATCATCGCCACATACAACTATATTTTATTATTTTTTTATTTATGTCCCCAGGAAATGACAGACAAGAGATATTAGAGCATAAGCATTTCAAAGCCCTTCATTCCTAATGTCAACCACGGCTAAGAGTGAAAATGTACAACTCTATGCAAATGAGTTATTTTAGGCCTGTAACCAGAGGGGGGATGGTGGCTTCTGTTTTAAATTCAAATGAGACAGTTTTCCCTTTTTCTACCTCGCATTTGCCCCCAACCTGACAAGCTGACCTGGGCAATGAGCTCCAACACAGACGAAACATTATTTAAAATGGAGGTGTGTGTTTCCTCTGAGGTTAGGCAAGAAAAACAGAGGCATAAAGAAGAATGAGAGAGAGAGAGAGGGAGAGGGAGAGAGAAGGAAAAATCAGGGGAAGAAATTACATTTACACATCCTTGCGTTGCTTGGATAGTAGCCATATTTGCAGAACATGGCCATTGCCTTTTAACCAGGAGGCTCTGACCTATACAAGTGATATTTATTCCACATAAAAATAAGGAAATGAGAGAGTAATGCTCAGCACTTCCCCCGAATGGTGACTTTTAATGTCAGAGTTGGAGGTGAAAATAATGTGACTTTTACACAAGCAGCACAAGCTGTGTATTTAGGGCTTGTTCGTTATTGCCCTTCTGTACAGGTTAGCTATTGGCCTGTTTGGTGATTGAGGTCACAACCAGAATCACAAGGGAATCATAAGGTGGCTTCCATGTGGCGTGTACTACTAAACCGACCTCTGTTGTCAAGCACCAGCTTCTGCACGAAATGCAGTAAGAGTTGGTGCATCTCAGCACAGTCCACATCCAAAGCAAATACTAGCGGCATTATTAAGTATAGTAAGACTACAACAGACATTTTATTGCCCTGTCCTATTTAGATTTAATGACCATTGGCACACTTGGTGTTATGCCTAATTGTGTGCAGTATTCAAGCACTGAAAGTGTAAAGATCCACTTTTCAGCCCAGTGACGGAACTGAGAGTGGACGAAGGCTTTCACGTGTTCTGGACCTGCGGGACAAAATAATGCATTAGGATGGCAAACACTATTTATCTGACTCCATGAAGTAATAACATTATCTCTAGTATCACTAAACAGCATAAGGGCTAATAGTAGAGTAATGGCATGGCACCTGAGGAGATATATGTGAATGGTAAATGAACAAACAGTTTATTACCAAGATGCAAGTTACTGTTGCACTTAACACAGAGCTTAACTGTAACTTAACTGATCCCAAAGCAGAGATGCATCAGATGTAAAGGAAATCAAACAAAACCCCAAACACGAGAGACAGAGAGAGAAAGAGAGCTACACACTGAGTGTGGGGATGTCATAGTTGAAAGACAGCTCACAACTCAGTGCGGGAGTGGCACCGCTGAAAGACAACTCCCTGAAATTAGGCCAACCTCCCCTTATATACCCAGCTGAAAGAATAGTGACTAACATAAGGTCAGGTGACCTGTAGGATTGGTGTTTGCATTGATAGGATCACATTCTGAGAGTTTCACTAATTAAAGTAATTAGGACTAACATGAGTAGGGGTGTGCAAAAATATCGTTATCGCAATGTATCGTGATACTAATTTTCGATTTCAAAAAACGATGTTTAATAAAATTAAACATTCTTTAAACTGACTTACGTTACAGCTATGTCCTCCAGTAGTTTATTTTCTAAATCCTATGCACTTTATGTTTTTTATGTCAATGTGTCCACTGGTTCAGTTTATGTAAGAGGATATATATATATATATATTGTAATGGCAGCTACCTCCAGATGTTTATTTTTCAATACTGTATATATACTAAAATAAATTCAGTTATAAATTTAGTGTTTGTAACTCTTAGGAGAGCTGAGAATCTTAGAAGGAAGAGAAAAGAGAAGGAGCGGGTAAGAACACTGTTTTATAAGGATCCCTTTACATTTGTGAAAGGGTTGTTTAACCAGGAAAAGGGAGGGATATTGAGAACCTCAAAAGAGGAAGTAGAGGAGTACTTGAGGAAAACTCATTCAGATCCAGGGAGGGAGGGAGGATTAGGTTTTCCGCCTGACATGCCACCTTTGGGGGAGATAGAAAGTCAGATGGATGTTGTGCCACCTAGGTGGAAAGAGGTAGAGGCTGTGGTGAGAAAAGCTAAGGCTTCATCAGCTCCAGGGCCTAATGGGGTGCCATATCGGGTATATAAGAATGCCCCAGGGGTTCTTAGGTTTCTGTGGAAGTTGTTTAAGGTTGTGTGGCATAAGCAGAGCATTCCAACAGCATGGTGCAGGGCAGGGGGTGTGTTGATTCCAAAAGAAAAAGAGTCTGTTAGAATAGACCAGTTTAGAATGATCTCTTTGCTTAATGTGGAGGGTAAAATCTCCTTCAGTATAGTGGCTAAGAGACTTGTGCAGTATTTGGAAAAGAATGGGTTAATTGACACAACAGTGCAGAAGGCAGGAATCCCAGGTTTTGCTGGATGCATTGAGCACACTAGTGTAATTTGGCACCAAATTCAGACAGCAAAGCAAGAGGGTAGGGAGCTTCAAGTTTTTTTGGACCTAGCTAATGCCTTTGGCTCGGTGCCTGATTTGGAGTGCTTGTGAATACTTTAGAGTGCCAGTTGAGATTGTGAATATAATGAAAGAATACTTTAAAGATATTAGATTGTGTATAGGTACAGGGGAGTTTGTATCAGACTGGCAGAAGCTATATGGCAAGGTGTACGATCTCACTACTTGCTTTTACAATGGCAATGGAAATGGTAATAAGAGCTTCTAAGTGGTGGGAGGGGAAAGGTGTTGGGAGGGACTGCATCTCCCGCCAATTAGAGCTTTCATGGATGACATGACTCTGTTAACAACAACGGTGCCATGTACAAAAAGGTTGTTAGAAAGGATAAATACAAATCTCAGGTGGGCGAGGATGAGGATAAAGCCTAGTAAGTCAAGGAGTATCTCAGTCACCAAGGGAAAAGTGGTAGAGCAGAAGTTCACGGTGGAAGGTGAGGAAATCCCATCCATCAGGGTGAGACCAGTGAAAAGCCTGGGGAGGTGGTATAATGCAGACCTGAGTGATCGAGAGCAGGTAGAGCAGCTTAGAAAAGACGTGGTGGAGGGATTGGAAAAAATTGACAGGTCAGGGCTACCAGGAAAGCTGAGATTGTGGTGCATGCAATTTGGACTGTTCCCTAGAGTAATGTGGCCCATGTCAGTGTATGAAGTACCATTATCAAAAGTAGAGAAGCTAGAAAGGGTGGTTAATTCATACGTTAAAAAGTGGTTAGGGGTTTCACGGTGCCTAAGCAGTGTAGCTCTGTATGGGAAGGGCATACTGCAGCTGCCAATAAATAGTCTGGTAGAGGAATTTAAGTATGCTAAGGTTAGGACAGAGCTGTTGTTAACAGGGAGCAAGGACAGGATAGTCAGTGGTCTGGCTCCTAACCCGAGCAAAGGGAGAAAGTGGAAACCAAAGGTAGCAGTGCAGGAGGCAGAGGCAGCCCTTAGACATGGAGAGCTAGTGGGGAATGTCCAGATTGGGCGTGGAGGCTTGGGGCGTACATCAGGAAAGCCAATGTGGAGAAAGGCAGATCAGAAGGAGAAAAGGAGATTGGTTGTAGAGCAGATACGCAGGCAAGAAGAAGCTAGTAGACAGGTAAAAGCTGTGTCACTAGCAAAGCAGGGCCAGTGGTTGAATTGGGAGGGAGTAGAGAGAAAACAGGTTACTTGGAGGGATTTGTGGAGTATGGAGTCTAACAGGCTAAAGTTTTTATTGGGAGCGACGTACGACGTGCTCCCATTGCCAGATAACCTGAGAATCTGGACAGATGGGGATCCGTCATGCACACTCTGTTCAGGTGTAGCCACATTGAGACATATACTATCTGGCTGTAAAGTTAGCTTGGCACAGGGTCGCTATACGTGGCGTCACAACCAAGTATTAAAATGCTTAGCAGCAGGAATTGAGAGTAGGAGGCAGCAGGTAAATGCAGAAGGTAGTCATATTAAATTTGGAGTAAATTTTGGAAGTAAACTGTGGTTGTAAGTGAATTGTGGAAATACATTTTGGAAATTTGGGTAGCAGGTAGCTAAACTGTGGACACACGCTAAAGGATTGATCACCTTTAGTGGGGCCGCCTCAGGGGAGGGTGTACAGTGAGTAAAGGCCCGAAACACCCGTTGATCCTGAGGTACACTGCTGAGGATGTGTTCCACATAGTGTATGGATAATTGTAATGGCTGTAGTTAGGAAAGCCTGAAGTGTGGTACAATGGGTGCTCTCCCCGCATGTGCAAGTGTCTTGTATTTTTTATTTATTTATTTATTTATTTTAATTGTTAAGGAAATATTGGAGGAAACTGCAAAGGCTTGCCAGTGGTCCTGGATGAGATGCATGTTGTTGGCATGGTGAAAGCCATGGGGGAAAGCGATAGGCAGGTGCTGCTGAGTGGATCATGTAAACAGCCCCAGCAGCCCCAGTCACTGTAACGGTAGCCGGCTGGTTCAGGTTAACCCTTGTTGAGCATCTGTCTGTACGGCTACAGTTGGCCATCCCCTCAGCTGCTCTGTCCTGTACAGCTCACATGAGGTTGCGTGAATAGCTGTAGTCAGCGGCCAGTTGTGCGTGTTACACCTGGGAGTAGGGACTAACAGCCTGAACTATTTACTTGGTTATAGATAGTGTAGGGGTAGGTGTAATAGCTATAGTTTCTCCCTAAGGTGCTCTTCCTACATGCACAAGTACTGTGTGTTCTTTGTAAACTAGCTATGTTGATTTAATTCAGTTTTGATGAGATGTAAGACTATCCAATCCGTAAATAGCAACTGATAATTCAGCTATATTTTTACATTTTTTACATTGCAATATATTGCAATATGCCCAGTCTCGCAATGTATTTTGATGAAATTGTATCGTGACAAATGTATCATGATATGTATTGTATCGTAAAGTCCTTGCCAATACCCACCCCTAATACTGAGACCATTGAAGGGCAGTCAATACAAATCACTCCCTTAATTATTAGAGAGGTTCCAGAAACAAGAGGGAGGCAACAGCAGGGGAGTAGAGATGGGTCATGTGAGGGGAAAGTTAAGTCATTCAAGAGAAAGACATTAATCACTTCAGACCTAATGACTCTGAAGGCATCAACCAAAACCAGCTTTTTTGTGTCTGGTAATTCTGCTTCTTCCAAAAGGAATACCTTTGCTTTTCTTATTGTTTAATATCATACCAAGCCAGAGGATCTCTGGGTTCAAAATTTTGAATGAAGTTGTTTGGTAATGAACTCTACATTGATTCTGAACCTCACTGCCTTTGAACACCTTTACATTTAGTGTTGCCCCTTTGTTGGGCCCGTTTAAAACACACTTCTACAGGCCTTGGACCCTAGCTGCATTCCCCACTCCCCTAAAACACATCCACACACCCCTCCTATGAAAAGAAACACTGGGTATCTAGAAAGGCACTATACATCACTCAGTTATTATTATTATCATCTTAGCTGAGCCCCCACTATCTTTCCTCCCCATGCAGGGATCACGACTGTGCTCACCATGACCACCATTAACACGCATCTACGCGAGACGCTACCCAAGATCCCTTACGTCAAGGCCATTGACATGTACCTGATGGGCTGCTTTGTCTTTGTCTTCCTGGCCCTGCTGGAGTACGCCTTCGTCAACTACATCTTCTTTGGTCGAGGGCCACAAATGCAGAAGAGGCTGGCTGAGAGAGCTGAGAAGGCCAACAATGACCGCTCCAAAAACGAAACCAACAAGGTGAGAGCCCAGAGCCTGTTTCTGTGACATTTCCCTCAGTGTATCCACATATTTTCTATCATCACTTTCAATATCAAATATGGCTTATATGTAAATATCATTAATGTGCAAAATATACTTTATTATATTAGATACCATATCATGATCGATGATATTAGTTAACCTGAAATTAGTTAAATTAGTTAAGTTTACCCGGACACTGCACACATCAGACACATGTATTTTTGTCACAGACATGATGGAGGTTCACTACCTCATGGGTTATTATGAGTAGCTTTCAATCCTCATGGATACTGGGTCAGTAAGTGTTTGTGTGTCTTGGCTCAGTCCAGTGCAGAAGGTGGCAAACTCGGCAAACAGTCTAATCAGGTGCAGGGGAAACGGGCGACACGAGGGGTGAGTCCTGGTGTCTGTGGCCTTCTTATACACCACCATCGTAACCTATGCCAATCGCCGTTTTCTTTTTTCTTTTCTTTTCTGTGTGCCAGAGACCTTAGAGTGCTTATAACCTAATCATATGAGCTTGCAGACCTTCTGGATTGTAGCTGGCATCTTTCATCATTACTTTATTTTTGGGTCCTTTGTTCATGGCTTGCATGGTTTGGTTTTGGCCTTATTTGTCATCTTTTTATGTAACAAAAATATTTACTATGCAAACCATATGGAACCATATCCAGAGGTGGGCATGCTTCAGAAAGTAAAGGCCCTGCCACATATTTATTCCAGCTTTCCACTGAACCAGCTGCTCTCAATTAGCACAGCTCTGCAGCCAGGTAGATTAGCTTCTTAGTGAAATCACCTGCATAGGCAGAATATGTGGCAGGTCTTATACCTACCTACGGGCAGATGTCCACCTTTGATCATATCTGTGTTCTGTACATAACCTTTTAATTGTTTGTAATCATTATATTTTTGTTTTCATCAAGAATCATTATTTCTTATGCTGTGAAACCTTTTACACCTTAACCTTACACCATCCCATAATAAGTGTCTCACTCTGTCATCAGGCCGAGCCCCATGGCAACATCCTGCTCACCACCCTAGAGATTCACAACGAGGTGGCAGGCAATGAGGTCACCACGAGTCTGGCCGACGCGCGGAACTCGGTCACGTTTGAGACGTCGGGCATCCAGTACCGAAAGCAGAGCTCAGCAGGGCGGGAACGGAGCGGGGTGACCAAACGTGGCCGACTCCGCCGGCGCTCATCGCAGCTCAGGATCAAAATCCCTGACCTGACGGATGTGAACGCCATCGACCGATGGTCGCGCATGATATTCCCCGGAGCCTTCTCCCTCTTTAACCTGATTTACTGGCTTTACTACGTCAACTAGATGAAGAATGGGGGGAAGGATTGACGTTTATGTTTTTTTTTTTGGGTCGTTTTTGAGATTTCATTTTCTCTATTTGTTGTCCTTTTTTACTTTGCAATTTTTTTGGAAATGAATTAAACTTTTCTTGCTGGATATGGACAAGAGGGTGTGGGAACACTCTGAGAACATTTTTCTACATGCAGGAGTTGACATTTTGAGGACTGTTGACACCAGGATTTCACAAACAACTGGTTAAACATATATATACTATATACTATACAGTAATGTGCAAAAGTTTTAGGCAGGTGTGAAAAAAATGCTGTCACCTAGGAATGCCTTTAGAAATGGAAGTGTTCAACATTTATGTTCATCAATTAACAAAATGCAGTGACTGAACAAAAGAGAAACCTAAATGAAATCAATATTTTGTGTGACCACCCTTTGCCTTCAAAAGAGTATCAGTTCTTGTGGGTATGCTTGCATAGACTTTTTGAAGGAACTTGGCTGGTAGCTTGCGCCAAACAACACAAAGAACTAACCACAAATCCTCTGTGGATGTAGGCTTTCTGACATATACAACCAATTTGGTGTAATTGGTTGATCATACACCTGGCTATAATCCTGCAAAATCCCTGATTTTGTATGTACCCCTTTGTGTGAATTGATGCTGGTTTGAAGGCACCTGCCTAAATCTTTTCACAGTACTGTATCTTTTTAGCCATCCACATGTTTAATGTTAAAACCCCCATAGGGCTGAAAGGACTTGATGGGCATAAGTTTTAGGCAGGTGCACACAAAGTGTACACACATAAGGATACACACAAAGTCAGGGATTTTGCAGGATTATAGTCAGGTGTATGATCAACCAATTACACCAAAATGGTTGTGAGGAAGCTTAGGGTGCTTTCACACTGACAGCATTTGGTGCGCACCAAACGTCCCATTCAAACCAAAAGTTCTTAGTACGGTTCGTTTTCGTTGGTGTGAATGCAATCTCGGTACTTTGGTGCGCACCAAATCAACTGGTCTGAGACCGCTAAAAAGGGTTGGTCTCGGACTGCTTTATCTGCCCTATTTTGGTATGGTTCCTCTGGTGTGAAAGCAACCAAACCAAATTGGATGGAACAGTAGAGTTTAGTGCATTATTATTATCGAAAGTAGCGCGTTTTAGTCCGGTTGTGGTGGCGATGATCTTCGCTGTCTATTTTGGTTAGTTTAGAACTATGCATATGTGAAAGCAAACCGTACCCACGTCTGTTTGCTACATTGTAACATTTTTCTGACTAGTGCGGACCAAAGCAATCGAACTAGAAGTCTGAAAGTGCCCTTACATCCACAGAGGATCTGTGGTTAGTTGCAAGTATACCTAGAATTGATGCTCGTTTGAATGCAAAGGATGGTCACACCAAATATTGATTTGATTTAGGTTTCTTTTTTGTTCAGTCACTGCATTTTGTTAACTGATGAACATAAATGATTAACACTTTCATTTTTGAAGGCACTCCTAGGTGACAGCATTTTTTTCACACCTGCCTAAAACTTTTGCACATTACTGTATATTAAAGCCAAGTTTGTGTAATTTCCCCATAAATGTTTATGCTCTGCCATCTCTGCATGGCAACATTGGGGAATATATTCAGGATCTTTTTGTTTCAGAGTAAAGAAGTAGACAACGAAGAGACTGCCTGTGTGCACTCTGATGTAAGAATGCAATATATCTCTCAGTGAAAATGACAAACACCAACATAATTAAACCAGATTTAAAAAGAGTGTATGAGTGTATGGCTGAGTATGTTTGTGTGTTTGTGTATATGTGTGTGTGTGTGTGTGTGTGTATGTGTGTGTGTGCCTGTGCAGAGAGAAAGAGAAAGAGTGTGTTTTTATGTGTAGCTTGTATGCACAAGCATGTGTTTGTGAGTAAGTGGACCCATGTGATATTGACCTTTTTCATTCTATCTAAACATCAAAACCATATAGTATAATATTTCATGTTGCTTTTTTGCCTTTTGGTGTGCATGAGTTTTTGAAGTGCAAATATCAACCACTTTACCATTAAGTGGCTCTGTATAGGCAGTCTTGTATTCTTTAATATGCATTCACAACACTAATGATGCAAGTGAATGCAATTTAATGAGTATGTGTGTGCAAACCAGGAGGGAAGATACTGAATGACTATATTTGTTTTTAAAGACATTTCCAATGGAGAATGGTATTGCAATTAATATGACCATTACAATTACAGATTTTGTAAAAGAAATCATATGTTATTGTGTGACAAAACATGTATGGCTGATTGATCTCTGTAATGACATCTCAGGACCTGGAAAATTGTGTATTGATGTATATTTGATGTTCCTGTCATTAAAAGCCGGATCCATTGATGTTTGTACACAATTTTGTGGCCGCACGAAACGTGTTTGTTGTACAAGCAATGCAAATACTGACAAAACCTCTTGAAGCCATTTTTTAAGAGTAATGCTGTGTTCCTTTTTCTTATTGTGTGCATGTAAATCTCATCAGTATAGCTAATGATACTTCCTAGCTATTTACATTGCAAGGGGGCACCATAATATTCTTACTGTTTCTCACAAAACATGCCATGTAATTATAAATTATACTTTCAATGCATCATACAGTATAAGTATCCATATACTCTTGCCAAAGTATGACTATTTATGTGTGTAGTACAGAGGAGAAACTTGAGATGCTTAGTTTTAATATTCAGAGAAAAGGAAAAAAACATCTGTAATGAAGAATAATGATTTTTAGTTATCTTATTTATTTTGTAGTTTATGAAATGGGAGGCACGGACAGCCTCTGTCAGGAAAATAAGCACAAGCTCACCTATGGGGGATTGGAAGCCCTAATTACACTGACTGAAATGCAAATCTCTGACAGAGCATTCAAAACGCTCCATGCAAATTGCAAGCTCAGTTGATACCAACACACTTTTGTTTCCATTACACTCACATTCCCTTGCAATAAGTATGATCTGTATACACTGTATGCCTTTTCTCTCTTGTGTTATGCAGCTGTCATTAACACTAGCAACTGGAATAAAGCCAGGCACAGATGGGCTAAACAAGCATCTTTGTCCAGACAATTTTGTAATTAGATTTATGTGCACTTTCAGTGTGGACATTTCATGTATCGTGCAGATCTTTGGTTTGCTTGTCTCTGCTTTATGTTGGCCCACACAGCTAGCTAGCATACATTTGAATTTGAGAGCAGGTGACATTGGAACTGCTTTTAGATTCCAATGAGACAACAACAACACACACACACACACACACATACATACTTATATAAAACTTGGAAATGACATTGGTCACTCTCAGCTTATTTTACAACCAACTACTGTATTTCTAATATTTACCATGAACTACAGTGGATAGATAATGGTTAAGTGTATACAGTCAACACAAGACAATTCAATTTAAACATCAAAGTGTCCCATGTCACATCAAATAGCAATTTCCTTAAAAAATGTATATGTGTAATGACAGCTTTACTTGAAGAGCCCCATAATAATGCCTCTGATGTGAGATGTAACTGATGTGATGAAAAGTATTATGGGTGCTATGCAGTAGCTGTGCATGACAAATACTTAGTGCCCTATCACAGCATGTTGATAAGGTGATATAACCCCCATGTAAATACATAGCTATTGTAACAATGCTCCCCTAATACCCTTTTCATTATACCTTTCCATCAACAAGTAGACAGGAATGACAATGTGAATGAGATGCTTATAGGACTGGCAGCATCACTTGGGCACATGTTTATGTGTGGATGGACTGGCCATGTCTCTGCCCCATGTTTTTTTATATATTCTCATGCATCACTTCAAGTGCATTCATGACTGCTGGCTTCTCATGTTTGTATGGCACATTTGATTTGTTCAGTGTTCTGCCACAAAATAACTTGTAGATACAAACTGTCTCTGTGTCTGTTTTGTTACTTTCCTATTTTGTATTATGCAGCACATAAGTAATTCCATGAATGCTTTCATTTCAGTTTGGCTGCCATCATCTATAAAGCTTCACTTTTGTAACAATAAATCAAGTATTTACAAATAAAGATGGTTAACCTAGTGGACTATAGCAGACTTAATCAAGTATTTTAATTCTAATAAATGTGGTGACATATGTTCTTACAGTGGTCAGCCCAGTTTTTGCAGTTTTTTTTTTTTTTTTAAGTATCACTGAACTACCCTGCATTAATGACCTTGCTAACAGACTAGCAGAGCTAGTGATAGTATATGTTCCAGCATTATTATTAAGAACGCTATTGTACTATTGGTCCAAACTGAATGATGAAATATACTTTTTTGATAAATAGGCATAATAAAGGTAGTCAAAATATTTAGTTAACAATGTATGTAACAATATAATTTGACTACAGACATAGCTGTTCATGCCTTTTCATTTCCTTTTGGTTATTTGCAATGCCAGACAAAAGCGGTAAGTAAATATGTTGCTGCCACAATGGTGAAAAAGGATCTTATTCCAGTATTTTTTTGGTTCATTTAATAGCTTTTTCTGGAAATGCTTAGTAGCAAAATAACTGTTTTGATCCTAGTTAAATTTACAAACTGAGCTTCACTTGATTCAAATACCATGAAGACCACTGGACCTCCACTGAAACACATGTTTAACACATAAGACATAATCTTAGCCATACTGATGTAAGAGGCAAAAAATGTTCCTAGCAGGGTTTCATTTAAGTGGACTGAGCCTTTAAATATGACCTTTCTGTGGCATTATGAGTTGAATAATGAGTCGTGGCTCCATTCTTAATCAGCTTCCTGAAAAGAAGAAAGTGGATGTTGAGTACGGTTTGAGCAAAAAAGCTGCCTAGCATCATTAGAAAGTCAGAAATCTCCACAGACCTGCAAAAATGATTTAAGTCTGGCCAATAAAATCACCAACATCTGTTGCCATGTTGTGTTGCCTGTGACCTTTGAGCAACATCTTCCCATCACAAAGCACAACAGAAATGTATGTGTCTCTCAAGTGATTCTGTAACAATTACCACTGTGATTTCAGTCTTTGGAGATTGTTGGTGTGGTTATATGATCTCCAATATAATATTTTTTATGTTAAAGCCATGAAGGTGGTAAAAAAACAACGCTTGATGTTAAACCAAGAGCAAAATTACATCATTGCACCCCAGGGGCTTCGGAAAAAGAAAGAAAACTATCCAATTACAAGATGCCGAGCCATCAAGGAGGTGACAGTGGCCATTACTGAAATGTCAAATGGTAAAATTGATGACGACACGTGGGATGGAGAGGATAGCTACCACGGGCGCACAATCTGGGAGTCGTATTGAAGTCATACATGTTGGGGAAGGCTTATTAGAACCATTACTCATAATAGCAGCTCAGTGGTTTACAGGTACATTGTTGGTTAGAACACACATTCACACACACCCACACACACACACACACACACACACACACACACACACGCACGCACACACACACACACACACACACACACACACACACACACACACACACAGGTATGCATATGCATGCACAAACACACACATGCACATAAACACACATAAGCAAACATGCACACATACACACAAACGCACGTAAGCAAACATATGCATACACATGCGCACGCACACACACACACACACACACACACACACTCACACACACACACACAAACACACACACACACTGCTACTCATTCATCATGCATATGTCACATGTGATTAAATCGTACAATCATAGCAAGAGACCAGACAGGCATTCACGTTGACAAATATCTGTGCACATAAACACTCAAACACAGACTGAATATCTATTTACATTTTAACATTGGTTTTTAATTTATATTTTATAGAAACATAATTACAGAAGTGGACAGTCTTAGCTAGAGAGTAAAAAGCCATACCACCTTATGTGTTTCAAGTGTTTCCACAACCAGCTTATTCTAATCTACTCTTCAGCTAGGCACAGGTAAGAAAGTGGTGACATTACCAAGGTAAGCGCACAGGTAGAACAAATACAAGACAGGACTTTTACTTTCTGAAGCCAGGGTTTCCTAGCCAGGCTATTTCCCCTGTAGTTAGTCAACTGGCCTAAGGCTTGCCTCAATCAAATATTTTGGTTTCCTATCAGCCTTGCTTGGTTGAAGGGAGGCCCAATAGTTTTAGGATTCACACAAAAAAAGCCATCCACCAGGAAGTAAGTGTATGCCAGTGGGCAGCAGCCACACTCTCTGTACACAAAGTCAAACAAAGTGAATCTACTCCACCAGGCCAGATGTTTGCCATGTCTATACCCAAATTGTTGAACAACTTTTGTACCACAGCTACATACATGCACACGGCAGTGATTTACTGTACAACATGGCTGACTAAAAGCTGTCCACACTTCCTCCTAGTCACTCACAATGAGACAAGCACCACACTCAGGGAGACGGCATGTGTGACTGCTATGGAACAACACAGTTCTATTATCCTGGCTGGAGCTGGAATCCCTGACACGTCCATATTGACTGCTGAGGTGAATTTCTGTGCCGGCTTCCAGTTCTCCTCAGTCGGTAATAAGCAATACATGAATAATTACCAACAAAAAAGTGCTGCGGCAGAAGCCACCATTCTCAGTCCTCCACTGGCCCTAATGAAACCCTGGGGTGAGCCTAGATAGATTTTTAATATGTCTTGCTTGAACTTTCATAATAGAAATATGGATCCCGATCCCAAAGGTATATTACATATCATCATTTCATGTTACGAAAAGAACTGCATTCAGCAGTTTGAGCTTTGGAAGAGGTGCACTGGTAATTTTCTTTTTTATATAGTCTTCTCTGAGCCCTCTGTTCCTTTGCCAAGCACCTCTGAAATCGTAAACAATGCAGTGGTGATGACGTGAAGGATTTGGGGAGGGTTACAGGAGGAAATCCTCACTCAGATGTCAACTGTGAGAGGTCTGCTTACCATTTGCTCTAACATGCTGTCCCAAATCACTGGCACACTGAGATGCTAAACAAGATACAGCAGCGTGTGTGTGAGATGGAGAGGGTGGGGATGGAGGAAGGTGGTGGTGGTTGGAGAGGGGGTGGGTTGTAAAGGTGGCCTTGTTGTCTTTTCATTCAGTATGACAAGCATCTCAGTTGGGGATATGTACCACCAAAGTCAGGCCTTGATAGATCAGAGATTAGCTGTTAGCAGCCATGTTGTTTCACTGTTAACTATACTCTGATTATCTGTATTCCACAGGATAATAATTTTCCTTCCATGTCGTTTTACATATTTTCAAACACATTTCAGTTGAAGGATAGACACAATACTGTACGAGCTTCTGAAGAGCCACTGTTTGGCTGACAGGGGTTTGACAAATAGCACCACCAGCTCCATGGTCAATCACCACAGGCCCAGTGATATTCATGGCTTGGCTGTCCTCTGGATCAGAGTGGAGTCATTCTAAAAAGTGCTTGAGGCGTTTGGAAATGAGGGGACTCGGTCACCTTCACAATGTCTCCACCTCTTCTCCCCTGGGAAGACATCCAGGTTGGATGTCACAATACTATTTAGATGTTTCTGTGTGAACCAGACCACTAACATGGAAGCAGAGTGACAGGCAGAGAAATGAGCACCTGTCCTCACTAGATATAAGAGCAGATAGAATGTGTGCTATATATGCATGTTCTGAAATGGTTTTGAGGAGCCTTTAAAGGTCTCATTGCATCGTGTTTTCATTAATTTTGTGGTGGTCTTTAGTATTAGTGAATACTCTGTGAGCCAGTTTTGGTGGAAAAAAGCCTTTAGTGCTCATGTTACAGGCTGTTCTAGTTTAGTGGAGGAGATGGAGCGGGGAGAATGACAGGTTCTTGACTATGCGAGGCACAGGCTACAATCATTCAAAGCCCATTCAGTCATAGCACATCAAATAGAAGATTTAAACGTTCTTAACAAACACACATACTTATCTACATTTTGCTAAGTAAATGTGTGCTGCAACGAGACTCCTCCAGTAATCACAACTATGGCATGGCTTTTTCTAAATAACAAACGTACGTCACTTTGTTTGCCTTTTTCTTATTCACTCATTTTTCTGCCTATTTTCTTTAATTGAATAATAAAGGCAATCAGGGTAGAAGAACGTTTTCACATCCAGCATGCATATGCAACTCAGAGTGACCAAAAAGAGCAAGTACTAAATGGTTTCCACGGAATGAGACCTTTAACATCTGTGCCTCACAGTAGTGGAGACTGTGGAGTAAAATCAACTGGGGAAGTCCAAAGGACTGAATAAGTAGGGGAAGATCTCAGTAAAGTGGGGGATCCACAATCATGACTAACCTCACCCAACACACCCACACGCACACACACACATGCACACACACACACACACGAACACACACAAACACACACATGCACACTCCCACCCCCTGCTCCTCCAAGCTTAGAGAAATCTACACAAAGTTATAGGCATATGACAGGTTATTAATAGATTTGATACATGACAATGGGCTCATGAATCACGTAATTGGAGGGAGGCAATGAGTTCAGTTCCCATGCTGTTCGGCGAGGGGGCCATGTAAATATTCCCCCTGAAGAAGTGATTCATCTAAATTAGTGATATTAAAAAAGGCAGAGGATGGGGGTAGAGGAGGGCCTGGGGTGGGGAGAGGGGGGCTGTGATTGGAGTGCCAGGAGGAGAGGAAATTGCCCAGGGAAAAGAGTGAAGGACTTGCGCTTCCTCCACAAAATAGTCGAATTGGGGGTGTTGCTGCCACCACGGCTGCTGCTATTGGTGTTAACTCCACTCCGCAGCTGTGGTCGACGATGACAATCAAGGGCAATCAATGACACATGGAATGTAATGCTGGTGAGCTGTGTCACACAGTAAAAATGGAGACCAGCCTCAAGAAAATTTAGTTCGATAATCAAGAGTTGACTCACCCTTAAATCCTTGAGAGAGTGTGTGGACATATTAGAAGAAGACCCTGGGGACTGTCACTTATCCAACATTACATCTTATTATTGCGTAAGATGTACAACACCATTGTGTAGACACAGCCACCACCAAAGCCCTGATGTGTGAGATTCGCTGGCTCTCATTGATGGGAGAGAGGAAATCTGCTGGTTCTGGTAAGATATAGCCAGTGCAGACTTCAGTAAACAAGATGGGACAGAGAAAGACCAAGAGAGAGAGGGAAAGCGAGAGAGAGAGACTGAGAGTGAGAGAGAGAGAGAAAAGTAGAGAGAGAGACAGAGAAAGCCTGTTTCATGAGTGAGGATCAAAACTGTGATTCCACCACATGGGAGCGAAGCAACGGCAGTGGGTGGGTATAGAGATGATTGGTAAGAGTACCTGAAAATTTATAATTCTCTCTCGATACTCACTTACTTGCTAGCGTATTATTGTCTTTAATGGCACTAGGTGTCTCGTATTACATTTCTGTTACATTTCATGGGAAGCCACTTACAAGGGTAAATTAAAATGGCTGCTTGTGTCAGGTATGTCTGCCTGCCCTGCTCCTTGCTCTGGGAGGGTATCACCAGCAGTTAACCTAACTCACAGCACGGCTACATTTATCATCATGACAAGTGCCCTTGTGGATCAAGCAGTGAGAGAGGCATGAGAGGAAAGCCCCCCCCCCCTTTACACACACATACACATGCACATACACACACACACACACACACACACACACACACACATACGTAACCTCCACCACCCTACACCCCACCCACACACACACACGTACGACGGCCACCCCCTCCCACCACACACACACACACACACACATACACATACACACACACACACACACATACCCTCCAACCCCTACAACCCCCCTTCTGCCCCACACACATGTACGATGCCACACACACACACACACACACACACACATAACCTCCAACCCCTACACCCCACCCACACACATACACACAGAGACAGACACACACACATACTCACACAAACACACATGTGCACCGCATCTCCCACATCACTACCCTCCAATAAGAGCAAAGCCACTCCAAAGCATGGACGGTCATGCTCAATAAAGCTTGAAATGTTCAAAATGTGCCATTGGGCCAGGCGCTACCTTCAAAAAAAGAAAGAAAAAAAAGGCGGCGCAAATGATGAATGGTCTGTCATGTCGCAAGCCTATTAATGTTCATAGCAGAGAGGCGAGAGACTGATGCCTTTTGTGCCGCCCCCTTTTAAGTGTGTGGACACAAAACCCAACAAGTCACAGATAAGATTAGCATTGAGCTAATGCAGCTGCGGACCGATACCCCACTTGTGATTTACTTGTAATGTGGAAATAATGTTATATAGGAACAACCCACAAAACAATTACATTTAATGTACTTTTCCTGGGAGCACCGGAAACATGTAACCCCATCAATGCAGGATTCTGGAAATAGATGAATGGTCACAGAAGAAAAGTTTCTACATGTCTAAAATTAGAACTGACATGTTACTGTGTTTTGTTTTTATTTCTATCTTTAATATTTTTAGGTCTCATGTCAGTTTGGGGTTTTGCATCAATTCTAATCCTGTGATCAGTGATCATGATGATGATGATGACTTATTGCCATCCACAAACTACCATCATCAGCACCATCGTCTTTGTGAGCATAATAGATTTAATAATCGTGTTCTGCAGTGGCTGGAATTCTTGTCAAATCCCATGGTGGCAACACCAATTATACAGTGAGAATTGTATAGGTCATAGGGTGTAATCCTGCATGATCTGCAAACAGCACACCACCATATGAGGTGTGAAATGAATTTATGGTTTCACCAATTTTGCACACATCTAAACATCACATAACTGCTTTGCCTAAACAAGTCTCCTGCAAGATCAACACCAAGGCTTATGGGCATCCTTTATAAACTACAGTACACGGACGTCATCTATACTGTTTCTGAATTTAGCTTTTGACATTTGACTTTGTCAAATGATGGCAGAAGACATCGGGATAGTATTTGGTTGCACTTTATTTTACTGTCCCTGTTAGATCAATTAGTTACAATGTAGCAAAGGTATGTACTGTAACAATATGCAACATAATGTACTTACACTGTACCATAAGGTTAGGGTTAGGGTTAGGG
Source organism: Coilia nasus (assembly GCA_027475355.1). Lineage (NCBI taxonomy): Eukaryota > Metazoa > Chordata > Actinopteri > Clupeiformes > Engraulidae > Coilia > Coilia nasus. Next base: position 32,502,043 of record CM050220.1, on the reverse strand, counting down.
TTAGTTTTAGGTATGTACAGTGTAAGTACACAATATTACATGTTGTTACATGTAGATACGCTAAAAATGAACCACAAAATAAAATGTAACCGTAGTATTTATCATGTAAACAGAGATATTAATATGCAAGTTCATGTAAACGCCTTATTCCATATATCATCAAACTATGATAAGCCTCAAATTTAGATAATGAGCTCCATGTGTGGAGTAAGTTATGGTATGCAGATTTTTACAAACACAGAGATTAAACACTTATCCAAATACAATCAGCGGCCCTGGGATTGAGAGCAAGTGTGCCTGTAGTGATTCGCAAGGTGATGGTCAATGCTCTGGCCCAACAGAGATTATTTTCAACTGAAATAGGCCTGTCAGACGCTCTCACCGTGCTCCATAAGTCATGTCTGTCACTACCTGCGCATCAAGTGCTCCTGTGGCACACACTCATCTTCACGCATGTCAACCTCTCACGTGGTAGTCAAACACATTTCTGGCACATACATTCAGGTGAACACACACGTGAGTACGCACACACACTAAGGTGACTACACAATTTCTCTCTCTCCTCCCATTCGCTCTTGTTCCCTTTTTTCTCACTCCAACACACATACACTCTTTGGGCTCCATTTTCACGATAATATGTGCATTGTCTAAAGTCTGTCGCGCAAGTTGCTTTGGGGGCGTTACCGAGAAAATATGCTATTTTGACGACGGGAAAAGTGAACATTGCGCCTGGCGCATGGTTCAAAAGGGTTGGTCCTAAGTTACCTAATTAATCATAGGCGTATTCGGGGCGTAACATGCAATAAACCACTCAGAGTTTATACTCGCATTCCCTTTAAAAGCCAGCCGCGCTTTGTCCATGGCCTGTTGCTATTACGATGGCGTGTTTCCCATCAGGAGCGTTTTTCTTTGAAGACCGACCTGCATGAGCAGTTAATCTTCGGGGATGGATATTTAGGTCTGTTTTTTCACACTTAATTGTGTGAAACACATAATTTCCCTTTGGTTATGAACAATGTGTATATGTTTATTTAAAAAACGATTGCTCAATACATGTGCATTAAATATGTATCAGTGTTTATGTCTTTGGAGTTAGTAAATAATCAGATTCGTAGTCGTATGCAATTGAACATCTTTTTGGAGCTTGAAGACGTTTTAAGAAATGTACGTTGTTGGCATGATGTATGTGTTAATAACCACGCCTTTAGTGGATAGCCATCGTCCCCTAACAGCGACTCATCAAGAGGGGGATCCCTCTCGTTATATCCCAAAGCGTTGTGCGCCCATAAATAGCTTTTCAGGAATGCGCAACTGACGATAGACCAGGTTTTTTTTGGTCACTGGCGGATTTAAATTTTGCGTCCTTATAATAGCATCTGGCACGCTTTGCGCCAGACCACACCTCTTATTTTCGCGGACACACCCGTGACAGCGCAGTGTCATCGGCTATCTAGACAACGTTATTTTTTGCCTGAAAAAATGAACGATGTTCTGGCACAGAATAGTAATGACACCATGCGCATGTTGCGAATGCGCAGTGCGCCGCGGCATGATAGGGCCCTTTGTCTTTCTCTCTCTTTCTCTGTCCCTGACTCTCTCTCTCTCTGTCACACACGCACACAAACAGACACACATGCATGTGCATGCATTACACCACACACGTTTATAATCCATCACAGGCACTCTCAAGACACACTTGGAAAAACAACACATAAGACAAGCTCCATACTTGTTACTACATGTTGTTACAAAGTATTGCTACTACAAGAAAAGGAACAAGAAAGTATAGAAACACACACATGCACACATTAATGTTTCAGATTTATTATGATTTTAACTGTCCAGCCGTAATTCTCATCACAGATCTTTAATTAAGGTGCCCTGTTTTTTTTACAACCAGCTGATAAGAAGGCCAAGCCATCAAACACCTATGCCATCAGACTACTGAAATAAAAAACGTGTGCCACCTGTTACTGCCACCTGTGCACTTGTAATATCAAGCTGAGAGACAGCTGAGTAGAACATGGACACGTCTCACTATGGAGCTTTCTTTCTTTCTTTCTTTCTTTCTTTCTTTCTTTCTTTCTTTCTTTCTTTCTTTCTTTCTTTCTTTCTTTCTTTCTTTCTTTCTTTCTTTCTTTCTTTCTTGGCCACCCTTGGCCCAGGCTTCTTGTGCATCCATTAGGTGCAGCCTTTTCTGGTGTGTTAATGACAGAATCATTGTCACAATCAGGGGAAGTGCTGAGGTCATGAAGTGTAGGGGGCACTTTGGAGGAGAGCCAGCATTGCTGTCATGAGAGTGTCTTTATTAGGATGTGTATGTCTGTGCACGTGTGTCCGCATGTGTCCGCATGCGTGTGCGCGCGAGCGTGCGTGCGTTCGAGCGTGTGGGTGTGAAAACAAGATAAATGACAGGGACATGTTTATGTGTGTGTGTGTGTGTACATATACCTGTAGAATACATCTGTGTGTGTGTATGTGTGTGTGTGTGTGTGTGTGTGTGTGTGTGTAAATATGCAGTTATACATGCATACACACATATACACACACACTCTCTTTCACACAACCATATATGTATATATTTCATTGAAGCGACCATTTGGCCCCAAGTGATGTACGCCGAGACCTTCTCTATAGCATAATTACACTGAGGGGGATTAGAGATCTAATTGAATCGTGTTATAGTCCCTGTTCTGCTCCTTCAGCACTGTGCCACTGTTTCTCCACTGTCACCGCGCCAGTATTTAGAGCCGCTGCCCCACGGAGGGAGAGCTAACTCATCCGCTCGGCACTTCATCATTCACACAAGCATTGACCTCCTCTCTCCCTCCCTCCTTCATCCCTCCCCACGCTAGCCCTCACCTCTCTCAGTCACCAAAGGGGGCCACCGCTGCCCTCTCTCTCACACTGCCTCTGGTGGCACTCAGTCACAACCCAACTAGGAGACGATGGAACACTGGCACTGGAGAAGAGAGAAAGAAGGAGAGAGACAAACAGACAGAATGAAGGAGAGAGAGAGAGAGAGAGAGAGAGAGAGAAAGAAAGAAAGAAAGAAAGAAAGAAAGAAAGAAAGAAAGAAAGAAAGAAAGAAAGAAAGAAAGAAAGAAAGAAAGAAAGGGTGGACCAGACTGTCCCCACACTGGAACTGCTGACTTTTCTAGACAGTCTTTACATGGACATAGTCCCTGAGAATGAAAGGAGTGGGGGCCAACTCAACAAGTATGTTGTTGTGTGGGATAATGTCTGTTTTCACCACTCACATCTCGTCAGACAGTGGTTTGCAGCACATGACAGGATGCTGGTTGAATATCTACCTACCTACTTCCCATTCCTTAATCCGATAGAGGAGATTCTATGCCTGGAGGTGGGAGGTTTATGACCAGCATCAATCATCTGTGTGTGTGTGTGTGTCTGTCTGTGTGTCTGTCCACATGCAATGACCCTGTCCGTCCACACATGGGGGACCAGGTTGCCATCTCTAATTGTGCTTGTTCACATTTGTGCACAGCTCTACCAAAAGGGTGTTACTTATGTTTGTTCTAAATAAGTGACTGTAGTGTATTTTTCTTTTGCACAACGCTGTAGAATTGCAAAGAGCATATACAGTAAAAATGTGAAACATATGTATTCAGTGTCTTGTACTCACCTACTCCCCTAACTACAGCAATGTGTAAGGGTGCTTTCACACTGACAGCATTTGGTGCGCACCAAACGTCCCATTCGAACCAAAAGTTCTTAGTATGGTTCGTTTTCGTTGGTGTGAATGCAATCTCGGTACTTTGGTGCACACCAAATCAACCGGTCCGAGACCGATAAAAAGGGGTGGTCTCGGACCGCTTTATCTGCCCTACTTTGGTACGGTTCCTCTGGTGTGAAAGCAACCAAACCAAATTGGACGGAACAGTAGAGTTTAGTGCATTATTATTATCGAAAATGGTGCGTTTTAGTCCGGCTTCGGTGGCGATGATCTTCGCAGTCTATTTTGGTTAGTTTAAAACTATGCACATGTGAAAGCAAACCGTACCCACGTCTGTTTGCTACATTGTAACATTTTTCTGACTAGTGCGGACCAAAGCAATCGAACTATAAGTCTGAAAGCGCCCTAACTCATGGCTGTACAAGTAGTGTATATGCTGTACAAGTAGTGTATAGTGCTGTCTTGAGCATCTTCAGGTTGTGTCACGGAGTTGTGAACTTTTTTTGCATTGTAAAACACTGAGAGAATAAACTGTCATAATGGAAACATGACAAAGCCATTTGACTATCTTGTTCATAAACCATGGTGTCAAGACTTGTCATTTTGGTGACACTGGCAGTTTCATTGACATCAATACCTGCTTTTGAGGAATGGACTATCCATTTTGAGTGCTCAAGTGACATGCTTTTGCAGGTTATCCACTAGGTTTGGCAGTTAGCACTAATTGTTTTGAGCTGTGCAAATGTAAATACTGATGTGAGAAAACCACCAAAGCGGCTGAGAAAAACTGTAGAAAAGTGGTGCTCATGAAATACTAGGAGAGAGAGAGCGAGAGAGAAAGAGATAGATAGATAGATAGATAGATAGATAGATAGATAGATAGACAGACAGACAGACAGACAGACAGACAGACAGACAGACAGATAGACAGATAGACAGATAGATAGATAGATAGATAGATAGATAGATGTTTTTTTAACTTACATTTGGTCCACTAAGCCCAGGATGTCCTTAATAAGGCTGGGAACGCCCCTGCCCCCAACCCCATTTCACAGCTTCAACCTTCCACCTCACTGTGGGTACCCATCTGCCATATGCCACTTTCTTCTACTGTCCTCTTTTATGAAAACCAAAATATGGTTGCCCCATGTAATAACAGGAAGACAATACAGACAGTTTTTACCTTCTACATCTAATGAACTAAAATCTCATAAGTTAAGAAAAAAAACATTATAAATACGGTTAACCTTATCCTTGACACATACTTTTAAAATGCTCTCGGCATGTTGTTTTAATCTACCAAATACCTGTTACAGTGTAAAGATTTTACATTAGCAGACAACAAATCCTGCCCATAAAACGGGCTAACTCTAACCCTAAGCATACATGCTGTTAGCATCCCATCTGTGCCATTCAGGTTTAGTTTTGATGCTGATTTACCATTCTTTGTATCCTTGTATAATGATTTAGGTACTTAATGTGCAAACCAGAAAGCCACATTTACAGTATAAAATACAGTGCCACATTTAACTTACTGTTACAGTATCTCACAAAAGTGAGTACACCCTTCACATTTCAGGGAAAATGTGCTATATCTTTTCAAGGGACAGTGCTACAGAAATGAAACTTGGATATGGTTTTGAGTAGTCAGTGTACAGCTTGTGTAGCAATTTATTACTGTTAATTTGCTGTGCTCTGACAAAACAACTTTATACACAGGCATTTTTGTATAAATAGGAGGCCACAAAAGTTAGTACAACCTGAATGAAAATTGTATGTATCATTCAACCATGAAAAGCCGCTTGTCCAATTCATCATTTTTCATGGCAAAAACTGTGAGGATTTCAGAAATGTAATTGTTGCTTTACACAATGATGGACTATGCTATAAAATATCAGCAACACCATGAAACTGAGTTACATCATCGTGGCCAGAGTCATTAAGTGGTTTTCTAAAACAGGTTCCAATTGGAACAAGCATTGACAGGATCAATCAAAGACGTACGGTGCACAGGCTCAGTGTCAAATGCAGAAGTTGACTTTAAAAAATAAATACATGACTGCAGCCAGCATTGCTGCAGAGGTTGCAGAAGTGGGTGGTCAGCCTGTGGTGGTAGCATCATGGTTTGGGGCTGCTTCAATGCTGCCACCACTGGGGAACTGCAGTTCATTGAAAGAATCATGAATGCCGACATGTGCTATGGCATTCTGAAGTAGAAAATGACACGCCCCTCACCGCACCCCTTCGGAAACTGGGACACACAGCAATTTTTTCAACATGGTAACCACATGACCCCTAACACATTTCCAAGATAACCACTGCCCTCTTGAAGAAGTTGAAAGTGAAGGTAATGGTGGCCAAGTATGTGTCCAGACCCTATTGACCATCGGTGGGGCATCCTTAAGCAGGAGGTGGAGTACCAGTGTTTAACATCTGCCAGGTCCGTAATGCCATCATGGAGGAATGGAAAATGATGACAAAAACCTGTACAGCTGTGGTGAATTTCATATTAACTATTAACTTCTACACAAACTTTACACTGATTACTCAAAAACATATCCAAGTTTCAGTTGTGTAGTATTGTCCCTTGAAACGATATATCACATTTTTTGCTGAAAAGTGAAGGGTGTACTCCCTTTTGTGAGATACTTTAGGAGGAAATATCTTTTCTCCCTCATAATAAGTGTGGGTTACTGGCCTTTATTATTTGTCTGGCAAAAGTTATTACCACCCTTTCTTCTTGTGAAATTGACACTTATAAACAGATATTGTTCAACAAATATTAATACATTTTCATTATATATGTCATTCATAAAGTTTCATCCTAACCTGTTGGAAAAAGCCACGGGTCATTTGGCAGTTAAATTCATTTTCTGATTGGCCTACTCAATACAGCTTTCCCTTCAAGGGTCTGAGGACACCGTTTGTGCTAATAAACTGATAACCCTGAGAAATGTCAACAATGTCTTAGTGGAAATATAAGATCTTCACTAGAAAGGAGTTTATGTCACACACAGACCGACCCCCTGTAATATTTGCTTAAAAAATACTCTGGTCCTCCTCAACTTAAAAAAGACCAAAACGTATTTGTTGTTTAAATCATGAAGATATTTCAGTAGGATGGGGAAAGGACTAAAAATGACCAAACTTTGAAGTGCCATTCATGGCAACATTAAACATTCATCATTTCTTTTAAATACCCATATTCATTTTTTAAATTAAAGATTGGAATCACATCACTCATTTTTTACCGTACTGTTAATGACAGAGTAAAATTAAGAAATGTTCCTTCAGAGACCTCCAAAAGAAATTCTTTGTGATGTTCCCGTTCACCAATCCACCCCCACCTTCCACCACAGCACCCCATTGAAATTGACACACTTTTCTGTTTCAATTCAACAACAAGATTGCAGTGGAGAATAAGCGAGAGAGAGAGAGAGAGAGAGAGAGAGAGAGAGAGAGAGAGAGAGAGAGAGAGAGAGAGGCAGGGAGAGAGAGAGGCAGGGAGAGAGAGACAGAAGCAGAGAGAAAGAGTGAGTCGAAGATCGAGAAGGAGACAGACAGAAGAGCAAGAAAAAGAGAGAGTGTGTGTGTGTGTGTGGGGGGGAGAGGGAGCGATAGAAGGATGCGAATGTTTGCTCATCAAAAGGCTGTCTTTTGTAACTGGGAATAGGGCTGTGTGTTTGATGAAGCATGTGACACACTTCAGCTGAGCGCTAACCTATTTACGGGGATTCCTTCTTCTCCCTTCTTCTCCAGTGCCTGCTGAACAGCCTTTCTTCAGTTTGAATACCAAACTACTTCCTATTAACAACTTATCACAGTGGCTCTCCCACCCAAGCATGGCTTTATCATTCTATTTCAGCCCTCAATTACCTTGTGTGGATTGCACTGGTAATACTATATATTCCACAATGCAAGTTGTTGTATGCAAATTCTGAGTTGTCTACTCCAGGCAAAACCCTAACCCTATAAAATAGTTTAAAATAGTAGGCGCTGTGTAAGTTGTTGGCTTCTTTTATTCTTACTACAGAGAGTCAATTGAAATAAAAAAAATCTTTTTGTGACATAATGGCATTCCACATACTGAACCATACTCTCCATGCTTGTGTTTTGTTTGATCTTTATTGGATTTTGTCCAGCACATTTGAAATGCACGCTTTCCATCCACACTTGGTTGCTTTAACACAAATCCTATGATGTAGTGATAAAAGATCTATGACAGCATCAAAGATGTATATACACAAAATTATTACATTTCAGTTACATGGTAGCCCACACTTCGGAGGGTGTAATGACATATATAGATTTTTATGCTGTGACTGAATGGTTTAAAGACTGTTGTAATATTCAGTACAATTCAGCACAATACAGACATCCTATGATAAATACATCGTGTGTCTGTTTCCATATTGTATTAACTGTGTCCACTGTATACACTTTGGCCTGTAGAGCTGACCTTTTTCAGAGGAAGAATAGGATAATAGATTTCCTCTAAACTTTTTAACACAAATGGGCATTCAATGTATATATTATCCAGAATTCCAGTGTAAATCATATGCATCATCCTAAAACATATTCTGTTATTTTACTTTCACAATCAATTCTTCACATTATTTATCATTTGCCACTGTTTTGTTGATTATGGAGAGTTGGACACTGTTTATGTTTTTGCAACTGATGCAGCTGATGTTACAGGCATAATTCACCCTGATCTTCAACCTTATTCTTTATCGAGAGTCCTCTGATAGCTCCTCCTTTTTGTACAGTTTTTCAATTTAATGTCTACTTCATATTGAGCCTAAGTTATTTTTTCCTCCCTGGAAGGTCAGTTTTCAAACTGTTGAGCAGTGCTTGTATATTCTGTCACGACCTTTAAGGCGATATTTATGCATGGGTCCCTTGACACACAAGTTACCACCACTCTGCAAGGAGAAAAAGAAGCTTGACTGGACAAAACAAATGCATCACTGTAATGTGCAATTGTCAATTTCAGGTAATCCATTCGGAGGTGCTGTTCGACTCCGTCCACTGCAGTTTCTTACTGCCACAAATCCCACCCAGTGTAAGTCCTCATTGTTGGGCGTATACTGTATCTCAGGAATTGCTGCAAAAAGCCTTTGGATATCATTACAGCAGATTGATCTGGGACTCCTCTGGAATCAGCATGTTTTGCAGGCTAGCTATCACAGTCAGTGAACTTTGAGTGAGACAGTCATCCGTTATCTCGGTGGCAGAGGCAATATCTACAGGACAGGCTCATTATGAGCGAGCTGGGAATAGAGCGAGAGCAGCGGCTGGCGAGGGTGGACCGTATTTCAGCCCTGCATTTGCGAGCTGCACGTCTGCTGAAGTTTGCCCTTTCTTCCCCTGGAGTAGAATCGTGGCATTCATCAACCCTGGCCATGCATAAGACAAGGGATTGTGTCAGGAATTAAGAGAAAAATACCTTGGGAGAAAAATGAATGTTCCTCATAGGGTCCCGTTTCACCCGCCCACATGCATTCTTGAATTGGGAAATAAGGATGAAGAGAGATTATTGTGGTGTTTCTGAAGCATAGGGAGATGCAATTAAAGTCAGTAATGCATCACAGTGGCAGTGTGGTTGTCTGTTGTGATTATGAGAAACTAGACTAGATGCACAATGATAAGGCAAAGAATGGATTTAGCACCAAATTTTTGGGTCACCTGAAAAATCACCAGTTTTCTTTTTAACCTGGACCAGACATCCCCCATGGCCTTTCCTGTTACTACCACCCATATTTCACTGCTTGAAGAGGCTTGCCTTTGAAGTGGACCCCAGATACTTTTTTACCATTCATTTTTGGGTTGTACTAAAATAGACCAACATGCTTCAACAATCCAAAGCATGCAGGTAGTCTTTCTTATATTGCAAATCTCAAGTCAGTCTCAAATCTCAAGGAAGTCAGTCTGTGAAACATTGCCAATCGTTTCTTCACCCAATCTATTATGACTGGTGATCAGTAAATCAATAAAAGTACATATTTAAGAAAGTAAGTATGTGAGTGAGTAAATAAACAGACATGCCTGTAATATTTGTGTCTTTTGTATTGTTTGTATAGTAAGTCTTATGTATTGTTTCTTTAATGATAATATTTTGCACATTGTACAAGGACTGTAAGTACATAGTGATGTTACCTTGTGCCTGGAGAAAAATGAGATGACAATGGAGTTGCAATCAGGTATTTATAGACGAGCGAGAAGCTCTGTTTCTGTGGAACAGAGTGTACACTAGTGTACAGCACTTTAATTAGGTGTACAGTAGTTTCATGACGTGTACTTTAACATGCTGATGACTTACAAACACATAACTTCCAACATTGCTGTTTATAATTATTGGTAGTGGAAGGTAATCATTTAGCAAACTGATAACTGATTTTAGGCTCCCATGTGCAATGTGCACTGTACGTCCTACTTACATCTTAAAACCAGCATCCTGCACCATGCAGACTACAGTACAGTCCAGAAGCTGTAATAATCCTCTTCAGTTTTCTTTATTATGTTTGTAAATCATGCACAAATAAAATCTTCTGAACACTGAACCTATCATATAACATGGAAATATTGTAGTGTACGTAAAACAAGCTAAAGATTACATATTTAAAACTGGGAATCTTAGTGAATTAAGGGTATGTTTTAGTTAAAGGAGTGCACATTTAACACATGTTTATCAAAGCATGTCAATAATTAAGGCCTGTATATATATATATATATATACAGGCCTTAATATATAATCTGTCTGGGACCTCATTACAAATCTTAGGCCTGTGAAATATATTTTACCAATGGTGTTTTCTAAACACCATTCTGTGCTGTTCTTTGCTGCTGAGGCATGATGCATTATGCATGTAACCCTGAAGATTAAGTTGTTCAAAAGTTACACGACATATGAGCTGTGTATGGTGCATGCTTACATTTTTATTGTTTCTAGCACTCTTGTGCTACATAGAAGCTGTGTATGGTGCATTAGCTTCAGCTCTCCACCAGGAGGGAGAGATGGAGATGGGACAGCAAGAGAAAGACAGAGAGAGCGAGATAGAGAGAAAGAGAGAAAGAGAGAGACAGAGAAAGACAGAAAGAGAGATAGAAGCTTTTCAGCTTTTGCACCACCACCATCGTCCACAGAGTAAGATCTCTAGGCAACAAGAGATGAGGGAGTAGTCTATTTATACTCGTTCTCTATGGGCTCAGTTAAAAAATTCCCGACCATCTCGGCCCTCGTCTGCTCTCAAACAACTATTTTCCACCCACCACCTCCATTAGAGTCAAGTGCTTCAGAGATGCATCATTCGGATGTCGATAGGCCTTGGCAAAGACACACGAGTCTGTCAATGATGGACATGCATTCCATGTCTTCTGTACAACTGCTTGCTCGTGACTTCACGTAAGCACAGACCAGTTCGTGTCAGCACAGACCTTTGTTGTGGATGGAATGTTTGACTATTATTTTCTTTTGTCATCATGCCCTTGCTCTCAGCACTGCACAGGAATGTATTATTCTGTAAGTCTTGTGGAGCTTTTGTCTGCATGAGGGTCAGTGGGTACAGTCAAGGTGTTGCACAGTTAATACGACACAGATAACCACCTCAGCTCCAACTGTCCTGCTGGGTTTATTTAGGCGATACATAGGGCAAACACACTTATACATTATTATTTGATTTTGTGATTATTTAATTATTATATTGACAATGTTAACATTATTAATTGGTCACTTAAAAAAGGGAAAGGGAAGTCTTGAAGTTTTTAAACCATGTAAAAGCAGTATTTACAAACAAACATCATATATTGATCTAAGCAGAGACATACGTACATACATACAGGTAGACACGTGTGTATACATTTCAACACATTGAAGCCCCTGAACTCATCACATGATATCACCTCTAAAAATGACCATGTGTTCCCATATTAACCAGCTTGTTCTGTGGTCACCAAAACCTCTGTTCAGAGCGTGCTTGGGTGATTGTTGTAACAGCTGGGTTTCATGGCTCTTAGTTCTGGTGGCTCCTGCTTCCCGAAGGTTTACTGCGAGACGAACAGTGGCTTCTGACTCCCTCTGCTGGTGATTGATGTCTGGGACTGGTGATTTTTGTTTCCATACTGTACATTTCATCTCACACTCACTCACTTTTTTTGCCTCTGGCATGGTGCTGCAGAGTACTGAACTATCCACACACATGACATATGTCGGCTGAGTTACCAGAGTTACCTCAAATATTTATAATACTCAGGCAAACATGTCAAGTTTATTTACACACACACACACACACACACACACACACACACACACACACACACACACACACACACACACACACACACACACACACACACACACACACACACACACACACACACACGTTAATTTTGATGTCTGTGAACTGTGTATCTTCATGCAAAGACAGACTGAGATCCTTTGAGACCTAGGTTCTGCTGCAGCAGTCCACACAGTGTTAATGAATCTCCCCTTGCCAATACAATATAACTACACACACTCTTTGGTTACAGTGCCGGAATAATCTAGGACACTTTTTGGTACATTGGCTGAGGAAATTAAATGTTATGCCGCAAAACTTATGGGCAAAGGCACACTGCCAAATAATCAAATTCCCAAATTAGCCACATATAATAATAATAATAATAATAATAATAATAATAATAATAATAATAATAATAATAATAATAATAATAATAATAATAATAATAATGTTTACAGTATAGGTCTGTGTACTATTTTTTACATGCCTTCATTTACTGTATGTTGTTGAATAGCTTGGAACAGTTGGGAAAAGCTATGTGTCACTACATGGCTTTGTTTGTGGTCTCAGATGGTTCTCTGGCCCTCTGTTCATTCACTACCACAGAGCAGAGCAGAAATTACTGATTCATGTTGCGCCTCCATATCTTCATGTCCTAAAACACTGCTAACACTGTCACTGCCAAGTAACATTCAGGAACATCTCATCTAAGGCACTACTCATTTTGGCCTATCAGCACAACATTGTTTCTAAGGATAACTAGTGTATCCAATATGACTAACAAGCTGTGGGTGTTAAGCACCAACATGTCACCAACATCTGATATGCATTTACCCCTAACACAGACGAGTATAATTGGTCACACTAAAAGCTGCAGTCTCTGGGGAGAGCAAACATTTTCAAAACATTCCTTAATTGGTAGACCAGTGTTTCCCAGGCAATTTGATCAGCTTCTAAAACAACACTTCCTCATTTAAATGTGTCGGAGCAGCCACTGCATCAGCCACTACGTGTGTGAGCCTATTTTCCATACAAAAGGTCTCTATAATTGATTAGGTCCACACAGTATATATTGTGGCTCTTATGTCCTTCAGTATGTACTAGTGCAGGTACAGTGGTACCTTTGTGTTCAGGTGAACTGAACGTACTAAAAGTCTAAACTGGCTTTCATTGTGGTGACAATGATCATGCTATATAAAGGACTGATTGCCACTTACCATGACTACACACTTGAAGAACATGGCAGTGGAAAGGTGCATTTTAACATAAGCTTGACTGTAAACTATCAGCAGTCAGTCACTCTCTGCAGCCTTCATGCTAGCTTGCTTTACACTTTTCAATAGATGAAATATAGGAATCCCCACTAACTCTGTATGTTGAGCTTTATAATGGCCCACAGTGTTATGTAGGTAGGAGAGCAGGAAACGAGATGAAGCTATTTGTAGGATCTTCATTTAGGATCTCCAAGAAAGCCCAGCATGATTTGATGCTGTAATACAAAAAGAGCCTTTGTGAAATGTATGAGGATAAAAAAGCAAAGCCCACGACTGCCAAGGACAGTGTTTTGTTGAATGCAATAGTGCTGTGATTGTTACTTGCTACTTGTCTTTGCGTCCTCAGTGTGGGTGGCCCAGAGCTGATTATTGGGGGAATTATTTTAAGTGTTGTCTACTTTAGGTCCACGTGGCTCATTTGGTTATTGTTTTCCACCGCAATATCATTCACCTCTTCTGAAACAGGATTCATATTAATATTACAAACTGACATAGCACAAAATGGCCTGTAAACATCTTTCTTTTTTTGCATGCTCTGCACACATTCAGTCGTTTTTGCAGAGTAAACAGAAATGTCTTCTATCTGTTACTTACTGCTGGCTAGAGGATATACTTATGCCGTATATAGAATAGAGGCCATTGTAATTAGGTAGATCTATTTATCCAAAGCCCATTACAAAGTGAAAAGTGGCCCCCTCCACAAATAAACAGGACACCGTTTACAAAAAATATATTTTAGTAATGAATTTTAATGAGGTGTGACCCTCACTCAACCATGGCTATTGTGGCAGCTGTTGTGAACGAGTTTTGCTCCACTGGTCAGTAAAGGGTTGCTGGAATGTGAAGAATAATAATATGGCAAAGCAGAAACATGCAAGGAGCTTTTAATTCATTATTCCAAGTACTACATGCCATAATTTTTGACCATACAACTACACCACGTCAGGATGTTACTTCCCACCTAGTCTCTACAGAGAGCATGTGAGTTGGCTACCTTCAATGTCCTCATTCCTAGAGCAGAAGGTTACCTTTCCCATTACAATATCAGACATGGTGAAATAATGCTTTTTCCTTGAGAGTTTAAAGGGTGTATTCCCGTGAGGATGGCCTGAACACTCCAGATAAACTTCCATGGGACCTTGTAGCACATCACATTACATTAATCTGACATGCCTTGAGCCGTTGCACCTTCTGCATGTCGCAGGGTCCCCTCGAGCCACCTTGTGCCCCCCCAACCTCCCACCCATTGCAATTTGTGAATTTGCTGACATGGAATTATGGAACCTAGAGGAGAGAGGGCGATTAAGTACCTGGCAGAATAAAAGAGTTGCTCTCAGCAAAGATTTCTGGGCTATTTAACAATGCTGCAATAATCCTATAAGGGTCTAACAAAGTTATGTTAAAAGCTAAAATCTGGATAGTCAGGCCTTAACCACATTTGATACAGCTTGCTGTGCAATTTCACTTTCTGTTAAGAGTCTTAGTGGCTTGTCTCCCACAGAGCGATCACAAAATAAGCTAGTCTATGGCAAAACTGATTCTTTTCATTGCAGCGCATGAAAATGCACTGTACTGTTCTTCAAAGTCTTCTTATTATTATTATTCTTTATTAACATAGTGCATGAAAATGCACTGTACTGTTCTTTCTGTCTTTCTTTTTTTCTTTCTTTCTTTATTTCTTTCTTTCTGTCTTTCTTTCTTTTTTCCTCTTCTTATTATAGTGCATGAAAATGCACTGTACTGTTCTTCAAAGTCTTATTCTTTCTTATTCTTCTAACTAATTTTGTAAAATTAATGCGGCTCACACCGCTTAACGTAGAAACGTGGTTCAAACTGTGTAGATTTCCTACTGGGCAATCAGGTAATATGGATATAAAGTAAAAACTAATCTAAACTAATTTTCCCCATAGACTTAACATTGTGCATTAGGACATCACAATAGGGCTGTTAAAGCAGCACTTTGCAACTTTTTCGAGCGAATTAATCATCTTCATAAGTAGGTAGATGCTTAAATGAGTCATTACCAGGCGAATGAAGACTTTCTTGACCACCCCCGCTGTCTGTGGACAGAATACCATGCTTGCAACATCTTGGTGTTTGCCCTGGCACCCTCAGACTCACAAAGTCTTGAATATCACAAGAAGCAGGATCACATTAAATTCTAAAGAAATTGCCTTTCATACCATTCATAGGGTAAGGGCAAGGGAAAACAGTCCACTTTTTAGATTGTCCATTTACTTGGCGACAGTAGGGGGAGCTCCATTGAGAAAAAGCACTGACAGTTGCATAGTATTTTTTTAAGCACCTGTGCCAAGTGTTCAGACCAGCTACAGCAATGCAACTGTCATAGGCTTTAAGCATACAATCTGGCTTTCTAAAACTACATTTCCTGTTCAGTTTTTTCTTCTCAAGGTTCAAGATTCTTTTATTATCAACTACTCAATATGTGCAGGTGTGAGTGTGAAGTTCAGGTGGGCGGAGGGGGGTGGCAGTGTGTGTGTGGAGTTTGGGGTGGGGGTGTAGCATGTGTGAGTGGAGTTCCAGGAGGCAGAGGGGGGAGGAAGTGTATCAACGGAGCTGCTGTGGAGAGAGTAAGCAGCACCAAGTTCCTGGGCGTGCACATCTCCGAGGACTTCTCCTGGTCAAAGAACACAGCATCACTGTCCAGAAAAGCCCAACAGCGACTCTACTTCCTCCGCAAGCTGAGGAGAGCCAGAGCCCCATCTCCCATCATGAGCAACTTCTACAGAGGCACCATAGAGAGCATCCTCACCAGCTGCATCACTGTGTGGTATGGCACCTGCACCGTGTCCTGCCGGAAAAACCTACACAGAGTAGTGAGAGCAGCTGAGAGGATTGTGGGTGTCCCTCTTCCCTCCCTGCAGGACATATACCACACCCGCCTCACCCGCAAAGCCCTCTGCATTGCGGGCGATCCCACCCATCCATCCAACAGCCTCTTCAGTCTGCTGCCATCAGGAAGGAGACTGAGGAGCCTCCGGGCCTCACAATAATTTCTGCATCTCAAATACACATGCAAACACACTCTCTCTCTCTGTGTCTCTGTCTGTGTCTCTGTCTATCTGACTGTTTCTCTCTCTCTCTCTCTCTCTCTCTCTCTCTCTCTCTCTCACACACACACACACACACACGGACACCACTTGAGGTGTGATACAGTATCGCCATTCGGTTCACTAAAACAGCTATTTGGGACAAATGTAAGCCCCTCATTCAGTGTAACAAAACAATTGCACTTAGCATGGTTAAACACACATCTATTACAGTTTTTCTCTGTCGCTTTGGTGCTTTTCTCACATCAGTGGTTACATTTGCACAGCAGTTAGTGCATTTCTCAAAACAATTAGTGCAAACTGCAAAACCTAGTGGATAACCTGCAAAAGCACGTCACTTGCAGCAAGTATTCATGTCAATGAAACTGCCAGTGTCACCAAAATGAGAAATCTTGACCGCATGGTTTATGAACAAGATAGTCAAATGGCTTTGTCATGCTTTCATTATGAAAGTTTATTCTCTCAGTGTTTTACAATGCAAAAAAAGGTCAGAACTCTGTGACACGACCTGAAAATGCTCAAGACAGCACTATACACTACTTGTACAGCAATTTGAAAACAACAGTTAAGTTACACATTGCCTAAGTTAGGGGAGTAGGTGAGTACAGGACACTGAATATGTTTCACATTTTTACTTTATATGCTCTTTGCAATTTTACAGCATTGTGCAAAAGAAAAATACACTACAGTCACTTATTTAGACCAAACATAAGTAACATCCTTTTGGTAGAGCTGTGCACAAATGTGAACAAGCACAATCAGAGATGGCAACCTGGCCCCCATTGTGGACGGACAGGGTCATTGCATGCGGACAGACACACAGACACACACAGACCTCCGGGGTACCAGGTAACAATATAACAGTACATATTGTAACTGAACATAGTAAATAATTCTGTCACATCCAGACATTCCTGTCTGTCTGGCCACACATTTTCATCTACATCACAATGAATATCATCCCTTGATGCAGCGAGAAAAATATGCAATGGAGTGGCGAATCCACCTTCTGCATGACTGAGCTGTGATGTCGTCACATGCTGCATCCATGGCTGCTAGCAAGGCCATTTGCGTATGTAGATGCCGGTCATAAACCTTCCACCTCCAGGCAGAGAAAATCTCCTCTATCGGATTAAGAAATGTTGAGTAGGTAGGTAGATATTCAACCAGCATCCTGTCATGTGCTGCAAACCACTGTCTGACCAGATGTGAGTGGTGAAAACAGACATTATCCCACACAACAACATACTTGTTGAGTTGGCCCCCACTCCTTTCATTCTCAGGGACTATGTCCCTGTAAAGACAGCAGATGTTGTGTATTATATGGACAACTGAAGTTCACCTGAGAGCAATTGTTCAATGTAGAAGACATTTTCAGTAAACAAAGATAAAGAAAATTATAAAATTTGGTTGACAGATAACTAGTTCAACATTTTTTTATGTAATGACTTAAGCAATGAAATGAAGACTTAGTTTTATTGGGAACGACTATTCAACATCCATAGGTATAGTTCATTTTAATTGACATGACATAAGCACATGATAATGTTATAAAACAACATTGTATTGTATGAAAGCAATTGATGCACGTCCAAAAGCATTTGCAATTTGTTGAGACTAAGGAGAAATTGTTACTATGATGTGCACAAATGACTAAAGGTTGAACTAGTAGTTATGAGAATTTTCATTCTGATCTGAGAAAAGCACCAAAGCAACTGTGAAAACCTGTATAACAGTAAATTCTTCAGCGTTTACAATATACAGTAGCTATCTTTTTTTTGTCACAGTTTCTTTGACAACCACTCACAGTGTTGTGTTGAGCCCGTGTTACAACACATTATGTAATAACACCGCATTATGTAATAATCGGACAAAATTTAATACATTTTCAGTCTATTTTATAATAATTTATTCATTTTGTAATAATTTACACATTTTGTAATTAACTTCTTGAACGCAATACGTAAAATATTTGTCATTTTGTAATACATTATGACATATTTCAGAGGCAATTACAAAATGCGGGAGCTGATTTTTTGGGGGATGCAAATGTAATAACATGGTTCATTACGTAATAACCAAAAAAACTTTTTCTGGTGGTCATATGTAAGGGGTAATATCCGACGAGGCATGCGTTATACAGTTTTAAATGAGGTGGAGCCTAAGAACTTTGCAGGAAGTCTGCTCCGCCAAGTTGACTTAAAACCATATAATGACTTAAAACCGTATAATGCATGTCTCTGAGGATGTTACCCTGCTTATGACCCGGTTAATGGCACTCAATATTTTAGAATGAATTTAAAATAATTCTCAATTAGAGAGTTAAGACTCAGTTTCAAAGCAGCATTCTGTTCCACAGTGTCGTAAGTAAGGGATAATGGATGACGCGGAGTGGCCGTTACACCTTGAAGTGCATTAACTTTCTGATATACAAACACTGTGAAGTCCATTATTCCGCTTATACCACGGTTACCACACTTGTTTGATGTTAATTTCAGGTAATAATTTCCACGTTTTAAAGGCTAAAACAAACTTATTTGTAGAACTACTTCCATCTGCCACAATATGTGTCTTTTCATTTGAGATGGACCCAGAAGACATAGGAAACTGTCCTGTGGTTACACAAGTGAAAATTTGTCATTCCTTTTGTAAATTATAGAGTGTTGCATCTCCTAGGCTACAGAGGAGACAAATCATCCTTCTTGTATTGGTGGTCACTTCTAAAAGGAAGCACATATGATGGTGTGAGGATGAAGTAGTGCCTTGGTTATGGTCTGCTTACTCCTCTGAAGAGTTAAAATTAATGCTGAATGATATATACATAGGTTTTGAACAGCACAAGATGCCACACAAACATTATATTTTGACGGTAGACCTTAAATATTACCAGATAATGCGGGTAAACTGCATTCTACACAAAGTTCACTGTGGCTCCATCATAAGGGCGACCAAATGCTAAAATGGCTGGAGTGCTGTCCAGATTTGTCACATTTTAAGCATACTAAAAAGGAAAATGTGATGAAGAAAACACCTACCAGTTGGGCTGCTGAAATCATGTCAAGGACAAGAAAGAAAGTTTTTTTTATACAAAATCATCTTGGCTGTTAATATAATTAACTATGAAGTGTCCTCTTTGTTTTTTCTTCAGTCTTACTCAACTTTTCCTGCCTCTTGGCCTTATTGGCCTTGTTCCAATGGTTTTGGACATGTTGCTGATTTCAAATTTGAAGTGACCATAAATATCCCATACAACAATAAAAAAAATCCAGTTTCAATAACTGATATGTTGTCCTTAGATTATTCTCAAACATATATATTGCTTGTATGATTTGAGAATTACAGCATTTATTTTGTATTTACATTTAACACAATGTACATGTACATGTAAAATAAAATGTGTGTACATGTAATATAAAAATGTACTATTCTACATAAAAATAATAATAAACGGCAACATTTTACAGGTATAGATTTACCATAATTTTAGTAATGGTGTTTACCATAAATTTAGTACTTACAGTTAACTTACAGTTCGTAAAACAAACTAGATGTACCACAAACAGTACATGGTATGACTGCCGCATGGTATTAATTTTTGGAATATGAAATAGAAATACTAATAGGGTGAAATAGTCAAGTGTAGTATAAGGTTTTGATGACCAGGCATGGCTGTCCAGTTGTTTTTGTATATACCAGGTATGGAGGGTTTTTAGACTGCATATCCAAAGAGAAAATGCGAAATGTGCAGGGTCAACTGTTGCAGAACTGTTCGTTTGGTCAGGCCGACGGCAGCTCCGGCTCCTTACTCAACACCTGCACTACACCTTTTCTATTACTGATATGCACAACACTCTTTTTGGCTAGCACACTACTGACATGCTTTATTTTGTAAAATAAACATTTATTGTCTAAGGTTGCAAATCGGTGTGGTCTCCCTTCATGTCTTAACCATTTTACGAGCCAGTGGTTCTGACACACCAACATGCTAAAAGAAAAAAAAAATCCACCCGTGACAAAATGTAACAAAATTTGGTGCACATTCAAAGAAATCTGTGAAGGGTTTGCATGTCAAGTTTGCAAATTAGCCCAAAAATGGACTGTCAAACAATTTTAAGCTATGTGTAACTTAGAAACAGTTCATCTGAAGATAAATCCTTTGACTTTTAGTCAGCATTGTCTGCAGATGACATATACTAAATTTTGTGAGATTCACATGAACGACCAGTTTGCTTACTTTCACTTTCATCACTTTTGTACAATTACACTACAAAAGCTTCTGTTTCACTAAGATCTTACTAGGGCTACATGCCCACAGTTTCCTGTCCCCCAGTGTTTCAGTGTCCCACCAATGGTTGATGGAAAACTGTTGAAAAAAAGTGGCAAAACATCTGAAAAGCAATATAATAATAATGCTCCCCACCTGGTTCAGTTCTAAAGGGTCATAAGAAATGTATAATCTCTTATGGAGACACAACAGGGATTTTTTTTTACCCAGTGAAATCCGATATTCTTTCTGGTACAGCACAAAATGATATTTGCCAATTTATTGCTCTCTGGTTGCTTAGTTTGGTAAAATAGTGATGTTACCTGGCTGTTAAACCAGGTCAGGACTGGACTGGGCTTTATTTTATAGATAAATTGTTTTTAAAAAATATATATTGTCATTTTTGAGGCTATATGTTGTGCTATATGTGCCTACTAGATCAGTAAAAGATATCCATTTTGTTGGTTATTACATAATGCACCATGTTACATTTCCATTCCTCCAAAAAAACAGCTCCTAGATTTTGTAATAGCCTCCGCAATATGTAATAATGTATTACAAAATGCGGAGAAATGTATTACATATTGCGTTTAAGAAGTTTATTACAAAATGTGTGCATTATTACAAAATGCATGAATTATTACATAATGGAGTGATATTTTAATGCATTTTGTCAGGTTGTTACATATTGTGGCTATTGCATAATGCGTTGTAGCAAAAAAAAAAAAAAAAAAGTTCTGATGGGACACCAGTTTGGAGAGGCTTTTAGCATGTGTGAACAGGCAATCTGCAGAGGGTGATGGAGAACTAACACTTCAAGTTGCAGCTCTTTGGCTCATGGGTGGGTGAATGGAACACAGTTGCTTGTGTTTTCAAGGAAAATATTTCAGGAAGTGGCTGGGCCACTGCTAGAAATTTTGGACCCTATTGAACAATACAACAACACATACCTCTGAGATAGAGTTGACTGAACTGAATGTTTCCAGTTCACTCTGGCCATGTTGTCAGGAAAATCCTGACATTTCAGCCAAGTGACCTTCTTGAAAGCATAAGGAAAAAATGAAAGTCATGTCATCTCAATACAGGAACTGTCAGGAAAAGGGTCACAATGTAATTTAATTCCATTCCTTTCCTTTCCTTTCCTTTCCTTTCCTTTCCTTTCCTTTCCTTTCCTTTTGTATCGTTTCCCTTCGTTTCCTGTCTTCTCCTCAGCTGTCATAAAATTAGCATCATTTGATAGCCGTGATGTGTCAGGACAACCAAAATTAGATTTCTTCTTCATTTACACTTCTGTGGTGGTGAGGGCTTTGAAGGGCAGTCACCCCTGATGAGTCCTCATAGGAAAAAAATTAGAATTTTCTCCTCTATTTGTGTGGCACAGTACAAAGTATGTAATATACAATAAGATGTATTTTATGTATTGCTTTATTGGTGTTTATTGGTTGTTCCCTTACCTTAATGGTGAGGTGTATGTCTGGAAATGTGTTCTACCCTACTCCAACTCGATCACTCCCTGCAGTACAGTATATTACAAGGTGATCATAGAGAACAGGGATGCAGCAAGAAAGTTTTTGAGCACAAGGAAAAAAAATACATTTTTAGCGCTATTATTGTCAAAAATTATTAACTAATATTAATACTGTCCCTGATGACCCCCTGCCAATACTGGGCCCTTACTATCATCCCAACTTGGATGCACCCCTGGTAGAGGCCATGAAAAAAAGGTTTGACGTGGAACTCTCTACCCAATTACACACTTGCTGTATATTAAAAGTAATGTAATTTCTGCTGACTATGTCATAATAAGGCTCAATATGTGACAAGTTACATCTTCCATGGGTCTTTTGCAGCACAAGTAAAGTAAAGGCATTAACAGCTGCACAGGACATGACTGTAAAGCCTACAGAAGCGTCCCTCACAACAATAGCCATGTAGGTACAATCACACACAGACTACATTTTATTTAATTGGTTCCACACGAGGACCAGTTGTACTTACATTAATATTTTGGTGCCCCGCGTAAGTAGCGGTTGCAACAATCGTACCTACAGCCATAAAAACAGCCATGGTTCAGTCATGTGAAATATAGTGGCTCAGGTGAGAGACAGAACAGCAAAACAACATCTGTGTTTGGCAGGGGGGGTTGGAGAGACATAAGTGCTTGAGAAAAAAAAAAACAACAAAGATTCATTTGTAAAGCTGTGGAAATAGTGCTGGCAAACTCTTCGTGGTAAATGAACCTGAGAGAATTCAGGGAGCGTAGAGTGGTGAAGGCATTGGTTTTATGCATATTCGCACATCACGATCGTAACACTCTATTAATATTGAAACTGAGTGCTTGCACAGGCACCATATATGCATTGCTCAATGTTCTCCCACAGGTGAGGCTGCCATGCATTAAGGAGGTGACGCTTGCATTAAACTGTTATTTTTCGCTACCTTGTAATGGCTTTGCTGTGCTGCATTTATGTAGATTTGGCAAATGGATCCATTGGTGCTGTGCTTGCAGTAGGCTTGGCTGGCTGACTTTGAGGAAACTAGACAAACGGTTAGACTAAAAGCAAGTTTTTTGTGAAGCATTATGTCCACTTGCAGGTGTTTGTGGAGACTGTTTGGTGTGTCATGAATCCAGAGGGCCTAGTTGTCCTAGTTGGCCAGACAGAGTGCATCCTATTCTATGCCAAAAAAGGCCCAGGGGTGTGATCTACATTTGGAGCCAGTGGTGGATTGAAATGCCATGTTATTCTGGTAACACAATCGTCCTACTTTCATGCAGTGAAAATACATGCCTGACCAGTTACCTCTGATAGTTCTGAGAGTAAAACTTCACCTAAAATCCTTCCAAAATGTTAACCCACTGGTGTTTGTTCTCTTGAATGAATGAATTCAATGAAATTTGTCAAATATCACATAAAGTGATACATAGTTTTAAAAAACTGTGAATTAGACTTCTCTGGTGGAGGTGTGCAGACACAAAATTATGTAAAGTTACAGCCCACAGTTTTAGATTTTTTCTGAAGTTCACCAAATTGTTCCTCACAACCTGTTCACTCAGTTCCACAATAGAAATTTGGTAGGAACAACTAAACTAATAGGAGCTAGTACATTGGATCAGACTGAACTACAAACAATCCAATCAACACAATGCACCAGGAGCACAGATTGGTCATTGTTGAAATTTAGCACAGCAAAATCCTTTTAGGCGCAAATTCATTGAGGCTACCCTGATTAAAAATATTAGTCAGTTTGAAGGTATGTGATATTTTAAAAGAAGGTACTACTACACTTCAGTCAATTTAACTGGTTGTAACAACAAAGAAAGCACTACAGATTTATTCAGTATAAAACTGTCTAGAACCTATGTAGATTTTGTCATTTTCCTAACCGTCAATCTTGTCTGAGACATTCTGTTGAAAAGGACTGCTAAACAATTTATTAAATATATTAACCTACAAACCTAGAAACATTTACCTGACTCTCCCCATTAATCATATATTTACCATCAGCTTTTCCACTTTGCTGGAGTGTGCATGTGCTATGTTATCACCAGGAGATATTGCTGCTGAACTGAACCATTCAATAACCTTAAGGTAACTTTCATGGAACTGTACTAATCTGTGAGAAACAACACCCCAAACCATGTTGTTTCCACAAAGTAGTGATGAGGTCTGTGGTTGAGGCTGATATTGGCTGTGCCCATGACAGAGGCCCTCTCTGAACCTTAGCAGGGGGGAAAGGGGGGATGGGCGAGGAAAGAATATACAGCATATTGTACTTACCAGGCTTCTGCATTCCTGTTAAAAATAAAGACCTGAGATAGCGGAGAGAAGCTTCCTGTGACAGATGAGAAGGCACGTAAGGAGCCTGAGAAATATGAGAAGAATGTGTCAGAGGACAGCTGGATGGATGGATCAATGAATGGATAGACGGACAAATGGATGAGTGGAGGGTTGGGTGGAGGGATGGATGAATGAGTTTATGGCTGGATGGAGAGATAGATGTAAAAGTGGATGGATGGATGGATGATGGATGGATGGATGAATGAAATTGAACAGTTCTTAAAATGAAGGAGAAAACAGACAGGGATTAAATGAGGCATGGTGCTCCACATACTGGTTGCAAAAGTCCATCTTGCCAACCAGGCAATGCCATTAGCAGTGTGGTACTTACATGCCCTCAGAGTGGAGCGGTTGACGTGCAGGCAACAGATAAAAGTCTGCTAAGACAGCTCATACACAATGAACACTAATTGGGACTGAAGTGCTTTTCATCTGTTCAACTGTAAACGGCAATGGTAGGATGACATTGACCAACACAACAACTGACACAATACGGCTTTCCAGCCACTAAAGCATTAGCGTTAGATGAAAATCAAAATCCATTGACAATGTCATGTAATGGAAAGTAACAACTGACAAATGTATTGCAGCTCACTAAACTCCTGCACTGTTTAAAATGTCCCTTCAATGAGTGTGTGTTAGTGTAATCTCAGACTATCAAGAAGATGTAAGACACAAATGCAACATAAGGCCAGTATTTTGGATGTGGCCAGCAAGCTCAGTAACTGTGGCCTTCTAGATGTCAAAGTTGCCCACCCCTGATCTGAGTCTCTAAGCCATTGAATTGCCCATGCTGAGGACTTAACAAAATTAAATGTACAACTACCACACCGTTCACTAAGTAGAGGATTACAAGTATACGCTTGTAACAACAGAACTTGGATTAATAATGTCTTCTTAATTTCTAATATCTCTCTGAAATCCGATGCACAGTGAAAGCTTTATCAAACACATTATTTCTTGGACCCCCTATAAGGATATGACAATACAATATCATGCACTTATTATGCTTACTCATAATGTACACTGTATGTGTGTGTGTGTGCGTGTGCGTGTGTGTGTATGTGTACTGTGTATACTGATAATGTGATCTTAATGAATGCTTCTGGCCAGAGAAATAATTAATAGCTTCTCATTCAAATGTATGACAAGTAGGCCAAGTAAAGTGTTCCTCTATGTTTTCAGCAGATGGTAAGCTCATTCCCAAGAGTAGGTACAGTATTCAGTTTAATAAAAATCTGTTTAATTAAAAATACATAATCTCTCTCCTGCTAAAACCCATGACTAGCTAAAAAAAAGTTTTTTACTCAGTCATACAGTAACGCTCTAGACCCTGATCGATGGCTTCTCAAAATTATAATATGGCAAGCTCTCTCTTAAAAATAAGAAAAAAAAATACTTTTTGTCATTACGTACCACGTTACATGCCTTTACCTTACCTACTTTATTTAGGCTATAAAAACCAACAGCTCTTAGAACACAGACATTCCCCTAAAAGCTGCCCCCTAAAATCCGCCTTTACCCCCACCTCACTTCCCCTGTGTTGTTATCTGGATGTGAATCACACCCTAATCATATTCTATCTATATTCTATTTTATAATCCTGCAAAATCCCTGACTTTTTGTGTACCCCTGTGTGTGTACATTTTGTGTGCACCTGCCTAAAACTTGTTAAAAAAAAAACAACTTATGCCCATCAAGTCCTTTCAGCCTCATGGGTGTTTTAACAGTAAACATGTGGATGGCTAAAAAGATACAGTACTGTGCAAAGATTTAGGCAGGTGCCTTCAAACCAGCATCAATTCACACAAAGGGGTACATACAAAGTCAGGGATTTTGCAGGATTAAAGCCAGGTGTATGATCAACCAATTACACCAATTTGGTTGTATATGTCAGGAAGCCTACATTCACAGAAGATCAGTAATTAGTTCTTCAAGATGTTTGGTGCAAGCTACCAGCCAAGCTCCTTCCAAAACTGTATGCAAGTATGCCTAGAAGAATTTATGTTCTTTTGAAGGCAAAGGGTGGTCACACCGAGTATTGATCTGATTTAAGTTTCTCTTTTGTTCAGTCACTGGATTTTGTTAATTGATGAACATAAATGATTAACACTTCAAATTCTGAAGGCATTCCTAGTTGACAGCATTTTTTTCACACCTGCCTAAAACTTTTGCACATTACTGTAAGGGCAAGCGGTGATCATCGGGGTCCAAGCAGATTGCCCGCTGTCACAAATGACATATGAGATATGGACATTTTTCCAGTGCAGTGCCCCCTATTGTGGAAATTGGACACCATTTGAAGGGCCTCCAAAGTTCATGGCAGAGATGAACAATACCAAGTCTTTTTTATATTTGCATGTTCCAACAACAAGATAATACTTAAAAAGTATTTAGAGGCCATTTTGGAGGCCAATCAGACATTTGATTGGCATATAACTTTAAAACAGTAGGGTAAATAAATAAAAAAAAGATTTTTTTCAACATGGTCTACAGATGACAAATGCCAAATTTCACACACATGCTGGGTGGATTTACAAGCCCAACTGTACTGAACATTTGCTTTGACTTTGTGCATTTATGCTCGTACATAAGCACGTCTCTCACTAGACACAATGCTTTGCTTACTCCATACACAAGGATCATCACTGAGTATGTCACTGAGATTCAAACCGCCTACATAATTCCCATGATAACATACATACTCCTTGTAAGTCCTACATACTCTAAAAATGCCTACTTTATGAGAACAATCTCCACAGTGACATGTCACAACTTCTACACATTTCTACAACTGAGAGTGGATGATTCACACATACAGATGAGTCGTTGTTTGTCTAAAAGGGGCTCAGTGGCAGTGTGGAAACAGGAAGGCTGTGGTGTATTTCAAGCTCAGTTTGTAAAGCGTATGTTGGGGTCCTGGCATCCCCCCATTGCTCCTCTCTTATCTCACTGGAGACACACACACCAAACTGGGGCCTGATCCAGGGATGACAATTAGAGGAGAGAACTAATACGCTGCCCCTGAAAAAAGTGTGTCAAGTTAGAGCTGGCATGAAGAACCACACCAGATATGGGGAGGGGGTTTAATCATCAATTAAAAAAACAACAACAAAAATAAAAACTAAATTTAATGCAGGAATCAAGCAATGTCAGAAACTACTGAAAAGTAATAAATAAGATGATTATATCTTCTCATATTATAAGGTGATACACTACTCATTACTACTGGCCACCAAATGTATTATGTCAACAGTTTTGTGATGAATAATAGCTCAGAATCAACCATCACACAATATTACGCAAGATCGCAGCTTTTTTCTGCAGACAAAAGGTTAAGCTCTTTATGGTCTTGCCAGGTCTCTGCTCTATATTTTGTACTGCTGTAGCATTGTGCTCTCTACAAAAATAATAAATCCTCAGGGTCCTGTTTGTGTGGTGTCGGTCAGCTTCCTTCTACAAATGCTGTTCCTGCCAGCTCCTTGATTGATTCAGAAACACAGCTTCCATTTCACACAGACAAATACTAGCTACTGAAATAGATATGTTGTCTTGTCATACTCTTAGCTTAACCTGATTCAGAAATTTAAGCAGGTTATATTACACATAAGCACAGATGTTTGTTTGGTGTAGATATCATCTAGTTTGATCTTATGTCTGTGTGGAGACAGTGGAGACGTGGATGATGCATTCATATTTTAGATCATGACAACACATGCCTATTTTCACTATTAATAACATTTATTTTTAAGTTTGTTTCCACATTGCACGACTCTATTCAGCCTCTCTGAGATTCACTGGCATTGGTCAGTTTGCCCACTTTGCTCTTGCGGGTCATGACAGCATCCTTCTGTCACGAGATTTAAAAGTACAGGTTTTAACCAAAACGGATTAGAATTAAAACACAGGCATGCTCTAAACTGTAAAAATTGAGCAGTTCTTTGAGTAACCTTAGTGCTACTCCAAGAACCCAGTGGTTCCTGTAAGAACTCAATTGTTCCTTAATGCTCTTAGAGATTCTTGGAGGAACTCAGGGCATTTCTCAGTATAGGAGACAGTTCCTTGAGGAACTTCATTGAATTTAGAGGTTCCTTGGGTTCCTAAAGTTTATATTTATGTTTATGTACTTGGCAGATGCTTGTATCCAAAGCAACATAGGCATAGCCTACAAATAAAATAGATATAAATCAATCTGTATAAAATTATAATCACTTAAGGAATTAATGTTGTTAATACATGTAAATATATAAATACATTTTCTATCGGTTTTAATTTGGCACTCTAGTATCAACAGCTATTAAATACTCATGGTATTAGCAAAGATCGTATAGAATTCTGTATCTGGTGTTAGTTGCACGATTAGATGCATGCAGCAAAGGAGAAGGCCTGAATCCTCCGCCCCCTCCCCCTTCCCCTTCTTCCACAGGTTGTGTGTAAACTCAGCAGCACCGCAGCAACAAGCAGGCGCATATTTATTTATTTATTTATTTATTTATTTAAACTTTGTGTGCGCCGCGACGCCTAGCCTACTTGCTTCATTGGAACCTAGAAGCTACCAGCTGACCCGCAAAACACCGCGCGCACGGAATGCTTCCAGTAGACAAACTTCCGTTATTTTGTTACCAGAACGACGGAAACGAAGGGGAGAGAGCAACATTTTAACTTGTTGTAAGGAAATGATTTGCCTATTTTTTTGCCTGTGTGTGTTTGCTGAGGTTGGTCTGACAAAACTGTAGACTTATGGATCAGCTGCAAGTAAACAAAGATGAAACGATGTTTCACGTTACATATCAAAATAACCTAATAACATTGTTTTTCTATATGTAATGTATGTTATATGTATGTCGCTTTGAATAAAACTGTCTGCCAAGTAGATACACATAGACATATACAAAGCTAATCAAAGGTGTCTTTAACTTTAGGACTCAAACTTTGTGCTGCAGCACTGATACTCCCACACCTGTTCAACGAGAGCCCTGACAAGCTGTATGTGATCAGTAAGGTAGGGGTACTACTTCAATGCTACGTGGGGAAAATGGGACAGTACACTGGACACGTCAGAATATGCTGCACCTACATTCAGTTCTGCCCCAAAACAGCTGTTTCAGCCCCATGTGCACATGCTTATTGCAAATAATGCACATGTATGTTGTTATTTTGTAGCACTGTTGAAATAAATCATAAAACTATATGATATCAAACTTATTTAGGGAGATGGGACATGTATCAATGCTTTTAATGTTCAATCAAGAAAATAAAATTTAGGGTGTTTCTATCCTTCCATATAGTGCTCTATTCTATATTGGTGAATTAGTTGCACCCTATATTTTTATACATTTTGTAAAAACATACTCTTTCTAGATGGGATATCCCATACATTGAAGCATGTTTTGTTTTTCTCAATGTCATGCACAGCACATGGATTGGATAATGTATTTCTATTGGTGTATTTTCAGGTACACAGGGCTCCAACTCCCCTCCTGGTGGTGGATGGCAACCCCTTTGGAGACTGCATCATCACCCTCAGAATGGATGGCGTCTCCATTGCAAACCCTGACGACATCTTGATGGGTATTGCCGCTCTACTCGGAGCATATTTCGTGTTTGGTGTAAAATATGCTGAAAGTGTCAAAAAGACACTTGCATTCCTCCAGGTAGTGTCAGGAATTCAATCAGAGGAAAAAATAAACCCAACAGTCCTTAGAATGGCCAATGCCTTTTTGTAGGATTTTTATATTCATACTTTTATTGTTTACAATAATATTTTATTTCTTATGTGTTGTATTTAATTGTATTTGTACAATGTATTGATATTGTATTGTTGTATTTTATAATATTGTATTTATTGTATTTGTTCTATTGTATATATATATATATATATATATATATATATATATATATATATATATATATATATATATATATATATATATATATATATATATATATATATATATATATATACATGTAGAATCCCATATGAATCCTCTGCCCTTCCAAATATACAGTGTACTCTGTGTCCTATGCCAGCTGAGCCGGTCTTTCAGAGAAGGGCTCAGAGATAGGGTTTTCAGCATCTGTTTCACTAGCTCACATCGAAGGCAGATTTATTTGCTATGCTGTTTACTCTCTCTCTCTCTCTCTCTCTCTCTCTCATGTTCTCACTCCAGAAGAGTGTCATCCCTAAAAGCATCCTGTTTCATATCTATTTTCTATTCAAGGAATAAAAGATTAAATGTCTCTTGCTACTTCTGTAGCAAATGTTTCACCACTTCCCTCAAACATTTTTTCCCAGCCACATTAGCAGTCAAAGAGCATGTACCATACTTTAAACATGCCCTGAAACTATTTAACTACTGAACCCTGTTACTATTTGTAAGAAATTCATTTTATTTGTTGTTTTGCTTGTAATAGACACCCCCTAGTGTACTGGACCGAACTGCATTGTGAACATGAAGTAATTACAAGTTCTTGCACCTCTTCAACAATAGCTTTGTGAGTGTGGAAGAGTTCTTGCATTTTTGTTACAGAACTTAAAACTCATTTTAGGATGAATTCAAATTTTCATGTAGGCTATTTCTTTCAAATCATCGAAATTATTGTAATAATTGCTCACATATTCACTCTTATTTTCACTGGTAGCTCTGACATCTCGTGGTCACTTTAAGTAAGTACATAATCACAAAATATTTGTGCAAGGTTATGGCGAAGTATTTGTGGCAATGGTTTAGCCTGACTTTTTTTTTACAACTCCCTAACATCACACACCTACTGTCTAAACTAAATCTTAGCACATGTTTATGCTTCAGAATATCTGTGAGGCCCAAACAGCCGCTTAACAGTGACTTCTTATGTGCTATTTAGGCCAATAAAATACAAATCACTTTGTTATATTGTATATAGAAAGTGTTGAGGCTAGTCTGTATTGGCTGTCATTATAACGATCTGATCTATGTTTTGGTTCTAATTATTTATTTATTTGTTTGTTTGTTTGTTATGGTTATGTTTGCAGGAACACAATATCAAATGTAGGTGTGTTTGTGCTTGAGCTGACGTCCGCAATAAAGTGTATTATTGCTCCTTCAAGATTTTTTTTTTTGTAAATCTGAATCAGTGGGCCCAGACTATCTTGCATTTATAATCATGCTTTGCAAGGAGAAATTTTCTCCTGCTGCTGCAAGGCTTGATTTTGTGATTTTCAACAAAACAGCCTGGCAGTAACATTGCATGCTGGGATGTCTCCCCCGGTATTGGATGAGTCTTGTTGAAGTCAAGATGGCAGGAGATAGTAATATCAGAACACAGAGTAAAACAGGCCTTAAATGAAGTTGCCAAGCTCTTCGACACAACCGTTTAAGATCCGTTGCAGTATCGAAAACTGATTTTGCCGGATTGCATCCATTCTGTGGCGGGATTGCAAATTCTGACACAAACACAGCCGCACAAACAACTGAGGGATCGAGTCTCGTATGAATCCCGACGAGAAGGAGGACTGTGAGTGTGCGCCACCACAGGCTGAATCCAACCCCACAGGAGGATACGACAGGTCGGTCTTTTTTAAGCGAGATCGGCGGCTGGCGGGGGAAACGTGTATGTTACCATAGCTAAGGATGTCTTGCAGGAGAAAGGTTAAAATTTGTGCAGTGGTCAAGTTGGAGCGACTGGCTTTGGGAGTCTTAGTTGGTTTCCTTTCTGTATTGCATTTTTAAGTGAATTCTACTGTCACGTTATTTTATTACACCGTCGCTGTTCAGACTAGCTCGATCGTGTTAGCGTGTCAGTATTTGTAGCTATTGCTAAAGGCCTAAATGGAAACGTGCTAGCATAGGCTAGGGTTAGCAACTAGAAGTTTGTGTTGACAGGGTAGATGGTATTGCACTTACCAGGAATCAGAGATATGAACGTCACAGTGAGTTCAATTTATACAGCAGCATCATCGTCAGTCAGGGGACCACAATTTAGCGGCGTAATGAAGTGCAACCGTGGCACTGGGTAATAATAAACAGAGAATGTTGTCAGCTGCACTCTATTTTTCTTCATCGTTGAACCCTGGCTTTCAATATCTAATGCTAGTCAGCTTGCTAACCAATGCAGCTAGCTTGATAACGATTGTGGTATACATTACATATTTGAATAACGCACAGTCTTAAGTTAGAATTGTTTTAAGATAATATTACGTGTTAGTTATCGGGTCTGGAAGATTTGTTTAGCATGCCCATCGAACCACCGACAAGATGTTGGAAGGTGAAGATAACCAATGTATTGCTAGCTTTGATGGTATTGTGTTGAATTTGCAGTAATGGATTGCAACCAAGCAACGTTACCGCCTCCCGTGGTGCAGAAGCAGTCAGTAATGAGACGTATCGATTGGTTTTATATTTATAAGCGAGTTCAATTTATCGAGTTATTCATATTAGCAGTTATTTATTCTGCAATTGCTCTGCTTGTCTAGCACGTCGGTATGTGTTACAGTGTAACTGAATCATGGGTGGCTTCAACTAGCCCACCTAGGTAGTAGTTGGCTAACGTTAGCTGGCTAATGCTGCTGGGCAGGTGACGTTGGTTAGCTGCCTAGCGGAGAGGTTAGTAAAATCATAAAGTTGCAGTCGCTGGTATACAGGCGGTTAGCACGTTTTAACACCTGATGACAGAATTTGATATGCAAATCTCTCTCACTTAATCAGTAACGTTATTACTGTTACGTGTTGCGCTTTGCTAAATTACTAGCATTAGCTACCTACCTCTTGCCAACTGTCCTTGCAACATTAGCCAATTTGTTAGCGAGCATTGCCAACCTAGCTAGCTGTCAAGAGGTTCACTGAAATTGCTGTATCATAGCGAGGTGGCTAACGTGACCCTGGTAGGGTAGCTGCTAGAGTGATTCGAAGCAACAATTGTTGTTTTAAGCGTAGCAGCTAGTCATTTCTTCAATGTAGAATTCAAAGCATTTGGCCCAGCAGCGTTTATTATCTTACAGATTTCCCCACACGATGACATGGCTGTGGGTCGTGCGGTGTGACAGTGTTCCTGCCAGTACAGGCTGAAGTAACTGAGGTTTATGACACTATGAAGCACTAGAAGTTTGAGGATAAGCTACTGCGACCCCCCATCCTAGTAGCCTACATGTCGTAAAAGAAATGTCTAATGTTTATTGCATTTGAAATCTCCACTAGATTACAAGAGGAGTCCACATTTGAAAACGCCGAAGCAAGCCGAATGTAAGTTATGTTAGCAGTTTTATACGTACTTTCATAGAAATAACAGCTTTGACCTCACTCCAATTGATTTTGAAACAATGTCTGAACAGTGGTTGCTACACAGTATTACTTTCCAGTAGCCTGTTTGTTAAACATGCTTTTTTATTATTTTGTCTGAAACCAGCTTCATTACGTACAGATGTATTAGGCCATCACCCTGTAAAAATGATAAGATGCCTAAATTAAGACCATATTGTATTTGCTGTAGGTGTAAGAATGGGATTTTTCAAAATCACTGTATAATGTGAAGTCCCCTGTACACAAGTAGACTGTCCACAGTAAAACAAGGCTGCATAAATGCTTCTCACAGTTGCCTGTAATGTTAAGAGGTTGGGTTTAGCATTGCAAACTAAGGCCTCCTGCTGCCGTTCTTTCCTGTTTGTCTGCACTTGGTTCCTCTTCTGTCTGTGGCTGTAGTGACTGTGCTTTCCTGTAGAGAAAAGATGCACAGCTGCTGTCTCATTCTTTGTAAGCAGCACTGTGTGTATACACTCTTGATTTCAGCTGTGGCATTTGAAAACCATTGTTTGTGCAAGGAGGTTTAATTGCTCACTGTTTATAATAATATGTGGGGTAAAGGGATTTAACCCATAATGCGGCAATAACTGACCAGACGTCTAGGGCTACCTCGTCAACGTATTTTATTTTTCTGAGATCCAAATATTTCTGTTTAACTGACATGCAGAGAGTTAATACATACTTACAACATGTTAAATTGGTTAATTTTTTTTTATCATATGTCATTGAACCATACCTGAACAAACCCGTGATTTAATGCACCATAGCATGCACATGATTTTTCTTCTTTGTGTAGTTTTTTTTCCTATTAGGAATCCTTTCCTGTTCACTTAGTATTAAGATGGAATGTTTTTGTCATTGGGAAACCCAACATTGCATTCATCAGCTAGATTGCTTGCACATTCCTGTCGATGCTGTTTTGAAAGTCTTATTTTGTGAAGTCTGTGTTTCGCTTCTGGCATTTAATAATTTATGACTGCACCAAGGTGTCAACTGTCGGTCATAGGATTCCCCTTCTATTGAAACGCTTGGATCCTAATCTTCTTTTACTGTCTGCGAAAGGATTTCCCTTCTGTTAAATAACCAAACGTTTGTGTCCCAATCTTGTTACAGGAAGCGAGCAGCCGCCAAACATCTCATTGAACGCTACTACCACCAGTTAACGGAGGGCTGCGGAAATGAGTCCTGCAGCAATGACTGCTGTGCCTCCTGCCCGAGCTTCCATCGCATGGACAACAATGCTGCGGCAGTCAAGGCTCTGGAGCTGTACAAGGTCAACGCCAAGCTGTGCGACCCCCACCCTTCCAAGAAGGGCACCAGCTCTGCATACCTGGAGAACAGCTCCATCAACAGCACTGGCCACCACAACCTGGCCTGCGGCAATCGCAAGATGAACCACAAGGAGTTGCACCCAGTGCGGGAGGATTTCAAAGGTAAGGGCAGCAAAGATGGCTCAAGCCCTGAGCATGCTTGAGGGTTGTGGGTTTGCTTTTTTATTCTTTTAATACTTGCTGTGCTGAGATATGGTCTGAAAGTGTGGCGAAATTTCCTAATCTCCTCTTCATCCAGAGAATAGGAAGTTAATAAAAGGTGTGGTTTTTCATGCTGGGAAGTATTTGCTCTCTGTTAAAATATGGCGACTAAAAGGTTGTCTTCAGTCTCTGTATTAAAAACAGATCATAAAAATACTGCGGTGTGGCTTTGGTATATCCTGTAATAGGTTTCATAGGTTTTGCATCACTCATAAAATGTAAGTGATTTGGTTTCTCTGGTGCTAGAACCTTATAGTGACCAGCTTACCAAATAAAGGTTGTGGCACCCATGATGCATTCTCAGCTATTGTCTTGGGACGGGTCATGGCCCCTTTGGATTGTTTGTGGATGTCGCAAGCTATAAACTATTTTTGAATGTGTCTGCATCTGTCAGTATGACTGTTGACCAAGAAAAGGCACGTTTGTTCACTCGTCTTTCCTGTACTCTTGGCCCTGCAGCATTGAACTCTATTGCTCGCTGAAGCATAGTTTTTCTTGTTCGATTTCTATCTGGAAAACATCCATGAGCTCCAGTATGGATTTAGGCCAGGTATTGCCGTTCTTCCCAATAAATGTGCTACACAATTCTGTACCTGCCCCCCCATGTCTCACATATTTGAATTGCCATTCTAAAAGGTACAAGGTATTTCTTGAAGGAGGAAAAAACAAGAATGTTTATTATTGTGTTGTGTTCTGTCAACATTCCTACCTTCTCTGTTCCACTCCACTTTCGAAATACCCTCAACATGTGAAGGTTTTCCAGAGCTGCCCAGTAATCTGCCTGAAGATGAAATTGTATTGTGTGTAGGCAGAAGTTCTCTGTTTCTTGAATGTTTGGTAGTTCTCAAAGGTCCGGATTTGCAGAAGGTGGTATAATAAGACTAACTCCATGCCATGGAGTAGAGTTCCCACTGCAAGGTTGGCCATTGGCCAGTATATTCACACTGAAAATAACTTGACCACAGTTCTGCTTTGCCTCCCTCTCTCTGTCTCTCTCTGCTTCCAGACGTGAGCTTCCTGACAGAGGAAAAGGTGTACGAGATCCTAGAGAGCTGCGGTGAGAAGGAGGACTACTCTCCGCTCATCCGCGTCATCGGCCGTGTCTTCTCCAGTGCTGAGGGCCTGGTCCAGAGTTTCCGCCGCTCCAAGCAGCACACCAAGGAGGAGCTGAAGTCACTGCAGGCCAAAGATGAGGACAAGGATGAAGACGAGAAGGAGGCGGCCACGGCGGCGGCCGGCTCGGCCTCTGCCATGGAGGAGGGCGGCATGGACCTAGAGGCATCGTCGTCCTCACAGCCAGGTGATGGGGGCGACGGGCAGAAGCTGGGCCCAGACGAAGTGTCGGTGGACATAGAGGCGGTGCGGCGTGTCTACTGGCGCCTCCTGTGCAACGAGAAGGTAGAAGCGGCCTTTCTAAACGCACTGGTCTACTTGTCACCCAACGTGGAGTGCGACCTGACCTACCACAATGTGTACTCGCGCGACCCCAACTACCTGAACCTATTTGTCATCGTCATGGAAAACAGCAACTTGCACAGCCCCGAGTACCTGGAGATCGCGCTGCCACAGTTCTGCAAGGCCATGAGCAAGCTCCCGCTGCCGGCACAGGCCAAACTGGCGCGGCTTTGGGCACGCTACCGGACCGACCAGATTCGCCGCATGATGGAGACCTTCCAGCAGCTTATCACCTACAAGGTCATCAGCAACGAGTTTAACAGCCGCAACCTGGTCAACGACGACGACGCTGTGGTGGCTGCCACCAAGTGCTTGAAGATTGTCTACTATGCAAACGTGCTCGGAGGGGACATGGACACGGAGCACAACGAGGAGGTAATATCACAGCTGAAATAGCCCACACCACCACTGTCACTGCAACTACAACCACCACTTCAGGGCTCATTCACACCAAACACTCTATACCGCGCATGCCCATTTTCTGTCCGTATTCCTTTAGAATAAAATAAATGTGTGAAATAAAATAAGTTCCACAAATCTGTGAAATAAGTAAACTACTCTTCAGAATCATTATTTAATTCGTTCCTAGAGACCAACTAAATGGTTTCAACTGGGATTGGATTGCTGATTGCACATAATGCATTTTTGTCATACCAGATACTCTGTTACTTTTCACTTTTCAATGTTTGGCAGTGGGTTATAGGCTGTAGCCTATATCTTTATATGGCATGAACTTTCACTTCAGTGTAAGATTTATCAGTAACTTGACAAAGTATTTAGTTGCGGTTTCATTATCTAGGTATGTGTCACTCAGTTTCCCTATCAATTCAGATTAAATGCTGATAATCATGTATGTGTTGGCTTGACTGGTGGTAAAAATATGTATACAAAAAGTCACAAGTTTTCTTTGTAAAATTAGATATGTTGACTTAAGTCCTGGTATTACTAGGCTAGTATAGCTAAGTATAGCCAAAGTTTTTAATTGGCACAGCCAAGTTTAAATGTAATGGCTAGGGCTAGATCTATCTGCCCTCTGGGTCATTCCGTGTCAAATCGAACAATGGCCGACAGTCACCCTCTCCAAAAAATCTGAAAAAAATCACAGCTGTTTGTACATCCAACCTATGTATAAATCTTAAATATTAAGCCTGTATCACTAATAGCTCCAAAACTACAGCCCTTTGAAATTTCAGGTCATTTTGGGAATTCTGGTGAACAAGCCCTTTTGCTCAACTTCCGACATTGCTGGCTCTTTTTGTATTCCACACACATAAGTGTAACTATGTGAAAAGAAATGAAAAAATCAAATCAGATCAGATGTACCTTGTGTAATTCTTCCTCTCCAAAGCTGTGAAAATGGCTATAGATTCAATATGTGAAATGACACCACCACTTTTGAGGGCTTCTCGTTCAAAAAGTATGGCACACAAATTTATCAGATTATTTTTCCCAGTCATATACGGATTATAATGTCATGCCTATGCATTAACCTTTGTTGATATTGTTTTCATATGGTCAGTGTATTTTCTTGAAGTTAGGCTGGATTTTCAAAAAGGCTGTTTTCATCTTGTCATTTCACCATGTGGACAGTTCACAGGATTTTTTAAACATTTTTCCATAATCATCCTGTATGTGAGGATCATTTGTCCAAAATTTGGATTGGTTGCTGAGTCTCTTTATTGAGATATGATGTTTGGGAAAAAATGTCAGAATTCCCAAAATGACCTGAAATTTCAAAGGGCTGTAGTTTTGGAGCTATTAGTGATACAGACTTAATATTTAAGATTTATACATAGGTTGGATGTACAAACAGCTGTGATTTCTTTCAGATTTTTTGGAGAGGGTGACTGCCGGCCATTGTTCGATTTGACACGGAATGACCCCTCTGTCATTCTCTGCCTGCGTCTATTGTCGTAGGTTTTAGGTAGTGGGTGTCAAACTGGCGTATTTACTGGGGGTACGTTTAATAAATCTGTGAATAGCTTCTCAGCTCTTACCAGGGTTAAGAAAAAGTTCAGGTAAAAGAAGGAAAACGAAGTTGTGTTCAAACTATCAGTTGCATTAAATTAGTATACACCATATGTGTTTTCTTTATGCAGTCATACTGCTGCAGAAATATTCCCAGCAAGCTGTCCTAGTGGGGGTTACTCAGTAGGACATCGAGTGTTTGGGGCCACTGGTAGGAACCACTGCTGGAATTAGGCTTGAGTGAAAATGCCCCAGCAGACACTCAAAATGCCAATGTGTCCCACAGGCCACAGTAACACAAGTTTGTAACTGTAGTTTGCCAAAATCTGACTGACACAAAAGAAATAGTTTTTGGCAATTAAAACTGGCCATACCTACCAACAAAACATATGCATGTATGACATGCTGTGGTAAGATTGGCTATCACCCAAGCCTAGCTGGGACTGAGTGTTCTGTTCTGTCTTATCTCTATTGCTTATTCTATTTGCTACGAATAAAGTGCTGTTTTCATTTGGCTTGGTCTTGTGCTGCTGTTGCCCTAGGAAGACGAGGAGCCCCTTCCGGAGTCGAGCGACCTGACGCTGCAGGAGCTGCTGGGCGAGGAGCGGCGCAACAAGAAGGGCCCACGCGTGGACCCGCTGGAGACGGAGCTGGGAGCCCGCGTCTCTGACTGCCGCCGTCCACTCATCCCCTTTGAGGAGTTCATCAACGAGCCGCTTAATGACATCCTGGAGATGGACAAAGACTACACCTTCTTCAAGGTGGAGACAGAGAACAAGTTCTCTTTCATGACGTGCCCATTCATCCTAAATGCTGTCACCAAGAACCTGGGGCTGTACTATGACAACCGCATCCGCATGTACAGCGAACGGCGAATCACCGTGCTCTACAGCCTGGTGCAGGGGCAGCAGCTCAACCCCTACCTTCGGCTCAAAGTGCGGCGAGACCACATCATCGACGACGCACTGGTCAGAGTAAGTGTCCTAATTTTTCCTCGATGCTGGAGATGTTTACCAACCAGCCTTATTTTCATTGGCTTATGTTATTGATGCTTTGTGTCTCATCAAAGGTTATTTGTGGCAGGCTAAGGTGTAAATCACTGCCATTAACTGGGTTTACATCCCTTTTAAATGCATGTTTTTTTTGTTTTTTTTTGATGAGAAATCCTGACTTGGAAAAACCTGAAATGTGCATTAGTCTTTGGGGTCTAAAACAGCAGCTGGTGGATGAATTCGAATTATGAATGCACATTATTGATGTTATAAATGGAGTTCTACTTGAGCAAGACAAATGCAGGCTTTCATTTGCTATAGTAGCTTACCTCTGTGGCAGTGGCACATGGTAGAATGACACCACTACCATTTGACAAAGGAAGGGAAGCTTAATTACCTCCGCCCTGCCCTGCCCTGACGGAGGCCTGCGCTGTCTGAGTGCTTTTCTAGTTGCTTTTTCTCTTTCTGTCTTTTGTGGAGATGCATTTGAAATGTGCTTTGTGAATGACATGGTGATAGTAGGATTCAATCAAGTAGGATATCTATGCTGTTGCAGTATTGTAATTGACATAGTTAAAGTTCTTCTTTCTAGAATTATAACATTTTGAATGTCAAGGTGGTTATTAAAAAAAAGGTTGTTTTGAGGATGGGTACCCAAAGCCTGTGCATTCCTTTCGTCAGTTGCTAATGCTGGCTTGTACTTTGAGAAGCTGCCGATGTCTGTGTTTACTGTGGGGGCGGTCTGTTAGGGCTGTCGCTCAGCTCCCCATCTGTAAGATTAGGAATGAGACCTGTCAGGCTCTCCTCTCCTGACCTTCAGATGACCTTTAGCTCTGATGCTCCACAGCTTGAGATGATCGCCATGGAGAATCCTGCAGACTTAAAGAAGCAGCTGTACGTGGAGTTTGAGGGAGAACAAGGCGTGGATGAAGGGGGCGTGTCCAAAGAGTTCTTCCAGCTGGTGGTGGAGGAGATCTTCAATCCAGATATCGGTACCACCTCTAAGACCTCCAGTCCATTTCCTTTTGATAGACCAGAGAGAAATGAATGGTCAATCAAAATGTGTCCACTAGTACAATAAACAAAAATAGCATAAAATAGAAATCACAGTGGTACTGTTGGGAGAAGTTAGACAAATTGAAAAACTCCTCATGATGCTGAAAATATTCGATCAGTTTTACACATTACACATATTAGTATTTAGGGACAAATTTCAGTTTTTGTTATTTTATATTTGATAGTATGCCCACATTAACAATGAGGACTTATTCTGTGTATAACAATGTTAAATACTCACAGGAATGTTCACGTATGATGAAAGCACAAGGCTGTTTTGGTTCAACCCATCATCGTTTGAAAACGAGGGCCAGTTCACCCTTATCGGCATCGTGCTGGGCCTGGCCATCTACAACAATTGTATCCTGGACGTTCACTTTCCCATGGTGATCTACAGGAAGCTTATGGGCAAGAAAGGGACTTTCCGGGACCTGGCCGATTCACATCCGGTATGTGCCTCCCTATAGTTTAAATAATAAATGTATACAAAGTGTCTGGTATGTGCCTTACCACTGAAACCCTGAAAGCAGAACCTACCTTCTCTAAATTAAACTTTTCCTACAATATGCAAAAACATATTCAGACACATTTAAAGGAAATCTAATTTTTAGCACCTACATCAGTTTCATTTTATAGGAAACTGAAACGCAGGGATATATGAAACTTTGTGGACCTATAGTCCTAGTAG
This sequence comes from Coilia nasus, assembly GCA_027475355.1. Lineage (NCBI taxonomy): Eukaryota > Metazoa > Chordata > Actinopteri > Clupeiformes > Engraulidae > Coilia > Coilia nasus. The sequence goes on along the minus strand of CM050220.1, from coordinate 32,460,653 downwards.
GCTCATAGCGTGAAGAAGTTTTTGGCCCCTGCATTTTTCCTATTATCTGGAGAACGCTACAGTTTAACACCAATTCCATTGAACCTCACACATTGATAACACAGGGTGACGCTCACTTCCAACAAAAACAAAATGATGAAAGCTACACATCTTTATTTATATGTCCACCAAACTTTGTGACATTTCGTCAGAGGGGCACTTAGTGAAATGGGTAAATGTAAAAATTGGAATTATGAATTGTCTATCTTAAACCGAGAAGGCAGAAACTGCACAACTTTGTCATGTACATTTAGCAGGACAACCTCTGAAAACATGCTATGTACCACAAGCTAAGTACTCATTTTTGATGCCAGGGCTTTTGTTATACTACAGATACAGTATGGAGTTTCTTCAAGCTTTTGTATTGTTTTAAAAACAGTCATGTTCAAGCTTTCTCTATGCCCTCAGTACTAACATTGTTTGCCTTCTCAACCAGAACCAAAAATGGTGAAGTTCAAAATGCAAAAGGCTAGCATAGTTTTGATCCTCAGCAAACATAACAACATGGTATCATGTTTAAGCAGGCCAATTTTCTTTTTTTTTTCTTCCTTTAAAACAAATTCTTTTCCTTATATTCAGAGGAACCTCTTGCATGAAAATCACCTGTCCATGCTCACTTCCAACAATGAAAATGTTGAAATACGAAAATAAAATCAACTTTGAGTGAGAAAAATGGCACAAACAGGATTTGAACCTGCTTGATTAGGAGAAATATCTGCATAGAATGCCATAGCACTTGCAGCTCAATCCACAATTTCCGACTCAGGAGCACCTCTAGTGGTCAAAGTCCACCAGTTACACCTACACAGCATAACCATTTAAAAACGGGATTTGTGAACGCCAGTCCCATCAGTGTTGTAAGACATTGAACATTCAATAATAGCTTATCATGTAGTATGGGCAAAAATCAATACCATGCGGAGGTCACACCAATTACTGCTATGCGGTAAATCAGGTTGTTTACTGTGGCAGTCATTTCCATACAGGATAGACGTTGACTCACTTAAATGTCTTTGCCGTGTTTCAGGTCCTGTCTCAGAGTTTAAAGGAGCTGCTTGAGTATGAGGGCTCAGTCGAGGAAGACATGATGATCACCTTCCAGATCTCCCAGACAGACCTTTTCGGAAACACCCTCATGTACGACTTGCGAGAAAATGGCGACAAAATCCCTGTTACCAACAGCAACAGAAAAGTGAGTGGCCGTGTCATATCAGTTGCTTTTATGGGAGCTGCTGCTGGAGAGTCTGTTTTGATCTATTCCTTTGCAAACTGTACAGAGTAAAAAAAAATTGTTTTACTACTTTTTCTCTAAGTGGAATATGTCTATCTAAAGAGGATTGAAATAGAGGTGTTGCGCAGGCTAAAAAGCTAAGGCTGGGTTTTAGTTGTCGTGTCTGTTATGGCGAGCGCAATGTGCGCTCGACCCATTCATACTGGAACTTGACGCACACGCCAATAGTGGCAATATTCTCCTGATCAAAGGTGTCACTAAGCTACAGTAGTTGAACAGTGCGCTTTAAACATAGAGGGAAACCTTGCAGAGGAGTGAAACATGGCTGAATTGCAGGTTTAGATGTTGATTTGGGGATTAAACTGGATTGCAGGCTTGCATCTATGTTGGGTTGTGGATAAAACTGAAAAAATCCTAAAAGTTTCTGGTGAGTGTCATTGTGATTTTCAAGCAGTGTCAGCCTATAGAGGCTTGCAGTTGCGTGGGCCGCCATATTGCTGAGCAATAAACCCCCTGCATAGCTTATTTATATTGCTCATACACATTGTTAGAGGAAGCCCTGTATTTTAAGTTTCATGTTCAGAATTATTCACCAAAATTGATGTTTAAGTTTAGTTTTTACCTGAATGTTTGATTCTTTAACATTCAAGGAATGAATAAAAAAAAAACTAAATTTTCAGATTTTTATTTCAGATACTGAACTCAAGACCTAGATGTATTTCTTTCTTTCTTTTTTGTAAAACAAAAAAAAAGTATAATGTAACAATTATATAATAATACAAAATAAATAAATAAAACACTATAATTAGACATAAGAAATTACTAAATTTACAACAATGCAACTAAATGAAACACCTTTTGCCTACTAGGTGCATAGCTTGCATGCCCTGTCAGAACACCTAATTTTACGTGACTTTCTGAAAAGGAACTCAAGTGCCCTATCATAAGGGACATCCTTGGGTTCTGGCCCGTTCTTGAGCAGGCAGCCAGGTGTTCCCCATGAAGCCTGTTCCTAAGGTCTGTTTTTATCTGGGGATAAAATAAACAATTTTATCAATAAAGCACTAAAAGGTCCATTGCTGCATAAAAATACACTAAGGAATAGTGAATAATGATAAGAAGAAGAATGGAAACCACGTATGTGCTATATTCTTTTTGATTTTACTATGGGCAAATGGCATAGCCTCAACTATATAACCGCATTTAATCTTAATAGCATTTTTTGCTGCGTTACCAATGTTTTTTATGCTGACTGCAGATGTCGGCGACCATCTTCTCTGTGCCAAATATCCCGCTACTTTGGGGTTTCCTTCAATAGGCCTCAAGCATTGCGTGTGGACAAGAGGAGCGGGCAAATCAGCCCTCAGTAAATGTGTGTGGATATCAGTGATACACAGCTTGATAAAAATTTAAATGTTTGCAAGTCACCAAAAAACATTTCAATGATATTCGGATCAGTTAAAATGAAGATGCCGAATACACTTTCGTAATTTAACCTAGTATCCTAAGCGATCATAAGAAAAGACAAAACCATCATTGGATGAATGACTTGCACAAAAGTAGCCAGAGCTTTCCAGGAGATGGCATCAATTTTGCATCCCCATGAGTAACTGCCTATACATTGTATGTTGGCTAGTGGGAAATTCTTATTTATTGTAAATGTTAAGCTAGGCTATTGTTAACTTTTGCATGAATGGTGAGGCGGGACAAAATACACTAATGCAATAAGGCACAACTTCTATGCAGCAACATTGTAACGCTTTGTTTTAAATGCAAGATGTGTCAGTTTTATGTAAGCCAATACTGCCATGATTGAAATAAGCAAAAGCATGGCCTATACCTTTTAAAATAAGTGCGACGGGAAGGAGATTGGGTACATTTTTTTAATAATAACTTGTGGTCCGACTTGCGCTTGTGTTGGTTGAAAACGTCAGGCCAGTGCAGGTGTTTTATAAGTGTACCCCCACTGACATGTAGGCGCGGATGTTGATCTCTTGCTCTCTCGCTCTCTCTCTCTCTCTCTCTCTCTCTCTCTCTCTCTCTCTCTCTCTCTCTCTCTCTCTCTCTCTCTCTCTCTCTCTCTCTCTCTCTCTCTCTCTCTCTCTCTCTCTCTCTCTCGCTTTCTGTGTGTGTGAGCGAGAATGACAGAATTGTGTTGGGGAAAAAAAGCGGAATCAATTTGTGGCACTCGGTTTTCATTCTGTGGCGCTGCACCACAGAATGGTCTTTGTATGGGATATACTGCAAATATTGCAGTAGTCAATTTTGTTTTTTGGAGAGAAAAAGATGTTGATTTGCAGTAACTTCCAAAAGACAGGGGCAAGCAAAGGCAGAGGCATCATTACTTGTGATTCTTAGCTTTAGTTTCTCAGCAGTGTTAAATGCTCAAATTAAGTTATAAAATAGAATGCATTTATTGTCTCTATCCCCATGTACAGTTTACACTATACACATGCACAGAGACTGAAAGCAACTCACTTCAGTGCAGACATGAATAAAAAATAGAAATAAATAAGTAATTTAGTGTTAGTGCAAGACATACAGTAGAAGAGGGGGTGGTGTGAGGTGCTCAGTTTTGATGTAAAATATGAGAGGTTCTATATACAGATGTTTATATACATCACAACTCTGGCACGGCTTGCACACTGATATTGCACATTTGTTATACAAGTTACTGCACATAGATTATGTTGCACATTATATATATATTGCAAGTAGAGAGATGTGCCTTGCGATTCCTGGAGTGAAGACATTTCAGATAGATATTATAGATATTGCACTGTATCCCATATCATTATGACCGCCGCTAGCGAAGCTAGCGAAAGTGGTCATATTGGATTTGCTGCAAAATTTTTCCCTTTTTTTTTTTTTTCCCCCCACCGATTTTTCGTCAACGATTCCCGGGACACTGAAACTCGGGGAGACATGAATGTTTGTAGGCATGTAGCCCAAGAAGTTTGTGAGCGAATAACGCCTTTTGGTCCCCCAGGCCCACCCCCTCGCTGTGCCAGTGTCCGTTAAAGAGGGGGAGACCGGCAAAAGTTTTTGCTGAATAACTCAATGAACGTTTCACCCAACAACATGAAATTTTTGTGATATGTCGGTGTTACAGAGACGTATCGACCAAGCCCAAAAACGCTCACTTGAAGCATAGCGCCACGTAGTGACATGGGTAAATGCAAAAATTGGGATTTTGAGTTGCCAATATCTTGGACCGAGAAGGTGGGAACTGCACAAAATACATCATGCACGATCACCACAAAGACCTCTAGCACCACAGAACATGCTATAAAATTTGGTCCATTTTTTATCGTGAAATCTATTGACCCTCACGCATTGAAAACACTGGTTGACGCCCACTTCCAACGAGAACAATTTCCGTGAAATTTTAACATTGCGAAAACAAATGTGAACGAACTCGTCAAAGGCCGTTCATGTGAATCTCACCAAAGTTGATGTATGCCATCTATAGACAATGCTGACAAAAAGTTATCAAAGGATTTATCTTGAGGTAAACCGTTTCAAAGTTACACGTCAATCAACATTTAACACGTAGCTTAAATTCTTCAAAAGTCCATATCTTGGCTTTTAATTGCTGAAATGTGGTCAAAGTTGACATGCCATCTCTAAACCGCTTTCTTTTCATGTGTACTAAATTTTGTGACATTTCCTCATAGGGGGCGATGTTTATTGCCGAAGCTAGGTGTTGAAAAGCAGTTTTTGTTAAATAACTCCGCAACAATTTTGCCCAAGACAACGATTTTGTGTTAGTACGCTGGTGTTACAGAGGCGTATCGACCCAGCCCATAAACACTCACTTGAAGCATAGCGCCACCTAGTGATAAGGGTAAATGCAAAAATTGGGATTTTGAACTGGCAATATCTTGGACCGACAAAGTGGGAACTGCACAAAATACGTCATGCACGATTAGCACAAAGACCTTCTATAGGGGGTCCATAGGGGGCGCTGTAATTGTACAAAATCTCATTTTGCCTATTCCTTGCCTTGACAAATCAATCCTACACACTCCACAAACACACACAATGTCATTCATTCAAAACCCACATCCATGCCCACTTCCAGGAAATCATTTCCACAGAAATTCTCACCTTACAACACTGCTCTACCACACACTCATCATACCAACAGTTCCCACATTTCAATATACTGCGGCGGTCATACCATGTACCGCTATGCGGTACATCTAGTTAGTATTAAAATTAACTGTTTCGGTCATTGTTGCTTGGCTTTTGTTTCCCGTCTTCTAACGTTGTTGTACCGCTTTCGGCGCACAACGCGTTGAACCCCGATGTACCTGCTGCTGCGGCAGAGAGGCGAGCTGAACTGGCAGAAATGTTGCAACATGTATAGCCTGTATAGCCATGTATGTTTGTTTTAGTAAGCAAACAGGCACAAATAATAAGAGTATAGCAATGTTTTGCAGTTTATAGCAATGCTCTGCAGTTTCTTTTGTCGTTTTAAATAAACAGCGATTGCAATGTTCTGCAGTTTATTTAATAAACAGCGTGGCAAATTGTAAGAAATGATATGGACTAATCATCAAAAAGAAAACTAGTGCATATTGCAACGCTTAAAAGTAGCCATTGAACAAGCATCACTTGCGCATCTTACCAGAAGTGCGTTTGAACCAACCAACCACAGAACAACAACAACAAGCAACGCCTATGCGTGGCAACAGTATATTTGGATTGAGCGAGGAACATCGGACCCTTTTTTGGTAAGCTACTGTTCACGGCAAATACGATATGTCCAATTGGACTGTGTAGTGTCAGTCACTTTATTATTGAGGTAAATCTCCATTTATATGCTTCAACTTGAAAGAGCATCTCACTGTAGTACAAGACGTTAATCTTCATTGAGATTAAACGTGGCAAACTAAAGAGGCGCTAACTAGCAAACAGAAGTTTTGATTTCCTAGAGCATCCAGTTGACTGTTTGTACCCCTGCGCAATGATAAGTTTATGTGGGCAGACCTATAAGGCCCCCTCCATTGACAACATAGGTGTTGTATCGGCCGTCCATGGTCATCATATGCCCTCCAGAAATGCATTAAATTATCTTGTAATAACGAGATACTATCTCGAAAAAACGAGATAATATCTCGTAATAACGAGATAATATCTGCATTTTTTTTTACCTCTGTGCGGTTCAGGGCTTCCGTAGACAGGCAATAAGCATTCAGGCAAAATGACTGTCAACACACGTTCAATGTTACGATCACAATGAAAACTGAACAATTATCAATAAGCTAATAAAGTGCTTAACAAAGCTGAAGTGATATAAGGACGTGCAAAGTGTTAAATGTAAACATAGCGAAACCTGATACCTGAGAAGAACTATCATATATGTATATAGTTTTACTGCATAATTATGACCGCCGCGACCATTTTTCCCTTTTTTTTTTTTTCCAGTGAATGTCCGTCAACGATTCCCGGGACACTGAAACTCAGGGGGGACATGAATCTTTGTAGGCATGTAGCCCTAGAACTTTTCGAGCGACTAGAAGCTTTTGGTCCCCCGGGGGCACCCCCCCTCTGTGCCAGCGTACGTCAAAGAGGGGGAGACGGCAAAAGTTTTTGCTGAATAGCTCAGTGAACGTTTCACCCAACGACATAACATTTTTGGGATATGTCGGTGTTACAGAGATGTATCGACCCAGCCAATAAACGCTCACTTGAAGCATAGCGCCACCTAGTGATATGGGTAAATGCAAAAATTGGGATATTGAGTTGCCAATATCTTGGACCGAGAAGGTGGGAACTGCGCAAATTGCCTATTATCTAGAGAATGCTTATGTTTACAACTATTTTTTTTTATCGTGAAATCTATTGACCCTCACGCATTAAAAACACTGGTCAACGCTCACTTCCAACAAAAACAATTTCCGTGAAATTTTAATATTGCGAAAACGAATCTGAACGAACTCGTCATAGGCCGTTCATGTGAATCTCACCAAATTTGGTATATGTCATCTACAGACAATGCTGACAAAAAGTTATCAAAAGATTTATCTTGAGATAAACCGTTTTGAAGTTACACGTCAATGAACATTTAACACGTAGCTTGAAATTCTTCAAATTGCCGTATCTTGGCTTTTAATTGCTCAAATTTGGTCGAAGTTGACATGCCATCTCTAAACAGCTTTCTTTTCATGTGTACTAATTTTTGTGACATTTCGTCATAGGGGGCGATGTTTATCGCCGAAGCTAGGTTTTGCCCAAGACAACGATTTTGTGTTAGTATGTAAGTGTTACAGAGGCATATTGACCCAGCCCATAAACTCTCACTTGAAGCATAGCGCCACCTAGTGATAAGGGTAAATGCAAAAATTGGGATTTTGAGTTGCCAATTTCTTGGACCGAGAAGGTGGGAACTGCACAAAATGCGTCATACACGATCACCACAAAGACCTCTAACACCACAGAACATGCCATAAAATTTGGTCCATAGGGGGTGCTGTATTTGTACAAAATCTCATTTTGCCGATTCCTTGCCTTCACAAGTCACTCCTACACACTACACATTCAAAACCCACATCCATGCCCACTTCCAGGAAATCATTTCCACAGAAATTCTCACCTCACAACACTGCTCTACCACACACTCATGACACCAACAGTTCCCACATTTCAATATACTGCGGCGGTCATACCATGTACCGCTATGCGGTACATCTAGTTTGCAGACAACATTTGTCTGACTATGATGAGATTTGTAAACTCCAAAAAAGCTCCCATACTGGTGAGCAGACCTTTCTGTTCTTAGGGCTCATTCACACCAAACACTTAGGGCCCATTCACACCAAACTCTCTGCGTATTCAGAGCGTGGCCGTATTCTGAGCGTATTTTGTCTGTATTCATTTAGAATGCATGTTGACAACAAATTAGACTCTTCACACCGCACGCGTGATCTGAGCGTATTCTGTCCCTATACAAACATATTGTATACTGATACGCGCTGTACACGCTCAAGTTGGTGTGAATGAGCCCTTATCCACATTTTCCTCGCTCGTCGCAGTGGCACTCATCTTCCTTTCTTGGCCATGCTGTTTCTGAAAAAAAAAAAAAAACGACTACGAGACAAGAGATGGTGCAACCAAACTCGATACTGTGACATGATTGGCTATTAGCGTGTCACTCCCCATACGTTGCTAGGCTACAGAGGACGAGTGCCTTTGCTCATGCAACCAAGCTTGCTTCGCAACAAAGATTTAAAGCGGCGCTAAATCAGAGAGGCCTCTGACTAAACTTGCGTTCAATAGAATGTTTTTTTTTTTTTTAGAAAACGGCGCATTTTCTATTGTTATCGAGTAGGTGTCTATCGAGATACATATCGTTATCGTTTTATCGCCCAGCCCTAGCCGACAGGTACCGTTGGTTTAAAACAAGACTTTTCTTCCTTTAGCAACCGTTGCCATCGGTAAACAAAAGTAATGCAATATAGATGACCTAGCTCATATTTGGCTGATAAAAATTGCAAGTTGTTGATCTAATTAGTATTAAAATTAACTGTTTCGGTCATTGTTATACCTTAAAGTACCCTGGGGCTACAAGCACCGAGGGTGGCCCCTAAAGGCCCGGGCCGGCCCGGCCCCGGAATGGGAATGCGGCTATTGTTTAGATCCACCATGAGATTTCAGCATTAGCCCATTCGCTGGCTTTTAAAGGTCTCATTCTGCGAGAGACCGTTTAGTACTTGCTCTTTTTGAAATATGATGGGTCACTCAGAGTTGCATGTGCTTGAAAATGTTCTTCTACCTTGATTGCCTGATTTCACCTAGTTAATGAAAGAAAATAGATGGAAAAATGAGTAAATAAGAACAAGGCCAGGAAAGTTTGTTAATTAGAGAAAGCCATGCCACAGTTGTGATTACCGGAGGAGTTGTGATTACTGGACGTTAGTATGTGTATTTGTTTAGAACGTTTAAATCTTTTATTTGGTGTGCTATGATAGAATGGGCTTTAAATGTTTGTAGCCTGTGACTAGCATAGCCAAGAACTTGTCATTCTCTCTGCTCCATCTCCTCCACCAAACTAGAACAGCCTGTAACAGGAGCACTAAAGGAGCACTTGTTGCCTTTTTTAATGGCTTGGCTGCTACACTGTCGTGCAACAGTTACAAAACTGTTGTGTTCACGACAAACCTGTAAAATCTGGCGCGTGCTGTTTGGTTTGACGTTACAATGTTTCTCACCATGACTGACGCAGCAAGTTAAAAACAGCCATTAGAAGGTCATATTGCACCAAGGAAAAAATATATAGTTGATTCCAGTAATCTGTTGATTCTGCTTTTGTCATACAGTTAACTTGAATTAATTGCACCTTGTTTGTTTGAAGTTTGGCTTTTGTTTGATTTCAATTGTATTTTAATTTGACTGCTTTTGGTTGGCATTGACCCACTGTAAATTGAAACAAGGCAAATGTATTGGGTAGTCATCAGCACCTAGTTCTCACCCATAGTTTTGCAGCCAGTCTGTGTAAACTCTGCCTGGCAAGGGATCTCTAACATGTACACCTCTTCTCTCTGGGCAGGACTTTGTGAACCAGTATGCCGAGTATATGCTAAACAAGAGTGTGGAGAAGCAGTTCAAGGCCTTCAGGAGGGGCTTTCACATGGTGACCAACGAATCGCCCCTGAAGTATTTGTTTCGGCCCGAGGAGATCGAGCTGCTCATCTGTGGAAGCAGGGTTAGTTGAGGCCTATCCAGGGGCATAACATCCTTTCATTTTTATTTACTGTGTAAGCAATAGGTGTGTTTGCCTTTTCTTTTTCTAACACTATATATTACCTTTGCTTTTACACCAGCAGAACCTAGACTTTCAAGCACTTGAAGAAACCACGGAGTATGACGGAGGCTATAGTAAAGATTCCCGAATTATTAGGTGAGCAGTTCGCTTGTATTTACTGTCAATGTCTTGATTTCAAGCTGGTTTACATGATATAAAGACATTTTATAGTGTGCACAATATATTGCTTTTTTTCCACACCTCTGTGAGCATTTCACAGCTTAAACTGTTCACTTTGTTGCCAAATGACAAGGACGTAACATAAACAAAAATAACACTTTTCTGGTGACTTTGTTTGCAGGGACTTTTGGGATACATTGCACTCCTTCAGCGAGGAGCAGAAACGGCTATTTCTTCAGTTCACAACCGGCACAGACAGAGCACCTGTAGGAGGCCTTGGCAAACTAAAGATGATCATCGCCAAGAATGGACCTGACACAGATAGGTAAGAAACTCCAGTAGTTGTAATGTACAAAGCCTTTGTGTCGAGGTCATATTACAATCAAACAATCAAGGGCCGGGCATTGGCACAGATGACATGAATATCTTCTACTCTATTCTATATTTACAAGCTAATAATAATTTAATATTGATTTTGAAGTGTTATTGTTGAAGTGCTGAAAAGTAACTGTAAAAAATGAAAAAGTCTACGTGTATGATATTTTTAAGAAAGATCTACACTTGAAAACATAAAGCTTATTCTGACACGCCCATTTTCAAAATTGCTTGTCTTCCGCAACTGTCTTGAAACTTACAGGCAGTCAGCTACGTTGAAAAACCCGGCAAATTAAGATGGAGAGGCTAATGTGGAATAAGACAAAAACAGCATTAAAAGGTCGGAGAGATTGTGCTTTGCCACCCGAGGTTAATGAACTCCATTAAGTGGGTGGATGACATGCGGCTGTGGCCCCAGGCAGGGTGCGATCAAAAAAAAAGGGGTGGGGTTGTCATGGAGCATTGTATTGTGTAACTAGCCCAACTAGGTGTATCACGTTGCTTAGGCTATTGTTTTTCCAGCAACGTCTTCCATTTTGATTCTGCAATCAATCAATACTGTATTTTCACCTTAGGGCATTGTTGATTGCAATGCCTTACGGCAACAAAAACACTCCCTGCCACGCTGTTTCATACTAGGGCTTTGACTCCGAACTTCGTTATTCGAATATAATTCGAATATTTTAAAAAATAGAGATATTTGAATGGCAGCCTTTAATATTCGAACCATTCGAATGGGTATTATTTTTTGTAAATATGTTTGCGTGTAAACGTTGTTTTCAATTCAGATTCCGGCTGGTGAAGTTGGGTATCGCGAGCTCATTACAGTATTGTTTAAATTATTTGATTATTATTCGAATATTAATATTCATAAACGAACTTAGAATATGATTTTTGAGCAAAAGTCAAAGCCCTATTTCATACACACACATACCTGCACTTGACTGACCTGCCTGCACTGACAACAAAGCCACTCATGACCCTCTCTCCATTTGGCAAAGCGCACAGACTCAATGTGCCCTCCTACTACACGTGTTCCAGATGAGTTGCTAGCAGGCAGGTCTACATCGTAGTCCTTTTCTTCATAATGAAGCTGGGAATCATCCTGTACACGGCCGCTAACCTCCATCACATCATCATCATTTCTTGTAAATTCATTCTCAGGTGTTAATGTAGTTGTTTTGTTTGCAGGTCCTGTGAAATGTGACAGTACTCTGCTTTGATCACATTTCATATTTAGCTCAGCCCTGTTTTGTCTACCGCCCTGGCTCAGCCAAGTTCCCACATGAAGACGTTACAATGTTTAATATTATGTTTGGTGACATTCTGAAGCATTAAGTGTAGAAGTGCAGCGCAGTACCCTAATTGCATAGCTTACTCTGATACTAGATGTATGGGCATCTAGAAAAGCTGCAGGTCCGGACAACATACCCGGGCATGTGCTCAGAGACTGTGCCATTATACCAGAAAGCTTCAAAGGTACCACCATCGTACCACATAAAAAAAAACAGTCACGTACGGATGCTGTTCATTGATTTCAGCTCCGCTTTCAACATGGTCATCCCACAACACCTGGTGAACAAAGTCAGTGCAATAGGCATTAGCACTTCATTATGCAACTGGATTTTGCTCTCCTACAACTCTGACTTTGATAGACTGTACGTTTTCCTCTAACAGGCATATGAAAATACTCCATAGGAAGCGTATTAGTCTGCTAGCATGCTAAATTAGTTTGCTAAGTAAGGGGTAACATCCGACGAGGCGTGCATTATACAGTTTTAAGTCAACGAGGTGGAGCCTAAGTCAAGTTGACTTAAAACTGTATAATGCACGCCTCGGAGGATGTTACCCCGCTTATGACCCAGTTAATGCCACTCAATTATGTAGAATGTATTTTAAATAATTCTCAATTAACTTAGAGGGTTAACTTAGACTCAGTTTTGCTACAATGTGGCCTACAATGTAGCCAAATTGGTTGTCAAGGTTACCTTTCATTTGGTAAGGTGATTGCTACTGCTCATCAGGTGTTAGCTTGGATTGAGCAACGCAACACATGCAGTACTTATTCCAAAACGTTGATTTAGTTGTTATGTTATGTTTACTTTTTTTTTTTTAAGTTCATGGAAATTGAACTCGACATTGCCATTAATTGTAAAGTTTGATAGAGACGGTTACAGTAGGTACGTACATTCTATTGGGTATTGATATGGAACGGTGCTGAAGTTTTAAACTTATTTGCCAGAACTACTTTCAAGGCGTGCATGATATACGATTTTACTGCATGCCTAGCAACCAATCAGAAAGCAGCACCACGTTCCAGTGGGTCATAATCTAAAGATAATACGAGTCTGTCTTTAAACTATTTTCGAAGATTAGAGAAAATATAGTTACATGGATAACTGTGTTTGTAATGAACTCTGTAGTGAGAAATTCATTTTGTCTGTTTAGAAAAAAATATTTTCGAATGGCACAGTGATTATTAGATCACCTATGACTGGTGTTTCAACAGCCTATCAGCATCGAGTTCACCACAGGCTACAATCTGAACTTTTTCAGGGCCGAACAGAGTACCTAACCCCTTTTGTGTACTCCGTTGGTTCCTGTAAAAGTTCCGGGAGATTGTCTATTTCGGAACTGCCCGATAATAGAGACACGCGCCAACCGTGAGAAGGCCGAAAAAGTACCCGGAACTCACTGTAGTGGGAACGCGGCTCATCATTAACACTGGGGTCCCCCAGGATGTGTGCTGTCTCCATTGCTGTTCACACTGATGACCCACGACTGCTGTGTCAGATTCATATCAAACCACATCATCAAGTTTGCTGATGACACAACAGTGGTGGGCCTCATCAGTGACGACGATGACAGCATACAGAGAGGAGGTACATCAACTCATCAACTGGTGTGACAGGAACAACCTACACCTTAATGTCAACAAAACAAAAGAAATAGCTGTGGACTTCAGGAAACAACACCCGACGCACACCCCACTCACAATCAATGGCAGTGCCGTGAAATCTGTGAAAAGCACAACGTTTCTGGGGGTGCACATCACACATGTACCACCAACACCACCTCCCTGGTCAAGAAAGCACAGACACGCCTTCACCTCCTGTGCAGGATGAGGAGAGCTGACCTCCCCACTTCTGCACTCACCACCTTCTACAGGGGTGCTACTGAGAGCATCCTTACCAGCAGCCTCTCTGTCTGGCACGACAGCTGCTCAGCTGCTCAACTACAGAGGGTGGTGAGGACTGCAGAAAAGATCATCAGATCACCCCCAACCAGCCATTCAGGACATCACACTGTTTCAAGAGAGCCATCAATAGCATCAAGGACACCACCCACCCAGCACACAAACTGTTCTCCCTCTTACCATCTGGAAAGTGCTACCGCAGCATGCGGTGCCACACAAATAGACTGAGAAACCTCTTCTTTCCACAAGCCATCAGGCTAATCAACACAATGAAGAAGATTCCATGAACATGTCTCTGACATCCAAAAAACAATCTTACACACACTGATGTCCATGCTGCTTTCACACTTGCACTTTACCAATTCACTTCACCTTCACTTATTGCACCTTACATATTGCACATTGAACACCAAACAGTCCAGCCTCACTGCCCAGCCTCACTGCCCAGTGACTTTTTTGCAGAAAAGAGAGTGTTACAGGGCAGAAGAAAGCCCTCACTAAGCAAACAACTATTTCTGCAAAGGCACAGAAGGCTTCATGTGAGGTGCCATATTTAATTGCGCAGACAAAAAAGCCACACACGATTGGGGAAGCTTTAACAAAACCAGCAGCAAAAGCGAGTCGGATTATGCACGGGGGTAAACTGGCCGCGGAGCTGGAACAAGTACAGCTCTCTGGGACTGTCTCCCTACGCATCTCACCCAATCAAATTAAGCCTAATTAAACAGCGCCCATTCATCACATTGAGTTTTTTCTGCGTACATAACTTTGTAACTGTTTCAGGTTACTTGCTTGTTTGTAATATCTCGGCATGCTCAGCATTTTATATACGCTATGATGGGATGTTGTCTATTTGTTTTTGCTCATGAGTTTGGTAATAAAATACACTAGCTCAGAGGTTGTGTTCAGTTTTGTTTTTGCTCTACTGCCCTGTGTGCGTAAAACAGCCACATTATGAGAGAGGGAGAGAGAAAGAGAGAGAGAGAGAGAGAGAGCGCGATAGCGCAATAGAAAGCGAGAACACGCATGCACGTAACAGAGAGAGGGTGCGGGGGTCGCGGGTCGTCAGCAGCCTAAAACCAGGGGGGTCGCGGTCTGAAAAGTTTGGGAAACCCTGCTTTAGATGACCACGTTGGGAACAGACACGGACACGGCTTTCATGGAGCACTGAATTGGGTTACTGACGAGCGAACTACCTTTTAAAGCAATACGCCACCCCCAGATGGAATTGAGTCTGTCCGTGCAGTCCCTAGAGTTGGATAAGTGGGCAGAAGCGTTTTCTAGCAGCACTTAGCTTAGCTTAGCTTAGCAAAGTCGCTGTAATCTAGTGTTGCCAACTAGCACACTGTGGCAAATTAATACGAAGGGATTGACCAAGCTGCATTTAAATGGGGGACTATATTCCGCAGAAGCACAGGCAAAGCGCAGGTAAAGCACCGCTGAAGTGGCCTGCATTGTGAATTGCACTTTAATGTACCATAAGCCTGGTCAGCCACATCATATCTGAAAATTATACGCCTGGCTGACGGTGATCTCATCCTATCCTGGTCCATCAGTCAGTTCCCTCTGAAACGCTCCCATGGCCTTGAAGCCTAGTGTGGTCGGCATTTCAAGGCTTGCAGCATCCCACTCACATTCCATAATAGCTGGGCTCAATGCAGCATACAATGAATCTTAGAGGATAGTTTTAACAGAAACAGTTGCTCTTTTATCAGTGGAAATTCAGAACAGCTCTAGGAGGCTGTGAAGAGCAATCAGTCTAACGAGCAGATTGCCGCATGAGGGCTGTACTGTGGTCACTTAAGAACAGGCTCTGGCCTGACTAGCTGACATTAAATAGGTGGAAACTGAAAAGGGGGGAGGTACGCCACTGATGGTGCAGACAGATAAAAATAGAAACTGCATATATAAAATGTTTACACCTAAAGATAAACTGATGCAGGTGTATCAGAGAAATCTTCTCCACATTTTCAGACTCGGTTACATGTTTGACTCTACCGAGTGGCTCAAACTCATTTTTGTACTTGATGCATTCCCTGTGACCTTACATGCTTCCATTATATGGTCTCTTTGCAGAGACTGATTTGACCGATTTGTCCTGATACCAATACCAATTCACCGTTCCAGTTGAAAATTTGGACTAAAAAAATAAGGTCCATGTTGACAAATACGGGAGTTTCCTTATCTCTATCTAAAGTACGATTGAAATTGTACCTCCAGGTTTGTGCATGTGAGTTTGTGCATGTTCCTGTATGTTTGATGTTTGAAATGTTGTTCTCCTTGTGCCTGCAGGTTACCCACATCCCACACCTGCTTCAACGTGCTGCTCCTTCCTGAGTACACCACCAAGGAGAAGCTGCGAGACAGACTGCTGAAAGCCATCACTTACGCCAAAGGCTTTGGCATGCTCTGAGCTTGCCCCACTCAAGCAACCAACCACGGACTCCTTTTCACACGCACATGCATACATGCCCACGCGCGCGCGCACACACACACACACACACACACACACACACACACACACACACACACACACACACACACACACACACACACACACACACACACACACACACACACACACACACACACACACACACACGTCTAGTCCTTATGTTGCGTCTAAATAAACTGAAACGACACGTTTCAAATGATGAGAGGAAATGAGTCACACTAAGTTGATGACTAGGAAACAAAAACAAGAAACAGGGAAAAAAAGAAAAGGAAAAAAAACCCAACAAAATGAAAATGAAACAAAAGTCAAAAATTGAAAATAGGGCATAAAGTTAGCCTGCTCTAGTTGTCCTTTTGTTTCTTTCCTTTCCCCCACCCCAAATTCCCTTTTACTTTATTTTCCTAAAATGGCAGTAACAGGCCCGATTGATTTCAGGATTTCAGCAAATGATCAAATTATCACACACCTCCAGCTCCCCCGCATCATTTTTGTGTGAATGTGTTACATGTCTCATGTACAGTAAATTTTTTTCTCCTTACTATTTATTTAAAGGTTTCAACAGCTTATAGGGGGGAAATAAATGTGGCCAATGCTTATTTAACACAGAGATGGTAAAAACAGAAAGTGCGGAAAACAAAATTATTACATGTAAGACCGGTTGATGAATGGAAGTGAAATGTCTTTGCTGCATGTGGTCCCAGTTTTTCCTTTCTCCTTAGTTTGTCTATGTGTCTGTGGGAGGGCAATTTTTCCACCCAGATTCACATCGAGCGCTCTTGTCTAAACCATCCATCCTGCCTTTTCATCTGCACATTTAATGAATTTCATTCCCATCAAAATTTGGGAAGAGGAAATTACGACAACAAGCATTACAACACAAAATGATGTCTGGGATACCTACTTCAATCGAAGAAGATCAATTTTTCTACAGAAGAAAAAAAAAAGTTTGAATGCACCTGAAAAAAGTTGGACTGAATTTCTTGACAGAGGTTGTGTAAGTGCACTTAGACATTTTTCGAATGTTTTTGTCGACGCGTCCAGATTCCACCCCTTTTTATATCCCGTTATCATTCAGAATCCCAAGTCTCGCCCACTGATTATTTCATATGGTTTTTTCAAAATATGTTTATCTTAAAATAGAATCCATTTTATGTCTAGGCATTTGTTCCGTTTATTCTGTTTTGCCAAATGGAGTTTTCATGAAGTAAGGTATTAAAATGATTGATTTTGAAATGCTTTGGATTTGGATCTACAAGTCTATAGTTTATAGTCTCCCATTACTAAACATTAAATATGGCACTTGTATTTTCTTTATTGTAATTTTTTTTATAAAACTAACTGTGAAATGTTCCCTTGTTGTCAACAGTAAATTGTATATGGAATGGGACTGTACTTAAACAGTAACTGGTGGTGGTCTATTGGAATGGAATTTAGTCTGTTTGAATGCTGGTCTGTGCAGCTGCATAATGTGATGGCAATAGACAATAGTACTACTTACAACCTGTGATTTTTTTAACCAGTATTATGGTGTATTGTATACAGAAGCCCCAGGTTTAAACAACCATCACATTTTCATTTTTTGCCTGTGCTATCTAAAATATATTTAATGGTTTTGCAAAGCTAGCCCTTTTAATTTGCTGAGCTGCCCGACGGAATTATGGTAAATATAGCAATATAGTTTCTAAAATCTTCCAACTTGCATATTGCATGTATTTTAACAAAGCTTTGAAAAACTTGAATGGTGCGGCCACTTCAGGAGCAGCTGTAGAGAATGACGGGTTAAAAACTGAACCACTAAGATCGAAGAAAAAAGGGAGTGCCCAGCTGTGCATGCCACCCCCCCCCCAGGCAGATCTCTCGGAAGCATTCTGAGCCACTACTCTCATTTTGGCTTCTTTTGTTTTGGGTTTGTTTTTGTCTTGGCTGTTTGTTTCATCTGGAATACCTCTTTCATTTTGAAACTTCTGGCGATGGTGCTGCTGCTTCTTTTCCCTTTTCCCCCTCCACCCTCCTAGCCTTCCCACATGAAAAGGACTCTAGAGCTATGCGAGAATAAAAAAAAAGATGTCAGGTTTTGTTCTCAAGCTAAAGGCATTCTTTGTTGCAGACTTGTTTGGACAACATGATTGCTCCCCTTAAATTACACAAATACAAACAAAAAGGTTTATTCTGAAGAGATAAAAAGGCATACAGTATCACATGGTGTGAAAAACATAATGCTAAATAAAAGTGACTGCTTTTTCCATCTTGTATTTAATCATGAGTAAATACTGGTTTTGAATATCACACAGTTACAAAGTCAGTCTTTATCTCATCTGTTAAAGTTTAATAATTGCAAAAAGGTTTGTTGGAAAATTACCATTGGAATTAGTACACTTGAAGTAGTGGACAGGAGTGATTCAATAATGTAAACCTTCTGTTGGCACTACTTGTAAAATTCACTCTTTATCAGGTGGTTGTCAGTAAAACCAGAGGAGCTTAAGTTCAAGGTACTGTCTGGGATTATAATTTTTTACTTAAAATCAAGAAATTGGTTTATTTAGCATTGATACTGACAGAATCTCTGATGTTGGTACACTGTACTGGCTTTGGAAATGGGAGAATAATAGCTTGCGCTAAGCCTTAAACCAGTACAGCCAATAAACACCATGTTTCAGGATCAGGTGGAACACAATTTCATATGCTGTCCAGCCAGATAACATTCAATATTCCATTGCATGGTATGCATTCGGGAGCCTCAGAGCAGTGTCCCCTGCATATGTCTTCAGAGAGCATAATGTGATTTGTCTCCTTAGTTTAAAGTATATTCTTTGTGGTATTTGTGCTATAATCTTTCACAACTATTTGACCACGGTATTTTTTTCTTTCTTTAATGTAGGTTGGGCCGTAATGATGGGACACAAGTGCTAGTATCTTGAATTGTAAAAATGACATGGTAGATATAATCAAAGACTGCTATATCTTACAGGAAGTTGGTGTTTGTGACCTTCATAATGGTATGGGTTCTAAAAGAAATGGCAACTTTGATAATATGTTGAACTCCTGTATATTAGTTATGTAATATATATTTCGTACACTTGGTCATTTTTATAATCCAGGATACTAGAATTTTGAAGCAGTCCCATGATTACGGTCCACCCTGTATTTACCACAGACTTTTAAGAGATGTTTTAGGATATTTGATGGAAGTGCTGGAAATGTGAAGCACACAATGTTGATCATCCCATAATCTTCGTTCATGGACGATGGTGGAGGTGTGTAGTGCAATTAAACTGTCCAATGCAGTTTTTATTTATTGAAAATTCTTACATTTACAAGCGTATAAACAGCACACAGTGGACCACATACTGAAAGGGAATCATGAAATATTGCTGTTAAGCATTTTATCACTCACGATCAATATTTTTGTCTTGCTCTCAAATAAACTGAAGTAAATGTGAGGGAGTTTCACAAACAATGCTGCTCCTGTATTAAAGTTAAATGTAGTCCCTGTTTTTAAATGAAGAAAAACCCACATTTTTTTCTTCACAGCGTTTTCACTATTAGTATCAATACATCGTATATTTCTATGCATACAGTTCCTTTGAAAGGTAGCCCCACTATATCAGGTGAATGAATAACTTAAACAGAAAACAAAAAATGCCCTTATGATCCTTTTCCTGTACAGTATAGAGGCATTTTATTATAATACTGTGCAAGTCTATTTCTTTTCCTCCTTTTTATCTGCCACGACTTCTGACAGATCTTCCTCCCTCAGAGTTCTGCATCTGGCCTCCATGTTGGTGATCCTCTGCTTCAGCCGGCATTGGCTGTCGGTCCAGTCGGTCATCAGTTTCTTCAGCTTGACGTTCATGACCTCTAGGTTGGTCTCCAGCAAGCCGATCTTCTCCTCCATGTCCTTGGGGTCTCCCACCGCGTTTGCTGCCTCCATGTCTATGAGGTTGTCCTTCATCAGGATGGCTTTTCCTTTCTCCTCAATGGCCTTCTTGGTTTCGGGGTACTCCAGGAGGGCCTCCATGAGATCATCCTTAGAGAGAGCAAAGAGATCGGAGTAACCAACGCTTCGGATGTTGGCTGTTCGTCTGTTGCCGGCCTTGCTGCCCTTGATACCGAGGATACTGATTTCACCGAAGTAGGCACCGTCACTCAACACAACAAACTGTGTCACCCCATCGTCCGCCACCACAGCCAGTTTGCCCTCTTTGATGATATACATCTCACGTCCAATATCACCCTTCTTACAGATGTAGTCGCCAGGGCTGAACACCTGGGGCTGAAGCTTCAGCACCAACTCAATGAGCAGACCCACCTCGCAGTCCTGGAAAATGCGGACTTTCCGGAGTGTGTCCATGTGCACGTTGATGGCAATCTCTGCCTTCAGCTTGTCAGGAAGGTTCTTCAGCACCTCTTTCTCATCACAGGTCTTGTTCTCTGTCCAAAGGTAGTCGAACCACTTGACGACCCTGGCCTCCAGGTCCTTGGTGACCTTACGGAACTGCATGTACTGCTTGATGGAGTCGATCTTGGCCTGGAACTCGGCACGGGAGGCGTTCATGTTGGTGATCATGGCACCGACATTACCAACAATTGTTGCAAAGATCAGCACACCGATCAGGAAGTCAGTGACGACAAACAAATACTCGATATCCCTCACAGGAGGAGGCGTCTCTCCGATTGTGGTGAGGGTGAGAGTCGACCAGTACAGAGAGTAGATGTACTTCCTGGCAAGGCGTCCGTACTCAGGGTGGCTGATGTTGGGGTACACCCAGGTGTCGGAGCCGAAGCCGAGGACTTTGGAGATGGCGAAGAAGATGCAGGCATTCCAGTGGATGATGATCAAGATGTACAACACGAGGTTACTGATTCGAAAAATGTTGGGATAGTTGGTTCTGGTCTCAGTCCGGTCAAAGAATTCGAAGAGCCTTGCCATTTTGAACAGACGGTTGAAACGAACTTCAGGGTTGTCATAGCCAATTTGTAGCAGGACTATATCAGTTGGGATCATTGATATCACGTCGTATTTAAACTGTGTTGTTGCCTTGTAGTGTTCTTTTAGTTTCTCAATGTCTTTCACCAGTAAGCCCTGTTCCAGAAAACCTGTGAAAGATATTTAGCATTCTTAAGCATGCACACACTCCTGTGTGGTCAAATTAATGTTAAACAGGAAAGAAAGAAAAAAACATTACCTGTCCTTGATCTCACAAATGTGTCTATATAATAGATCACATCTGACGTGTAGTCAAGAGCAATCCAAAGATAAGTATAATTTTGTTGAAGTTCATTAAAACAGGCCCTGTAAAAGCAAAAAAAAAAAGTCAAAAAGAAGAAACAGAAAAGTTCAAAAAGATTTCTGTTCATCACATTTGTTTTACATGAATGTCATAAAACTGAGCTTTTCTTCTCCTTAGACATACCAGTAAGTATACTCTATGAGCATCATGATGCACATAAAAAAATGTATGTAGGCTGCAAACCTTGTGACAAGCATCATCAAGTTGTAGAACACGGGTATTGCCACTACTGTTAGCCAGTGATAGTACTTGTCAGCTGAGGGATCCATAACCCAGTACTCCTTTCTGCAAGAAAAAAACAGTCAAATTAATGTGTTAAAGTGTTCCTGTTTTATTTAATGCTTGAGAGGTTGTGGTTTGCTTTGCATTCCTTTTGTCTACAGCAACTGCACTTACGGAGGTTCCTCTTTCTTTTTGTCATCCTTCTTGTCATCTTTTTTATCATCTTTCTTGTCATCCTTTTTCTCATCTTTTTTCTCATCTTTCTTCTCATCTTTCTTCTCGTCTTTTTTTTCATCCTTTTTCTCATCCTTCTTCTCATCTTTTTTATCATCTTTTTTCACGTCCTCCTTTTTGTCATCTTTTTTGCTGGAAAGATAAGGACAGCCAAATATTTATTTAGAGACAATGCATTTAATTTTTTTATAGCGATATTTTCTTATAGTCTACCCAGGATTATAAAGGATTTAGTTTATGTCTGTGTAGGTAGGGCTCAGTTTAATACCAAAATCACACACATTTATTCACTTCTCTGCAGGTGACTAAAAACATTTTGGATTTGTTTACTTTCATATTAGCAGCCAGAAGGGGGCAGTATTACTCTCACTGGATCAGAGTCTCTATATATGGCTCTTCACTGGATTAACGGTAGGCTTCACACAACTGCAGCTTCACATAGTCTAGCGCCTCTCAAACTTTTGCTATCATTAACCACATAGGATGAGGAATTTTCAAGGCCCACCTGTCCCCTATTACCTTATTAAAATAATGATATTAAAACATCATTTGATGCACACTGAATGCACATTACACTTTTCTTTCCACTCACATGAATCTGGTCCAGTTGTTTAAAATGTATATAAGCTAGTGAATCATTTTGCAGATATGTGTCTGTTTTGTTTTGAATGTAGGGTATTTTTTGGTAGTAATAAAGATTTTATTAAATGGAGAATTTTCACGTTTACGTAGGATGGTGATGTTACTTACTCGTCTGTGTTGTTGCAGTTGTTCATGTTATAGGTGGCGAGTGGCCATTGGCTGACATGACTTGAAAGAAGAAATATAAACAGTTCCAGTTAACATTGTATTATGACAACAAATGGTAACATATTTTGACTTCACTTGGCTTGTTGCTTGTTGAAGATTTGGAGTGAATTGCCAAAACTGACAAAAAATGTTTAGAACCCCAATCAGTCTACCATATAATACAAAAATACAAATAAAATTGGCTCTGAAACATAAAATGTCATTGCATAGTCTCATTAAGAACAATTGCTGCCTATGCTGTCATTGATTTAATGTCAAGCTGCTTCTCTGCAATGGCAGACTCACTTCCTGCGGCGTAGATGGTGGGACTGCCGTTTGGCCTCAGTGCTGCGGGTCTCCTGGATCATCTCTACCTGCTGCTGTTCCATGAGGGAAGTGCAGTGCTCTTCTCCCTGGCCCAGCGACAACCAGTCCTGCACCGAATGCACAACACTGGATACTCTGACGGTGCAAAGCAGAAAGAAACACAGAGGCCTTTAAGCACGTAATTTTAGGCTTTGGAAGGTAAAATATTCTGAAATAATTATACTGTACCATGATTTTCAAACTTTATAACCCCCCCCCCCCCTTCCAAAAAAGTATATCCTGTACACCACTGCTTTCATTCTTGCTTCCCCTCACTCACTTCATCCAAACATAATTACCTTAGGTTCACCACCTTAGCACTGGTCTTGTTTTGTGAATGTATAAAAGCATTTTAATTCCAAAAACACACATAGTAATCCTACAGATCCAGGTTAATGAATATTCAGAATATTATTAGGGTAATGACTTTTACAAATAATTTAAGGTTTCATGCAGAGTAAATTATTTCTGTCTCTAAGTATTCTGAGAGAGGCATAAGCAACTTGGTTCAGTAAAACAAAACCTTATCACTGTCAGTAAATTTTGTGCACTTAGGTTCACAGTCTAATTAAAACACCTATGATTTTACTGAAGGACTTAGAGACAAGGGCTTGAAAGCTGCTCTGAGGAGGGATGGGTTTATTCAGTGGAAGGTGAACTTGTTTGCAGAAAATGAAAGCTGAGTTATTTGTCCATTCAAATGGACATGGTCCATGCAATTAATCTGTGTTGCTGTAGTCTTACCTTGCCATAGCTCCTGTGCCCGTATGGAAGTGTCTTTCAGAGACTGCTAACTCATCATGATCCCTATGAAGAACAAGACACTTTGTTAATACTATAGCTTGCCAGTGGGTGAATGACATCATATTTATACCAAAGGACTCTGCATCAGAATAACAACTTATGTTGTGACTGTTTACTGTATGTCATATTTTATTCACTGTGCTATAGGATATCAGTATTCATGAATGTATAATTCATTGAATATAATTGCCCTCCAGGACCATTAAACAAACTATGTAAAATTACTAGCAATATAAAATAGTTTTAGAAAAGGCGATTATAGATTCAAACAAGTATTTAATATCTTAGTATCAGATAAACTCAGGCTTTCTATGTTGCCTTTAAATTGACACAAATTAATGCATTATATTGTGTGTGTGTGTGTGTGTGTGTGTGTGTGTGTGTGTGTGTGTGTGTGTGTGTGTGTGTGTGTGTGTGTGTGTGTGTGTGTGTGCATGCAGCGAGAGACACACGTGTCTGTTTGGTCTCACCTCTCCTCTCCGCTCTCAATCTGCTTCAGGTCACGTTCACAGGTGTTAGTTGCCATCGTGGAGGGAGAGAATCGCTGGGTGCAGACCTTTGGCATGGCTACTCACTCTAAGCCATGTATACAGGGGCTGTCCAGTAAAGCCTGGGGAAAGGAGAAATGTGTTAGAACAGCCTAAATACTGTATACAGAACTGTTATACAGATTGATAATTTGACAGATTGTAATTAGATTAGATTTGGAAAATTGAATGCAAAGTATTAAACAATTTTCAAAGCATTCATTATTTTTAGTAATAGAGTTCCCTTGATTTACTGTAGAATATCTGGAGTTTTAAGAAAAGGAAATTGATGTGCATTGGTAGAAATCCTTACCAGTAATCTTCAAATTGAAACCTTATTTTCTTAGTTTAATAGACAAAGACCAAGTCAGTTTGAGCTGCATTTTAATAGCATACTAAATCTGAGCTCTCTGATAAAGACCAAAAAGTGCTGATCTAACAGAAGGTGGGTAAAAAATAACCCCTTGTACCTCCCTATTTTGTTGACCGCATCGCATTAGGATTGCAGGAGATTACTAAGATTACTTTGTCTGTCCATGGTCCAGGAAAAAACATTCAGCCTTTTGATTCTGCTGCGTGGGAGTGGCCTACACATACAAAACACTCCCAGAGTCAAGCTAGGTCAGAGCTTGGTTACCTAAAAAGGTCAAGTGGGGTGAGGCCATTATTACCTCTCATTATCTCAAATCACAGGCAGAAATATTGTGACACACACAGATTAGGTGACATGTCTCTTGAGGTGTTTCCAAGCTGTACACAGACACATCTATACTTTCAATGTGCTTGTTTATCTACTCCATCACTCATAAATGCATTTCCCATTTTTTCTTTTCTTGTTCTCTGGTGTAATTTAGACCTGG
This sequence comes from Coilia nasus, assembly GCA_027475355.1. Classification (NCBI taxonomy): domain Eukaryota; kingdom Metazoa; phylum Chordata; class Actinopteri; order Clupeiformes; family Engraulidae; genus Coilia; species Coilia nasus. The sequence continues at coordinate 32,435,335 of CM050220.1, read as the reverse complement.
CAGTTTTATACGTTTATTCTTAGCTGCTAATTATAGCAAAAGTCTAATTCTGGGTGGGTTTGTTGTCAGGGGGTGTGCCATTCAAAGAGCTTACTATAATGAGATTAGCTGCACAGCCCAGCCAATGATGCCTAATATGCTTGCAAAGGCTCTGCCATGGGATGCATTGACATTACACATGGAAAATCAAATGTCAAATATACACATATCTACTATGCACAATGGTTTAACCAGTAAATTCATTGCACCTAACCTCTACTCTGCAGTTGCTCTACTACCTTGTATGACAAGCATAATTTGTGCCAAAATTTAAATTGGGAGGTCCACAGTGGGCATATCTACAGACTTGAAGTTAGAAAATGATGAAGCATGTCGATATCAACAGCAATTGTCACTAATAAAATGCCAATTGAAACATTAACTAGGCTATGTTTTGTCCCTGTTGCGACTTTTGGTAACATAACCTAACCATCTAGCTTGCACAGAGGAGGTCCACACTTGACATCAAAATCCCCTGATAGTAGCACCGTAATTGTAATCTCTCTTTTCTTGTTTTTGTAAGATTTCCACTTTAATAGTTATGGAGACTGTAACTACATGTAGGCCTACGCTACACAAAAGTGCAGATTACTTTATAAAAGCGACATCACATCAAAGCAAGATGAAAGAATGCACTTTTTTCAAGATAATATTCTTAAAGGCATGCAAAGTTCACCCTGTAAATTACCTTGATGTCGACCATATAACAGCTTCTTGCGTTCGTTTTCTTGGCCAATATAGGTTCAGAGTTTGGTTCAAAATCCTCTCATGCGCCTAGAAATAATCCCATTTTAAGCAATCGTAATCCGTATTTCTTCATACAGGTCATCCTCCTTGCAGTTTAAATGTTACATATTTCGCTTTGCTGTAAAAATCCAATCTTAGACATTTTAAGCCTACTTTAAAAAGCATATGACAATATCAGCAACACTGAACACGAACAGCTCCCAGCTGAGTAACGTTTGGCGTTACGCCCTCCCTCCTCCCTTTCAAAATGCGATTTGTCGCGCACCTCCTTCTGCATAGCGTAGTTTCTCACAGTTGTTCGAGCTTACTTCTTATAAGCGAATGGACACAATTGGATGTCGTTGAAATATACAAAAGGAAAGAAAGAAAGCCCAACAATTTCAAGCTGCTCTCTGCATGATTCTTCACTTAGCCTATTAATGTCTTCAGATGATAAGAATATTGTGTTTAAGAGAAAAGTGTCATAGCTTGTGTTGATCTTAGCGTAGCCTATTTGTTTGGGGTGGCCTAAGGTCATCTTCATGACAATGTTAATTATGACATGCAGAACTTTCATAACTTCAATTTACCTCTCTTTACCTTATTGTTAATGGATGAGTAAAACAATGGGTTTCCTCATTAAGAACTTAGCGCTTGCACAGAACATACATCCAGGTGACTAGAAGGACTTCGACTTAACATACCGGTAGAGAGATTGAACTGTGCGCATGCGCGTACTACAGACAAATGTTCTACAGTCTATTGTATATGTACAAATGGGATGTAAGACATGGAGTTTTAGGTCATCCAAGCTGTCCTCCAGATGTTTTGTCAAATGCACAGTGGATCTCAAAAAGATGTGCACCTTTCCCATGCAGTAAAAGCCTCACCCACTACCTCTCCCTCCCATGGTCATTCCTTAGAGGCAATCTGGAGAGCATTGGCTGAAGCTCCTAATCTTAGTTTATGCTAAGAGTGTCCCTGAACCACCTAATGCTTTTCCCTGGATGTGGTGTTAAGCGCTTATAATTCAGGACTTAACGGTAAGCAAGTACGGTTAGAACGTGAGATGAGAACAATTCAAAATCCTTGCACTGAATAGGCACGGTAAAAGCCACACATCTCTTGTGTCAACTGTCACAAATAGTCAATGACATTCAATAATATTGTGCATTTATGTATTGAGGAAGGGGGGGGGGGTTGTTAATATTCTTGGATATGTGTTTATGGTGAATTGTAGAGGCTTACTGTGGAACCTCAAATCAAATATTCTTCATGTTGCCTAACATTGAAATAAAATTGATTTGGCTGTCGTGCTTTTGTACCTTATGTTATCGCCCTCCGAATAGTGACCAGAATAACTTGCTTGCTGATATTTCTATGGCAATATAATTTGTTAATGGGCAGCTTGTGGCAGAGTGTTTTTCAGTCAGTTATATAAAAAACATGCTTGAACATGCTGTTATCCAACTTTCCTTAAACTTACTCGTTAAAAATGTATGCAATAAAAATGCAGTAGAGCTTGAGCCATCCCATTATGCCTTTGCTTTCTTACCAGACGGCAGGGCACAGGGCGGGGATAAGCATCAGCAAATGAGATTGGGGATCTAATCTTTTGATGTAATTTCAACCTGAAACTAGAGACACATGTCAACAGTAGGTGATATGGCCAATGGGAGATGACAGAGCTTCAGTGTGATGTTCTCTTCAGGCAAACACGCAGGAGTATGACTTCTCTCAAGCTTCTTCACTTTTAGGGAATTCATTTGGTCAGAATATAATATTCTGTACAACTTTACCCTTCCCATCATCCAAGATGCATGCCATATGTTTAATAGGAACCACAGTAAGGACTGTTCATGTAACGTTTTTGAACAGCAGATCATACAAAAGTATACAGACAATGGAAAAAGTCAGAATAATTTAGCTTTCTCATACATAATCAGAGAGTATTTTTACATGACAGAGTATTTTTTACTGTTACAAAGCAACATTTTAGTCTCCCTTCATCCAGTCTTGGGATATTATGGTAGCTGTAGGCCCTTTTTGCTCAGCACTGCGATGACACCTCCACATATCAGTTTGTTTGGCGGTGTTGTTGCTAAGTCTGAACTAATTGTTGGGCTTGTGTGTATTCGTAATTGGCTGGATGCTGTTTGCTTGACTTCAGTCAACTGTGTGGTCCCCATTTGTTGATTAATTCATGAATCCCCAGATGATGTCTTCTTTGTGCAGTCACGCTTCAGGGGTTTGTCCCCTGAGTCATATGGTTAAACATATTTCCACTAATTCATTGCTCAGTTCAAGTGAAATTAAAAAGGAGTTGGCGCAAACTGAACCTTGTAAACATGTGGTACACCTCTGTTATACATTAGATATATTTTTTTTTACTTATGAGTATGGTCTCCTTTTGAAAATTAAAAAGGACATGAACAACAACATTCAGTGCATGAGCCACCACATGAGGGTCAGTGTTTGGACAAAATCTTGTTGGGAACCAAAGCATCCTTCTGTAACAGTGGCATTTTGTTAAGAAACCATCAAAAGTCTACAGCAATAAATGTAGTTTTTTTGAACCACTAACAGACCTGTGTTACAGCAGTTTTACTATAGCATGGCCTACAACAACAAAAATAGCAAGAACTCTGACGTCACACCATGCATCCATTTAAGAGAGGGTCTCTGTACTTTGACACAGTCCTTCTTGATGTCGCTGTACCATTGTGTGAAAGAGAGGAGGCCCAGAGGACAGGTAAGAGCTACCTCAGCACAGCTCATGCTGCCCTGCAAGACCTATTAAATCAATTCCACTTTCCCACCCCAGGGGTGGGTTGGGTGTGCTGCTGATGTTGTTGTTTAATACAGAGGAATTATAATGGCTATGTGGCTTTATTTCTATGAAAGTACGACGACAGGCACACAAATGTTGTCCTAAGGACATCTCTGCTAGGAAAGAACAAGGAGAATGTGAATAAATAATGTGGTGAAACATTAATTATGGAAAATTATGGAATTCCCTTCCCTCATACATCCACACTCTAGACTGTTTCACATTTTAAAAGTGCACTGAAAATGCACCTTTTTAAATTAGCATATGGGCTCCAAGCCATTTCAGTTGCTGTACTAGTGTAATGTTCTTGTTATTGTTTTTAATGTTGAATTCTTTATTTTTATTTTCTGTAAGGTCACCTTGGGTGTTGTGAAAGGTGCAGTGTAACAAATTAAATGTATTATTATTATTATTATTATTATTATTATTAATAATAATAATAATAATAATAATAATAATAATAATAATAATAATAATAATAATAATAATAATAATAATAATAATAACAACAAACAAAAACAACACCACCAATAATAATAATAATAATAATAATATGTCCATGAATAGGCCTACTGGAAATGTAGATTAAGTCTGGACAGAATTGGACACACGTATCTTCATCATTCCTATACTTTGTAATGCGCAAAAATGTAAAGTGTTTAAAGTACAACTGAGAGAAGGCCCAAGGCACTCTTTGTCTTTTTAGTTAAAACATTTATTATAATGAGTTCATATTAGAACAGGATAAATATAGACAACATGTTTTGGCCACAATGTAGGCCTTCTTCAGAGCTTGTCACATTCTGCATCCCACTCCCCTTAGACGGAGCATTGGTTGCTGGGACACGAGAAATACGGCCGCCATCTTGGAGCGGGGATCAGCTGTCTAAGCAATACAGCGAAGCCTATTTGTGATCATGAATAAGTCATTCAAGTAACAATATTCAAATATTAATGTTGTTGGGTAAGATAGAATTAGTTTTTACTCTCTATGCATTGAAAGAGATTGGTGGTTTCAGCTGATATAAAAGCGCTCAGGTGTTTATATATAGATATCTATGTATTGTTAGCCTATGCCCAATTGGCTCAGAGCGGAGATAACGTAAGGGAGACCACACCGAATGTAATGTTAACAATGAACATTTATTAAAACAAGTTTCAAACGAGAACTAGGATGACATGCTACATACTGAACAACAGCACAATAGCAGTGTTGCTTGTTGTGCTAACTTTAACATGCTATAGCAGGTGGATGGAATGCAGAAAGACAACACGAACGACGTCAAACGTTTGAACAAGGACTATTGCAACAATATCTACAAAACACTTCAGCCAGTGTTAGTTAGCAAACTAAAACGCAACGTAAAGTAGTTTAGCAACTCAATTAACCTTATGGAAAAGCAACGTCAACCAATGCTGCCCTCAACCTGTCAGAGAAGTAGGCTATGCATCCTATAGGCTACCTGCAGTGTTTCCAAGCGCACAATTTCTTCCTTATTCTATCTGCCACTTTCTCTTTCCCTCTTGTCTTTTTTTAATACAGTACCATGAATGTGACCCAGAACATTTTTTTCATGTTTTTTTTTCCCATTGTGACTATGCGAGAGTGGAGAGCAGACTGTACATAAAACGAGTCGTTTGGCAGCCAACGCGCCCAAGCCCACCGTCTTTTCAAAACAGAACGTTGAACCGCTAACCAAAACTGTAGCCTACAAGAAGCCGTGAATCGCTGTCTAAATTCATTTTAATACACACAGACTAATGACATAGCCATGTTTAACCAATAAACACAAAGGTAATATAAACAAACAGGCATTTATCTGTCATTTGTCAGTCTCTCTATGCGCCGTAAGTTGCCCTTCTTTTGCACCACGGCCCTCTCTATAAGCTGAACACTAACAGCGCCTATGAATAATAATAATAATAATAATAAAAAAAAAAAAAAAAAAAAAAAAAACAGATTTGAATTTTATTTTGTTCTTAGTTTCACCTGGCGAAATAACATGCTAAAAATAATTTGGCGACCAGAATCACTGATTCAGGCTACATTAAACAGGTACGTTGATTTTAGCAATAGGCTGTGTTGTCGTTTAGGTGGGTCGGATGCAGTGATTTATAATATCAACTTCTTTATTTAATAAACTTGATTTATTTAATAAGCATGACGAAAAGTCTTGGGCTGAACTAGCGATATATACAAACAGCCTGTAGTTCAATGTCAGAAGGTAGAAACAGTTGCACCAAGCCTACACTGCAGGCTATTTATCCCACAACAAAGATTGTAAAAGTTTGACGCTGTTGTGAATCATGTCTTTAAATTAACCCACCAAGCTATACGGAGCAGAAAATGAAAAAAAAATTCGCTCAATTATTCGCAGTTGTCACATGTCATATGTTTATTTTAACAGTGTTGTTACTGAGGGGATTTGGAAGCAGCGACAGTTGCTCTTTAATTAACTAAGAATAATGAAAGCCTTCAAGAAGCCTTTGTTATAGCCTACTATAACCTACTAGCGATACAGCCAGTTTAAAATTAGTGGTGTTTAGCGAGGTACTGTTAATAAAATGCGCTAACAGTTCATTTGTCCTGTCAAACTGATTAAGCTGAATGGAGCGTATCCCCGCTCCAAGACGGCGGCTCCGCGTCTCGTCAGCGCCCATTGGCAGTAACGCCCCATGCTCCGTCTATAGTATGTCTATGGTTTTCCACCTGTACTGCAAACAAATTGATAATTTGGCTTTTAAAAAGGCAACACTGCCCTCTGCAGTTCAGATAAGTAACACCTCAGAATGCATTTCTTTGGATTAAGATCTAAAAAAGGCCGTTGATTTTACAACATATATAGGCTATACATGCAGGCTCTTTTATCAAAGACGTACCGAAATCAGCTGACTGTAGACTGTCAGACTACAGACTGCAGGATATCTGTCTGTATAGGTCTCTTCCATCAAGGGTTCTGTCAAAAATGTTTGGTTTTAATGCTGGACGTAGCCTAGGCCCTAAATCCATTTGCTGTAGGCTAATTAGAGAGATACGCCCATTCTGAAATTAAAGTCTGAACGTATGGCTGTTGCAATTTAAAGGTTGTTATATTGATATCTGTACAACTTAAAACACTGTTACTACTACTACTACTACTACTACTAACAACAACAACAACAACAACAACAACAACAATAATAATAATAGTCGTAATAGACACAACTTAAATATCCTCTACATTACCCAAATTATATCTACACAGAGACGTTGTGTTAATAGTTATGCTGGTAAAAATGAACTCATTCCCATCGTGAAAAGGAAACAGTCAATTTGGTTAAGTGCCATGATTTGATCCGTAGGTGGTGTCCGCTCAGTGTGTGCGGGCTGAGCTCGCTAATGTTTATATCTGTGAGCAGCGAAGGTTAGGCGTACACACAGGGACATACACATAGACGCGGCAGCATGGCGAACGCGCAAAGAACTCAGAGTCCTCTCAAGCTGTCACAGACAACAAAGTCAACATGCCACCCGCTTTTTCGACTTTTGTTTTTTGCTGTCTTTCAGGTGGCACAGGCAAACAAGCAAGGTGGGTATTTTTGTATGATTGTTTCAGGCAAATGCCACGAAAAGCCGCTGTATTTAAAACTCGGTATGGGATCAGCTAGCTATGTATGCTACCTGGCTAACGGCTTTTGCTAGCTGCCAAGATTTACATGTATATTAACAGGTCAGCTCTGTATTTCTGTCATGTCAATCAATATAATTAACCACGTTTCCATTTGAGGTGTTCTATATCGTTAAGAAATCTGCGGACACCCGCTTGGGTTGCGCTTGAATGGTCAAAACGGCACACATTTATCTTAAATTGTGGCTGGGCTGCAGTGGTTGTAATTGTAGCTAGCTAGCACGCCACCTAGCATAGCTTTACTGCCTGTGAGCTAACGAACAGTTAACGCTAAGCTGGCCCCTGAGACAGACCGGACTGAATTCTTGATAAATTGGCCGCAGGTTGCTCTGTTGATTAGGCTTTCCTATTTGAAATTCCAGAACGTGGTGCTTGTGCAGAATATTGAATGTACCAAGCAGTTGGAAGTTGATATACATCACAGCGCGTGCTTGTTGGTTACGAAGTAATTCCTCGCCAGTATGGGTGGGTTTAGTAGATGGTTTCGGCTGAACATATAATTTCCTCGAATTTTGCCTTTGTCTTGCAGACGCAGTTCTAAACATTGACAATGGCTTCTGTTTTGTGTATACAAGGATTTCTCTGTCCGACAACAATGCCTTTACAAACCAAACTAGAAACATACAAGTGCGTCTAAGCCATGTTGATTGCATCTCTTGATGCACAGGTTGGCTGTATCAGTGTTGTCATTGTTGATTTTAAAGTTATCAGAAGTTTGCTGTAAAGATCATTTCAGTGCAAGGAGATTGTATCACTGGGTTTTGCAATTTTATCTCCTTGCCGTCTGCTGGAGCTTTTCACATTTATTGCTTTATCAACTACTCGAAACCTAAAAGCAAGGTTGTTAAAAACAATAGATAGTATAAAGCCACAAGTTCAAAGACTAAGCAAGAGAGGAAGTGGGTTGTGAGGTAGACCTGTGTTTGTTTCCCTCTACAAAAACATAATTTAGTACTAAACGTTAATAGGTTGTAATACACTGGCAGCATGCTGTTACCACCTATTAAGCTACATCTCTATGCAAATTCACGTTTGTGTTAATTGTGAAGAAAGTTACATAGTAAAGCCCTGTCTTCACTGTTAGTGTTCTCATTAGGGCACATTTCCTGTCAGCAGATATTTTTCCTCTCATCCACACTGCTCTTAACCAGTCAAGATCAGCTCACACACTTTAAAAAAAATGCAGCTCTGGTGTAGGTAATGCTTCCTCTCTGCATTTGTCAGACAAGCTTCCTCTTAATGCTAGACTCATGGGTTTTGAAACCACCTCTCCACCATTAAAAAAGTTCTTAGCATCCATGACATGGTGACTACCATCACAACACCTGAAATATATTGCACAATTTGCACAGCATGTACATTGCACAGATCTCTAATTCAAACAAACACACTGAAATCATATCTTTGTGTGACCATTCTTCAAGAACCTTAGACAAGCCCAGCCATGCTGCTGATTCAGGGTAGGCTGTGATTATTAGTTTCTCCATAGTAGGCCAGCACATCATTCACCTGCATTGTCGGGCAGTGAAGTGTGTTGGGTAGCTAATGGAGCTTCTACAGAAGACCCTTGCTTGGATGAGCTGGCGATGAGATTGGGGTGGTGGGTGGTACAGTGCTGCGTGTTCGACAGTCTCTGTGTTTGACAGGCTGGGCCCTGTTTGGCCTTTGTATACTAGACCATGCACCGCGGGCTGAAAAAAAAAGAGGAACCAACAGACGCAATCTTTTGGTCTCTGCAGGACCTTTAGTGGAAGCCGAAGCAATGGCAAAAACCTTGTCCTCCATCATGCCTTTCAACCCAACTATTATGGTCCTATTTTAGTACCCGATAGGTGTTACTACCAAGACAGTGGTAGATGACAGACACGGTTATCATGTGAAAGCATGATTTACAGTTGAATCACAAATGTATACCTATGTGTTTGAAAATGTCTGCCTGGTAGAACAGTTTAATGTATTAGTAGACACACACACACACACACACACACAGTAAAAAACTGAGGACCGCCCTGGTTGTAAGATCGGCCACGGTGTGATCTGAGTAAAGTTTTTGAGGCTGCGGCATTGTTGGTTGTTTTCTGGTTGCCATGTGGCCAGCCCAGCTTGCCATGGCAGAGTGATCCGCTGTCGTTCGACAATTCTTGCTCAGGTAGCAAGTGCAGCAGCAGCAGCGTTTGTTTTGGAAACGAGTCGCCGATCCGGCTCTGACAACAGGGCCTCGTTTTCATTTGCATGTGGCTCCAAGCGCCTCCTGAGTCTGGCCAAGCTGCCCTCTCAGTGTGCAGCCCCAGTGAACTGATCAGGGATCAGTTGTTATTTGTTCATCTCTGCTGTGTTTTAAAACACAAGCTGACCCAAATGTCTACTTTCTCTTCTCCATGTGAGCAGCCTGTGCACTGTTTTCATTTGGTTTGGAGGCAGCATTTTTTGAAAGGAGTTTCAAAACAAAACAGAAGTTTAATGAAAGTGTTATAAAAGTTAACATTTTTGCTTTCTTTCTTAGAGTCTCCATTTGTGAATTTGAATGTATCTATTTGCTTTGACATTCTCTTGATGGACAGTTTCACCGCAGCATGCTGCCTAAAACATAAACAGTGCAGATGTTTTTATAGACTTTCACAACAGTCATAGCATTGAAGTTGTTACAGACAAGTGACTATTTGAAATGCATTTTAGTTTTTTTTTTATATTCGAGGTAGGCTAGTGTTTCGTTTTGGCTTTGCTGTAAAGAGGAAGTGTGAGACTACAAAGGAGAGTAAAACACTTCCTTAATGATGCCACAGCAATATGCTGCCTTAATGCAAAGAAAAGCATTTGTTTGTCTCCGGAATGGCCAGTATGATGAGATAATTATATTATCTTTGCTTAAGATAGCCACGGTCAGGGCGATAAGACTTTGTGTTGTGTTTTGATTGTAGCCATCTTCTACATGTACAGGAAAGATATGCAACAGACATTTAGCAAGAATATTATGTTCACTTGTGGCTTGTTGGTCTGTGCTAAAATTGAAACGCTGCAACTTTCTTTTGTCATGTAGAGTCACATGATGTCTTGGGGTATAATCAGTCGCCTCAAAGATGCTGAAAGGAGTCCCACTGGCCCTTCAAAATGCCTCAGAAAAATTGCCTGTCAGGTAGTTGAAAGGGGCAATCTGATGGACATAGTGGCGCATAACACCAGCTAAACTTTTAAAAAACAATTTTTGAAATTGTTTTTTCTTGTTTATTTTTGAAGTGTTTAAGCTGCAGCTGATGTCAGGCATTGCCCTGATGTTTGATTCAGCATTCCTCTTAATGGCCCAGGCCAATCAAATCTCATCTGATCCAATCAGATTTCCCCTGACTACGTCAGCGCTACGCATCAGAGCTGTCAAACACATCAGTCTGAATCACAAATCGTATTGTGTGTGTGTTGGTGTGCATATGAACAGTAACCTGAGACGAGCCGTCTGCCTGTCTGTCTCCACAGCTTTTATTCAGTCAGACTCCATCCTAGAGGTGCTGCATTTTGGGGAAGGAGGCCTCTTGCAGGTAAGATGAAACTGGTTCATGATGACCACAGTTACCACTGCTGACTACAGGTGAAGATCCCTGCTTCAGAGAGTAAAATCCTGCCATGTATTCCTTCTGCCTGTGCCCTTAACACAGGTGATTGTTAGCCAAAGGGCAAGCACAGTATTGTTGTTCTTCAGTACATTTGTTTTCTCACTAATAAGCTGATCTACCTGTCTACTGATTTGTGTCAGGATCAGCTAGTTCAGAAAATGGTTATGTTAAATATGTGGCAGAGTTATTCCTTTCTGAAGTTGTAATTTGCAATCGTGGGGTAACCAGACCTCACCAGGTTTTTTTTTTTTTTTATTGTGGGGTCGCCAGACAAAAAGTTTAAGAACCAGTTAAAAAAACAGTTAAAAAAACAGTTAAAAAAATATGTGGTACTGAATTGTAGCTTCTGAAGGCGGGTTACCCATAACTGACTGGTGCATGCTCTTGTGTAGGTCTGTGCCTTGCTTACTGTGTACTCTAACAGTCAGATTCTAACCCATGCTGTGTGACTTGTACAGGAATAAACCTGATGCACCAGTTTCTGTCACTAAGCAGCCTTTGCTGCATAAGGTTTAAAGTTAAATATACCTCCAGGTGCTGAGAATACCATTAAAGCTAGCCACTGGTCAAACCGAGCACTTTGTTGCGTGACAATCGTGTCTTGTCATTCAAGACCTGTGTATTCTTAAGTGTTGGACCTGGGGCACTTTGAATGGAGCCTGGCTTCTGCGGGTATCCAAGAGCCCTGTGCCTGTCTAAGGGGCCGATGTGGTGTTATGCCAGCATATGATCTAGAGCTCTCTCTCACACACACACACACACGCACACGCAAGACAGATCCTGAAAGGCAGCACTGGTGAGTCTTCCAGAATAATGGAAGTAGACTGGCACTATGAGTTTGTCTGTTGTTCTCTGTTGGTCTGTCTTGGTTTCAATACTTGTCTCTGTCACTGTGAAGAACAGTTAGCCCAGTGCGCCCAATTGCAACAGGCCATGTTATGAGCATTGACAACAGTAGCAGCAGCTGGTGAAACTGGATGATTTTTCTAAACATTCCTATGATTTTTTGAGCATGTATACTAGCATAAATGTCATAAAAAGCCATTTTATTATCACATCCTTGTACTGTTTTAATTCTGTCCTCTGAAGGCTTCTCCCAATGTTTGTTTTTTGCAGACAGAGTCTGACAGTGACATTAGTTCATATCATCAGAAAAGGTAAGCTTTTTTTCTCCCTCTTGCCACTAGTTACCTACTGAAGCCTGTTGTTGTGGATGGATGTCAGGCATGCGGTTTACAGGTTTAAAACGTGAGTTATGTAATCTCATGGCTAGAGATGGGCGGTATAGCCTAAAATTTATTTCACGGTATAAGTTGAATCATAGACGGTAGACGGTATATATCACGGTATACTTTGGTATGTAACAGTATTAACTGTTAACAGCTTCTTAATACTGAATGTCAATATTTCTGAACGTCACCAAACACAATATAAAACATTGTAACATTTTCGTGTGGGGACTTGGCTCAGCCAGAGGTTAGGCAAACCGGGACTGAGCTAAATATACACGTTCAGAGCAGAATAACGTTGTATTCCATGGGATCCGCACACAAAACAACTAGATGAACACGTGAGAATAATAGCACAGGAAATGATGACGTTGGGAGAGTGCAGTCAATCCATGCGCTTTGCCAAATGGACAGAGCTGGGTCGTCAGTGACTTGCTGTCAGCGCAGATGGATCAGTGAAGCAGGTGTAGCTGTCTATGAAACAGCACGACAGGCTCCTCATTAAGCATTACCTAAAGCAGTGGCTAAACTTGTAACTGTTTTGTTGCAAAGCCAAATCTTATGGTGAAATTAGATCTTGTGTTTGTTGAGTTAAGATCGAATTATTGTTGAGTATAGCAATCGTAGCATCATAGCTAGAAGGCTAACAAACGTAAGAGTTATACCATAATTAACATTAGCCCTTCATTCATGGCATGGCTAACGTGATCATGCAGAGAGAACAGTTGCATACTTTCATCTTTCGCTCGTTTCTACACTTCTAATGGCTTTGACCTTTTTCTGTCCATCTCCTTCTGTTTGTAACTTGACAGTCAACATACTGTTTTTCCCATCCCCGAACACTCTGTCACTGCCGAGTCGACCAGGAGTTAAGACTAATTCACCTTGGTGACCGCCTACTCGTTTTGTATTGCCCTGTTTTATTAGCCTTTCACACAATTAAAAAATGTGCAGGAATTATAAACTTGTAAATATAACGTTAGGAATAAAATGTGCGTTATTGGGAAGGAAGCTTATGTGTGACTGACTTCGCTCACTAATTGCAGAGTATTGCCCACTTGTGCATTGCATTTGAGAGACTCAGAGGTGCTGTCCCCCGCGCCCCCTCCCCTTTGCCCTTCTCTCACTGCTTCTGTGCACTGGAACTTTGTTTACAAGGTTTTCCAACGTAGCTGACTTGCTATAGCAAACCGACGGTAAGTAATGTTACAACCGCGGAAGATGAGCAATTTTCAAAATAGGCGTGTCAGAATAACGTGAATTCTGCAGATTATGTTTTCCTGTTCAGTACAGAAGTTGAGTCGGTCTTTTTTACAAGCTCCTTCTATTCCATGTGTTCACTGCTCGCAGCTATTTTTCCTTCTTCCTTGTTGTGGTGACGCAATGAACTATCGCGGTAGGAAGGTATAACCCAAAATCTCTACCGTTGGCCAAATTTATACCGCATACCGTTTATACCTTTTATACCGCCCACCCCTACTCATGGCTGCTCTGATGATGGTCACACCCATCTGTCATCTGTTCGGCATGCCATGGATGTTTGGAAATGTGTTCAATGTGTGGCCCAAGACACATGGCTTTAGTCCTCTACAGTGTACCTTAAGTGGCGAGTCTAAAGGGCTCCCCACAACGGCTTCAACACAGTGCGGCACACTGCACTTACAACATTCAATCCGTTTAGAATCCATTGTTTTCAATACAATCTAAGTGGTATCTGAAAGTGAATGAATTTTAACTAATAAACTGTTTTGGGTAGCCTTTGTGTAATGAGCATATTATAGTGTCATTCATCAGTGTCACACCCACCACCCTCTTCCTGCCTGTGCCCCTAGGCAAAGTTATGGAAACATGAGATGCATTGTCTCTGTAAGGCTTTTACTCAACTGAATTGTAAATCTGGCACTGGCAGTCAATTTAGGTGAAGTGTTGAAAGAACCATTTTTTGCTAAAACACATGCACGCACACACACAGTCACTTTTGGCAGGTTGAGAGAGAAACTATCTTATTCACACTTGACGACTACACTGACCTAGACCTAGACCCTTCGGTAAAAGGTGACACAAATAGACACATTTCTCCAGAACACAGTGCAGTGTTTTCCCCAGAAATAAAAAGAAGGGTTTAAATTTTGATGTAAATACGATGACGCGGTGGCACGGTAGCTAGGAGGATTGGTGGGCATGCACCGTGGGAATGTTTTTTTTTTTTCTAGAGCTAAAATGGTGCATTCTAGGAAGATCTGAAGCTAAATTTTGGTCCCAGAAGGCTGGTGGAAACATAACACTTTAAATAAAATGTTGCATTTTTTGGCACAAATAGAACAAAAAACTCGTTGCACTTGGTGAGTTGAAAGATCCAAAACTCCCAGGTGGGAAGGTTAATTTATTGTCACACAAGAAATACTGCAAGCACTATATAATGTCACATGAATTTGATTAGGCTGTCACTAAAATGTCTAAACTAAATGTTGAGCCTCCTGTTTTTCTGGGCCGCCCACTTGTCTGCCGCAGCCTCCAACCACTCTTACATACAACGTCACAGTACGTTCCTACTATCAGCTAAATATCTCCCTGTATGGCCACATGAAAGCTGAATTGGTACCACAGATCTTAGATTCTGCAGATACATATGATTCAGTGTAGTCTAGTATTATCTGGAATGATGTCTGATGACAACAAATTATTATTTCAGTGTTCCTGTAACAAGCTAACGAACTAGCTCATTGAAATGATTGGTAATGTGGTAATGCTAACAGTCATCTACTCACCTTGAATTTAACACGCTGCAATAACCTTACAACTTTATATTACTTTCTCCACTTCAGCTAATATCAGTATTAGTATCTAGGTGGGTGTTGGTGAGTAAAGTGGCAGCTTTCAGTTTAAAACATTATGTTAGCGTAGTTCGCTAGCGTTAGCGCGCTAACAACCCCATACAGGCTGCAGCCTGGTCTGAAATGAAGCTAATTTTCTGGAAATCCAAACAGTAACAACGTACACTATTAGGCTTGAAATAATCACAAATAATTGCGGATTGTGACACTTTGTTAAAAAGAACCATCAACAAATCCAGAAAGACGTAAGGACCAATTTATTAGTTAAATTCCACGAGTGTCCCATTCAATGAAACAGTCTTGACTCTGCTCTACATAAAGGAGGATTTGCCTTTCACGCTCTCTCTCATTCTCTTTCAGCAGCTAGATGATCCGATCGCATTCTGTACACTGTGGAGAAAGTTTTCTTGCTACATGAGCATGTCCCAAGGAGAGCGTTCTCCTTCCTTCTTGTGTAGCATTTACAGTCAAAGTCAGGCAGTTTTAGTAGCCCCGAGGTTTGCGTTAAAGATCTTAGATTCTACAATACTCTCTGATACAGCTCACTGGCAGAAAAAAAAACAAAGGAGCACTGTAATCGGCATGTGATTGGCCAGTTTCGCCAGTATAGTAGTTTACACACCCACCACGGAAGTTTCCTAAAAACGCAGCCTACATTTGACTACATTGGGGCTTCTTGTTCGGGGAAAATCCCGGGGGGAATGTTTTTGTGCATGATTTTTAAGCGTATCGGCATTTTATGAAAGCGTCTCTGCAAAACTTGATGCGTATCGGCGAAAAAAGAAGCGTATCGGTGCCGATACGCTTAGACGCTTTGGGGAAAACACTGCAGTGTAGTGGTGGCATATTGTTGCAGATAACATGTGCAAAATGAAATTCAGCAGCTTTGGCCACTAAAGCAGAAATCAAACTGCTGAACAGTCCACACTTTTGTTGACAGCAGACATGGACATGGCTATTTACTGAGCATGCTGACAAAACAGTGGCATCCTCATATGTTGCATTTTTGGCCGATTAGGTCACTGTAGGTTAGTAAGTATGTATGTATGTGTGTGCATGTGTGAATGTACACGTGCATGCTAATGAGCAAAATTCTCAGATTCATCAAACCAGTCCAACCTCATGTTTTTGCTGCTGATTTGACCTCACATCTTTGACATGCTGTGTTTTGAATGGCTGAAGGAAGGATGCTTGGCTTCCAATCACAAAGTGACACACACATGCAGGCGTGTATGCACATTGTGTTGCACCTCTGTTCTGTGTAAAGCCAGAAACCCTGTCCAGAAGATACCTTAGGGCTAGGCATGCCATCATCAGTAAATGGACTAATTGAGCATGTGTTTTGTCAGTTGTGTTATAGGGACAACAGGTGCCTTTGAAAACTTCTGCACTATGACAGAGTGTTCTATCTATCTCTTTCTCTCTCTCTGTCTCTGTCTCTCTTTGTCTGTCTGTCTGTCTGTCTGTCTGTCTCTGTCCTTCTTTCTCTCTCACTTACATACACACACACACACACACACTCACATTCAAAATAAGCAGCCTGTTCCATGCTGCTGTCTGTAATCTGAAATGACTGGTAGAAGTTTAACCAAGTGGGTGAGGAACAGGGATGGAATGTGTGTGCCTGTCAGCAATGGTAGTAGCCAGAATCTGATTTGCAGTTCCGGCATACCTCAGTGAGGTGCCACCCCATGCAAATAATGAGGAAATGGTGTGTAGATATCTGTGTGTAATATTGGTAATCACAATGCAGTAAACACACACACGTTTGAAACTGAAAGCACAGCTTGCAACCCATACTATTTCATTTGCTTAGACCTTTTTGTTCGCGACCAGCCATAGTTGCAAAGCATAGTGTTGGCAGGTGGACCTTTCTGGGGTAATTTAAACTCTGTTTTCAGCTGGACTTGCACTGAAGCGCTGAATGTCCTCAGCGCTCACTCATGGCTGACATTTTAACAGCCAACATTTTCACTGCCCTAATGTGATCATCAAAATGGCATGTGTGACTTAAGCTGTATCTCTTGTTTAGGTTATTGACTGAAGGCTGTTGCAGATAAATGCATTTTGGCCTACGCCATCCTCAGTTTTTTTTTTTTGATGAACAACTAGAAGAGTTTATGAAGGCTACATTTGTGCATGGCAAAGCAGGTTTATTTGCATAAATGCCCTGTTAGTCTGATTTGCTTGGTTAATTGATGCTGATACACTGCTTCAGTTCACATCTGTGGAAATCTGACCCAGTCAGACTTGGACTCATTGTTCTCAGTTAATGATACCTAATGCAAAGTGAACTTGACAGGAAAATGTGTGCACATCCTTGCAAGCATTGACTCATGATGCATACGCACAAAAAAGGGAAAAAGGGAAAGGCAGTGGCTATAGGTCCGGAATTCCGTACCAGTAGTTGTAAGGATATTGGTCCGGAACCTATACTCTGTTACCTTCTGGACCAATATATGTAAAGTCTGAAACTTGAAATCTGTACAATACTCAGGCAGGGTTCCCACAAATTTATCAGATAATATTCCCTACCAACCCTAACTTAACCCTAACCCTACATTCTGTAACAATAATACCAGTTCTAAGGGGACGGAAGCTGCCTGACCAATAGCCACTTCGAAAGGGAAAAGTGCAACCTCAGAAGGAGATGCGGAGAACGAGGCAAAGATGATTCAAAGATGGAAAGAATGAAAAAAGTCACTTGTGACAATGCACATACATGCACTCGACAAATTTTATATTTGAGTGAAACAGGCATCTATACATGCTTTGTCAACATGCATAATTACAAAAAAAGCCCATGCTTTGTTAATGATCCATGATCATTATGGCCTTAATGCAACTGTGGCATGTATTGTCGTTATAATTGGGCTAAGAATCGTAACACATTCTATCCTTCGCTTGGACTGATTAGTGTTTTGTTATTTTTAGGCTATAGCCTAATAAATGCTTTCTTTGAAATCTTGTTTTAACTGTAGGCCACCACAGTGTAGGACACTGTGATTTAAGAATGAGCTGCACCAAAAAGAATGTCATTGTGAGTGCCAGTATTAGTTTGTCACGGTAAGCCAAATGATGCACTATTTTGCACTGGTGGAGGATGTTGCAAATTGAACACTTGGAAGAAGGTGAATTTTCAGAGAACAAAGACATTTGCTGGCCAATGGTGATGAATGGCTGATCAGGCAATACTGATTGCCACGAGATGCACATTCTTCCCTCTCTATAAAGGAATATAAATTTAGGGCCTCTATGTTTAGACAGTTGTGGGTGTGGTATGACCTACACACAAGTGTTGTTACCTTTAGAGTGTGTGGTAATTTGTGAAAGGCAATTGGTGTGGAACGTGCAAGCGCACGGTTTTGTGCACACGCATGTCCCAGATTGTCAGTGTTTGTGTGCAGTGTTGTGCATTTTTGGTTTTAGTGCGTAGGAGTTTCTCTTGAAAGCCTTCGCTTAGGTCCTCGGTCTCGATAAAGCTGTGGACTCTTCATTGTTGGTTAGTACAGCAAAGACTGCTGGTCAAAGTTCAGCTCTCCATGGAGTGGAGGCTTGATCATGGCAGATGATTTGGCACCTTAAAAACGACACGGCTGTCACCCAAACTCCACAAACCTCATTTAGACCATCTAGACATTAGCTCTGAAGTTCAATCCTAGATCCTTAGATTGTAGAAAATGATCTTCAGAGCAGGTTTTTTTAGTTGCCTTGTCAAGAGTTTTACGGAGTTGTTTGGGGCTGCTATCAAACACTAATGATGTTGATGTAGTACCATGTTGAAGCATGCACACACGCATGCACATAAACGCACAAAATGTTCATGCACACTACTGCAGCTTGTATGTGCTTGCTATCACCAATTCAGTTTTACAGACACAGTACAACATGAATACATAGAGAGAGAGACAGTGACTGACTGAGTGAGTGAGCAAGCAAGACAGAGATTCATATCTACAAAAAAATGCACTTTGCAGTTTGGGTCTCAGAGACTTTCACAAAACACAGCAGAGCCACCACATGCAATCTCATGTGACAGTTTACCCTAAACTTATCCTTAGGTCTGTCTTTGAACTCAGTTTCACTCACTGTCAGCTCCATTTTCTTGGAAAGGTATTCCCTTCGGGTGAAGCCTTGTGTTTTTTTTTTTTTTTTTTTTCTGGTAAGAGAAGCACCTTAAGTATGCTTGTTATTGTGCAGTGTTGGAAATAGACTTGTAAGCCTGTTGAAATTGTTAATGTAATATTACTTGGGGTTGACACGAGCCTTACTGAGGGGAGGTGATGGAGAGGTGGCATGCCATACATCATGATCATGCTGTATGCTGCTGATTGAGACATTGTTTTAAATCTTATGTAGTCACTCAAATCAAGTCACGCCACGTTTTTTTAGTCATTATACTGTGTACAGACACACACACACACCACAGAAAATGCACTCCCAGCCATCTATGTCTTTGCATACTCAGAGAAGGCTTAGCTTATCATGAATGCAGTAAACACACCCTCACTTCGTTGACAGGTTAAGCAGGATTCCTCTTGTCATCATGCTCTTTCTCTCATACAAACACAGACACACACCCTCTCACACACCTCCTGATGTATGCAGATGAGAAAAAAAAAAACTTCTGATGAGATGACAGATCTTTCCTGTGCCTAAACCACCTGTGGTGTTGACAAGGAGTAGACGCCATGGCTTGCATGGGTTCCATGCTCCAAATCTTCTTATACCTCCTCTCGCTTGTCTCTTCCAGCCCCCCGCTGCACCGGGGCAACTGCAGGCCAATACGCTTCGAGCCTCCCATGCTGGACTTCCACGAACAGTAAGTAACTGATGTTGGAGTTGACTGACTGTCTGTTGGTTGGTCAGTCTGTCTGTCTGACTGTCAGACCAAGTCCTGTTTAATCATAAGAAGCTATAGGTGTGATTTCTCCACTTGCTGTAATACTGCTGTTTCTCATGCTGTGGAAAATCGTCCAGTTTTTAAAAAGTAGCTAGTAGCTCTTGAAGATGTTAAGATTTATGGTTTTGTCTATACTTTGGTTTGTCTTGTGTATGTTTTGTCTTTGACTTTGAGCTATGTTTACTGTATTAAAAATGCTACACAAATAATTCTTATTGTCTGGAGCTACAAACTGTAATTTGTGAACTTGTAGGTGACACTTAATAAAATTGTGATTCTTTTTGCTATTTATTTCTCATTTCCTGCTTTTCTGACTTGCATTATTAATTTTGCACTTGTTTTGTTGTTGAGGGATGCAACAGATTGCCTGAATTGCATGCGTTGTCATCATTGCGTTGTCTCATTGCCTTACTGCAGTTTGCAAGTGGTTAGAGTTTGAGTTGTGATTTGGCACAAGCCAGTCAGACTGTTTCTGCCAAATTGGGTCTACTGGTGATGTTGGTTATACTTTTTGGAGTTGGAGTTTCACAGCATCAAAAGCAGAGCTGTCACCGTTTTAAAGCTATATTCTATGTGTAATTTTGTTTCTGACTATTACTAGCCTTTGTAAGTTATGCTTATATGTTTTTTCCCCTGAATATTATGGAATTCCAAAACATTTTGTTTTTAATGTAATGTTTATAGTGTTTTAGTACTGTGTGGTGTAACATATTTTACAACATTTTAGTATTGTATGTGGCTTTGAGAAAAAGGTCTGTCAAGAAACATAAACATAACCATGCTATCACTGTAAGCTGTCAGAAGTTGAAGATGTACTGTCCATCAGTCGGGGTGTCTGGTGTAAATGACGTAAATGTAAATTGTGTAAATATTTTCTGTGAATATGTTGGCATCTGTAGTTGCATTGTCTTCCTGCTGTGGGTCTCTGCTGAAAAATAGTTTTGTGCCTGAGGGCTCTGTTTTGTAAACTGAGCTAAAGGGCATTCACCGGTTTGTGCTAGGACAGGAAGTGTCTTTTTATATCTTTTTTTTCTAATTCTGAGTTTTTGCGTGAGCCAGACAGTTTGCTCTTACTGCTTTCAGTTGAACGTTGTGGTTACCGTTTCCTCCTGGATGTGCGTGTGTGTGTATGTGTGCCTGCAAGTGTGTGTGTGTTTGCAGGAGCTTGCATACATGTGTGCATCTTGCATCCAACATTCGAAGATGGGTGGATTAGTGCAGATAAACTGATTTATTGCTTATCTAGCTAACTCATGTTG
This sequence comes from Coilia nasus, assembly GCA_027475355.1. Classification (NCBI taxonomy): domain Eukaryota; kingdom Metazoa; phylum Chordata; class Actinopteri; order Clupeiformes; family Engraulidae; genus Coilia; species Coilia nasus. The sequence continues at coordinate 32,414,242 of CM050220.1, read as the reverse complement.
GTATTTTCTTTTTACTGTATGTAAGGGTAATTGGGGAAATAAGCCTAAGTGTTTCTTTGTAGTTTTTGTTTTAGGGGCTGTTTTGTAGCTGGCATGTGATGACAGCTGAAGCTTCTTTTAAAGTGAGATTTTCTTGTTTGGTGTTTGATGTACTTTTGGTGGAAATTTGACAGAAGTTGTGACTTTAACCACTCAGTCACTTCCTTCCTTTGTCTGTGTGTCTCTCTCGGTCTCTCTTTTTCTGCCCCACCCCCCTCTCTCTTTCTTTCTCTTTTTCTCTCTCTCTCTCTCTCTTTCTGTCTGTCTGTCTGTCTGTCTCGGTAGCTTAACTAGCTGTTAAACACTGTAAACTACACTGGCCTTTGCACCTACCCCTCAACTTTTCGTTGGTTGTGTGCTTGAGCCTTGTAGGTTGTAAATGTATGTAAACCAAATGTATGTCTTGCCTAACCTCCACAGAAGTCAATTTTTTCTCAACTTTGTGTTGTCTCAGCAGACCAGCTCATCACCTCAGTCACATTAACTAGCAGGCATTTTCCATCTGAATGTTTTTAAAAAAAGGTGCAATTGACTGTGGTGTAACAGGACTGGTGTACGGTGCCTAATTGCAAGATTAATATAGAAGAAATATGCAGAGATTTCTGTTCCAAGGCCAGTTTTTTATCCTTTTTTTCTTCAGCAGACCACGACTTATTAGATGACGAATTAGATGCTGTTCTGTGTGGACCAAGCTATGAAAGAGCAGTCCACAAACCGAGGAAGAGTCATTATATGTCAAGGCAGTGAGCTCAGGGTTCTCAACATCTTTTGTGCGTTGTGTTTTTCCGCCCTGGCATGAACAGTACAGTACAGTGCAATACAGCCAGCAACCCGTGGCTTTGGCTGTGTGATTCCCTTCACCGTCATGAATTCAGATAGCACTTTGGCTTTTAAGGTCCTGACCATATTAAAGTATTCTCATCAACATTCTCCATCTCGTGGCTGTAATGGTTGTAACCCCATGCCCCCAAAACACACGTGCGCACACAAACACTTCACAAGTGGTACACCATAACTATACACTGAAACCAGTCCCCTAACACAGCTCTGCAAGCCTAAACGTGTTCTCTTATGTCCCTCCCTGATGGTAAAGGGCAAAAGAAGACTTGTAGCTAACATGAACACTCAGGACGCTAGTCAAGAGCTCTGTGTCATTGCAGTACAGTACATCCCTGTGTCCTTTCTTTTGCGTTTGACACAGTTGCAGTGCATTTTAACAGAAACTAGCCAACGTGAAAACTTAGGACACTAGTCAAGAGCTGTGTCATTGCAGTACATCCCTGTGTTCTTTCTTTTGCGTTTGTTGCAGTGCATTTTAACAGAAACTGAAGCTATCTACATAACTTGTACAGATGGGTCAGGGAGCATGGTGAATGCCCACTATGAATTTGTAAAGCATAAATGAGAACTTGGAACAGGAGCAATGGAACGGTTTGGGCTGAAAGTTTGTTTCATAAATGTGAAGTTGACAGATGTGTTCCATTGTTATATTGAAATAGGCGCATAAGAGGTGTTTCTTTTCTAATCTGCACCATGAGGTCAGGAGCACCAATGCAAATCTGATCTCTCTTGCTGTTTCTCTCTGTTTTCTTTCTTTGCAGGCCAGTTGGAATGCCAAAAATGGAAAAAGTTTACTTGCACAATCCTAGTTCAGAAGAAATTAGTTTAATATCTATATCAGCGACAACAGCACATTTTCACGCTTCGTTTTTTCAAAACAGGGTAAGTGTCAAAACTCAATGAACACAGGGGAAAATGTTGCCCTGATCCTACCCTGGTAAACCCCACTTCAGTCTGAAAAGGCCAGTGTTTTCAGAGTGACAGCAGTGCATTTTTCAGACCAATCCTCTAAATGCCTGCTTGGCAGTGCGAGTCTCTGTGCCTTTTCTGTTGCCAGTATGCTAATTATTTTTATTTTTGTTTTATTTTTTGTGTAGCAGTGGATGTGATTCACACCAATTCACCAATCTGGTATTTCTACAGAACAAACAAGATTTAAATGTGAAGAAATGTAAAAAGGGATTTGTTTTGAGTTATATTCTTAAAAACACTGTGCTTTGGATAAAAGTAAAACACTCTTCCTTAACATCTATTGTAATGTATCCTGCCCCCATCCTGCATCATGATTGGAATTTGAACCAACATGCCATTTTTCACCTTGTAAAGTTCAAACCTGGAATGGCTTAAGTTAGCCCTAAGGGGCATTGTTGGTAACCTCCCTCTTCTCAGCTGAAGCTCTACCTTTGCCACACTTACCAGTGTCATCTAGTGCTTGAGCCCAACACCACCTTTTGAAGCTCATATTTGCGTTTCAGTATGCACACTATTTCTTTAAACATTTGCCATAACTATAAAAACACAAGTCTCTCTCCTCTCTTTGTTTCCTCTGCAGATCATCCCTCCTGGGGGAAACACATCATTTGATGTTGTCTTTCTAGCAAGAGTAGTAGGCAATGTAGAAAATACTTTATTTATTAACACCTCACACCATGGAGTGTTTACATACCAGGTAGGTCCTAAAACACAGCATATTCCCTCTCATGAACAACTCACTCATTCTCTCCACAATAAAATTGCAAATTAACAGAGCAAATAAGGCCTAACAAGTTGTTTATTCACTCGAATTTCTCCACAACCAAACAGAGCGTATTGATATGCCCACACCTTCCTGTACTCCTCAGTGCTTTTTGCATTGGCGTGAAGAATTTACTTCTTTGTTGCTCTGTCATGTTCCCCTGACACATGTTGTGTTGTTCTGCTTGCTTCCTGTTGACAAGGTGTTTGGTGTGGGTGTACCCAACCCGTACAGGCTGCGGCCCTTCATAGGGGCCCGCGTCCCAGTCAACAGCAGCTTCTCCCCCCTCATAAACATCCACAACCCTCACAGCGAGCCCCTGCAGGTGGGTAAACATCTAGTCGGCAAAACGGGGATGACTTTACTATATGATTAGGCTTGGCCAGGCTGCTCTACTATCAGATTGCTCCCCTGCTGATGAGAGGTCATGTAAATCATTTTTTTTTCTGCTGACTTGAACCACCACCACACCCTCCACCTTCCCACAGGTTGTGGAGATGTACTCCAGCGGGGGCGACCTGCACCTGGAGCTGCCCACCGGGCAGCAAGGAGGAACCCGAAAATTATGGGTACGAACCGACCCTCCTCTGCTCTTCGACACATGTTCAGTGGCTTCAGACATTTCGCTGTCTTGTTTCTGAAAGGCAGCAACTGTGTGCGTGTATGTACAGACGCAACTCAATAAATTACAATATTTTGGAAAAGTGAATTTATTTCATTAATTAAAAAAGTGAAAGTCATATACTATATAGATTCATAACAGAGTTAAATATTTCAAGCCTTTGTTAATTTCAAGCCATTTTGATAATTACAGCTTACAGCTAATATATTATACACAAAAATATTTGTGAGAATGGCCGGTCGACCACCCCACGTTCAGGGATGTGTGCCACTGAATTGGTTGTTTAAGGGAAGGTGGCAGCCAGAAACAACAATTCACAGAAATGAAATTAAGCCTTAAGTACGTTGGCCAGTCATCATTATCAATGTGCAGGTGAACTGATCAGTGAGCAATTAAAACAGGTGGTGGAAACCCAACTCCAAACTCCAAAACATCTACTCAGCACAGGTTTCTTACTGCCAACAGAAATAATTTGCACAACAGAAACACAGCTAAATACAAAGAGAAAACATGAAACATGGCAGGGAAAAAAATACAAGACCATAAAATGCTAAGTAATGGAAAAAGGGAGGTTGCCTTTTCACAATATTATACACAATGTTCTTATTTATTGAGTTGTGTCTATATGTTATATAAATATTATTATTTAATATATAAAAATATTATTTAGCATCCTCAAAAGATCAGTCTTAACTGAAGCATTTTAACATGTGTGCAGGAGATACCTCCCTTTGAGACAAAGGGGGTGATGAGGGCAAGTTTCTCGTCGCGAGACGCTGACAACCACACAGCCTTCATCCGCATCAAGACCAACGCCTCTGACGAGGACGAGTTTATCATCCTCCCCATGGAGGTCGAGGTTACAGCAGGTCGGTTCAGCACACTGAGTGAGGAAGAATCAAGCTCTGCTCTACAACTCCCAAAAATCCAAATTAGTTTAAACTGACCGCATTACTGACTACATGAAGGACCAATAACAGCTCTGAAATCACTTGATGGTTATAGTTATTGTGCAGTATGTCACACTTATCGATGCCATTGTTTTGTATTTGTAAACTATTATAATTGAATTATATTTGTATTTGTAAGACATGGAAATGCAAAGGGCAAAGATTCTTACAGTGTGTATGTTTAATGCAATCATATTATTAGCTGCACTAATGAAGAGTCTTTCTGCTTTTGCTTGCAGCACCTGGTATATACTCCTCCATAGAAATGTTAGACTTTGGTACACTGCGATCTCAAGGTAAGTGCACATCATTTTATGTTGTGAAAGTACAGACACTAAAATCATTCTTCAATTTCCTTAATTTTGGCATAAATAAGTATCTTTACTCTACTACTACTGTTTACCCTGGGGAGAAGGTAAAGAAGCCTAAGACTAAGCACCTCAACACCTTTTTGTTCTGCAGATCGACCAAAGCAGTTAAATTTGCATCTGCTGAATTCAGGAACGAAAGATGTACCAATCACTGTGAGTGCTACTGCTCAGTCAGCTGCTTAAGTCCACTTGTGTTAAATGCCTTGGGGGTCATTCCGTGTCAAATCGAACAATGGCCGACAGTCACCCTCTCCAAAAAATCTGAAAAAAATCACAGCTGTTTGTACATCCAACCTATGTATAAATCTTAAATAATAAGTCTGTATCACTAATAGCTCCAAAACTACAGCCCTTTGAAATTTCAGGTCATTTTGGGAATTCTGGTGAACAAGCCTTTTGCTCAACTTCCGACATTGCTGGCTCTTTTAGTATTCCACACACATTAGTGTAACTATGTGAAAAGAAATGCATTTTCCTGTAGAATTCAAAAATCTAATCGGATCAGATGTACCTTGTGTAATTCTTCCTCTCCAAAGCTGTGAAAATGGCTATAAATTCAATATGTGAAATGACACCACCACTTTTGAGGGCTTCTCGTTCAAAAAGTATGGCACACAAATTTATCAGATTATTTTTCCCAGTCATATACGGATTATAATGTCATACCTATGCATTAACCTTTGTTGATATTGTTTTCATATGGTCAGTGTATTTTCTTGAAGCTAGGCTTGATTTTCAAAAAGGATGTTTTCATCTTGTCATTTCACCATGTGGACAGTTCACAGGATTTTTTAAACATTTTTCCATAATCATCCTGTGTGTGAGGATCATTTGTCCAAAATTTGGATTTGTTGCTGAGTCTCTTTATTGAGATATGATGTTTGGGAAAAAATGTCAGTAATTCCATGGAGTTGGATTGATTGGCAGTACCTCTTTCCACCACATGTTGTGCTCTTTTAATACAATGGAAGTCAATGATAGGGTAGCATGTCATATACAGGAAAAGCTGCCAAACAAACTTTGTGTTACAGTTAAACCAATTGCACTGTCAAGGTCATTTTTGAGCAGGGTTTTATTGTACAGCACACAAAAAGCAAGGCAAAACTGAAAAAATGGCATTATAACACAAACACAAAAGGACCATAAACAGGAATGCTATCAATTTAAAGATCATAAACAGTAACAATATGCTATGCAAACATCAAGAATGTGAAAACTAAGATGTCATATTTTTAAAGTAATGAAACGCAAGACACAGACATTCACACTCATGATCACAAAATATTATGCATATCTTAAATTTAAACATTTAAAAATATGAGATCTTAGTTTTCACATTCTTGATGTTTGCATAGCATATTGTTACTGTTTATGATCTTTAAATTGATAGCATTCCTGTTTATGGTCCTTTTGTGTTTGTATTATAATGCCATTTTTTCAGTTTTGCCTTGCTTTTTGTGTGCTGTACAATAAAACCCTGCTCAAAAATGACCTTGACAGTGCAATTGGTTTAATTGTAACACAAAGTTTGTTTGGCAGCTTTTCCTGTATATGACATGCTACCCTATCATTGACTTCCATTGTATTAAAAGAGCACAGCATGTGGTGGAAAGAGGTACTGCCAATCAATCCAACTCCATGGAATTACTGACATTTTTTCCCAAACATCATATCTCAATAAAGAGACTCAGCAACAAATCCAAATTTTGGACAAATGATCCTCACATACAGGATGATTATGGAAAAATGTTTAAAAAATCCTGTGAACTGTCCACATGGTGAAATGACAAGATGAAAACATCCTTTTTGAAAATCAAGCCTAACTTCAAGAAAATACACTGACCATATGAAAACAATATCAACAAAGGTTAATGCATAGGCATGACATTATAATCCGTATATGACTGGGAAAAATAATCTGATAAATTTGTGTGCCATACTTTTTGAACGAGAAGCCCTCAAAAGTGGTGGTGTCATTTCACATATTGAATCTATAGCCATTTTCACAGCTTTGGAGAGGAAGAATTACACAAGGTACATCTGATCTGATTAGATTTTTGAATTCTACAGGAAAATGCATTTCTTTTCACATAGTTACACTAATGTGTGTGGAATACTAAAAGAGCCAGCAATGTCGGAAGTTGAGCAAAAGGCTTGTTCACCAGAATTCCCAAAATGACCTGATATTTCAAAGGGCTGTAGTTTTGGAGCTATTAGTGATGCAGACTTAATATTTAAGATTTATACATAGGTTGGATGTACAAACAGCTGTGATTTTTTTCAGATTTTTTGGAGAGGGTGACTGTCGGCCATTGTTCGATTTGACACGGAATGACCCTTGGTCTTTTCTGCTGTCACTAACATCCGTTTTCATTCCACAGAGTATACGACCAACGCCATCAAATGACGCAGTGTCAATAGAGTTCAAGCAAATCACACTGAAAGCTGGCGAAAATAAATATACTAAAGTTGCAAGTATTAGTTTCGATGGTAAGTCCCATCAAATCACTTAAAGATTGTGTGCTGTGACTAACCTTAAAAGCAACACTTGGGTTGCTTTGCATGTGTGTACTGTGATAACTTTGTTGTTGTACATGTGGAAAGTACCTCTTTATGTTGTAGGGGTTTCCATTACTAGGTTTCACCTTTCCATCTGAAATCTTACAATCCCGCTATATCCCTGCATATAATCTCCACATATAATAAATATAATCCCACTGCAACACTTTCTGTCATAATAACTCACAATGCTGTGTTTTGACCCGAAAGCACCAAGTGTTATGTAATGACAGAGGCCACATTCAGACATTTACCCTGAAGAGTGAGCACCATGTTTGTTTGTTGTTGTGTACAGTTACTGTAAAGCACAACAGTCAATGTGAGGGTAAGAAATGCTGTATTAACCAACAGGCAGTATGAGACACATGTTTTTGCCCACTCCTTGTCCATCATCTAGGCATTCTGGTGTGCATCAGGATGCCTTACCTGCTTCTTGTTTTGGTTTTGGGGCAGATTGATTGCGAAGCTTGTGCAACAAAACGCTACACACACGGGAATATTATGTTTTACTGGAAAATCCCTGAAATAAGGGCTTAATGGAAGTGCTGTTCAGTCAGCCAAGCAGTAATGAACTGACTTGCACCTTTTGGTGCTCCTGTCGATAAGGGAACATTTGTCTAAATGTACTATTATTTTGTTTTTTTTCCCCTGCTAGCGTCAAAGGTGAAAAGACCATCACAGACATCTGGTAAAATAACAGTGAAAGCAAAAGAGAAAAGCTACTCCAAACTCGAAATTCCATATCAAGCTGAAGTTTTAGAAGGGTATGATTTTTTTAATGCATGTACATTTAATATCATTTTGAGGAGTTAAATAGTTTACTAAATTGTGGACATTAACATAGTTAATGCAGATGTATGCATTTAAAGGAGAAATTCGGTATAAAATGAAAACTGGCATATCATACCGAGTTGGTATGTTTGCTGAGGAGCAAAATTTAGTTAGTCTGTTGCTTTCAGAACTTAACTATTTTTTACCGTTTGTTCCAGAAGGTTAACAATGAAAGTGGTAGGCGCCCTTAGACAAAGAATGAAGATTACGCTATTATTAAACCATTACAACAGCTCAAAAAAACTCCACACTCCATCGGTAGTACAACAAAGCCCCTGGCATTCAAAACGAGGTACTGAGAACTTTGTAAGTGTACACAACGTTTATTAATGAAAACTGTTTTAACAGGCAGTACCTTGCTGTAGTTTCTCGTCGCCGCCATGATGAAAGTCCACACGAGTCGATTGATGAACACGAACCAGCGGGAAGAATAGGAGGAGAGGTAGTACAATCGACTTGTTTGGACTTTCATCATGGCGGCGACGAGAAACTACAGCAAGGTACTGCCTGTCAAAACTGTTTTATTAATAAACGTTGTGTACATTTACAAAGTTCTCAGTGCCTCGTTTTGAATGCCAGGGCCTTTGTTGTACTACTGATGGAGTGTGGAGTTTCTTCGAGCTGTTTTAATGGTTTAATAATAGCGTAATCTTCATGCTTCGTCGAAGGCCGCCTACCACTTACATTGTTAGCCTTCTGGGAGAAACAGTAAAAAATAGTTAAGTTCTGAATGCAACAGGCTAACTCAATTTTGTTCCTCAGCAAACATGCCAACTCAGTATGATGTTTTAACATGCCAATTTTCATTTTACACCGAAGTTCTCCTTTAAGAGTGTTATTTTCTTGCGCTTTTAAAAGGATTCATAGCTTTAAAAGTTAGCCGACTTTTTTTAAGGTACCTTTTTTGCGTGTACGAAAACTCACACTCCCCACCCCCTTTTTTTGTCTTCCTCTGACAGGTATCTGGGATTTGATCACACAGTCACGCTGTTTCACATCAGAGACAGTGCCCCAGACCCACAGGAGAGGCCCATAGTGCTCACCAACACCTTCAACTTTCCTATTCTCATTCATGATGTCTCGCTGCCAGAGGAAGCCAAGACCATGTTCAGAGTGAGTGAGTGGGCGGGCAGGCCGGCTGGCCTTTTTAGGTTAGCTCACAAGTGACCGCCATACCAAGAACAGTTCATAACAAAAGATGTCACTCTCTGTACTCTGTTTTTCTGAGTACATGGGCAAAAAGGATACTTCCCCTTCCTTTTGCTTCACAACTTCTCAGAAGTGGGTCTCTAAGCCAGATTAGATCGATTTTTTTTATATTATGTATGTATGTTTACTTCTCAGTAAACTTTACTTCTCAGAAGTGGCTTAGAGACTCATTGAGCAAGCAAGGGAGCACCATTGAGATAGAGAGGGTTTGTCCAGGCCTCAGCAGTGACTTGGTGTGTTCAGGCCTGAGTTTATTGAAACTTTAGCCTGTTGTATAGGTTTGTGTCTGCCAAACCTGCATACATGGATTTCTGTCACAGGAATTTGAATATAAAGTACCTACAACCTTTCTCTTCCTATACAATTCTCCTCTGTCTCCATCTCCAAACCCCACCATGTCTTCCTCTTCAACCATCACCCCCCCCTCTTTTCAAATCTTTTGATTGCCACTCTCATAGTATATCTAGCTTTTGTGTACCCTCGTCTCCCCTGCTTACTTTGTCTTTTTCTCCTGTCTTTATTTTTGTGGCCTGTTTTCCTATTTCTGTCTGTCCATCTCCTTCTTTCTTCTCTCCTCTCCTCCTGTTACTGTTGTAGTCTAGCCTGGCTGTTCTGTCTAGTTACATGGAATATTCCAGCTCTACCTCGCTCTCTCTTGTACAACTTTGGCCATTTTCTGTACTTGATGTAAAGCATTTTGGATCAACTGCAGTAAATAAATGTGACTTGACTCTTCCTCCCCTATCCTCTCTCTTGGCCATAGGTGCAGAACTTTAGCGAGCCAGTGTTGGTGCCGCCGCGCGAGGCCCGCAACATCTTCTCTCTGCGTTTCTGCCCCTCCCGGCCCTCCATCCACATCGATAGCAACATCCTTCTGATCACCAATGCCTCCCGCTTCCACCTGCCCGTGCGGGCCTACACCGGCTTCCTGGAGGTACGCGGTCACCATGAGCTTGCTCATCCACACACTCGATAATCTACTCACTCTCTTCTCCTTAAAGAGACTCCCAATGTCAGTGGAGGGGATTAACCTGGTTTAACATGAGTAAAAATCAATACTAAGGCAAAGGCTTCTTGCTGCCATCAAACAAGCTAAAATAAGAGTAGACAAAGAGCATATCACAGATTGATGAGGTTTAATACATACCTCTTTGATGAGTTTGTTGGGGGAGGGGGGGGTGGTGTTTACTGTATTTATCTATTTATATCTTCATTAAACCAAGGGTCTAAAGCATCTGTCAAGTTCATGTCTGTACCACCTCTAAACATCTCTGTCTTCTTGCTCCACAGCCACTGGTGCTGCCCCCAAGTCTAGAGGAGCATCTTCTGGACTTCGGAGTGCTGAGTGCCACAGACACCAGTAGCATTGTGTTTGTGGTGGTCAACAGTAACCCTATAGAGGTAATGTCTAGCTCTCTCCATCAGCCTACCACACACACGGTTTTTCTAGAATTGCCTTTTCTGTTTTCTGTCTGCTAATCGGTCCCCACCATATATATAATTATTTGTTGTTTGTTTTTTATATTCAAGTTATCTGTTCACGAAGGCTGTATATTTGTTTCGTAACCAAAGCGACAACGTGAGCTATCACTTTCAAAGACGCATACTAATGGGAGGGGAATGTGCCTTGCATGTCTGAGTCTCAGTGGGTCTTTGAGCCACTTCTGAGAAGTAAAGTTGTGAAGTGACAGGAAGGGGAAGTATCTTTGTTTTTCTTGTACTCAGAAGTAGTAGAGAGAGTGACAGGTGTGGCCCTCGATATTCTGCTTTAGTGACTTACTTTATGTATCTACATCTTTTGTTATGAACTTTTCATGGTATGGTGATCACATGTGAGATGACCTAGAAATGTGGTTTGTGTTTAAACTGTACAGTTTGTCTGTCAAAGCAGATGGATCATGCTCCATTTGCCTAGCCATTCCTTTATCATGTTTACTTACTGTAAGGTAAACATCATCCAACCTGGACTTAGACACTTGAAACCTACAGATTGCTTCAACAAATATTTAACAGGACACCATAACAGCAACACAAAAAGATGTTGAGCACAAAATATATTTGTTTTTTATATAAGGTTTATAAGGTTTTTTTGTTGTTGTTGTGTTTTTTTTTTTTTTTTTTTTTTTTTTAATAAACACAGCCAAAAACGTTTGAAACTATTGTGCAAACAAATTGCGTACTGTTGCACAAACAAATTGCATATGTTGTCAAAGTGTACTTCACCAGCCAAACATCAATCATTAGCCTACAGCCTAAAGTAAATTGAGATGGCATTTTCAAAACCTACAAGCATGATCCCTTAAAGGAGAACTTTGGTGTAAAATGAAAATTGGCATGTTAAAACATCATACCGAGTTGGTATGTGTACTGAAGAGAAAAGTTGATTTAGCCTGTTGCATTCAGAGTTAAACTATTTTTTAGCGTTTGTCCCAGAAGGCTAACAATGGAAGTGGTAGGTGCCCTCAGAGGAAGCATGACGACTACGCTATTTTTAAACCATTAAAACAGCTCGAAGAAACTCCACACTCCATCGGTAGTACAACACAGGTCCTGACATTAAAAACGAAGCACTGAGAACTTTGTAGGTGTAAACAACATTTATTAATAAAATAGTTTTGACAGGCAGTACCTTGCTGTAGTTTCTCGTCGCCGCCATGATGAAAGTGCAAACAAGTCGATTGTACTACCTCTTCTCCTATTCTTCCTGCTGGTTCGTGTTCCTCAATCGACTTGTGCGGACTTTCATCATGGCGGCGACGAGAAACTACAGCAAGGTACTGCCTGTCAAAACTATTTTATTAATAAATGTTGTGTACACTTCCATTGTTAGCCTTCTGGGACAAACGATAAAAAATAGTTAAACTCTGAATGCAACAGGCTAAATCAAATTTGCTCCCCAGTACACATACCAACTCGGTATGATGTTTTAACATGCCAATTTTCATTTTACACCGATGTTCTCCTTTAAGGTGATCCTGTATCGCGTCAATTGAATGCTTGTGTGCTGCTACAACCTTGTTAGGCAGGCAGTGCACTCGAAAAAAAAAAAAAAAACAGGTCGACCTCAAACATGTCAATGTGCAAAGAACTGCTGATGTGTGAATGACGCTATTCATGATGAGTCTTTGGCTGGTGTATTCTTTGACTACATATGCAATGTGTTTTAAAGTCCGCGCCATTATTAGGGAGTCTTCGGGGAGCGGGAGGAGGACTGAATTCCTAAGTGCAAGAGTGCGCTCCATTATGATTTGAATAAGCACACAGCAGAGTCTGTTTCACAAATTTCAATCATAGGCAGTTTTGCAATATTTCCCAAAGTTTAACTTTAAAATGTTTTTATTGTCTACATAAAAGACGTCTTTAATACTCTTCCAGAGTGGTGTCCAAAGAAACTGCCATTGTCAAGCGCCACGTGCCATTGTCATTTAGTTCACTTATATGTAATTAGAAGAATTAGAATAAGAATAGTAATTTTTGAACTGCAGAGAAGTTGTGTTTACCTAAAGAGAGAAATGTATTAAATCGTTTAAGACTCATGACTGTTGGATAAGTGTCTGTGCAGTCCTTTCCTTAACTGTCCCTGTTTCATCCCCCACAGCTGGTGATCAGGCCCTGGTTGGTGACAGGGGACAGCCTGTCCATGGAGCTGCTGAAGACCGAGAGGGGCAACAGAACCATAGCGCTGGCCCGCACCAAAGACCTCCACAACTCTGCCGCCTCCACACATAAAACGGTAATCCCATCACATTAGGAGATAACCTTGAGATGACAAGCACTACTGTTACGTTACCTCTGATTTTACACTAGTTTTAATTAGTGTCCGACTTCCTGTATTATGTTGGGTAAAGAACCTGTTGTTTTAGGAAAAGGTGGATTTTGATTAGAACAGGTGGCCCATATTATAGAAGATTTTTTGTCACTGGCGCAGAACTATGAAAGCCTCTAGCACTGTGCTATTTGTCTTAACAACTTTATTTTTTGTCATTTGACACAAGTTGCCTGGACTGTAAATTGGCCTTTAGACATAGCGGAAGGGTCACATGCAAGCAGAAGCCTAAGGTCCGCTCATTCAGTGGTGAGGTTAGCCAAAGCTGTATGGTGTCTGTGTCATGGTGTTCAGCTAACATATGAAGGTGAGTATTGTGTTTCCATTGTGTTGTGGCACCAATGTATATAAAATTGGATAGGTTATTTCTGTTAACTAACTTTATATTTTGGTGCAGTCCACCATGTTAATAATTATTTCTTCTAGTGTAATGTTCAGATTGTGGTTAAGGAGGAACCTCCTTTGGGTGCATCAGCTGATCCTACTTCCTGTTTTGTTTTGAGTGACAAAAAATATATGATTGGTTGCAGGATATCGCCTTTAAAAGCCATTGCGTTTTGAAGAACAGGAAAGTGCACGATCTGACTAACATAATTTCGTACAATGAGAACATAAATTTTGTACCATACTAAACTTCTGTTCCACACAACTATACAAAATTGTCAGAGCACAGCATGCAAACGCTCATGCCATCCAAATGCTTTTTTTCCCTTTTATATAGGTCTTTTTTCTTTCTACATGTATGAGGTCATGTTTATGGCAGTGACTGCCTACCCGGTTTTACCTTTAAAAGGCTAAATAAATATTCCCTGCGTATGTTATCTGCTGCTCTGCCTGCTGCTGTTCCCTTAGCAGTGTTGGTGATAGGAGTGGAGATGTGTCAGCCTTCTGAAGGCACCATTGTTTGTTCACACAAACACACAGTTCATTTGAGTCATAGGGAAAACCGTATGAAAATGTAACTCTGTGTGTGTGTTCATTTAGGTCATTCTGGCCTCTGGTTACTATGCAGCCTTCAGGGTAACATTGGTTGCTAGGGACCTAGAGGGTGTATACGATGGGGCGGTGCACATCACGACAGATTACGAGGTAAGATACCAGGACACCATGACAGCATTTGCCTTTTTTTAACATCTAACTATAAGTATATTCAATTTGCCCAGTGGCTGTTTTGTGAAAACTATTATCTTTCTTGCTCTTCCCTGTGTGCTCTACACTGGTCCATCCACTTCTTAAACTTTGCATAGTCTAGACACCCTTCTATTTAGTTTGCCATTTCTATTTTTTTTAACATTATTTTTGTTGATTATTGCTGTCTTAATATTTCTAGGGCATGTTTGAAGTCCTTCAAAACGCAGGGGGGAGCTTAATCAATACTGTGATGGTGTGTGTATTTGTTTTTATACTCTTATGTGTTTCTCTACTCTGTGTCCTTTTCTCAGATACTTACCATTCCGGTGAGGGCTGTCATAGCAGTCGGCAGTTTGGCCAGTTCCCCGAAACACATCGTTCTGTCCCCCTCCTTTCCAGTAAGAACTGCACACCTCAACCGACCCAGTCTCTCAGTAGCTTAGCATAGTACTGGTATCTGTTTATTTGTGTAATGACAATACAGTTTAATTTAATAATAAACAAACATGTGGACATGTGGATGCCTACTAGAAGTACTGTTGAGCTTAACAAAATGCCTCATTACTTCAGTACCTTATAAGTGAACATAATTTTTATCCTCACGCTTTTGGTTAAGGAAATGCTCGTGACATGAGCATTTTGTTGGATTTAAAAAATATAATTTTGTGTCCTTCAGTGGGGCAAAGTAACCTTATGTTTGTGTGTGTGCATGTGTATATTGGATCTTTTGGATTGTGTAGTAGTGTACCAGTGAATTGATTGTTTGTGTGTGTGTGCATGGCCAGTGTGAAACATGTTGTGTTGTGGTGTGCAGGGTAAAGTGGTGCACCAGTGCTTGAGCATCAGCAGCTCGTTCTCTCAGACGGTGAGGGTGCAGCACATTGGCTCGCTCATGGACGACCCGCGCTTCTATCACAAACGCCTCAAGAACAGCAGAGACGAGCTTGAGCCCAAACGCAGGTCCAAGGTACAAGCAGCTAGTTCTAGTCTAGTATGCACCCGTTCTTCATTGTTGTTAATCCTTCAGTTATCTTTGAAAGCTGCTTCTCTCATATACACACATGCACATACGCACACACATATGCACACAAGCCTCCCCACACACACACACCCTCTCTAACCAAACATGAAATTCAAACATGGGAGTCTGTAGTTGGCAAGGCCGTGTGCTGGAAGACTCATTAGTAACGTGATCCCCCGCCGCCTTGAAAATGCCGCTCTGAAAAAAAAAAAAATCTCCAAGCCCCTTAGCAATACTGCACAACAACTGGTAACAAGCTTATCTATACAAACAGTCTGAATGGGTTTTTTATTGCTCTCTGAAATCTCGCCATGTCGACTCTTCCAGGTTGCAAACATATATTTTGATGCCAGCTTGCAGTGTGGCAACCACTGTTATGTGGGCCTGCCTTTCCTGAGAAAATGTAAGTGCAGCAAATGTGATCAAGTCATATGACTGTAATGACCTAAGTAATGCTTTGATACCTTCACTTACAGATCTGTATGTAATACATTTTGTCCAATTCAACCAATTGCCTTTCTCAGTTCTCTGTCTGTTTTGGTGTTTTGTGTACAAGCATGGTAGAGTTTTGAGCACAGTCCTGCAAAGCAGAAGTGAAATCACATACAGTACTGCATTTCAAACCCCAAGACTGCAATACTCCATACTCCACCAAGCATCATTTACTGTATGCCTTGCCAGCAAAGGCATGAACATACCCAACTATACACATTCCCCTACACATGTAATAAAAAAAATAATATGAAAAACATAGGTTATTGTTAAGATTAGGGTGCACCCAATTTTACATATTTCATTCCACCGACAGTGTAAGCAAATTATATCATAACATAGATTATTGTTGAAATTCCCCCCACCTACGATTGAAACAAATCATATAAAAAGCATAGGTTACTGTTCATATTCCCCTCAATTTACAAATAAAACAAATGAAATGAAAAGCATGGGTTATGTTTAAAATTTAAAACGTTAAAACAGATTCATGGGAAGTTGTGCACCACTTGTGCCTTTTCCTGCTGTGGCTAAACTGCTGTGTCCTCCCTGTCAGATGAGCCAAAGCCTCATGGACCCTCCATGCAGGAGGACCTGTGGGACAGCGACGCAGACCTGCATCAAATGCTGCTCAGGACCTGGGACGTGATCAGGCATGGCTCCCACGACGAGTGAGTAGCCCGCGTCTGTTGTTCTGCCAGTGGAGAGATGTACCATGCTCACTATCGAGGAATCAACGTGTCTCTAGCACTGCCAGTCCATGGACAGAGTACAGTCATGTACTACAATCATTAGTGAAGATGCAACCTGTTGTTACATTACATAATAGTTACATTACATAATACTTACAAGACGCTTTTGTCAAAAGTGACCAGCGATGGAACAAAACAGCCAAGCTCATGCAGCTTAAGAGGTTACAAAGTACAGTAAGTGCAGGGAGACAATTTGAGAGTACGTATATGTAGGTGTCAGTTAGGTGGTTAGGAAGTTAGTCGTTAGGATAAAAGGCTTTCTTTGCAAGGATGTTTTTTCGAGAGCTGCTTGGGAATCTATATAAGCATCCCTGCTATTGTTGCAACTGGTAGCTTGTTCCACCATTGGTGCACCACAAAGGAGAACCGTCCAAACTGAGATCGCCTTGAGCGAAGAGCGGTCAAGTGATTTTTGTTTATCTGTTATTGTTAAATATCTGATACGGTCACTTGTTTGTTTGTTTAGGCAGTAGTTGATGTTGATGATATTGATGATTGTATAATGATCATTGGCTGTCTGAATGTGCAGGGTGGAGGGTGTGTTTGAAGTAGACACTGACCTGCAGAAGAATGTGCAGGCCAGAGTCAGCGCTCGCATGGTCTGGCCCTCATTGGTGCAGTCGCCACGCCAGATACTCTTCCCCCTCACCAGCACAAACAGCTCCTCGGTAAGCAGTAGCTGACACTCACACATCACCAAACACCACCTCGCACATCACGGGACAACGCCTCGACATCACCAGACAACACTTTGCACCTTACCGAACACCCCACATCTTACCTGACACCTTACACTTTACCAAATAACATCCTCATGCAATATCAACAAACACCTCACACTTCATTGGGTCCCCACACCTTATCCCAACACAACACACAAATCACTGGACAATAGCTTACATTTATTTTTCAGTTCAATTAAGTTAAGCTATATTGGCATAAAAAAAAAACACACTTCGTATTGCCAAAGCTTACAACCAGACAATACCAGTGTATTAGTGAGGAACTGCTTCCTCTTGCAGGAATAGCATTTTTGTCTGTCTATCATTCCTCACCAGAAAACACATCAAACACTACCTTCCTATCAACAAACCCCTTACACCTCACTAGACTCCCTCACACTTTACCAGACAACACCAGTGTAACAGTGAGCTACTGCTTCCTCTTGTGGGAATAGCGTTTCAGTCTGTGTAACTGTCAGCAGGGGATTTTTAACAAGGCAGTTACCCACTGTGACAAAGAGGGGTGTAAAAGTACAGATAAATTGACATAAACTGTACATAATATCCCTGAACAATGTGATTAACCTTGTGTGATGTAATTATGAAAGTGTCCGTCAAAGAAGGGGAGACCGGCAGCAAAAGTTTTTGCTGAATAACTCAATGAACATTTCACTCAACGACATGACATTTTTGTGATATGTCGGTGTTACAGAGACGTATCGACTAGGGGCTGCCACAAACGATTATTTTGATAGTCGACTAATCACCGATTATTTTTTCGATTAGTCGACTAATCGGATCATACGTAAATTGACTGGAAAACATACAGCTTATCGCACCAGCATGCAGCTGATCAGATCATTAGCTTTCTGCTTGAAGTAAGGATGCACCGAATATTCCTGCACCTCCACAGTGTGGCTACTCTGCGTTGTGTTTGTATGGGAATGAATGGCTGACGGGGCGCGCAGCCGGTAGGAAGATGAACGCGGCACAGGGGGGTTCTGGATCATGGCTGTTTAATGTTGCAATACTCACAGGATCTCACCTTATTCTGACACGCCCATTTTTAAAGTTGCTCGTCTTCCGCGATTGTAACATTACTTCCGGTCGGTTTGCTACAGCAAGTCAGCTACGTTGGAAAACCTTGCAAATAAAGATGGATAGCTTACTCAGAAAGACACCTAAAAAGATTGGATGGAGAGATTGTGCCTCATCATTCGAGGTTAATGAACTCCACTGGGTGGCTGGATAGCATGCAGCGGTGGGCTGAGGCAGGGGGCAATTTGTCAAAAAATAAATAAACGTGTGTGCAGAAAGGGATTTTTTTTTTATTCATGGAAATGGCCATTGTATTTTTAACTTCCCTAACTATGCAGACGTTGCTTAGGATACTATTTTTCCTGCAGCATCTTACGTTTAGCTTCTGCAAGCCACCAATACAATAATTTCACCTTAGCTGATTAAGATGCTAGACAACACACACGCATACAACTGCACTTGACTGAGCCGCCTGCGCTGACAGCAAGCCACTGACGACGCAGCTCTCTCCGCTTCACGTGAGCCAAGTTCCTACACGAAAATGTTACAATGTTTAATGTTGTGTTTGGTGACGTTCAGAAACATTAAATGTAGAAGCGCGGAGCAGTAGGGAGATTTGTGGAAAAAAAAAAAAAACGATCAGAAATGGGTTGTTTTTTTATTAATAAAATGGCCATTGTAATTTTTACTTCCCTAACTGCAGACCACGTTGCTTAAGCTACTGTTTTCCTAGCAATATCTCACGTTTAGCTTCTGCAAGCCACCAATAGATTAATTTCACTTTAGGTAATGCCTTATGAGCAGCCTGTCGTGCTGTTTCATAGATAGCTACACCTGCACTTGACTGACCCGTCTGCGCCGACAGCAAGTCACTGACGACCCAGCTCTCTACATTTGGCAAAGCGCACGGATTCACTGCACTCTCCCAACATCATAATTTCCTGTGCTGTCATTCTCATGTGTTAATCTAGTTGTTCTGTGTGCGGATCCTGTGGAATACGATGTTATTTTGCTCTGAAGGCGTTGTATATTTAGTTCGGTCCCGGTTTGCCTATCCTCTGGCTGAGCCAAGTTCCCACACTAAAATGTTACAATGTTTTATATCGTGTTTGGTGACGTTCAGAAATATTACATTTAGAAGCATGGAGCAGTAGTCTAATTGCATAGCTTACTCCGATACTAGATGTATGGACCGGTATTTTAGATCGTTAGATTACAAGTAACATCAGCTGAGTTGCATTCATAGACAGTAGAAGGTTGCATTAGGGCGCATAGTACCCGGAAATAGCGTTACAATACGGAAGAGCGTCACGCCGCCCATGGTCGTTTCCAGAATAAGGTGATGGCACGAACTCAGTAAATCTCCAACCAGTAGAAAATATTTTCAAAACAGGCTAATGCATCCCAATACCATATCTCATTAAATTTGGTATTACATGTTCAGCCAAACTATAAAACGTTTTTAATACAAAACATAAAAGTGCTAGCTTCACAAATTACTCTGCTCCAAAGAGCTTAACATTTCAGTATATAAAACAGCTCAACAAAACGAACTTAAAAGAGCTCATATCTGAAATATTTCATCTTTTATATCCAAGTGAAAATAACGTGACTCAAATAGGGTTGATGGCATATATATATATATATATAAAGTTACTATAGAGCTATATAGCTATGGTTTTTAGCACGAACTAAAGAAAATGGCGCATTACACTCATGTATCAACCCTACGGTGTAACAAGGACATAAAGCTAGTCTGAAATAGTAAACTCTTATTTGAACATGGTGCAATAGCGGCACCTGTTGGCGCAACATAGACACGGCCTTACATGTACATAATTAGCTTATCTACTGTGGCTAAGCAGACTTGCCAGAAGTACAATGATTCATTTGTTGTGGGTTTATCGACTTAAATGCACTTACGTTTTTTGGAATGCATGTTTTTTTAAATGTTAGAATGTTTAATAAACATTTACTTTCTTTGAAAAACATGTCTAAAAATGTATTCTAGACTACTAATGCAATGTTAAAAATATAGTGAAAAACTTAACAACCGCATTCGGTATTCGGCCAAGCGTTTCATATTATTCGGCTTCGGCCACAAATTTTCATTTCTGTGCATCCCTAGCTTGAAGTGTTTAAGGTATGTGCTAACTGAAAATAAAAACAATTAAGATGAAAGCTCATTAACCCTTTAATGACATATGAAGCTTGTATCAACAAACAGTTCTTCAATAGCATGACAGCTGACAGCATGACAGCGCAAACAGCTGAGTAAAATAAGGACAAGGCGCTGGCCTAAACAACACAAAAATAGAAACTCCAAGTTTTTAGGTGTGTCTGTCATTGCTCTGGCATCAAACATATCAAACATAACTAAATTTAAGTAAAATGAGGTAGGCACCTTAAGGAATTATTCACAAAAATAAAATTTGGTCTCACTCAAATTTGTTCATTTGTTCCTGTTTTGTCTTTAGCTTTGTACGAGCCAGCTCGCTTCTCTTAAAGTGCTCCACTAGCTGCCTAGCAGCACCTAGTGCTCTGCTAATGGTTGTTTCTTTGAGAGCGGCGTTAACTATGAGCTCAAGTGTGTGTCCAGCACAGTGGATTGAGGCCCATCCATGTTTTTCTTCAAGCAGTCGCATTGCTGCCACCATATTGGAACCACTGTCATGAACTACTGCTTTTATTTTGGTGGGCAAGATGTCAAACTTCGTCAGAACCTCTTCCATCCATGTCATTATATTTGAGCCAGTATGCCTCTCCTCAAGAGGCATGGTGGCAAGATTGAAGGTTTTCATCTTCCAATCCTCACTCAGGAAATGGGAAGACACACCAAGGTAAGACTCTGTCGCATGACTCGTCCACACATCAGCAGTAAGAGTTAAGGAACTCTTTACACCTCTGAGGGTCTCCTTTACCTTAAAGACATGAGATGATTTAAAAGAATAGTAAGCAATAAGAAGAAAATTATATACATATACATATATATATACATATACATACATATAGATATATAGATGTGTGTGTGTGTGTGTATGTTTAATAGTTCAGTTATGCATGTTAAATAGGTTAAATAATAAACATTCAACATAAAAAATAATTAAAAAAAAATTACATTCCATGCTTTAACCAAGATTAGTTTAATGGTTTCTCAGTCAGCAAGCTCTTTATTATTTCATCAGGAAATTTTGTGTGTGTGACTGAGTAAGTGAGCGATGATCTTTTAACCCTATGGGCCCTAGGGTATTTTTACTACCTTTACTTTTAACCTAAAGTAACCAAGTTCACGTTATAAAGCCCATATGGCTAATTCTTATTTGTCTTTCGATGTTGCTTGTTTATTAAATCATTTATTTATTTTACTATGTGTTACTGTTGCTTTGGCAATATCGTTTTAATACATCAATGCCAATAAAACTAATTGAAATTGAGAGAGAGAGATTTACCTTCTCAAAGGTTCCATCGTATTTCTTTTCCATCAATGTGGTGAAATGTGATCTGCCTGGTAGGTAGTTGTTGTGATATTCCGGGTTGAACTGCTTTATCATCTCTCTAAATCCTTCATCATCCGCCATGGACATTGGTCTCATGTCCGTGACCAGCATGTTTAGTATTGACTCGGTCAGGACATTGGCTTGGTGTGGTGTGCACCTTGTCGGCTTGGTCACAAAGCCGTCCAGAGAAGAAGACCGGCCTTTTTTAGCACTGAAACGTAAAGATGAGTAAGTAGCAAGAAAGTTCACCGTTTACCCTAATATTGGCAGCTAACTAGCTGGTTTGCTTACCGAGACGACGGACCCTCCTCAAAATCATCCACAACGACATGTTTTCTCTTCAAATGCTCATGCATTGTCGTTGTGCTCCCATGATAAGCAAGTTCGGCTTTGCAAATGTTGCACTGCACGTTTTTCTCACCAATCTTCTTGAACTGCTCCAACACTTTGGAGCTTCGTTGTCGGGTAGTGCTAGCCATGCTACTGTTATGGTA
This sequence comes from Coilia nasus, assembly GCA_027475355.1. Classification (NCBI taxonomy): domain Eukaryota; kingdom Metazoa; phylum Chordata; class Actinopteri; order Clupeiformes; family Engraulidae; genus Coilia; species Coilia nasus. Next base: position 32,392,113 of record CM050220.1, on the reverse strand, counting down.
TAATTTAAGGTAAAGTCAGGAGTGATGCCGAATACCACTACTGCGCGTGTGTGTGTGTGTGTGACAGAAAGGCAGACGCGTCAGTGGAAACTGCAGCCGCAGTTTCGAGAGAAAAACAAAGTGAAGAAAAAAAAAAAACCGACGCGTCAACTATTAAATTAGTCGTCGACGATTTTGTTCGTCGACTTAATCGTGACTAATCGACTAATCGTGGCAGCCCTAGTATCGACCCAGCCCATTAACACTCACTTGAAGCATAGCGCCACCTAGTGATATGGGTAAATGCAAAAATTTGGATTTTGAGTTGCCAATATCTTGGAACGAGAAGGGGGAAACTGCGCAAAATACGTCATGCATGACCACCACAAAGACCTCTAACACCACAGCACATGCCATAAAATTTGGTCCATAGGGGGCGCTGTAATTGTAGAAAATGTCATTTTGCCTATTATCTAGAGAATGCTAACGTTTACAACAATCTTTTTTTTTATTGTGAAATCTGTTGACCCTCACGCATTGAAAACACTGGTCGACGCCCACTTCCAACAGAAACAATTTCCGTGAAATTTTAACTTTGTGAAAATGTATCTGAACGAACTCGTAATAGGCCGTTCATGTGAATCTCACCAAATTTGGTATGTCATCTACAGACAATGCTGACAAAAAGTTATCAAAGGATTTATCTTGAGATAAACCGTTTCGAAGTTACACGTCAATGAACATTTAACACGTAGCTTAAAATTCTTCAAAAGTTCATGTCTTGGCTTTTAATTGCTCAAATTTGGTCAAAGTTGACATGCCATCTCTAAACCGCTTTCTTTTCATGTGTACTAAATTTTGTGACATTTCGTTATAGGGGGCGATGTTTATTGGCAAAGCTAGGTGTCAAAAAACAGTTTTTGTTAAATAACAATTTTGCCCCAGACTACGATTTTGTGTTAGTACGTCGGTGTTACAGAGACGCATCGACCCAGCCCATAAACACTCACTTAAAGCATAGTGCAACCTAGTGATATGGGTAAATGCAAAAATTGGGATTTTGAATTGCCAATATCTTGGACTAAGAAGGTAGGAACTGCATAAAATATGTCATGCACAATCAACACAAAGACCTCTAAAAGCACAGCACATGCCATAAAATTGGGCCCATAGGGGCCGCTGTAATTGTACAAAATCTCATTTTGCCTATTCCTTTCACAAATCACTCCTACACACTATACAAACACACACAATGTCATTCACTCAAAACCCACATCCATGCCCACTTCCAGTAAATCATTTCCACACAAATTCTCACCTCACAACACTGCTTACCACACACTCATCTTACCAACAGTTCCCATATTTCAATACACTGCGGTAGTCATACCATGTACCGCTATGCGGTATATCTAGTTTGTGAACATCGTCGTACATGCAAATATCCACAGGATTTGATGTAGAATAATTTTTAGCTAATTAGTTTTGTTTATTCTCAGTATCTTGTGAATCCTTTGGTTATTTTAGGAGGTGGAAGTGTTACTTGAAAACCCGGCAGACATTCCCGTCTACGTCCAGATCCTCCCCCTGGCCCTCTATTCCAACCCGTTGGCATTTGCCGAAAAACTCTTGGAAAGGTAAACAACAATGAAATATTCTTTCTTTCTGCTATGTAATGCCATTTTGAGGCAGTGGTGTTTGGTCAGGTGGATTCTGATAAGTGCGTGTGTGCTTTCTGTTCCCCTTAACCTACAGGCTCCCAGTCAAAAGCCTCCCCAGCATTGACACCACCACCTTGGAGTTCCAGATACACAGGAATCAGGCGAGTCCCTAATGTGTTTTTTTCCATTAAGTTGTTCCTGTCATTTTGATTTTCATTGTTGTTGTTGTTGTTATTGTTATCATTGTTGTTATTATTATTGTTATTATTATTATTATTATTATTATTATTGTTGTTGTTGTTGTTGTTATTTAAAAATGCGTAGCAACTTTCAAGTTGCCTAAAGGGTGCTTTACACCCACATGCTGACGCACATACACAAAAAAAATCTGGTTCTCATCATGTTTGGTTCCTAATTGCAGCACAGGTATCACTGGTGGTACTGGTTTTGACTTGATACCCATAAAGCCATGTGACTAATCAGTGAAATGGCTGCTACATAACAGCTGTGATTTATTTATATATATATATATTTTTTTTTAAATCAGCCATGGCTGACTTGCGGAAGTGGTGCCTGTGTGTGTTCGCGCATTTTATGTGAATATGCCGCCACTGTGTCTCTCTTTATTTTCTTTGGAAAGACATTTAAATGGGCCAGACATTCTGATTTCCTCAGAAATCCCTCTGCTTGTTCTTTCTTCTTTTTTTTGAATATTCAAGTGGTGGCATGGTGTGTGTATGTGTGTCTTGGTATGCATGCATGCGCTTGCACTAAGAGAGAGATGAGGGTTTTTTTTTTTGTTTTCTTTTACTTTTTTGTATGTTTTGCATTTGTTTTTAAGGTTAAGTTTGACTTCACTTTACCTGCAGGCAAAGAACTACTCTTTGTTAAATCAGATCCCATATTGCGATCCCATTCAGTATTAGCATTAGAGTGTTTTGTGTGTAATATCACTTTAAATGTGGATGTCGTTTTGTCAGATCTGGCCACTAAATCTCTCACGGCTCTTCATGATATGCAGAAAAAAATCCTTCCCCAGATCTCAACATTGGGAGAGTGTAAGGTAATTACTTAGTTTCTGTCTGTTTTGCAGACATCTCTGACCAGAACCAGCAGCGGCTTCACAGAAGGACAGACCCGTCCGTTTGTGCACAATCTGCACCTCCTGCCTGGGGAGGCTAAGGCCTTCACTGTGAGGTTTAGCCCTATCAGCAACAACACGCTGACCTCCCTGCTGATCATTAGGTATACAGCAGCACACCCTATCATCCACTAGCCACTTTAGAAATGCTCCAAATTGGTCTGCTGTTGCGGAGCAATCGTACATTCACAGGGAATACATTGGGGATTTCAAAGTTGCAAAAGAGAAGCTGAAGACTAAAAGCACTGTTACATTTTGTTGTGGTGTTTTAGCCAAGGAGGTTGGGGGAAATGTTTGTTTTTCCCTCATTCCCTCAGCTTGGCACCATTACAGGGGATAGTTTGGTTCAGGAAAATTAGCTGAACGTGATCACTTCGTGGGGTTCACCGAAACAAGCTTGTTTAGTTCTGTGCAGCTTTTACTTAAGCCCAAATCATTTAACCCACTTGTAAACAAGCAGGAAACCCCAGAAAATTGCAGGGCCTTATCTAATAAAGCTGCCTCTTGGCTGCTCGTTTGAACAAAGTTATCACAGGAATAACTAGAAAAGCACTCAGAGAGCGCAGACCTCTGCCAGGGCAGCATAGATCACCACCAAAATTCAATCACTTTTTGTTTTGTTAGATCTGGCCACTAAAGTGTTTAACCTACCCTGAAAATATCATCAAAATCAATCCACAACTTGATGAGTTATGTTGCTAACTAACAAACAAACAACGCCGATGATTACATAACCTCCGCTGGCGGAGGTAATGAAAGCAGGGGTTAGGAGGCTGTGCTGGCTGGCAGTCAAGACGATGGCCGACAGCTGTGATGCACATAGACACTTTAATCGGTTGCTTCAGCATAAGACCACACATCCTAAAGGTTGGATCTGACAGTAGATGTGGTTCAAGTGTCTGATGTATGTAAGTGTGAAATCTGATTATGGGAAACCTGCAAACCTGAAGCCTGTCTTTTTAACGGTAGTTCAACTAGGGATGCACCGAAATAAAAAAATTGTGGCCGAAACCGAATAATATGAAACGCTTGGCCGAATAGTGAATATCGAATATCAAATGCGGTTGTTAAGGTTTTCACTGTATTTTTAATAGTCCAGAATACATTTTAGACATGTTTTTCAAAGAAAGTAAATGTTTATTAAATATTCTAACATTTTAAAAAAAGATTCCAGTAGCCTTTGCTTTAAAAAAAAAATGCAAACCTTTTCATTTATATTAGGCCTTAAAAAAACATGCATTCCAACAAATTGAAGTGCATTAAAGTCGATAAACCCACAACAAACGAATTATTGTCCTTCTGGCATAGGTCTGCTTAGTCACAGTAGATGGGCTAATAATGTAAATGTAAAGTAGTATCTATGTTGTGCTAATAGGTGTCGCTATTGCACGATGTTCAAATAAGAGTTTACCATTCCAGACTAGCTTTTTGTCCTTCTGTTACACCGTAGGGTTAATACATGAGTGTAATGCGCCATATTCTTTAGTTCGCGCTAACAACCCTGTAGGTAAATCACGTTATTTTCACCTGGATATAACAGATGAAATATTTAAGACATGAGCTCTTTTAAGTTCGTTTTGTTGAGCTATTTTGTATACTGAAATGTTAAGCTCTTTGAAGCAGAGTAATTTGTAAAGCTAGCACTTTTATTTTTTGTATTAAAAACGTTATATAGTTTGGCTGAAAATGTAATACCAAATTTAATGATACGGTATTGAGATGCATTAGCCTGTTTTGAAAATGTTTTCTACTGCTTGGAAATTTACTGAGTATATGCTATCAACCCTATAGAGAGCCTGTGGGTACTGCAACAATAAACAGCCACGATCCTGAACCCCTCTGTGTCGTTTCCATCTTCCTACCGGCTCTGCCCCCTGTCACCGGTCCATTCACATACAAACACAAGGCAGAGTAGCTACGCTGTGGAGGTGCTGGAAAGCACGATTGCGTTTGTGTCACACACCACTATTCGGCCTTGCTTTTAACTCACTCCACCGAAGGCCGAATATGCCTTTTTTGCAATATTTGGCCGAAAATATTCGGTTACCGAATATTCGGTGCATCCTTAATTTCAACATAGATATGCCTCGCATTGCTTTAGTTCACAAGTGTACTAAAAGTACATCACTCCTGCTACTTCATTATCAATGCGGTGCTTTTACTGTATGGCTACATTCTGATCAAAAGGGTCCTTGCGTTGTATTCCCTGCTACATATTGACTGCACAGGGTATAAAATCCAAGTTGACCTCACAGGGAACTTGATTGCTAAAACGGATTTATTTAAAATGCCTTGCTAATCTCACATTACCATGGAGATGTTTAAATTTGTGAGACTGTGTTTGGTTCAACAGCCACTCAAAACAGTTTAAAAGCTAAACAAATATCAAGTCTTCAAAATACATATTTCAAGCTCTATCACGCAAATTTACCTATGGAACTTAATGTACATCCAACATGAAAAGTTTAGAATTGTAAAAATGTGTAATGTATTTATTGGAAGTCTGTAATTTGTTGTGTGTGTGTGGTGGGGTTGTACTTCAGGAACAACTTGACGGTGGTTGATATGCTGCTGGTGCAAGGCCAGGGCACGTACGAGAGCCTGAAGATGGCAGGCAAACCTCCTGGGCCGGGCAGCTCACTGCGCTTTAAACTGACTGAGGCGTTGCTGCGAGACTGCTCAGAGAGTGAGTATGCGCTGAGCCAGGGCCCTTACCACCCCAAAGTAGGCAGCGAGGTCAGCAGTCAGGTCAGGTCACATTGCAGGGGTGTGAGCAGAAACCATCAGTGGAAAAGTACCTTAGATTCATGCAAAGATGGTGATGAGAGATTATCAGACAAGATCATGTCTAGGATGACTTGTGATGCTAAAAATTCTCTGAAGACAGAAGTGAGAAACATGGCAAACCCATGTACACATACATTATTGCTTATACATTGTTAGTTTTTGTCATAATATAACTAGTTATTAGTTATATACAATATATAATATACAGTGGTCCCTCGTTTATCGCGGGAGTTGCGTTCTAAAAATACCCCGCAATAGGCAAAATCCGCGAAGTAGTAAGCTTTATTTTATTTTTTTTAATGTTTTATGGCTGTAAAACTCCTCTTTATACACTTTATACACTTTTCTCCGACTGACTAACATTTTTCAGGCACTTACATTTCTCTCTCTCCTACTAAAGTTCTAACCTTCGTAGAAAAATAAGTACAGTACAGTATTATAGAATGAAGCCAAAGATCAAACCATCTTTTCAGGACCAAAGGTTAGGGTTAGGGTGAGAAATAAAAATAAACGTTTTCATATAATTAATTATGATGGCTTTTAGAAATAACGAATTTAAGTTTAACGATTAACCTACGCGGTTGGACACATTAGAAATTATTAATAGTGACTCACATGCATATTTCACAGTTCCTCCGACTGGGCCTCTTCCTCCTGGCTTTTTCCACTGAAGGGCCTGGTGCAGGTGCCTTTTGCCGAGTGAAGAACATAGTTATGGGTAGTTGTTGGCGCTCTTTTTTCTTCTGGGCGAGAAGATTCTTGTAAACAGACATGACACCTTCGATTATATTTGTGAACTGTAATGACCGAAACATCAAAGGGTCCCATTCTTGTGCCGCTCGCTGAAGTTCATTGGCCATTCTCACCATGGTTGCCAAGCGATCAAGTGTTAGTCCATCCTCCTCATTATGACCGCCGCTAGCGAAGCTAGCGAAAGCGGTCTTATTGGAGTTGCTGCAAAATTTTTCCCTTGTTTTTATCACCGATTTTTCGTCAACGATTCCCGGGACACGGAAACTGAGGGAGACATGAATGTTTGTAGGGCAGCTGTGGCCAAGTGGTTAGGGAGTTGGTCTTGCAATCGAAAGGTTGCCGGTTCGAATCCCGCCCTACCCACAGTTGAGATGCCCTTGAGCAAGGCATGTAATGTAATTGTAGGCATGTAGCCCAAGAAGTTTGTGAGCGAATAACGCCTTTTGGTCCCCCAGGGCCACCCCCCCACTGTGCCAGTGTCCGTTAAAGAGGGGGAGACCGGCAAACGTTTTTGCTGAATAACTCAATGAACGTTTCACCCAACAACATGAAATTCTTGTGATATGTCGGTGTTACAGAGACGTATCGACCCAGCCCATAAAGCCTCACTTGAAGCATAGCGCCACCTAGTGATATGGGACACTTCCAACGAGAACAATTTCCTTGAAATTTTAATATTGCGAAAACGAATCTGAACGAACTCGTCATAGGCCGTTCATGTGAATCTCACCAAATTTGGTATATGTCATCTACAGACAATGCTGACAAAAAGTTATCAAAGGATTTATCTTGAGATAAACCGTTCCGAAGTTACACGTCAATGAAAATTTAACACGTAGCTTAAAATTCTTCAAATGGCCGTGTCTTGGCTTTTAATTGCTCAAATTTGGTCAAAGTTGACATGCCATCTCTAAACAGCTTTCTTTTCATGTGTACTAAATTTTGTGACATTTCGTCATAGGGGGCGATGTTTATTGGCGAAGCTAGGTGTCAAAAAACTTTTTTTTTTAAATAACTCGTCAACAATTTTGCCCAAGACAACGATTTTGTGTTAGTATGTAGGTGTTACAGAGGCATATTGACCCAGCCCATAAACTCTCACTTGAAGCATAGCACCACTTAGTGATAAGGGTAAATGCAAAAATTGAGATTTTGAGTTGCCAATATCTTGGACCGAGAAGGTGGGAACTGCACAAAATACATCATGCACGATCACCACGAAGACCTCTAACACCACAGAACATGCCATAAAATTTGGTCCATAGGGGGCGCTGTAATTGTAGAAAATGTCATTTTGCCTATTATCTAAAGAATGCTTACGTTTACAACAAATTTTTTTTACCGTGATATCTATTGACACTCACGCATTGAAAACACTGGTCGACGCCCACTTCCAACGAGAACAATTTCCGTGAAATTTTAACATTGTGAAAACGAATCTGAATGAACTCGTCATAGGCTGTTCATGTGAATCTCACCAAATTTGGTATATGTCATCTACAGACAATGCTGACAAAAAGTTATCAAAGAATTTATCTTGAGATAAACCGTTTCGAAGTTACTCATTAATGAACATTTAACACGTAGCTTAAAATTCTTCAAAAGTCCATATCTTTGCTTTTAATTGCTCAAATTTGGTCAAAGTTGACATGCCATCTCTAAACAGCTTTCTGTTCATGTGTATTAAATGTTGTGACATTTTGTCATAGGGGCAATGTTTATTGGCAAAGCTAGGTGTCAAAAAACAGTTTTTGTTAAATAACTCAACAATTTTGCCCAAGACAACGATTTTCTATTAGTACGCTCGTGTAACAGAGGCATATCGACCCAGCCCATAAACACTCACTTGAAGCATAGCGCCACCTAGTGATAAGGGTAAATGCAAAAATTGGGATTTTGAACTGCCAATTTCTTGGACTAAGAAGGTAGGAACTGCATAAAATATGTCATGCACAATCAACACAAAGACCTCTAAAAGCACAGCACATGCCATAAAATTGGGCCCATAGGGGCCGCTGTAATTGTACAAAATCTCATTTTGCCTATTCCTTGCCTTGACAAATCACTCCTACACACTACACAAACACAATGTCATTCATTCAAAACCTACATCCATGCCCATGTATGCGGTCTTTATCAACATTTTCGTGCTCTTCTTACTCGTCCTCGTTTGGTGGCTTTGTCATTTCTGCCAGGTCTTCATCAGTCAACGGTTGTGAGTGGGCATCAATCAGGGCATTAACGTCATCAGGAGTCATATCATTAAACCCATCTCCCCCGAGCTGTTTAGCCAGATTCACAGTTGTATCTACCGTAGAGTGGTGGATCTCATCAAGAGAGCATCCGGTTGGGTTGTGCACTGCCTCTGGCCACAGTTTTTTCCAGCAGGCATTTAAAGTTTCAGTTTTCATCTCCTGAATGACCCTCTGAATATTTTGGAGACATGTTGTATTCACGCCAGTTGGCCTGTAGTGAGAAATTCCGATCGGAGTCCATAGCCTCAACAAGATGTTGCAGGGTGTTTCGCGTATAGAGCGCCTTAAAAGCGTGGATGATGCCTAGGTCCATGGGCTGAATCAGCGATGTAGTGTTTGGCGGAAAAAAAAACAATTTGCACACCCTCATACGACAAATCATCAGCATGGCCTCCGGCGTTGTCTACAAGAAGAAGCGCTTTAAAGTCTAGTCCTTTTCCTCTCAAATAACGCTTGACCTCCGGGATGAAACATTGTTTGGACCAATCCAGATTGACCGATTTTGTCATCCAAGCCTTTGCGTTGTGCATCCAGTAAATGGGCAATGCATTCTTATTTTTGTTTTTTAGGGCTCTAGGATTTTTTGACCTATAGATGAGCCCTGGTTTTATCATAAAGCCCGCAGCATTTCCACACATAACCAGAGTCACGCGATCTTTTTGGGCCTTAAATCCTGGGGCTTTGGCTTCGTCCTGCATTATAAAGGTGCGAGAGGGCATTCGTTTCCAAAATAAGCCTGTCTCATCCATATTAAAAACTTATAGGCTTATATCCCCCTTCCTCGATGATCGCTTTAAATTTGTTGTTCACGTATGCCTCTGCTCCAGCGGTATCCGCAGAGGCGGCCTCTCCATGCAAAGAAACACTTTTAAGTCCAAAGCGTTTTTGAAAATTGTCAAACCAACCCTTGCTGGCATTAAATGGGCTTGGTTCTGCGTGAGAAGCACTCGTCGATGGCCTGGTCTCTGCATCATCCTGCTCCTCGCTGTCATGGACGTCATTGCTGTCAGCAAAAGTTTCATAACGTTTTTTTTGCTTTTGTGCGGATGACGTTGGTATCCAGCGTAATGTTCTTTTTCCTGCAGTCACTGATCCACAAAGCTAAAGCAGACTCCATCCTTACGATGGTCTTGTTACAGTTACAACCCTTTTTGCATCCTTGTTAAGTCATTGTTGCTGTCGTCCTTATGTTATTTTCTTCCTTCTTTATGTAACGAACTGAAGATTCATTTATTCTGTAATGGCGCCCTACAGCCGCGTAACTTCTACCTTCCTTTAACATGTCCAGAAGTTCAACTTTTTGTGAGATCGTTAGCATCTTCATCTGCATTTTGGGTGCGTCTGCAGGTGCCTTTGTGGGTGCAGAACGTTTCGTCGACATTGTGGATTTTGTCGGGGAGAAAACTTGCAAATGGCTTACAGCACTTAAGTCACACGGCTACCGATTAAAGATTTGTGTAAATTTTACAAGCTGAGGGCATTCTGTATTGTGCAGGAGACACAACATGACAACAAGACACAACATGACAATGTTCTACAGCCCCTTAGCCAATCAGGGCGCAGAACACAATGCGTTGTACAAAAACAAAAAATCAAGCAAAATTGCCCTTAAAAAATTCAGCGAAACAGCGAGGCCGCGAAAGGTGAACCGCAATATAGCGAGGGACCACTGTATTGTGTTGCTGCCTCAGTGAGACAAAATTCACAAAAAAATGCAGTGATTGATTGGTGTTAATATTGAGCTTTTGTCCATGAATTAACACTTATTTTATTTATTTATTTATTTTCAGAGGTGAAACTGAAAGAGCCCAACTTTAGCCTCAGAAGATCTTTTAAGGTTGAGAACACAGGCCGGCTTCCTCTGCACGTCCAAGCCATGGAGATCAACGGTTATGCATGCGAGGGTTATGGCTTCAAAGTAGTGAACTGTCAGGAGTTTGTGCTCAATCCAAACATGTCCAAAGATATTGTTATAATGTGAGTGCACAGAAATGTCTACTTTCCATACATTAACTTTGATTAATCTCATGTATACAGTCCACCCAAAAGATTTTTTCTAAGGAAATAAATTCAGACCAAATTGTAGTTGGGACAATGCCAACTGTTGTGTCCAGACATCAGGAATAAGCAGCCTTTAATTAATTGGCAATTGTAGGCTCATTTCAAATACTGTTTTTAATGTATTGTTGTCTTTTATATTCCAGGACGAGTGTGTTCTTCTAAAGATATATTATCAATTTTGTACGTAAATTCTTTGGGTTTATATCTCTGTTTGATTCATTAGGTTCACTCCAGACTTCACAGCATCTCGTGTAATCCGCGAGCTGCGTCTGGTGTCGGCGGGTGGCTCGTCATTTGCCTTTGTGCTGAACGCCTCGCTGCCCTACCACCTGCTGGCAGCCTGCTCGGAGGCCCTGCCACGCCCCTCCTGGGAGCTGGAGCTGTACGTCATCATCTCCATCATAATGAGGTATCCACACACCACTCGCTTCTCATCCTTACCTGACACCATCACTGTAACTGTGGCTGGCCCTGGGACCGCCCACCTGTCACCCAGGTCACACCCACTTAATCAGAAGGCTTCCTTTGACTGTCTAGGCCAGGGGTGCTCACTACGTCGATCGCGATCTACCAGTCGATCGCGAAGGCATTTCCGGTAGATCGCGTACCTAGCCCATAGGCGCGGGAAGCGGGAAATTACGATGGGCAATCAACACCTCACCCCGGCAGTGGGCCATCATACCCCACTAGCAGGTGTAAGTCCTGCCCTGCCCGACGGACAGGGCACCTGCGATGGTGGGCCGCTCTAATGGATTTATTGCCAAGTGCAGGGAGGACGATGCTTTTCCTAGCTTCCTGAATTATCATTGTATTGTACACCAACAAACATTTTGCGCAAAAATGCTAAACATGAAAGAGATCGTTGATGTGGCATCCAAAATAGCCTGCTCTATTCAAGCGAGGTCTCTTCAAAGAGGTCTGTTCCGTGTGCAGTTGGAAGAGGCTGCCTATGACCATTCTGACCTCTTGCTACACACAGACATGAGATGGCTTAGTAGGGGGAAATTCTTGCAGCGATTTCGAGAGCTCTGTCCCGAGATTCAGGAGTTTCTTCGTGTGACTAAACATGCCGAACACAAGCAACTTAGTGACAACCAGTAGCTGCTAGACTTGGCGTTTTTGACTGATTTCACTAACATGCTGAACGAACTTAATTTGGAGCTGCAAGGCAAAGAGAAAAACGTGGTCGACATGATCAGCTCAGTTAACAGATTCAGACTAAAAATGACATCGCTGTCCGCAAAGTTACAGCGCCGTGATTTGGGAAACTTCAGAAACCTCGCGTCGGAGCTGGAGAAAAAAGGGAGGGCGTGTGCCCAAACTGACATTGCGCGCTACACTGAGCAGATACAACATGTTCAGTCGGACTTTGACAAACGATTTCAGGACTTTGCTTTACTCGCCCCAATTGCTACATACATGTACAATCCATTTGAGGAAGGTGCTGAGGTGGATTCTCTCGCTTCAGAAATTGCATCATTGTTTCACATGAACGCGTCTGCAGTGGAAGACGAGATGCTGACGCTACAGTGTGACATTTGGCTGAAGTCCAGGGCGCATGGACAGTTTTGGAATTTACTCACAGAGGAAAAGTACCCAAACATGATGAAATGTGCTACCTCCTTGACTGCATTATTCGGCTCTACTTATTTGTGCGAGTCTGCCTTTTCTCACATGAAGATTATTAAGTCTAAATACCATTCCACCATGACTGATAATTATTTGGAGGCCTGTTTGAGGCTCGCTACCAGCAGTTACTCTCCGGACTATGCAACCCTGTCTGACTCCCTCCAGTGCAGGTCATCATCAGATTAATTAAGTCCTGGCAATAGATAATTACACATGTATTACAGTTGTGCTCTAAAGGTTCATTGGAAAGTAATACAAATGTATTATAATTGTGCTGGAAACGTTCAATATATCATAATACAGTTGTATTAAAGTTGTGCATGCATGACCGTTTATGCATGGATGCATATATTTTACTATGCTGCATATGTAATGCAACATTTATATCAATAAACAAACTGCATAAAGGTACATTTAAAATGCATACTGAGTGATTTATCATCATCATCTTCATCATCATAATCGTCATCTACATCATCGTCATCCTCAGTAGATTGCGGCGACATGGCCGTTTTAAAAGTAGCTCGCGAGCCAAAAATTTGTGAGCACCCCTGGTCTAGGCCTACCACTTGGTGGTGACCATGAGCCGTGTTTCCATTAGGGAAGGTTCCAATGGTAATTGGAATGTTGTTTGCGTGGTCCTCTCACCCCGCGTGTCTCCACTACAGCAGACCTCGCGTAAACAAAGCAAAACTTTGTTGTGTCAGAGCAGCAAACATGACTGATTGCAGGCTTGTATCTGTGTTGATTTATGGATTAAACTGGATAAATCCTAAAAGGTTGTGGTGAGTGTTCGTATTTATTGTGAGTTTCCACCAGTATTAGTCCATTTATGTCTAATATGTGTCATAAGATAAGATGTTCTGAGTGACGTTAGGACAACAGGATTAGCAGGCTAAAGCTAGCCAAATAAACATGCTTTAAGAAGGTAATTAATTAAATGTATTGAACAACTACTATATTCTCAATCAACCCAAAAGAGATATATCATAAATATCGAAGCTGAATATTTTTGGAAGTTGGAGTGGGGCTTTTTTAGTTTTGGCTATCTTAGGAGGATATCTCTTTGTGCAGGTAACTATTGCTGTGCAGAATTATTAGGCAAATGAATAAAAACCAAATATATACCCATCTCACTTGTTTATTTTTGCCAGGCAAACCAATATAACAACTCAAAATTTACAAATAAACATCTGACATTCAAAAACAAAACACAAACAAATCAGTGACCAATATAGCCACCTTTCTTTACAAGGACACTCAAAAGCCTTCTATCCATGGATTCTGTCAGCTTCTTGATCTGTTCACCAACAACGTTGCGTGCAGCAGCAACCACACCCTCCCAGACACTGTTCAGAGAGGAGTACTGTTTTCCCTCCTTGTAGATCTCACATTTCATGAGAGACCACAGGTTCTCTGTGGGGTTCAGATCAGGTGAACAAGGGGGCCATGTCATTATTTTGTCATCTTTTAGACCTTACTGGCCAGCCACGCGGTGGAGAATTTGGAGGCATGTGATGGAGCATTGTCCTGCATGAAAATCATGTTTTTCTTGAAAGATGCAGACTTCTTCTTGTACTACTGCTTGAAGAAAGTGTCTTCCAGGAACTGGCAGTAGGACTTGCAGTTGAGTTTTACTCCATCCTCAACCCGAAAAGGTCCCAAAAGCTCATCTTTGATGATACCAGTCCATACCAGTACCCCACCTCCACCTTGCTGGCGTCTGAGTCGGAGTGGAGCTTTCTGCCCTTTACTAATCCAACCACGGGCCCATCCATCTGTCCAATCAAGACTCACTCATCAGACCATACAACCTTAGAAAAATCTGTCTTGAGATATTTCTTGGCCTTGACGTTTTATCTTGTGTGTCTTGTTCAGTGGTGGTCATTTTTTTGCCTTCCTTACCTTGGCCATGTCCCTGAGTATTGCACATCCTTGTGCTTTTTGACACTCCAGTAACGTTGGAGCTCTGAAATATGGCAGAACTTGTGGCAAATGGCATCTTGGCAGCTTCACGCTTGACTTTCCTCAATTCTTGGGAAGTTACTTTGCGCCTCTTTTTTCAACGCGCTTCTTGCGACCCTGTTGGCTATTTTCCATGAAACGCTTGATTGTTCTGTGATCCCGCTTCAAAAGCTTGGCAATTTCAAGGCTGCTGCATCCCTCTCAAGACATCTCACAATTTTAGACTTTTCAGAGTCCATCAAATGTCTCTTCTGACCCATTTTGCCAAAGGAAAGGAAGTTGCCTAATAATTATGCACACCTGATATAGGGTGTTAATGCCATTAGACCACAGCCCTTCTCATTACACAGATGCACATCAGCTGATATACTTAATTGGTAGTAGGCTTTCAAGCCTCTACAGCTTGGAGTAGGACAACATGCACAAAAAGGATGATGTGGTCAAAATACTTATTTGCCTAATAATTCTGCACACAGTGTATGTCTGTTCAGTAAGCTTTAAAATTATATACCAAAACTGCCTTAAGAATGGAAACCTTTATTATCATAAATAGAAACTGCTGAGGCTGCTCTGGCATCAGGCTGTTTAAGGTTGAATAGCATCATGCTGACATCATGTCCTTCATTAAGAGGTAAAATTGCGTTCAAGGCATTTGGCCCAACTATGTGATATCAGTCATGACATTCAATTGCCGAGTCTGTGTTTTTAGTGAGGCAAAAGCCCTAAGCCAGTTGGTTTCATGTAATTTCTCACTCTCTGAGATATGTCAGTCATATCACTCAATAGATTAGCAGTAGTACAAGGGGACCACATGAACCTTAAAAGAATTAAAACACAAATTGACATGCTCCCATTCCAATGTTTTCAACTTCAACATTAGTGTAGTCAGTGTTAAAAATCACACTACCAGCATGGAGCTGCTGCATTCAACCACATGCCCAAAGTGCCATTACACAGTACAGATCAGCAGTGTCCACAGCTCCTCAGTGCTGTTAAAAGGATAAGTCTGGTCTTGTTTTGGTCTGGCGATGATTGAAAACATTCGAGTTCACTGAGTACACGCTGATAGAGTTTAATTCAGCTGTCGAATGCTGCATGGTGTCTGGCTCCTTTCACAGGCTGTAGCATCTGTGAGCATCAGGAGCAGCTGACTGCTTTCACCACATATACATGTATCACCCCAGTGACAATAAGTGGCGGCAATCCATGATTTTATTTGGTCAGACAGAAAAGAACAGAAATTAAGACACAAAGGAGGGAAGCAGAGGTAAAAACTGGAGTGCAGAGTTGAAAAGGCCTTCTGGCTCTGATATCTCCGATGCGCCTCTAACCAATCATACGTTCTCCAGCTTTCCATGCAGTATGTGCATCTTCCAAAAATTAAATGAAATTTCTGATTTGTTGATGCAGAGTCCTGGCTGTGAATTGGGATTAGAGAAGTTGAGACTAAGCCACGCATTACTGCAGTCAATTAAAAGACTTTTTCACAAGCATTTTTGTTTGACCTCAAACTAGAATCACTGACCCCGTCTGTGATATCCACCACATCTGGATGCATTGACATATTACAACCACTGGGGAGAATGGAGAATCTTTTAACAGGCAGTAATAATATTCAGTACAATTTTAAATGATGAACTCAGTGGCGTGGAGTGACGGTTTGCTGTGTGTGTTCCACAGCTCCATGTTTCTGCTGGTGCTTGTCACCGCTTACCTGGAGGCGCTGGGGATCTGGGAGCAGTTTAAGAGACGACTATCCTTCGAGGGATCCAACTCCACCATGGAAACAGGGCGACCTTTTGACCTCAGGGAAATAGTGCGAATTCATAATGATTCAAAGTAAGTTGGCTTACTTTAGGCAATTTTAAAAGCTGTATTATTTTACCTTTTTGTTTTTCTCATTTATTTTGATCCCATGTGAAATTATGAAAATGCATGTAAAATGTAGTACTTGTGAAGTTATTATTCTAATACAACCATTATTTGTCCTCATGCTTCTAACATCTGCAGCAAATTGGAACGCATTGCCATTTTTACCTCCAGAGTCTGGGTGTTTGCTTGAAAGCTTGCTTGCTTGAAAGATTGCTCTCACCATTAAAATATCTCAAACATTCCTTCTAGTTTGACAGGATGCTTCATTACGACACTTCAAGCTAGTCTCTGACAAACATTTTAGTTTTGAAATTAAAGCAATACCATGACTTGCGAACTCTTTACTCTCAACAGCTCAAACGATAACAGCGAGAGCAACAACTCGTCGCGTGGATGTGTCTACAACAACACATCGTCCAGGGGGAGACAACACACGGCCCCATCCCACCAGAGCAACAGCAACGGCCACCTGGAGCGACCCTCGAAGGGCAGCCATGGCAAAGCAGCTATGCAGACTACCCCAGTCTTACACAAGGGCCAGGACAGCCCCACGGCTCAGCTCGGCAACCGCAAGGGGCGCGGGGCCAAAGCCCAGAACCAGTCCCAACAGCAGAACCAGAGCCAGGGCCAGACGGCCCAGGATAGCAGCCAGCGCCGCTGCTCAGATGATTCGGACTACAGCAGCCTGGTGGAGGCCATGGACCGAGACCTGGACCGACCTGAGTCTCCAGCCACTACAGAGGTGTTTCATGAGCAGGCCCCATTGGTACAGGCCACACAGGGCAAAGGTATGCTCACAAACCGATAGTGTGTATGGTGTGACCATGTACTTAAAGGAGTATATTTTAGTTTATGTGTTATATGCCTTTGTTTTGGGGTACCTCTGTAGATGTTCCCTTGTATAACTTCTGTAACTCTTGAGTTCAGGCTAAAGCCATTGGGGTTAAAACCTCAAACTGAACTTTAAAGTTGAAGTATTTGGATGTGATATTGTCAAATATACTTTTAATTTTCACCACCTGTGTTTCCCTCAGGCTCACATTCTAAAGGGAAAGCCCAGCAGCAGCCAAATAAGAAAACGAAGGCCCAGAAGAAACGTGAGGAGAAGGAGAAGAGGAGCAAGAGCAAGCCTCAGGCGGAAGAGGAGCTCAAGCTGGTGGACAACGACGACAGCTCCTCCACCACCACCGAGGCCTCCAATCCTGATGTAGAGGCAAGCGTCAAAGAGGTATTTTTATATAAGAAGTACTACGCAACAATTTCTTACTTCTGACGATTTTTTTCCCTTTTTATTACTTAGTTTTATTAGCAACCACCTATGTGTATGGTCATCAAATGACTTTTGATGGTTTATGTCCAAGTGATTGACACACAAACATAGCAGTTTTAACTAAATGTACAGGCTATACGTAATGTAATTTAGATGTTTGGGTACCCCAAACACCCACCAAAATTGTTAAAAATAATAAAGAAATACATAACAAAGTTATGATATTGACCAGCTTTCAGTGTTTCCGCTGGATACTTGACTGTAATTACAGTGTTTTAGGTAGGTAAATCAGCAGTATTGGCCCTAAACTCCAAAATGCTGCTTTACGTAAAAAATGGGCGCAGGTAAAGAACTACTTGTAAACTTGGTATGAGTGTTTTTAACCTGTTTGTCATGAAGGTCAGCCATGTCATTTTTGAAGGTCACCAGACTTTTGTGAGCTGTTGACATTTAAGGAAACATCTGTTGTTTGCATAGGCATGTGGGTGTCAGTGCACCTTAGTGTTTTCAGTCACTTATTTGTCTTACAACTTGTGCACCAGTCCAATAGTCTGTTCTTCCCCCAGGAGCCGGTTACTAAAAAAGGTCGGGCAGTGGTGGTAGAGAAAGAGAAGGAAGATGCTCCAGAGCCTCAGTCCAAAGCACAGAACAAGAAGACAAAACAGACAGAAGCCCCAGCAGACTCCAAAACTAGGTAAGATGATTATTTTTGCAGTGGTTGTAGTAATAGCAGAAAAAAAACAAGAATCTGTATTTTGTACCTTTCATACACAGACTCAAGCAGCTAAAAAGGTTTTGAATGTTTAGCATAGATCACAACATAAGAGGAGACTTATCTAACAAAAGCACTTCAAAAACAATGTGTTGCTGTTACGTTCTTACTATTTATAGTGGTAAAAGTGCTCATTCTTCTGGCCTTACAGTTCATCATTAGAGCTGCCATATGTTACCCCCCTGGAAACAAAACAGCGCAAAAAATTCCCAACCAAGAATCTGGTGCAGCAAGCCCTCGCCAATACCCCCAAACCCAGACCAGCACCAAAACCAACAACAGGTCAGTACACGTGTGTTCCACACACACACACACACACATAGACGAGCTGCATTTTGCATTCCCAGTCCAATACACTTCTGATTGCATTCACCATGTTGCTCTGCAGCATGTTGGCCCTCTAGCAGTCCATATTTATTGTGTGCATTAATATAGTGTGTTGGCACATAATGCATTAATATGGTATGTTGGTACATAGCGCAGTCTATAACTGATACAGTGGCATCTCGGTTGTCTTCTTCCCTCCCCAGCCACAGAGGAGAAGTTGTCGGAGTTCCGCTCCTCTCCGCTCGGTAAGATGCTGTCATGCAGCCCCATCCAGGACCTGGCAACTAGCAGCAGCTCAGAGGGGGAGAAGGACATCTCACCCCCTCCAGAGTGGGACTGCGTCCCTCTCCACAAATGCCCTCTGAGTGAGTAACCCCTCAGATGTACGGCAAGAAGGCTGTGAACATGTGCACACCAGATGTAACTCCTGATGTAAAAGTAAATACTCTTAATAATTAATAAAAAAGGATTAATAAAAAAGGATGTTTACAGAAATGGGAGAAGTTCCAGAGATTTAGTAAGTATGTTGATTTTTATTGTGTATCTTCAGAGAGATTTGTCTTGGGCATGCAAGAGCACTGATGTCATGCATACACATCAAGAGACACCAACAGTTACATTGAGCATACAGTCCCACCTCCTGCCCAGATGTATTTACAAAGGTTCTTAAAATCAAGGGCATTGTGGACTGATTTATAAAAAACAAATTGAAGTCAGTTAAGCCACAATACATGCTGTACAACTGGGAGAAGTATCTAGATAAATAAAAGGCTTATTGCCTCAAAAAGTTTCAGGAGAAGATTAAGTTCAGAAAGATAAACTCCTAATGAAATGAATCTTTTTAAAGCACTGACTGACTTCTGTGGAATAACAGATGCTATTATAAATTAATGCCCTTCCTGTAGTCTCTGTTCCTTTGAAGTCTTTGCTAACAGGCTTTGTGTAATTCTCCTGTTACAGCTCAGCACTGTGTTTATGTTTTATTGCATGTGGGAAAATATGGAGTGTGAAATCAACTCTGTAGTTAGTCACTGCTTCGGTTTTAAATGAAGTGAATTACAAAACTGAATTACCTGTTTTCATATGAATGTCTTCAGTGTGTTTGTCAGTTTTATGCAATAATATGCTGAAGAAGCATGGTTTTTAGTTTTATTTCTATCATCATAACTGCTTTCATATACTGGACATTTTAATCTCACACTAGTAAATTCCACATAGCCTGTCAGAAAAGTCAGCACCATTCCAACTGAACTTCTTTATGTACTTACCTGTGGTTAAGCTTTATATGCTCCGGTTAAATAATACATATACAGACATCCCAACCTACAGAAACTCATTTCAGGGAGGTTAAGTTTTCATTTCTTGCAGGCATCCAGGAGTCTCTTTTCAAATGTGGGAGACTCATGGATGTCCTGGGAGATTTGGGATGTCGGGATTTTTTTTTGGAAATTTGTTTCTCCACTGTTGATATATGCAAAGTTTGTCACTGTTCAGTGGAACACAGATCTGGGTTATCTGACTACAGACAGTAAAAGACCATACCACATGCTGTATTTGTCCACGAAACTAGCTGATTGTAATGAGCAGAACTCTTTGGCCAGACACAGCACTGATGGGTAAAATCACCTGTGCACAGCTAGAACCAATACATGACATGATTTTTACTGTTTTGAAACCTCTGGAGAAGTTACGTTTAGTTTAGTTAAGTTTCGAGTTAAAAATCTTGGATATGTTCATACAAACTTTTTCAGGACAACACAAAAGCAGGGCCTTTTGTTCAGACAAACTGCAACAAATACACAGAACTTATGCGAATAACTGAAATGGAAACCTAGTTATCTATTCACTTAACAGCATCTCTGAACACACTGGTGTTGATGTAACCCTGTCTCCTCATGTGGCCATCTCACTCCCATGTTGATGTATCTGTCTCTTTCTGTCTCTTTCTGTTCTCCATCCCTCTCCCCCAGCCGTAGACAGCCTGCAGCAGATCTCCCTGCAGACGCTGAACGCAGACCCCTTCCTCAAGCGCTCCAGCAACAGCAGCTCCTCCTCAGCCGGAGCAGGGGCCTCCTTCTCCTCGTCCTGCTCCTCCTCCTCCGTGGCCCGCACCTCCTGCTCCCCGCCTCCCCCTTCCTCCCCTAGAGGCACCTACAGCAGCGTGCTCAACACCGGCAGGTGAGGACACCCCCACTCATGCTCTTTTAACACTGGAAATGTCCAGTTACTTGACCAAAGAAGCCCACATTGCCATTGTAATAAAAGCTATTACAATGGCAATGTGTGCTTGCTTTATTCTTTATAAGAACTGTAAGAGGGACTGTAAGAAAGATGATGATAATTTGCTTTTGAAGAAGAAAAGGATTATTTGCGTTGCTGAATACCGTGTAGAATAATGTAAAAAAAGATGTATTGCAGGCCTGCAAATCAATGTATCCTTACCAAAATTGTTTTTGAAAAGTTACTCAAGTTTACACTACATCAGCAAAGTTTTCTGTACCCCTCACACTATTCAGAAATGGACTGTATGCGATGTACAGTAAGCCTGAAGACATTCCACCTCTTTGTGCTTGCAGTGAGACTGTCTGCAAGGTCTCCACTGGAACGAAGAATAAGCTCACCAAGTCTGTGTCCCTCCCTGGTCAGAATGGCAACCCCACCTTCGCCGCAGTGGCAGCCGGCTACGACAAAAGCCCAGGTGACCCAGAGCTCATCACTCTTGGTGGCGCTCCTCATGTGGTGGTCATATTTAAAAAGCTCATCATGCTGACGCTGATGAGGACCAAGTTGGAGTGTGTGTGTGTTTTTGCTGTTGAACGACCTGAGTGTCTTGCATTCTGGTAGTCAACTGATAACATTTACCAATTAAATGAGTCAGTGCATTATTGTGATTGAGTTTTAAGAGACAATCTTACTATATATTGTAGGGCTGGGCGCTAAAACGATAACGATATGTATCTCGATACACACCTACTCGATAACAATAGAAAATGCGTTCGATAGAATGTTTCGATAGAATGTTTTTTTAGAAAACGGCGTAAGTTTAGTCAGAGCCCTCTCTGATTTAGCGCCGCTTTAAATCTGTTGCGAAGCAAGCTTGGTTGCATGAGCAAAGGCACGCTAATAGCCAATCACGTCACAGTATCGTGTTTGGTTGCGCCATCTCTTGTCTCGTAGTTGTGTTTTTTTTCCAGAAACAGCATGGTCAAGAAAGGAACATGAGTGCCACTGCGACGAGCGAGGAAAATGTGGATAAGGGCTCACCAACTTGAGCGTGTACAGCGCGTATCAGTATACAATATGTTTGTATGGGGACAGAATACGCTCAGATCACGCGTGCGGTGTGAAGACTCTAATTTGTTAACATGCATTCTAAACGAATATGGACAGAAAACGGCCACGCGTGGAATACGCAGAGTGTTTGGTGTGAATAAGCCCTAAGAACAGAAAGGTCTGCTCACCAGTATGGGAGCTTTTTTGGAGTTTACAAATCTCATCATAGTCAGACAAATGTTGTTCTTCTCAGCTATCAGGTTTCGCTATGTTTACATTTAACACTTTGCACGTCTTTATAACACTTCAGCTTTGTTAAGCACTTTATTAGCTTATTGATAATTGTTCAGTTTTCATTGTGATCGTAACATTGAACATGTGTTGACAGTCATTTTGCCTGAATGCTTATTGCCTGTCAGAGGAAGGTTAAGTTAAAAACAAAAATGTTTAAATTTAGATTTTTTCCCTCCTGTTACTTATTTTACATAGGTCACACAATGTTTCAATAATTATCGATATCGACCGATAGGAAACACTTATATTGTGATACAGATTTCAGCCATATCGCCCAGCCCTAATATATTGTATCAGACTTGTTTATTGAGTGCTGTTAACATGCAACGTGTTTGTCAACAAGAGAAATTTAAACAAACATGTTGG
This sequence comes from Coilia nasus, assembly GCA_027475355.1. NCBI lineage: Eukaryota > Metazoa > Chordata > Actinopteri > Clupeiformes > Engraulidae > Coilia > Coilia nasus. Next base: position 32,369,708 of record CM050220.1, on the reverse strand, counting down.
TGATTTGGTAATTTCCAGTATTGCTGATAGCTCCACATTCACTGCACTCAAAGATGGACGGAGTTGAGCGCACTTCATTTCCCTTCATTTTCTAGTATAATATTGCATGTGTGTTATTAATATGAACCGTGTTTGTGTTTGCATGTGTGTCTTGTCAGGAGGCAGCGGTACAACCAAAGTTGCCGTGAGCAGAGCGGAGACTGTGGGCAGAGTGTCCCACACCGCATCTATGGACAGTGACGGATCAGACAGGTAAGACCCAGCTTACTGCCACCATCAGCACGGCTGAGAGTTCCCCACCCACCGTTGTGAAAGGCCTGTGTGTGTGTGTGTGTGTGTGTGTGTGTGTGTGCGCACTCAAAGCGAGGAGCTGATGCTACCCTTTTTAGAGTTGACCTTCAGAGAGTTTATCTCTAACAACATCAGACAATTTGAATAGATAGGCATGGGAAGGTGTCTGCACTACCAGGCCCGGCCATCTTAAATAAAAGTGAATTACAGTAGTTTCAGAAGCTGGCTTGCAATGTTGTTGTTGTTGTTGTTGTTATTATTATTATTATTATTATTATTATTATTATTATTATTATTATTATTATTATTACTGTTATTATTATTACTACTGTTATTATTATTACTATTATTATTATTATTTCCCCCATATCAGAATTGATGTATATTTATCAAATGGTAATTAGTTTTTTTTCCTAATTTATCCTGCACATTGCATCATTCTCTTATGATGTTGCCCCTCCCCCCATATTGATAATATTCTTCTTTTCAGCACTGGGTTGTGGAGTCCCATCAGTAACGTCAGCAGTCCGAGCTTCAGCTCTGCCAACTCCTTCTCTGCATTTGGGCCCAGCAACACCTTCAACCTGTCAGGAGGTAAACTGAATCTAAAACTAAAACTTCCCCTTACTGTGACAGCTGTTGGTTAGGCTCAAAGTATGTGTTTATTAGGTGTCTTTAGTCAGATTTTCACTACTGCTCATCTAAACCAGAAAAGTATTTACCATTAATGTTGAAAAACATCCTGTCGTTCAGCTAAATGCAAGTAAGGCCGATGCCATATATACAGTTTGAAACAGAAAATACTGGTGGCATGTGTTGCATTGGCTGTATTGTTGGCTTGGTGTGCAGGGTTGTTTTTCTTGACATCCTCTGAAGCATTTTGCTGATGTGTGTGTGTGTGTGTTTTCTGCCATTGCAGTGTTCAGCGGGATGACTGCCCCCAAGAGCAGTGAGCCGGCGCAGAGCTGGTCCGAGTTTGGCTGCTCCTCGCACTCCTACTGGGCAGCGGCCCCTGGCACTCCCACAGATCCGCTCCATTCCTGGCCCAGCAGCTCCGGATCTGGACCCACCACTCCCACCACGGTAACAGCACGCACCTGCCTCATTACTGATGCTCGGCAGCCTGACTTACTACTTATGACCCGGTCAAATAGAATGCTGCTTTCTGATTGGCTGGCGGGGTACGGATTCATTTTGTGGAACTTTAGGCAATTTTGTGGAACTTTAGGCAAATATTACCTAAATTCACAAGTGTGGTAACCAGGCTACAAGCAGGATAACAGCCTTCGAGGCGTGCATTCGACAGAGTTAATTAACTTGTCGGAGCATAACTTATCAGTTTTGGTCTATATCACCCAGCCCTACTGTGCTGCTCATCTCTGATCCGGTTAAGTAAGGGATAACAGCCACTGAGGAGAATAACTTATATCACGATATTTTTGGGCCAACTGGCGATATACGATATTTCAAAAACAGAATGAGCAGTGTTAAGCTAAGGCTGCTCTAAAAGTGCTGTGCACATGAAACAAAGTAAACAGTAACGCGCAGGGGCACATCTGAGCAATCCGAGAAAGCTCCGGTTGTCTGAACAGTGTGAACACATTAGAATAAGTGGTTTTGATAAAGTGGTATTGCAGCATCAAAAATATATCATGGCGATATAGTGTCAAATACATATCTCCTTCAAAAATATATCGATATTACGAAAGTCAATATATTGCCCAGCCCTACAGCACAGTGCACTGTAATAACTAACCCCATCAAAATAGCCCCAGTTTACTGGTGCTTTGATGTTTCTTATGCATTAAGATGATGGTACTTGGAGGAACTTTTTGTCAACATAATAGGCTCCCAATATTCTGATTGGATGTTCTGCTGATGACAATGGTATTGCCTAATAGCAGCAGAAAAAAATATCCTGAACGATATGTTAGTAGGGTTGCCTGGCAACATTGTTCAAAAAGTTGTCTTCACCTTAAACTGTATCATCACCTTAAACTGATGTTTTTGGACTGTGCTGTCCCTACAAAAATGATCTTTTCACATAAAGAATAAAAGCTAACCTGAAACTTTTAATTTAATATCTTCTGAAGCCAACCACAGCATAGACCATTTTAAAAGCTTAAACAGCATGAGAAGCAGATGAGCTTTGGCTGGCCTAACTTTAGTCTGCTCCCCCTTGTAGTCTATCCTTGGCAACAGCAGCCTGTGGTCGACCAGCGTCCCCTTCAGCCCCTCCATTTGGTCCACCAGCGGAGACACCTTCCCGCCCCCTTCTTCAGCCCCCACCTCGCCCATCTCGGACCTCATGGGTGCCCCCGACAGCGGCTGTGCCCCCCCCAACCTGGCTGTGGGGAGCGGAGCAACACCCGTGGAGCTGAGCCGCACCTACAATCCCTGGAGTGTGTGGAGACCCACCCTCACGCGCCGCAGCTCCGAGCCCTGGCCTAACCCCCCTGACACAGGCCACTAGCATGCGCAACACCACCTGCGGCCTCTCAGACTCTAGGGGGCAGGGTGACCGCTGAAGTGGTTGAGATGGAAAGCCCTATGCTGTCCTATTCAGGCTCATGATGATACAGTGGGTTGTGGTGAGGGGAGAGCTAAGTAAATCTAGGCTTCAACTTTGTTGAACCTCGACATGTGGGTAAGGTAGAGGACTGACTGCAAGTGAAAAGACAAGATACACAGATTGTTCACCATTTTGTTGAAAATAAAAATGAACTGTTGTGGCAGTTTGTAACTGCTGAGCAGTATAGCACTAGCTATCCCCAACTACTTCACGCAGTTTCAGCCTTCTAGGGTCTGCTGGCCACATGTAGTGTCTCAAGGTAAGTTATAAGAACCCAGTGGGTGGGAGACAGAAAACTTGTTTGTTTTTTCCCCCTTCCCTCAGAATAGGCCTTAAAGCCAAACATTTTTTTTAATAAATGTTTAATTGGAAGCCCAGTCAATATTTGTAAAAAAAAAAGCTGCTGCTTTTATTTTTTAATTCTTAGTTTTGACTTGAGCAAACAACGTAAAAAAGTTACAAAATGAAGGACCCTGGTTGGGCTGTTTGCCACGGTGTGATAATGGCATTTTGGCCGATTAGGGGCCTAGTTGTTCCTTACTGCTGTTTTTGAAATTAGCACTTTTTCAAGCCCATATTCTGTTCAAAAAGAGGATTTCATTTTTATGTTTTGAGAGGCAATTATATGTGGTTAATGTGCAATAAGAATGTGATATGGGAAAGCCTGCAATCTGTCGAAGACATTGGAAAAGAGACGTCCTGCTGTTATCGCAGTACTGATTTTAATTTAACAATTAAATTGTGGTTTCCTCCATGACTTTGAGTTTTCAGTTTTTAAGTTTCAGATAAGGGGGTAAAATATTTTATGTGACAATTTTACTCATTTGCATTTGTTTTAAGCAGTAAACATCTGCAAGGCGTCTGACTTATTGTTTTATTTTTTTATTTTAAAGATACAACTTAAAGGTACCCCTTTTTATGTCTGGATTCAAGCGTGGTCATCTCCCCATGTAAAGAATAAACCACATGGCAGAAATCTCTGGTGTTGAGCTTGATTTTACTAAAAAAACAAAATACACCTGTTTACACTACATCATTTTTCAAAATATAATGTTGGAGACATCCAATGGGACACAAATCAGTGTAGGAGAAGGTAAGTGCCCATAGGGAAGGATGTTGCCTGGTGGGGTGCAGCTAGGCAGGTGTAGCACCTACATTCAGCCACAGTGGGGCAGTATCTTCTCAGCAAACTTTACTATTGCCCAAACACATTTAATCAAATAACATCAAGGCAAATGAAGTGTGGAAATGTATGGGTTTTTAAGTAGGAGCTCTATGTGGTTCTAAATTGGGATTCGTAATCGTCTTGCCCTTTAACAAGGTAATATATTAATTGTAATCATGTCAGAATATTGGATGAGTGGATTTGTTGTCTCCCAAATGTACACCATGACGATTTGAAACACCTTTCCTCCTCACAGTTATCTTTGTGTTGGAAGTCGTTCGAGTGTATTGAATAGCAGGGATGGCATGTTTGAGTGTACGATTGTGGAAGGAGAAAGCCAGTCATTTAAAAATAAAAAATAAAAACCTTCCCTGTGATCACCCTGTTTAAGTATAAACCCATGTGTTATCCAACAAGGTCAAGGTCATTGTTGTGTAGTCCTGTTGGTTAATGCCTTCCATCTGAATTCATAAACATCACAATTACAGTAACTAGTAAGTCAGTGAGTAGACAGAATAATTCTGGAAATATTGGTTAGGTAATTTTATTTGTCTACTTTTACTTTGGCTATCATGAGGTGCCTTTAGTGTAAAACAATGTGTGTTCATGTTAAATCTTTAAATCTTGAAGATGTGAGTTTTGAGTAACTTCACTATCTTGTCTTTAATGCTTCCCCACCAGCTGGACTTCTTATCTTGAACACTGAGTGGAAATTTGTTGGTGGCTGCCTTACCGTCCTCCTCACTTTTACTCAGCGCTACTTACTTTTGTTCACGGGATGCGGGGTTCATGGGATGCGGAGCTTGGAACAGGTAACGTGCCTGATTCACACGGCCCTCGCCGCGGCGCACTGTGCATTAGCGACATGCTCATGCTGTCATTACTATTCTGTGTGCGCGCATCGTTCGTTTTTCACGGCAGAAATTCTGGTAAAGAGAATGACACTGTCAGCAAAAAGAAGAGGTGAGGTGTGGTCTGGCGCAAAGCTCACCAGATGCCAATATAAGGAGGCAGAAAACAAGACAGCCAATGACCGACAGACCGAGACGAACCTAGTTGCGCATTACTGAAACGCCATTTTATGGGTGCATAACGCTTTGGGATATAACGAGGGTTAGGGTTAGTAGGGAATTTTTATCTGATAATTATGTGATAACCCTGGCTGAGTATGGTACAGATTTAAAATTCTGGACCTATAACTTTAAATGTAGCCTATCGATCTGGAAGAATATGGAGTATAGGTTAATAGGTTCTGGACCAATATGTCCTCACATCTAGGAATTGTCCTACATTCTACGGAATTCCGGACCCGTAGCCACTGCCATTCACTAAACTTTAGTAAAGGCATGGCTAACCAATGACACACGTTATGCCAACAGCGTGGATTGTCGTTCTGAGCTATAGACAAGGTGAAACGTCGTCAGTATCCAAAAGATGTCCAATTGCATACTAGCTCTTCTGCCTAATGTAATGATTTACTAAGGGCAAAGACAGGCAAATATTTCGCAATAATGCACAAACCATCGGTTTCTCCTTTAAAATAAACATACATTGTTCACAACCAAAGGGAAATTACGTGTTTCACACAAGTACGTGAAAAAAACAAGTCAACGAATGCATGAGGGTTTTGGTGGGTTCATTCCATTACCTCGCGCACAAGCAAATCGGAACACATCTATGATTAAGTAACTTAAGCCTAACACTTTTGAACCATTCGCCAGGCGCAATGTTCACCTTTTCCGTCGAAAAAAAGCCATATCGTCTTAGGACCAAAGCACCAAAGCAATTTGCCCCACAGACTTCAGACAATGCGCATATGATCGTGAAAATAATGCCCATAGTCACATCCCTGTAATGCAAGCACTACTTCGACCCTGGTGTTTTCTGCTGGCCTGACATTTAGCCCAGGCCACCAGCTGCAGTTGGTATTATTCACTGTTACAGTGCGGTAGCACTCCTGGACTTTGCAAGTGGCATGGGTACACAGGCCATTTTGGAGTGGAGCCGGAGAGCAGACAGCTCGTTCTCCTCCTCTTGCACCTCTTGTTAAAGAATGCTGCTCCCCTCTGCTCTACCCAGCTACCCTCTGGGCCAGAGGCCTTGCACACACTTTCAGGCAAGGGCTTCAGAGTGATACCTGCTCTTGGTATTTTCATTTTAATCTCCTCTCTCCTCGTATGCATAGTCACGGTAATCCAGCTAACTGACACCAATATAAAGAATCTCTGAATTTCTTTAACACACCTGATATATTTTGAGCATATGAGCACAATTACATGCTGATAGAGAATAGAAAGCTGGCCAGCCCTTCTATGCATCATTTCCTGTTCCTGTTCTCAAATAATGTATGAGTAAAGTATAACACAAGTACTTCAATGAGTGTCATCTTAATATCTTAATCTAGGAGATCACAAGGCTTCCCTCTTTTCTTTTAAAGGAAAATTTTGTTTTCTTTTTCCACGTACAGTACTCTCTCTCATCTATCTACTGAGCAGCAATCTTTTGAGAAGGTCATAGGAAATGAAAACCTAATTTCTGTGTAAAAGAAGGACATGATTTCCTGTTTCAACAATGCCTCTCATCCCATCCTGAAGGTCATCCTGCTGATTAGTTTAAATGAGCATTTGGCACTTTAACATGGAGTTATACTCCTACGTCTGGCAAGGATATCGAATTGCAATATTCTGGAATTGATGAATGTGTGAGCTCCGAGGAAGAAACGTTTGTTCTGCTAGCGGTACGAGCTCTGGATGTTACCATGTTTAACAGTGACTCAGACAGCTGTCTGTTTGGTGCTGAGATGACTACAAAGTAGTTCCTCTCTTCCTCTTTTTATGCGGAACACAAGAGCCACAACACTCTCTTTCGATTTCACGTTTACTTGTGTAGGGCTACATTATTTGGAAAGTTATAGCAGTGTATTCTGTGTGTGTGTGTGTGTGTGAGAGAGAGAGAGAGAGAGAGAGAGAGTCAAAGAAAGAGAGAGAGTAAAAGAAAGACAGAGAGAGTAAAAGAAAGAGAGAGAGGAAAGCGAACTAAATTCCTTCCAACTTGCTTCTGAACAGTCACCTGTCTGAGTCGGTATGCTGCCAATGTAATCTCTACTTTAGATTAACAAAAACAGGGACGGGACAGTATGATCATGATTCTCTGACTCTGATATCGTTTTTTGCTCCCTTGCTTTTACCGTCACTCACCTTCCTCCTTAATCATCTGCATCTGCATTGCTCTTAAATTTCTTCCACATTTTTTTCGCCTTTTACTTTAATTTCACCCTGTCAGTAATTGTAATAATTTTCCAATTACATGAACTCCTCAGCTCATGACACATTCATTATTAATGTCAGGAGGGGGCAGCAGAAATCCAATTTCTATTTACTTATCCACAAGATGTGGAATAATTTCTCTCTCAGCCAAAGTACACCCCTGTTAGAATGCAGTTTGAACACATAGAAGTACAAAAGAAATACATAATTTAACAGCATTCTGGTGGCATAGTGTAATGTACATAAATCAGCTAATTCTCATTGTGGAGGTATAAACAAAAATCAGTAGACTATTTCATTGTCCACACACAGACCTACTTGGTCAAAAGCAAATCAGTTTATACACGTTATGTTACTGGCACCGACACCACCGCATACCAATGAGGCCATTTTATCATTATTGACGAGTAGAATGGAAAGACATGTTCTGAGCAGCGTTTACAGCAGCACACAACAGTAAAAGGTCAGGAACAGGTGACTTCTCCAGGTAGGCAGTGGCTTTCACTGTCGCTCTTTGCCCTTCACAGAGGTTGTGGATCTGCAGCAGCTAATGTGATGGAATGTCAGCCTCTTCTAACATCTAGAAGAGCATCTGCTCTGCTAAATGTGGGCGTGGAAGTGACAGGTTTTCTAATATAAGAGAAAGGACCACTGGTGAAACACTGGTGATACACAGGAATAGGCCAAGAACAGTCACAAGCCTTTCAAGGAAACAGACATCTATCCATTTTTAATCCTATCCAGGCTCCAGTGTGTTGGACACTCCCTGATGTTGTTGGAAAACAATATGGCACCTGAGCTGACAAAAGCCTCTGAGTTTAATGTATACATTCACCTGCCCTAATCAGAGCTGCTATCTGTGGTAGGTCACTGAGTGTATGCTGTTGGAGTATTTGGCCCTTGTTTTGTGTTAACACAGTGTAGGACTGTGGTGCGGGCTTTGGAGCGAGCACGTGAGTGACACTAGCATGTCTCTGAGCTTCCGGGATGTGCCAAGGACATACGATAGTGCTGCATGTACATGCTTGAGTAGCCTATCTTGAGGTCCTGGATTAAAACAAAATTGGCTATTTATTGGCTATTTCTTAAACAGCAAACACACACACACACACACACACACACACACACACACACAACTATGATGCAGGTGTGGCACGAGGTGGGTAGGGGAGTAGGCTGGTATCATTCTATGAAATCTGCTGAGGTCATGCTAATGCTGTGAAGGAGGCTGTGTCATCACATGACTACAAGGCCATTACAATGACCGCCACTCACAGGGCTCTCGAGGATTTAGGATTCTCTCTGTCCTAGCTGGTTGTGTTTGTGTGTGACAGTGTAACATCATAGAGGACCGTGAGCAGAAGACTGCAGGAATACAAATGCTCTCTCTCTCTCTCTCTCTCACTCTCTCTCTCTCTCTCTCTCTCTCTCTCTCTCTCTCTCTCTCTCTCTCTCTCTCTCTCTCTCTCTCACTCACTCACTCCTCTCACTCACTCCTCTCACTCACTCCTCTCACTCACTCACTCCTCTCACTCCTCTCTCTCACTCACTCCTCTCACTCCTCTCTCTCTCTCTCTCTCTCTGACACTCGTATTCATGCAGTTCACATCACATTAGCTGTGTTTTTTGGTTGAGTGATTAAGGCTACGTGGTGAGCATACATGCCACGCAGGTAGGTGAGTGGGTGAGACTGGCGCTGGTGTTAACTCTCTCTCTTTCTTTGTCCTGACGCTCCAAGCTTGCAGTGCCCCAGCATCAGCGTTCCTCCGACATTGCAGTGACTTTGCAGCACGCACGGTCATACTAAACCGTCCCATTTGCAGGAGAGAGAAAGAAAACAGGTCTGCCTTCTCACTAGCCTATTTTTCTTTTCTCCCTTCTTTTCCCAGAAGGAAACACACATACACCCGAGTCTATAACTTGCGGTCACAAAACGCAGACAGCTTTAACAGTCCCCAAACGTCTCAGAGGCACAGGGAGAAGGGAGTTGCTCTGAAGCCATTTATAGCCTAACTGACATTACGTGACAACAAGGTTGCCTTCTGATGGTCTAATAATCAAAACAGACAACATTTTGGACTTCCTAACTGTACAGCTACTGTACAACAAGTTGAAAGTTGATATTAGAAAACAAATCTTTTAGTGTGATGACAGGAATTAATTACTTGTGAAAACTGACAGGCCCTTAAATTCTGAATAATTATACAATAAAAATTCAGAAGCATTTTGTGTGTGCTTAAGAAAGAGAGAGCGAGAGGGTATTTAAGGCACTTATGTACATTAGAAAGAGGGAGAAAGACTGTGTCTGTGTGTGGCAGAGAGAGAGAGGGAACGAATTCGAGGCACATTTGCACATGATACAGCAACAGAAAGAGCATATTTTTGTATGTGCATGTGTGCTGGTGCAGGCGTGGCATACACAGACCCTCCATTCCCATTGTCAGAAGTGCATGGGCTGCCTCCTGTCAAATGTCCCGACGGCATGGCAGCTCAGAAGGCGCCTCGGGACCAGCAGCATCACCTCTCCACCTACCATGACACGGGAATCCTCCATCTTACCACACGTCTCTTCTCCTCTACCCCCTTTTCAACAAAACATTATGCTTGCTGAGCCAAAAGACAAGCATTTATATCTCCTCCCCAGCGACTATGATAAGACAAATGCCGTTCTCAGCATGGTGTGTTTTTGCCTGGTGCAAAATGTCATCAAAATGATTGCTGATCCAAGCAGAGGCATATCAAGTGAACAGGAAGCATGAGCAGGGAGAGGAGAAAACTGAGCTTGTACTTCTGTGACTTGTGCCCTCTCTGCAGTGGTACAGAGGGACTTGGATCTGCTGTTATTTTCACATTAGCATATGAAACACATTAAAATAAATCATTGTAAATAAAAAGATTCATGTATGGGATGAATGTAAAACATGAGGCACTGTTGAACTGTTGGGTATAAACTGCTGGACCAGTCCAGAAAGGTTGGAGTGGCTTCAAGCGTCACTGGAGGGGCTTTCTGAGAACACGAGGGCTCCTCCTGTGCCGATACTTTGGCTGACCTGCGAGGGAGGTTCCTGGGAACAGAACTCTTGGCAGTGCTGTCTGTCTGTCTGTCTGTCTGTCTGTCTGTCTGTCTGTCTGTCTGTCTTTGCTCATTTGAGTGACTTTATGTGCGTGTGTATGTATGTGCGTGTGTGCTGGCATTCTGGGCTATTCACTCCCAGCTAAGAGGCGTGATTCATGAGACGTATGTTTTATGGGCCCTGAAAATGCAGGTAGCTGGTCAGTTTACTCAGCATGTTAAATATCTACAGTAACACAACACATGTAGCCAGCTGTGTGATGCTTTACAGCACCAAACACAGGTTATCTCATTGGAGCATTAATATCCTTGGTAACACTTTATTTGAAGGTGTCTACATAAGGATGATATGAGCCCTTTAAAAACATGACATGACAAATATTGTAATGACACTTCATCTCTGTTTATGACTGTTGTCCATAAGTGGCATTTGGTTTTTGCAATGTCTACATTCCAACAAATATCACGTCAATATTACTAAAAACAAATGACAAATGACGAGTCAATGTTATATGGTCTTTGGATATGTTAAAACAAGATCACTACGCCAGCTATTCTGAACTTTATTATTACTGTGTTTATCAAAAAGGCTCACCATGCGTAGTTTTGCTTCTCAGCAAACATACCAACTCATTATCATCTTTTTCTGTTTAAATGACAATAATCACAAATGTGAATCACGTGTCATTAATGTTTATGATATGTGTCATGTCACATTTATAACATGCTCCTGTTACTCTTACTGTATGTAAACACCTTCAAATGTTACTATCCTTTGTCCATTACTATCCTCTTTATAATGTTAATGGTGTCATAGACTGATCTTATGTCTAATCATCTACTGCATAATTATTAGTGCTACAGTGGTATAAAAGAGAAAGGTGGGTAAACACACAACAGTAAACTGCATATCTGTAACATTTATGATCATAAAGTAACCCCCACTCCCACTAGACCACGGATTCTTAAGTAAATATAAATGAACAAAAAGGGGACTCCAGTCAGCATACAGTATATAGCACATATCTTTGCTCCCCAGCCCTCTCCACACACGTGTGACCAACCCCACCTCAGCGCTGTCAGCTGCACACGCAGTGCCACCCCCCACAAAGCCCGTCATCTGCCACCACAGTCAGTCCTTCCTCCCAATCATAACTGCACTTTATGCACTTTATCCCACCCCCCTTCACCTTTTTTCTACCTCTGCCCTTCTTATGCCCCCCCCAAATGCATTCTACGCACTTTACTCCCCACTCCCCATGCACAGTCTAGACCCACAATCATCAGTTTCACTGCATGTCCTACTACCCAGTATGTCTATGTACGTGACAAATAAATAACTCCTTGTATCCTTGTGTCCTTGTATCCTTGCATACAGTATATTTAAAATATGTCAAAATTTCTCATGTCCTATCTTGAAGTTCAGCATGTGTGGTTCAGGCATGTTTTGACAGTGTTTAACTGGGGAAAAGCATGTGTTGACATCTTCCAGTCCAGAACTGGTGTCAGCAGTGGTGTAGAACTGTTTGTGGCTGATAGTGTCCCCACCTTCCCCAGAAGAAGCCCAGGCGCCATATGATCAGCAGCACGACACGGATAGGAAACATCTGTTGCCAGGCAGCAGCACCAACAACTGTGTCCTAGCAATGGAGTGACATGCCACTGAGAGGGATGACGCAATGGTGAGAATCGTGTGATGCCTGCTGCTGCAGCTTAGTGAGCTGACACTTAGTACACCATGTATGTGTGTGTCTGTGCAATGCTTGCGTGTGTGGTATTGGGCTGCAGTGATATTGTGTGTGTTTGTGTTTGACAAAGAGAGAGAGAAGGAAAGGAAGATGGATGGAGAAATGAAGTGTCACTGAGAGGTCAAACCACATATACAAAGGACACATAGCTGTTTAACCCACAAATACCTGATGCTATTCTGAGTATCATTACAGTATCATATACACTGGAGAGCTTCCTGGAAGGGAACTAAAAATAGCTGAGATGCCTACTCAGCATGTCTGGGTTTCTGGGCATTAGACGCCCGACAACAGTGTTAACATCTGTTCTAAAGGTGCACACTACTGTTTAATAGGCCTTAAAGATTATTGTGCATACTGTTGCTGTTTAAATTATGCAAGGGTTTGTCAATTGTCCACAGATCAATGGCTACAACATTGTGCTAAACAAGATATCTGAGTGCACACACACGTCACTTTCACTTTCACCTTTTACTTTCACTTTTAGGGTAATGGAGGGGGCCCAAATCTTCACAGAGAGCAACAGAGGACTATGGTATGGTTGGGATCCAGGCCAGGATCTGAACTGCATTTCAATGTCGTCCTTTTAAACTTTTCAAATACATCTGAGTTGTCAATTAGCATAGATTCTGCCCACCTCTTCTGCGGTAATCCTTGTCATTTTCCCTTATCAGCAGATAACAGCAGTGGATGCTGGTAGCAGACGTTGTATCAAAACAATTGCCCCAGTTTCTCACGCAGCACAACCTTGGGAGAATAACATTTCAGCATGGAGAGACAGAGATTGTCTCAATTCCATGTTGATCACAGTGTGGCCTCTCAACTTTAGGATGGAAATCAACAGAAATCAACAATTTTACTACTTGTGCAGTAAGTAGTGTGGCTGGGAGAATGTACAGTAAACATTTTGTGTAATGGTATGTAGATCATTGCTGCCATTGTTAGCCGACATTTAACCCAATGATTGTTGTTCTTCTGTCATAAACACTGGTTTTCAATTTAAAGATCTCATTCCGTGAGAAACCATGTACATGCTCTTCACGCACACTGCACGTGAAAATGTTCTTCTACACCAATTGCGTCCTAGCCTGGTAAACCCACCCCTCGTACTTCATTTCATTTTGTACAGAGGGTCTGGACCGGAATCTCTCGAGGGTCATTTAGTCAGCCCCAGCACGACCGATCCAATCAGCGAACAGAGGTTGTGTTCGTTAGCCGTGACGTTGACCTTGTGTGCTACATTTGAATTGTAGTGCGTAGGTAGGCTAATTGCATGCGTAATGACCAGGCGTTAGCGATTGGGTAAAGGCAGAGGCACTTTTTTTAAACTTCAGCAGAGTCCACACCTCCAACAAATCGTTTCTGACGGTGTCTGATCCAGACCCTCTGTACAAAATGAAATGAAGTACAAGGGGCTGGTTTACCAGGCTAATTGCGTCCATCAGTCAATGAAAGAAAATAGGCAGAAAAACAAGCGAATAAGAAAAAGGCACACAAGGTGACGTTTGTTAATTAGAAAAAGCCATGCCACAATTGTCATTACCAGAGGAGTCTCATTGCAGAACATATTCACTTAGCAAAATATAGGTATGTGTAATATAAGTATGTGTATTTGTTTAGAACGTTTAAATTTTCTATTTGGTGTGCTATGACTGAATAGGCTTTGAATGACTGTAGCCTGTGATTACCATAGCTGAGAACCTGTCAATCTCCCTGCTTCATCTCCTCCACCAAACTAGAACAGCCTGAAACAGGAGCACTAAAGCATTTTTTAGCAAAACCTTCTCACAGGGCATTCGTTAATATTACAGACCACCACAAAATTAAGGAAAAAAAGCAATGAGACCTTTAATAAATAGAATATATATACATATCACTGTACCTAAAACTACACAAATTATCTGAAATTGTCACTTAATAAGGATCCTTAGATATTTTACTGAAAACGTTTTGTTTCATTCCCTTCCAGTTAATGTACCCAGTAACAATTGTCAATGGGCCAAGCCATGTGAAAGAGGGCTGACACCTTGGTCAAATATTTTCCCTGCCACTTCTCTCTTCTCGTCTTGAAAAGGAAACATAATAGCTTGTAGCCCCAGGTCATGGAGATTGTTGCCAGGTGACAGTGACTGTTGACCACGCTTAACGGCCACAATTGGCTCAAGAGAGAGGAGATTTTTAGATTGTGGTGCGGGCATGTTTTTGTGTGGTCCTGAGAGAACCAAAATGAAACTGACATGCTGGCCTGTGCTGGATTGATGGGAGGTTCTCTCCACTGGCCAAAGCAGCATGACAAAGTCACGCTAGGAACCCTGCTCTGCTCTCACACTGGAGAACAATGAGCTCTTCCCTCATTTTCTCGGCCACAGTCACATGACTCAGTGACTCGTACTATTGAATCACTGTTCTGTTCAAGTTCACCTTTGACCCCAGAGTGAACAGACCACTCACTGTGCAAGTGGGCAGCACCACCAAACAGCTGAGCGGTCGCAGCAGATGAAAGGAAGGAAAAAGGGAGGCATGTAGAATGCTTGAGGATTCAGCGTGAGTTCTGTAAAAAGCTGAAGATTTTATTCTATGCACAAGCAATTCTTTGTGTTCTGCAAACATGGCTGCATGTCTAGTGTCTAACGTGATGTTGCCCTCACAAAGTGTGACACTATCACCCAAATGAAGCTTCATGGCGCTAGCATGAAATGCAACTTATTGACCCTATTGAATCTGTCTGAAAAGCTAAGGAGTCAATTCAGACGTCTGCACACATCAAATTCTCTATGTTCAGCAAACAAGGTTGATATTATAGTAATATGGCACTATCAGAACAGCTGTTTGTCTATTTTTTTTTATATCCAAACAAAGATGCTTGGCCCAGTTTCCAGATTCAGATCCAGACTCCATTCCTTTTTAGCACTCTGTGCTTCCTTACTTCTTTTTTTTATTTTATTTTTTTATTTAATCTTTTTTTTTTACATTGTATTTCTATTTTTATAATGTCTATTTTTGTTTGTGTTTTTGCTTTGTATTGTTTACAGTTTGTTGCTTTTATTTTTGTGAAGCAAATTGAAATACCCTATGTATAAAATGCAGTGACTACATACTTGCAGTACATTTGCCTTGCCTTGCCCTGGTCCTAACCAATGTCAGATGAGCTGTTTTAGACTGGGGTGTGGGGGTTGTGATTTACAACTTATCACAGCACCTTTCTGCAGGATTCCGGTGACCTCATTTTAATGCTGACTCCAGCTACATTTAATGAAAGCAGTGTTTGTATGTAGGACAAAGTGATAGAGAGTACTGAGAGAGAGAGGGAGGTGCTATATCAAATTAGCTGTGAACAAACTGAAAAGATTTGCCTTGACAGGAACAGTCTGTTTCTCATCAAATAAGACACATCTTGTGCTGATATATTTAGGGGCATGCACCCATTGAGGTGTGTGTTATGTAAGCTCAGGGGGTGACATCAATGCACATGCCTGCAGGCAGCACACACTGAATGTGGAGCAGCGGGGACTGCATTGAGAGGTGAAGACCGACACTGAAGTCTCTGACATGTCTATACATCGTTTTCACAACATACACCTTACACTTGAACTTGTCGACCACAATCAAGCATCATTTGCACCCTAGCGATAAATCCTACTAGAAATGTACACACACAAACACATACAGACAGACAGACACGCAGGCACACACACACATACACAGACATGCATGCACACACAGACTCTCACACATGCAAACACAGACACACACCTCAGCGCTGTCTGGCACTAAAGGCAGACACTCACTCACTTACTCACTCACTCACTTTGTGCCAATCTGGTCTTTGCCCGGTGAGCTGTTCAGCTTTGACTGTAGGGAACCCAGGCCTGCTGCCAACCCAGAGCACTGCCACTAGGTGTTCCTTTAGCATGAGTCAGTTCTTTGTACAGCAGGGGCGCTGTTAGAAATGTTGCCTAATGCCTATGAATAACGATTTTAACTCCGTGTTATCAATAATAACTTTAATAGTGTCTTCAACAGGCCATCTGCCAATGCTGAGTCCCAAGAATGGTCTCCCCCACCCCACTCCCTGGGTTGAACTCCTATTGTGGAGTTGTGCGCAACTAGTTTGTGTCATATTTTTAAATGATTAGGGCAGAGTAAAAGCATTAATCACAAATTTAATCTGTTAGAGATTGTTAAGATGCAAATTTTAGTTTAATTCGTTTTTAGTTTAATTCTTGTTCAAAAGGTTTATTTTACATCCTTATATTTTTATTTCAGTTTTTTACTGTTTAAGACACTAAACAAGATCAAAAGTAGACGAAAAATAAATTATGATAATGCTAACAAATTTGGATTTTAAAGTAGTGCATAGTTGTTACAAGAGTGTTTTATTTTGTAAAGGATCTGAGGTGTTCTGCTACTGTAAGTGGATGTATGGTTGTGCTGATTGTGTGTAGTGTTGTGACAAATGGGACCCAGTTTTGAAAACAATGCTTAAGCAGTTGAAAAAGCTGTAAATAAAATGTATCAGTTATAGTTGAATCTCTCCATGTTTGTGTCACCCGCATGATGAGGGAGGGGCCTGTGCTTTTGCTAACAGTCTAACTCTAAGCTCTAGGTTCTAGAAGAGACTGGTTTAGGTTATGGCTAGACCACAGTCAATTACTCACCCCAGGCAACACACAACACTTACAGTTTATAGGAAAAATACAATACATATTTATTAAAACAGTAAATTAGTTCACTCTTTTAAAAGGGAAAGTCATTTATTCTGTACAAATATAAATTATATAAACTGTTTTCTAAAGTGAATTAGTTAAGATGAATATGAATAAATATAAATTAATTTAGCACTATAAACTATTTAAAGTCATATCTAAATCCTATTTAAATCCTATTTGCCTGTTTTATTAACTTTGCACTGAAATGACCTCATTGGCTTGTATTGATAAACAATCATTTTTGGCCATTTAATATGACCGCGAATGTGTGTCAGCCCCATTTGGGAATGGATTCGGTGATGTCATCAGTGAGTTGCTCCAGCTCAACAGTAGCAAATCTTTTCAGGTAGCTGGCTGTGTGTGTGTGTGTGTGTGTACGTGTGTGTGTGTGTGTGTGTGTGTGTGTGTGTGTGTGTGTGTGTGTGTGTGTGTGTGTGTGTGTGTGTGTGTGTGTGTGTCAGTGACATCATAGGGGACCCTGAGCAGGAGACTGCAGGAATACAAATGCCCTTCTCTCTCTCTCTCTCTCTCTCTCTCTCTCTCTCTCTCTTTTTCTCTTTCTCTCTCTCTTTGTCTCTCTCACTTGCTGACTCTCATAAACATTCATTCTTTTTCACACTTTGTGCAGGCAGTCTGGCCTGTTGCCATGGTGCCCATGTAGTTTAAGTGTGAAAGATACCATTTAGGATCAGAGAGAGAGAGTGCGAGAGAGAGAGAGAGAGAGAGAGAGAGAGAGAGAGAGAGAGAGAGAGAGAGAAAGAGAGAGCCAGATGCAGTTCAGTCATGTCTGCAGTCATTTGGCTCGACATTAGAGTATTTCAGTTAATTGTTTGGTTAATGTTGTCCTACAACAACACAAACGGCTAAGTAGGTTCATAGTCAGTGTTACTTGCTTTTTCTCTGTTTTGGAACAGAGCATGGTGCTTTCAGTATAGATTTTCCACCTGTCAAAAATGATAACAAAATGATCACTTTTAGGTTTGCCTTAAGGTTTGCCTTAAGGTAAAGTTATTATGACCACCGCTAGTGTAGCATTAGCGCAGTCATATAAGTTTAGTCTGAGTTTTTTTTTTTTCACCGATTTTGAGGATTCCAAGGATTCCTGGAAAACTGAAAGACCGGGGAACACAAAACCTGTTTGGGATGTAACCCCATCCAGATGATACGGAATAAGCTGTTTTGGTGCCAAGGGGCCACCTCCCAGCCTGGTAAACCAGCCCCTCATACTTCATTTCATTTTGTACAGAGGGTCTGGAGCGGAGGCCGTGAAAAACTATTTCTTCCTGGAGGTTTGGACTCTGCTGAAGTTTAAACAAGTGCCTCTGGCTTTACCCAATCACTAACGCCTGGCCGTCACATTCAAATGTAGCACACCAAGTCAACGGCTCACGAACACACCCTCTGTTTGCTGATCGGATAGGATGAAGTACGAGGGCCGGGTTTACCAGGCTATACCCCCCCCCCCCTGTGCTGCCCCTTTAAAAATCATTTGTTGTGGAATAACTTGCCAACTGTTGCAACTGCTGCACTGTTGGACTCGACAAAAGAAGAATTTTAAGCTACCTGTTAAATGTTCATTGATGTGTAAATTTGAAATGATTTATCTCAAGATAAATCCTTTGATAACTTTTTGTCAGCATTGTCTGTAGATGGCATATACCAAATTTGGTGAGATTCACATGAACGGCCTATGACGAGTTTGTTCAGATTTGTTTTCGCAATGTTAAAATTTCACGGAAATTTTTCTCGTTGGAAGTCGGCGTCGACCAGTGTTTTCAATGCGTTAGGGTCAATAGATTTCATGATAAAAAAAATTGGTTGTAAACGTTAGCATTCTCTAGATAATAGGCAAAATGACATTTTTACAATTACAGCGCCCCCTATCGACCAAATTGTATGGCACATGCTGTGGTTTTAGAGGTCTTTGTGCTGATCGTGCATGATGTATTTTGTGCAGTTCCCACCTTCTCGGTCCAAGATATTGGCAACTCAAAATCCCAATTTTTGCATATACCCTTATCACTAGGTGGCGCTATGCTTTAAGTGAGTGTTTATGGGCTGTGTCGATACGCCTCTGTAACACCGACATACTAACACAAAATCGTTGTCTTGGGCAAAATTGTTGATGAGTTATTTAACAAAAACTGTTTTTTGACACCTAGCTTCGCCAATAAACATCGCCCCCTATGACGAAATGTCAAAAAATTTAGTACACATGAAAAGAAAGATGTTTAGAGATGGCATGTCAACTTTGACCAAATTTGAGCAATTAAAAGCCAAGATATGGACATTTGAAGAATTTTAAGCTACGTGTTATTTGTTCATTGACGTGTAACTTCGGAACGGTTTATCTCAAGATAAATCCTTTGATAACTTTTTGTCAGCATTATCTGTAGATGACATATACCAAATTTGGTGAGATTCACATGAACGGCCTATGACGAGTTCGTTCAGATTCGTTTTTGCAATGTTAAAATTTCACGGAAATTGTTCTCGTTGGAAGTGGGCGTCGACAAGTGTTTTCAATGCGTGAGGGTCAATAGATTTCAAGATAAAAAAAAAATTGTTGTAAACGTTAGCATTCTCTAGATAATAGGCAAAATGACATTTTGTACAATTACAGCGCCCCCTATTGAACAAATTTTATGGCATGTGCTGTGGTGTTAGAGGTCTTTGTGGTGATCGTGCATGATGTATTTTGCGCAGTTCCCACCTTCTCGGTCCAAGATATTGGCAACTCAAAATCCCAATTTTTGCATTAACCCATATCACTAGGTGGCGCTATGCTTCAAGTGAGTGTTTATGGGCTGTGTTGATACACCTCTGTAACACCGACATACTAACACAAAATCGTTGTCTTGGGCAAAATTGTTGATGAGTTATTTAACAAAAACTGTTTTTTGACACCTAGCTTCACCAATAAACATCGCCCCCTATGACGAAATGTCAAAAAGTTTAGTACACATGAAAAGAAAGATGTTTAGAGATGGCATGTCAACTTTGACCAAATTTGAGCAATTATAAGCCAAGATATGGACATTTGAAGAATTTTAAGCTACGTGTTATTTGTTCATTGACGTGTAACTTCGGAACGGTTTATCTCAAGATAAATCCTTTGATAACTTTTTGTCAGCATTGTCTGTAGGTGACATATACCAAATTTGGTGAGATTCACATGAACAGCCTATGACGAGTTTGTTCAGATTCGTTTTTGCAATGTTAAAATTTCACGGAAATTGTTCTCGTTGGAAGTGGGCGTCGACCAGTGTTTTCAATGCGTGAGGGTCAATAGATTTCACGATAAAAAAAAAATTGTTGTAAACGTTAGCATTCTCTAGATAATAGTCAAAATGACATTTTGTACAATTACAGCGCCCCCTATGGACCAAATTGTATGGCATGTGCTGTGATGTTAGAGGTCTTTGTGGTGATCATGCATGACGTATTTTGTGCAGTTCCCACCTTCTCGGTCCAAGATATTAGCAACTCAAAATCCCAATTTTTGCATTTACCCTTATCACTAGGTGGCGCTATGCTTCAAGTGAGTGTTTATGGGCTGGGTTGATACGTCTCTGTAACACCGACATATCACAAAAATTTCATGTCATTGGGTGAAACGTTCATTGAGTTATTCAGCAGAAACTTTTGCCGGTCTCCACCTCTTTGACGGACACTGGCACAGCGGGGGGGGTGGCCCTTGGGGGCCAAAAGCTTCTAGTCGCTCAAAAAAAAAAAGTGAAAAAAGTCGCGGTAACACTATAATGACCGCTTTCATCGGCGGTCATAATAATTGCCACATAATGATATGATGCAATGTAATTGATGTCCTCATCCCTGCATATCACATTTTCCCATCACCTTACAAATCATGTCATTATGACCACCGCTAGCCAAGCTAGCGAAAGTGGTCATTATAGTGTTACCGTGACTTTTTTCGCATTTTTTTTTGAGCGACTAGAAGCTTTTGGCCCCCAAGGGCCACCCTCCCGCTGTGCCAGTGTCCATCAAAGAGGGGGAGATGCCCAAAAGTTTTTGCTGAATAACTCAATGAACATTTCACCCAAGAACATGAGATTTTTGTGATATGTCGGTGTTACAGAATGCTATCGTTTACAACCAATGTGTTTTTATCATGAAATCTATTGACCCTCACCCATTGAACACACTGGTTGACGCCCACTTCCAAAGAAAACAATTTCCGTGAAATTTGAACACTGCGAAAACGAATCCAAACAAACTCGTCATAGGCCTTTGATGTGAATCTCACCAAATTTGGTATATGTCATCTACAGACAATGAACATTTACCACATACCTTAAAATTCTTCAAAAGTCCATATCTTGGCTTCTAATTGCTCAAATTTGGTCAAAGTTGACATCCCAACTCTAAACAGCTTTCTTTTCATGTGTACTAAATTTTGTGACATTTTGTCACAGGGGGCAATGTTTATCATTGAAGCTATGTGTCGAAAGACAGTTTTTGTTAAATAACTCGTCAACAATTTTGCCCAAGACAACAATTTTGTGTTAGTATGTCGGTGTTACAGAGGCGTATCGACCCAGCCCATAAACACTCACTTGAAGCATAGCACCACCTAGTGATATGGGTAAATGCAAAAATTGGGATTTTTAATTGCCAATATCTTGGACCAAGAAGGTGGGAACTGCACAAAATATATCATGCACGATCAGCACAAAGACCTCTAAAAGCACAGTACATGCCATAAAATTGGGCCCATAGGGGGTGCTGTAATTGTACAAAATCTCATTTTGCCTATTTCTTTCAGAAATCACTCCTACACACAGGAGTCATTCAAAACCCACATCCATGCCAACTTCCAGGAAATCATTTCCACACAATTTCTCACCTCACAACACTGCTTTACCACACATTCATCATACCAATAGCTTCATTTCAATACACTGCGGCGGTCATACCATGTACTGCTATGCGGTACATCTAGTTCAACATATTTCTGTGTCATTTCAGCATGAGTAATTTGCTTTCAGCTGGCCAGACCAAATACATCTATGCAGCTGAACACATAATGCACTACCTTGCCACATTTTATTGGCACATTTAAAATGTGTTTCCTGGGTAATCTTTTGCTCACAGACGACCTTCCTGACATAACAAAAAAACTCATATCCTTTGCAGGGCAGCTCTTAGGCCTGTCCACCAGGTAACACTAACCCCAATAGGAATAAAACCATATTCAACTGAGCCTGGATCAGCTGACTGTTTCCTCCGTGGTGTCTGTAACCCTGTTATCCTTTGTTCCCATCCCCACATCATCTGCCCTCTTCCTCTTTCCCTCTTTCTGCATCTCTCAGCAGGTCACTGCTATTGTCAGCACAGAGCGACAGTGCACACCACCCTACTAAAAACAAACACACACACACCCTAACTCCCATCATTTTTGTTTCTGGTGGCTTCTGTCTTCTGTGTCCCAAAGCAGGCATATTTTATGGCTCTCAAGCTAAATGGCTTCACAGAGATAATTACAGTTTAAACAGTGATGCATTCGTGACAGAGGACAAATATGTTGACAGACAGCCAAATAAGTAATTAATGACATGCACAATGCTCGGTTTCATGTGAATGACTGTATCGTAAGGCACAGAGGTTCTTGAAGTCATTAAAAAACAAAAAAACAAAACAAAGCAGACATACTTGATGAGTTTCCACACAGAGCATAGCCTATCAGCCTGGGTGAATGCCTCTTTTTATAAGGCAGGTACGGAAGCACACTGTGTCCTGGAAGGAAGATGTTATCTGAGCACACGTGCGGCTTGGGCTTGAAGGACCTCAGGCACAGACCGGAGTAGGAGAAGCAGAAGTATGTCCACATCCTAACTCTGCACACTATTCCTCACCTAATTCCGCATATAGAGATCCTTAGTCTTCCCAGCATTTCTTTGTTTTAGTATTTTTTTATAGAGCAGGATTGTTATTTTAATGTACTATTGCCTATTTTTGGTACATATTTAAACCTTCCATACTGCGAGCACATTTTGTCCTGGTGAGACATACTGTTGGACTGTATGTTTAATGTACAGATGTATACTGTGACACATGAGATTGTAAACAAACATGGAGGACACAGACCGGAAACCTCTGAAGGACACACAAGGCATTCAAGAGTCCTACGGAAGGGGAAGGGCTTTGGAAGAGCAACCTTTATTCATCAGGCATCTGATTTATCCCCAATAGAGTGGTTCATGAAACAATACAGCAACTGGATTTGATTACTAAAAAAATGTGTGTGTGAGAAAGAGAGCGAGAGAGCAAGAAAAAGATGCTGGGTGTTATTGACAGCTGAACAGAACTTACAGTTATGCTTCATGAAGTCAACTAGTCAGCAGATCTTTGACCAGCAGAGCTTTTTTAATAGCTAGTAGTTGAATCTGGTGCAGATCTGCCCAAAGCTGATCCAGAATCATGATAAAGGTGACCAACCATGCTTTTCAGGTTTTTTGCCATTTTTTAAGAATGTTATGTAGAATTTGTGTACATACATTTTTAAATTATGAAAACCTAAGGTATACTGTAGATATGATGTGGAGCAACTGCATGGCAGACATCATTTTTCTTATTTGCCCAGAAATACCTCATACCTTATTACAATTCCCGTCATTTTTTTTCACCTTTCTTCTGGTACAGGTTGTTGTTACATTATTCTGTATGAAAAATATTGTTACCATTGAAGGAAAATATAAAGCATGCCTGTTCTCAGTTTAAAGCAAAGATGGGAGCAGGCTTCACTCGACGTGTAATCTAAACGTTTTTTAGAGTGCTGGCCTAAATCTAAAATCGAATGAAAACAACAGAAGAGGCCGCACTTTGCATACCAGACTTTTTATTATTATTTTATATTTAAAAAGTCTGGTATGCAAAGTGCGGCCTCTTCTGTTGTTCTCAGTTTAATCAATTTACACTTTGTATATCCCATAAAAGAACATTATTGCCTTCATTAGCAATCACAACAGAGTGTGCAAGGTCATCAATGACAATGCATTTTCAAGGCAAAATAGAAATGAACAATAATAAGAGACAGACTGATTTTTGGATCATCAAAGTTTGGTAATTCAGCATTTACACCCCCAATATACAATATTATCAAAATAAGCACCTGAGGTCTACTTTAAAATACATGGTAGAATAGTAAATGCTCAGACAACAGGTTACATAGACTGAAGTTTAGCCTCCACATATAGATATTTTAATCCCTGAATTCAGCAGCAATACCAGTGACTGACTTTTTAATCATTACATAGGTAAAACAAAACACTTCCCTTTTTCTGAGCGATGCTTCTAATCACACCTTTAAGCACTAAAATAAAATACAACAGACAACAAAGACATAATTTCTCCACTTTATTAATGTTAAATGTTTATCTGGATTAAATAAATTATTTAATGGGCTTGATGGTTCCACATTTGACCTCTGATGTTGGGCTGATGTTGGACATTCAATGAGCGCTCAACATTACAAACGTATATTTGATGATGGGGGCACTGCAATCTTTCTGATACAACCCTTTACCAGTCCTCCCACAGTGACTTTGGTTTTGGAATTAGACATGACACTATTCTGCAGAATAAAACCAGAAACAAAAATGTAAAACGACAAATGTAAAATTGTCCCACCATGTAAATGACAAAAAACAACATTCATTATAAAGTAACACCACATCTTGTGATGCTTCCAGCAAAAGGAGAATTTCTTTTTAAAGCACAGGAGTCAGCACCGTCACCCCCAGAAAAGGCAAAAGTGTAACAGACTACACGAACATAAAAAGTTATCTGCAATTAAATAAAAGAGAAAAAAAAATGATGAAAGTATGATAATGCCCCGTTTCCCTAGTAAAATTGATTCAATGGTAAAAATGAAGTGTCGTAAAAATGATCTCCCACAATCATACTTGAGGATAGAACACAAAGTAATGAACAAAAAGAACAAAGATATCTTTAGGGAGTGCAGCCATCCCAACTTACGCGCACACACACAAAGACCTTAAGAAACCTTAAGAGTGTACCATACCCAAATCTTCAAGTAAGCAAGCATAATATATACATCTCAGACTGCTAAAGCTTGCTCATGTAAGATAAAAAAGATTACAACACGGCTTTGAAGGAACCAACGTACCGACATTTAACTACTGTACAATCCAATAAGATAAAGAAAATTGATTAAAACCACACAAAGGCAGCTACGCTTAAAGGGACAAAATACTGCATTGCTACATCAGAAGTGGAAGTTTCATGTACAGGAATAAATGAATATGTTCTGTGGCTCAAAGACTACTCACCTTTATAGAAGAGTACATATTTTATGCTATTGCTGCTAATCCTCCTGAAGCTTTACAATCTAACCCTAGACAGAAGCAGAAAAGCTAGTGAAAAGCATACAGGTTAAGTGTAGGTCCCATATGTGCAAATGTTCTTTTTTGACACCAAGTTTTGCTTTTGATGTCATACTATCATGTTTTTTGCCTTCTTCTAAATGATTTAAGTTTGTTTAGAGATGGAGGTGTGAGAAGGGGAGGTCAGAGAGAATAAATGCCTATTGCGCATGTATGCGTCATTGTGGAGGTCATAAATTGTGGATTTGGACTTTAATGTCAAAGCGTCCCTGATAACGGTCCTTCTCGCTATCATGAATGTTTTCCCCATACACTCTACACTCGATGCGCAGCTCCTGGTTCATGGTGAGGTTGACAAACTGCACGGCCACCAGAGGCTGCAGGTACTTGGGGTGGAGTGTCTTGCCGTAGTACGGGTAGTACTGCAAGGGGAAACCGCCACCGATACCATAGTACTTGACCTCACCGATTTTACCAGCATCCTCCTCCCTCTGAAAGGACAAAAAAGAGGTACAGGAGAATGCACACAGTGGAAGTGTGTGCACAAGACCATATGATGACCTCAAGGTCTGTAATGGTTTCCCCAGGACAATGTGTGGGCCTTCTACACACAAATGAATGGTTGCAAACATACAAGGTAAACATGCAAGTCGTATGTCTTTGCAACTTATATGTCTTTACTCCAAATTTCGTAGTTTTTATTTGTTTAAATTACTTTTGAATGTTCTTTTATCTCTGCATTATTAATTTCTTGTCTTTGCATTTGTTAATGTAAAACATTTATTTGTCTGTATAGAATGTGCTGCATAAAACTTCACTACCTGGATCATCACTGTCAGGATGCTTTTCCTTTTCAATCTAGCATACTACAGCTTGGAGCAATGGCCATACCGCAATGTTGTGTCTCAATACTGAGCTTTCTTGAATGTGCTATAGCATTTGTGACCATTTATAAGCATACATGGTAAGGCACTGTAATATAATACTGTATATTATTGTAATGTAATATAAAGCAAATACATGTTTTCAAGTCTTTTTTTTTTTTTCTTTGAAAACACGCTACCTTATTGGTGCAGTGGAGAGGGATGACATTGGGTTGGACTTTAGGCTGAACATCCTCCGGGATGGTTTCATTAGAGATTGGAGGCTGTGAACCAATCAGAGATGAGAGACGACTTCCATCATACAAATAACATGATGTTACTCATTTCAAGAAGTGCTCAAGAATCAGGTAATGGAATTCTTTTATTCATCATAAAACTTTTACTTTGTGTATAATGCATATTCACTTTGTAAATTATGTATATTTAATTTGTAAATATTAAATATTCACTACAGAAAATTCCACATTAGGCCATTAAGTGTAGGCCCTAGAGGTCCTTACCCTTGGCCGGAAATTCACAACTCTGTTCAGCTTGATGATCAAGCAAGGTTTTCCTTCCTTGAAGCCAAACTCGCGATCCTCGATTCCAGAACACGGCCCCAGCAATGAGCGCTCAAAGCGGCAGGCTTTCCTGGTGCCAATGTCACTTTCAAGGTCACCACGATTCTTGTAGTCATCAGGGACAGCTGGAAATGTCAACAGGTGTACACTTAGTTTATTCCCCCCTTTGTCCATATACTTACAAACAACTATATGTTTTAACTATAGTTGAAACACTGAACTAGCCTTTGATAACATCAGCTGTTGTTAGATCCCCAACAAATTTCCAACAAATCCTTCATATTTATCGGCCCTTATGCCTCCTTTAGGATCTAGAGAACAGCTTTCCTTTTGTGATTCTTTCACAAAAGCCTTTGCTAGTCTACCCAGGTTTAAAAAACATCTAAGGCTTTCAAGAATGACAAGCAAAACGTGATCATTATAATTAGGTGATAAATGTTATTATAAACATCAACATGATTCATCAGCTGATACGTTAATGATGCTGCCATCTGACTTACTTCCACAGTCCTCATACTGCATCTGGTCTCTTTGCTTGTCCTCATTGTAGGGCTCCAAGAACTCCTTCATGGCCCTGGTATACTTAAAGTATGTCTCCGCATCATTCAGGTTAAAGGCCAGCTCGGCCTTGTCTGAACGAGGAGAGTGTGTCAGTCCTGTGAGAGAGAGGCAGGATTATTTATTAAAAGATAATGCAGAGTAGCAAGAGTTTGTGAAAAACATCGCCACTTCGTGAAAAACAGAATGCAAAATGACAAAATGCCAGTAACTTTGGTTTGAGTTGAAAAGTGACATTGCCCTTGCTAAATCTGATGAAAATGTCCATGTACACCCTGGATCTTACTCTGTGAACATTACATTTCTCCAATCTGTTTTTCTTTGCGATTTCAAAATTGAAGCAGTCCTGATGCCTTGTTGCCTCTGGGAATGGAATCAGTCTAGACCCATGATTTGTATGCTCACAACACCTCTCTTTGTAGAGCTCTTTTCTTTGACATATCAGGACTCTCCTTATTGGTTATCATAAACACCGCCCACAATGGAAACTGCTTCCGCCACCCCAAACACTCAATCTGACATCCTCCACCACGTCACCATGCCACCCAGATGCAGTGGCATCATCACCACTGTCCATTTCACAGAATGCCTTCCCTTGAGGCATTAGTTTTCACTGGAACAGCATCATTGGCCCAAGCACCCAACCTGACACACACACAGAGTAACACCTCAAAAAGCTTACCCATCACAGCAGCAAAGTAGTCATTGTATTAATAGCCATTTCTTGTATAAATGCTTCCACTTGTTTCCTACAACTTATACTACCTACTACTTTTAACTTAACTGATACAGCTAAAAGAAGCATGTTTAAAGCAAAGCACCAATTAATCTAGAGTGTTAATAGTGGGTGGAGATGAACTCGTTGCTTCAGCCTAGTGGAGTAAGACAGGAGGAGAGTAGGAGTCAGGGAGGAAGACATTTTGAGGAGGGAAAGCCTCGCTGACGCCACCACTACTAACAACCATAGCTCCTCCTGTGGCCAACTTTATCAGCTCATTACATTCCGTGGCCATTCAAAAGATACACAGCTGCCATCGCTATTCACAAATAGAGAGACATCTGGATGATTTAACACAAATCCTGTCAGGTTACAAAGCGTATGCTCATGACTCCGGTATAGAGCAGTCGTTGCTTGCTTCTTAAAAAAGTTACACATTATTTAGCCACATGCATCAATTTAAATCAGATCAAAATCATTTGGAAGCTACTGATGCAATTATCCAGGCTTCAGGCTGAACATGTTTCTCCCTCCCATCTTCCACAAAAGCTTCTATGTCAAAGAACTTCTCATTCACTTCCCGTCATCCGCATTTTTAGGGGATGTCGACAAAGCACACATTCATACTGCTCGTCCAAAATGGAAAAAAAAGAAGAGACAAAACAAAACAAAAAGCTCAATACCAGTGTGTGCAGGGACTAGGTTGTTCATTGTGTCTACAAACAAAACATTTAAAGCTGTAATAACAGTACTCCCGTACATCAGAGTGCCAAATGTCCTTACCTGGAGGTACAACTCTGTCTTGCCAGGTGGGCTTGTAGGTGCTGAGGGTGAGCAGCAAGGCTTGGATGGTGCCAACGAAAACACCAGCCAGGAAGCCGTAGAAGATGACGTAGAACACAATGATTTTAACTGCAGGGGACAAAACAAAGACTGTAACTGCCGTGTCTGGATTATTTCGAGGAAGGGTGAGCGTGACGATGCAGTGATGGGGTGTGTTTAGGTTGTGGACCACCAAATACAAAACCCCATTTCTCTTCCGAGATATTAATAAAGTATTCTTATTCTAAGGTTGTGCTGTAATGCTATTCCAAACAAGCTGTAGAGCAACAATGCAAAAGAAAACCCCTTCATTTACTGAGGTGAAAATTCTAACATGGCAGAGTTAACTTATTTCCATGTTCTTTGAAAAATGTCCTTTAACAGACAAAATTACTTGACATAAATGGGAAAAAAGGCTTTGGTTTCACAGATATTGTGCTCAGTAATGCCTGCAGTGGTAGCCTGACACCTGAACCCAAAGCTATAGAAATTTTCTGTGAACTAAGTCATTTTGGAGAACGTTGCAGAGGTGACATTGCATGTGTCTCCTAGCACTGCAATGGCACTACTGCAGTACAAATGTCCTCAAACCAGCCCAAGAGCACCTTTCTAAATTACAAAATTCATCCACTGTAAGTTTTTTTTGTTTACTGTACCATACTTTTTTGTTTTCTGTACTATTCATTATCACAAAATAGATTAATATCTAAACATTACATGTTTGTTATGACATAGACACTGTGGAAAGCTGGGTTTAAACTGTAGGCTACTAATCAACTAGATCCAAACCTGGAGGAATTGACGCAAAATAAACTCTTCGGTACAATGCCAGCCACTAGCACCTTCAACAGACGCATTTTTAATATAAAACATTTTTAAACAATGCTTTCCTAACATTTCCTGCAATTGTTGTGTGGCTATTTAGGTCCACTGACATATGAGCATGAGTTGCTGCTGTTTGACTGTGCCTTTGAGCTAAACCCATTACACCACTACAGCTCCAGCGTCACGACGGGAGTTGAATCAGCAAAGGTGTGCTATTGGTGCACGAGAAGGAACTCACTACCAAGGTCACCGTTTTTCCCCGCAGCAGCATCTCACTGCACACGTGAAACAAGAGTAAGAAAGAGAGTAAAGAATAGGCTACGAAGGTATTCGCGTTTTCATCAAAATACCTTTTCCTTCAACCTCAAAAACCCAGTCGTGACATCCATAGTTCGGCAGCCTGCTACATACTAATTAGTCTGGAGTCACGTTCCCAGAATGTGATAGACTGCATCCTCTTCGCACACATTTTGAAAGGCAATTTGAAGAGCTTAGGATAACACATCAGCCTCAACTATTAAACTCAACTCTCTTCAACTTTCATACTGTCAGTGCGGCGTTTTAAGGTCGTGTCCACGTTTAAGAGTTTCAGCTAACTTTTATCCGACTTTTAGTCTTTAGAATGAATGAACTACATTGCAAGAAAACATTTCATCCCCCTGTCGCGCGCCTTATGTCGTGGGGGATTCAGGGAGGTGACATTGGGCTGATATTCAGTGCACTGAGCCATTTACTGGAAATGACGGAGCAGGAAAACACCAGCTGATCAATTCGATTTCTATTGCTGGCTGTACTGACATCAAAGCCTCACACTCGGTAACATTAGACAGGCATAAGCTGCCTTTGAATCCAAACGAGAAGGCCAGATCACCTTGACTCACCTTGGAAGATGATGCATTTTTAACCCTTTCACACTTGTGATCTTACCAGTAGTTAAAGCAACCTGGCTTAATTAAATTATTAAAATTAATCTACTCACCAATGAATATATCCGGACAGCCCTTTACAGATACAGCAGGAGTCTACTACAGTAATCCCTCCAACTGCGCAATGGGTCATTCCGGTGCACACGTGAAAGTGAAGTACTTGCGTTTTGGCAAGTACGACTTTAAGCTTGACAAATCAAGCGACTTCAATAACCTTCAGATGTCTGGAGTTTCACCCCGTAGGTCTAACCTCCCCAATTATACACAATTTCCACAAATCCACCTACTCGGCCGTAAGGAACGACAAAGTGGGGGCGCAGGAAATAGTTGCTTATATTGAAACGAAGAACACAATTGGTATATGTCTATAATCGATACGTAGGCCATCATTCAGAAATACTGTTGCAGTTTTCGACTGAATCAAATTGTCTGGAAGTATTTATGAAATGTGTGTTCTCAAATCATGCCAAGTTTTACTGTTTCATCAGGGTAACCCAAGCTTCGCTGTGCCCTGTACAATCGCTGCAAAGTCAAATCAAACAGGTGTATCGAGTCGTGATGAGGCAGCTTAGCGTCGGCTCTGTCACTGCATTACTCTCCCTATACATTAACGACGACAATAACATACCAATGCATCCTCAAAAGCACCTGTACCTCAAAAGCACCGGTAGCGTGTGCATATTGTACGTTTTGCACTGAAATGCATACTTACACCAACTACCCCCGGTGCGCCCGAGAAATTCCTTTCTCTCTGAATTCCACACAAACTGCTTCCATCCAGCATCTTCTTTGTTTTGTGCAGGCATAGTGTATCTGGTTTCTTATTTGTTTTATTTCCCTTCTGACGTTGACAGCTACACTTGCTTTACTGACCGTGGCCAAAACTCCTCTGGAGTGCCTTCACCCCTTTCACACGGAGTAGTACCCGGCTTATGTTCCCGTACTCCACACAATATATGCCACTCTCAAGGTGGATCCGCCCACAAACTCTCTCTCAATAAGTTGGCTGGTGAACGGAGGTTCAGACCTGGCAAATCACAAGCATGCTTTCCTCTGCGTAATTCCTCGTAAGAGACAGCGGATGGGGGTCCTCTCTGTCACAACTCAGAAGCTTTGTACTTTAAACAAACAGGTTGACTTGAAGTACACAGCCACCCTGCTGATGTACTTCTCGTAGTGCGGAGCTTGACATATTCTTTGTGAAGTGTCAAATTATGTTGATCGTTTTAGGATTTAATCATCGTTGATCGTGTTGGCATTTGTCACAGATTTCAATAGCGCCGACAGATTTCAATAGCGCACTGAAACTGATGCCACTTTTGTGAGGTTTAAAATATCAGATGGGAAAGGACTATACACTTGAGTTGTTGACTTTTTTATTTCACGTTATCTCAAAGATGTATTGACATAAGGATTTATAGCATTTTTGTCATCAGCGTCAGTTCTGCCTACAGCCCACTGAAACCGCTGCATCGGTTCTGATTTCATTTCAAGGTTCTTTTATTGTCAACGCCTCTAAATGTGCAGGCCATACAGAACATTCTCTGCTCTCTGACAGAACAAGTATTACATAAACCTACACACGAATTTAGACAAACTTTAATATAGACAATACAGTAAATATACAGTACAATAAATAGACATACAGTGAGACAACAGACATTAAAGTAGGTAGTGCAAAGGAGAAAAATGTGTCAGTGCAATTGTAAAAAAAAAAAAAAATTACAGTGGAAAAAAGTAAAAAAAAAAAAAAGTTTATTGACATCTTTTACTGGTTTGTCCTCTCCTCTGCTACCTGGGGCTGTATTTATTTGGTAGGGATTCTTTTGGTATCTTACACTAAGTCCTCATTGTCAGGGCTGGTGTCAATGGCTGTGTTGGAGAGCAGGATTTTGGCACAAGGGATAAAGGCCAAAGTTTGGCTCCTGTGTCTGCCTTGCAACAGAAGCAGCATACACTGTTGTTAAAACTAATATTATGCTTGGATCCAACTGGTTGCAGAGATGTTCAGTTAGAGATCGCAAAGGAAAACATCAAGTTACTAGCAAGCTTTCAATAGGTAAGGATGCCATCAACAAAAATTAAACCACATTTTTTCTCACTGTTTACCACATTTTCAGGTTAACTTTGAAATCTTGGTGTATGTGACAGTATGTGACAATGGCAATCACACTGTGTGATAAGCTGTCTAATTTAGTTAATAACTGTTAACAAACAACTAAAATAGGTATACTTTTTGCACAAGTGCTGCATATTCAAATTTATAGACAAGAAATAAACAGGAGCTGCAAAATATTCACCACAATCGTATAGTGCCAACTATTTTCACACTTAATATAATGTCTTCTTGAAAGCTCCAACAGTACTCCAATGTGACAGATCTGGACAGCACGCCGCCCAGTTAAAATGAATGCTGAATGATATATATATACAAGTTTTGAACTGCACAAGATGGCACGCAGACATTATATTTTGAGGGTAGACCTTAAATATTACCAGATAATGAGGTCAAACTACATTCTATACAAAATTCCAACAGTGTGGCTCCATCATAAGGGCAACCAGATGCTAAAATGGCCGGCGTGCTGTCCAGATCTGTCACATTTTAAGCATAATAAAAAGGAAAACACGATGCAGAAGATACCTACCAGTTGGGCTGCTGAAATCATGTCAAGGATAAGAAAGAAAGCCCTTTTTTATATAAAATAATCTTGTCAGTTAACATTAATTGTGAAGTGTCCTCCGTTGTTTTTTCTTTAGTCTTACCTAACTTTTTCTGCCTTTTATTGACACCTTCCCAACTTTTTTGAGACACGTTGCTGGCCTAAAATTTGAGATGAGCATAAATATCCTATACAACAACAAAAAAATCCAGTTTCAAAAACTAATATGTTGTCTTTGGACTATTCTCAAACACATATATTGCTTGTATGGTTTGAGAATTATAGGAGAATATCAATATATATATAAAAAATATATTTATATATAATATATTATATATATTTATGTATATAATTATTTATATATAAATAATTATATAATATAAAAATATATAAATATATTGAGAATTATACGTCCCAACTTCATCGGAATTGGGATTGTAGAATAAGCTAAGAAAACAGAAACAATTTGGAACAAATCACATAAAATATAGCATTTGTACTTTAGGTTGGCACACACAGTTTACAATTCCTACAGTTTATGTTACACTGAAAAAGAATAAATACATATAAAAAAACACCCTAATGTTACCTGTTTTCCTGAGGTTATATAAATGTTCACATAATTACCTGTAGTAGTATTATTGGTAATGAGCCTGAACACTGACAGAGGTAATCATGAATTTTGGTTGAATTGGTGAATGATTGCAATTGTCATAAGTAATGCAAAAAATAACACGGTTTTGCTCACATAGTCTATGGTTGGTGTGAAAGTGTTGTTATGGAAAAAGTAGACAATGTATTCAGACTAGGGTGAAAATCATTGACAAAAACTGTAACCTGTATCCAGTAAAGTGCAGAAATTTAACAAAACGTTATGTTCATACTTTATGTTTATGTTCAAACCCATTGTTTCAGCTCAGTGCAAAATGGACAGAAAAACAATGCGCAAAGTAGTGTAAAGCTGCAGTCTAATTTTAAGAGAAGCAATTATTGATACTCTCCAAATTTAAACAATTTGAAATCCCAAATTTGAATATCTAAATAACTTCTGGAAAGCAAGCATTACATATAAATAATTTTGATATTATACACAGAAATGTTAAAATTCTGGTAACAAAATGTGATTATACCACAGAGCATAGCTTGGTGGAATGCTGGCTAAACCTCATGATTAAGATGGCCTTTGTCTCAGTAAGTTATTTTTAGTTGTACGTTTAGATTATGTTTAGGTTACGATTGCATAACTATGTGGCACATCAGCTGTACTCTGATGACAGGTGTCTTGTCTTGGCTGCTGAGTCTGCTGTTCACCCCTGGGATGAGAGTGGGATGAGAGTGTCTGAGTCTCACAAAGGCGGTGAAGGAAGCGTAGACAGTGTGCCATCTCTCTCCTGCACAACCCGCCCACCTCCCTCACTCCACCCAACCCTAAACTTTTACCCGCTGTGCCAATTCCTAGTTCCACCTAGCAGCCAAATAAACGCCAAGCACGCCAACTTCATAAGCACACAGCACCTTATACTGTTAAACATTTTGTTTACAGTATTTTTATTGCATGCATGTCACTGTATGATTGTATGTGTGGTTGATGAAATACTTTTAGTGCACCAAAGAAGAGCTTTTAATTTTGGTGTACTTGTACAATGACACATATCTTCTGTATACTGGATACTAATTGTGAACAGCAGTGGCTGGTTCATTCATTTTGCTTTGTATAGCAGCCTTAACAGAAGACATGGCCCTCGTTTCTTTTTCCCAGAGCCCAGGGTCTTGTGCCCCCTGGATTATGGCCCATCACACATCAGGTTATATACCAAAGAACAAAACTGCATTATCCTCATGACTTCTATGTAGTGTAATGGTAAAACTGTTGGGAAATCCAAATTTAGCTAGGGCAGTTGGAGATCCATGACTACTAAAAGTAAAATTTAGTTATGTGCTGTGACTGAGACTTGTTATGGGATTAAGACAGAATATACCAAGCTTTCTGCTATTACTGCTTTCTGCTATATGGCAAAACCTGTGTATGAAGCCACTGTGTGTGTGTGTGTGTGTGTGTGTGTGTGTGTGTGTGTGTGTGTGTGAGAGAGAGAGAGAGAGTGTGTGTGAGAGAGAGAGACAGCGAGAGAGAGAGTGTGTGAGAGAGAGAGAATGTCATTAGTTTGAGAGAGAATGACATCACACTATGTATTCTTCAGTAACTTTACTTTTGATCCTAAATAGTCTGCTGATGGACTGTAATGTGATGGAATGACTGTCTGTAGGTCACTACATCATATATCTTTAGGGCTACCCAGTGACAGGGGCTGATTGTGTAGCTCATCATCCAGCCAGCCAGCCTCAGTCAGTAGTGACATTTATGTCTCATTAACAACATTGTTCCTCAGTTTGGATGGTAAATTGGCAGCATCACGGACAACAGTCTCACACTGAGATAGCGTAAAGGCCAACACTCAGTGAGTGATAATGCAGACCACCACACCACCATCAAACACATACACATACACATACACACAGACATTTGTTATTCGTAATGTTTGCCCTTCTTTCCTAGTCTCTCTCTCTCTCTCTCTCTCTTTCTCTCTGTCTGTTTTAATAGCACAGCTATAATTTTATCAAATTATTATTACCCAAGAGTATTGAGCTTATTGGGTACACTTACACACATCATTTCATCCCATAGGCGGCCAGTAAAAGTTTTGATCAGACTTTTGATACAAGTGTGTGTCAGAGCACATTCTGCATAACCAAGCAGCATGCATATCTATATATATATATATTTTTGTTTAGATGTTTTGCATTTAGAGATGTATGGTACAGCTGTGGATGCAACTGCGTGTCTGTGTGTGTGTGTGTGTGTGTGTGTGTGTGTGTGTGTGTGTAACCACAAGTGATAAACTAGATATACTGCATAGCGGTACATGGTATGACCGCCGCAGTGTATTGAAATGTGGAAACTGTTGGTATGATGCGTGTGCGGTAGAGCAGTGTTGTGAGGTGAGAATTTGTGTGGAAATGATTTTTTGGAAGTGGGCATGGATGTGAGTTTTGAATGAATGACATTGTGTGTGTTTGTGTAGTGTGTAGGAGTGATTTGTGAAAGGAATAGGCAAAATGAGATTTTGTACAATTACAGCGCCACCTATGGACCAAATTTTATGGCATGGGCTGTGCTTTTAGAGGACTTTGTGCTGATCATGCATGACGTATTTTGTGCAGTTCCCACCTTCTCGGTCCAAGATATTGGCAACTGAAAATCCCAATTTTTGCATTTACTCATATCACTAGGTGGTGCTATGCTTCAAGTGAGTGTTTACGGGCTGGGTCGATATGCCTCTCTAACACCGACATACTAACACAAAATCGTTGTCTGGGGCAAAATTGTTGAGTTATTTAACAAAAACTGGTTTTCGACACCTACTGTAGCTTCGACGATAAACATCGCCCCCTGTGACAAAATGTCACAAAGTTTAGTACACATGAAAAGAAAGCTGTTTTGAGTTGGCATGTCAACTTTGACCAAATTTGAGCAATTAGAAGCCAAGATATGGACTTTTGAAGAATTTTAAGCTAAGTGATAAATGTTCATTGACATGTAACTTCGAAACGGTTTATCTCAAGATTAATCCTTTGATACATTTTTGTCAGCATTGTCTGTAGATGACATATACCAAATTTGGTGAGATTCACATGAACTAGATAATAGGCAAAATAACATTTTGTACAATTACAGCACCCCCTATGGACCAAATTTTATGGCATGTGCTATGCTTTTAGAGGTCTTTGTGCTTATCATGCATGACGTATTTTGTGCAGTTCCCACCTTCTCGGCCCAAGATATTGGCAACTCAAAATCCCAATTTTTGCATTTAACCATATCACTAGGTGGTGCTATGCTTCAAGTGAGTGTTTACAGGCTGGGTCGATATGCCTCTGTAACACCGACATACTAACACAAAATCATTGTCTTGGGCAAAATTGTTGACGAGTTATTTAACAAAAACTGTTCAGAGTTGGCATGTCAACTTTGACCAAATTTGAACAATTAGAATCCAAGATATGGATTTTTGAAGAATTTTAAGCTACAAGGTAAATATTCATTGACATGTAACTTCGAAACAGTTTATCTCAAGATAAATCCTTTGATAACTTTTTGTCAGCATTGTCTGTAGATGACGTATACCAAATTTGGTGAGATTCACATGAACGGCCTATGACAAGTTTGTTTGGATTCGTTTTCGCAGTGTTAAAATTTCACGTAAATTGTTTTCGACAAAAAAATTGGTTGTAAACATTAGCGTTCGCTAGATAATACACAAAATGACATTTTGTACAATTACAGCGCCCCCTATGGGCCAAATTTTATGCCATGTGCTGTGCTTTTAGAGGTCTTTGTGCTGATCGTGCATGACGTATTTTGTGCTGTTCCCACCTTTTCGGTCCAAGATATTGGCAATACAAAATCCCAATTTTTGCATTTACCCATATAACTAGGTGGCGCTATGCTTTAAGTGAGTGTTTATTGGCTGGGTCGATACGCCTCTGTAACACTGACATATCACAAAAATTTCATGTTCTTGGGTGAAATGTTCATTGAGTTATTCAGCAAAAACTTTTGGGCGTCTCCCCCTCTTTGATGGACACTGGCACAGCGGGGGGGTGGCCCTTGGGGGCCAAAAGCTTTTAGTCACTCGAAAAGTTCTAGGGCTACATGCCTACAAAGATTCATGTCCCCCAGACTTCCAGTGTCCCGGCAATTGTTGATGGACATTCACTGAAAAAAAGGAGGAAAAAAAAAGGAAAAAAAGTCTCGGCAACTCGGAAAAAAGTCAGAGCAGCTTCGCTAGTGGCCGTCATAATGATTAGAATCTCAGGCGAAGTTTGAGTGGGAGGGTTGCTGGGTGGTCAAAATAGACCCAGCTGTCATCCTCAGACTCCCTCTGTGACACAGGCTATTAGCAGCTCTTCAACTTACTGAGCTCAGGGGGATGATTGTGTGCTTTAGTGTGTTTGAATGTGTACTTATATAAGAAAAAACCCTACAACCCCTACCTCTAACTACATTTTAGATTACTGAGAGAGAAAGGGGGAATTTAAAATTTAGACTTAATTTTCAAGACGAACTGAAATGTTTACTGGCATAGGCCTACAATGTCAAATGGTATTATTACAGAATCACACAGCACTCTTTGCAAATGCCCATGAAAATGTAGACAGCATGCAGTGTTGTACTTTTAAATAATAAACTATTTTTCTACAACAATTAATCAAATGCTCATTTTCTGTCTCCTTTAGGAGTACCACAGGGGTCTTCAGACATTCCATTTGTGACAACAGAGAACTGTTTTGAAAAAGACCTCTTGTTTAGTTCCAGATTACATGTATAGACAGATGTGTCAGTCTAATCCAGTCAACATGAAGGGAGAGCAGTGGCCAGTCAACAATTCAGTAAACATAGACAGAAAGTGGTGGTCAGGACATTTTAGGCTTACTGTACCATCACACTGCACTCAAGCTCCACTGTACTAGAAGTGGTGTAGAGAAAAGCCATTTTTCACAAAAAGTAAGTTCAAAATGTAAAAAAAAAAAGATTTCAAGGAACAAAATGAGCGAGAAAGAGAGAAAGGGAGGCAGAGAATGCTGTGGCAGCAAATACTGTGGCAGTTATGTCGCGTTCCATTGAATGTCAGTAGTCGCTAAATCCGAGTCTGTTCTCCCGACACCTGTTGTAAATGTGTTCCATTGCAACAGTTTGGGAAAATATGGATACCCATAAAAAAAATGTTAGCTTGTGAACATCATAAGCAAGCCATGATATCCTACATAAACTACCCCAGGATCATGACTGAACAGAAAATATGACGCATTATATGACGGTTTGCTTTCTCAAATACATATACACAACTTAAAAGCTCAAAATGACTAAAAGAAAATTCTGCCTAGTGTTTACTGTGTCCGCTGACTTTGGTGCTGTGACGCAATTCCAACTGAACTAGTCCAAGTTTGTGATTTGATGCCATGGCCTGCATAATCTGCCATGGGAGCCTATGGCTGCCTATAGAATAAACTGGTAAAAAGTTTTACAGTCCTATGATTGTTTTCACCAAGTTTCATGTCGCACTTCGACCTCTGTAGGTACAAACTGGTCAAACTTAGAGGTACATTTATGCATATAACTTTTGAACCGTAGGCCTACATCCAATATTAAAAAACCTGCTATCACGCCAAGTTAGCTAGTTAGCTAGCAGTTATGGTAACAATGCTAATTAGCTAATTATGCCAACTACTTAAAGATCGTAACAATGCTACTCAGCTAACTTAGCTAATGTGTGTTAGCAGCTATGCTAACAATGTTAACTATACCAAAATGCTAAGTATTTAATGGCGTTAACACTGTTACTTAGTGTTATTTATAAAACAGTGTTACTTATAAAATATGAAGTGGCTTGCTATTTCCGGCAGTAGAACTACACTACACGATCCCAGAAGTCACGATGAGGTTGAAAACCGTAGAAGAACCCAAACTTCCCACTCGCTAAAAGTAAGAAAGATGGTGGAGACACCGGTCACTTGTCCACGATGGTGTACAAATGTAAATAAAAGCCACGTGCACTTCAGTAAATAAAAGCCATGTAAGTAGTCACCAATGCGAGTAAATGTTAAGGTTATCTCGTAAAAGGAGTCTGCAGCATAGACAACCATGAAGCAGTGGCAGCTAACCCTTTGCTTTAAGCCGGCAAAATGTAAACATCCAGGTCAAAGGACGGGCAAAATGGCGGTGTTGTAGTAGGTCTGAATTATGCCTGCAACTGAATAGCTTGCTACGTAGAAGTTACTACTGTAACAGTTGAGTGGTAAATACTGCGCAGAATGCAGTGCCTACTAAGGATTCGGATGCAGGGTTAGTAAATGTTTGTTAGAAGGTGCTAACAATGCTCAGGACAATGCTAACGTAAGTTTCAACTTTACGAGATAAATGTATGTAGGCTATGTAACTTTTGAACTGTAGGTCCAATTTTACAAAAACTTGTTATTACTGGAATCCTTGGCAAAGCCCAAATTCAAAGAACCCTATGATGTCAATTTCTGCAGATGTTTGCTCCAATGATCGTGAACCTTGACAGATGCAAGCACGCTTTTTGCATTTTCTGCAGGAATGCAGTCTAGTTTTTTTTTTTCTGTGACCCTGAATTCAAACTTTTTCTGTGTAGCTCTTTAGATGAGATTCCTAATTGTTCACCTATGACTTTATTATCTATCTAAGGTTTACTGATAACATAACTCTGTTATACTGTAATTGGTCAAATTGCAGCAGAGTTGCTAGACAAACTTTTTCTGCTCGTGCAGGCAAATATTTGCCCACAGAATCAACTGCACACGCTCCTTGAGGAATAGCCTGCCTTGTACTGAGTGTTTCATGTTTAGCGTAAGTGTCTACAGTAGTGGTGTTGGAAAACTACACTAATAACACCAACACCTATTTTCTTCCACATCCTTTTAAACTTGAAGTAAACCCACAGAGCCCAGCTTACAGAAGAACACTTATCTCAAAGGCATTCAAGCACATCAACTTAATTTGAGTTGAAAGATTTTTTATCATTCTATCAGTCTTTCCACATATCAAGTGTAGGGTTAGTGTATTGTATATATGGTATCTTTTAAAAAATCTTTCCGTGCCTCTGGCATTAAAGGTTGAACTGGATCATTTTAATTATATTGCACTGTGGTCCTGTTGTCAGATAGAATGTAGTATCACACTGCACATTCCAGGAGAATAAGAGAGATAAGTTGGAGAGTAATTGGCAGGTGGCTATGTGACATGTGGAGCTGGAGGGCCATCGAACGCAGACACTCAGCACCCTCAGTAGCAGTGATTCACAAAGATGGCCACCAACCACACGACTTCTTAAATTTCCCATTCGGTTGTCCACATGTCACTGGTGGGCCACCTTAGCAATGATGGCAGCGGACATTTAATAAATCAATTAAAATCACACACCTGAAAAGAGCAAATGGACGTTGTAACTATATCAGCTTTAGGTAAAATCATAAAAAATGAGGTCTTTGTCCAAAATATCCTGTGAATATTATATTCCAAGGGGCACTTTTTTGCCCGGAGTGTGAAAGAGGAAGATTAGAACATGTGCAGCTAAATGGCAGAGCTGGGCTAGCCTGGTAAACCCACCCCTCGTACTTCATTTCATTTTGTACAGAGGGTCTGGACCGGAATCTCTTGAGGGTCATTTAGTCGGCCCCAGCAAGACCGATCCAATCAGCGAACTGAGGGTGTGTTCGTTAGCCGTGACGTTGACCTTGTCACTACGTGCACATGGTAGGATCGGATCGGATTGGGGTTAGATTGGGTGTTGCTACCCAACGGGTGGTCTGTCCCAAAATCCAAGTGCACATGGAGTTCATGTAATCGGATAATGGTCAGAGATCTGGCCGTTTCCGCTACGCTAGGTGGCGATGTATTCCTTTCAACAACTGGTGTTAGAACTACTTCTGGTTGACGGCTGCTAAAAAGAAAATAAACAAACTGTCTGGCGGCATACAAACAAAGATGGCGTTCCAGGAGGTTGATAGAGCAGCATTTGCATACATGTTGTGCATTCTTCTTTGTTTGGAAGTCCGTATGAACGTATTACGTACGAATACGTATTTTAATACTTTGGTTTATTCATTTGTATTTTACAAGATTGGAAAAAATAAAATGTAGTTTGTATTAAATATTTTGAGGTACTGTATTTTGTGTATTTCAAATACTTGGCTTAAATACTTCTATAAAAACTTGTTTGACATGTGACGAGCTCCCTAATATCAGGACTACCCTGTTGACTACATTGAGGAATTTTACAGAGTGTTAACACCTACTGCCATCTCAATTGATCGCCTTCAAGGTCCAATATCATGTTACTATGGTGAGCTTTTGCCAACTCTCTGTGCAATTCAGGCAAAACTTGCAAGCTTCATACCTGCAGTACTGTTCGCATGTTTTGCAAGCTACCATAGCGGGCTTTCAGAAGAGGTTCAGCAATTTCTTGCAGCTGGAGACTGATGTCAACGAAGCCATTCTAGCGGACAGTAACCCACCCATACTTCAAGATGAGGTGGTTGCCTCCTAGACTTTCTGAGAAGAAGAGGATTCATCAACTCATTCTGCACTCAGCTGAAGAGCTTGGTCTTCTGTTAGAGAGTGATGCTACATCATCAAGCACCACTGAGAATGATGAGTGATGAGTTCTTTGTCTTTTCTAATCATGGTAAGGAAAACATCATTACACTTTACAAGACTAAATAATATCATTATTATGTCACATTTTTACCTTTTAGTGATAAATGTACAATTTCAGTACTTAGACATTGAATAGCACTGTTTGTTTTGTGATTGTCTATTGTCTTCAATCTCAACAGGAAATGATAACCAGATGGAGAGCCAGGCCTTACCAAGCCAGAGCAAGGCCCTTCCCCTACCCCTATCCCTTGCCCCTTGCCCCCTGAAACTGAGCAACAATGGGTAGGGGTTGGAAGTCAACCCCTATGAATTGGGACACCACTTCAACAATGACATACGTCATCAGTAGTCTCTGCCAGTTTTTACCTAAGCAGACACGACAGGCTTTTGCCAGAAATCCAACATGCCGACTGCAGCTGTGGTGGTCTCTGTTGCGTGGGCTATTGTCATCTTTTTACGGTTTCATTCTGAACTAAACAATGTTTACCGTTTCTGCAGAATGGGCTTACAATGCTAGTCTTCGGGGCAGCAAGTACGAGTGAACCCGTCAGTTGCTTGTAAACTGTTACAAACGCAATGAGCTAGCCAGCATTCGCGGTTCCCAATAGAAAAAAGTAACACCGTCACAGCACAGAATGACACGCATACCATTTGAACGAACACAACCCCAGATTTTCCAAGGCTAAACCTATGATATTGCTTGCAATTACTTGGGTTACAATATCGAAATAACTGTGTTGCACCGACGCTCGCAATTCGTTCACAACTTCCATGCAATTCCATGCATCAACCGATCACTCAAGGTCACAAATAACGTTACACTACTTAATACAGTACTAGCGATTTTTTCGTCTGTATTTTATAAAGAAAATGGCCATTACGCATTGGAACAATGTTAAACTTAAGACAATACAGCGGTTAACACAATTTTTCAACCGTAAATAATGGAGAAAATACTTTTGTGAACTAGTTTGGTCTCTGTACTTGTCGTTGCAGCCATCTTGCTGGTGATTCGCAAGGCATTCTGAGAAAATGCTCATACCCCTCTGTCTGGAGTGTGCCTCTGAAAAATCTTCGTTTGGAGGGGTATATAGCCCTACCACTTTCCCCTACCCCTCTGCCCTCAGGAGAAATGGGACACCCCTACCCCTACACGTGCACGTGCAAACTGGAGGGGTAGGGGAAAGGGGTAGGGCCAAGGGGTGTAATGGGATTCAGCCTTAGAGACCCTTCACTTCCTAGAGGATCCCAGAAAGAACCTGGCTTTACTGGATTCATATCAACTCATCAAAATACTTTTTTGTAAGATTCAACACCACATTACCATCGTCAGCACCGGTCGAGCGCTTGTTTTCTTTTGCTGGCATGGTCTACCGGGCTCATAGAAGGTCATTAACTGCTGAAATGCTGGAGAAGTTGGTTGTGCTTACAAACAACTAAAATGTGCTTGTCTGTGATTTCTGTTTTGGTGTTTTGCAGTCTAATACAACTTGTCTTGATAGCTGCATGTATTAAGATAGTTTGAATCCATTTTGAATCCATTTTTATTTCTTTTATGCTCCTCAGTTTGAAACACACGAACAGAAACAGTTGTTAGTTTCGGATGTCACTGATCTTATAGTAGTAGCAAAAGTAAAATAGCAAAAATATTTATTGTTCTTTCTACAGTACAAGCAGACAATTGATTACACAGGAGTTTGTGTTCTAAGTGTGTGCTACAATATAGCAATAACTTGCAGGTGATGGAGTGTCACCATTGTGAGAGACATTTTGATGTACACAATCATAATAATAAAAAAGACCTTTTTATTATCCTGTGCATATTTTTGTATTTTCAAATTGCTTGTATTTTAATGAAATACATTTTCCATGCCAGTATGTTATAATTTATTTTGTTATATTTCATGAACAGGTATTTGTAGTTTGTAACAAAATAGTTTTGGATGTATTTGTGCCCAGCTCTGCTAAAAGGGAACTTAATTAAATTTAGTGGCAGTGGCATTTCCAAAGGCATAATGGGCTATCTAACATGGGGACATCACCGAGAGTCATTATTATGTTTGATATGTTTGTGGTAGTTAATTATCATGAGGAATCAGAGGAATAACTATTCATGTCCCTATCGATGTCTACAAAAATATTGCGGGTAATGTCATTTGGGAGACCCTTTTTCTGTGCAGAACCATCTGTTTTAAAACCTAGATGAATGATACTGATTATTGTTACAATAGCTCAAAGAATGTCTTCCAATTCCAAAACCTCTGACAAGCAACTTAACCAATCATTTG
Organism: Coilia nasus; assembly: GCA_027475355.1. Classification (NCBI taxonomy): domain Eukaryota; kingdom Metazoa; phylum Chordata; class Actinopteri; order Clupeiformes; family Engraulidae; genus Coilia; species Coilia nasus. The sequence continues at coordinate 32,325,039 of CM050220.1, read as the reverse complement.
TAATGTAAACACTTTGTTATTATCACTCAACACATGTGGTGGTTAAGGAGTTGTGTTTGCAGCCTAAAGGTCACAGGTTCAATTCCTGACAGGTGGGTGGGGGGAAGTGACTGACCAGCACTTTCCTCCATCATCCCCCATGACTGAAGTGTATCTGGGCATGGCACGGACCCACACACTGCTCCCAGGCACAGTTGTCATGGCTGCCCCCTGCTCACATGTGTGATGGGTTAAATGCAGAGGTTGAATTTCGATGTGTGCACTGTGTACTGTGTAAGCACAAAGACCAGTGGGATTGACTGACATTCACATTGATTATTTGCCTATACTGTACATTGTAGAGCAGGGGTGTCAAACTCATTTTCACCGAGGGCCACATCAGCATAATGACTGCCCTCAAAAGGCCAAATAAAACTGTAAGACAGTATAAATGCAGCCAAAAGTAACTAAATGTAATATAAAATAAATGCAACTAATCCTTAATGTTAAATAATGTTAAATAATATACTTTTACTTATTCAAATTACAAATATGTCATATATATTTGCATAGATGTAAAAATGCTTGTTGCTCTGTTATAACATAACTCCTTTTAATTTGTCAGGTTTTGAAACCCACATTACTTCATCAATCAAAGATCAAATGATCTAAGTGAATAAGGATGTTGTCAGGCTAGCCTTACAGCCTGAAAGGCAGGACAGCAAGTCGATGCATGATGGTCGAACTGGATTTTATTTTCCCTCCCAAGCAGGAAAAGTGTCCAGAGAAAAACAAAAGAAAAAAAAACTCCAAACAAAATATTTGATAATAACATAAAGCAAGAACAAAAATATTTGCTGCACAATTCTCTCTCTGGTTGTAGTCAGGTGTTCACAGTAGCTCACCTTAAAACCAACTGACTGCAATTTGGTTTCCCCTGGGTTTTCCTAGCCCACGGATCCAACCAAAACATGTGCAAAATCAATCATGTTTAAAATGCTAAGAACCAGTACAAAAATACTCTGTTTAAAAACAAAAGATACTCCGGTTTTAAAATACACCAGTACACCACACACTTCATAAACACCATAAAATATATAAACACAAAAATACCCCTCTTCCCCACACACTGGTGCAACATGCATACCTCTGACGTGAGCTCTCCAAACTATAATATTGTGCCTTGAGAGCTCCCGTCAGGTCTTTCAGTCGACATCAGGAAGTCAACCTGCAACTACAAGGTAAGCTGTACTCATTTATAATTAGCTTACCAGTTTTCTAGCTATCTATTGTTTGCCAAAAGTAAAATGTTTGCCATGTCCTAAGTCCTTCATCTACAGTTGGCAACTCCTGAAGTAAAGCAAGTTATTGATGAAAGTTCGTTTTCGTGTTTGTTGTTGATGTTGACTCCCGTGACTGCCAGATGCATGCTCACGTTTGTGGTAAAATAAATAAAAGGGCTGTGTTTAAAAACGTGTGTCTGCGTGGTGTTTGTTAACACAGTAGCGTGGTGCACCGTTACAAAGGAAAAACAAGTTATGACATTAACATGGTCAATGCACCTTTTTGAGTTATTATAAGAAAAACAGACCTTCAGGCTTAAAATTTAAGCTCTCGCGGGCCACATAAAATGACGTGGCGGGCCCCATTTGGCCCACCGGCCTTGAGTTTGACACGTGTTGTAAAGGATCAGCCAGGCTACACATTTGTGAAGTGCAAGTTTCCAGACTGTAATCCTGGCCAAGACTGAACCAGCAAAGTACAGAGTGGCAGACGTGGTCTGGTATCCAGGTCCAGCAGTTGTTGAAGCAATGACCAGTAAGAACCAGATCCCCTCACCAAATAAAAAGAAAGGCTATGTGATCTATGCCTCACATTAAGCATTTCAAGAACCTGTTTTATTGGCATACCAAGTATGGCTCAATTCATCAGATACACTAGTTCACAGTTCACAGTTCAACCTTCAGCTTGCCATGCATGTTCCCTAGAGGCCATACATTTCAATGTGAGCACCACTCCTGCTATTTATTATGACCGCCGCTAGCAAAGCTAGCGAAAGCATCATATTGGTGTAGCGCCACCTAGTGATATGGGTAATTGCAAAAATTGGGATTTTGAATTGCCAATATCTTGGACCAAGAAAGTAGGAACTGCACAAAGTATGTCATGCACGATTAGACATCTAAAAGCACAGCACATGCCATAAAATATGGCCCATAGGGGGCACTGTAATTGTACAAAATCTAATTTTGCCTATTCCTTTCACAAATCACTCCTACACACTACACAAACACACAAAATGTCATTCATTCAAAACCCACATCCATGCCCACTTACAGGAAATCACTTCCTCACAAATTCTCACCTCACAACACTGCTCTACCACATACTCATCATACCAACAGTTCCCACATTTCAATACACTGCGGTGGTCATACCATGTACCACTATGTGGTACATCTAGTTGTTGTTTGTTTCTGTATTTATCCTACAGTGAAATTCTACATTTTATCTTGATTCTAGGGTGTCCTGTAACTTTTAGTGATTGGCAAAAGGTGAATTTTGGAAACATAAATTAGGGCTGAATGGTTTATTGTTTTCTGACCGAAATAGCTATTTCAGACAACACGATCACGTAAGCACCAAAGCAATTTTTTGTAGTGCTCCTGACTAACCCAGGATCTGTTGTGTCAACTATTTGACACATACATGCGTCTTTCTACCATCCTGCCAAGCTCACCAATCAGAAGCAGCATGCTGTCTGTTAAAACGGTTACCAAAAATGAATTTAAAAACATCCTCCCCATGCTGAACAGAAGATATGTGATTACCTCCCAAACCTACTTCAACCAGGCTGTCTACCCACAGCTGTGTAAAGAAGGAGTGCTAACAGAGCTGTTCAGTATAGTCAGTAGTACCCTGCCCTAAGAAGCTTTCAGCTTGGCAGGTAGCTAAACATAAAGTCAGCCAACAGTCAGACGTAGTTTCCCTTAAGTTGGCCTCTACTTTGTTTTGTGAAATTGACACACAGTAAAAAACAAAACACAAATAATGAGCATCCACGATTAAATATCAGGCCAAAGAGCCATGTTGTTTGAAATGACAGTCAGAGCACATCCTCAACAGTAGTGATGGCACTCCATCACACTGCCCTCCCCTTTGAAAAGCACTTCACACACAGTCAGGTGTCAACGCATCTCCCATTCCAGGGTGCTCAACATACTCATGCTTCACTCATCCCTGGGCTCCATCGCACCTAACCTAGGTCTTTTATATGGGTCATACAGTACGTGCCCCTCCGATGGCTTCACAGCAACCATCCTACTTCTGACACCAATTTATACCAATTGGGGTGAGAGCAGTCACCCCACTAACCTTGAACCTGGGTCTCCAGGGTACCAGTTCCAGCAGCAGCAGAAACATCTGCAGCTGTATCATGCTTATTCAGTAAGACCCTGTACACTCGCTCCTTAGCAGCTGCAGCCAGTAAAGATTGCTTCTTTTATCAAGACCAGACTAAAGATCTTTATGAGGTGTCTTCTTTTAATGCATGCAAACAACTGAAAGAAGCATTACAAGAGGGTAACAACCAGCAGATGATGCACGTTGATTTTGATTTATTATTATATTTTGAATCAAAGGTGTTTTTGAGTAGTTCATTGACATTTTAATGGTTAAAACATTTTTGTATAAAACATATTAAGTTCTGATGTTGAGAAAAAATATTATTATTAATAATATAATATTATTAATTATTAAAGAGCAGACATTTTGCATTACTAGTCAATTCAGAAAGACATGTGTTTAAGGCCACTAATAAGCCCAACCCCAAGTAGGTGAAAGGTTAGCTAAATCCCTGAGCCTAAAACCTTGAAAACTGAATATGCCCTTGAAACTCCAATGAACCAAGCAAGAGAGGCAAAGTCTATTTATAGTATGTCTACAGTTGACACAACAGAGATTCTGTATGCGTACACAGGTAGATGTGTGTGTGTTTGTGTGTGTGTGTGTACACGTACACGTGAGTCATACATATGCGTGCGTATCTCCTTTTTGCCTCTCTGTAACTTACGTAGCACTAAAACAGGTCTGACACCTCACCTGGCCTGTCTCATAGGGGCTTACTACACGGCTGGATACCAGAAGCTAGTAAACACTCTGTATTTTATGTGACAACAAGGATGGCAGCGTGCTTGGGTGACAGCTGCTTTTCTTGCTCTCGCTCTGTATTGTTCTCTCTTTTTTTCTCCATTTCTCTCTCTCAATCCCTCTATGTCCACCCCTATCTCATTTTCTTATTCTGTCTGTCTTTCTCTCTCTCTCTCTCTCTCTCTCTCTCTCTCTCTCTCTCTATCCCTTTACCTTAGTGCTTCTGTCCCTCTCTCTTGTTCTCTCTCTGTGTCTTTGTCTGTCTGTCTGTCTGTCTGTCTGTCTGTCTCTCTCTCTCTCTCTGTCTGTGTGTCTGTCTGTCTTAGTCTCTCTCTCTTACTATGCTCAGGGTGCTGGCTCCAGATACAACCAACCTCATTCAGCCTCTAGTACTCACTACCTTGCTCATTACCTTGATATGCCAAATGTACTTGTGATGTACTGTACTGAAAGGTCCCTTAGTACTACCTTTGCTGAAAGTGGCATTGTGGGATAGGAAGACATTGTGATACTGGCTATCTGTATGTAATTATTTATTGTGATATTTGCTGCCTGTATGTAATGGAGGCATGTTTGTCTTGAACAAACACGGAAGGTGGCATTTTCAACAAGAATCAGAATCAGCTTTATTGACCAAGTATTCTTACATATACAAGGAATTTGACTCCGGAAGATGTTAGCTCTCTATACACATAACACAGAACGTAATACAATACAATAAATACAATAGACTAAACAAGTATGTGTACTTGTATTGCACAGTAGGGACAACAATATACAATATACAATATACAGTAGGGACAACAATATACAGTAGGGACAACAATATACAATATACAATATACATACAGGTACCCAATATGGGCAATAATGAACAAGTAGGCACATGGTGTTACAGTGGGTTAAAGAACCGGTATGACAATATACCAATAAGGCGAATAAGGGGGGGGGCACAAAAAGAGTCCTGAGTTGCTGGGCAGGGGACACCTAGGTAAGTCTTTGCTTGTGTCATGTGCAAGAGAAGCGCTGGGGGGGGAATACAAGGGCATAACAGTAAGCATATACACATGTGCATGTATGTATGTATGCATGTGTAGTTCAGCTGTTCAGTAGGGTGATGGCAGTGGGGAAGAAGCTGTTTTTGTGTCTGGTAGTTTTGGTGCGCAGGGATCTGTAGCGTCTACCAGAGGGAAGGAGGTCGAAGAGGGTGTGTGCAGGGTGAGAGGGGTCTTTGATTATGTTCTCTGCCCGCTTCCTGGACCTCCCAATGTACAAGTCCTGGAGGGAGGGCAGGGGGGCACCGATGATTTCAGCAGACCGAATTGTGCGCTGTAGTCTGTGTTTGTCTTGTTGTGTGGCTGCTCCAAACCAGACTGTGATGGACGAGCAGAGGATGGATTCTACTACAGCTGTGTAGAAGGTCACCAACAGTTCTTGTGGTAGGCCATGCTTCCGCAGCTGGCGTAGGAAGTACATCCTCTGCTGAGCCTTTTTGAGGATGGCGTTGATGTTGGACTCCCACTTCAGGTCCTGAGAGATGATGGATCCCAGAAACTTGAAAGAGTCCACCTTTGATACTGGGCTGTGGGATATTGTGAGGGGGTGCAGCAGTGATGGGTGCTTCCTGAAGTCCACAACCATCTCGACAGTCTTTAGTGCGTTGAGTTCTAGGTTGTGTTGGCTGCACCAGAGCACCAGCTTGTCAACCTCCTGTCTGTATGCAGACTCATCACCATCCTGGATAAGCCCAATGACAGTGGTATCGTCTGCAAATTTCAGGAGCTTGACCGCTGGGTCATTGGAGGTGCAGTCGTTTGTGTACAGAGAGAAGAGCAGCGGTGAGAGGACACAGCCTTGGGGAGCACCGGTGCTGATAGTCCGTGTACCGGATGTGACACCTCCGAGCCGCACATGTTGGCTCCTGTCGGTCAGGAAGCTGGAGATCCACTGACAGATGGCAGGAGACACAGTTAGCTGGGAGAGTTTGGTGGTGAGGATATCTGGGATAATGGTGTTGAACGCCGAGCTGAAGTCCACAAACAGAATCCTGGCGTAGGCCCTTGGTTGGTCAAGGTGTTGCAGGATGAAGTGCAGTCCCATATTCACTGCATCGTCCACTGACCTATTTGCCCTGTAGGCAAACTGCATGGGGTCAAGCCGGGAGCCTGTGATCTTTTTGAGGTGGGACAACACAAGGCGTTCGAAGGACTTCATGACAACTGAGGTCAGGGCCACAGGTCTGTAGTCATTTAGTCCAGAGATGGAGGGTTTCTTGGGGACTGGGATGATGGTAGAGCTTTTGAAGCATGAGGGAACTTCGCATAGCTCCAGTGATCTGTTGAAGATCTGGGTAAAAATTGGTGCCAGCTGGATGGCACAGGCCCTGAGACCGGAGGGTGTTACTCCATCTGGACCTGGAGCCTTCCGGACATTTTGCCTCTCAAAGAGGCGACGGACGTCCTCCTCGCAAATGATGAGTGTGGATTGGGGGGCGGGTGGTGGATTGGGGGGGTGAAGCCAGGTGGGTGGAGGGGTCTGCAGTTGATCTGGCGGGGGGAGGGGTGTGAATGTCTCCTTCTCAAATCTGCAGTAGAAGGCGTTCAGGTCATCAGCAAGGCCGTTGCTGGCCTCAGCAGGGGGGGGGTGGTCTTTTGTAATTCGTGATGTCCTGAAGCCCTCTCCATAGTGCCGTGGTGTCGTTAGCTGAAAACTGGTTTTTCAGCTTTTCAGAGTATTGCTTTTTAGCTGCTCTTATTTCTTTTGTGAGTGAGTTCCTGAGTGCCTTGAAGAGAGGCTTATCCCCATTTCTGTAGGCCTCCTCCTTGGCTTGGCGGAGCTGGCGGAGATTCGGGGTGAACCATGGTTTGTTGTTGTTAAATATGCGGAAAGTTTTTGTTGGCACGCAAACTTCCTCACAGAAACTAATATATGAGGTGACGGTATCTGTCAATTCGTCCAGGTCAGCTGTGGCCTCCTCGAAGACACTCCAGTCTGTACAGTCAAAACAGTCCTGTAGTTCTTCCTTTGCCTCCTCCGTCCACTTCTTTGTTGACCTGATCACAGGTTTAGCTGTTTTTAACTTTTGTTTGTAGGTAGGAATAAGATGAACCAGGCAATGGTCTGAGCGGCCTAGTGCCGCTCGGGAGACAGAGTGATATGCATCCTTGAGAGAAGTGTAGCAGTGATCCAATATGTTGTTGTCCCTGGTAGGACAGTTGATGTGCTGTCTGAATTTTGGAAGTTCGTTTTTTAGGTTAGCTTGGTTAAAATCCCCTACAATGATAAGCAGTGAGTCGGGATAAGTTTGTTCTGATGAGTTAACCTGGTCAGCGAGAGTTTGCAGAGCTTCACTCACGATAGCCTGAGGTGGGATGTAAACACCGGCTAGAATGAATGAGGAGAACTCCCGCGGTGAGTAGAAGGGTTTACAGTTCAAAAAAAGTGATTCGAGGTTTGGGCAGCAGTGTTTGCTGAGAACCGTAACATCTGTGCACCAACCTTCGTTAATGTAGAAGCATATTCCACCACCCTTCGTCTTTCCCGATAACAAGAGCAGCAATGCTGGTTATGAAATGTCACCACTATTATAGAAAAAACAAACATATAATGTTTTCCAAAACAATAAATGTGACAAGCAGTTTTGTGAGCACCCCACCACAAATTTCATCCAATTTCTCTGCATAATAAATCTTACATCAAAGAATGATGATATCCTCCCAAAACCACAATGAGATCATCTGCAGATAGGAATTCATGATTGTGCCAGATATCTCACCCACACTAAGATCTAAGAATAAAATAGAAGTTGCAAATGAAATATCGTAAATAGTTCTTAGATATTACAGTATGTATAGATTGTAAGTACTGAAAACATGATATCCGTAACTGAGATTTTTATAACTCCCCTTTCATGTGGCGTTTAATACGTTTTGGCTATTCAGACTTTTTTTTTCTGCTGGTCCATCTGTTCACTCGTTTAGCTACGTGTATTTATCCTCTAAGCTGCATGTTTTTGTCTGTTCTTCATCTATTATCATTTGTAATCCTTTATGTTACACATTTGGCAGAGATACTACAAAAGAGCTTCAATCCCTGGTCTGGGAGAATAAATTTGACTCAAACACTCAGAAGAGACAGAAATGCATTAGTCACCATTTTATCACATTCCATTGTTTCTTAAAATGGCCAATTTAAAGGTATTCATCAAATCCATTTCATTTTATATTAAAAAGGGAAGACTTTGATGTGATCTCAGTGGCTTTATTTTTTTCTCCTGAGTTTGGAGGCTTAGAAGTGCTATGCAGCTGATCATATTTTCAGGTGCCTATAATGTGAAGTCAATGGTCAGCTTTAAAATCATCCCAGTTCCAGCTAACATAGCATAGGCATCGTCTACCCACAGTGACATTCATGCACAGTTGCATGAAAATATGCAATTGCATTTCCTTAATCTCAAAGGCATCCCAATGTCGGCCAGCTAAATCATGTGTAAAACCACAATGGCACATTGTGGTGCCATTGCATGCTCTCAACAACTCCGTAAATCAAGCACTCTGACACATAATTACCGTGTTTTTATGAATTCTGCCAAGGTGCCCTGTCAGGCATGACTACATACACAGAATCCTATTCTTAATTCAGCCATTCTCTTCAGAACATTCACTGACCACTCTTTGCTTTCAGAGTGTTAGTCATCAGTCCTTCGAGCCATATATTGAAGAATATGTTGAAAACATTGCTCTAAATTTCTAGAACATGTCGACATTGTTGTGCATTTTCCTTAAAGGTGTACTTCCATTGTGTTTTCATTAAATTTGCGGTGTTCTCTAGTATTAATAATTGCCCTGTGCGCTGGTTTTGATAAAAAAAAATGTTCTAGTGCTTCTGTTTCAGGCTGTTTTAGTTTGGTGGAGGGGGTGGGGCCGGGAGAACGACACGATTTCACCAGAGGCGTGTCACGCTCCCTGCAGCTTCCTTTGCCCCACAGTCAACTTGATAGATAGAGTAAGGTAAAGGGGAAAAGTCAACTTCACAGCGCTAAAACTGCACACAGAATGTCTTCGGAGATACAGCCTTGTGTTTGATCCTGAATCCGAAGAGGAAGGAGAGATGGCACAAGCACAGTCGCTTCCTGACCGTTTGTCAATGAACGTTTCAGAATGGTAATATTTGCATGACAAAACAGTGCAAGTGCCCGGTTAAATGCAGTTCAGTCATTCAACTAGCCTGCTAATCTTATGCGAGTCAGTCACAGGCTAACATAATTTCAAGCCCATTCGGTCAGTTTCTCTTATGCATTTGCACGTCTACGTCACGCCGCAGGCACTTTTCGCATTGGCTCGTTTTTCCGCCTATTGTCTTCTTTTGACATATAGAAAATGGGGGTGGAAAAACATTTTGATATGCAGCATGCATATGCAACTCGGGGTGACCTATCATATTTCAAAAGAGCAAGTACTAAACGGTTTCTCGTGGAAGTACACCTTTAAATTTGATTTAGCTGTTGTTCTTATCCAAAGCCACCTACTGTCAGGGGCTAGGTAATGAGGACCCAAGAGCACCACATTCCAAACTTCACAAACTTTATTTAAACAGGGAGAGGGGTGTTTGAGGAGAGTGTGTGAGTGAATGTAAAGAGTGTGGGACGAGGGCTCCAGCTACTTGTGGAACAGGGAGAGCATGTATGTAACACGATAGGCAGACAGATGGTTAATCCAACAGAGCCGGAACGGGGCGCCGACTGAGGACTCTGGCAGAGGGGCAGATGTGTGGTTGACTCCACCACAGGCTGGGAAACCAGGCAGGCAGTTGTTACACCGGACTGGATCTCAATGGTACTGGAGACCACTAAATCACCACTGGGACTCGAAGGATGAGCGGCTGGCTGAGGTGCGGACACACACAGGGCAGACAGGACAGGGCCGAGGCGAACTCTTCCTCGAAGACTCACTCTGCTGAACAAGGCTAATGACGAGCTGAATCTTCCTTCCAGGAAGCAGAGACATAGACAAGGGATTAGCAGATAACAGAGTCAAGGACAGGTGGCAGGTGCGGGAGTGACAAAGTCCAACAAGACCAGGGTTGCGTAGGCACTGGTAAAGGCTGGAGCAACCCTGCTGGCGGTTGATTAGAGGTCTTGAGTTGGTTGCAGGTGGGGCATGCACTTATAAAATCCCGGATGTCTCTTCTTAATGAGGGCCATCAAAACCGTTGGGAGAGCAGATAGAGAGTACGGGTAACCCCGGGATGGCAGGCTAGACGATAGACGAATTGTGCCCCCACTGAATCACCTGGGACCTCAGGTTTTCCAGGACAAAGAGGCAGTGGGTGGGACACACACTGGGACCAGAGTGGCGACGACACAGGAGCTCGAGAGAATGGTGGTAGGATTCTCGGTAGACACCTTGTCTTTCTGTAACATGCGGGACAGGGCATCCGGTTTGGCATTGTGAGAACCGGGTCGATTAAAGAGGGTGAAATTAACAGAGTAAAGAATAATGACCAGCAGCACTATCAGGAGTTCAACTTCTTGGCAGTCCCAAAGTATTCCAGATTTTTATGATCAGTCCAGACCAGAAACCGAACCTTCGACCCCTCCAACAAGTGGCGCCACTCCTCCAGGGCAAGTTACCAATGTCATAATTCCGCTCAGCTGGTGATAACCTTCGGGAGTAGAAGGCATAGGGATGCAATTTGCAGTCCTCCGCTTCCCGTTGAGAGAGCACAGGTCCGAACATCCGAAGTGTCCACCTCTACCACAAACTGTCATTCTGCTTCTAGATTCTGGAGGAAGGGAGCGGAGGTGAAATGAGTCTTAAGAGTCTCAAACACTGTGTCTGCCGCCGGGGACCACTTATATGGCTGTTTAGTACTGGTCAGGGAGGTGAGAGGAGACGCAACTGAGCTGTAGTTACGAATGAACCTACGATAGAAGTTGGCAAATCCCAGGAACTGCTGCAGCAGGGACTGGCCAAGACATCACTGTGGAGACCTTAGCAGGGTCCATTTGGATGCTACCCTCTGCCACAATGTTTCCCAGGAAGGCTACAGACTTGGCATGGAATTCACATTTCTCTGCCTTTACGTAGACCGAGTTTTCAAGGAGGTGACGAAGGACCAACTGTACGTGACGGGTGTGTTCTGCCATGATTTTAGAAAACATTAAAATGTCGTCCAAATAAACAAAGACGAATTTATTTAATGTATCCCAGAGAATGTCATTAACCACAGCCTGGAATACAGCTGGGGCATTAGTGAGACCAAATGGCATGACAAGGTACTTGTAGTGGCCAGTAGGGGTGTTGAATGCTGTCTACCACTCGTCGCACTCCCTCACACGCACCAGATGATTAGCATTCCTGAGGTCCAGCTTAGTGAAAATGGTGGCCCCCTGAAGCACTTTGCAGGCAGAGGACAACAGTGGCAGAAGGTACGCCGGCTGGAGAGGAGGATGGACGGATGATTGCGGCTACCAAGGAGTCGTTGATGTAGTCCTCCATGGCTTTTCTTTCAGGGGTGGACAGGGAGTATAGATGTCCCTTTGGCGGTGCCGTTCCCAGCAGGAGATATGAAAGCCTGCGAAAGTTCTGCCAGGAAGACGACATTGGCTGGAACGCGCGCTGTCTCCGACCAATCAGCGGCAGCCACCTGCTTTATAATGACCTGTCTAATTTACCTTTTTCGCTGCTTCAGGTGCCGACGTTTTGACGCATCCTCCTCCCTCCCCACCACCACCAGGTCGGTCCCTGTCCATCCGCCTGGGGGGAAAATTCTGGGTTCTGCTAAACGGCAACGGTTGGTTCTGCCGGATCCCAACAATGCAAGACCCAGGCTGATGACCGGACCTACGCCAAAGAATATCTACTTTCTAATTAATGTTCAGTTGTTTATTCTGACCATATTAAAATGCTTTAATTGGAATTCTTATTCTCTCAGTCTTTCTGGCCGAACTATAGCACAGTCATAAGGATGGTACAGGGACAGAGAAATGGCTTTTGATTTATTAAACACCTTCTTGAGTTCACTGTAACTCATGGGGACATTAGAGCTGGTGGTCTCTGGGCTGGTCGGTAACACAACTTCTCTCAGTCCCTTCCCTACTCCTGTATAGTTCCAGCGTCCCATTCCAGTCGGGGGTTGTGCTGACAAAGCCACAGATAGCCCAGGATAAGAGGTTGCCCAGGAGAACGGAGGAGGTGGAACGGGATTTCATGACAACAGCATAGTCAAAGGGATTGTGTGATGGGTGACCGTGCCAAGGACATGTCCGTCCAGGGCTCAGGCAGGGACAGGTCAGGGCCCCAAGCCCAGCTGTCGAGCAAGCTCTGCATCCACAATGCGTTGCTGATGTTCTTCCAGGGAGAGGGTGGCGCGACCCACCTCCATGGGCTCGGGCTGATTACCAGAAACACACGGTGGATCCAAAGATGATGCGGGTTCACACCGGGTACGGACGGGAGCGGACGACTGGCTCTGACACCTCTTCTTGTGGGCTTGTATCCGTCAGTCGATGTGGACAGCGAGGTCGATGGCGGCATCTAGCGGTGACAGTAGATCGTAGGACACCAGCTTCTCCTTGATCCACCACTGCGGCAGTGTTCCACAAGCTGCGCCTCGCCAGTGTACATAAGTCGATTGAGTAGTCCTCCACAATCCGGTCCCCCTGGCGAATGCTCATAAGCACCTGGGAGGTCTCCACTGTTGAGGTTCCTAGATTAAACACCTTGAGCTTTTCCACCAAAAGGCGTGAACAAGGCACAGGCTGGTGTCTGCTTTTCAGACTCGCCTGTTCCCCACAGCCGAGTCCGACCAGTCAGTTGAGTAATGACATACAGTTGAACTCTAAATTATTAGCCCCCCTTAAATTTTGGAACATTTCCCCAAATATCCTCCAAATGTTTAAAGCATTGATAAAAATTGACATACACAAACAATCACCAGTGCTATTCAGATGTTTTTGATGCATTTTGGAATATGAAATTAGTTTTAAGCTGTCTTTATATGAAATATGGTAAAAATAAGTTGGTCAAAAATATTAGCCCCCATGTGGATTCTTGCTTTTAAAACACAGTTAATTAACCAATCAGCTTTTAAACAACACCTGTGCAATCAATTGGCTTCCTAGCAACACCTGCAGTCAATTGGCTCCATTCAACAGTTTAAAAGGACTCCAAGGAACAGGGCATTTGAATGCATGAGGAGGATTACTATTTGTCACAATGCCAAAGACTAAAGAAATCAGTCTTGAACTCCGACAAAAGATTGTGGAGGCTCATGACAAGGGCCAAGGCTACAATGCCATTTCGAAGAGGTTCACAGTCTCCAGAACTGCAGTTCGGTGCATCATTGTTAAGTACAAAGAGACAAATTCGGTCAAGAACAAACCTGGTCGTTGACGCAAGTGTAAGATCGCAAGAACTTTTGAAAGAAAAATTGTCAGAGATGTCCGTAAAGGGCCCCGTACATCTGCAAAGGTAATTGTTGCTGACCTGGCCTCTTCTGGAGTTTGTGTGTCAAGGCACACTGTTGTGAGGGCTCTTCATCGGGGTGGGCTTCGGGGCTATTGTCCCAGAAGAACCCCCTTACTAAAACATCGTCACATCAGAGCCCGACTAAAGTTTGCCCGTGAGTACTTGAAGAAGAAAGATGACTTTTGGAAGTCTGTGCTTTGGTCAGATGAGACGAAATTGGAGCTGTTTGGGCATATGGACATTGCCTATGTATGGCGAAGAAAGGCAGAGGCCTTCAACCCTGTGAACACAGTTCCCACAGTTAAACATGGTGGTGGCAGCATCATGCTGTGGGGCTGTTTTGCAGCGTCAGGTACAGGCAGTCTGGTTCGGGTGCATGGCACCATGAAAAAGGAAGATTACCTAAAAATTCTGAAGGAAAACATGCAGAAGTCTGCTCACACTTTGCTCTTGGGTCGTCACTGGGTCTTCCAGCAAGATAACGACCCAAAGCATACATCTAAAATAGTCCAGCAATACTTCAAGGATACCAAGACCAACGTTATAGAGTGGCCTGCCCAGAGCCCAGATCTCAATCCAATAGAAAACCTGTGGCAAGTGCTGCAAAAGACGTCCGTGCACGAAAACCATGCAATTTGGGCCAGTTGGAACAGTTTGCAATGGAGGAATGGGCCAAAATTCCTCAGGAGACCTGTGCCAACCTAGTGAAAAACTATTCAAAGAGGTTGTTGTCAGTTGTGGGTCAAAAAGGGTACACAGTTGACTACTAATGGTCAGGGGGCTAATAATTTTGAACATCTAACTTTTGCTATTTTTTGTTGAAACTCGTTAGACAATGTCTTCATAGTGCATTTATTTCAATAAAAAACATTTGTTGTCAATGGTCATTTTCATGGAGAAATCAATAATTATGTTCAATTTCACAAGGGGGGTTAATAATTTTGAGTTCAACTGTAGCCCACATTAGCTCCTGTGGCAAAGGCCCTGGGTTGCAGTAAAAAATGCAGCTGACAGCTGACAAGCAAGGGACGGACCTGGGATGGGTCACCATTGAAACCCTCCAAGTTTCTGATCCTGGGCTCGGGTGCACCGGTACAGGGGCCGGTTGAACAGGAGGTGGCGGAGTGCCCTGGGTCGTGAGTAGCTGGAGGACAGGGGCAGGGAAAGCCAAGACGGTCCAGTTCAGTAACAAAGAGTCAGAGTAGCAAGGTTGCAGAGCAGGAACACCATGGGTCATTCCATGCCAAACCACTCAATTTTTTTCCACCCCCCCTCCAATTTTGATGACATTTGGCATGCTCATGGGCATCCTTGAGAAATGACAACATACCAATTTTCAGCTCATTCGGACCATTTTTCACGAATCTAGAGAGTTTTGAAAATGTCACCGTTTTTGCATCGATTAGTGACCATGCAACAGAAAAGTGGCTACATTTTGCAAACCCATCACTCGATTTTCATAAATTTTGTATCATTACAAAGGGGAGACATTCCCCTTTCAAATGATATATAACACGATGACCTTTCAAGGTCATTGCATTTTCAAGGTCATTTCATATGCGCTTGACCTTTGACCTAATTTTTCAGACAATGAGTATCGATCAATTTTGACGAAATTTTATTATCTGTTAGGCAAAGAAGTATCAATTATGCCTGCAAAGTTTCAGTTTGGAGAATCAAATGGTTTGGGAGATATTCAAGGAAGTCTGTTTGATATACAGGGTGTTCCAGAAATAAATACAGGCAAAAATGCAATATCAAGTACCATTTTACACTCACATACAAATGTATGGTAAATGGTGTCATAATGACCTTAAATACCTTGAACCTGCAGCTAAATGGCAAGGTTGCTTGATTAGAGATGCTCAAGCCATACTAGATTC
This sequence comes from Coilia nasus, assembly GCA_027475355.1. Classification (NCBI taxonomy): domain Eukaryota; kingdom Metazoa; phylum Chordata; class Actinopteri; order Clupeiformes; family Engraulidae; genus Coilia; species Coilia nasus. Next base: position 32,309,558 of record CM050220.1, on the reverse strand, counting down.
TGCACAAAGTTGTCTAGCAGCCAAGTACTATAGAATACCACAGGTCTTAATCTCTGTTATAGTCACTTTCCCCAAACTGGTCAACATTGCCACAAATGGCTGGATGCAAAAAAATGTCTGAAAGGCTGTTTTATGGAAATGAATGAATCTTTCTTCATGGAATTTTACCAATAGAAATCATGTCAGTATTTGGTTGTGTTGCTGGATCATGCTCTTGATAAAAAAAAGACAATTCAAATATTATCATGATAAAACACCAAGTGTATGTGACCCATCACACCAAAACAGGTATTAAGTGGCATGTGGTGGTTCTAAGATACGGCCCAATATAGTTGCAGAGGTCATGCTGGGCCAATTTTGTGTTTTACACATTTTTGTTTAATTAGGCTTGTGGACTTTCACCTTCTGACCATAAAATCAACAAACTACAAATTGCTACTTTCTCAGCAGTTTCTGTCACGTCATATCAGATACATCAGAATTTGCAATTTTCTTCTTTTCAGACTGTGAATTAGTACTGTACTGAGTAGTAAGTACTGTGAGGATTTCTGTTGGTGAACTTCCATGAAGAAAGATTCATTCATTTCCATTAAACAGCCTTTCAGACATGTTTTGCATCCAGCCATTTGTGGCAATGTTGACCAGTTTGGGGAAAGTGACTATAACTGAGATTCAGACCTGTGGTATTTTACATATAGTACTTGGCTGCTACTTGGTGCAGAATCTAGTATGGCTTGAGCATCTCTAATCAAGTAACCTTGCCATTTAGCTGCAGGTTCAAGGTATTTAAGATCATTATGGCACCGTTTACCATACATTTGTATGTGAGTGTAAAATGGTACTTGATATTGCATTTTTGCCTGTATTTATTTCTGGAACACCCTGTATATCAAACAGACGTCCTTGAATATCTTCCATAGCACTGTTTACAGCAAATTTGTGTAGCCTAAATGTAAATATAAATGTTACTACTTGACATCGCTTATTTGCCAGCATTTATTTCTGGAACACCCTGTATATCAAAAAGTCTTCCTTGAATATCTCCCAAACCATTTGATTCTCCAAAATAAAACTTTGCATGCACAATTAATACTTCTTTGCCTAACAGATAATAAAATTTCGTCAAAATTGATCGATACTCATTGTCTGAAAAATTAGGTCAAAGGTCAAGCGCATATGAAATGACCTTGAAAATGCAATGACCTTGAAAGGTCATCGTGTTATATATCATTTGAAAGGGGAATGTCTCCCCTTTGTAATGATACCAAATTTATGAAAATCGAGTGATGGGTTTGCAAAATGTAGCCACTTTTCTGTTGCATGGTCACTAATCGATGCAAAAACGGTGACATTTTCAAAACTCTCTAGATTCGTGAAAAATGGTCCGAATGAGCTGAAAATTGGTATGTTACCATTTCTCAAGGATGCCCATGAGCATGCCAAATGTCATCAAAATTGGAGGGGGGGTGGAAAAAAATTGAGTGGTTTGGCATGGAATGACCCCCATGAATCTCGAAGACGATCTGACAATGAGACAGATCCTGGGGTAGAAATACAGAGAGGTAATCAGCAGAGTAACGAGAGACAGATGCAGTGGCTGGCAGAGTAAGTGTCAAGGAACATGGTCGGTGATAGAAAACAGGTGGAAAAATACCCCAGTGGCTGGCAGGTGGTACGGTGGCTGGCAGAGTAAATGCGAATAGGTGTGGCCGGTGATGGAGAACAGGTGTGGTGGGAAAAATACCTCAGACTGGTGAGGCAGCGAGCAGGCTCATGACACCTACAGCACAGGGATAGAGGGAAAGTCCCCCTGAAGCAATGTGGTGTTACATGCCTTGCTCATTGGTACCTCAGATGTGGCAGGGGTACTGGTTATTTATTTCCCAACCCACATTTCCCCTACTGGTATTGTAATCAAACATGTGACCCTCCAATCCTGAGACTAACTTCTCAAACATTAGGTTAACCAACTGCATACCATTACACCACACAGTTTTTCATATTTTTCCACATTCCATTAATTATCATGCTGCACATCTCCATCTCTGCTGGATTGTAATGGAAAAGCTACTAAGTAACACTAAACACTGAACACTGTATTATGCTGGAGGCAGCTCTAATTGTGAGAAATGATGGTTTGTGTGGCTGTGGCATTCAAGTGGTAATTGATTTGTGTAGTAAAGGGAGATACAGCCATATGCCATTGGCACATAAATCTGACCTTTCAACCTATGTGTCATGGCAAAAATTGAGATTTATCCTGCAAGGCTATGTTTTTTCCTAGTCTCAAGTGCCAGTCACAACCTCAGCTGTCTGCTCTTGGCTATCTGAAGTGGAACTCAGGGTTCATTCTGAGATATTTTTTTCCACTCACCACAATTGCAAAGGATGGTTATCTGAGAGCCTGCAGCCTTACCGTTGGCTCAAACCAGTCTGGCCATTTTTGGTTGACCTTTCTCATCAACAAGGCATTTCTGTCCACAACATTGCCACTCACAGAATGTTCTGTTTTTGTTTTTCACCCCACTGTAGACACCACTCTGTGTGAAAATCCCAAGTGATTAGCTGTTACTAAAATATGCTAACCAGCCAAATTAGTAGCAAAAGCTACTTTTTTTCTTGTTTGAATGGTATATGTTGGGTTACCCCAATGGTCCCAGATCCTAAAACACACATTTGGTTCATGGACAAGTTACTCAGCTTGTAACCTGACGTCATTGACAAGTCCCAAGAAGTTTCCGCTCACCACTCCTTCACACAGAGGTGTACCATGTACTGAGTAGCAACACTTACCAAGTATTTAGATGTTTGTACTATACACTTAACATATGAGTGCCTTTACCCAGAACTATGGATGAGAAAATTGTCATATTTCTAGGAGTTTCTTTCGTGGAAACACAATAGATATTGCTATCCAGAAACCAGGCACCTGTGGATAACTTTTCAAAAACAAATGCTGCTCATTAATCTTTCATTGTTTGCCACAGGCTGGGAGTTGATTTCTTAATGTCTGAAGCATCTTGAGAAAATGAATAAGGTGTTCTGCACTAGCCATTCATGCCAAGCCAGAGGCTCACGTTACAGTTCACCATTCTCACTGGTGAATAAAACCTGAGCCACCTAAATTTAGCCACCATCCATCCATCACTGAACAAAACACTACAATGTCCCCATTTATAACTCATGTCTCCTTTCACACCAAGGGTTAATTGTTAGAGGAACTAATATAAGAAAATAAAACCAAATCATAGGCTGCATCTTTAATATGTCAATAAATAAAAAAAAAAATGTTGGTAACAATTGATACCAATTTGACCAAAGCCCCTGTCTTGGGGGACAACAGTTCAGAAATGACCAGACCAAAATGTACCATAGCATGTTTCTGTGGCCATAGCCCATCCATTTGCTTATCTGACTGACTGTGCATACTACAGCTAGAGCAAGGCCTCGTGCAGACAGATTGAGGCAGACAGTACATACTTCATCACTATCACCTGGTGTGCAGCAACAAAGCTAGAGGTGCACAGTCTTAGGGCTGAGTGTGCATCAACGCTGTGAAGGTCAGCATTAGCACAAAAATCTCAGGCTCCATGGCAATGCTATGACAGTTTAGTTTCATAAATATGTGTGTGCAAACATACATACATACTCTCTCTGTCTCTGTCTCTCTCTCTCTCTCTCTCTCTCTCTCTGAAATAATGGTAAATTAACAGTAAATGGGGCATGCTGTTCCTTATAATGCTGGTCCTTCTCTCCCTCCCTCCCTCTCTCTCTTTCTCTCTCTCTCTCAATAAAATGGCCCATAATAAAATGGCCCACAAAAAATGGTGACTAATGCACATGAACAAAATTGTGAGTCATGTACCATCTAAACTTCATGAATGTTTTAATACTTAAGAAAAGTCTCATTGCCTCCTTTTCAACAAACATGGGTCAGGTGAAAGTGAATTGTGTACAGTATTTCATGTAATTGTTGTATTTGCATATGTAGGCCTATATTTTGCACCCTTTACCAATAGGCGAAAGCCTGTTACGTGCATAATGTTTTGCGTGGGATAGTCATGGTATGTTGTGCACAGTGGAAGCTCAGTGCTCCGCTGCTAAGGGGAAGGATTGACATGTGATGGTAGATTCCAATCTCTAATGGGCATATCCAAACATATTAGCTATAGTGAGACCTTGAATAGCTCCCTCCTGTGAGGGAGCACCGAAGGAAACATTAACTGGTGTTGAGAGACGTTCTAATGTATCCGGACACCACATACCTTCTAACAGATCCATGCTGGAGAAGTGAAAATTGCACTTAATGACCTTGACAGGGTGCTGTATCAAAAAATGAAAAAAAAAGTCTTCCAGTGTGTTGAACAGATCTCCTATTATATTTTTATTTTTGCTTTCTTATGTTGAATTCCATGGCGGAGAGCATCATTTTGGACAAAAGCTTTGATACAGGCCACCCAAAGAATATGTTTTTAACCTGCTTGAACATCTGCCTATATGTTTACAATATTGCCCAAACTAAATAAGGTGTGTAAGAGGCCAAATATATTTGTTGTAGAAACCATATTTTAAAAGCAAGGAGTTTTAAGCCATACATTTTATATAAGAACAAAAATGGGGAAGGATAAAACCTGCCGATTTGGAATCTATGGATAAATGAATAATCCAAAACTTTAACCCACCTTTTCATCAAGACTGTGAAGATGGTATGAATATCAAGTATTGTGACTGTCCTTCCCAGACAACTGTCAACAAAGTACAACTTGGACATAGAAATAAACAAAAAATAATAATTAATTTTCCCATTGTCATTGTAATTAAATTACTGTCTTTAAATTATTACTCTAAATAAAGACCAAACATCTTATCTGCCTAATTTTGGAGTGATGTTCCCACACTTCTAAGCTGCTAACAACTTAATTTTCTGTTATTGATGAACTAAGACTAGTCTTATAAAAACATATTGTACAGAAAACTAGTCAAAAACAGTTTTATGCAACCGGCTTCTGACTGATCATGTTGCTGGCTGTACACGTTACCGTTTTATCTGGATGTGGGTGACAGAGAACGCAGTGGGGACAGTCCGCTTGGAGTGTCAGCTCTGAGACAAGGCTAAGAGATCTCGGAAGACTGTTATTTATGGAATTGCAAATGGTATTTATGGTTTGTTGCAAAATAGAGCAAAATGTTGAAATAGAGCATGTATTAGTATGTACAGTAGATTCTCAGCCTTACCCACAGGGCAATAGGGACAATGATCTCTTACACAGTCTGAAAAGGTTTTTGTGACCATGACTTCCCCCCTAGCAGACGTCATCATTTGGTAGGCCTTTTCCTTTCTTCAGCTTTCATGCCTTTCCTTCAAAATACTGTTTTAAAGACAAAACAGTGTGCCTGTGAGCCAGGCATTCTAAGCAAGAAGGTAGACTTAGCTGAGTCACTGCCTCTGTTGCCAGGGCAACTGGGACTGGCTGTCTCTGTGTGTGACAGACTGGGTATTCTCTGGAGCGCACAGAAAGGCCATGATGCTAATTGATGCTAATTACAACACAATGTGAAATAAAGCTTAGCAGTTGTCACAGCGTAGCCATGATGTCACAGCAAGCTTTTTTTTTAGATGTTATGTATATTTTGTTTTAGTCTAAAGTATCATGACTATCATGATAGCTTGAATATGATTAAAATTAACCTTTTATAACTTATACATTTTTACTTTAAATGTCATACTTTAACAAAAAATATGTTCACAATAACTCTTGTGGTGGGGCATATTTCTGTCCCCATGTGTTGTTAGATGTCTATGTGGACAAATTTCAGTTGTTCAGTATCCTAAGAGTGACCGTCCAACTATGAAGTAGAAAGGGAGAGGGAAAAACAGGCCATGCCCCATTCATTTAAAGAACCAGCAGGGAACATGCCGTCCACTGTTACTCAATCAGGGTCACCTTTGCTGAGGTACAGGCACGAGAGTTGGCCATGCATGACTGTACTTCATCCGCAGGCACGAGAACAGTTCACTGCATATCCAAACCCCACCATAACTTTGTGGGTTAAAGTGCAAGCAAAAGCAAGGTTATGGCTTAATCGCTAATAACAGTTACATTTTCTATTAATCAAAGCACCTGCTAAATAAATACTGGTAAATTAAGTATAACTCTGGGCTATGGTCCTTGCTTGACCTTGAGAAGAGAACATGAAAACATTTTTTGCAACCCTGTCCCCCTGAGCAGGAACTACAAGCGGTCTGATGGTGAGATAGCTGGACAAAGACATCTTGTGTACAGTAAACTTGAGGGAGGCTGGCCTTGCCCTCCTAATGCAATCTTAATGTCGTCACAACACACACACACACACACACACACACACACACACACACACACACACACACACACACACACACACACACACACACACACACACATTTGCATCTACAGCTATACTGTACACAGGGTGTGTTTCTTAAAGTCTGACTGTAAAAAGTCTGATGACTCTTTCTGACAGTATGTGGTCAGTCTTTAGATTGTACTAAAGCACTCTGTTGTGTAGCTTATTAGCCTGAAAAATAGTGACTATCAGAAAAGACTAGAAGGCTCTGCTGGATGTGCATCGGACATGCCCTGCAATCCTGTATGACGATATGGTAACATATGGTCAGGTGTGGTGAGGGAATAGTTAATGTTTGTAATAGCCTTATTTGTGTGTGTGTGTGTGTGTGTGTGTGTGTGTGTGTGTGTGTGTGTGTGTGTGTGTGTGTGTACTGTATGTGTGTGTGTTGGGGGGGGATCCTCTTTTTTCTAGCTATTTGCCTGTCTTCACTGTGTGGTGTCTCAGCTGAATATCAAGCAGCACCTGCTGCAGTGATGCCGACCCTGCCCACCCCACCTTCCTCTCCAGCCAAACCCACACCTGTCCCCTGCATCTGTCCCCAGTACATGAGACAGCTGTTCCCCAAATCTGCTCTAATTACAGACACATCTTTCCCCCATCTTCCCTTGCATGTGGGTGTTTGGTTTCTGTGTAGGCAAATGGAAAAAGTACCACATTCATAAGAACCAACATAAACAGTAACTGGTACAATGTGTCCTTAAACTTGACCTCTGTTAAGCCATATAGCATCATAGCATGGTTGACTGATTCCATTGTCTTCTTGAGGGCAGGGCTGTTTTTGTGAAGTGATATAGTGGCTTCATGCTGAAATGATTTTGCAGTTTGTCATTATGTCAGCATATGTCATTAAAGCAATTTCAGATCTGTTCTGCAGATTTTTTCTCACTACAAATGGGAAAAATGCACAGCTCTCATTTCTTCTTTAGGCTATTACACCATTTATCGTCTTGTTGTTTTAATGGAAACATTTCCACACCTGGGGCAGAGAAGGAATGATGGTGATCTGTCCTCATCCAGCAGCATTCCGGAGGAGTTATGTCTGCTGGCACAAACACATAGGTGAGGGCGACCTGACTGACATTGTTAGCCAGCTAGCTTTAGCGGAGGCAGAAGATATAGAGGTGGGCAGGGCAGCCCAGGAGTCACCTTGTCCCTAGAGCTGCATTGCACTGCAGAGGAGGAGGAGGAGGAAGAGGATGAGGAGGAGGCCCTGAGTGGGTGGATCAGGGCCACTACTCTCACTCTGTCACCTACACGTGCTGGATGTTTCCGGATGCTTCCTGAAGAGGAAGCATCTCTCTTTCCTTACGGTTCACATTTTACTATTAGTTTTTGCCCTTCTGAACAATTCAGGTCTCTTGAAAGACAGGAAAAGAAGGCTGCACTATGCATACATTTATTCACACTGAAGCGTTTCATCATTCTGCCTTCCCCAGTGTGTTTGAATACAACAGCAAAAAAGGTCTTAAATACCCACACCCATTACAGTCCCCCATTGTAAAGCATTACAATGCAATGTTTAATACAATAATTAATCATGTAATGAGTATATGAATGAGTAAGTCTGCTGGTGCTAAGGCCTCTATATGATAGATCTAGTGGAAGGCATAGAGGATGAGCATTAAATTATGTATACATTCTTCATTAAATGAAATTAGTGACAGCTCTTTATTTATTCAATTAGGAACACAGGTAGTTAAACGGTAAGTTAAAAATACCAAGTCTCTCTCTGTAGGAGGTGGTTCTCACAGTCTCCCCCTCTTGTAGACTGGTTGACAATTTCTAAACCCATACATTTGAGCACATTGATATCATGGCCCACCGCTTTAAAATGTCTGGCAACTGATAATTTGGCTCTCAATTTTTTCTGATTACGCATTTGTGTTCAAACATTAGTTTTTAGATGCCATTTCGTCTTACCAACATAAAATAATCCACAGAGGCATGTCAATAAATATACAATATGGATAGACAGGTGATTCTGCCCCTCACTTTATATTTTCTGTCTATTATTGCATGTCTGAAAGTCTCTGTAATCATGCTGTTACATGCTGCACAATTCAAACACTGTGACCACATCAACAACTCTCAGATTAGATGCTCTCTTATAACAAATGCGTAAGAGTGTTGAATAGTGCTCAACACAACTTTCTGTTGGGATCATATCCCTTGTTCAAAAATCTCTGGCACATCTCTCCCACTCATCTCTCAAATGCTACATCACTACCAAAGACGCGGCCTACACTTAGGAGTTGACTATATGGTAGGCTACATTTAAGTGAGGGTGGATGGAGATTCAGTAATTCATATAAGCATTATGGTCCGTTTCTTTTCTATAAATCTTTGAGCGCAATGAGTTATCCCACTTTTTCAGCAACACATCCAAGAAAGGCATAAAGTGTGTGTCCACTTGATCTGTCATATAGAGGCCTTAGGACCAGTAGACTTGATAAATCATTATATGATAAATTATTGTATTAAATGTCATCGCATTGCCATTGGTTGATGATGGGGCAGTGTAATCAGTGTGGGTATTTAAGGTATTTTCACTGTTGTACTGAGGAAAGCAGAATGATAAAACGTGTCTCTGTGAATAAATGTTGTATATGCACAGTGCAGCCTTCTTTTCCTGTCTTTCAATTCTGTTAACATTTGGCCAGCACTGTAAAAGTAAGTAAAATTGTCTGAGTGAAGCCTGCTTCAACCCTTATGAACAATTCAGGTCTCTGTTCTATATACTATATACTCTAGATACAGCCTTCCACAAGCCTTTACAAAATGTAACATACACACAGTTTTAATATCATCCTTATCGTCATGCCATTAAATGGTATTTTTATTTTGTAGGGAAAATGATTGCAGGAGTTTCTTGAATCATCGTCTCTCCCTCTGCAGTGTGATAAAGGTACAGTATATAACCTCACTACATAAAACTGTTACTGTTTTGACTCTCCCAAGCTCTAATGCTTTCGTTTCCAGGACCTTATCTGATGTGCTCCGGTGCTGAAAAGATGGCAGCTTTTGAGTGGCTTACATGAGACAAACTTGAGATGCTGAAAGCAAGCTGTATGTCATTACTGCATCAGTCAAACAGAGAAGCTCCTGGGATTGCTCTGTCCATCCTGCTCATCCTCCTCCCACGTGTGATGATGTCACTAATTTCTTTTTTTATCCCTGTTCTTTTACATACTTCCCATCATGTTACCAGTGTTTGGGCATGATTGTGCAAACAATAGCTACTGACTGCTGTCTTGCCCCTCTGCTATTAACAGTGACATGAAGAGTCTGCTACAATTACAACAACAGCACATTGTTTTTATATAGCACTTTTCGAGACAGCCGAAGTGCTTATAATAATAATAATAATAATAATAATAATAATAATAATAATAATAATAATACATTTTATTTCTTTACACGGCGCCTTTCAAAGCACTCAAGGTCACCTTACAGAAAATAAAATAAAATAAATAAATAAATAAATAAATAAAGGAATCAACATTAAAAAACAATATCAGGAGCATAAAAACCGTGAATCAAGATGGCTTAGAGCTCATATGCTAATTTAAAAAGGTGCGTTTTCAGTGCCCTTTTAAATTGCGACACAGAGTCCTGTGTGCGGATGAATGAGGGGAGCGAGTTCCATAATTTTGGAGCAGCATATGAGAAGGCCCTTGCACCCATTGTGTTGAGTAGGATGTCTGGTTGGACCAGTAATCCTGCATTAGATGACCGCAGTGAACGTGAGGGTGAATAGGTCTGCAACAGGTCCTTAACATATGATGGGGCAAGATTGTGGATGGCTTTAAATGTAATTAATAGGATTTTAAAGGTAATTCGCTGGGGTATCGGAAGCCAATGTAGCTGGAGCAGCAGGGGTATAACATGGTCAGATGACTTTGAGCAGGTTATAATGCGTGCCGCAGAGTTCTGGACAAGTTGAAGACGGTGAGTAAGTTTCTTGGGGATGCCTGACAGAATTGCATTGCAGTAGTCAATCCGAGATGTTACCAAGCTGTTGACAAGCACTTCAGTGTGCTGGGTAAGTGCAGGGCGCAGTCTAGAGATGTTCCTTAGATGGAAAAATGCAGTTCGACAGACATTACTGATGTGATTTGAGAATGAAAGGGTGCTGTCCAAGATAACTCCAAGGCTCTTTACATGTTTGGAGACTGGTATGTCCTCGCCTACAGACACTGAAGTAATGTCATTTTTTGCAGAGTTGTTGTGGTCCCAATAAGGAGAACCTCTGTTTTATTGCTGTTCAATTTGAGGTAGTTTTGTGTCATCCATGCCTGTATATCATGGAGACAGGCAGTAAGAGCATTTGGTGGGAGACTGGCAGTGGGACTAGTGGATACATAAAGCTGGGTGTCATCAGCATATGAGTGAAACATCTTATAATAGATGTATGGAATAAGATAAAAAAGCACATCAAAGATTAGAGGTACAAGCTCTAATTTTTGTCACTCGTACGTTTTCTGTAGCATACGTGATATCAGTGTCGTTATTTCTGTTTCCCTTTGTCGATACCCTCTACTCCGGCACTCCGAAATCTTTTTGCCCTCTGTACTGTGCAGCCATGTTGATGCCGCACATGAGGGCAGCTGTAGCAGTCTGATGTGGGACAGGAGACTCCACCGGCGTGTTATGTGGGAAGGTCACCAGAGCTCATCATCTGTGATGCAGTAGGCATGAGTGTGTGACATAATGGACACACTCTTGGTGTGTGCTAGAGACGTGTGCTAGAGAGGGAGAGAGAGGGAGAGAAATAACGATTAGATGAAAGACGGGAGAAAGATATATTTAAATCAGGCTGGATGGCGACGGAGAGTGTAAGACAGAGAGTACTAACTCACATACGAGGAAAAGGGGGATACGCTCTAAAAATAGCAACAATGCATAAGGGAGCAGGGTGCTAAAAATTGCAGCGTGCACTTGCTGGCGTACTGTTTCTAAAAGGAGGGAGCCTGCCAACATTCAACACAGACGTCATCTGTGACGGAAAAGTACCTGCACCGGACTGACGCCACATTCCAGTGCCCTCGCCTCTCTCTTAAACAACCAGAGGCTAGAGTGAAGGCTGTGTGTGTGTGTGTGTGTGTGTGTGTGTGTGTGTGTGTGTGTGTGTGTGTGTGTGTGTGTGTGTGTGTGTCAGTCAATCATTTTGGAAGATTAAGTAACTGCCCCTCTCTCTGTTTGTGGTATTTTTTGTCTGGTCCACTCTGTGGCCCTGAGCACTATGTCCAGCTAGGACTTCCCAGGAGAGATGACGGCAGATGCCAGTGGTGAAGTCACAAACATCCAGCATCCAGCTCGATAAGCATTTAAAAATGCATGGAACAGAGGAAATGTGCTGTTTGTGGTCCCACCTTAATGGGCCAGAAAATAACCGCATCAATAAGGTTTTTACTGATGGTTATTCTGGATTCTAGTTTGCCTCTCCTTAGATTAAATATTCAATTGAATATTAGACATGACGGTAGGCCTTTGCAGTAATTTTATGAGAAGGTATCCACTAGTTCCTCTGTCTAAATTTCTATCTTCCTCAGGCCAGATTATTCAGATTAATTTCAGGTAAAATGTATTCTCTAGATAGAATTATTAAAATTGTTTCACACATCGAAAATGTTAACACAGTACATACCAAAAAGAAGCTTCAGTCCTGAAAAAAATCAAGGCATAGTACAGGGGTGGCTGCCCTCTATTGGTAGACTGACGCTATAGAACCTGCACTGCAAGGTCACCTCAGGCAATCACAAAAGCAGGCTCTCAATCATTCTGAAAAGAGGACTATTGTAAAAAGCCATGATGGTTTGTTACATGGCAAATGTGCTTTTAGTGAATGCATATTTGTCAGTGATGCATTTCATACACTAGGCAACTGCCTTTATATAGTTGGGATTTTTTTATATGTCATATGTCTATATTTTTCATCAGATTATCTGACTAATGGGTGACTTAGTTTGATCATTTGCTTGTAATGTTTATTTATTTGAATGGGAAATTAAGTTATTACCAGTACTGAATCTAGTCTGGGACGTTCTGCCAGGTGTAAAGTAATGGAACGAGTCAGTCTCTCACCTATGCTGACTCATCATCATTCACACAGCTTTCCACCTATTTCGTTAAGGCATACGCTATGGAATCTTATCTTCCATAGACACAGACATTCCATTGCGGAAACATTTCTGCCCGGCAACAACAACGAAGGAAAAATTCTGACCTGCATACTGCCTCCATGGAGCAGTGATAACTGTGGAGCACGGCTAAAATAATGAGCTGCAAAGTCATCAATTTTTCAGGTGCTACAACAGAAGGCCACTCCGGTGAGCCAAGCCACCTAGCCCTCTTGATCATAATGGAGTGAGACTTACACCAGCTGTAATCGAGAAAAAAAAACAAATGTTAGACAATTAGCTCAGACCACTGTCATAAAGAGCAGTATACTTAGCCTGTAGTTGACATCACCACAGCACACATAGCTGAAATTCTACCTGGGCAGGTGAAATCCATCCAGTGACACCACATCTTTGCACACCTAATCATTGTGAAGACGTAAGGCAGTTGTGGTTGTTAAAGTATTTATTTATTGTGTGAAGCAAAGTTAATAGTGCATGAAATGAAATGTTACCACACTTTGTTTTACTTTAATGCATGTATTTGTATCACTGCATACACTGTAAAAATGTTCAGCACAAAAACATTAAGCCAGTGAATTCATCTTGTTGCTTTGACTGAGTTAAGTTACCTTACCTTACACATTAACATGAACACCACAGGTTAACATAACTTGGTCAAACTAACCAAATGACTAGGTTAAGTTCTTCGTGTTTCACAGAGTGTGTCAAAAAATAAAATCAAACCATCCTTGTAGACCTGGAACATCTTAGGTGGAGACAAAAGTTAATAGTGTTACTTTAGCGTAACATATCAATTTATCAATTTAATATATTACTCTATACCAATAAACAAAAATGGCCATTTTAAAAAGGAGCAAGCTGGGCAGCAGACTGTGTTGACAGTCAACAGCAGAGGCCCCTGCAGGTCTATTACACATTGCAGGCCACTACAAACACAGAGGGCACAACCAGACACCATCTGGTTCTAGCACACCACTGGCACTACCATAAAAGTTGCAAAACATGCAGTCACACATGCACAATGCACACATATGCACATATGGCAGATGTAAAAGCTTGCGGAATGCTCAGTATTGGTAGTAATTTATACAGAGTGGCATTTAACTGAAGGAGGAGTCTGCTTGTACAGTAAGTATAAATGCAGGTACCAACACAATGTAGACATACAGACTCACAGTTTACATTATATTTTTGTTATATAATATTTTTTATATTTTATTGATCTATTGTATTATTTTCCATTTCTGATAAGCAGATGTCAATTTAACTGTACACAACCACAATCTACAGCCATGCTAACGGTGAGATTTATATCACACAAGCTTCATTCACAAACAAACGTTTACCCTATAATTAATATCTTGTAGCAGCCTGTAATGTGGAATAGACACAGCTATCTTACTGTATATGTTAGACAGACCTTGATAAATTCCCTGTCACAACAACACGCATTTGTTAGGGACACATTACACAGATGGGCCTGGAGAAGCAGCAACACACACACACACACACAACCAAGGGTTGTAACACACATGGCACAGGCCTGGTAACGTCCAAGTCTCAGTCAGGGGCCAGGAGCTGGCATGGGCAGTCGGCCACAAGTGTACAGGAGGCAGAGCTAATGTGCTGAGTCAGTCCCTCGTGTCTTCATAGTCTAGAGCAGTTACTGCACTAATACACACACATATACACACACAGACACACTTGCACAACCATTCACGCACACACAAACACACACACACACAAACACATGCACTGTCACACACACACACACACACACACACACACACACACACACACACACACACACACACACACACACACACACACACACACACACACACACACACACAACTGTAAACATCCATACAAGCACACATACACATGCACACAGATAAAGAAATACCACAAGAGAGAGGACAAAGGCAAAGAGTGAAATACAGAAAGGATATGAGGATGAAGAGAAAAAGCTATAGGAGGAGAGAAAGATAATATGACACTGTGTCATAAGGACACTATCGCTCCTTCCTCCTTTGCTTCCCTCAAGCAGCCTGACCACAAAGGCATATTTTGCTGAGATGACAGGTTTTATTTTTACTCCTCTGAAGTAGCCGAGAACAAGATGAGGACATACTGTACCAGTGCTTTTGCACCTTCTCTAGAAGCAGCCTACTGTGTTATCCATCTCTGACACAATTAGACTAGAAGAGGTCTAAGATACTGTTGCTCTCTCTCACACACACACTTTCTCTATTGCTCTCTCTCTCCCTATTTGTTTCTCTGTCTGACACTCTTTCTTTTTCTCTCAATCTTGCTCTCTTTCTCTCTGTCTCCCTCTCCCCATCTCTCTTTATAATGTGATCTCTTCCTCTTCCTTTTGTACTCTCTCTCTCTCTCTCTCTCTGTCTCTCTCTCTCCATAACATGTAATCTTTGCCTATGTGATCTGTCTCTGTTTTGATTGTTTTCTCTCTGTGTCTCTATATACTCCATATCAATGTGAACAGAGTGACAGAAAGTGTCATCTGCCAAAGGAGCACACACACACTAACACACACACATTATTACAGTTTTTGCTTGGCTTTTTAAAAAATATATATTTGCCGTTACCAGTGTGAAATGGCATGCGGTTACACTCACAATTTCATTTTATGTAATTTCTTAAGCACTACCAATAGCAATCAGCCAAACTTGCTATTTGATGAGCCTCAGTAGTCTATTGTCATACAGATTCAAACTGCTATCTTGTCTGTGCCATTTCTGCACTTATACGCAGGCTGACATTTAAGTGACTTTTCTGAAAATGCCATCTGTAACAAACTGCTCCATTGAGAAGCTAGCATAGCTGCTAAGTGGGAAGATCTGGAATCGAACACGAGAAGGAACAACTTAAGCATCTATGAAGAGATCTGAAGAGTTTACTGCATAATGAAAAATAACGTGTGTAAATATGTTCAGTGCTGTGAGTAGATCTGGGTTAAATAGGCTTGCAGTTTTGGCAGGCAAAATGATACAGTGTTCAGGGCATGGTATATACCTACTGGAGGAATATACAGTGTTCATTGCAATACAGTACTGTAAATACATTTTGCATGTCCAAAAACGTGTCAAGATTCAGCATTTTATGTACAATAAAATAAATTAGGAAAATCTAGAATTAAAAAAAAAAATATTACACCAAAAATAACATGGAATCTAAAAAAAAAATCAGAGGGCGGTTTGCTCACTGTGCTTCATCACACCTTTTTGAAGTCCTGCTTCTGTCAATGAAATTCCATGAACCAGAACATGGTCAAGAGTTACGTATTATAACTCTTGGCACTCTTTGTCCTCCTCTTCCTCCTACCTGCCCCCGTACTCTTTCTTGTACCCCACCTCTAACACACACTCGTTCCCTGCGCCTCTGGTTTCTGTCCATTGTTGATATGGAACTGTGACCAGCCTGTTTCATGCTTATATTGGTTTTCATATCAGACACAAGTGACATATGTGTTTTTGTCAACAGCAGTTGGGCAGCTGTGGCCTAGTGATTAGAGAGTTGGTCTTGCGATCGGAAGGTTGCCGATTTGAATCCTGTCCTACCCATGGTTGAGATGCCCTTGAGCAAGACATCTAACCCCACAGTGCTCCAGGGACTGTAACTGAAACCCTGTAAATATCTGTAAGTCGCTCTGGATAAGAGCGTCAGCTAAGTATAATGTAAAAGATGCGTTTTACGATTCTGTGAACACCTTTCATCCATGAAGTAGATTTTGGTGTTGAAAGTTCTCATTGCATTGTTTTGTCATTAATTTTTTCGGTGGTGTCTAGTATTAATGAATGCCCTGTTGTGATGAATGCCAGTTTTAGTGAAAAAAATGCTTTAGTGCTCCTGTTGCAGGCTGTTGTAATTTGGTAGAGGAGAAGGAGCAGGAAGAATGGCAGCTTCTCAGCTATGTTAGTCAGGCTACAATCATTCAAAGCCCATTAGGTCATAGCACACCAAATGGAAGATTTAACGTTCTAAAGAAACACACACATACTTACCTATATTTCACTAACTGAAAGTGTGCTGCAACGAGACTCCTCCGGTAATCATAACTGTGCCATGGCTTTTTCTATTTAACAAATTTACGTCACTTTGTTTGCCTTTTCTTTATTCGCTCATTTCCACCTATTTTCTTTCATTGACTGATGGAGGCAATCACGGTAGAAAAACATTTTCATGTACAGCATGCATAAGCAACTCAGAGTGACCTGTTGTATTTCAAAAAGAGCAATGGTTTCTCAAACAATTAGACCTTTAAAGCCTTATTTCTGTCAAAAAAATATTTTGTGAGTGTAAACACTTTTCATTCACAACATGGATTTTGTGACTCTAATAAAGCCTTTTTTAATTCACAAAATGGATTTCTTTAATTCTGAATTTTGTGACACATAAGCAAATATGTCACCCATTGCCCCATTCATTTTGAAAATTCTGTTTATTTTGTCAACAAAAGTGAGTGCATTCAGTTGTGCTTTCCACAGTATTTTGTAGACACAATGCTAACAGAGTTTTTTTTTATTCTGTGAACAATATGTGTTATGTTACATAGATTTTGTTGCACAAAATGAATTTTGTATATTAAATAAGGCATGTTACACTTGTCAGTTATGTCAGCTGAATAAGTTGTAATTTTTATCAACAGTTTAAAACTGTTCTAACTTGCTTCTGAACTCAGCTGCCTTCATGATTGCTAGGAATGTACAGCAGAGCTTTATTAACATGCGGCAGATACAACTTTAGCTATTGTCAAGGTTCCCAGTGCCCCACTGTGTCAATTTTAAGTTGCTTGTTAACAGAAACTTGATTTTGAGCTCATTAGTCAGTAATTACATCCATCGCCAAACTCTTGTAAACTTTTAATTTGTCATTTATGTATACAGGCACATCTCAATGGACTAGAGTATCAAGGAAAAGTTTGTTTATTTTATTAATTCAATTAAAAAAGTCAAACTGATATTATATTGATTCAAGTCAAATAGTTCACCCTTTGTTTGCTTTCATTTTGATGATTGATGCTCACAGCAAATGGAAACCCAAACTAGCCTATGTATTTTAGAAAATGTAAGTATATTACATCAGACCAGTGAAAAAAAAGCATATTTAAATACAGTGTCAGCATTCTGAAAGGTAGGTTCATGTTTATTCCGCTTAGTAGCTGGGTAGATCTGCTTTTGCATTTCACATTGCACTGCAATTACTGAAATTTTCCACAATATTCTTATTCATTGAGATGTGCCTGTACATAGAGCTGGTAAGCTCAATAGTGGCTTCCATGTTGCACCAGAATTTTGACACCACAGGCACCAACAGGGGCCAACCCTAGGGAAATGCAGCTTTTGCATTTCTCATTGTGATATACAACCTCACCAGTAGATGGGGTGGTGATGGGAGAAGATCTTAAACAAGATAGCTTGGAGCACTTGTTGGTCACTTATTGGCTGTCTCCCCTCCTTTTAACCATTTTATTTCTATGTCTCCCGTTGCACTTGCTCAACATTGCACAATACACTCTCCATTTCAATAACCTACTCAATATTCACTATTAACTGTTCAATTCACTGTAAACTATTTCATCTTTGTTGTCCTTGTTCCTCTTTCAATTGCCATCATAACACCCTGGCCATAACATAAATTAAAGTATACTGTATACATACAGTAAAAAGTGGGATACCCCACACATTAAGGAAAATCCAGGTAAGAATAATGTGGTCTGGTCATGTGTGTAGCAAGATTGATTGTGTCTGGTAAAATAGAATGCTCTGGTTTGGTCCAAAGGAATGCTAATTCTTATGTTGTTTTTAAGGGTAACTCTTTGTTGTGCCACTTTGTGTACAGCTGACTGTATCACAGCTTGATTGCTAAAGTTGCATTTTTGCAGCAGGTTATACTGAGCTACGGTGCTGTACAAAATGTTTCTGGGTATTGCTGACTTATGAAGAGGAAGAAGGGTCATTAGTGAATGCAGTCATGGGAGTGTGTTTTCCCTAAATGTGAACGTCATATGATGAAGTCTCAGTTCCTACATTCCCCTCACTTTCCCTCCAATCAATCTACATTCTGTCTCTTTTCTCCAAACAGTCTTGCAACAACTTGTTGACTTCAATACTGATCCAACATGGTAGGCAGCCATTCATTTAACTTTAAAATTGTCTTCTGTTGTGGTGTTGTCATACTACACCAGGAACGCTCCTATAAGGCTTCAGTTTCCAAGACTAATTTTTCATTAATTAATTCATTATATCATTAATTCAGACATGTGTGATTGGTTGAAGACAGACCCCATCGTTTTAAAGTCCACACAAGGCATCCAACCACCATGAAGTAAACAACTGTCTATTGAGAGTATCCATACCTTTTGCACCTTTTGAATATGTAATATGATGTGTTACCTTATGTGAATTCCTCGAAGGCTATTGCCTAAACCTATGTACAGGTGGAAGTATGCACTTTAGCATTCTTTCCACTGTAAAGTATTGTATTACTGTAATGTCAGTAAAATTTACATTTACTCCCTATCAAAAGACAGGTGAATGTAACTTGCTGTGCCCTCTCTCTCTTTATCTCTGCCCCTCCTCTCGATGTCTTGCTCTCTGCACAAAATACTTCCAAAGAGGACCCATACCTGTGCAGGCAGGTTATTCAGTCCTGACAGCACACTTATCTTCCCAAGGCCAGCAGCCTTCTGCTCCTTTTCAGGGACGATGGCCATGTGCTGAGGGGCCGGAGCTGAAATACAGTAGAGAGAGAGAGAGAGAAAGACAGGGAGAGACAGACAGACCGGCAGACTGACAGACGGATGGATGGACAGAACAACAGACTGAGAGAGAAACGTCACAAAACGTGTGCATACATGAATTTATACGTATGTATACACTGTATACGTATATACTATATACTGTATGTATATTTACATGTTTGACTTTCATGTTTGTGTGAATGCTTTGGCAATACAATATTGTTTCCCAATTAAGCACATTTGAATTTAATTAAGAGAGAGAGCATTTAGAACTGCAGTAACCAGCAAACAACATGAACATGTTTGTGTGTGTGTGTGTGTGTGTGTGTGTGTGTGTGTGTGTGTGTGTGTGTGTGTGTGTGTGTGTGTGTGTGTGTGTGTGTGTGTCTGACGAGGAGCTGAGAAGGCTTTGCTGAGCGACAGTGACATCAACTAGGGAGCAGCTATTTCTGGAAACTCTCGCCCCGGTCCATTAATCAAACAACGCATCCTCGCGTCTTCCAACCGCCACCTCTGATGGTGCAGCTGTAGGGAAAGCAGGGAGCGGGCTGTGGACATGCACCACCACACATATCATACATCATCAGGTACTACTCACCCCCCTCTCTTTCTCTGTGTATGTCTGTCTGTCTGTCTGTCTCTCTCTCTCTCTCTCTCTCTCTTTCCCTGTCTCTTTTCTCTCTCTTTTTCCCATATGTGTGTGTGGAAGAGAGGGAGAGAGAGAAAGAAAGAGAGAGGGAAGGATGAAAAAGGAATAAACAACTCAGAGACAGACTACATAGACTACATAAGAAAATCAGGAGTTACATCAGCACTTTTTGTGTCTCAGCATGTGATTAAGTGAAAGTCCTATTTTTGTCATTGTGATCACATGGCACAGCACAGCACACAGTGCATACAACGAAATTCACCTCTGCATTTAACCCATCACACACGTGAGAAGGGAGTAGCCATGACAACGGCGCCCAGGGAGCAGTGCGTGGGGACGTACCATGCTCACGGTACCTCAGTACCTGGGGTTCAAACCTGTGATCACAGGTCCAACACCTTAGCCGCTAGGCCACCACTGCCCTAATAAAATCATTGTCAATGTCGTGGAAAGCACCAGTGTTCTCTCTCTCTGTCTCTCTCTCTCTTGCTTTCTCTCTCTGCCCTCTCCTGTCTATGTCTTGCTGTGTGCAGTTCACACTGGCAGATGTGGTAGCACAGCAAAGTAATCACCTTGCAGCTTGGTATAATGAGTCATGATGGTTGCCTTGGCAACTATCAATCAAGGTGCATGGAGTTGTACCTGTGGGAGCTAATGTAACAATGACAGGAACATCTCCTACTTCATCTAAGCATGTAGATGACGTCTGACTTGAACGTCCTGACCACTCTAGGTAGGCTAAGAATGATGGGTGCTAGACCCTGGAACACAGTTAAGTGCTTGACATTGACAGCACACACCCATTGCTAGTGGATATGGACTGATAAAAAAACATCTCTTAGGCCTACTGCTATGACCTATGTGTTCTTGTGGTCCAGGTCAGAACAGCAAAATTAAAATGTCCACCATGGTAAAGTTGGACTTTCAGAGATAAGCCCCTTATCAATGTTTTATTAACACTGTGGTCATTTCATGCCAAACCACTAAATTTTTTTCTAACCCCCCCCCCCCCCCCCCCCCCCCCCGATGAAATTTGGCATACTCATGGGTATCCTTGAGAAATGGCAACATACCAAATTTCAGCTCATTCGCACCATTTTTCACGAATCTAGAGAATTCTGAAAATTTCACAGTTTTTGCATCGATTAGTGACTATGAAACAGAAAATTGGCTAAATTTTGCAAACCCATCACTCGATTTCCATAAATTTGGTATCATTGCAAGTGATATATAACATGATGACCTTTCAAGGCCGTTGCATTTTCAAGGTCATTTGATGTGAGCTTGACCTTTGACCTAATGTTTCAGACAATGAGTATCGATTGATTTTGACAAAATGTTACTATCTGTTAGGCAAAGAAGTATCAATTATGCCTGCAAAGTTCCAGTTTGGAGAATCAAATGGTTTGGGAGATATTCAAGGAAGACTTTTTCATATACAGGGTGTTCCAGAAACAAATGCTGGCAAAAAGACAATGTGAAGTAGTAACATTTATATTTACATTTAGGCTACACAATTTTGCTGTAAACAGTGCTATGGTAGATATTCAAGGAAGTATGTTTGATATACAGGGTGTTCCAGAAATAAATACAGGCAAAAAATGCATTATCTAGTACCATTTACACTCACATGTAGGCTACACAAATTTATAGTAAACAGTGCCATAATGATCTTAAATACCTTGAACCTGCAGCTAAATGGCTGGGGGGGGGGGGGGTTAGTTGTTTGGCATGGAATGGACCAGCTATATTTCATCATTACCTATCACTACTAGATTCCACATACAGTAGCTACCGCACTGCACTACAACTGGGGTTGTTAGCTGCTTGCTAGTTCTTGATCCTTCCCTTTTGTTAATCTCTGGCCCATAGGCATAGCCATGGGTAGGCTGGGGTGGATCTGTGCCCACCCACTCATCAATCAGGGCCACTCAATCAGAAGGCTCTATAAATTCAACTGACTATTTTAGTTATAAAAATAACCTACTGTATGTGTTTTAAAAAAAAAAACCTACTTGATTTTTTTCTGGGCCCACCCATTTTATGATTTCTGGCTAAGCTTATGCTTGCCTCCTCTCTGCCATGACGACCAATTGGTTCTCTACATAGAGTTAAAACTAGTTTTAACTCTATTGTTCTCTGTGCTTAAGCTGCCATCTAGTGGTTCCTTGGTGTAGCACTCTCTTGCACTATAGCCAGCTAAGGCAGACAATTCTTATGTGTCTTGCAAAGTCAGTCATTTTGATTGGTGTCGGCATAGGCCTACCAATGTCACCGTAGTTGATCGATGGTTTAGTGGATAATTGGCCACATATCTGGTGGATATAAGCTACTACAGTGGCGATGATCTGTCTTTGATTGTTCTTTAACAGAATTTCGAGTCAATCTCAACTTCGTAACTTTATATACTATCAGCCTAGCTTTAGTGTTATTTTTACGGAGGGGAAACACACCAAATACAACCTTTAAACATACAGGAACTCTCAGACTGATATGTGACAGACATGTGACTTGAGCAAGGCACTGATTGCTCAAGCCACCGGAGTTGATTTCTGGTGCTCTCATAAGCACCAACAGAACACTTTGAGTAGTCACTATAGCCATGGTTCTCAGCCAACATAGTTTTCATGTAGAATATCTCATCTATAACTCACAAACCTGTGGACTAGCGTAACCCGATTAATTGCCACAGATTTTTTTTATCTTGTTTTGTTTTTCTTTTTTGTTAGGATTGGACTGGTTTGTTTTCTCAGACGATGGGATTCCACCCCCTGCTTGGCTTCGCTGCTCTTTTGCTGCTTATCATTGCGTCATCTAGTGAGTATGTCATTGCATTTGTCGGCATGTAAAATGTAGCCTAAGTGAAAGATAGTTTAGGTCTATTCATAATTGTTTGTAATTGTTTGATTCGTGTAGTTTAAAAGACAATACGTCTTTATGGCATAATAGTCTATCCCTCAGCCCCACACCTAAAGAGGAAGTGAATGAAAAAAGGAAAGGAAAGGAGAGAAAAGAAAAATCCACAAATTACTCAATCCTTTTATTTTTACCCCATACACAGACAGATAATGGTAGAGACTGACAAGACTTTTGGCCTACCTACCTTGGGTGCCTTTCCCGAAAGCACTACGAGCGATGTTAAGTAGTAGGGGAGACCGGGGTTGGTTGTCACATTTTTTGCTTTCATTTGAATACCTCAAAAACAGTGTCATGAATAGATTCCCTTTCAATGTATAATGTAAGCTTAAAGTGTCAGGTAGGACTGGAGGGTCATAAATCGCCTTAAATTCATTGTGTTCAAAAAATATGGGCTGCTAAATAGACATTGACAGCTTGTGACAGCCAACCCCATCGCGGGGTTGGTTGTCACACACTATGGGGTTGGTTGTCACAATGTTATTTCAGTGGGAGGGAGGGGAAATGATAACATAGAAATATTTTTGAAAATTATGCAAAAAAGTGAAGTGAAATTTAATCAGAATATAAGTATAACACACAGGCATTGGGAATATTGACATTGGAGACATTGAAATAAAACATAGACTTGCTGAATACATAGCCTACTATTTTATAACATATTATTGAAATATACATTATGCACCAGAAGACAGATTAGAACAATTACATAAGTAGGCCTATTGTTACTATTTAGATTTGTGTGTGTATGTGTGTGTGTCAGAGAGTGAATATATGGCCATATATTAGTATATTAGTATGGGAAACAATGTGACAACCAACCCCAAACAGTGGCGGTTCTACATTGAATTACTCCCCGGGCGAGACCCCCTCCGAGCAGCACCCCCGTGCCCCCTCCCCTTTGCCCTTCTCTCGCAGCTTCTGTGCACTGGAACTTCAGCAGGGGCGCAGGCAGCCAAAGGGGGCGCCAATTTGCCAATATCCTACACAGTGATGTGATAGATATTAAAAACTTTTTGAGATGATATAAATATATATATATATATTTCAAGCGCTCGTGAGGCCAATAGCTCGGCGCTCTTCACGAAATTGCGCCCTGGGCAAAGGCCCAGCCCGCCCCCCCCCCTAGAACCGCCACTGACCCCAAACACAGTGTAACAACCATCCCCAACTGACCTTGTATGCTAGTAGTGACGCTAGCAGCCACAAGTTGAAGCATAACTAAGAAAAAATATATATACTGTCTTTATACTTTTTAATGGTAATACTTTTTCTAAAGTCAACCCATTAGTTACAAAACTAGAAAAGAAAACTTAAAGTCCTGAAAATGTACATTTTGACATGAAAAACCTTAATATTGATCTCACCTCAAAACTTTGTGTCAAACACTTGAACTGTCAATGTAGATGACCCCTAACACTAATTCTGAACATTTCTATGTCAGCAGCGTTGATCAGGGCCCTTTAGTGGCTGAGATATGATGAGTGTGACAACCAACCCGTGTGACAACCAACCCCGGTCTCCCCTACTTAAGCCTAAGTAGTAGCCTACTCAACTTCACACTTAGCACCATCGTAGAGTTTACGGACAGTTTCCCAAAACCTTCCTTGGCCAAGAACCATCGTGAGATTACTCGTAACTCTACGTGTGGTCCGGAGCACTCGTAGAGCACTAAGATCTTAACTGGTGTGGCACAGTGGAGACACCCAGAGGATGCGAAGTGAAAATACGCTACATGCGCTTGAACATGTTGTCCTAAGACATTATTTTTGTAACTATCATGCAACTACCATATAACTACCATGACATGTAGGCTAGCTGACGCAGCAGACCAACGGAAATAAAGAAGTAGCCTAAATTACGCAAGAGCCTGGAATCAAATCAATATGATTGCAGCAGGAGCATACGTCAAATATTTGATAGTAAAATTGGCCATACACGGTGATCCTACATGTGATTTGGGCATTTGATGAACGGGAGCGTTTCGAGGCAACTAAGAAAAAAATAACCCAGAAGCAATATAAAGTCCGTCAAAAAAAAAAAGCTTGGAACATGACAGTTCCATGGGCATAACACAAAGGGAGTGTCAAAGACATTGTTGACGGGCAGTATTTAAAAACAGCAGGGATAGTGTGGCTGTCAAGGCCTTGAACCTGTTGAAAATCACAATTACAGTAGGCCTATACTGTACGGCTTAATTTGCCTTATCACACTGCTGCAATCTTAAAATCTATCAATAACAGTCTTCATTTCTTGTAGGCATAATGTCTTTACGTCTCCCGTCGTCCCCCGATGCCTTTAAATAGCCTATATCCAGCGCCTTTAGCACAGCCGCACAAGGACAGTCACAGTAGTGGGCTTATTTTGGACGTGTGCAGGAAACATGCAACAAAAACATCTGAATACAGTGTCCTACTCCTACATGCTCAGACTGGTCGGAGATCGTTTTTGCTTATTCTTGAATGAGATAAATTATAGATAAGAGATAAGCAAACGTTACAAGTTTTTTTTTTTGAATGTATTTTCTTGAAGCCAACTTACCGTATGCCCAATGAAGTTCAAAAGACAGCTCCTACGTCACTTAAGGCCACCACCACACTACAAGGAAAACGTTACGATTTTCGCTCCGTTTTGACCCTTCCGACAATCGGGGGTGCCGTTACCATGACAGCTTAATCGGGGCCGAGAAACGGGCCTGATCGCCAGGTCTGGCCGAGCGTTCTAAGATAGAATCCTAGCCGTTCCAAAAGTGCCCGATCGCAAAATCGGATGTAGGCCTATATCAAACATGTTTGATATTTCAGGCTGGACATAGAACGCCGACCGAGAGTGAGAGACGTTCTATTTCATATTTTAACTGAATTTCAAACAAGAAGACGCATTTGGCTTTATCTCTCAACATATTAATGTCACTGGCCGCCAGGTTTCCTTTCTTTCTTAGCGCTAAGATCTTCTGATCTGCGTTTGAGAAACCAGGCCCTTGTCTGTCTGTATGATCATATTGTTTTAATTCATTGGCACCTGCAGATGTACACCTGTATGTATGTAGGCTACTGTGCATACAATTTGGCTACGGGGAGGCAGGCAACACGTAATTTACCTTACCGAAACATTAATGCAGATTAAGATACATCGCCTTAAAATAGATGAGCTGTATGTTTTCCTCTTGCCATGTGCGAGTCCCTCACTCTCAACTAACAGCAACAGTCAGCAGGTGATTTGCAATTTGGCATCGCAAATTTTGTCCCCACCGCTCTAAAGAAAAGAAAAATACCACTCCTTTTAATACATTACAAAACCTCCCTGTCTTATGGGAAGTATAGGCTAATTAAACTGATAGCCTGACCACCTAAGTCGTGTATAGGTCCCTGCTTGCTCAAGTGCAGTTACGGAATAGCGTTAAAATCCTTTTCTTTCGCGTGTCAGAAATTGAATCTGCGGCGACTGCGCTGTACACATATTAGGCTATGTGTATATTTTAGCGATGTGTGTATTGTTATTTACGGGATTTTGAGAGTAATTTACAAATGATAACTGTTTCTCGCTGATTAACTGCTGAGGTAAGGCGATAGGCTACCTTTAAGACGACCCTGGAAGTCCTCTCTAAAATCACGTAGTCTGAACTTGTCATAAAAGTTTATCATCAAGTTTAACAATTTTTTTGACGGTGTGAGCATAATATGTTGCAACAGAACCTCAACAGGCCAAAAATGATTTGTCTTTGTACATGACATAAAAGAAGGTCAGTAGCCTATAGCTGCCTGTACTGACACCGCTCATAGAATGAAGCGGCAGTCGGGCACGATTGTCGTGTAGTGTGTGGTGTTCCTCTGTACGTTCGAATCATCTGCGATCGGAACGGGACGTTTATCGGATAAGATTCTCTTTATGTGTGGGGTGTAGTACCGATTGAAGAATCGGATAAGATTTAAAAATCGTGTAGTGTGGGGTCAGCTTTAATAGCGCCAACTCTCAGCAGATCCATTGCTATCGGGGAAACGCAGCCCTTTACAGTCACTTGTACAGCTACTCAGTGTTACTCAATGATTTCAATTTCCATGCTGCTTTCTCCATAACCATCTGATCTAATGGAAAGAGATTTTTTATGTTGTTAAGGTTAACTGTTTGATATAGGTGTTTGTTTGTTTGTTAATCTGTAGAGTCTTCCGGCAAAACACTTTTAGGACCGAAATGTATTTATCCACAAGAGGACACAGAAATCTTCTTCCCTGGTTGGTTCACATGCACCTACAACATTCTTGTTGCTGTGCTTTTTATTGTTAATCAGGTTATTATCAATAATAATTGGAGACAGTAATCACCATAATATTCATTTCATTATACCTTCACCTGATCCACAGACTGGCCAGCTGTTCTGACATGTGTGGCATCGCTTGGCACAGATGAGCAAGTAGTGAATGAAACTGTGTCCTATTGGACTGTCAATGATTCTTTCATTGATACATTTTCAGGTCTGAGTAACAATGTAGCCATGTAAGTGCCTCTCCCAGGTATTTGAATGAGTGCAAGAATCAAATTCTGTTTCTACTGTTTTTCCAGTTTCACTATATTATCAAATATGCCTTGGGTCTAACACATTGTTTTTTTAAGCACAGTGATACAATTATACAACAAAGGTTTAGGTTTTAGGTCTTAAGTTTAATTGTCATTTCAGCCTAGTACATAGTGAAATAAAACAACGCTTCACCGAGAACAATTGGTGATACACACTGTTAATGCACAGTAGAGACAAGACAGATACAGGACAGTCTACACACACACACACACACACACACACTTACATACACATGTTCACACACGTTTACACACGATGCAAATGACAACAGTTAACAGAAAACAAACACACTACACACGGCATGGCTTGTAACAGAGCTCTGATAGCTTGTGATTGTGTATAGAATATTAGCAGCAGAGAAAAGGTGCCGGAGTGCATTAAGATGCAGTGTGCTAGTTTGCATAATAGGCAACATGGCACTAATATAATCTGAAGTTAGTGCAAATATAAGTCTAACCAAAACTTTCTTAAACTGTAGTGAGAAAACACAGAATGGGACGTACTACGCAGTAAACACCCTTCTAATTCAGACGGTTTTAAAGGAGTTCCTTCAGTTGAGCTTCCGTTGCAAATTTGCCAACTCAGTTGGTGAAGATCACAAAGATCTGTTTTTGAAACCATGTAAGTTTTATATGTGTTGAACTAGAGATCTGTTTCTAAAACCACTATATATGTAGGTAGACCCAAAGTTCTGTTTCTGAAACTATGTAAGTTTTATAACAGTGGACCCAAAGACCTGTTTCTGAAACCTTGTTAGTTTTGTATCGGTGAACCCAGAGATCTGTTTCTGAATACATGATATAGGTAGAGCCAAAGATCTGTTTCTGAAACTATGTGAGTATTATATTAATGGACCAACAGACGTGTTTCTGAAACCATGTAAGTCTTATATGGGTGGATCAAAGATTTTGTAAAGGATGTTTTTTAAACACTTTACCATGCTTAATTTCATGTATGTCAAACTGAACAAACACATTGCAAGTTCTCCCTAAGGCTTTCAACTCACTTGCTTCATAGCTTTTTTTTATGTTGTAAAATATACAGTATGTCTGCTGTTCATGTTTAGTGTATACTCCTATGGATTGGGCATCATTGTAATCAGCTGTGTTTGCTTTGTATACCAACCCAGTGATGATAACTTTTTCCCTTTTTCAGCTACCCATCCTACGCCCTGCACAGGATTCCTTGTAGTTATGATATTATCTCTGTTTGGAGTAGCTGTTCTGTTGATACTCTTATGGAGATATCATCAATCAGGGTATCAGCGATGGTGACACCTGTAGGTACCTGTTCTCACCCAAAACAGAAGCACAGCTGATATAAACCACGCCAGCCAATGCCACCCAATGAGTTTTAATAATCTCAGAGCTCAGTCCTCAGAGGACAAAATGATCAAATAGAATCATCCTCTAATTTCAGTCATTTCCATGTTTTAGCCCTTATGAAATAAATATAATTCATTCATGCTTAGTTACTGAGTGATTCTCTTACCTAATGTTTATGGATGACTGCCTGATTACTTAAGTGGCCTTGACCAGTTATCATTCTGTTTTCACAATTCTTGAACCACAGATAACGTTAACACTGGTAACTTGGTCAGTGAAATGTGCATATCTGCTATGAAGGTATATTTGCTTGTAAATAGGACCATAATACGGTTAAGGACACCATCTGGCACTTTTAGTACATCCACTTGGGGACTGTGAAGTCCTGTATTTCAGATTGATTTACTGTAATTGTTTAATTTTAGCACTCTTTCTTCTGTCCCAGACCAACATATCATGATCACACTGCTGACACCTTTACACCTAAGTCCTTCTAAAGGCTGTTAAATCTGTCAAACTGAGGAAAAGGACCGAGGCTGGAAATATCATCCCTCTTGCTGACTTGAATGTGCATTACATGTTGACAAACGTATTGAGCACAGCTCTGTAGAACCATGTGAGGAACAGAGGAAAATGAGTGTTTTGTCAGAACATCCTGCCCTATGTTTTAATTTAGAAGATATGGGTTACTTTTTTCATTAGATAACAAACACAGTTAAAACAATGACGTTATTTAGATACTTGGTACAGGTACAGGTACAGGTATAGTTATCAAAAAGCTGTGATCATGTTGAAGGACACGTGTTTATATATGTGATCAACTGTCTGCTTTCTATAGGTTTACTAGTTTGCTATTACTGTAAAGTCAATACATAAGTGATATTTAAAAAACTATGTTTGCATACAGTAGGTTTATAACGTACAGAATCGGAAGTGGTATGAAACCACCAGATGGCAGTAGAGTCTGTGTGAGTGTTGGTCAATTAAATGAAAATGAATGAAATTGATGTGATCCAATTGATTGATTAAATTAATGTTATTGGTTTAGAAGATTTGAATGTGTGTAGAGTCTTGCTTATTCTGAAACTGAGTGTACATAACGCCTCTTGTTCAGGGGCATTCATAAAAATGATCAGAATGGTGAACACTCCCTGAACCACTTTTTCACCACCCTCCCATGCTAGACTGGCAAAAATAATTTCAAGAAAACCTCTGTCCCCTCAGCTGTCAATGCACTAAGACAGTTCTTATCTCTGCACTTTCCATTTTTACAGTGTCATGTGTTACTTGTGTGATGTCTGCTGTGTCTATCTATCTTTCTTCTTGTATATGCTATTTGTTTATGTGTGGTATACTGGGGTGGGGTAGTTCACCTGCTGCCAGGAATATATCTATTCTTTAGAGTAGCCTAATGTGTGAAAAATACCTTTGGGTGAGAATAAAGAATCTAAAATACCATTTGCATATGTGGGTGACATTTTGTACGTTTTGTATTTGTATGACAATACATTGTATAGTCAGCTTATGGCCTACATTTAACACCTTCAGAAAAAAATTCATGTGTCAGCTCTGGTTAAAAGCCATTACTGAAAATATGCTGTTGCACTGTGGGTTAATGGGGTTTACTTCTTCAAATCTCCACCACTAAGCCGCTGTGGCCTTAGCTGAATTACATATAGGTAGAGCCCCACTACTGCCCATCTTCTAGAACCCACCAGGATACCAAACATGCACTCTGACAACACCAAAGAGCCAGGCAGTCAGAGTACATCCTTAACTATAGTGATGGCACTACATCACACTGCCTTTCCCCTTCAGAAGGCGCACCCATGTGCTTCGCACACACTCAGGTGTCCCTCCTACCATACTTCTTCCATCCAGGGTGCCCCACATACTCATGCTTCACCCTGGCAGAGGCAACCTAAACTGGGGTCCCTCATACAGCTCACAAGGCAGGTGCGCTTGGGCGAGAGCAGTCACCTCACCTGGCCTCAAACCCAGATCTCTAGGGTACCAACCATGCACGCTGACCGCAATGCCAAATAGATAGCGTGGAACAAGCTTGTATGTATTAGCCAACTGCCTCGGGAAATGCCTTCAGCTATGTGGTAAGCACATTTGTTGTAGGCACTACATGGTATGACCAATTTCATGTGTATGTTCCCACTATTTTTTATTATACATGGAATTTAAATGAGGGTGTGTACTAGCCTTGAGTCATCAGTATCGGCGACAGTAACCCAAATATGTTAGTTTCCAGGGGGAAAAAAACATCCGGAGAAAACGGAGAGCAAAGTACAAATCAGTCGAAGAAGAATGGTGTCGTTTAGGTTACATCCTTCTTCTGATTTCGTGTCCTGTATTAAATCAAATGAATTCATAAGTGCGGGTGGCTGAAATCATTATTATCAGCCCAGCCATCATGTCTGTCCCCAACGCACAGTTACGAGTACCGTAGCCATCACCTGCCCCAGCAAATGCTTCATGTTGCTGGTCCCCTCCTCCCGCACAGCCAAACTTCCGGACAAGGCAGCGTCAACGGGCTGCCCATTGACAGCAAAGGCGCGAATCATTACGCGGCCGGCGAGGAAATGTCATGCCAACGCTGTCTACGGGAACCTCGAGCGTCCACCTAGGCACTATGCCCGCGAAGCCGATGCGCATCCTGTGACCTCTGCTATCCTTCACCCCTTGAGAATTGAGGTGCACGGAATAAATGCGAGAAGACCATATAGGCTAAATAACGTGACAGTTTCGGAATAGACAGAGGAGGAAAGAAAAAAAGAAGCTCAGCAAGATGAACAACCTCATTAGAATCGTCAGCACAATATTCCTCGTGTTCGGTAAGTGGAATTTTCAAAAAAGTGATCATATAGTGATAAAATCGGCATTAAATAGGCTAGATTCATCATTCAAACTTGAAATGTTAGTACTCGATATCATGCCCCATGTTAATCACTTACATGTAAAGCTCATGGCTGCAAGACTTATTTACGGAAATATTGGTTAAAAGTCCTGGCTTTTCAATAAATACTCATTTTGACGTGAAACGCGACCAAGCGATCTTTCTTAATTAAACCAATATTTGAGTAGGATTTTGTTTCTGCAGGTGGACAGAGTAGAAGTTCCGTCAGCAGTCTCTCTTTACCTTATCTCATGAGGGTGGGTCACGGTTCTGGTTAAATTGGTGACAGATAGTCGTCGAATTTATGTAGGTGCTTTTTTGTAACCTAGCGTCTCACGGTCAGTTCGTTTGAAATGAGCCAAATCACTTTTAAGGACACTTCACAGTTTCACCCTGTTAAAGTATAGTCCACATTCCGCCATGCCATTCCCATTGTACAATATGAGTCTCTCTCTCTCTCTCTCTCTCTCTCTCTCTTTCACACACACACTGGGAAAGACAGCTGTAGGCGAGTGTGGAGAGAGAGAGAGATGGGTTGCACGCACATATTTGAGAGCATTATTTCAGAGTGTTTATTCTCAGCCCAGTCTCCGTGTGTTTAGACTTGCCATGTGTGAGCTGCAGTGTGTGAGTGCATGTGCCTGGGAGAGAGAATTGGACGCATGACGTCATAGAAGGCTTCACTTGGCTAGCGCTTCCTTGGCTTAAATTAGTACGGTGGAAGATGATCAGATGTCCTCTTTCCAAAGGTGTGTGTGTGTGTGTGTGTGTGTGTGTGTGTGTGTGTGTGTGTGTGTGTGTGTGTGTGTGTGTATGCGTGTGAGAGGGAGAATGTGTGTGTGTGTGTGTCTGCATGCATTAACATGTGTTAATGTATCTGTCTCAGTAAGCTACCAAGCGCAAGCAAATAGATTTCACATTGGATTTTCATCTGAGCGACTGAGAGAGACTCCAGGGTTCCTTTAGCTATAAACAAACTTGTTTATCCCTCACATGTGCGCCGTTGTCCTTTCTGACATCTGTCCGCCAGGGAGCATCTGTGTGTATGTTGGGTCTGCTACCATACCTTAGAAGCTTGAGGCATTCTCTGACATATCACTCATATATATTAAAAGTAAAACCAACCTATCCTGGAAGTGGATAAACAACAGGTCTGTAGACCAAACATATATTGTCAGCTTGAATGTATGGAGGTAACACATTGCTGATGTCCCCACAACCCTCGACTACAGAAAGCATTTTCAATCTGGCTGCTTCTTCGGTGGATAGACTTCCTCGCGCAGGAAAATAATGAAGGTGCTTCCCCTGCCTTGTAAAGCTGTGCTCGCTGAATTACCAGGCTGTGGTGGTAACGCTGACCAGCTAATTTCTCTGTCTCCGTAATTGCAGGGCCCCGCTGCCACAGAAGGCTACTGTGCTCGCTATTTATCTGGCACAGATAATTATCCTGATGTCACAGAGACTCCACGCGACTGTGAAGAAGCGGTCTGCTGCTTTCGGAGCACAGTCGTTTGGGTAAAAAGAGAGATCTTGACGCTCAGTTAGTCTGCTGAGGCTCAGAGATGGTTTCAGTTCAGGTTAATTCAACTATAACGACGTGCATCATACGTTTTTACTGTGTTATAATGTGAGTGTCGCGGCCTACTTTGTCTGTTGGAACACGCTTTGATGAAGGCTCTTTTCATTTTCAGAAAGTGGTCTAACCAGTTTCAAACACCTCAATCCAGTTTTAGTTTCCTTTTATTTTCAAGTCATTTAAACATTTGACACACATCCAACTGTCCAAATACAGTTCTTCTTGCATACTGTGGTACATTTCAGTCTTAAGTTCTGTATATATACTGCATGTTTAAAACTGATGTTTAACTGCGAAGGACATGCATGTTTTGTCAACCCCTCCCTCGTGTTATAAGGCAGATTGATTACTTCTGCATTTTCACTTTGCCTCTGACCGTGCAGGTCTTGTAAAGCATGACACACACAGATAGTTAGTTTAGAGTTCCTATTGTTGCAAGTCTGGGTTTGTCTATCCTGAACCTGAATGGAGAGAGTGATGCTTGGGCTACTGATGAAATGAGGGAGATGGATCATCAAATCAGATGCATGTCTGGAATGGCGGGAGAGATGAAAGAAGATGCTACAGAAAGGGGAAAAGGGGTGGAAGATGGGGAATTTGGTCAGAGTAGAGGTGGGTGTGGAGAAGAGAGGTGGAGAAGTTTAGGAGAGAGATGTGGTTGGTGTTAAAAGATGAAGGTTGGTGTTTTGGAAAGAGGTGGAGGTCAATGTTTGGGAGAGAGAGGTGGAGGTATTTGTTGACAGCTAGAAGTGTTTGTTGAGGAGAGATGTGTCAGAAGGTTTGTACTGAGGGCAGCGAGATAGTTGGAGAAGAGTGAGAGTAGAGGTGGTGGTGTCTGTTAGGAGAACTAAAAAGAGGTGTGTGTGTTGAAGAGAGAGAGGTGGAGATGAATATTCAAGAGAGATGAGGTTAGGTGAAGGTGTCTGTTGAGGAGAGAGAGTGTGTTATGTGGAGGTGTGTTTTGAGTTGTGTGTGTTTTGTGTGTGTGTTTGTGTTGAGGAGATAGGCGGAGAGTGTTAAGGAGAAAAAGGTGGAGATGAGTGCGTAAAGAGGGGCAGTGATAGACAGACTAGCACCCCATATGTATTTCACCACAATGCTCAATCAGGCAACTGTGCTGAGGCTTCCCTTAATGTTTTTTTTTTTGAGTGTATGCTGCATTGGTTGCCCAATAGTCCTAGTAGTTTTAAAGTGAACAGAAGGAACAGCTCCCCACCCGGGAAGCAAACAAATGCATATGGATTGTAGCCAAACTTTTTGCATGCAGTAGGAGGCTAAAGGAGAAGCAATAATGATTCACATAACTTCATCAGAGATACTCATCCTCCACACCCCATCTCCACCTCTCCACTATTTGCTTCTGCTCACACTGTTCACACCAAACAACCTAACACTGTTTACGTACTGCAGGTGTGTCCCAGGGTCGGTTGGTGATGACGCCCCAGGGCCCCCTCCTCCGCGTAGAGGGCCAGCCGGTGGCACTGCCCTGCTCCGTCACAGACTACGAGGGCCCCAGCGAACAGGATTTTGACTGGCTGGTCGTGGATGACACAAACCCCATCCAGGTCATATCCACTTTTGACGCATTATACACGAACTCTGGCCTGAAAGAGCGCGTGGCCAGTGGGGACATCCGCATTGAGCGCCTGGCCGACAACAAGGTGGAGCTCAGGATCAGGGAAATCAAAATGGCAGATAGCGGTGTATACAGGTGCACCACCCCTAGCACAGACACACAAGTTGTGGGGGACTATTTTGCTGATGTCAAAGTTAGAGGTAGGTGTACGTGTATGTTTTATTCGTGTCTGTCTGTCTGTGCGCATGATAAAACACATTCCACATTCAACATTCCATATTATTATTATTATTATTATTATTATTATTATTATTATTATTATTATTATTATTATTATTATTATTATTATCATAATATGTATGAAAAGTGTCAATCCTATAATAATAATAATAATAACAATACAATAGCATTATTATTATTGCTATAGGGAGGGAAAGTAATCTCATCGCCCCCTGCTGGTTGCGTTCCCCACCTCTATCGAAATGAATGGGACTTTTTCTTCAAAAAATTACATTTCGGCTCACACTCCAAAGTTAAGATAGTGGCTTTCATATGATATGCATGCTGGGCAGTTCTATCGATTCAGGTGGTCATACTTTCTTTTTTTCACTAATTTGAATTGTTTTTAATGTTAATTAAAAAGCTGATAAAGGACTACACTGAACGATAGGCGCGTATGACGTCACCGCAAAATCTGGCGCCTGCCCAATCTAACAGTTAGCTGCCGGCGAGAGAAGTAAGTGAAATCCATCGATTGTGTACATGAAACTCATCTGATTATAAGAATCCACAACCGTAGCTTTATGGAATCTTTATGAAATGTAAAAACTGGCATTCATTTGTTTCTCCGTGGTTGCAATCAGTTACGAATTACAGCATGGTGAACTTGTGTTTACTGACGTAACGGGAGCGACTCAAAGTTGTAGTCCGTTTATGACAAGTTAGGCACAATTTAGATTTTTTAAAATAGGACGAAATTTCACACAATATTTTCACAGTTAGTAGATAATCCCCATATATAGCCTGAAAAATATGTCTGGTACACAAGTTCCGTGTCATACCTTTGTGGGATTTTTTTAAAAATCGGTCTATGGGATTTTTAATGGGATCGCTCTGGGGATAGGAACGCCACCGCTAGGATCGCTGTGTTCCACTTTCCCTCCCTATTATTGCAATTTTTTTATTATTAGCAGCTCAAAGGGATGGTTCACTGCACCTTAGATATCTGTGCTAGTTCAGATCTGTGGAGCATGTCAGCATAGCACGCAAATAAAGCTCCTGTTGCATTTGTTGCAGTTTGGAAAGTTCAGACCTGTGAATTAAGACGCAGCCTTCGTGTTTGGTTTGTTGTGGTAAATTATGTTCTGACTAATTCTTTTTACACTTTGTATCATGTCATCTTCCTGTTGTTTAAAGTGCCAAACCATGTTACATGGGAATCCCAGTAGACCTGCCATATGAGTCAATTACTGATTATGTGCCTTTACTTCCACATGACTCTGGAGAGCCTTAGCTAACCCAGCTCTGCCAAAGCTACAGTTTGACTTTTGTAACAGATAGGATAGTGAAGTGAAAGGCTATTAAGGGCCCGCATCTATTCAGCAAAGCCACAAACATGTGCTCTCTTTCTTACTGTGAGGCCCGATGGTTGGACACTCCAAACAGCAGAAGCCTCCCCCACTGCTTCACTTCCTTCCGCATGACTCCACACAGCAAGGAGAAGCCCACAGCTTCTCGGTCTCCGCTGCTCCTCCTACTGGCACTGGAGCTGTCGCTACGTGAATGGCCATCTCATTCCCTGGCCTGGCGTAAATCAGCCATGCTGGTGCTTTGGCTCCCTCAGAGGGGCCTTGAGGTATTCAGGTGAGGCTGGCACACAGAGGCCTGTTGCCAAGCCCTCCCAGGAAATAGACTTAGCCAAGGGTTCTGGAGGAGCTGGTGTGAGTTAGCCATTTGCTTAGCCATGGCTGGAGATGCGCCACAAAGAACAGAGGAGAGGATGGAAAAACAGAGATGGGGAAAATGGGAGCTAGACATGAGAGCTCAGCTGTTGTGTTTGAGGACTCAGCGCAAATGATCAGGCGTCAGGTGCTGTTCGGTGGTCTGTGATGCACAGATTAGTGGAGGCCAGGTGGAAGATTTAGCATGTGCTCGCTCCCAGGTGCTCCCTGGGTCTCCAGCTTGGAAGCCCCCATATTTTATTTCTTTTTTTTTTTCGTCTTTAGCAGAGCTGTCAGAGCTGTAGTGAGAGAGAAAGATGAGCATCGTGTAATACCCAATTTACAATCCAGCCAAACACCAGCACCCTCAGGAAATACTAGCACCAGTAACACATCCAAAACAGTCAGACAGAGACACAAACCTTTCAGCTGTGATCCTGGAGTGTAGTGCTGAATATTGATTTGCAGAGAGAAGGAAGCATGTAATCTGAATTGGACAACTTTTTATTGGTTAATTTTCTTTAGTGATAGGGATGCTCTTGATCAATATGCATTTGTCACTTGTGTGACGATTTATTTTGCCCTCAGGCTCTTCATATGACAATCTCGTCACCCTTGTTTCCCCCCAAGGGGGCCACAACATTGCTCTGCTGTATTGCTTTGTGGGTGTCCTTCCCCATGCATGAGTGACTTGAGGCCAAACTGGTTTGGGAGGAAGGGCGTAGTTGTAATCTGTGCAGTGCTAAAGCCAGACAGTTCAAACTGTTTCACATAAATGCAGTTACACACAATTGGCCCTGCACACCCACACACACACACACACATAATTGCACGTACATATCCCCTCTCAACATAAACACACTGACAGTTACATGTTTACACACACACACACACACACACACACAATCAAAAAATGCACATACTTATCCTCTTACAACATAACCACAATGACAGTTAGATGTGCACACGCACAGACACTCACACACAACCCTGGCCATAGGGCCTTGAGGCTCTTTTCTGTTAATCCCCCACCCTGAGAACACAACTGACAAGGGTCCCACAGACAGCTAAACACCGTCAGTATTTATATACAGTACATTTCCCCCGCACACCGGAACACACAGTCACCATCCGCATGCAAAGCAATTTATGTCATAGTCTATACATCCTTCCTGTACTGTCTGGGCTCTGGCTGACATGCAGGCGATCCTGTGCTGCAGAGGGGGGCACTTTACGAGGGTAGGATGCCTCCTTTTCCCAGGGTGGTGCTACAGCTCAGTGGGGACTTTTCACTGTGTTTGTTTAGCTCTAAGTCCTTATTGTAATAAAGGCTTGTCCTCTTGATTGCTCAGATCCCCAAAGCCTGCAGGGGTCAACCAGAGCTTCCTGTGCTGGTCTTTATCTGCGTCATGTTCATGTTTAAATTTGTATATATATATATATATATATATGCGTGAAAAAGAGACAGACAAGCGATGCTTTTGGTGCAGTGAACAGTTAGCGTCGGGGGAATAGATTGTGGCCTCATTAGTTGTGATTAGCAAATAATTTACTCGGCACTTACAGCACTCTGCAGTTATTCTACTGTGTAGGAACTGTTTGTTTTACTGTGTCAATGTCCTCCAACAATTTGTAATACCTTTAACATCCCTTGTCTTTTAAACTAGTTGGTGTGTTTTGTATTATCATTGTAAGTATAAGTAAGTTATAAGTATAAGTCAATAATATACACATATATTGTTATAATATATTAGCCTATTTATGAATCTGTCAAGGATGCTAGGTTGTGCTATGGCTTATTAACCAGTACTACATACTTCAATTTCTCATCAATTGAACAAAAGTCTGTGTTATCTGTTGTCTGTATGTCTGCATACTTAGTGAGTGTACATATGTGTCTTTTTATAGCATAGTGGTTTTGTAGTTTTCATAAGTACATTATTTAGACTTTTATACTTTGCGCTGTGTGCACCTTGAAGGGAGGCTATAAATCTCATTGTACTGTGTATAATGACAATAAAGGCTTTCTATTCTGTTCTTCTATTTCTAACCCTCTGTCCTACACTCAGTCATACCTGACAGCCTCATTTTGGAGCCACGCACCCCAGTGGCCATCATACCAGAGGGCGGCTCCGTGGGCCTCTTCTGCAACGCCACCTGGAACCACACCCAGGGCACCTACCTGTCTGTCACCTGGTCGGCCCGCAAAGGCACGTCCACCCTGGAGGACCTGCTGACGTACGGACCAGACGGGGATGTGCTGGTAACGGATGCTGCAGCACAGCGGTACACCAGCGGAGGGCTGCGGCTGGACCTGCAGCACAGGGGCTCCTATGGGCTGGTGCTGTCCGGAGCCAGGCCCACCGACGAGGGGGTGTACGTGTGCACAGCACGGGAGTGGGCCAAAGAGCCAGGTGGCAGCTGGTACAAGCTGCAGCAGAAGAGGATGGACTTTGGGCACGTCTCTGTCACACCGACAGGTATGTACGTAGATGGCTTGAATGTAGTGTGTGTACATTTGTGTATTTGTGTGTTTTTGTGTCATGTATGTTTGTGTAAATGTGTGTTTGCATGTGTGTTGTGTGTTTGTGTGTTTGTGTAAATGTGTGTTTGCATGTGTTGTGTTTTGTTTGTGTATCTGCACAGCTCTTATCATGTTTTACTTCAGTTAACATCTAGTTTGCAGGAACAGAGGTGGCATGTGAGCACAGTCTCCTGTGATACTGTACATGTTATATCAGTGAATTTCCATTTCATTACCTTAAATAGTTACACTGTTTGTTTCTGGACAAGTGGTGTATGTGTGTGCGTGTAAGATTTCACGTGGAACTATTTCTATTTTTTAGGTCCAACAGCGCATGTTTTGATATGAAGGTGTTGTTTAATTAGCTTGACATTCCAGCAAACCCCCAACCCCCAACTTCGCAAGCATGATCACAGTGGTTATTCTGTGTCCTTGGTCTCTCCTCCAGCGAGAGCTTAATGCTTCCACAAATGAACTGACCCATCTATCAAGCTCTCTCTTTTCACTACCAACCAACTCTCAAGCTTCAAATAGTTAGTTGACAAATGGTATAGAATAAATTAATTAGATGTGCTTTTGTTTGTCATGTGATTCATAAAGTTCTACACAGAATACCCCTGTGGGACAGCACCCTTGGTTGTTAAACTGTGGGCTTGGCCCCACTAGTGGGGAATAGAGACATGACAGGTGGGTTGCAAAAAACGGGAGAAAATTCATCTTTTTAACATCTATATTTTGTAATATCTGTCTTAACGGTAAAGACCCTACAGTGCAAAACAAACAAGCCACATATCAGCAAGTAATGCCTTTGCTTGCATGTATATTACAACAGTCAGATCAGATCCGGGTGAGTGGGAGAAAAATATAACACGAATTCAGTGCACAGAAGTGATGTTTTTATTGTATTACTATTTTACTAGGGTAATAGACGACCAGGGCAACTTGACACTTCCCCACCCTTTCAAGTGGGGAGTCATACAAATGTTTAACTATCAATGTCTTTTCTGTAGGGTAAAATGAACTGCAGCTGAATAAAATGTCTTCCATTCAAGTTTCTGTCACAGCTGTGTGTCAGTATTCACCCTCCTCATCCTCAGTGAAGAAGCTGAAAGACTGTTTATGTAAAATGTGATGTAAATCACAAGCATGTAAACACTGAACAGTTGGGCTTCTGAGATTTCGAACAGCAGCCTGCTGAGAAAGTAGGCTATTGAAAATTGTCGTTAATTTTTTTACCCATCACTGCAGTGAAAGGTTTTTGAGCTACAACAATTTAAGTTTGAATCAATCAATAGTGAGAATTTTTTACCAAATGCATGGTGTACTTTTACTTTTACAGTGTGCGTGTATATACAGTGTGAGTTTAGGAATTTATGAGGATCACATCGCCATCAGACCGTCCTTCGAGTGGACAAAATAATATGTGACAGAGAGATAGATGGCACTGGTAAAATCTTAGTTGGGGATGGTGTGTGCGTGTGCGTGTGAGCAATTCTCATGGCAGACTCCCATCTGCCTCTCTCTTTCTCTCTCTCTCTCTCTCTGTCTCTCTCAGTTCCTCATGTATTCCAGCACATGCAATTTCCATTACATCAGACTTTCACAAGAAAGGATCTCTCTCTCTCTCTCTCTCTCTCTCTCTCTCTCTCTTTCTCTGTCTGTACCTCCTTTTGTTCTCCCCCTCTTCCCTCTCTCCTCCTTTGCTTGCATACTGTCTGTGGCCCTACACATCCCAGTCTCCAACACCTCAATCCTGCACCCATTCACATACACACACATATGCACACACTCCTACATACTACATTGTCCCACATCTCCATCCTGCACCCCTCACAAACACACACACGCTGCATTCTTTGGGGCACACACACACACAGACACACACACCCTGTAAGACACCCTGTAAGACAAACATTGGTATTAGAGCAGAGGGTTGCCAGGGACGGGTGTCCCTAGGCAGCCATGGTCTGTCAGCACCACTGCCGCTTTTTTTAATTAAAGGAGGGAATGCGGTCCAGAGAGAGTTGCAGCTGGTTAAGAGGGGGCCGCCTGACATGCAGGCAAGGGCAGACAGGGGACGGTTGGGTGGGAGGGGGCATTCTTCAGCCCTCCTCTAAATCAGCTGTTGCTGAAGTAGATGAGGCCCCAAAGAATGCAGCAGAAAGCGAGGAGTGTTTTAAGAGAGAGACATGAGGGTGGTAGCGTCTGTCACCAGTTATCGTTATTAAAGGTGTTGTCCTCAATACTGGTGAGAGGTTTGTTGATATCGGATGTCAGTCGTTCATTAAATATACTCCTCACATATCACATACTTCTCCTTTAAGTCATTCTGTAGCAATGTTGTTAATTAGTTGGGCTCTGTTGATACTGTCTGATAATGACAGTGACACACAAGATAAAGACACGCCTTATTACCAATGCCTGATACATGTGTTACGAATAAAGTGTCAGGTGCCTCAATGTTGGTCATTTGTTATTGCATTCCGTCGCAATGTTGTTCCACTGGATTCTGTCATGGTGCTTTGGTGGAGTCATTCGTCACGCACAACCGAATGTATTGGATTTTGTGTCATAACAAGGGACTTATTGCGAAGAGATTCATATCTTGGAACACACAATGTGAGGTTCAAACTCTGCTGCACCACTGATAAGGGTCGTTTGCCTTCTTCGGAGCTTTGCAATAAAGCTGTTCCAGCTGCACAGCCGAACATGGTGGTATGATAGTATATGCTGTCACAGAGGTTTTTTTTTTTTTCAGACTATCAAAACATTGTGTTCAGTTTTGTAAGAAAAAGGGTACATGTTTCTCTTGGTTGATGCAGCAGTCATATTTTATTCTATTAAAAAAATCAGTGATGATGCATGGGAAACATACTCCGCATTCAGCAGTGTTAATCTGAACCACAAGCATCTCAAACTCTAGCCATTTATACCGTTGAGACTCCTCCTTTGTCCTTAATGTAAACAAACTAAGTTGATCATTCAAACAAGTCTGGAGACCTTTTGTTCCTCTGTATGATAACTACATTACTTTAACACTGCCTGTGATGGTTCTCACTGGCCTACCCCCATAACCCATACTACAATTAGTTTGTTTCCTTAGCCCAGGTATCTGGACATTGGGTGAATGTGGACCGGGAGCCTTTCTTAGTAATCAAAATGGCTGCAAAAGAAGAAAATTTATGAAATCCTATATTAGATGTGCTGCCTTTTCAACGGCTCATTGGAAGCATGAGATTTTCTTTCACAAAGCACTGAATCGCTTCCCTGCCACTGTGCCACAGGGAGCCCATGAATCATGTCAGTGTCTCTGCTCCACTCAGGCTACATCCACATTAGTCAATTTTTACCATTTCAGAACCAAAAATATATATTTTTTTTAAAGAGTTTTTAATTTTCTACGCTGCCATTTTCAAATGTTTCTAATCTGTCACTGTACTGGCACTGTTTCTAATCTGTCATGGTTCCAATGATGGACGGACTATTGTCAAAATGATGGACTGTTGTGCACGACAGCCAGAAATGTGACAACTTTGTTACGTTTGAATTTTGAAACAGACTAATGTGGACATACAGTCAGACCTGTGCAGCCGCTAACACAGACCCTTATCTGATCTCTTCCAGCCCAGTCGCTCAATGTGTCTCTCCAGGGCAGCACCACGCTAACCACGGGGGACACCCTGACCCTCAGCTGCCTCGTAAAAGCTGACGATTACTCTTCCCTGGGCCTTGACGTGTGGCTTACAGAGGACTCCCGTGACCTGGCCCACATGGACCGCAACGGCGTGCTGGCCGACATATCCGGCACGGACCCTACCACCACAACAAAGGCCGCGGGACTGAGGCGCATCAGCGAAGGGGAATTCAGACTGGATGTGCCCGCAGTGGAGACGTCCGACTCGGGCCTGTACTCCTGCCACATACGGGCCTGGATGCGCAATGCCGCGCAAGGCTGGTATCACGTGGCGGAAGCGACCTCCAATCGGGTGGAGGTTCTTGTGACCCATTTAGGTAAGTGGTGCTGGTTTTTAGTCTAGTAGAGGGTCTGTGGAATTGGAGAGGGGTTAGTGTTTCAGGAGCACAAGGGTATCTTTGTCCTTTACCCTCAAACTCCTGGAATTTGACTTCTTACCTTGCTTCCAATTCTCATTTGACTCCTTATTTCCATCTGCTTTTGGGCTGCCTGGCTGAGGGAGTGTGTTTGTTGCCACAGCAAATCCTAGTAGGTCACAGACAACAACGGATGGCACATAATACTCCTGCAAAAGGTGCACCAACCACTGCTGTGTTCACTAAAGCTGCTCACTGTACTTTCACACCCTAAATTTTAATACACATTGGGAGCACAATCACATTTAAAAACTGAAATTAAATTTAAAGAAATTAGGTCACAGTAAAAACAAGCCTTTAAAATTTGTCTTAAAGTTGCTCTAATTGGTATGAATGAATGTGTCATTTCATCACTGTCATTTTCATGTGCAGCATGCATGTGCAACTCAGAGTGACCTATCGTATTTCAAAAAGAGCAAGTACTAAACGGTTTCTCATGGAATGTGACCTTTAAGGTTGTTGTAATGCTTATGAATGATGGTAAAATGATGATAGGAGTGCTCTAGTTGATTCTCACTGTAGTTTTCAATCCTCCCAGCATGCAAAGCAGCTGTGTGCACAGCAGGACAAAAAAGCTGATGGAAACAAAGACTAACAACACTCCTGTCAGCCTGCCCGGCAGATAGCCAGCAGTTCATACGCTTAAAACAAACCTTATTCAGAATGCAATGCTAAGTAGAATAATTGTAGAATGATTAAAACATTTTATGGCGACCATATCAAGAAATCATTCCTGGGCAAGCTTTAGAATGCCTTATCACATGTGTTATAGGTAGCTAGTAGTAGCGGTGTATCCACGAATATGGCTAATAATAATTAAAGTACAATTTTCTGCAAATAAAGCTCAAAAAGCTATATTTGTCATTATGACTATGGACAGCAGCACATGATTATTGCACCGCAGAGTTAGTACATTTCAGTAGTCCATTTTGTTACTTAAGCACAGGGTGCCTGTAAGCAGTGAGTGATCTCAACTATGCTGTTTACTGTACATGTGCAAAGGGGTGC
This sequence comes from Coilia nasus, assembly GCA_027475355.1. Classification (NCBI taxonomy): domain Eukaryota; kingdom Metazoa; phylum Chordata; class Actinopteri; order Clupeiformes; family Engraulidae; genus Coilia; species Coilia nasus. The sequence goes on along the minus strand of CM050220.1, from coordinate 32,265,160 downwards.
TATCTCAAGTTTCACCCCAGCAGAGCACTGTCTTCAGCCAGTCTGGCCCAGAGATGTGAACCAGAGCTGCGTCCTTGGAAAACAAACTGTCGGCAAACTCATTCCTCATCAGTATTGTGTTTGTCATTGTTAAAAATGATTGACAGCTTAGGGGTCAGGCAAAGGCCAGCAAGGCACTGTAAGAGGTCGTGCATCCAGTGGGAGTCTACTGTACTGTAAGAGCTGTACCTTTTGCAGTCAGATGTTTAGCAGATGTGGTGTTTTTGATGTGATTGACAGTGTCATTTAGTTGTAGTTGTGAGTTGCTTGTCATATGGTGTTAGTGTCTGTTCAGTATCTAGTTTGTGGAATTTAGATAGAAGCTTTAAAAATAGACTCTGGTTAGTGGCGATGCCCCAAAGTCTATAATCCATGTTGTCATATAAGATCATTCTTTACTCTTTAATGCCTGTCTTTGACTTGCTCTTGCTGCTGGTCATGCCAGCTGTCTCTGTGTTAATACAAAGAGTGGCTGCAGTAGGTCAGAGACATCACTTGGCCCTCTTCACATCTGGTCATTAGCTGTTGCTGGGTCATCACAGCACTACTGAATGACACATTGAGTTGTTTTTAAGCATTTTTAATTGTTTTAAAATAAGACTTCTTTCCAAAGTTCTTGCTAGAGATGGTCAGATAACCAGGCAGGTGAAAGTGAGGGAAAGAACGAGAGAGAGAGAGAGAGAGAGAGAGAGAGAGAGAGAGAGAGAGAGAGAGAGAGTTTGTGTATATATCTGTGTGAAAAACAGCCCCAAGGTTGAATTCAAGGCTTGAATTCATACGTTACAACATATAGACACTTCCCCCGTCATGCCCGGCCCGCCAATTCCTGGCGCATTTCCTGTTGTTGCCGTCCCACAGAAAAGGCTTTGGGACAAGCCCCGGGTTTGTTATTTTTTTTTAAAGAAAGAAAGAAAATAAAAGTTTGGGAATGCCCCGCTCTTTGCCCCAAAGACTTCTGTCAAAACAATCCCTGGGCTAGGCAGTAAAACAGAGTGCCAGTGAGTCCATGCTTTAGTGGGCATTGTTCCTGACATCCTGAACTGGTCACCCCCCTTCACCGCACCTTCTCTGGGACAACATGGCACCTCAAGGCCAAAGATCGGCAGGGGTTCCATAACTGCCCACAATGTCTATAAGCGCTGTTTTGGGATTTTTTTTTTCTTTTTTCTTTTTTTACTTTTGCTAATGCCTTTGGCAGGGGGCTTTTGAAGCTCTATGGTGGGGAAATGAGCTTAAAGAGGTGTGTTGTTGAGTACTGTAGTTCATCCCATCCCAGCCTGCATGGCTCCTACGCATTCTCCTACAACCAGGAATGTGCGTGAGACCATGCCGTTCACAAAATTTTGCAAAATCGCACTTTTCCAGTTGATTTCATATGTCAGTGTGTGTTCTCTTGGGTTAGCTGCTCTGTGATTACGGCCTAGGCCTGAGAGGTAACTCAATACGCACCAACACCCACATTTACTATTATTCTTCTGCTCCAGCAGTCTGGAAGAAGTGATTTACTTCAGAAGCATGAAAGGTAATAGTTGTGAGTTCTAGAGTGATTATGGTATTTGCTCAAGACCAATTTGTCACTGGCTCTCTGTTTATCTAATAGGAAGGAGCCTAGTAAGCATTTGTTTTGTTCACTATCTCTGTCTGCTTCTCACGCCCTTTCCCTCTTTCTCTCTTTTTCTATGTCTCTCATCTCTTGTGTCTTTCTGTCTTTGTGTGTCTGTTTCTCCTCCTTTTCACCCATGCACACATGGACATACATTCCTCCCCAACACACACATGCACATACACTTACAGACACACACACATACGTAAGAGTTTAAACAAAGCACGCACATCCAGAGTTCAAACTGGGAGCAAGACTAAATAACAGTCGACATAGCTGCAAAAGGAAAAGTCTGCTCAACCAGGTTTTTACTCCCAAATGTTTAATCTCTATTCATTTCTTTCCCCTTCCTTAGAGGTTTTGAGACTAAAAACTTGGTTGAGCAGACTTTTTTTGCACACACATAGACATACCCACACACATGCTCGTGTGCATACACATACTCGCGTACACATGCACACAGGCACACACACACACGTACGCACATACACAGATGCTTATGCTGCTGCAGTAGACTGTGAGTGGAGTTAGCGTTGTGTTAGTGCCCCTCTTAGTGTTGATGCCACTCACCCACCCCAGCTTCATTGTCTCTATCTGTCTCTTGCTGTCTCTGTCTGTCTGTCTCTCTTTGTCTCTCTCTATCTCTATCTCCTTTACCTCAGTGGACTGCACTTCAAAGCCTTGCACAGCCCCATGTAGCCAGCACCCCACCACATCATACCACACTGTGTCGCACAACAGCACATTGCATTGCACGTGTCTGCCTGCCCAACTCAAAGCTGTCCTGTTCAGGTCTCAGGATGGTGTCCATGATGTCTGACTGTGTATTTGTTTGTGTGAGGGGGACTGGGTGCATGTTGAGGTGTGTGTCTATGCGCATGCAGTGTGTATGCACATGTATGTATACTTGTTTGAGTTTAACTGCACATGTGTATGTGTGTAAGTGTGTGTACTGTATGTCTGTGTGTGTGTCAGTGAGTGGGGCTGGGTGTGTGTTGAGGCTCCTGCCGTAGAGGAATGCAGGCACGTTGGGTTGGCCCTCCGGTCGGGTCTGGAGTGTGTGTAACCCAATATTGTGAAGTCAAGGCTGGACACCCTGGTGGTGAAGTTCCTCCTCTGAGAGTCAGCCAAGGGAAGGGCCTCTCGGTGGAACACCTGACCTCTTTAGACAGAGAGAGACAGGAAGAGGAATCCTACACTGATCTGTTTGTTATGAAGCCAGACACTGTGGATATCATAATCCATTGGGGTCCTCCTTTCATTCTGGGAGTGAATTAATTCATGCAGCCAAGCATTTTTCACTCTCCCCCTCATCTTTGCGGAGGCGCGCGCGTGCACACAGACACACACACACACACACAGAATCTGGATTCTGCTTTTTATATGAGAGCGTGCAGGGGGAATTGTGTCACTAGAAGAAAATATGTGGCGTCTTTAAAGAAAAGAAGAACCAGGGCAGTATTGGATGAGTTAGTCATTTGTATTCTCAAGCTAAAGAAATGGCTCGTGTGCTGGGAGGCAAAGGATTTCCTCCTACCAAGTTTTGTAGTTGCTGTGCCACATCACAAAGCCTCTGTCTTACAGTACATCAGTTGTATAGTTAGATAGCAGTGTAAAATAGAAGTAAAATGGCCAGACACCTACAGTAAAAGAAACAAAACATACTGTACATTGTAAACTACAGTAAAAATAATAAATCACATACTGTATAACTGCTAATATTAAATTAAAAAGAGTGCACTGTGTGCTATAATGTTCTCTAATGTCTGAGCTTAAAAATATTGTTTTAATATTATTTGATTTGGCAGTAAGTAACAAATTACTTGGAACTATGCCTGATTTGACATCTTCCTGATAAAAAAGACAGACCAAATGATTCGCAATGACTGTGTTGATGTGCTTTGTCCTTGCACAAAGCCCTGTGCATTGAAGGTGTCATTGCATAATTTTTTAATTAATTTTGCTTTAGTGCTCCCGTTACAGGCTGTTCTAGTTTGGTGGAGGAGATGGGGGAGGGAGAATGACAGGTTCTCAGCTATGCTAGTCACAGGCTACAATCGTTTAAAGCCCATTTGGTCATAGCACACCAAATAGAAATTTTAAACATTCTAAACAAACACACATATTTACCTATGTCTCGCTAAGTGAATGTGTGCTGCAACAGGGCTCCTCTGGTCACAATTGTGGCATGGCTTTTTCTAATGAACAAACTTGCATCACATTGTTTGCCTTTTTGTTATTCACTAGTTTTTCTGCCTATTTTCTTTCATTGAGTAATGAAGGCAATCAGGGTAGAAGAACATTTTCACATGCAGCATGCATATGCAACTCGGAGTGACCTATCGTATTTCAAAAACAGCAAGTACTGAACGGTTTCTTGCAGAATGACACCTTTAAACAGCCAATGCAAGTTAGCATGATTGCCTTGTCATAACAACTGGAATGTTCCAGCCCTCTCTCTTTCTCTACTCGTACAGTATGATGTTATCAGTCATGGGACCCACAGCTGGCAACCGCCCAGACCACAAGCCAACGGAGCCGTTTACGACCTCACATTTGTACTCACCTGCATTATCTGTGTGCAACATCCATTGGCCTCCCCGGGGGAAAACGTAGCACATTTACTCGGTTCCCATAGAATAATTAGGCCTGACCTATTTTTTCTAAGTGATCAAGCTGATGGTGTCTTTGTATGGAGACTCCCCAGAGAGACAGAGAGAGCACATGTGAGACATGTACCGTGCTGTGCTTTTCATATCTTTTCTGTAGAAAAGACATCATTAGAGCTGTGTGGTACATTAGACCAGTCAGTGCTAGTTACAACCATTTTGCTGCAGATGCACATTTGATGTACATTTCATTGGCAGAATACATTTCACATGTGACAGAAATATCTTGAATCATGTATGGACGTGTGTTTGCAATGCATTTGCCTGGAAAGTGTGTGAGTCAAGTGCTGTTGGTATTTGAATTCAGTGACCCTTAAAGGAGAACTTCGGTGTAAAATGAAAATTGGCATGTTCAAACATCATACCGAGTTGGTATGTATACTGAGGAGCAAAATTGATTTAGCCTGTTGCATTCAGAGTTTAACAATTTTTTTATCGTTTGTCCCAGAAGGCTAACAATGGGAATGGAAGACGAAGCATGACGACTACGCTATTTTTAAACCATTAAAACAGCTCAAAGAAACGCCACACTCCATCGGTAGTACAACAAAGGCCCTGACATTAAAAACGAGGCACTGACAACTCTGTAAGTGTACACAACATTTATTAATAAAACAGTTTTGACAGGCAGTACCTTGCTGTAGTTTCTCGTCGCCGCCATGATGAAAGTCCGCACAAATCGATTGACGAACACAAACCAGCAGGAAGAAAAGGAGGAGAGGTAGTACAATCAACTTGTTTGGACTTTCATCATGGCGGTGACGAGAAACAACTGCAAACTACTGAATGTAAGAACAGTTTTTTAAATAAATGTTGTGTACATTTACAATATTCTCAGTGCTTTGTTTTGAATGCCAGAGCCTTTGTTGTACTACCGATGGAGTGTGGAGTTTCTTCGAGCTGTTTTAATGGTTTAAAAATAGCGTAGTCGTCATGCTTTGTCTAAGGGCACCTACCACATCAATTGTTAGCCTTCTGGGACAAACGATAAAAAATAGTTAAACTCTGAATGCTCCTCAGTACACCTACCAACTCGGTATGATGTTTTAACATGCCAATTTTCATTGTACACCGAAGTTCTCCTTTAATGTAATCCTTAAAGCAACTCTAAAGCACTTTTTATCTATGGTCGCCCTACAGGTTGGAAACAGAATTGTCTTTCTCATGTCTCATTTGAACTACAGATTGGGGTGACCCGCTTCTGCAAACTTGCATAGTGTGGTTAAAAGCGAATTCAGAAGTGTCTTTCCCCTGGAAGCGAGTTGATGAACCACTGAAATGATTTTGGAAACATTATTTTAAGGTTGAAAAAACTACTTAGTGTTATGCTTTAAGTGCTGCTTGGTTTGACAGCAAGATTTGTTAGAGTGCTCAGCTTATGTTTGTGCATTACCTCTTAGAATACTTGAAATGTCAAGCACCTTAACATGCAGTTGTTTATGATTTCTTTATGATGTCTTTCAAATGTTAATTGTCAAATTCTTTTAACTGACTGTACTTTCACTACAACTTGTTTCAACCCAATGTTGAAACTATCCACCTTCATGGAACACATTCCCTCATAAACAATGAAAATATTTACATTGATGATAAATGTAAAATTTTTCGTAATAGCTCAACCTCCTGAACATGTTAGCATGCAATTTGTAGGTTCAAGGTGCTTCAAATGCTGATGGCCAGCTTCATTGTACTGTACGTAACGGGATTGTTTTTGCTCTTGCTTTGTTGAGAACACACCTTTGCTGTAACTGAGTGCTGTCTGACGTTAGGTTTACTCTCAGGGCTCATTTCCACCGACTTGATCGTGTACAGCGTGTGAGTGTATTGTGAGCGTATTAGCATTTCCACTGGACATGCCTGCATGCACAGCGCGTGAGCAGAAATTAATCTGCCAGCCCTGTCTTTAAATGCATTTGGACAGTGTCTTTTAAGTGCACATAGCCATGTTTTTTGTTGGCTCTCTCGCTTTAATAAACACAATATGTGTTTCTCTGATCATAATTCCTTATTTTAAACCTTGTTTAGGAAGCACAACTGCAGATAAAGTACAACTTGGCACTTTGATAAGGCCAACGGAATATTTGACATTTGGCAAGTGGTAACTATTTTGCAGTCGCGAGGTTTTTGAGGTATCCCCTGTGACAATACATGCATTGATAGCACAGTTGACATAAATTGTATTATTGTGCCATATACAGTAGCTTTCAATGGGATTTCGGCTGAATACGCTCACATCATGCGCAGAAAAATAGACTATGTTTCTATTTTCTAGCTGCAGCCCGTATTCTGAGCGTATTTCACGGACAGAATATGCTCAGATCACGCCTGCGGTGGAAGTGGTCTAATCTGTTAACGTGCATTCTAAACGAATATTGACAGAAAACGGGCACCTGCTGTCTATGTGCTGTATACGGAGAGTGTTTGTTGGAAATGAGCCCTCAGGCGGGGGGTTGCAGGATCAACGTTGTTGTTGGTGTAATAGTGTATACTATATACATGCTTGGAGTTGATTTAGGGTGTGCACAACCATAATCTCTGTTTGTGGTGGAGCCAGGCTTGGAGTGTTCGTGGGGGGGGTGTCTTTATTGCTCTCTCTCTCTCTGTCTCTTTCTTTCACACTCCCTCTCTTTCCATCCATCCCTGTTTACCTATTTCTTATTCTGTGTGTGTGTGTATGTGTGTGTGTGGGAGTAAAACTCACCCTGCTCTCTTTTTTACCCTCTCTTGTCAAGAGCCGAGAAATGTGTATGTGTGCATGTGTGTGTGTGTGTGTGTATGTATTAAAGTGTTCATTGGTGTGTGTGTGTGTATGTGTTTCATGTCACAATATGTGCATCTGGTCGTATGAGTTCTTCCCTTTCAGAAGTCTCAAACCTTGTTTGTGTCAAGAGAAAGGCAGCTCTGTCAGAATCTAAAGCTGCACAGCAGGGCCTCTTGAAAAAGACAAGGACACTGAAAGACAGTGAAGAGAGGTAGTCAGCAAGAGTGAAAGAGTGAATGAGTATGAGAGAGAGTGTGTGTGTGTGAAAGAGGGTGGGAGAAGGAAAGCCAGTTTGTCTGATAAAGTGCTTGATAGCAGTTTTACATTCTTGAGAGCACTACAGTAGAGTTGTGTTTCTACCTAATGGAGGATAGTATTGGCTGATTGACTAACTCTTTCTGTTGCTTTCTCTGTGTCACACACACACAGCCTTCGAGATGCTTGTTGGCTTCTTTTACCCTTTTACCCTGACATTCCCAGGATACTCTGTTGTGGTCCCCACAGACTGGTCAGGGCCGCTCTTTTATCCTCCTCCTGGGTGTTGGCCCAGCCTGCGCTTTGGACCGGAGCTCCCCCACCCCCACTTTTCCTCCACTGCTGTCCACTTTGGCAGCCTCTTCAGACGGCACACACCCACTCAGAGCATTGCAATGCACCGTATCAGTCACACTGCTGAAACTTTAAACACCGGGTTCCTGCACTGAATAGTAACCCGACCCGCAACCAGACTCGAAGAGCATGGTTATTAAAAATTCACGTAAGATATACTATTTTGTGGATTTATATGTATGTATATATAATATGATATTTGTTCAGATGTTATGTGAATACAAATTGATATGATTATATGTGATTATATATTTTTAGTATATAAATCGTGTTTGTGAAAAACAGCAGTCATTGTAGGTTTCCTCCCCACAGAGGTTACAGTATCTGAAAGTACACTTAGTCTTTGTTTGATTCCAGTGAAGAGTCACTTATCACCTAAAGTCACACGCCTTACTCTCCTATGTGACCTTTGTGTTTTCCAGGACAGGAAAGTCCACCAAGACCATGTGCTCTCTCTCTCTCTTACAGATAGCAGCAGGCTTAGGTACACACAGTAACCTGAGGCACTGCCCTTCTCAAGGGAAGCCAGTGTTGTTCCATGGCTCTGGCACAGTTTATGACGAATCAGACACCCTGGCTTTGCTCAGGTGCTGCTAGTGGGTGGGTTCTTGGGGTGCGGGAACAGGAAGTGGGCAGGTTTTGTGTGTGTGCGCGTGTGTGCGTGTGTGTGTGTGTGTGTGTGTGTGTGTGTGTGTGTGTGTGTGTGTGTATGTGTGTGTGTGTGTGTGTGTGTGCTTGTGTGTGTCCGCATGCACAGGCACCGCAGATGGCAGCAAGGGATGAATCAGACACGCTGACGTCCAAGAGACACAACACAAACCCACTGCCACATATGTCCGCTGTGACCTGCCGTGCAAATGGGGACCTGGTGCGTGACTGTGCTTGTGGGTGTATACAGCAGGGAAGTGTGTGTGTGTGTGAGAGAGGGGTAGGGGGTTAGAGATGGAGGTAGATACACAGACAGTGTCTGGGTGTTAGAATCACAGCTAGAGCGACTGTGAGTGTATGTGAGTGTGCATGAGAGAGAGAGATAACAGGGGTGCCCACTACGTCGATCACGATCGACCAGTCGATGGTAGATCGCATGTTGTCTAAAACCTTTTGTTAGGTTATCATAACAACTAGAACGACTACTTACAGCAAAGAAGGAGTCCTAGCTAGTTCTCTAACTTGTATCTAGCCCATACTGTTCATAAAAACTATGACAGTGACTTCCCCCTGAAAAGCGAACTGAGAAATGTGACGGGAATAAAAATGCAGTTAACAGGCATATGAAATGCAACATGTATATCAATAAACAAACTGCATAAACGTACATATGAAACACATATAGAGTGATTTATTATTATTATTATTATTATTATTATTAGCAGTAGTAGTAGTAGTAGTAGTAGTAGATCACTGTGGCATGGTCATTTTAAAAGTAGCTCATGAGCCAAAATATAGTGGGCACCCCTGGATAAAGAGATGGAGAGAGTGTGTTTGTGTGTGTGCGTGCATGTGTGCATCAGTGAGTGAATGAGAGAGAGACACACGTTGTACCAGTGCTGCTGTATGCTTATTATTCCCTTCACCATCTGGTTACACCTATCTGACTTACCTAAAGTGCCACAGCCAGGTGCTGTGTCTCTTTCAGGCACCTTGACCCGATCAAATAGCTTGACTGCTGTGTGTGGATGCATGCATGTGTGCAGTTGTATGTACAACAAATGTCTTTGTGCATATATAGTATGCGTGTCTGTGCATTCAGGATTGGTTATGGATAGTCAGGTTTAGTAGTCACAACTGTGGCACTGTGTGTCTGTACATTTATGTTGTTATTATGCATACTGGGTGGGTGGTCATGCCATATCAGATGTGTTTGTGTGTGTCAGTGTAAGAGAAGGATGGTATATAGTGGTTTGTGGGGTTGTGTGTGTGTGTGTGTGTTTGTGTGAAATGCTTTACAGCTCACCGAGGCATGAAGGTCCCAGCTGTAATGGGAAGAGCTCACCGATCACCTAGATCACCCCCCCCCCCCCACACACACACACACATACCCAAACATGCACACAGGCTGACACACACATACACACACATTCAGAAAACATTCAGTTTGCACATGCCACACCTCCCACAATTCCACCTGGGCTCTGTGCCTGGAAACACTTGACACTCTTGTTCAGACAGCCTAGAAACGGGGTCAAGATAGAGCTGTATATCTGTAGTAGATGGCCCCGTATCTCTCTCTCTGTCTCTCTCTCTCTCTCTCTCTCTCTCTGTATCTGTGTGTTTGTGTGTGCATGTGTGTGTGTATGTATGTTGTGGCATCTCCACACCCCTACTTTGACTGTAACCTTTATGCGTATGCATAAGCACCAGGGTGTTGCCTTAAGCCAAGCAGGAACAGAGTCCATCTGTCATGATAAAATGATTACCAGATGCTGACCAGGATACCATCAATACCATATCACTCTCAGTCCATTGAGATTTTTCTCCCTGCACTAGAAACAAATCATTCTCCCTCCCCCCCCCTTGTCTCTTTCTCTCTGTCACACACACTCTTTCTCTTTCTCCAGTTCCCTCTCTCTGGGTTTGTTTCATGATTTATTTTCCCTCTGTCCCTCTCTGTCTCTCTCCCACTGTTTCCCCCAGCTTCCCGCCCCCCTCTGTCTAGTTTAAAAATGGCACTGACGCCACTGAATGCAGAGCCCCCTGACTTTTGCCAAAAAAGACTCGTGGCAGAGATCCGCATACGATCAGCCGTGGAGCAATCCGGGTTCAGGGAACTGGAAAGGGGGAAGGGACTCCTGCCAGGTTTTGTATCCACCCTGACACTCTTAGCCACCGATTCCTCTCATTGGTTCTACCTCCAGTCATGTTGACGGAGAGGCTCAGGTCTCGAGACCAACCGTGATAACCATGAAAGTGAACAACATATGCTTGAATTCTTCCAGTGTATTTTAACACTGCTTTAGGGCATTTATTTAACGTATTTAGTACATTATTGACAACAAATGCTGGGAATCTGTGGTTTGTTTGTTGCCTGTTGATGCAGATATATATTTGTTGTTTTGGCCACATAAATAGTATCTTGTCAAGGCCAAAAAAAAGGCGCTGGTATTCACATTCCTTCAAGCAAGCGCTGTTTAAAGCATTGCAGTTACAAATACGTGATTAAATGACATTGTATGATAATGTGTTCAGCTGGTAATTGATGTTTTTATATTGTACAATGTCAATTCATTTTAATTGTATTTTATTTATAACGTTAAAGAGGAGGAGGTCCCATTCTAAACTTCAAGAAGAGTGTTTCAAAACGTCTTTGGTTCAAGCTTGCAGTGGGAAATCAATGAACATTATGTAGACTCTTTCCAATGCATTTATTTATAATGTGCTTGTAGTGGAGTTTTTCAAAAAGATGTTTGAAATGGTTTGAGGCATTATTCGCTTCTTTAACAAGTTTAAATAACTTTTTTCAGAAGGATGGATATGGATAGATGAATGAGTGGAGGTCAATCAGCTAGGCAGGCAAGGAGGTCAGTGAATCGTGGGTGAACAAATGCTCCAAATAGTTCCAGTTCCAAAAAAAGGGTTTATAGGTAGATGGTGAAAAGGATACAAAGTATATCCAAGGGGAAAAAAACTAACTAAAATATTTTAAAACTCAAAAAGATTGTAAAGAACTGTATGCCCCTATTGTCTCCAAACAAACTCCTTTGTTCTCTGCTCCACTAATTCTCAGGTGAGCGGCGGCCGTCTTAGCTCGAAGGCCCTCTCCCTGGCTATCCAAGTAAAAGTCTTATCCAAAGTAAAAGTAACGGCTAAAAAAGGGCAATCCTGTAGTACACATTTGCTATTTTAATGTTAATTTAAAAAGTGCCCTTTTAGTGCCAGTAATAACCAACAATCTCTCCATGATGGCCAAAGCCTAACCCCTCCAGAGCACTTTAGTAGAAAGCATCAGTATCAGTAAAAAGGAAGTTTTCAACAGATGGCCATAACATCTTATTTTGCACTCTTTCTCCCTGGCCTTACACCCCTCCACCCTCTCACCAACACAGAGACAAGCTTCAGTGTGGCCTTCTCCGCCCTGGTCACGCCTCGTCTCCCTGGAGACCCCACCGAGCTAGAGTGCCGCGTCACCAATGTGACACACCTGCGCAACTCACGTTTCGCCGTCTCCTGGCACCACAGGCCCACGTCTGCACACCCGGTGACGGCTGCCCCCAGCAGCTTCATGGTGGGCTCGCTGGACTACAATGGGGCGATGCAGCCTGGCCCACGCCACCGCCGCCGCCTGGATGCCGGCCTGGTCACCATGACGCACGAGGAGCCGCTCACCTTCAAGCTTCGTCTCTTGCACACGGGTGAATCGGATGTGGGCGAGTACACGTGTAGCGTCAGCACATGGAGTCCCAGCCGGTCTGGACGATGGGAGGCTGGCGTTGACTACCAGACCCCTGCCTTTAAAGTGGCCTTCACCACCAAAGGTGAGTAAAGCTGTGACCTAATGGTTAAGGAGTTGGTCATTGGATTAGAGGGGGGCTGCAGATTTGACTTCTGTATCAGTATGAGAAATGTGGGTGGGAGAGTAAATAACCAGTGCTTTCCTGAACCCTCATCCATGGCTAAGGCATCTAACCCCACAATGCTCCATTGGCCACTGTATCTAATTAACTGTAACAGTGTAAGTTGCTCTGGATAACATTGCCAGCTAAATGACGTTATATTACAGTATGTTACACTTAGCAGACGTTTTATCCAAAGCGACTTACAAGGACATAAACAAGCTATAGATACAGGGCCGGATTATAAGATCACAGGTCCCTGGCCCAGATAAAAAAAAAAGGTTAAAAAATCTGGACAGGGGCTTTGCAGCATTGCAAAAAAATGGGACCCTACTCTCGTAGCAGCTGGTAGCTTGTTCCACCATTCAAGGACAACAACGAAGAACAATTTAGACTGAGGTCGCTTTGTATGAGGAGAGGTCAAGGCTAGACGGTTTGTATTTCAGGATTGCAACGCCCTGGAAGTGACATAAGCCTTTATTATGATTTAGATAAGCAGGGGCGGACAATGAAGTTACTTTGTAGACTGTAGTCAAAGCCTTGTTCTTAGTTCTGGCAGCCACCGGGAGCCAATGCAGGTTAACAAAAAGAGGATTGACGTTCGGCCTTTTGGCCTGACTGAATACCTGACGCTACGTTCTGGACCATTTTCAATGGTTTTATTGCACAAAGAGGCCAGCCAGGAGAGTGTTGCAGTAGTTGAGTCAAGAGATGACCATAGCCTGTACCAGAAGCTGAGTGTCATATTGGGTGAGGTCTGGTCTGATTTTTTGTTATACAATGCATAGTGGCATGAGAATGAATCAGAGAATGAAAGCCTGGGCTGGGGTCACCAGGAGTCCAGTCTTAGGCCTAATTCACACCGACTTGTACAACACGTATCCGTGTACAATATGTTTGTATAATGACAGAATACGCTTAGATAACACGTGCAGTGTGAATAGTCTAATTTGTTAACATGTATTCTAAACGAATACGGACAGAAAATGGGCACACACTGTATATGCAGAGTGTTTGGTGTGAATCAGGCCTTAGACAGATGAAGCCAAAGGTGGTGTTCCTTCATCCATGTGGACAGTTTGGAGAGACAAACAGAGATGCATGCCGAGACAGTGGGGTTCTTCGGCTCATCAGCATAGCAGTGATACGAGAAGCCATGTCAGCGGAGAGCATGGCCCAGCGAAGTGGTGTACTTTGCAAACAGAAAGAGCTCCAGCACCCACCCTTGGGGCACCCCTGTGGAGAGGCTATGGGTTGAGGACAGTTGTCCTTGCCATGACACATTAAAGGAGTGCCCAGTGAGGTAGGACTGAAAACAGAAGTTTGCTACGCCTGTAATGCCCATGATTGAGAGTATAGTTAGCACTATGCAGTAATGCAAATATAACATGTAATGTATGTGTGCTGCATTTGCAGAGCCTTGTCTATATTTTTTTGGTATTTCAGACAACAAAGGAAACCTCTGTTCCTAAAAATAGCTATAGAAACAGCTGAATGCCTGAGATAATGATAGACATTGATGGTTAGCATGAAATATGCTTTCATCTCTACATTGCTTTCTCTGTGCAAATGAGTGAGTTGTATAGCATTTTGCATAGTGCTTGCTGTTTGAAAGTGTATGCAAAATACATGATAGCGGAATCATGATTGGCCGTGCTTGGCTGAAAGAGATCCCATATGTAGGTTTCCAGTCTGCGTTATTTTAAAGTTCAATATGAATGTGGATGTGCTTTTGTGGTTAGTTGCTGCTTTTCTGGTTGGCTCACTGATAAAGTACATCATAGTACAGCACAGTACCTAAGTGATGACATCCATGTTACCTCTAGCTTCACTTTTGTTTTTCACCTTTGTGGCGCCAAAGCTAAGCAAATATTATGGCGGTAGCACATCCCAGGCTGTCAAATCACTGTAAAAGAGTTGTCTCATGAAATTCTTATAGAATTGCAATTCCCAGAAGTCGCTCATTTCTAAAACAAGACATCAGGCTTCAGTTCTGGGGAATCTGGAACGTTTTCCTTCGCAGCTGCCCAGTTTGATCACACATGCAGATCAGTCACTGGTCCCCAAGGAGCTGGACCTTGCCAAACCTTTTTTTTTTTTTTTCGGATCATTTTTTTCTTATTGTCGCTTAAAAAGTTTCATACATAAAAGAGTGACAGTAAGGGGGGGGGCATGTCCTCAGGCCTGAAGCATTAGTATGCTGTCCAGCTCCAGCTTGTCTTTATTTCAGTAGTGTGTTTTTAATGAACGGTGTGTCTATTTACCCACATTTAACTTCAAAGCCCACCCAGTATAGCCTTTCCCTTGACTAAAAACCTTTAAAACAAGACTTATATATGAGGCATATACAAGAGTTTTCTTTTGGTGTTGTTTTGGTGTGTTTTTTTTTTATAGTCCTCCTACTTGCTGTTTTAAATAAAACTTAATCAGTGCTCTAAAAGGATGCAGAAAGAAACTCTTGTCAAGAATATTTTTTGACAAACCATCTGTTCTCATATAGATTTTTTTTTATTGAAAAAAATATAATATTTGACATATATTGCATGATGAAAGGCATGCAGGAGTTTGTTTCCTTTTGTTGTATGTTAATACTTGGCCCTTTCTACATGGGTGTCACTTGGGCACATCTTTGTAACACGGTGTCTTTCGCTCTCTCTGTCTCTATCTCTCTGTCTGTCACTCTTGCTCTGTTACTTTCTCTCTCTATCAGGCCCGTCTCTGAGCGTGGTAGCCCGACGAGTACGTGAGGTCACTGCCAGTGGTGCCACATTTGAGATGAGCTGCCAGGTGATGGCCGAGAACCTGCGTAGCCCCGCCTACTCGGTGCTGATCCACAGTCAGGCGGAGGTCGGGGGGACGCCGCGACGCCTCGTCTCCCTCAGCCCGGAGGCCGTAATGCGTGTAGAGGACTGGAGCGAGCCAGGCCGGCAGGACTCCGTGGTCCTGCTCCGTACTGGCCCCAATGAGTTCAGCTTCAGGTTGCAGGGGGTGCAAGTGTCAGACCGAGGCTTTTACTCGTGCGAGGTCAGCGCCTGGACCAAGCAGCCAGGGGAGACAGACTGGAGCAAAGTGGTGCATGGTGTCTCTAACAAGATCCAGATCTCCTACGAGCACAAAGGTAAGGTCATGCGCATAGTTCGAATTACGTGGGAGCCAATGGGAGCTGAGCTCCCATACCCTCAGGCTCCAATGAAAAATGCAAATTTCATTTACTGTGGAGGCTTCTCGAATATGTCATATTACCATGATAAGCTTAAATATATCACCATAAAAACATAAATAAAATTCGCTTCATTTACGATCACCATGCAGCCATCTTTGTATTGAATTACGACGTGATATTGATTCACCATCACACCACTATGCGCGCAAATCTGAAATTTGGGGCTTGCGAACGTGACGTTCAGTCCGAAGAAGACTTCTCATCTACCTCCTATCTTATATCAGTGGTTTCCAAAGTAGGGGTCCTGACCCCCAGTGGGGTCGCAGGGGCGGTGGCGGGGGGTCGCGAGATGATTTCCAGAAACAATGATTTTGCCTGTTTGCTAACCAGAGGACCATCACTCTCCCATTAGCGAGCATCAAATGTGTGATTTGTGCCCGATTAGCATAGCTATCAGCAGACCCTCCTCTGGCAATGACCTACTGTTTAAATCTGCGTCCCAACGTCGGGTTTCCAGAGCTCGTGGATTATTACAAACACCAAGCATCCCAGCCTCACAGATAAACCCAGTGACTTTTTTCGCAGAAAAGAGAGTGTTACGGGGGGAGAAGAAAGCCCTTACTAAGCAAACAACTGTCTCTGTAAAGACGCAGAAGGCTTCATGTGAGGTGGCATATTTAATTGCGCAGACAAAAAGCCACACACGATTGGGAAAATTTAGCAGCAATATCGATGAGTTGGATTATGCACGGGGATAAACTGCGGAGCTGGAACAAGTGCTGCTCTCTGGGACTGTATCCCGCCGCATCTCCCGCAACCTTTCAACATTGGGCATAATTAAACAGCGCCCATCCATCACATTCATTTTTTTCTGCATACATAACTTTATAACTGTTCGATGTTACTTGCTTGTTCGTAATATGTCTGTATATGCTCAGCATTATAAGTTATGGTGGGATGTTGCCTATTTGTTTTCGCTCTTGAGTTTGGTAGTAAAATACACCAGCTTAGAGATCATGTTCAGTTTTGTTTTTGCTCTACTGCCTTACGTGTGTTGCGTAAAACAGCCACATTATGAGAGAGGAAGAGGGAAGCGAACGAGATAGAAAGCGAGAGCGCGCACGCGTGTGACAAAGAATGGTCGCGGGGGTCGGGGGTCGTCAGCAGCCTAAAACTGGGGGTCACGGTCTGAAAAGTTTGGGAACCCCTGTCTTATATCAATCTTCCTTCGTTTTGTAATGCGTTTTTAGAAATACAAAAATAATACGTAGGTTGCCTAAACTTTCCGCCATGCCACCGAAAAAAACAGCACTGGCTGGCCTTGTGTCGTTTGGCTTCACAGCGAAAAAAATTAAAAAGGACAGTGCGTTTTGCTTTTTTTTTAAAGATAGAGACCCCCATAGGGTCAAATTTATAATTCGAACCCTGGTCATGCGCACCTCTTCACTAGGCACAGCAATTGGTAGATATCCTGGATTCAAAGAGTAAAAGCCCTGCCACAGATTACACCTCATAGACCTGCTAATTAGGATCAACTAGTTCAGAAAATTGTTAGATTAAACACAGAAAGTGGCGGGATTTTTACTTTTTGAAGCAAGGATCTCTACTTCTGGGCACAGTACCACAATAGTCGGTCTATTTTCTAGCTAATTAGCTGTTCGCTGGCTAGTTAGCTAACGACTACCTGATTGACATCAACCAGCCACAGTGACTCTCTAAGTTATGTGGCTGTCCATTTAAGTCTTCAGTCATCCCTGCAAAGCTTGCTAAACAGCACCCCAGCTTCACCTTGTTTTGTTGTTCAAGACCTTGTATTTATCATATACTAGTGCAGAGCCCGTAGAAGATGTGCAAGAGTATGAGGTGAATGCTAAACAATTATACAGTATGCTTGAGTAAACAGGCTATGTTTCATGAAGTGTCACGAATAGGTGATTGTGAGAACACAGCAGCGATAACTTCAGAAATTGTTCGACTGAAAGTTATGGGTTATAAGTGTATAGGTTACATTAGGATTGCTATGATGATAAGATTTACTGGTATATCTTGCGACGGTCTGTGGCATACATACAGTAAATACATTTGCACTGAGTGAATTGTCAGATTTTCATTAGTCGCTCTTTTGCGATGTGGGATAACCGGAATTTAGATGTGAGAAGCTTGTCTCCTCTATCTGTTGCATATGTTAACTGTGTAGCATCCTTGCTGTGGGCAAATGTTTACTCGTGTTGGTCTCCTCTACGTGTCGTCTGTATGCACTGTAGGCCTATGTGCGCAGACATGGTTGTCTCAGGCAGAATTTTGCCGGAAACAATCAGCGAACGGAGGCAGTGTTTATGAGCGATGCTTCGACATTGTGTGCCACATTTGATATATATATCGATATTTTTAAAAACGATATAATATTGATATTCTGGCTATTAATATCAATACACCCCCCCCAGTAGCTACTGCACAGAGAAATGCACTATTGATTCTAAACCAAAATGTAGTAAATGTACTTTGTTCAGTGCAAATGTACATTAACCATATTGTATTCTTTTGCAGTTTTAAAAGGTTGACTACAGGTACCTAGTGAGACTGGGCACCTTTTCTGTGTCATAAATAATATTTGTCTGGTTTTGTTGAGTGAATGACATTGAGTAATAATTCTAAAGTAATATGTATCAATATCGGAATCGAATCGAATTGAATTGCACTGTATCGAAAATCGAAAATCGTATCGTGAGCCCTGTGTCGAAAATCGTATCGAATCGCCATGTCCTAGATGATATCGAGCCCTAATTTTAATGTTGCATTTGTGTGCTGAGTTGTTTATTTGCAGTGTTAAATTATTTAGCGTCATCATGTTAATGCATAAAAAATATCTAGTCTTCTGCTTGTCTGTTCTGAATTTGGGGAAAGTAGGGAATAGGACATTTGGGGAAAGAGTTGATGCAGCTGTACGATCAATTTGTAACTAATGCTGTGATGAAGCCAGAGGCCCATTCGAACACAGCCTTTCCACCAGAAATTATTGTGGTATGCCTCTAAACAACAAATTTGGATCTGTTACTGGACGAGATTGGTCCTGACTGAAATGCTGCTTGAAGCCATAATGTGATGTGTGAGGTCTATTTTATTTCACCAACAAGCCTACTCTGCTGATAGGGCACAAGCTGAGCCAAAAATGAAAATTATCTGTAAGAGCAATGTGTCTAAAACGACTCTCTAACAGTCCCTGACTTTTAGACACTCCTCAAGGGCATAGCACTGGTCTTTGGGTGAGGTCTTTCTTGGGCTTTAGTCTAGCAGCCAAAATGATGTCTCTTAAGGTTCATCACTGGCATTTCACATTCAGATCATGTTATTGCTTCCAGTAGGGTACAGCAGCAACCCAGTTCCAACGCTACATCTCTCTCTCTCTCTCTCTCTCTCTCTCTCTCTCTATCTATCTCACACACACATACACATTCCCACTCTAACACACACAAACATATGTATACAAAAGCATATGCACATAACAAACACCCAAAAGAACACCCGCATACAAATGCACACTATCACAACATGCATACAGAAATGCATCCACACACCCATACATGAAAAGCACAATCATGTTTTTTTCACAAGCGCACACAAACACACACACACACACACAGACACACAAACTCAGGACCCCGGCCTACTTTCCCCTCATGTTTGAACTTGTGTCATATCTCTGGGGAGCAACCCCACCCCCACCCCCACCCCCAGTGGCAGCCTGGAACCAGAACTCCACATCTCCCAAAAATCTGCACACTCCACTGCTGCACTCTCCTCTGCTCCAGCAGTCTCCCTAGGCCCCTGTCTCCCCTCTCAACCCTTGCCCAGAGAACTAGAGCCATCATGAGGTTGCTCTCTGTGGTGGAGAGTGGGGCACTGGGGGTGGCTGTAAGTGTGGGTAGTGGCAGGGATGGGGGACTGAGTTGTGGAGGTGCTTTGGTGGACCGTGTCTCTCCTCTAGATTGGTGCCTACTGGCATAGAGGGGGCATACACACACGCACACACCGGCTAGTGCCCACTGGGATAGAGGGGGCACACACACACGCACACACTGGCTAGTGCCCACTGGGATGGAGGGGGCACAAACACACATGCATGCACACACACACACACATGCATACACAGGCTAGTGCCCCCTGGGATGGAGGGTCTGGATGCAGCCCTAAATGCCAGTGCCGCTGGTAGACACTTTCTCTGGGACATGTCTTATGCCTTGTCATTCGCCACGCTCTATTCTTCTTTTCTCTTCTGTACTCTCTTGCTCTATCTGTTTCTCCTTCATCTGTCTTTCTCTCTCTCTCTCTCGCACTTATTCACTCTCCTTTATCGTCGCTTTTTCTCTCCTTTTGTTTTCTTTATTTTTTTCCTCATTTTGCTACAACACCCTAGAAGCAAAATGTCACAAACACATCATCCAGCCTCTCCAATGGCACGCCAAGCCATAGCTTTTCTGGATGTGAGCACAAATCATTAAGTTTGCTCGGAGCAGGCAGGGGAACGCCGCCCAGGCGGATGCCATCACCATCAGCACCACCTCCAGCACTGCTAACATCATGTGCACATGTTCACACTCAGTCTGGGACTTCTGGAGTCCCCACCTCCCTGGAGCAACCCAACAGCAGGCTTACACCAGCCACCCCACACAAACACACATACACATACTGTACATACTAACACAAACATGGGGGTGGTTGGGCAGCATGCTAGTGCAGAGTGCAAAAGAAAATAGATAGGGAAAAGGAAGGTATGGGACTAGTGAATTATGCATGGAAGGTGCCTTCCCCATATGGTGCAGATATTTTCACACTTACACATTACAATCCTACAGTGTTGTGATTTTGAATAAAAAAATCATGAGGTGTTATTTGCACACAAAAAATCACCCACTACCATCAAAACATTTTTTTTGCTGTTTTGCATACATTCAAACAAGCTTTGACAGAAACAAATTTTCCAAAGAATCCCACAAACGTGGCCCCAGGGGAATCAGCCATCATGAGAGCCGTCTTTTAGTCCAGATGGTTGATGGGAAGGCACTGGAGTTGCAGTGAGGTGTCTGTGGCTGCTCAGAGTACAGAAGAGGAGTGCTGGTTCTTGATCTGGTGTATTCTTCCCTTCAGATGTGTCAATCCCGTGTAAACGAGCCCCTTGTACTTCATTTCATTTTGTACAGAGGTTCTGGCAGTGCTTTCATTGACATTGCTGTATCAGGTAGAATTTTTGCCTAGCCTGTGCTATATTTGAACTGTTGTGCATAGGCAGGCTAATTGCATATGCCACGACCAGACATTAGCGATTGGGTAAAGTCACAGCCACTTGTTTTAAACTTTAGCAGAGCCCACACCTCCAGGACAAAATAGTACTGCCAATAATACAACACTGCCAGACCCTCTGTACAAAATGAAATGAAGTACGACGGGCTGGTTTACCAGGCTATCAATGTTGGGCTCTGAAAGTAAAATCCCTGCCACGTTTTTGATCCAACCATCCATACTATTGCCACACAAATCATCAGACAGGTAGATTGGCTAATTAGTGACATCCCCTTTGTTATGTGCACAAATTAAGGGGCAGTGGTGGGCTGGCGATAAGGAAACAGATTTGTGACCAAAGGGTCCCAGGTCTGAATGCAGTGCCACTGAGATACCCTTGGTATCTTGGCAAGGTATGGTCCTTGGACACTGTCGTTGTCGTTGCAATCTGCTCACATGTAATTTGGTTGAATGCAGGTTACAGTTTTTTTGTGTGCACTGTGTGCCGTGAAGTGCTGTTGTAACCACAATGACAAATGGGACTCACTTTCATCTGTAGAATGAACGCATGGCAGAGTTTTTAGCTTTCTAAAAACTGCGATTGACACCACTGCCTCTTTCTCTCTAGTAGGTCCAGTTGATGGGTTGGCATTGGTGTTACAGCGAGGTTTGTGGCTGCTTGGGTACAGTAGCAGAGTTTATGTCTGTGTGCTTATCGCTCTCTCTCTTTCTCTCTCTCTCTCTCTCCCTTTCTCTCTTTCTCTCTCCCTCTCTCTCGTAGGTCCATCGTTTGGCGTCTCCATCAGCTCTGACACTACGAGCTTGTACCCCTGGGAGACAGCCAAGATGGAGTGTACTATGAGTGTCTCTGGAACCCCTCCCAACCCAGGCAAGTGCCAATCCCCGTCCAAGCACTCAGGCTCTTTAGCACATTCTTAGCCTGAGCTAATGGTACCTCCGAATAGTGGCTAATAGTAACAGCATGCATTAAGGAGGCTACTTGTGTTTCTGATTATGCAAACATATTCACACACAAAGGGTATCTCTCTCTGTCTCTGTCTCTCTCTATTCAATTCCGTTAAATTCAATTCAGTTCAATAGCTTTATTGACATAATTGCAAATACAGTAAAGCAGTAATCAAGTAAAGATAGTAATAGAATAATAAATAATACTGAATAAAAAAGAAATCGACAAAAAGAAAACTTATACCATTCACTAATGTAAATAATAACAACCTAAAACAATACACACAAACATACACACACACACACACACATTTGTTTCTGTGCTGATATCTCTGTCTATCTCTATCACACACATGTATGAACACACACAGACACACACACACACACACACACACACATAAGACATAGATGCAGATAGACACAAACACACATTCTCAAGCTCCCTCTCATTTCCAATCATAATAAACAGGCTCTGTAGATGGTGCATCTTTGATCTCTTCCTGTTGGCATTGTCATGTACAATCAATCACTTCAGGGCATTCCCCTACTATTATTTATTTTCTTTAAAACTGGCCATTCAATCACCCACACTAACCGTTCTGGTCAATGGACATCCAGTCCTGCCTTCTTGTGTCCTGGCATGTGGGAGGGGTAGACATGAGCTGGCTTTTTTTCAGGGTGCCAGGAGTCAGCTGTGTTCTCAAGTGAAACATTCTCCTTTTTTTGGCCAGTGTTATTTTATATTTGACCATCATTTGCTCCCTCTCCCTCATACTGTACTCATTAAGGACACTTTTTAGAGGACTTTCAGTTTTTTCTGAAAGCACCCCTTTTTGCATGGAAGCTCTCTCTCTTTCTCCCTCACTCTGACTTTTTCTTTCTTCCTGTCCCTCTCCCTCTCTCATTCTTTCTCCTTGTCATTTCTCTCCCTTCTCCTCTCTCTCTCTCCTTCTCTCTCTCATTCTCTCTCTCCCTCTCCTGCTCTCTCTTTTTCTCCTCTCTTTCTTCTCTTCCTGCGTCTCCTCTGTTCTTGCTGTGGTGTAAAATGCACACTTCCAAAGACAACAAGGGTTCACACTGAAGATAGAGGGTTCCAAAGACTTTTTTTTCAAACAGTTACAAATATGTGTGTGGATATGAACATGCACGACATCTTGCTTGTTTTAATGTGGTGTGTGTGTGTGTGAATGTGTGTGTGGTGGATGTGTGTATATGCACATGCATGAGTAAACATATATGCAAACATCTATTTATGTTTGACAGCAAACCCTTTCGTGAGCAGAGTATAGTCTATACAAGGTCAATAAGGTTTTACGCAGGGTGTATTTAAAGCAAATTTGGAAGACCACTCTTACAAGCAACGACCCATATTTCTGGAAATGTCCAGCTGCATATTTACACATAGAAAACAGCTGAACATCTGGCGACTCATTCTGCTGTTGGCAGGTATCTCATGGGTTACAAGAGTAATGGGTTCCTTTCTGCAGTAACATGGGACTAAGGATGATTTATCCAGATGCATAAGCCACACTGTGTTAGGTGTTCCAACAGTTCAGCCAGAAAGACTCAGAGAAGAGGAGTTTCAATTTAAACAATTTAGTTTACAAAGAACACAAAGTACTTGTGCATGTAGGAAGAGCACCTTAGGGAGAAACTATAGCTATTACACCTACCCCTACACTATCTATAACCAAGTAAATAGTTCAGGCTGTTAGTCCCTACTCCCAGGAGTAACACGCACAACTGGCCGCTGACTGCAGCTATTCACGCAACCTCATGTGAGCTGTACAGGACAGAGCAGCTGAGGGGATGGCCAACTGGAGCCATACAGACAGATGCTCAACAAGGGTTAACCTGAACCAGCCGGCTACCGTTACAGTGACTGGGGCTGCTGGGGCCGTTTACATGATCCACTCGCTTTCCCCCATGGCTTTCACCATGCCAACAACATGCATCTCATCCAGGACCACTGGCAAGCCTTTGCAGTTTCCTCCAACATTTCCTTACCAATTACAATAAATAAATAAATAAATAAATAAATAAATAAATAAATAAGTAAAAATACAAGACACTTGCACATGTGGGGAGAGCACCCATTGTACCACACTTCAGGCTTTCCTAACTACAGCCATTACAAAACCACCGTTTACTTCCAAAATTTACTACTTACTGCTCATTACCAACTGTTTGCACCAACGCATAAAAATTAGCGAAAGAGGAGAGGAAGGAGAAGGGGGGGAGAGGGAGCCTGTCTGGGCTTCGCTCACCCCAAGGGCCTGTCTGGGCCTCATCTCCTCCTCCTCCTCCTCCCTCATCTCATCTCCTACACCGCCCCCGCCCGACTTCCAAAGTTTTACTTACAGAATTAACCACAACCACAATTTACTTCCAAAATGACCTGCTTACTTACTAATTAGGAGTTGTTATCAAATATTTGCACTTTACCACCATTTTACCACAAATACTATCACTTTGCAGTCACTAACGCATACGCCATTACACACGACCCTGCCAATGCTAGTTCTAAAGACGATTCTACCCACTGACTTACCCTTAAATGTATACTCCTCTTGAATCAAATGGTGTCTAATGCTCAGTTATCCCGTGTTCCATACACTGCGAAATCCCGGGAAACTTGGCCACTCTGTATCCCAATACACCGCACGATCCCAGAGAGCCTGATTCTAAGCTGCCCATGTGTGTGATGGCTGCCATTTATAAGACTCTTCTTCTGTGTTTCTATTGACCCACTAAACGCACTACTGCCATTTGCTGGTCTGGGGTGCCCATCCTTATCTGCACAAATAGCCCTAGGTTGCACTAATCTCCACCTCCTCGGTAGCACACTGGCTAAGGCACTCGACCCACACCTGGAGGGCCCGGGTTGGAATCCCTCCACCGCCCCACTCGAACATGGCAATCCTACTGCTTACCCCAGGCAGAGACCGCCCTTCTCATCCAGATCCAATTACTAGTCCTAGCTGCTTCCTTTGACATCTCCCTAACAGTTTTACGTAGATTCTTACCACCAACCCCAAGCTCCCCTAGCAATTAAATGACTGACCTCCCTACAAACCCTCTACAACCCACTTCTACTGGAAATACTCTTGCCCTCCATCCTTTCTGCTCTGCTTCCAATCTCAACTCTTCATACTTAAGCTTTTTCCTTTCATATGCTTCCTCTAGGGAGCTTTCCCATGGGACAGTGAGTTCAATAAAATACACTACCTGTTGGCTGGTCGACCAATAGACTATGTCTGGACTCAAGTTAGTGGAAACTATTTCTTAAGGGACCACCAACTTTCCACCCACATCTACAAGCATCTGCCAATCCTTAACTTCCTGTGTAGTACTCCTTGACTTTGCGGCTCTCTTACTTTTCTCACCCTCCCGCACAAACTGGATACCTTTTTTATGACTACCTTCTGCATTTACCTGCTGCCTCCTACTCTCAATTCCTGCTGCTAAGCATTTTAATACTTGGTTGTGACGCCATGTATAGCGACCCTGTGCCAAGCTAACTTTACAGCCAGATATGTGTCAATGTGGCTACACCTGAACAGAGTGTGCATGACGGATCCCCATCTGTCCAGATTCTCAGGTTAGCTGGCGATGGGAGCACGTCGTACGTCGCTCCCAATACTCCATACTCCACAAATCCCTCCAAGTAACCTGTTTTCTCTCTACTCCCTCCCAATTCAACCACTGGCCCTGCTTTGCTAGTGACACAGCTTTTACCTGTCTACTAGCTCCTTCTTGCCTGCGTATCTGCTCTACAACCAATCTCCTTTTCTCCTTCTGATCTGCCTTTCTCCACATTGGCTTCCCTGATGTACGCCCCAAGCCTCCCTGCCCAATCTGGACATTCCCCACTATCTCTCCATGTCTAAAGGCTGCCTCTGCCTCCTGCACTGCTACCTTTGGTTTCCACTTTCTCCCTTTGCTCGGGTTAGGAGCCAGACCACTGACTATCCTGTCCTTGCTCCCTGTTAACAACAGCTCTGTCCTAACCTTAGCACACTTAAATTCCTCTACCAGACTATTTATTGGCAGCTGCAGTATGCCCTTCCCATACAGAGCTACACTGCTTAGGCACCGTGGAACCCCTAACCACTTTTTAACGTATGAATTAACCACCCTTTCTAGCTTCTCTACATGGGCCACATTACTCTAGGGAACAGTCCAAATTGAATGCACCACAATTTCAACTTTCCTGGTAGCCCTGACCTGTCAATTTTTTCCAATCCCTCCACCACGTCTTTTCTAAGCTGCTCTACCTGCTCTCGATCACTCAGGTCTGCATTATACCACCTCCCCAGGCTTTTCACTGGTCTCACCCTGATGGATGGGATTTCCTCACCTTCCACCGTGAACTTCTGCTCTACCACTTTTCCCTTGGTGACTGAGATACTCCTTGACTTACTAGGCTTTATCCTCATCCTCGCCCACCTGAGATTTGTATTTATCCTTTCCAACAACCTTTTTGTACATGGCACCGTTGTTGTTAACAGAGTCATGTCATCCATGCTCTAATTGGCGGGAGACGCAGTCCCTCCCGACGCCTTTCCCCTCCCACCACCCACTTAGAAGCTCTTATTACCATTTCCATTGCCATTGTAAAAGCAAGTGGTGAGATCGTACACCCCGCCTTAATGCCTACTTCTAGCTTCTGCCAGTCTGATACAAACTCCCCTGTACCTATACACAATCTAATATCTTTAAAGTATTCCTTCATTATATTCACAATCTCAACTGGCACTCTAAAGTATTCACAAGCACTCCAAATCAGACTATGCGGCACCGAGCCAAAGGCATTAGCTAGGTCCAAAAAAAACTACATGAAGCTCCCTACCCTCTTGCTTTGCTGTCTGAATTTGGTGCCAAATTACACTAGTGTGCTCAATGCATCCAGCAAAACCTGGGATTCCTGCCTTCTGCACTGTTGTGTCAATTAACCCATTATTTTCCAAATACTGCACAAGTCTCTTAGCCACTATACTGAAGAAGATTTTTCCCCTCAACATTAAGCAAAGAGATCATTCTAAACTCCTACACATTTTCAAATTTAAAATTCCAGACTTTTTCCATACTCAAATTCTCAGATTTTGGAGACATCAGCGCACCACCAAATACCAATATATTTAAATGAATTAAACACATACTCTTATTGTGGCATACCGCCAAAATCTATAACATATTTAGCTGAGCCTAGAATTTGTGTCAGTGTCCTATTTTATGTCATAACTATATGCATTACTCAAAATACATGACCTCACTCTGACGCACGCATATTCTCACAAAGAAGTTTACTTTAAGACAGACTGAAACACAGATGTGTGAAGATGTGAAGTACATAGTAAGTGCAAGTGCAAACACAGAGGCTTACTGAAGCTTATAACATTCTAAAACAGCCATTATGGCATATTTGTATTTATGCTGCCCATGACCACCTTTTTAGAATACTCCCCATACCAGGAAAATATTGAGTAAAACCAACTCAGTTCTGACAATAACATGAAAGGACTTTGTTGACATTTATTTTTGTTTGGAACATAGGTGAGGGGAAACATGTCAACTATTTTGACCAAAGCCTGATGATGTACCAAATAAATAAAACTAAAAGAAAAAGAAAAAGTGGTTAACTGACATGTCACTATTTAGATTCCCATTTACAACTTAGTGAAGTTTTAAAAAAGGCAAGTTTTAACAAAGGCAAAGAAAAATGTAGTTTGGGCAGTAAATCCAATAAGCAGACAAAACTAGCATGATTCCAGAAACAAAAAAAATTTCTTCTGGAAAGAAACAGTACCTTCGCTAAGAGGAATTACAGTTCCTTGAAAAAATAAATGAGATGCACTCCACTCCTGAACTGAGTCTACACTTACAGCATACTCCTACAGCATACAGCAGCCTCTGAACATAAGCATCATTTTGTTGCATAAAACAGTCAAAAATTTTTAATCTGTGTTATAGTCAAAACTGAGTGAAGGGACAAAAGATGGGGCATAGTCCTCAAAATAACCTTTCATAACGGAAAGATATTAACACTTTGCCATTAACGTGCTTCTTATGAAAGTGCACATTATTATATTCATTTGTTAGCAATTACATATCACGTATGAATAACTTATTATGTATGACCTCATTCTCTCATCAAAAAGCAAAACGTAGTCAGTGGCAGATTTAACTTTTGCCTAAAGTAGCGATGAGGAATGAGGTGCTATTCCAAACGTCGTCAGGTAAGCTGCTTTGTCATCGCCGCAGCTGAATTTTGAGGCGATGACACTGTCTGGAAACATCAAACGAAAAAGGTCTTATCCTGTATACAGTCAATGAGTCAAACGATATCACTGAGAGCCTATTGCCTAGTTCCGAGACTTATGGCAACGTCTCACTTTAGATTTCTTTTAAAATTACCAGATGAGTGTAGAGCATATTTATTAAATGTAACTTTACAAAAACAACAGGAATATTTTTCTGAACTGTATGGAACTTTGTGGTGATAGGGACTTTACATTGCGCTTATGTCGTTTTCTCTACCCTGCCCTAATCGACTGAACTAGCAAATCTATCTGGCTAATTTTCATGTCAGAACAGTGAACTCGTAGGCCTAATAATGAATTGTTTAACATGTAAGCAACAACAACTCCTTACAAAAAACCTAAAACCTAATAGAACCCTAATAGAAGCTAATCTCTTCCAAAAAAGTCTGACAGCAGCATGAACAACGCTGCTCATAATGTTAATCTCTGATCCCTTCTCAGTGCCTAACCTTTCACACTTGCTCATCTCGCTGCTGTACGCTACGTCACAGTCTCAAGTTTCAGACTACAAAACGCTGCTCCGCTCCCTCCGCAGGCATTTCAGCACATTTCTTAGGCAAAATTCGACGAATGTATGAAAGTTGAGCTGCTTTTTACCATGTAGTGGCAAACGTCTGGAAACAAAAATATTTCTCCATACTCTATTTTCAATTTTCCATACTTTTTCAGACCTGAAAAAAACGCTAAAATCAAATTCCATACTTTTCCATACTGCGTAGGAACCCTGTAAACTGGTCTATTCTAACAGACTCTTTTTCTTTTGGAATCAACACACCCCCTGCCCTGCACCATGCTGTTGGAATGCTCTGC
This sequence comes from Coilia nasus, assembly GCA_027475355.1. Taxonomy (NCBI): domain Eukaryota; kingdom Metazoa; phylum Chordata; class Actinopteri; order Clupeiformes; family Engraulidae; genus Coilia; species Coilia nasus. Next base: position 32,236,390 of record CM050220.1, on the reverse strand, counting down.
TTATGCCACACAACCTTAAACAACTTCCACAGAAACCTAAGAACCCCTGGGGCATTCTTATATACCGGATATGGCACCCCATTAGGCCCTGGAGCTGATGAAGCCTTAGTTTTTCTCACCACAGCCTCTACCTCTTTCCACCTAGGTGGCACAACATCCATCTGACTTTCTATCTCCCCCAAAGGTGGCATGTCAGGCGGAAAACCTAATCCTCCCTCCCTCCCTGGATCTGAATGAGTTTTCCTCAAGTACTCCTCTACTTCCTCTTTTGAGGTTCTCAATATCCCTCCCTTTTCCTGGTTAAACAACCCTTTCACAAATTTAAAGGGGTCCTTATAAAACAGTGTTCTTACCCGCTCCTTCTCTTTCCTGTTCCTTCTAAGATTCTCAGCTCTCCTAAGAGTTGCTAACCTACATCGTAACTCTTCCTGCAGGGCATCTATACCTTCTTTCTCCTCAATTGTGGCCCTTTTCCAATGTTTTCTTAGCTGCCTCCTTCTTAACACCAATTCACGAATGTCTTTCTGTCGTCTCGACTGACAATGTTGTGCTGGCTCCCTTTTCCTTCTATCACTACTTCCAAACCTATCTAAGCCATAACTATAGATCACTTCCCCCATCCTTTGCCAGCCACTTTGCCGTGGCTGTCCCTTTTAATCCTTTCAACACCATTGCCAAGTCTCTGTCTACGGACTCCCAAGTCATCTTATCTTTCGCCTGTTGGCAACTAACCCTAGCTTTCTGCTCCCAGGCTTTCTCCCTTTTTGACTGGCTAGGCTCTCCTTCTCCCTCAGTCCCTCTGACCTCCTCCCTCTCTTCCAAGACTGGGTTTCTGATATCCTGCGAACTGTGGTTTTCTACCTGCCGCTGGACCTTAGCCGACTTACTCCGCAGACTTTGAGCAGAAAGTACTGCTCAATGCGGTTCCCCTGTCACACTTTTCCTCCACACCCCTTCTTCCCCTGATGGATTTTAAGGCCTCTCACTGTTGTAATCTTCTTTAATATAGTAAGAATTAACAACTGAACATAAAGTAGAAAGTAGATGATCTTTGCCGTAGGTCCGGTCATCAGCCTGGGTCTTGCATCTTTGGATCCGGCTGATCCTGCCATTGTGGTTTAGCGGAACCGATGTTACCCCCAAAAAAACAGATATAGCATCAATAGGTTTAAATACCCTCCGTGTGGATTAAAACTTACCTCCAAAGAGAAGAACAACGAAGCAGAAAGACACTAGACCCACTGTGAAGTGATGACTGGAACGCACCTGGAGCAGAGAAACAAATGGTTAAAACAAAATATAGCGCCGGACAACACATCAAACCAATTTGCACTCACACATATAACGAACATGTAAAACACATGAATCAGCCCTCATGAAGAAGGACACACAAGACTCACAGATTCTCACATAGAGCAAAACGAAGACACGCAAAACTGTCCCAGATAATGGCTATATCAAGGTGCGACACTCATGACATAAAACATAAACACAGATCTGCTCCAGAGAACGGCTATCCCGGAGCTGGACGAGAGACACACAGATCTGCCCCAGAGAACGGCTATCTCTGAGGGTAACACGCACGACAGACAAGTACGACAAACAGATCAGCCTCCATAGAGAGCTACATAGAAGTCTTATTGCTTTCTCACAGAGCGTAGAAGACGGAGACACACACAACTGCTCCAGAGAACGGTTATCTCGGAGTAAGACGAGAGACACACAGACCTGCCCCAGAGAACGGCTATCTCTGAGGGCAGCGCGCATGACATCACAAGTCGATGGGCTGTCTCAGAGAGCATAACATAAAATTACGATTCAGCACGCAGAGACTGACACCACTACCAGAAGTTGCAAAAGGTAAATACCTTAATTGCCAAGAGAGATAGAGTCTTGAGCCTCCAGAATCGAGTTGGAGCCAGGTGTGACGTAGGCCTCGAAGGCTGATGAATTCCATCTCCCCAGCCGCTTGATCGAGGACTCAGTCATTCCTCTTTCTGCAGCAGTTGTATCGGCTCCAATGTGAAAGGAGTGGCCCTATACACTGATCGAGACAGGCCACAATTCTCTACCACCAAACCCAAGTGCTCCCTGAACCACTCTTTAGTCATAGGCAAACTTTTAAAATAAACAAGGGGAAATGGGGTAAAGTAGGTGGACGCATAGAAAGATATCGAAGCATAGAAGCGTGAGGACAAAAAAAAGAATTACGCTTAGAAATACTAACAGTAACACCATTGCCGACAGTGTCCGTATTTAAATGCCTGAGAAAGATACTGTAGAAAAGAACTTAGGTGAAACCCATAAGTCGGAGAAGCACCAGCCCCTAGAGGAATCGAAAGCCAAAGGATCAGACCAAAAGCCATAAGAAACGCAGCTTCGAGGAGTGCTAGAACAAGCCTATGCAGGATGTCGATGGTAATATGGAGACAAGTGTCGGACACTTTGGGGACTGATTTTGCAATCCCCTTCAGGAGGTGTATAGAAGTGTGGGAAAACAAACTAGAAAAACCAGGGTTGTGACAGCGAACATAGAACTGGATCCCAGCTAGCATCCTGCAAAGGGAAGAAATGGTTAGGTGACGAGATTCCAACTGAAAAACCAAGAAAGCGCAGACAGCGGAAATAAGAACGGGGAAAACAGATACATTTTGAGAAATACAGAATAGAGTGAATAACGACCAAGAAGAACAGTATGCCCTAAGGGTGGAAGCCGCCAAGCCCTTGCGCATATAGTAAGTGACAGAGCCGCGCATGGCAGGTGGGAACGCATTAATTCCAATATGAACGGGCAGAGCCGTCTGAACTCCTGTAAGCGAAAACAGGAGAGAGAGTCAGCATTGGCATTACGGTAGCCAGGGATGAATTTAGCTTTGACGATAAAATTAAACATCACCGACTGCCAAGTCTAAGTAGCGACATGATAGACAAACAAGATGGACGACCTTTGTTAATTATGGCCACCACCGCCTCATTATCACAATGCATGGTGATCTTTTTACGAGACCAAGACTCGCCCCACAACACACTCGCCACCACAATTGGGTAAATTTCAAACAAGGCAATGGAAGTAGTTCCAGGGGCAGAGGTCCCGAACCCTGCTATCCGCGAACCACTGTCCCTGAAAGTAGCCACCTAAACCTGCAGATGGAGCGGCGTAGGTAAATTATTGTAGGGAATCGGAAGATTCAAGCTCGTTATATTATTATAGAAAAAAGAAATGCCATTCCATGAATTCAGCAATTGAGACCAAAAACGCAAATCTGACCTAGCCCCTTCATCGAGGAGTAGTTGATCGCTTAGGTTATCTACCGAATGCTCCAGCATCAGCAAACGAGAGATGAACAAGCGACCTTGGGGAATGATGCGCATAGCAAAATTTAGGTGCCCAACACATCACGTTTAGCTACAGACATGGCGGAAACACACGAAGCCACAACTGAACGAATTCGTAAAAGTTTCTCAATTGGCAGAGAAGCTTGCATCTTAATTGTGTCTAAAACGATACCCAGGAATTTGATGGTTGTAGAGGGGCCTAAGGTTTCTCGCTGGATAAAGGAACACCCAATTCGCTAAAAACTTCCTTTAGAGTATCTAAAACGGAGGTCTTCAGGATCCACGTTCACACGTTTAGCAGGATCCAACAGAGGGCCTCGGACAGACAATTAACTCATTCGATGCCAATGACGCGAAAACGCGTCTTTTACGATAGTAACGCCCAGTGCCAATGACGCGTTATCGAGTCAATTGCGTTTTTTTACAGGGGAGGTGGGGTAATCATCTGATCTAGCTTGTGTACAAAAATCAAAGTTGTAATCACAAGGGAACCCATTCTGTGGGTAGTACCAGTATCAGTGTGGATATGTGATCATCTAACATTGTCTCAAAGAAGAGACACTGGACCTGGCTTGCTCAATTGCTCGCAGTTTTGCACACCTGTCAGCACGTATGTTGAAGCTACTGTTTTCCTAGCAACATCTCACGTTTAGCTTCTGCAAGCCACCAATAGATTAATTTCACTTTAGGTAATGCATAATGAGCAGCCTGTCGCGCTGTTTCATAGATAGCTACACCTGCACTTGACTGACCCGTCTGCGCCGACAGCAAGTCACTGACGACCCAGCTCTCTACATTTGGTAAAGCGCACGGATTCACTGCACTCTCCCAACATCATAATTTTCTGTGCTATCATTCTCATGTGTTAATCTAGTTGTTCTGTGTGCGGATCCTGTGGAATACGATGTTATTTTGCTCTGAAGGCGTTGTATATTTGGTTCGGTTTCGGTTTGCCTATCCCCTCTCTGAGCCACGTTCCCACACTAAAATGTTACAATGTTTTATATCGTGTTTGGTGACGTTCAGAAATATTACATTTATTACCGATACTAGATGTATGGACCGGTATTTTAGATCGTGTTTATAGGTCTTTTCTGCTGTACACACACAAGCATACACACGCGCGCACACACAGTGGGAGAGCTAGAAGCACTACAGTTACAGTATAACATAGTGTGCTGTACATAAATAGCTGCTAAATAATGTTGCCAGCGTTATTTTTGCTGCAGTATACAATGGGATCACTTTTCATAATGTTTGAGATGTCTCTGAAGCAAAAACAATTGTAATCAAAGACATTTTCTGCTTGAAATGTTGCTCGTTACAAAAAGCCGTTTTTCTCAGTATTTTGGTCAGAAATCAGCATTTTTAGTTACACCCACCCATGTTCTCCAGACAATTGCTAAGGAATGGAAAGAGGTACAAACAATTTTTTTTCTGATGATAAAGGAAAGTCTGGAGTTTCTTTTGGTATGTTTTTTGTTGACACAGACATAGAACTCAATTTTCTGTGGGTCTTGAAAAAACACTGAAATGTTCAAAAAATCCTGGCACTGGGACGTGACCAACTTTGAAAATGGCTGGCACTGAATGAGTTAAAGACCGTTTCTAGTTCAAGTTCAAGTAAAAAATATATAGCACATTATGATACATAGCTGTTATTCATTGTGCTTCATGCATTTAGTATCTACTTTGGTACCTGAAGTGCTACTAATGATGGTGGAGTTAGCACAATTTGAATTTGAATTGAATATACATATGAATTTACCTCTGTACATGAAAAACTTAAAAAGGTAATTCAAAACCTGAAAGTGAGGAAAAGAAAGCCTGTTAATCTCATTCCTGTTAATCTCCTTTCCGATTAATTGTGTTTAGTTTGGAAATGATGTGAGTCACCGGTAGTTGGACTGAAGGTGCTGAAAGTGTGTTTGTCATGGAGGCATGTTGAGACACGAGGGCACCAGCTCCTCCGGCAGCAGCCCTGCACCACCTGACGCACGCGATGATGAAACTGTGGCTGATTTACTCATGCTGGAGTCCACCAGTCTTGCACCTGTCTCTGTGAACCTGTGCTACAGCTCTCGTGGGAACTATGTTGGTGTTCATTTGTCATTGTTTGCTTTGTTGTGGCATGTCCTTGTGACATGTACCTTCTCTCTCACACACACGTACACACATACACACACACACACACATGCACACATATAGACACACATACACACACACACACACACACACATACAGACAAACACACACACACCTCCCTTTCAAGCCGGCAAAGACATCAGTATTTAAAATTCCAGTTTGCCACTTGTGCATTGCATCTTCCAGAAGTTCAATCTCCCAAGAATAATGTTAGCGTAGTACAGTGTGTGTACATGTTTCCCTAACCGCGCTCTAGTAAATAAAAACAAGCAGATGCTCTACTAAAGTTTTTCTCAATAAGAGTTTGTCTCATGGCATTTGGCTGAACTTTCAAACAGCCAGATGTGTTAATTTCACAGTTTTTCATTTTCATTTATGCGTTTAAAACTGAATCATTTTGATTTGTTTTGCTGTCCATGGGCAGCATTTTCAAATCAGCTCATCTCCTGTTTGCTCCTGTCATATTTTATTTTGGCCTGCAAACAGTGGAAACAAGCCCATCCAGATCCTAGGGGCTGCCGATAGCATCAGCATTATTGTTTCCCGCTTATTCCCTCTAAAAGCAGCATTCAGCACTGTACTCGAGCAGGATATTTGTGTCAGCGATTCTTGTTTGACCTAGCCGTCTATTCCATCATGTAACTGCTTCCTATATTTTAGAATGAGCCCTTGCCAAGAGGCGCCGTACCAGGGTGGCAGCTGGTTGAATTCAGCCCTCCACTGACATGAAGTGTTTGTTTTCGTTGTGGTGTTTTGATTAGTAAGATATTAGGCATGTACTCCCCTCATCCCTGGTACGAGTGGTACCTCAGCCGTGCTGCTAGTGAGCAGTGGTTCTCTGTTTGGTGTGTGTTGGCATGCTTGTACCCGTCATCTGGGGAACTGACATTGTCTCATTATTTCTCTTTATCCTGTGCTTTCTTTAGCTCGGAGGTGGCGGTATGTCTCTGTGATCAAGGCAACATGTTATTTTTGTTCTTTTGAAGTTGTTGTGTCTCCTGCATTAGTTGTGCTTAATAGGGAGTTAGGATAGGGAGTGTGTGTGTGCGTGTGTGCGTGTGTGTGTGCGTGTGTGTGTTTGTTTGTCTGTGTGCTGGGTAGGGTGGTGGTGGGGAGCTGAATGTTTCCTGGTCTTTGTGCAATCTGGTCTTTTGATGTCAAGAATAGGCCAGGAAAAAAGATTATTGCTAACTAACAACTGCAACTGTCAGTGTGACTTCAATGTATTCCAAATGAAATGTAATGGGTAGTGAGATTCTATTATTCTTTTTGTCATTTGAATGCCATATGGTATTAGCAAAGCCCTGAAGCTATTCACAAGTGGGGATATGTCAGCCCTTGGCTGAGAATACGTACTTGTACTGGTCTTGGCCACTGCTCCTTATTGGCCTCTGTTAACTCTGCTGCCCTGTCCGTGTTGGTCTTCATCATCGTCCTCATTCTGAGCATGAAGTGTGCCACTGAAGACATTAGGACCTAAATGTGGACACGCCATTAGAACTAGGAAAGAACAGCAAGGCACTTATCTGGTCTCAGATCTGGTCTATCGAGTGTCAGCAAGGTTATCTGTGTCTCTTGCATAGGTTTTTGTACTCATTGTAAAAGTAAGGGGTAATGGACGACACAGTGTTTGTACATCAGGAAGTTAATGCATGTTCGAGGTGGTAATGCACGGTAATCCACAACGCAAAGCGTAGTGCATTAACTTTCTGATATACGAACACCATGAAGTCCATTATCACACTTATATCACAGTTACCAGACTTGTCTGATGTTAATTTCAGGTAATAATTTTCCACATTTTAATAGCTAAAACAAGTTATTTGTAGAACTACCTCCTTCCACCGCAAGATGTGTCTTTTCAAAACTTACTAGACTAACTGCCATCCCTAATTCCAAACTGGAGGTTGCTATGGCCAAGACCCAAGTCCTGTTAAGCCTTGCTTAGCAAAATCACATGAGTAGAGTCCAAATGCACAGTGGCAGTACTAGAGGTCAGTCTCAGAGGCATATAACATGTTGCAACTCTGTGTTCTTACATCTGCTCGTCATTTGCTAAAAGCTGTGACCAGTTTTGAACATCTGTTCACAGTTTATTTACAGTTTACCCCAGACTTGGCGCATTGATACATAAGCATGATACGGTCGGAAAGTAGGGATAACTTAATACAGTAGGTGTGCATATATAGAAAATTAATTGCCATTGTAAAGAACGCATGACAATGGGAAATTGAACAAAGCTGTGGTATCCATAGTATTCGATCAGCGTCATCAACGTTCTATGCGGCCATATTGTTGACATACCTGGAATAAGCGATCGATAGGCTACTATGGCACCTGACACTCCTGGCATCCTTATCTGACTTTCTCCAAGCGATGGTTTGTTGTGTCATTCATGGCTGTTCTAACAGCAGCAACAAAGAACCACAAAGTTCATTTTTATTCTATACCTAGTGTCAGAAAGTGGGAAGGAAAAGAGACTGAGGAGTTAGCTGGCACAGGCAAGAGTTGTGGCTTGTTGTAACGGGGGACTTTCAACCAACTCCTCACATTAAAGTCTGTTCCAATCACTTTTCCACAGGTAACGTTAGAATTAAATAATAAATACCTCCCAACCCAAAAGTTGTGTCCATCATTTTATGAAATTTAGAAAACATTTTGGTTAAGTGATAGTCCGTCACAGCGTACAGGGCGCTCTATGATGGCATACGTAATAAAATATGCTATTTCACTTAATGTGCCGTAAAGCTGCAAATACTGTAATAACCAGGGCTTTTATTTTACCAAACGACTCAACAGATCATGCCTTTATTTTGGGATAGTTGTCTATACGAGACAGGCGTTTAACTTTTTATCCAAACTGGTGCACAATCATATATTATGACTCAATGAATGTTCCAATACTCTGAATGTGTCGCAAAAAAAAAGTAAAGCTTACGTTGCATTAGCGTTACCTCCCATATCAGTCTAATGCATTTTTGCGAACATTACATTGCCTACAAGAACGGCAGATATTGTCCGAGGGTCAACGTGTGCGTAGAGCACTTGAGAATATCGTTAGCAAGTACAAAAAAGCTCTTCCAAACGCACACACAGTTCACATGGACTCCACAGTGCCAGACTCCACACTTTCTGTTCTGGCAAAGGCAACAGCTGCACAGTCTTTGTGACAATATATTTTTCTAAACAGACAAAATTAATTTCTCACAACAGACAATGTTCATCACAAATACAGTTGCCCATGCAACTATGTTTTCTCTGAACTTAGAGATGGTCTGAAGACTCATGTTATCGTCTGATTAGCAAACTAATTTAGCATACTAGCAGGCTAATTAGCTATATGCTGATAAGCCTGTTAGAAGAAAATGTATTCTTTGAAACTCTGAATTGTAGGAGAGCTTGTTTTCACAATAAAGAATTTAACTACTTGCTATATGGCACACCACTATTTACTCAGACAATGAATTAACTTTTTAATGCATGTTTATTTGGCTAACTTTAGTGTATTAATCCTGCTGTCCTAACGTCTCTTCACAAACCTTTAGAATTCATTCGGTTTAATCCACAAATCAAACAGATGCAAGCCTGCAATCGGTCATGTTCAATGCTCCTCTGTTTACGAGGGTGGGCTGTTCCTGTTAACTGGATTGACTACAGTATATGGACGAGGTAGTTAAAAATATCAGGGTAATCAACTGCTGGCAGTAAAGACAGATTCTTGCTGAATGCTACCAAGTCTATATGGTAAGGGTCCATACCGATCAAGCTAATTTTGTCTTGATAACAAGACGATTTAGACGATAAAGTCATGACGAAATCTGTCAGTTCAACTTAAATGTTCGCGCCGTCCAGCACTTCTATGTCAACAATATGGCCGCCATGACATAATAATGTTGTTTGCGAATACTATGGATAAGTCTGGGTTAACATTCTAGAACTGTACTTGTTATACACATCTGGCTAAATGGCCTTAAAATGCTGTTTTTATTTTTATTTTGTTGTTGTCATGGTTAGGATCATTTATTATTACACATTCTGCTAGCTAGGTTGTCTTTGTGAGTATGAATTGACTTTAGGTTTAGGGATTCAACAGTGATGGTGTTCATCCATCCATCCATCCATTAGGATGAAATCAGTATTGCTGGTCCAGCGACTCTTATCACAATCGAACAACCACACAGAATGCCCATGCTTCACTTCAGAGGCCACCCATGTCACCGAGGGCCAGGGAAGTTAGAGGAGCGCATCGACCAGTATTTTGCCCTTTTCCTGGCCCTTCCGCTGGGCTGATCCCTCAAAATGCATCAGTTCATCACAGATGTTCTGCCTCCTCACAAGGGCAGAGCAAGGAAGAACAATTGGAACAGGAATAAGAGCAGCTGTAAAACAATTAATGCAATCTTCATTATCCTTTGATCACCTCTGAGTCCTATCTCTCTCTCTCTCTCTCTCTCTCTTTCTCTCTCTCACTCTCTCTCATGCACTCTCCCTCACTCTCTCACTTTCTCTCTCTTCCATTCTCTCACTCTCTCACTCTCTCTCTTTCTTTCATGCTCTAGCTCTGCCCCCTTTCTTGTTTCACCTATTTTTCTTGTCTGAGGTGCTGAATACTTCCCACTGTGCTTGCTTTGTCTTTTGTTGGGTTTGATAAATGCAGGGTGAAAAGCCCTCATTAAAGATTTGATTCTATCCAGTGCGTGTGTGTGTGTCTGCCTGTCTGTTCATGTGTGTCTCTGTGTGCATCAGTGTGTCGTGTGTATGTTTAAGTGTATGTGTGTTTGTTGATCAAACGTTGAATGTATTCTCCCTCACGACATCATCACCACCATCATCATCAATCTTTCCTGGTAGGATTCTCAGTCTCACAAACCTACATGGTGGAGTTTATCCATATTGTGTTTATTTTCATGCACAGCGGTATTTATGTTCCCTGACGCAGAAATAGTATAATTGCCCAGTGATGAAGTCCCCTTCATTGCCCTGTGGAGGGCAAGGAGGAAATGCATCTGTGCTGAGAATGGGTCCCTTCTGACACACAGTAATGGCTCCACATTGTGTTTTTATGGCAGATGTGTTGCAAGCGCTCAGTGCAATCACATAATGATGCATCACCCCTTTATCGTACTGTACTGTGCCAAATCTAAGATGTTTGATAATTGCAGTGTTACTGTTTGAAAGGAGCACTTTCACTGCCAATGAACATGATCAATGTCTTTCATTACTTGTGATATTAGTATGCCTCTTCCGGTAGCCTGACTCTGGATACACATTAATGTTTTTTTTTATAAAATGATGTCTCAATCTGAGGAAGGACCAGCTATCTGTTTACGTAGTGGTTTGGTTAGCTGTTTAGCGATTGTGAAGGAGAAGCAAGACATACTGTAGCTTAGAAAGAAACAATGTGTTCACTTGTTTAGGATAAGTAGAGTTAACTGCAAAACAACCTTAAACATTAAAACTCATGTGGTCTCTCTGACTTCCTTCCTCTCCTATTCTCTCCGCTCCTCTCCTCTCTTCCTCTCTCTTCTCCTCTCCTCCATTAGACGACATGGTGTTCGAGGTGCGCTGGTACCTTACGCGTCTCCGTGGCTCCAACAGTCCAGTGCTGCTGGCCACTATGGACCGGCATGGACTGGTACGCAAGAGCCCTCGCAACGACAGCAGCGACGTGAGCCTGGAGCGCTCGGGCCCGCGCTCCATCACCCTCAGCGTCCACAGCACCCAGGACAGCGACACGGGGGAGTATCACTGCACCGCCACGCCCTGGATGCGCTCCCTGACCACGGGCTCCTGGAGCCAGGCACCAGCCCTCACCTCAACCAGGGTCTTCCTCAACGTCAAGTTTGCCTGTGAGTAGATGGTGTATTTGTGTGTGTGTGTGTGTGTGTGTGTGTGCGCGTGTGTGCGCTGCGCTCTGCTGTGTGTGTGTGAATATGTGTGTGTGTGTGTGTGTATGTGTCTGTGTGTCTGTGTGTGTGCATGCCTGGTGTTTGTGTGTGTATGTGTGGTGGTGTACACATTTTTTTCTTGTCTTGCGATCAGATTTGATCTTGCAATGGATCAATCCTACGGTTGACCAGTTGGGTCAGTATTGGAAATACGGGACTTATTTTAGCCTCTCAATTACATCACTACAAGTTAATGAATGGTTATACTAATCCTCGAGAGTTACATGGTTTAAACCAGTTTTGTGTCAACATCAGTCTCAGAAGCACAGTGCACGACAAAATTGTGATTTTAATGGTGAGTCATTCCTGATGATTCCCAACCCTAATGTGTTTCTGTGTACAGTTGGAATATAACTGTGCGTGTATGTGTGTGTGTGTGTGTGTGTGTGTGTGTGTGTGTGGTTGTGTCTGTCTGTGTGTGCACTTGAGGTAGCACATCCATTGCACAAAATTGAATTTGATGTCCTTTTTGTCAGCCTCATGATTTAATTCCACTAGTCTGATAAGTTCACAGGTCTGCTATTTCATTTTTAGACAGTATATGAGAAAGGACATCACACTTAGTATTATATAGCCAGGTGGTAGCTCCTACTCTGTATGTATTTGTGTGTGTATGTGTATGTGTGTGTGTGTGTGTGTGTGTGTGTGTGTGTGTGTGTTGGGTTGGGTTGAGGATTGTGCAGGCAGCATGTTCACAGGAATTGTTGGCGCAGACATTCTGCTGCTGAAGTGGAATTGAAAACACAGAGCAATCATTGAATTCCATTGCATTTGCTTGTTATAATATGGGCTAAGGACATCAGTTCAGCAACATTATGCACTGTTGTCTGTGTGTTTTCTATATTGAAAGCTGTCCTCAGGTGCAACTTAAACATGCCGAATGAAAAGAAGATTTTCCTGCTTGTTCCAACATCCTTCTTATTACCATTACGTGATATGTGTATGTGTAAACACATCATTCACATGATTACCTGGTCACAGTTTCTGCCTGGTGGCTCGGGACCTCAAAATGCAAGCTTTTGTCCAGTTCAAACACCAATGATATTTCAACTCATGTTTTTGTGTAGTTCGTGGTGTACATCCCAAAGCCAGTGTAATACAGAATGGTTCATCCAAATACCACAGGCTTTTCTTAGTCAAACCTCCAGCAAACATTGTCAGAAGAAAGACCCCCAAGAGGGAGATGTTACCTTACCTTTGTCTCACAGAAATAAATAAGATTTTGTTGACTTCTATTCTGTTTCTCCTAATCCCATGGGAAAAATGCTAAGCTACAAGAAGTTACAAAGTTGACTACCCGTGTGATTATCTTTGTCCTGTTTTCCATAAATGAGCAAATTTTGACACATTTGACACAATCCCAAACCTGTGACCTCACAGCAACTCTGGATTGGAAGGAAGACGAGCTACTAAGTCAGCCAGGCTTTTAGTTAAGTCAGTATAGTATTCCCTTGAGTTGTCGGGAGGGAGGCGTTCTAATGTTGTAACACCATGCTAAGGCTAGCTGGTGTCCGTTACATTAACCTAGCTAGACATTATAGATCATCGCTACCAGTTTAGTTAGAGCTCTCAGAAACCCACATTCTTGCACATGGAAGTGAACACATTTTACTATCTACTCCTATATACGACAAATGCGTTAGTTGACCACAGTCAAAATAACAAGAGTAGTATGGCAAATCGACCTCACATTGCACATTGACCTCATTATCTGGTAATATTTAAGGTCTACCCTCAAAATATAAGGTGTGAGTGCCATCTTGTGCTGTTCAAAACTTTCATTCACCATTCATTTTAACTCTCCAGATGAATATGCACACCATAACCAAGGCACTACTGTACCCCCATGCCATCACAGATGCTGTCCTTTTAATTTACCACTAAAACAAGAAGGAAGGAAGGTCTCCTCTGTATCTTGGAAGATGCAAAACTCCATTATTTCAAAATGAATGACAAATTTGTAACACAGGACAGTTTTCCATGTTTTATGGGTCCATCTCAAATTACAAAAGTTGAACATTGGTCATTCGTTAACTGTGAAGTGTCCTCCGTTTTTTCTTTAGTCTTACTCAACTTTTCCTGCCTTTTATTGACACCGTCCCTTTTTGAGACACGTTGCTGGCCTAAAATTTAAAATGACCATAAATATCCCAGACAACAGCAAAACAATCCAGTTTCAATAACTATTATGTTGTCCTTGGACTATTCTCAAACACAAATATTGCTTGTATGATTTGAGAATTATAGCATTTCTTTTTTATTTGCATTTAACACCCCGTCCCAACTTCATCGGAATTGGGGTTGTAATATTTTTTTATGTTAAGCACAGATAGTGATTTTTATCTATCATTTTACCTGTCTTTTCGGAGGTTTAAGAACTGGACATAAAGAGGCAGTGTACTTTGTGGAGTAAGCTAACAACTCAGGGACTCCCTCATTAGACATCAATATTACTGTAGTTTCAGTTACTATAAACCATCACCAAGACTTCTATGAGAATCACATATTTTTAACATTTGTCCTGTTTCACACACATGACACTGAATCTTATGAATCTCACAAAAGCTCACAGATTTTCACCTCCAGCACGACAGAGGAAAGTGTGAGAAACACATGTCTGACAGTAATGTGTGTATAGCACTAATTCAACGCTGTTTTAATGTTAAGTATTCATTGGGAAAACACCTCTACCGCTGAACGACGTCTTATCTATGGGGAGATCCTTTGTATGAAATGCTAGGCAAGCATACAGCAAATATACACAGAGTATGCTAACATTTGTAGTCTTTTTTATGTGTGCACAGGCAGTGGAGGTTGCTCATTGTCAGATTGTCATTCTCACTTATTCCAGTACAATCACTGCCATCTCTGCAGTTAACTTGCATTGTACTTTGATGAGGACTTATACATGTACTTTGATGAGGACCTATACGTGTGTGTGCAGCTCTTCCTTTAGTATTTTGTCACATTAAAATGTCATATGGTGTCCTTTTTTTCAAAGTGGATGGTCAGTGTTTTAGTGTGCCGGCACAGCAGAATGTATTGTCTTTAGCAGGTTTTTGCATCTGTGTTGCCTAAACTGCTCTGTGAAGGGAAAGTGCTTAGAATAGAGTAATTAAGACTCGCTGGGTGCAGAACACCCAGCACCTGCTGATGCTTTGTGTTTTTATAAGAGAGCTTAATGAAGCAGATTGTGTGTGTGTGTGTGTGTGTGTGTGTGTGTGTGTGTGTGTGTGTGTGTGTGTGTGTGCGTGCGTGCATGTGTGCGTGTGTGTGTGTTTATGTGCACGTATGGTGTGTGTGTGTGTGTGTATGTGTTCTGTGTGTTTATCTGTGGTGTGTGTGCGTGCATGTGTGTGTATCCCTGGACGCTCATCACTAAACAAAGGATGCCATGCATCGTATGAAAAATCACCAAGATGCAAGTTCATATTAGGACTCCAAAGACTTGGTGCACATGTGGGTTATGCTATACACTAAGCGCCACACATAGCATCCCTCTCATAACACAGCACACTGTAAGGCAACGCTGTTGTTCTCACCAGGCGAGAGGGCAATTGCCTGTGGACCCATAACAGGAAGCAAGTATTTAGGTTAGACAGCAGGGTCCAACCACGTTGCCTTCTGGCCCACTGCTGACACGGTGCGAGTCTAATTATGCATATACAGACTTCACAGGCTTATTTTTGTCCTTGTTTGTTATATGCTGGTAACTGTTTCTCTAGTCTTATCAGGAGTGGATGTGACTGCAAAAAATGTACATGCAAATATTTTTTAAGAATTTGCTGTATGTATGTGGATTATTTTGGTCATATTATACAGGTATGTGTACATATGTGATCTGTATTATTATTTTTATAAATATTATTGTTATTATTATTGTTGTTGTTGTTGTTGTTATTAATATTATTGTGTGTGTGTGTGCGTGCGTGCGTGCGTGCGTGCGTGCGTGCGTGCGTGCGTGCGTGCGTGCGTGCGTGCGTGCGTGCGTGTGTGTGTGTTCTTGCTCCTCAGTGTGGGACTCCATGAGACTACCGCTGCTGTACGGGGTTTGTGCTGCAGCCGTCATGGGGGTCGTGTCCCTGCTGCTGGGCCTCATCTGCACCCGCTGCTGCTGCCGAAACACGGCCTATACTCCGCGCCCCCGCACCAAACTCATGGAGCTGGAGATGGACTGACAACGACTGTAGAGGCCCCCCTCCATCTTTGCTCTCTGGACCAACACTAAACATATCCTACCAATGACCAGTAACCACAGGAGAAGGGTTTAATAGGCAGTGTCCACTGGATAAACCAGTTAGAGAAGCAGATGGATATGATTGGACCAGAGTTTGGAGGGGAGGGGCCACTGAGGAACCAATGAAGTGTGAGGCTGGAGATATTGCACTTGACTCTTGGCTGGATTTTGAGCAAAACTCTCTTCCTTTTTCCTTTTCTCGTTAGTGTTTTTAATGAAACGTACACACATATAAATGAAGCAAACAGAGCTTTAAGTGGAGCCAAGATGTTGAAAAAGTACTTCTGAAGTTAAATTACCTTTTATGTCTTCGACAAGGCCTTGCCAACCAATACGCATGGATCTCTAATGGGTGTCTGCCATATACACTTAAAAGCAGCAGGATACCCAACATCAGGGTTTAATACTAAAACACTAACATGGATGGTGCTAACAAATATACTGAAAGCTGCCCTAAAATGTGGAAACTTTGTCCCTAGTAAGTGTGTCTAAGTGGAAACGTTCAGTGAATTGAGTTGTTTGTGGCTGAAACATGGAAATGTATGCACTGACTTGACTGACCAGCCCACTGACCGACGTGCGTGTTTTTCGACTGACTGAAAGCGACGAACAGCGAGGCCATTTCCTGGTGGGGTTGACCCTGTGCCTTTGGCCCCCAGCCTCAAGTTCTCCCTGGGGCAGTTCCAGAGACTGCTTGTCCACCTCTCCATCCAAGAGGAAGTAGAGCTGAAACGCTTTCCCTGCTCACTCACTCACTCACCCATTCGCCTGCCTCCGACTCTAGCTCCATCCACATGGCATTGTGGAAGATCATCTCAGATCGGTGACCTCGTCCCTTCCCATCTTCTTCTCCCCCTTGTCTAGCCACTGACCTCAATAAGACCCCTGCTCCTTCTGGGTCCCAGTCTATGAGTGTGTGTGTGTGTGTGTGTGTGTGTGTGTGTGTGGCTCTTTGCCCTTGAGTGAGACCCAGGAACAACCCCCCCCCCCTTCTCCTCCCTCCTCAAAAAGTTCCCCCTGTGAGCCTTTCACAAAAATGCAAGATGGCTAATCTCTCCAGCATGTCATTGTCCTCCCACACATACTTTTCCCACCAACACACACACACACACACACCAAGCACACAAACACAACAAGCTCATATGCCGACTTGGTCCACCGATCCAACAGAAAGGGTTTCTTTTGAAGAGGAGCAGATGGATGCTATCCACCGCCAGTAGCATCCTGGGTCCCTGATCTGTGACAGGTTTATCACGCAAGAGTGCCACCCTGGTGGCCGCAGTAATTAGGGCAGGACTGAGGTGGCACTTCACTGACATAAGCACTGTTATGTTATATTTGCTGTTGATGTTACAATGTTGATAGAGCTAATATTGTTGTTATTATTATTATATTGTTGATATTGTCATTATTTTTCTTCTTTTCTTTTCTATCCACTTGAAATTCTATTGTGATATTTTTAGTATATTTGAGTATTTGTTATTGCTACATTGCCATTGCAAGTTGATTTTAACTGTGTATGTTTGTGCCATTCTCCTTCTCCAGTAAGGGTGTTTAACCAGGTTTTGCATTTTTCATTAGATTTTACACCGTTATGGATAAAAAAAGAGAAATTGACAGTAAATGTTTTATATTGATGCCACGTCTGCTGCTGCTTGTTTGTGAATGGTTCCTATCCAATGAGGAATTGCCTTTGGCAGTTCGTCATAATGCTAATTGGCTGCAGTTTCCTTCCAATCCTACAGATTTCCATCTGAGGAGAATCCATGACACTCTGTCACACGCTCCCTTTTACAAACACTTTGCTTCTCACATCACTCATCGGTGCAATTTTTCTTTTTTTCACAGAGAAAACTGCTCAATATTTGGACTAAATC
The DNA here is from genome assembly GCA_027475355.1 of Coilia nasus. NCBI lineage: Eukaryota > Metazoa > Chordata > Actinopteri > Clupeiformes > Engraulidae > Coilia > Coilia nasus. The sequence goes on along the minus strand of CM050220.1, from coordinate 32,218,847 downwards.
CTCAGCAGCACTCTGTTGAAAAGAGGACAGACTTGTGTCCGTGCCTCAAAAAAAAAAAACTTCATAAATGAAGCATCTCTACCAATCTGTTGTAATATAATCAGCTTTTGTATGAGGGTGGAGCGGAGATTAAATGATTTGCCCGTTAGTTAAGCCTGTAATAGACCAAAGTTTATTCTTCGGCTGCCGAATATTCACACTGTCACAAGCAATTAGCTGTGCTAACACTAGAGATGCCTCCGCCTTTTTTCATCGGCACCACAGTTCATTCAATAACTGTCCTTTCACCGAGTAAGAATATGATGTTTTCACATGTCACACATACAAGGGCCTGTCCACAAGGGCTTTTAGGTCGAAACGGTCAACTATTGAAGCGTTTTGGCCTTTCGTCCACATGGCGTTCTGGGTTCCCTGAAACTTTTGAAAACAGGTTCCAGAGTCTGTAGGCTACGAGAATCTTTATTGATCCTATGTGTGTGGACGCAATTTTTTTTCAACCTGCAAAAAAAAGTGTTGAGATTACTCTTTATGGTCTTGTTTGAAGGTGTACCTCCTTTTTTGCACATTTAACTTTAACTTTTAGACACACAGGGTCATTTTAAAACACATATAGTATCACTGGTTTGAGTGGTAGGTTCAGTAAATGGCTTTTTAAGTGGCTTAGCCACAATTTGCTCTGTCTTGGCCATGGAGCCATCGCACAGAGAGAATTCCCCTTCCCTAAACAACGTGTTATTAATCCAACACATCTGTGACTCTTGTGTCAGTCTAGGCAAATGGCCAAAGTTTGAAGAGTGTGTCTACCCACACAGGGTAAATGTTAAAGGCTTGGATAGTTTGTCAAGCAAGAGAGAGGCCCCCTGACATCCAACATCAACTCATCATTGCCTGGCCTTCGCCATGGCAACATTGTCAACACAGGACAGTGAGACATGTGGAGGGAGACTTGGATACTAAAGGGTCATTGGGCAACTGGATGGTGGTGGTAGGCAGTTTGATTACCCACACAGTGTCATAAATAGTCGGTTTTTATTATCCATAATGAAAATTTGTAGTCACAGGCAGTACAGTGCCTCTCATGCAAACATATACAGTAGATGTCTATACACAAGAAAACATACACAAAACATCAAACACCAGCCCCACCATACACACACACAAAGCATAGCACTTGCTGTTTTTATAAAATATGTGTATGGATAACACACAGAGACAAGGTAGAAATGAAAGTATTATATGCATTTACATTATGTGCGTTAGGTACATGACCTGATGTGCACCCTCTCTACCTCTCACTGTCTCACTGCACACCCAGACACACATAATCTGAGGCAAACAGACACTCACACTTGCAGGACCAACACACACGCTCACACAGGCAGACAGTGCTGACACACTGATCCATCTCTCTCACTGATGAACTCCCACAGAGTGCAATGTTGCGATGCCAGTGTCACCCAAACACACAAACATGGCCGAATATGGTATCTGCTGCCAGGCTTTAGGGCACCCCAGAGACGGACAGGCATGGTGCTTTGTGTCATAGACAAGTTCATAGCCAGGAGGGTAAAGTTAGGATTGACACAGCATTGACAGTGAGCCTTTGAGGACACTGTTAATATTATCATTAATGGGAGGGAGGCCCAAAATTTCTTGCTGCACTCCTGCTCAGTATGCACAGGTATTGTAGTCCATTACATAGATGGGTACAGGCGTTCTCATCGCTGCACATCTCAAGCACACACAATTCCTGAGAACCATGTTTAGTGCACAGGTTTTCTTCACGTTTTGAAATATTTAGACTTTTGGGACAGTTACAAGTCTTTCTCTGTGAAATTAGATGGACTGCAGAGAAGTGTTTCCTCAGGGCGTTTGGGCTGTGAATGCCTCAGGGTGAAGAATCAAAAGACTTCTAAGGACCCGTTTTGTTGTGGGTGTTGGTGTGGGGGAGTAAGCAGTTGCTCCTTTGCAGTTTCAAAATTGGATGCAGCTTTCAACTTGTATGCATTTTCCTATTCAGAAGAGCCTGGCAAACTGCTGTGTACCCTCAGATTGGCAAAGCCTACATTATCCTTGATTTTGATGACTGAACTGAACATCCTACACGCCTTGGTGACCTTTGAACTCTGGTCACGCATTAAATCAATCAGCATCAGATTACACAATCTTTGCTTGTAAATGTTTTTAGATGCCTTCAGGATGTTGCATTTGAAAAAGGCAGACTAAAAACATCCTGGTTTCTAAAAGCTCTGAAATAAACCCTGCAGGCTGCACATGTGTAAAGACTGAAAAGAGATTGATTTTTCAGTAAACAATGACTTACAGTTAACTCTTCCCCAGAAAGAGTGGATGTTCCATCTGATAAATATTGGGAAGAAGGAAAACAGTGTGTTTGTGTGTTCATTAATCTTAGACGTGGAATGACCTCCATACAAGAGGTGTCTGAAAATCTTCTTAAAATGTCCTCGGATGTAAGGGTGACAAATTTAGAGCTCATCCTCTTTATGAAGTCTGCCCCTGCCCCAGATTTCTCTCTCCATCTCTCTGTCTTGATGTTTACACTACTGACACACACAAACACACACACACACACACACACACACACACACACACACACACACACACACACACACACACACACACATACACAATGGCTGTGTGAGAGCCTTCAATCTCAATTAAATATTGTTACACAACATTTCTCACCAGATTGCCACTGTTGCTGTTCAGCATTATATTTTTTGAAGTTCATGCCATAGTATGCCCTAAGGTTTATCATTAGTAGAATTTGATAGTTTTGGGCACAGCAAAATGAAATTATCCTACAAGTGAGCACATGGGACAATGGCTTGATATCTCCCTTCACCGAACCCTGTCATTCCAATATAATGTTTACGATCCCTCTTTATAATATTGTCCACAGTCCACTATATGGATGTAGAAGAGGAGATCAAGATTTTTTTTACTTAGGTCTTGCCAAGAATACCATTATTGGATCATCCTTGTACAAGCTTTCCTCTATGGAGCACACACACACAGACAATGGAGTCAACACGAGCAATGTTGAGACTTGGATTCTTCCGTTAGCAGACTGTTGCCCCACATGCTATGATTATTACAAAATATATGCTACCTTCAATGCCTAAAACTGCACACAGTGAGAATATAATGAGCTTGTGTACATGTAAAACTGAATCGCAGACTAGTTTATCACTGTATATATATTTTTTGAATTCAGCTTTTTTAAGTTTTCTCAAACACATTTAATAAGTCATTGCTCTGTGCAGTAAATTTAGAGGTACAGTAGAAGGCCAGCAGTGCAGCATGTGTTTAATGTGTAGTGTCTGGAACATGTTAAATAAACATTGACATATCTAAAGGCACTATGCTATTACTGTTAGATGAGAAGTCCCCAATATACTGAAAGTAATAGATATTCAGCAGGCAAGGAACATTGTTTACCAGATTCAGTGCTAGACCTTCACACTAGAAATAGATGTTGGCTCAGAGAACTAATTGGGGGTGGGGGCACTCACTCAAGCAGGGTTGCTAACTGCCACACCTCTGAGTCATGCTTCAAAAGTATGACTGTCCAGCATTTCAGTGTCTTCTTGTTTTCACTGACTGTTACCCTCTACTCTGCCTTGAAAGAGAAAGGGTGCATGCTCTCAAGTGGGTTCTCTCTCTCTTCATCATCTCATTGTTCATCTGATATATTTAGACGAAATAGCTCAAGCATCCACAGGTCTGTTGACAGCAGCACTTTAATTGATACTGGTGGTTAAGACCAACTATTTTGCACCTACATGCTTAAGCAATCTTTTAATGACACTACATTTTCTCAATGTCCGTCTACTGCAACTCTTTTACTCTTGGCTTTGTCTCAACACTGATTCCCCAGATATGCTCTTATCCAGGCCAGCTGGATTTATGTTCCTACAGACAACTGGCAGGCCACAAACAAGCTGGAGAGACACAACAGCCTGGATATAAAAAATGTGGCCCTGTTATGCTACTCATTTAAGCCCGATTTGTGAAACAGAGAAACCTGTTGCTAATAAAGAAACTTTAGGGTAAGAAGAGAGTTAAGGTATTGGTGATTTTGCACAGGAACTAGAATGGCTTGACACTAAGGTATTTCTTTACCTACCCATGCCAGATACTTTTACACTGGGTTTTACAAACCTTTTTTGGCCTACCCCTAAGTCAAGTCAGGTAGGTTTTATTGTCGTTTCAGCTACACATAAGGAGATGAAACAAAGTTTCACCTGGAACAATTGGTCATACACGCAACTGTTAAAACACAGTAGATACGAGACAGGTAGAGTATGGATAGAGTATAGTGTCATGTCTCTCATTCTTGGGACATTTCTAGCCCTGGTGCACTGCATCTGAGAATCCACTGTGCTGACAGTAGTTAATACGTATCTTCAAACTGGTTCTCATACCCCAAGCATCTAACGCAGACCAAACTCTGCTCCTGTTCCTGGCTCCTCCCCTCGACCCCCCTGGCTTTGAGCAGAGGTCACAACATTGCGGAAACTTGTGGTTGCCATGGTGACAACAAGTATGTAGACATCTATAGACATCTATGAGGTGGCCTCTCAGTTATGTGGGTGAGGTGGGGAGGTGTGAGCAGTATTATATTGTGTTGAAAATGAGTCAGTTTGTGTGTGTGTGTGTGTGTGTGTGTGTGTGTTTGCGTAAAAGACAGAGGAAGGAAAAACTGTGTTCAGTCAAAGCCCTGCACTCCTAGCAAATACAATGTAATGCTGATGCTTCCATGGCGCTTGTTTCTGCCTTCTTAATTTTACTGAGAGGGAGGAACCAGGCATTACCTTAGATATGACAACACTGCCACCCCTTGGTAGTATGTAGTAATTACTTTCAACTCCACTCGTGTCTTCTGATCTGTTTCATAGAAGTTCTTCACTCAATGAAGAATTCTATTATGAAAACTGATTATATTGACTTCAACATACACAGGTGTTTGAAGTGGTTGAATGGGTTCAGGCATTAAATTAAATGTCAGCTGTGTACACACACTGTGTTGAAATGCTACGATTCATCTAGGGCGATCTTAATAAAAAGTTTATAGCAGAGGTGATACTGCTGTATAGGTTACTGTTTTTATGACCCACATAGAGTTTTCCCTCTGATTCTGTTCTGGGGAGGATCTATTAGAATGTGCTGCTTGCTTCGTTTTTACTCCTATGCAAGTCATCAAAAGCCACTGAAACAACAACATTGTCACTTTTCATCACAACCTCTGTACATTTGTGATAGAGATAATGTACAGTGTCAGGGTTCCCCCGGGAACAGAACCCACGAGCTCGGGTATGGCAGGAAAAGAGCCTTGCCGTTACACCACAGGCGAGGCCGACTCAGCTCTGGAGAGAGAGAGACACAGACCAGGCAGGGAGTGAAAGAAACAGTTCTTTTACTGAGATAATCAGAATCAGAATCAGCTTTATTGTATACTTACATATACAAGGAATTTGACTCCGGCAGATGTTAGCTTTCTATACACATAACACAGAACGTAATACAATACAATAAATACAATAGACTAAACAAGTATGTGTACTTGTATTGCACAGTAGGGACAACAATATACAATATACATACAGGCACCCAATGTGGGCAATAATGTACAAGTAGGCACATGGTGTCACAGTGGGTTAAACAACCGGTGTGACAATATACCAATAAGGCAAATAAGGGGGGGGGGGGGGGGGGGGGCACAAAAAGAGTCTTGAGTTGCTGGGCAGGGGACACCTAGGCAAGTCTTTGCTTGTGTCATGTGCAAGAGAAGCGCTGGGGGGGGGGGGGGGAGAATACAAGGGCATAACAGTAAGCATATACACATATGTGCATGTATGTATGTATGTATGTATGCATGTGTAGTTCAGCTGCTCAGTAGGGTGATGGCAGTAGGAAAGAAGCTGTTTGAGTAATGAGGGAGAAAAAAAAACTTGAAGGCGAATCCACAAAACAACGGTTCCAAAAAACACAAAATATATACACAGGTGCAGTCAAAAAAACACAGGAGTTAAATTCCAAAAATACAACGCTCAGAAGATCACAGGTAAAAAAACAAAACAAACGAACACAGGGGAAAAAAGCTCCACACAAAATACAACAGGAATCTCTACTTACACCGTGTCACACTCGGAAATGACTAAGCAGGACTGAGCAAAGGGCAGGAGAAACAAGGGAATATATAAAGGGAAGGAAACGAGGGCCAGGTGTGAGACATAATTACCAGATTAGCCAGGTGGACTGCGTTAAGCGCTCGGAGTGAGTAAAACCATCAGAGGTAGCGTAGGGGCCTCTAGTGGCCAAAACACGAAATATCCAAAGTCCTAACAGTACAGCCTGCTGCACAAAAAAGAAAGAAAAAAACAACCGAACAAACAAAGGATTAATTCCACATTGTAGGCTATCTAATATAGGTACGATGGGCTACTATTTCAGGGGAGTAACTACAATGGCTAAAGGGTTATGGTGACCAGCTAAATTAGGCCACGTTTTTGTTAATCACTCACAAAGCTAAGAAAAAGCAATTAATGACATTTAATTGTACTTTCACAGTTGATAAGTATTATTGGTAATATTTTTTGTGTTGAATTGATGTAATAAAATATAATAGTTCAGCTCTGACGGTTTTTGAAAATATCATCAATGTCCAACATTTTTACAATAAGCAGTGTTCCAGTGAAATGGGCCACCTGATCAGCAAAAAGGAATCACTCATCAGCTAAAATGAGTCACTCATGATGCACCCTGTACCAAAGCGAACACAAAATCACATTGGAAAAACAAAAACATATTAAGTTATGCTATAACACTAATTTATTTAGCCTATATATTGATTTTCTTTAATAAGAGGAACCACCCAAATATCACAAGGTGAAGCCACTATCAAATCACAGGTGAAGGTGGCTCAGTTGAACTGAAATGCATGGCTCAATTTAGCTCAGTAAATTGAGCTGCCAACAATAAGTGCATTTTTTATTAAAAAAAAAAAAAAATAGTAGCTGAGCAAAAATGAAGCATTGTGTAAAATAAAGGCCATTACAACATGTATTACGCATAATTGGTATAGCTGTACATCTGTTATTAGGCCTACTTATTTATGAACCTTATCAAGATTTGTTTGTCAGGACCATAGACTGTATAAGCGAACTGGGAATAGGGTGAAATAATATTTATATGGTCAGGGCGCTCAGTTTTCCTCAACATTGCTGCACCCACCATAGCAACCATAGACCAATCAAATAAATTATTTTATTTGGTTGATGGTTGTGGCGGCAATTTGAAATTATTTGCAGCCATTGGCTGTTAAAATTTAAAGAGCTTGGAAGCTCTAACCTTAAATAGCTCAATTTATCTGATATCACCCTATAATAACAAGTCTCAGTTTTGGTTCAACAAGGTCTAGTGTCCACCATACTGAACTGGCTTCACAAAACGAAGCGACTTGTGACAGGTGTATAGCTGTGCCAGAGGTCAGACACCCATGCCTCTGTGAAAAAACACATTTTGTTTGAGGATTAGAAGCAACCAGCATGAGCCAGCAACCAGCTGCGAGTGAAGGCTGCGAGTAGGTTCTCCAAGGCGCTAAACGTGACCGCTTGGTTTCATCAATGTGTAACGGGATGAGTCCAGCGGTTAACAGAGACAGCAGAGTTATCAGAAGAAGAGTCTCTAATAATGAACTAAAGGAACAACGCTGCATCATTGTGGCTTTGCATAATACACTTGTTTTTGTTCGTCGAGACAAGGCAACATGCGAACGTAACAGCATTTAGTGTTCCTGGACATTTAGTCCAGCGTTTAGTCCAGCATTTAGTGTTTCTCATCAACTCGCCACGTGCTACTTTTCATCCAAGTACACTTTATTTTTCCAATACTCCTCTGAGTGGAGCAGAATGTTTCTATTGTAGATTAACAGACACTAACACAGGAAGCAGGAAAAGGAAGGTGTATTTTTGCAGTTGAGCTACATTTAGTGATTGCATAAAAACAAGTGATACTGTTTGAATTAAAACGTGACCAGCATTTAACAATTGAAGATGAACCCCAGAAGTTAATCTTGAATCGAGAACAACATAAATGCAGGTATTAAATATAAGAAACATTAATGTAAAGGCATGGCATCCTATGCAAACTTTTTTTTTTAACTTCAGTGTTTGTGTTTAGTGTGTGTGTGTGTGTGAGAGAGAGAGAGAGAGAGAGAGAGAGAGAGAGAGAGAGAGAGAGAGAGAGAGAGAGAAGAGAGAGAGAGAGAGAGAGAGAGAGAGAGAGAGAGAGAGAGAGAGAGAGAGAGAGAGAGAGAGAAGCTTTGCTACGCAACCACAGCGTGGTTTAGGTTTGAACGTTTGCTGGTGTGACCTGTTTTTAATAGAGCCACTTCATTTACATTCGTTCATGAGTATAACCATAGATTTAGGTCAACTCCCGCCAGTCATAAACCTTCCACCAGCTGGCAGGGGCTACACTTCGGCAAATCCATTAACGGACAGCTTGACACATTGAAGAGAACATCAGAAGTAACATCCTTCAAAAAACTTAAACGGTAAGTGGACAGATGTGAATAAAACAGATTGTTTAGCTAAATAAAGTTAATATTAATATAACATAAATGACAATAGGTTGAGAATATTTTACTATCTCTGAATGAGTGTAAAGTTGGAAATGATGTAGGCGTTGGGCACTGATGTTTTATAGTGAAACAAGGTGTTTTAAAGACTTGAGTTTATGTCTGAAGTTTATTAGCACTAAAGTCTTATGTCTAGATAATATGTAGTAGTCTGTTATATATAGTAGTATGTTTGTATTTCATAGTAATAATCACAAAATGTTCATCAGACCATAACTTAATTGAAGTTAAATCAGAATAACAGACACTGGTGTTTATGAGAAAGTCTGAGATCATTGCCTCTATCGTGTTTAAAAGTATATATAGGACTGTGTCACAACATTACACTGTTGACCTCTACCTTACCTTATCATACCTGTATATGAATTACCTGACTATGGCTTTGGCCATGTGTGCCCTTACAACTTAGGGTCAAGCTCTATAGACATGAGGCACTTTTGTGTCTTCTGTAGAAAACAAACAGTCCATGCACACACACTAAAAGTGCCAGTTACTGGAAAAAGCTAAAAGGTTCGTTTTTGGAGCAGTGGTCACTTGGTTATTCCTGTAACAAATATGTTTGTCTTAGTCTACACATTGCTGGGGCTGAGGCACGATTAATGACACATTTGTGGACTGTGGATGAGTTGCTTTTTGTCCAAATAAATATAACTGTGTAAACAAATGTCTAAATAAATGTAACAATATTTGGAATGTCATCAGCTTTTTGGCTTTTTAGCCATCATTTATTTGGTTATGGTTCATTATATTACCTGGGTAAATACAGTAGTTCACTATGTTCGCAGTCAGTGAGGAAAGAAAGGGTGCAATACTAGCAACAAGAAACCCATGACATGTAAGGAATGTGTGACATTAATAATTTAGAGCACACTGTCACACTAAATTACATAATTATTTTCAAACAAAAAAGATCATTATAAACTACAATTCATATGTGGCTCAAGCCATCATTCACAATTTGACTAAGTTACCACTGACATGACAAGGATATCAGACTGCTTTGGCAATTTACCAGACAACTCATTTGCAGGCCATTCACCAAAACTGTAAACAAGACATAAAGACATTTTAGGACTTTTTTTTGCTTTATTTTGTTGTTCTCCCTTTCTTTGGATCTAGGTTCCATCATTTACCTGAAAGAGACAATGGCCAGATTTCCCAGATGCAGTTAAGAAGTTCTTAGCGTTAAAAACTTCTTTAGAGCCCGTAATGCTTCTTAGCCTAAGAAGACCTGCCGTTAAGAAGGATCTCTGAAGCGTTCTTAACAGTCTTCTTAGCGACAAAACAGTGAAAACAGCACCCACTCAGGCAGGTTAAGCAATGTGACAGGAGATTTTAATGCAGTACGTCCATTTCTCCTGATCGTGTTTTCCCCGTATTTTTCCCTGTCGTTTATGTCAAGGGGACGCCAATTTCCCAGTTTTTCACATATTTACTCCTCATGTTTCAGATTTGTATCAGACAAATAAGAACATGAAGTATATTGATTTCATTTTGTGTTTCCATTTTTATTTCCCTGGTTTTTGTGTGCTTCGGTAGGCCTATTATTTGTGTTGTTTTTGTGCGCGCGTGACAACAAATGTCTTACTTTTAGCCATTATTTTATTGATGAGTTCAGTCAGACGACATGAGTTATACCGCAACTTCAGTTGAGAGCATTTTACCAAATATTCCAGAGTAGCACTCTACAATCTTTGATTTTACTATGTTAACTATGCGCTCCAATCGGCCATTCTGGGATCGATTGCTCATTGCGCTCCAGTTAGGAAGTCAATTAAATAAGACGGTTCTTAAAACGTTGGTTAAAAGGGCGTTAAGAAGGCGTCTGGGAAACACTCTTAGCCTTCTTAACTCGTTAAAAACAGTAAAAAAAAACATGCCAGTAAAAAAAAAACACATTGGATAGCTACTTCAGTCTTTCTGTGTCACCAAAGTTCTAATGTTAAACATGTCAATTTAACAGCCACTGTAGGCTAATAATATCCATAGGAAACTGAGAGTTGGCATTTTTGTTGTGCATGTTATAAATATCTGCTGCAGACGAGTTTAGCCTGCTGTAGGCATGCTGTGTGCCAAAGCCTAGTTCTCATTAACTTATTCAGTAGTGATCTTGACTTTGTGACTTACAAATTTCTTTGAAAAGTAGCTCCTCATGTCTACCTTCTTCTTTTTAGCTGCCATCGCTCGACTCTTTAAGCTTGCTTACTCGCCACTCGCTTTGGACAAGTTCTGCTTCTAGTTTTGGCGCTGCTAACACCAAACCGAGTCTCACGTGAAAGCAGGGCACAGCCAAATGTGTTAGGACTTAAGTAGAGAACGTAATTTAACCAACAAACGCTAGGTGATGAGACGTTGACAGATCAATGATTGACAAATCAATGATTGCTGGATATTGGTGGGGACCCGTCACCTCCATCCACGCCAATTCTACGCCCTTGGTTAAGAAGGTTCTTAACTGGGAAACCCGGCCAATAGCATTTATTGTATTGACTTGTCTGTATTAGATAGCTAGCTTTATCATTAGCTAGCCATGATAAACATTTTAACAAAAAATGCATAGTGAATGTACATGCCAAGGTTAGTTACATCCTATCGTCTTGTCTCTTCTTCATTTCAGGATGTCTGCACTGCAACTGAATAAACCACAGTCCTGCTGCATGCACTGAGACTATATTCACAGTAAACCCAAGTACATGGGTTGCAGAACAGTACTGTACCATCTCACAAGGGTCAAATACCACTGCTGGTATTCCAACCAAAAAACACCTTGGAGTATTCAGCTTTCCTGCTGGCACCTCTCAACATTAGAGTCATAGCTTTCAGTGTCTTTTAAGATGGCGGTGATGGAGGCAGCAGACATAGTGGTGGTGGCGCTCTACTTTGTTCTGGTGATGGGTTTTGGCTTCTACACCATGTGGCGAGCCAACCGCAGCACTGTGAGTGGGTACTTCCTCGCCGGTCGCTCCATGAACTGGTTTGTCATCGGGGCATCACTGTTTGTCAGTAACATCGGAAGCGAGCACTTCATTGGCCTGGCTGGATCAGGAGCCACGAGTGGGTTTGCCGTGGGCGCCTGGGAGTTTAATGCCCTGCTACTTCTCCAACTACTGGGCTGGGTCTTCATCCCTGTGTACATCCACTCTGGGGTCTACACCATGCCCGAGTACCTCTCCAAAAGGTTTGGAGGTAAGAGGCTCAAGGTCTACTTCGCAGCTCTGTCCTTGGTCCTCTACATCTTCACTAAGCTGTCTGTGGACTTGTATTCTGGTGCTCTGTTCATCCAAGAGTCTCTGGGTTGGAACCTCTACCTGTCAATTATCTTGTTAATCTCCATGACAGCCCTGTTGACTATTACAGGAGGACTTGTTGCCGTCATTTACACAGACACTCTCCAGGCTTTTCTCATGATTGCCGGGGCTCTTTGCCTGTCCATCATTAGCCTACTTAAGGTAGGAGGCCTGCATGGGCTGAGAGAGAAATACATGGAGGCAACACCTAACGTTGATGCAATAATGTTGAAGATGAACTTAACTAATAATGCCACTTGCCATATTCACCCAAAGCCACATTCCCTTCAAATCCTGAGGGGACCATTGGATGAAGACCTCCCATGGCCAGGCTTTCTCCTGGGCCAAACCCCAGCTTCTCTGTGGTACTGGTGCACTGATCAGGTAATTGTGCAAAGGGTGCTGGCAGCCAAAAACATTGTCCATGCCAAAGGCTCCACATTGATGGCAGGTTTTCTGAAGATCCTACCAATGTTCATTATCGTGATCCCAGGCATGATATCCCGAGTGCTGTTTGCAGACGAACTGACCTGCATCAATCCTGAGCACTGCATGAAGGTGTGCGGGAGTGCTGCTGGATGCTCCAACATCGCCTATCCACGCCTTGTCATGTCCATCATGCCTGTCGGCCTCAGGGGTCTGATGATGGCCGTGATGATCGCTGCCCTGATGAGCGACCTAGACTCCATCTTCAACAGCGCCAGCACCATCTTCACACTCGACATCTACAAGATGATTCGTCATCGGGCCACATCCAGGGAGCTGATGGTGGTGGGACGAGTGTTTGTGGCCTTCATGGTGATTATCAGCATTGCCTGGGTCCCGGTGATCATCGAGATGCAAGGTGGTCAGATGTTTCTGTACATCCAGGAGGTCTGCGACTACCTCACCCCACCAGTTGCAGCCCTCTTCCTGCTCGCCGTTCTCTGGAAAAGATGCAATGAGACCGGCGCATTCTGGGGAGGCGTGGTCGGGTTCATGCTGGGACTCAGCCGACTGATCTTGGCCTTTGTCTACCGGGAGGGCCCCTGCAATGAGAACGACACTCGGCCCGCCTTCATCAAAGACGTTCACTTCATGTATGTGGCAGCCGGACTGTTTTGGATCTCGGGCCTTGTGACGGTTGTGGTCAGCCTGTGTTCCCCTCCACCAAGCAAGGACCAGATCAGAACAACCACCTTTTGGGGGCTCTACAACAAAGATGAATGTCCAATCATGGATCCTGAAGAGATGCTCAAGCTGAAGGCCAACGTTCACTGCAATGACAATAGTGCACTTGTCAAGGACTTGTCTGTTGCTACTAACGAGGCCAAACACAACCTCAGTGGGGTGACCGGTCAGGCAAAGACCTTGGCCAACTTCAATGAAAATGACACCACAACCTCCAGCACTGAGTTGAATGGAAAGCCAGTAACAATGGGCAATGGGCTCCAGGACCCAGTAGCTCTCTCTGCCACTAGAAGTGTAGAGGAAATTTCCTGTGGGGGTGGGGAGAAGAGCCTGTGCATGACGCTGCTGGAGGGTTTCTGTGGCTTCAGTGGGGCGCCGGCCAAGACTGAGGAAGGGTCACTAGTAGATGACAAGGTCAACATTGAAGAGATGCTCCACGAGTCTCCCAAAGCCAAAGTTCTCCTTAACCTTGGCCTCGTAACAGTATGTGCCACAGGAATCTTCTTTTTTGTTTACTTTTCCCTGTAAAGGCCAAATGTACACAAGCACACTGTAACACTGTATTGAAACTGCTGCATTTTAATCAGATTTGTTATGATGTGTAATTTTAACTTTTTACTTTTTGACTCAGAGAAGAATTCACTTGTCATTACTGTTTAACAGAAACATAAAAACTGTTTTATTATTTTACCAAACCTGAGACACAGTGGTCATCAATATAATAATTTTCAATCTTACCTAAGACACCTTGAGACTGATATCTACATTTTTCAAATATAACTGATGAATTGTCATTTAAAAGATTGAGAGAAAGAACTTCAATATTAAGAACTGTGATTTCAAAAGAATGACAGTAAGTACTTTTTTACTGGTTCAATTTTGTAATCATTTTGCTAATGGAATTTTATGATGATAGCAAAGGGAATGTACTTGTAGATCTTATGGTATAAATGTATGAAGAAGTAACTTTATTTATTTGTTTATGTACTGTAGAGAAATTCTAAACCATGGATTTATGAATTTGTGAGGAACACATTATGGCGTACTAGGCCATTTCAGAGCCAGTTTAATGTGAACAAAGTGTGTTTTGTGGACCTAGAAAGCACTATCACACACTATTTAATTTGTACAATGTTAGCAACAGTCTAAACAAATTCTCATTCAGTAAAAGTCTTGTGTCGGATATTCTGTGTGTCTTTGTCAATCTTGGTCTTAATAGAAGGTAAACATTTCTTGTTGTACTAGTCACAAACAGTAATGCACACATACATAATGAGACATACAGTCAACTGGAAGTCACAAGTACACTGCTGGCATGCCAGACCTTACTGATACAGGTTACACTGCTAAAATGAACGTTTAGTCAATTTAAAGTACAAAAGCCAACTATAGTAGTTTTTTTGCCTAAAAAATTAATATACTGAATATAGTTCCCTTCATAGGGAAGTCTTTTCACACAATTTTAGAATCTATTGAAGTGAAAAACAACAATAGCTGACATGGGTAGATTCTTTACTGGTACCAAGTCTGATCGTGAGGAAAAAAGTCACTGAGTTTGTAGGAAGCTCACAACTGAATGTGATATTAAATATAGCCAGTCATACACTTGATGTATTTTTATTTGCAATATAAATCACACATAATGTATTCTCACTGAACAGCAACAGCCTATTTTATTAGACCACATTTGGCGCTATTTATTCACCAAGAGTGATTTTGTTTCTACCTAACTGTATACGTGTCACTGTGGTTTGTCTTCACACGTCTTTACTCTGTCACCACCGCTTGGCCTAGTTTTTTTTCCTCCCAAACACACAAGTGGAAATGTACTGCTGAAGGTCCATGTGATGGCCTGGTTGGCCTCTACCTTACATAAAAAACACAAAGCTTTCAATATCCTGCACAGGGGTCAAAAAAGAAAAGAGTTTCTCAGGCCAAGGGAGCCCTTATTTACAATAGTCTTTATTTAGAATGATGAGAACCAACAACCCAAGAAACAATAATTAACTAACAGGACTGAGCATGCTTTGATCTGTGGACCCTGTGCATAGGGGTATCGGACTAACTGTGTGATGATTGTAAGTATAGATTGTAATGTTGCAATAAAGGAAGGGTACATTCCTTGTTGCAACATCACAAGGGGCGGTAATGCTCTCTTAGTCACCCCACCATTTGTGCATATTTGCCTATCAATTACAAGCTCAATTATAGTACATTGCAAATACCACGTCACAAGTAAACCGTTAGCAAATGGCACACAAGTTACAAGTGGAAAATAGGCAAGCATTTCTGAGAAGGACTACCTGTATGAATCAATTTGAGAAAGCAGTATACTGTGGAGCGGGAAAAGAAAGGGTTACCAGAACAACTATTCAGTGGTTAAGTTTGTAAGTGTGGTTCAAATTGAAAGACAGAGGGAGAATAAGAGAGAGAGAGAGAGAGAGAGTGTGTCTGTGCACTTACATGCATCTTATCTTCCAGATGCAGAATATAATATGTGCATGGGTTTGGATACTAAACTATGAGATTGTACACCTAAAATATTAGGTGTATTAATATATGGGGGTAATTAATATTAGGTGTATAAAAATAGGTGTAACTAATATGTATCAATATAATTAGTAATATTTGGTAGTATTAATTATTAATATTAATATTTGATAATAATAATAACAACAACAACAACAATAATAATAATATTTATTAGTTGACTTACAATGCATTTTGGTGTCTAGTATTAGGTTCCAAATGATACCTTGCTAAGCAAGGCAAGCTCAGCAGGCAAGACAAACAAACAGACAAACAAACAATATTTATCTATTTAAACAAGTAGAAAAATGTACTTACTCAGCTTGTCCTTACATGATCCCGTAGACTCTTAGAATGCTGTCAATAAATACATCCCCCCACCCTTTGTTGCTGTCTTTCTCTCTCTCTAGGTGTGTGTGTGTGTGTGTGTGTGTGTGTGTGTGTGTGTGTGTGTGTGTGTGTGTCTGTGTCTGTCTGTCTGTCTGTCTGTGTATTTGAAACTAAAATACAGTTTCTGTCATCTTACAATTACACTGGTATTAAAGACCAGAGCTAGTGGGCAGATTAGTTGAAGAGCTGCCAGGAGAGTAGAAAATTAGTGGCTGGTATTCTGTTTCACACTGTGTGTTATTGACATTAACCATGACAAACTTAGGGAATTTGTTCCACTTTCTTTGTAAGTTGTTTTGTTATAAGCCCACCAACCCCATATCATTGTGTGCTGGTAGCAGGCAAGCAGGCAACATAACTAAGAATGGAAATTGTGTGGGACTTCCATACTGTTCAATTCAAATCTATTTTGCTTGTCTGAAGGTGTTTTGTTTGTATTGCACTGTGGTACATTAAACATTAGGCAATGCACTTTCTGAATTCTTGACTTATTATATTATATTATTACCTCTTCTGAAAATGACAATGATGCCGATAATAAAAGTAGGGGGTGGATTAGATATATAATCATTCACAACAGCGCAAAATTAGAAATGAGCTCTGCTTCAAGTAGACAGGTGAAAAATTAATTCGGTTCTATTCACTTCTGTTCTCTGGAAGTCACTTCTAGTTGTTCCTCATCTTTTCCACTAGGTGGCATGAGAGTGCTATTCTC
Source organism: Coilia nasus (assembly GCA_027475355.1). Classification (NCBI taxonomy): domain Eukaryota; kingdom Metazoa; phylum Chordata; class Actinopteri; order Clupeiformes; family Engraulidae; genus Coilia; species Coilia nasus. The sequence goes on along the minus strand of CM050220.1, from coordinate 32,202,091 downwards.
TGATCTCTTCCAATGCTTGATGCTTTCCTATTTGGATGCTTCAGTAACACTCTAAGTAGCTCTCAACCATTCCTTAGTATTTCTTAGTATAGTTTAGATACTCCTGGTCAATATTACTCCACTACAAGTAAAAGTTGCCATGCCAAATCTTTACTTAAAGCAGCCCTTGGCAACATGTTTGAGTAACTTAATTATGACCACCACTAGCGAAGCTAGCGAAAGTGGTTATTACAGTGTTGCTGACTTTTTCCCCCTTTTTTTTTTTGCCCCCGATTTTCCGTCAACGATTGCCGGGACACTGGAAGTCTGGGGGACATGAATCTTTGTAGGCATTTAGCCCTAGAACTTTTTCAGCGACTAGAAGCTTTTGGCCCCCAAGGACCACCCATCCCCCCCACGCTGTGCCAGTGTCCATCAAAGAGGGGTAGATGCCCAAAAGTTTTTGCTGAATAACTCAATGAACATTTCACCCAAGAACATGAAATATTTGTGATATGTCGGTGTTACAGAGGCATATCGACCCAGCTCATAAACACTCTCTTAAAGCATAGCGCCACCAAGTGATATGGATAAATGCAAAAATTGGGATTTGGACCGAGAAAATGGGAACTGCACAAAATATGTCATGCACGATCAGCACAAAGACCTCTAAAAGCACAGCACATGCTATACAATTTGGCCCATAGGGGGCGCTGTAATTGTACAAAATGTCATTTTGTCTATTATCTAGCGAATGCTAATGTTTACAACCATTTTTTTACAATAGATTTTTTGGCGTGAAATCTATTGACCCTATCTATCGATCTATCGATCTATCGACGCCCACTTCCAACAAAAACAATTTCTGTGAAATTTTAACCCTGCGAAAACAAATCCAAACGAACTCGCCATAGGCCGTTCATGTGAATCTCACCAAATTTGGTATATGTCATCTACAGACAATGCTGACAAAAAATTATCAAAGGATTTATCTTGAGATAAACCGTTTCGAAGTTACATGTCAATGAACAATTACCACATAGCTTAAAATTCTTCAAAAGTCTGTATCTTTGTTTCTAATTGCTCAAATTTGGTCAAAATTGACATGCCAACTCTAAACAGCTTTCTTTTCATGTGTACTAAATTTTGTGACATTTCGTCATAGGGGGCAAATACCACGCTTGTAATATATGGGTGTCTGTCCCAGCACCCTCAGACTCACAAAGTCTCGAATATCACTAAAAGCAGGATCACGTTAAATTCTGAAGAAAATTCTGACTTTACTTACCTCTGTGTACATGACTACTTTCGTATTCGCTGGTTACTCTGATTAGTTGAGTTGAAAACACATGCACGTAGTGAGGGGAAGGGAAAACTGGGAACAGGGAAAACTGACTGTTTTACGAGAGTGTCCATTTTACATCTTTTAATAATAACTCTTCCTTCTCATTCAGGCCATTAAGCCAATCTAAGGTTCTCCATGCATTGTGTAACTCCAAGTGTATACAAAATCTTTTAGATCAATTAGTTTGCAAATCAGCAGTAGTCATCCCTCTACATAAAGGAGGAGATGTAAATGACTTAAACAATTATAGACCAATCTCCAAGTTACCCTGCTTAGCAAAAATGCTAGTCCTTTGAAAATGTACGAATTGGTTCCTTTCTCTCTTTTAATTGTATTTTAAATCCATATCAGTCTGGTTTCAGAGCTGGACACAGCACTATTACAGCTGCTACTATTGTTGTAAACTAGATGCACTGTATAGAGGTACATGGTATGACCGCCACAGTGTACTGTGAAGTTCATCACAAAGGAAATTATACAGCCCCTAGGGAATGAATGTCCATTCTGTAGTTATAAGCCAAAAGGTCTTTTTTAAACTGTAGCACCCACAATGGAACAAGTTTTACAAGGAAAATGTGCTTACAGAGGTTGGAGTAGTGATCCTGAAAAACAAATTTAATACAATAATGACATTTTTTGGTCTCGATCTTCTTGGCTGTGGTCTTAAAGAATGTCGAGCAGATGTATGTGAGGTTTAATGAAAAGTGGACAATTATAAAAACAAGATACTGAGCATAGTGTAATTACAAGCTATGTAGCAAATATTTGTTGTTTATATATCAGGATTAAAGTAGATTGTAAAATGAGACACGGCAGAGAACATTCATCAACTTCTTTACTTAACTTCTTAATGCATTGTTCAGTTGCCTTACTTCACGTTACACATATCATTGGACCACAGTATAGTGCCACCGCTGGATGGGATGTACATTGCCCTACACCACATTTTCCTTTCTTGTAAGAAATAAACTCTGTACTGTAACATAAGAATCATAGTACTTCATTAACAGACTTGAAAGAAAAGTCATGGTGTAGTAACTTGAATCTATGAAATAAGCATTTCCTTGAATGTACCAAAACCTGTAGGAAAACATAATCTCATTTATGACCTAATGGAAATAGGTATGTAGCAAAAGATAATATCAGTAAAGTAAGTGAGCAATCAGTGTAAGCATGTAGCTGGTCTATAGGTAAGGCTTAATCTGAACCTTATGAGATTACTGTAGGTCAACAAGTAAATAAACTGTATAATGTGGATATTCCATAAACAGAATGAACATCTCCACATCATTTTTTAATCACATAATCCTCAAACCACAATGGAGTGTGTCATACTCTTGGTACTTTCGGAGAATGATGGAGGTGAGTGCACAGTTTCAGGTTTCTCAGCACCTTGGCAGTGGCTCAGATGAGCTTGGCAGCAAAACAAGCATCATCAGGCTGTAATGCTGGAGCAGTAGAACTGATGGGAGATGAGGGGGCAAGGTGGAAGGCATTCCACACTTTTCCATCAGACAGCAGGTAAGTGGCAGGACAATTATGGGCTACCACCTGTAGAGGTTAGGTACTTTGAACTTTGAATGTCCTTTTGCAATGATTTCAGGTTTGCGGATACGGACAGAAGATCCAATCTTAAAGTTGGGTGGTCTTGCACCACGTTGTTGGTCTGTGTAGTGTTTGTCTTCTCTTTTTCTCTCTGTTTCTATCGGATGTTCTGTAATAGGTTTGTTTTGTCAGTGCAGGGAAGCATGGAGTGTAGACATCTGATGTGCAGCTTTGTATTGAGTGGTCTCCCATGTAGCAGTTCAGCAGTGGCTCTATATGTGTGTAAAAACTCAGTCACAAGGGCTTTCAGGGGATTTACCTTTAATGTTAGCTGTTTGCAAGGGATCTTTGAACACTCTTTTGAAGCGCTCAATTTCCCCATTTGCTTGTGGGTAACACACAAAGCTGCAACAGTTGATAATGTTTCTGTCAGCAAGGAAATACTTAAACTCAGCTGAAACAAACTGAAGGCCATTGTCAGTGACCAGTGGCTTTCCTTCTGTACTAAACACAGTGCAAGGAAGTTCATAACAGAGGCTGAGGTAACACTTGAGCAGAAAGCAATCTCAGGCCACCGGCTGTAGTAGTCGATGAGAGTAATCGCAAAGCGCCAATCAACAGGTTCAGTATTGCATAGGACCTACAATGTCTACAGCTACCTTTTTCCAGGCTGCAGTTGGTGTAGGCACAGGTTGCAGGGGAGCAGTATGGGTGGTTGCAGTTTTGTCATGTTTTAGGCAGGTGGCGCATTATTTAATGGCAAACTCAACCTGTAAATCCATCCCAGGCCACCAGTACAAGTCTCTCAGTCTTTGTATGGTGCGGAAAATTCCTGGGTGTATAGCATGAGCAAACTGGATCGTCTTTGACTGTAATTCTTGAGGTACTACCACATGATGAGTGCCACGTACAGTGACACTATTCTGCACAGAAAGTTCATTCTGAACACGGAAGTACAGCATGATGAGAGGGTCCAGGCCTTTTGCACTTCGAGGCCATCCCTTGGCAATGTAGTGTCGCACTTTCTGTAGCAGAGGACAAGTATCACAGCCACTGGAGAGCTCTTCAGCAGTGACTGCTGCAAAGTCAGTTGACACAACAGCCACCATCTCCAACTCCATCTCTTCATGTTCATCTGTGATAGAAGAGACCAGCATGACAAGCAATCTGCTGTAAAATTCGCTCGGCCAGGTTTGTATTCAATGATGTAGTTAAAACACAACAGGCGTGCAGACCATCAGACTATTCGCATGCCTGCACGTCCAAGGCCTTAAGTAAGTAAAGTGGTCAGAGGGCTGTGGTCAGTCCTTAACGTGAAATGATGACACACAGGTAAGTACACCACATTTCAGTCGCCCAGACGCATGCTAAAGCCTCTTTTTCAATAGTTGATTGCTTGCGTTCACATGTAGTAAGTATTCAAGAGGTGAATGCTATGGTATGTTCTGTATTGCCATTCCTCTGTGTCAGCACAGCGCCAATGCCATAATCTGACGCATCAGTTGTTACGACTGTCGGCAGGGAAGGATCAAACAAGGCAAGAGCAGGATCTGTAGCTATGATGTCTTTGCATGGTGTAATTGGCAGAGACGAAATGTCCAAGAAAGGACAACGTGGTCTTCATGAAGTGCCATTTTGCAGGATTGAGCTTCAACCCACTGTCCTGTATGCAGTGAAGGATGGCGTCCATCTAGCGTGATGCACTGCAGGCGTTTCCCCACAGACAATAATATCGTCAAGATAGCGCTGCACACCCTTTCGATCTGCTAGAATCTGAGACATCATCCATTGGAAGGCACTGGGTGCTGAGTCCAGCCCGTAAGGCACTCGTGTGAAATGAAAAAGTCCATCATGCGTTATATACGCTGTAAGGTCTTTGCTGCTTGGATGTAACTGCACTTGGTGGTAGGCACTTTAACTGCACTTTAACTCTGTGTGTAAATCCAGTAGCAATGCCTAATGCGCTAGTAGTGTTGACGCGGTGACTCACCATTGGTGAAGTAGGTGTTGTAATCTGCCCACCTTGGATGTGAAGGCGAAGTGCTGTGAAAAGGTCCATTCCAAGTAAAGGGGTGCCATCACAAACAATGTACAATGTCTGTGTGTGTGCTCTGATTGCAGTATGTAACAGAAAGCTGGAGGCATCCAAGGACAAGAATAGGCTTCTTCATGTAAGTTACCAGGCGGACAGTAGGCTTTGTAAGAAACACATGCATGAATGACTGACAGTAGACACTCTCTGGAAGAATAGATACTGCCAAACCAGTGTCAACAAGCAAATCTGTGGTAAGTGACTGTCCATCTCTGATATGAAGACACACATGCAGGTAAGGCGATTTGTTTGTGAGACTGGTGTATGAGTAACATATAAAACTGCAAGATCTGGCACCGCAACTTCTTGCACAGTCTGTGTAGGAAAGGCGCTGCGGCACACTTTATTAAAATGTCCAATTTTTCCACACTGATTGCATTTTTAGCAACACATTTGTGGTTATTTGCTAAATGTGAATTGGAGCCACAGCGGTAGTATGTTTTGTGTTGTGTGAAGTGCGCTGCGAGTCACAGCGGTGATCCACTTGCTCCGTCACGTTCACTGTGCTGCACGCATTCAATTCATTTTCAATTGAGTCCGGCACGTCCTGAACGGCTGCTCCCGCAAAGCTTCTCGGGAATGCGACACGGCCGTTTGGATCATAGACATACTATACTATACTATAGTATGTCTATCGGTACAAATCCACTTGCTCCGTCTGGTCCGTCATGAAAACGTACTGCCTCCCCTTGTGTTGCCGGATAGGGACTGCATGTACATTTTCAAAATGTTTGGGCATGGGCGTGTCTTTGGAATCTACGAGGCTATCTGTCTCCCTGTATCTATCGATATAGCAAGCTAGCAAACCATAATAACTAACGACTGTGTACTTACCAAACTTTGCACATGTGTTGTGTTACATGCACACACACATAAAACCCACCAGACGATCACTGTAACAACATAAATACACCTTCACGAGAACCGCGGGTGTCATGGGATATCCCTGTGTGCTCTACTTTTATTGGATAACGCAGACGCGTTCGACGGATAAATTTGCATAAAGTTCAGCTGAGCCCAACTTCTTGACGTGCCGGAGCTATCCAAACGGCCGTGTCGCATTCCCGACAACCTTTGCGGGAGCAGCCGTGAGGACGTGCCGGACTCAATTGAAATTGAATTGAATGCGTGCAGCACGGTGAATGTGACGGAGCAAGTGGATCACCGCTGTATGGTTTGGATAGCTCCGGTACGTCAAGAAGTTGGACTCTGCTCAACTTTATGCAAATATATCCGGCGAACGCATCTGCGTTATCCAATAAAAGTAGAGCACACAGGGATATCCCATGACACCCGCGGTTCTCGTGAAGGCGTATTTATCTCGTTACAGTTATTGTCTGGTGGGTTTTATGTGTGTGTGCATGTAACAAAACACATGTGCAAAGTTTGGTCAGGGCAGAGTCGTCAGTTATATGGTTTGCTAGCTTGCTTTGCTAACACAAGGGGAGGCAGTACGTCTGGTCCGTTATGAAAACGTACTGCCTCCCCTTGTGTTGCCGGATAGGGACTGCATGTACATTTTCAAAATGTTTTGGGCATGGGCGTGTCTTTGGAATCTACGAGGCTATCTGTCTACCTGTAGCCTATCTATCGATATAGCAAGCTAGCAAACCATATAACTGACGACTCTGCCCTGACCAAACTTTGCACATGTGTTTTGTTACACTGGTGTGTGTTCCATGTATGTGTTTGTGTTTCTTTTGTTTCAGGAGTTGGGGGGGGGGGTCCTCGGTCGGGAGGCTTGTCATATGGTGGTGGGTGCACTTTTTGTATGTGTGTTTTCACTGCATGTCTGTGTAGTTTTCACTAGCCGTATTCGGCAAGCCATTTTAACATTTAAAAGCTAAGTTTGACTATCCGAAATTAACATTGTAGATATCAACAACATCTTTCTGACTAGTCGTAATTACATTTTGGATAGTCGAAATTGTCATTCAAGATATCTGTAACGTTATTGTCACTAGTCGAAACGATAGATAGAGATATCTGTAATTCAGTTTTGACTAGGCATAACTGAATTACAGATATCTGCAATTGCGTTATTGAAAACGGCATTCAACTCGTCACACATCTTAAATGACAATTGCGGATATCTGTAATTCAGTTTTGACTAGGCAATATGAAAGTTAAAGATATCTCAAACGTCATTATGACTAGTGCAAATTGTTGTGCATGACGTTGCTCTATGTAATGTCCATCCCCGCCAAAATCAAAGAGGAAGTCTTGTTATAGAAAGCAACGTACTATCATTTCTCTCTGGCAGCTCCTGTCTTGCATGGGCATCGGCGTTAAAAAGTCAGTTAAACACAATTTCTCCCTATGGCCACTCCGAAACGTTCCTTAAGTACCATAATCATTGAACAGTTAACAGGTGGACGAAGGCGCTCTGCTCCCGCCTAAAGTGGGATGGGGATTAATTTGCATACAGATATCTGAAACGTCATTTCGCCTAGTCAAAACTCTAATTCAAGATATCTGTAATTACATTTTGGCTAGGCAAAATGAACATTACAGATATCTCCAGTTTCAGATATCTCTAATCAAAATTCATTTCAAGATATCTATAACTTGATAATAGATATCTACAATTACATTATGACTATACCTAACTCCAGTTTGAGATATCTACAATGTCATTTTGACTAGTCATAATTTCAGTTACAGATATCTACAACTGCATTTCACCTAGTCAAAACTGAATTTAAGACATCCGGAAAGGAACATATAGATATCTTGAACTGGGGTGAATTAAAGATATCTTGAACTGGAGTTATGACTAGGCAAAATCAAATTGTAGATATCTCAAATTGGAATTACAGATATCTATAATTCAGTTGCGGATATCCGTAATTCACATAGTGGATATCTGGAATTGAATTGTAGATATCCGTAATGATGAACCCCATACAAATGAGTGGCAAAAGTGACGTCATTTGTCCTGGGAAGAATTTTTTGTGGATATCTGAAATGACAATTACGGATAGGAAGAATGTATTGCGGATATCTGAAATGTTCTTTTTGACTAGGCAAAACTGAATTACAGATATCTGCAACACATATCCAGTTTAGCTTTTAAATGTTAAGATGGCTTGCCATAAGATGCCAGCTCGTCTTTCTGCATCTGCCTGCATACGTCAACGAGAATTGCTCGTCACAGCAGGGGTGGGCATTAAATGTGGAACATAAAGTCGAACACAAATCTAGTGATGGGACATCTGAAGTAAGGCGTCGGAGCTTGCATCGAACAAAGAGGGCGTGCCAGATGAAGCCACGGTGTTGAGGCTTGTGTTGTTACAATAAAATCACGTGATTGATGACAAATGAAGCTTCATTTTTGAACATACAGTTGAACTCTAAATTATTAGCCCCCCTTAAATTTTGGAACATTTCCCCAAATATCCTCCAAATGTTTAAAGCATTGATAAAAATTGACATACACAAACAATCACCAGTGCTATTCAGATGTTTTTGATGCATTTTGGAATATGAAATTAGTTTTAAGCTGTCTTTATATGAAATATGGTAAAAATAAGTTGGTCAAAAATATTAGCCCCCATGTGGATTCTTGCTTTTAAAACACAGTTAATTAACCAATCAGCTTTTAAACAACACCTGTGCAATCAATTGGCTTCCTAGCAACACCTGCACTCAATTGGCTCCATTCAACAGTTTAAAAGGACTCCAAGGAACAGGGCATTTGAATGCATGAGGAGGATTACTATTTGTCACAATGCCAAAGACTAAAGAAATCAGTCTTGAACTCCGACAAAAGATTGTGGAGGCTCATGACAAGGGCCAAGGCTACAATGCCATTTCGAAGAGGTTCCCAGTCTCCAGAACTGCAGTTCGGTGCATCATTGTTAAGTACAAAGAGACAAATTCGGTCAAGAACAAACCTGGTCGTTGACGCAAGTGTAAGATCGCAAGAACTTTTGAAAGAAAAATTGTCAGAGATGTCCGTAAAGGGCCCTGTACATCTGCAAAGGTAATTGTTGCTGACCTGGCCTCTTCTGGAGTTTGTGTGTCAAGGCACACTGTTGTGAGGGCTCTTCATCGGGGTGGGCTTCGGGGCTATCGTCCCAGAAGAACCCCCTTACTAAAACATCGTCACATCAGAGCCCGACTAAAGTTTGCCCGTGAGTACTTGAAGAAGAAAGATGACTTTTGGAAGTCTGTGCTTTGGTCAGATGAGACGAAATTGGAGCTGTTTGGGCATATGGACATTGCCTATGTATGGCGAAGAAAGGCAGAGGCCTTCAACCCTGTGAGCACAGTTCCCACAGTTAAACATGGTGGTGGCAGCATCATGCTGTGGGGCTGTTTTGCAGCCTCAGGTACAGGCAGTCTGGTTCGGGTGCATGGCACCATGAAAAAGGAAGATTACCTAAAAATTCTGAAGGAAAACATGCAGAAGTCTGCTCACACTTTGCTCTTGGGTCGTCACTGGGTCTTCCAGCAAGATAACGACCCAAAGCATACATCTAAAATAGTCCAGCAATACTTCAAGGATACCAAGACCAACATTATAGAGTGGCCTGCCCAGAGCCCAGATCTCAATCCAATAGAAAACCTGTGGCAAGTGCTGCAAAAGGACGTCCGTGCACGAAAACCATGCAATTTGGGCCAGTTGGAACAGTTTGCAATGGAGGAATGGGCCAAAATTCCTCAGGAGACCTGTGCGAACCTAGTGAAAAGCTATTCAAAGAGGTTGTTGTCAGTTGTGGGTCAAAACGGGTACACAATTGACTACTAATGGTCAGGGGGCTAATAATTTTGAACGTCTCACTTTTGCTATTTTTGGTTGAAACTCAGTGTGATAATAAAATATCCTAATGAAACATGTTGGACAATGTCTTCATAGTGCATTTATTTCAAGAAAAAAAACATTTGTTGTCAATGGTCATTTTCATGGAGAAATCAATAATTATGTTCAATTTCACAAGGGGTGTTAATAATTTTGAGTTCAACTGTACCACGCAGTAGCGGTTCTTGGGGGGGGGGCGGGGGGGGCCTTTGCCCAGGACGCAATTTCGTGAAGGGCGGAATTCCTTTGGCCTCACGAGCGCTTGAAAAAAAATATATCATCAAAAAATGTTTTTTTATTATCTATCATATCACTGTGTAAGAAATTGGCAAATTGGCGCTCCCCTCTGGCTGCAGGCGCCCCTGCTGAGAAGGCCCTCTGCACCGAAGCTGTGTGTGAGAAGAAGGGGAAGGGGGAGGGGGCGCGGGGGACAGTTCACCTCTGGGTCTCTCAAATGCAATGCACAAGCGGACAATACTCTGCAATTAGTGAGCGAAGTCAGTCACACATAAGCGTCCTTCCCAATAACGCACATTTCTTTCATAATATTATATTTAAAGATTTAGAGTTCCTGCACGTTTTTAATTCTGTGAAAGGGCTAATAAAAAAGGGCAATACAAAACGATTATGCGATCACCAAGGTGAATTGGTTTAGTCTTAACTCCTGGTCGGCAGTGACAGTGTTGGGGATGGGAAATACAGTATCTTGACTGTCGAGTGACAAACAGGAGATGGACAGAAAAAGGTCAAAGCCATTAGAAGAGTAGAAACGAGCAAAAGATGAAGGTATGCAACTGTTCCCCCTGCATGATTACGTTATCCATGCCATGAATGAAGGGCTAATGTCAATCATGGTATAACTCTTACACTTGTTAGCCTCCTAGCTATAATGCTACGATTGCTATACTCAACAATAATTCGGTCTTAGCTCAACAAACACAAGATCTAATTTCACCATAAGATTTGGCTTTGCAACAAAACTGTTACAAGTTCAGTTATTATTGATTTACATAATTTGGGTTAATTTGGGTTGAGTTTTGTAGCATACAGTATTTTGATGTTAATTTCAATTGCAATTCAGGGGCTCCCTTAAAATATTTTGAAGCATCCTCTGCCACTATATTATTTGTTGTATTTATATATCTGATTGTGTGTATTTTTGCCACTGTGTTTATTTCATTGTAATTTTTGTTCATGATAACTTCTGATAATGAGAAACACTGTATGTCATAATAAAACGTGCTTGGAGGGTGTCTCGCCCGGGAAGTAATTCAATGTAGAACAGCCACTGATACCACATGAAAAACAAAGACCATAAGTAGGTATATAATACGGACAATGAAATAGAAATGAGATTAATAATGAAATAAATAAAGGCCGGGCTTGACAGCTTCAGATAAAAGCACCAAAACCATCAGAACAAGGTAAAAATAGAGAGAAGCGATATATCTTCAAATTGGAGTTAAATAACGTACACTTTAGATGACAAGTTCAGTAGGGGAGCACTAGACAATGCACCTGCACAGACATCAGTGAATTTTTAACCAACCACGGCAAAGCCATGTCACCAAGGAGGCGTTAGCTAGCCGCTTGCGTGAGAGTTGTGTGAGAGCAACTGCAAGGGTCTGTAAGATTTCTGTAAGCGTCTTGTTTGCGCAAGTTTTCGGGTCATGTGACATGGTCGCATTTTTGTGACATCCTCACACATTTCGGGCAAGTCGGACACAATTTCTAACCACAATGCAACATTTTCAGCGTCAGACTGCAAACGTTTTCATCAAGTCAAATACAGCTACTCATGTGCTTGTGGTGCTGCTATAGTCCACGTGTGACCTTTTCTGGTCACCTCTACCGGATAGCCTGCCTCCCTCTTTTAAGATCCCTCCTTCCTGTGTGCGTGTTTTTTAAATATATGGTTGCATGTGCTTTGCCTGTGAACTTATAGCAAAAGTATTCATGCTTTTAAATATCTGTTAATAAAATATGACCTAACAGCATTTTACATCCAGCGCAAGGTGTTTTTCTTTGAGTATATTTTTTACAATAAAATGTATGTTTATATGGAATTCTGTCTCTGCTTCATATTTGCAACGAACCTGTTGTCCTTACTAGTTTGCATTAACTTGAGGTTAACGGGTATTGAGATAATACCCCTTTTTTGGTCCTTGGGGGGCATTATTCCCCAAGGTGGTGTAGTCAACTTCCTTAAGAATTAATCTATCTACCCTCGCCCCGTTATACCTGCACTGTCACGGTGTTGCTCTGGGCTTGGGATTGTTTTCATGGGTTTTTTATTCGCTATCTCCCTCCAGTTTACTCTACTGTGCTGCACCGCTCCTCCCCCTCGCTGCCTTGTTTATTCTCCTCACCTGTACTTCCTCGTTTGGTTCATGAGTAGATTATTGCCTTCACTTTTCCTATTATCTCCCTCACCCTTCTTCCTCGTTTCACCATCGCTGTAAGCATCCATCTCACCTGCACGTCCTTGTTTGTGACCGTCACTAGTTTATTCAATCAGTCTCCTCACCTGCACTCCTCGTTTCACGCTTGTTTACGCTCGTTTAGTTTCCTGGGGTTTTCACTACTTATACTCACCTCTCTCACTCTCTCATTGTCAGTCCGTCTGCGAACCACAGTGTACTCCTTGGCAAGCTCTTTGACTCCTGACTTCTCTACATTTGTTTGGTTGTTTCTCCCGGTGTCTGCTCGTCTCCCGTTTGTTCCTGTTTTTCCCCTGTCTGTCTGTGAGAATCCCCAGTCCTCCAGCGCCAGGAGCAATCGGGGAGAGAGTTGGGGCGGGTCTCCGGTGACGTGGCCTCCCTGATGGGAACTACTGAGCACATCCGGCAGCTCGTCTAACTTCTCGCCGTCCCTCTGAAGGGGGAACCGCCTCTTCCAGTCGTCTCTCTGGTTCACGTCAGACCTCTCCGGAGTCTATGGAGGTAGACCGCACATCACTCTCACCCGCTGAACGTCATCGCCGTTTGGCAGGAGGACTGTGTCTGTACTGTGGAGGGGAGGGTCATCGAGTAAATACTTGCCCATTAAAAGAGCGAGCTCGATGGACATAGGGAGCATCCGGTCGAGCTCGGCATCTATGAACGCTCCCCGGGGGAATAGGCCCCTTCTTCGGGTCATTCTCCAACTCCCTACTCACTCCCATGCCCTAACGGCCCTCATTGACTCGGGATCTGAGGCCAATATCATGGACACCACGTTGGCCCAGCAGATGGGGATAAAGGGCCACTGTCTGCCATTCCCGGTTCCTGCTCAAGCCCTGGATGGCCACCTGTTGGGCCAGGTTACTCACGTGATGGACTCTGTGGGGTTTTTATCTTCGGGGAATCATCAGGAGCGTATACGGTTCCATTTCCTCTCCTCGCCTGGTGAGCCCATTGTCCTGGGACTTCCCTGGCTCCATTTACACAACCCCTGCATCGAATGGCGTGCTGGAACCGTGTTAGAGTGGGGAGTGGAGTGCCACCAGACTTGTCTCCGCTCTGCGGTGCCCTCTGCGGTGCCCTCTGCCCCGTCCACTTCTTCCTTGACTCCTCCAGACATCTCCACAGTCCCGGATTGTTATCATGACCTGCGGGAGGTCAAGGTCAAGGCCAAGGCCACCTCTCTACCTCCTCATCGCCCCTATGACTGCGCTATTGACCTGGTCCCCGGGTGTTCTCCTCCCCATGGACGGTTATACTCCCTTTCGGGTCCGGAGAAGCGGGCCATGGAGGAATACATCGCTGATTCCTTGGCGGCAGGCATTATTCGCCCTTCCTGTTCCCCGCCCGGCGCAGGATGTTTTTTTGTGGGCAAAAAAGACGGATTGCTCCGCCCCTGCATAGACTATCGAGGACTCAATGACATCACAGTAAAGAACCGGTACCCTCTGCCGCTTCTCTCCACTGCCTTTGAGCTTCTCCAGGGGGCCACGGTCTTCAGCAAACTCGACCTACGTAACGCATATCACCTCGTTCGCATCCGGGAGAGTGATGAATGGAAGACGGCATTCAACACCCCTAATTGGCACTACGAATACCTGGTCATGCCTTTTGGACCCACCAATGCTCCGGCCGTTTTTCAGGGACTTGTTAATGACGTGCTGCGAGATATGTTGGACTGCTTTGCTTTTGTGTACCTTGACGACATTTTGATCTGCTCTAAATCTTTAGAGGAACATAAGCAGCACGTTCGTCTAGTCCTCCATCGCCTCCTGGAAAACTCGCTGTACGTCAAGGCAGGAAAATGCGAGTTTCATGCGAAGACCGTTGCCTTCCTGGGGTACATAGTGGCAGAGGGTACCATTCAGATGGACCCCGCGAAAGTATCAGCGGTCGCCTCCTGGACAGTTCCGGTGAATCAAAAACAACTACAGCAGTTTTTGGGTTTTGCCAATTTTTATCGCCGGTTTATCAGAAACTAGAGCTCTGTAGCCGCTCCTCTGACGGCCTTAACCAGCACCAAACGTCCCTTCCTGTGGACGAGAGAGGCAGGTGAAACCTTCTCCAACCTGAAACACCGGTTCACGTCAGCCCCCATCCTGCAGGTGCCAGACCCCGAATTGCATTTCGTGGTAGAGGTGGATGCGTCTGATGTGGGGGTTGGGGCTGTCCTCTCCCAGAAGCGACGGGAGGATAACAAGCTACATCTCTGTGCCTATTTCTGTCGTTGACTTTCCCCGGCGGAATGTAACTACGACATCGGGGACCGGGAACTGCTCGCCATCAAGCTAGCCCTGGAGGAATGGCGACACTGGTTGGAGGGGATGTCCGTGCCATTCATCGTCATAAAAACCTCGAATACATCCATTCTGCAAAAAGACTTAACCCCAGACAAGCACATTGGTCCCTGTTTTTCTGCCGGTTTAACTTCTCTCTCTCTTATCGCCCAGGTTCCCGTAACGTAAAGCCGGACGTCCTCTCCCACCTGTTCCAGAAGGAAGACGACAACTTCCAGGTCCCAGCTCCCATCCTTCCTGGTTCCTGGATGGTAGCAGCGATCACCTGGGACGTCGAGAGGCAGGTGTTGAGGGCTCTCCGAGACCAGCCCGGTCCCAGCGCATGTCCTGATGGACGACTCTTTGTTCCCGACGCCCTCCGTTCTCAGGTCCTGCAGTGGGGGCATGACTCCCTCCTGGCACAACCCGCACCAGTCAGTTTATTGCTCAACGTTTTTGGTGGCCCGACCTGGAGAAGGAGGTCCGGGAGTACGTCTTAGCCTGTCCGGTTTGCAACCGCAACAAAACCGACCCTCCGCCGGCCTTCTCCAGCCTCTGCCCGTTCCTTCTCGTCCCTGGTCCCACATCAGTTTGGACTTCGTCACTGGACTGCCTGCGTCGGAGGGGAAGACAGTTATCCTCACAATAGTCGACCGTTTCAGCAAGATGGCCCACTTTGTACCTCTCCCCAAGCTCCCGTCGGCCAAAGAAACGGCGCAGGCAGTCTAGCAGCATGTGTTCCCATCAGTTTGGACTTCGTCACTGGACTGCCTGCGTCGGAGGGGAAGACAGTTATCCTCACAGTAGTGGACCGTTTCAGCAAGATGGCCCACTTTGTACCTCTCCCCAAGCTCCCGTCGGCCAAAGAAACGGCACAGGCAGTTTAGCAGCATGTGTTCCGCATTCACGCATTCCCCACGGATGTGGTTTCCGACCGTGGCCCCCAGTTCACTTCGACCTTCTGGAAAGAGTTCTGCCGGCTCCTGGGGGCCATGGTCAGCTTTACGTCTGGGTTCCATCCACAAGCAAATGGACAATCTGAGCGGGCAAATCAAGAGCTGGAGAAGGCCTTGCGTTGCATGGCCTCCCGGAACCCCCTCTCGTGGTCCAGTCGACTGGTGTGGGTCGAATATGCGCACAACTCGCTTACCTGTTCTGCCACCGGGATGTCCCCTTTCCAATGTGTATACGGGTACCAACCACCACTGTTCCCAAGCCAGGAGGGAGAGGTTTCCTGCCCCTCTGCTCTCGCCAACGCCCGCCGCTGCAGGAGGATCTGGGCTCGGGCGCGGGTTGCGCTCCGGAGGGCCGTTGCGGCCTATTCTACTGGGGCCAACCGTCGTAGGACCCCCGCTCCTGTTTATCGGGTGAGTCTGGCTCTCAGCCAAGGACCTTCCTGTCCGAGTGGAGTCTCGGAAGCTGGCGGCTCAGTTCCTGGGCCCGTTCATGACCGAACGGGTCATCAGTCCCTCAGCGGTCCGTCTTCGCCTCCCCACCACTATGAGGGTCCACCCGACCTTCCATGTGTCACGGATCAAGCCTGTACGACTTAGTCCTCATACCCCGGCTGAACCTCCACCGCCAGCTCCTCGCCTTCTCAACGGAGATCCCGGCCAGCCAGATCCTGGACCGCTCCCTCATCACTGAGTTGCACTGCGAGCATCCTGACCAGCCGACCCTCCGTCAGGGCCGTCCCAGGGGCTTCTCCCAGCCCGGCCGGGCACCTCAACCTCTGGCTCCTGCTCCGCCCGCCAGGGGAGCCCGGACGACTCAGGAGGACAATGCCCAGCTGTCGGACCACTCAGAGGAATTCTAATCCCCTGTCTCTCCCCTCCCCCCTCCCAGTTGATGTTTTGTGTGTCTTGTGTACTTGGGTTTTTTTCGCTATCTCCCTCCGGTTCACTCTACTGTGCTGCACCGCTCCTCCCCCTCGCTGCCTTGTTTATTCTCCTCACCTGTACTTCCTCGTTTGGTTCATGAGTAGATTATTACCTTCACTTTTCCTATTATCTCCCTCACCCTTCTTCCTCGTTTCACCATCGTTGTAAGCATCCGTCTCACCTGCACGTCCTTGTTTGTGACCGTCAGTAGTTTATTCAATCAGTCTCCTCACCTGCACTCCTCGTTTCACGCTTGTTTACGCTCGTTTAGTTTCCCGGGGTTTTCACTACTTATACTCACCTCTCTCACTCTCTTATTGTCAGTCCGTCTGCGAACCACGGTGTACTCCTCGGCAAGTTCTTTGACTCCTGACTTCTCTACGTTTGTTTGGTTGTTTCTCCTGGTGTCTGCTCGTCTCCCATTTGTTCCTGTTTTTCCCCTGTTTGTCTGTGAGTATCTCCAGTCCTCCGGTGCCGACTCCTGCCTGCCCTGACGCTGCCTGACTCTCCTGCCCCTGGCTTCGACTCCGGTCCGTCCCTGACTCCTCCTGGTTCTCCAGCCCTCCGGTGCCAACTCCTGCCTGCCATCGACACTACTCTGCTCTGCTGTCCCCGGTCTCGACACCTGCCTGCCCTCGACACTACTCTGCTCTGCTGTCCCCGGTCTCGACACCTGCCTGCCCTCGACTCTGCGTTGCTCGTCTGGTCCTGGCCAAGCAGCCTTCCCCACCTGTCCACCAGTGTGCTCCGACGAGTGGAGGTTTTCGCCTGCCCACCCTTTAGGGTGTTTGACTTTGTCCCTTTTCCCCTGAACCCTTTAATAAAGTCCTTTTGAGGTTACGCACTTGGGTCCGTATTCTGTCTGTCTGGGTACCGTGACATGCACCATCATTATTACAATGGCCGGATTTCCTAAACACCATTAAGAAGCTTTCAGCACCAGTTATGTTTCTCACATGACTACACATTTGCAGCCCACTCTCACCAGTCTAATAAGCATGTGTGCTGTATCTACGTAGGTTACTATTACCACCTCTTGTTTTTTACAGACCAGCTTGACCCTGTGAATTAGACTTGGAAAATAAACTCAACCATAGGATGAACACCCAGACTCATGACAATAGTGGTATTTCCCTCAGACAGCACCTATACACCTGCACTTTCCCTGCAGTCCTGCCTACTGCCGCCTGACCGCTACATATCCATTTCACAGCTCTTGTTCTGCACACTTCCAGTGGGTTGCTTTGCATGCTCCCATTGTCACCCTCTGCTAAACCCATCATGTGTATACTACTGTACCTTTCATATGTGGATGTTACTGTTGCTGATGTATGCTTACAACTGTAGTTCTGCTAAAAGCTTTGTCCTCTGGGAAAAAAGGAAGTTGTAAAAAGTAAAAAAGACAGTTTTTGCTTGCCCCTGCGCTCGACGGGGGATTGTGTTCCAGTTCTAGCTAACTCTGTAACTCTGTAAAAGGGCCCCAAGACATGCCTGTTGTTATGACACTATGTATACTTAAATGAAAACACGGAATTATCTAAATGACACATATGATGCCTTCTAATGTAGCCATCTTTTTACATAATAAACATATATTATGTAAACAAATTACATCTTACAGTACATCAAATTATATCTGTTTTCAGATGCACTGCCATCTAAAGCCTGGTCATTGTGCCTGCTCCAACACTGTTTGATGTGCACTCTGTTCATTTAAGTTATCACTAGAATTCTACCCTGAAACTTGCATATAATTTATGTTGTGTACAAACCATATTGCAGCAATGAGGCACTTGGCATTTACTATCTGTCAGAGAGTCGTCAAAGATGTACCAGACACTGTGTTTACAGACTTACTTAGTGACCCTATCGTGCAAAGTAAATATCATTAAAAGATCAGCATTTTGTTAAAGGGCCCATTAGAGTGACTATGTTGATGTAGAAAAGAGAGAGAGAAGCGGGGGATAAGAGGTGAACAAGTGGACAGGAGAGAGAGCAATGAATTATTTTAAAGGTCTCGTTGGTGGAGGAGATGGAGCAGGGACAATGATAAGTTTTGCACGGAATGAGACCTTTAAACATCTTTGTGCTCCCTTTATATAACGTCATGAGCACAATTTACCAAAGCGTGGTCATGATTTATAAAACATGCTAACGTTATTGAAAATTGTGAGTACAATGTCAATTCAAAATTGTAAGCACTGAAATGTTCCCATGGTTTATATAACATGCTCATGTTAGAGAACATTGAGAGCACGATATATTTAATGGAAACACTGTTACTGTTACAGAAAGTACACATAGGCCTAATGGGTCAGACTGGGTCATTTTTGAGGCATATTGACATGGATCTAGTAAGGTTTACCATTGGTTAAGTATGGCGCACAAAAACATACTGGCAACTCTAGCCAATCAGCATGGTATAATTATAACAGACATCCCAAGTCTCCTGCAACCTCCTCAAGTAATACAAAATCTCCCGCAGCTCTCACAAATTTCTTTAGCTATTAAGCTATTCATTAGGCTATTCAGTTTTGACAATATTTTTTTCTTTTGCGTGTTTGGGGGGCCTTGTTGACCTCCTTGAAATGAGTTTCTGCAGGTTAGGATGTCTGTTATAAATCTAAGTACTTTAAAAAGAATGTTGAGGACAACATCTTGGGCGCCGTGCTTATGATGATTTAGGTTCCATTAAATGATTCTAAGTAAATCGTTCTTACAATGTTTTCTAATGTTATATAAATCGTGGCCACGTTTTACTAGTTCGTGCTCACAATTTTGACATTGTACTCACGGTTTTTAATAACGTTAGCATGTATAAATTGTGGCCAAGCTTTAGTAAATCGTGCTCATGATGTTGTAGGCCTATAAAGTGTCGTGAGCACAAAGATGCTTAAAATAATTCACTTGAGTTCTGCCATGCTATGTAGAGCAGGTCTTTCTGCTCGGAAATCTTTTTTTCCTCGCTGACTGTAACCTGAGACCAATGTATTCATGTAACTGTAATCATTTGCAATCCCTATTCCTACAACCAGTAAATGCCTCAAACGAAATCTGTCACGACACAGACTTTTTGGGGGGTTTCCTACATTTTAGGAAAATAAAATGTTTGTGTAACTTTCCTCAGCTTTTACAATACCTGACACAAGTGAGGGAAAAAACAACACATTGCAAGACCTGGCAGAATTGAAATTTTTATTCATGTAAAGTGCAAATAGATACTATTTATTAGATACTATTTATGTATTGTCATTACATCACTCTCTCAGAACAGTCAAGATAAGAGATAATAGTAATAATGTAAGTATTTGATGGGTCTGGTCTGGCTATACTAAGTCTATAAAACAAATATTCTATTATAGGTCTGAACATTTGTTTAATCAGCCAGAGAGTAATTAAAAGTATCAACAAGGGTTTTAATTTTCATGTTCTTGGCAAAATTATATGAAAAATAATATGAGAAATCTTGTGCAATTGTGAACACCCTGTAGCATAATAAAGTCCCAGAGTGCAATGAGGACTTCAAGAAAAAAGGCTGTCACAGAAAATCCTCGAGATCAGGGATATTGTTGATTAGGTATATTTAGGAGTCTGAAACAGGAGCTAGGTAATCTTCCCCATATTCCTAACAGCACTGGAGTTTCCTGGCTACTACATGATGCATACATAAAAGGGACTTAATGGTCGATCAGTACTGTTTTATTTCTATAAATCTTTTTCTATATCTATTTCTATATATCTTTTCATGTGGTCTGGTTTGTGAGTTTTTTCCCCATTAGGTTACAAAAAGAAATTCAATGACATTGCCTCAAGAATATTCTGAGACATTTTGGAAGGTGACATAGAATGCTGTATGTTCCATAAAGTACTCATGTGTCTGGGTATAATGCTGTCAAGACTTATGCTAGTTCTGTTATCTCTCTCTCTCTCTCTCTCTCTCTCTCTCTCTCTCTCTCCCTTACACACACATACAGACAGACAGAGAGAGAGAGAAAGAGAGGGAGCGAGACATACACATACTCAAAAAAATAGCCTGCCTTTCAAGACCCAGTCCATTGACTTGTATTCTCTGTAGTGGATACTTTGTACATCTTGTACAACATCTTTGTACAACCTTCTTTACCCACTCTATTGGAAATGGACAGCCTTGTGTAAAATTTGGATGTCATTTGGATGAATTTCAGGTTCCAGGAGTATAAAGTGTCCAAACCTCTTTGTCTTCTAACAGTATAAGCTGTAACTGCACTGCACTATTCCTGCACGTCTGCATTTTGACTTTTCAAAGACAATTATATCACTGTAAGTCCATGGCAAAAAACACACGCACACGTGTGCGCATACACAAACACACGGACACACATCTCTATATTTTATACAGTATACTGTATACATGGCTATGGTGTTCTTTCTTTTAGGCCAGCTAGGCCAGTGATTCCTTACACTACTACCTTGCCTGCTCCTTTCCACAGTTCTATATAGAGGGTAACGCTGATCCACTAGGACGCTATGCTGCTATTCAGTCTCCCAGTACTGATGCTGTATGTGTGTTGACTGTTTCCCTATTTGGTGTTGTTTGTGTCAGCCTCTCGTGTTGTGTTGGAGGTGGCTTTGCTGATGACTGCTAGACTGATGCCTGCTTTCACTTTGGCCAGACACTTGAAGGCGTGGCACTTGAAGAGGCTAAGAAAGGCTGCCTGGAAGCGGTCGCCAGCAAGTGTGTACAGCACTAAGTTGAAGACGGTGTTCAGAGCCGCCAGGGGACGTGAGATGATGTAGGCAGCATGCACCCAGCGCTCCATGAGGCAGGACGAGTCGATCTTGCGGCGCGTGAACACTCGCAGCACGCGCAGAACGTGGTAGGGCATGAAGCACACCACAAAGCACACCATCACCACCACGATGAGCCGCCGCGCCCTCACCCTTCCACGGCTGTGCGTGTGCGGACCCTGGGCCAGCTCGCGCACGATGCGGATGTAGCTCCCGCACACCACCACCAAGGGCAGAAGGTAGCCCACGACCGTCAGTACCCAGCCATACAGCCACACCTGCTCAGGGTCGTTGCTGGCGAAGTCCAGGCAGTAGGTTTTGTTGTTGAACTCCACCATGGAGATCATGGTCAGCATGGGGGCAATCTCAGCTGCTGCCAGGGCCCAGACGGCAACACAGGCCAGCACCCCCCACTGCACCCGCTGGATCTCAGCCGCTCGCATGGGATGCACTACAGCCATGTAGCGGAAGACAGCCAGGCAGGTGAGAAACAGAATGCTACCATAGAGGTTGAAGTGGAAGCCAAAGCGCACAAAGCGGCACATGAAGGCACCGAGCGTCCAGGAGTCACTGCGGGTGTAATAGTAGACGAAGAAGGGCATGCTGAAGGTGTAGAGCAGGTCAGTGGAGGCCAGGTTCACCATGATCACACTGCTGCTCCTCCACGGCCGCAGCTTGGTGAAGTAGACCAGGAGTGAGGTCACGTTGCCCACCAGGCCTACAATGAACACCAGGCTGTACATGACTGGCAGGTAGTAGCGCTTCACCAGATGGTCCACGTCGGTACAGTTGCCCTCTGTGCCATTTCCGTGGTATATGATGTAGGTCATCCTGGTGCTGCTGCTGATGGCACATTCAGAGGCTTTATTCAGAGTCATTGGGGCTACACTTGCACACATCTAATTACATAGTTTATATAAGGAATGCCAATTTATGCCAATTCATGCAATTATTTAATGGAAAGTCTTTGTCAACATAGCCATGGCCAAGGGCACATGAGGCATGCATTCACAAACTAAACATTGGTTTTAAGTCCCTTGTATATAATGCTTGCTTCATATATGTTTTTGAGATTAAATTTGCAAAATTACACTAACAGTTGTGTACTAGCTCAGATGTACAGATGCAAAGTGCTTTTCATGTTGTTGAGAGATAAGATGTTTCTATTTCAAAAGTAAATTTATGTAGCATAGAAATGTAAAAGTCATTCTTAGACAAAAAAATATTGAAAGGAAATAGGTTAACGAAAGCATCTCCAGTTTTGACAAATGTGTTCAGATGAGTTGTCCTCAGATGATTGGTTGATGGACTGACTTAAGTAGAGCTATATTTCTATGCATTGATATTTTAATGTATATAAGCATATACATAATATATAACATACAATACCATTTATATATTAAATAGCATCAACATATCAATTCCATCATACAAAAGCATTAAAACAGTGACAAATTACAGAGAGAGACAGAGAGAATACTTACAGTCGATGACCGCAGTGTCCTACTTGTGGTGTTTCCCTGGCAGCAGCGTTCTCTTTGATTCGTGTAATTATAGTTCTGCTCAAGTCTACTTGGAGGCTGTATTTCTTCACTTGTACTTTTTGGATCCTCATATTCCCAGAAGGGAAGAAAAAAGCTTTTTTCCACACTGAGGGAGGCTATTGTTACAGGATCATATTTCCTTAAGAACGCAGCAAAGGGACAATTAAAAGCAACTGCAGTAACTTTATGGTGATATGACCCTGACATGCGGAACCATTCCCATACTATGCAAACAAAGCAGACTGAATGTCAGAATGTCATGAAGCATAAATATTGTAAATTTCAAGGGCTTGCTTCTCAAATTCCTCACCACTTGATTGCATCTGTGGTGTAAATTTAGTGGTGTAAATATATCACCAGATAAAAATTGTGATGTTGTTGTAGTTGGTGGGTTTGATATTTCATAAAGTTGATTTTTTTTTTTATACTTATATACTATATAATTAATGATTTTACACAGACTTTATATATATACTATAAGTAACATTCAAAACCAATCCAACAATTAGCGAAATTTGCCCATTTGCCATTTGTGGTTTAAACTTTATTTGCTATTTTTGGCTATAAAACATGAAAAAGTTGTACAAAATATTAACAATACAACAGTTTGTTTATGTTCCGTCACATCCACTTGCAGATTAGCCTCTGTATATACAGTATGCTGTACATAAATGCAGAAGACAAAGAGAGCTGGTAAACAAACAGGTTAATGATTAACATCTAAAAAGGATTCTTAGATGTTAATCATTAACCTCTTTGTTTATCTTGCACTCTCCATAATATGCATGCAGTTAAACTCATCTGAAGGCCATTACAAGACAGCACTAACATTAGGTGAAAATAAATTTGATGTGAACAGGCTAAAACTAAATATACTATAATACACAATGAATAAGGAAGGCAGTGCAGGCAACCAGTGATGGTTTGTCATGTAACATGCAAAAACAGCATGTTGCAGTGGTATAAGTGCAGTGAATTCACTGAAAATAGTTGTTACAAATCAAAACCACAGTGCCTTTTCTAAAGCCAACGCAAACATTTTTGGGGCTGTGAATTGAAGTAGCAAGTTTAAAAGATTAACATTTGGTAGGTTTACTTTGTTATTATCTTCTTAATGTAAGAATTCATATTTATATTCTTCTTCTTCTTCTTCTTCTTCTTCTTCTTCTTCTTCTTCTTCTTATTATTATTATTATTATTATTATTATTATTATTATTATTATTATTTATTGATTAAACAACTGTATATGACAGACAGTAGGACAGAAAAACAGACAAACAGATAAATAAATTATACTGCTCAAGATGAAGTCATTGGCAGTAATTTCAAGATGAAGTCATTGGCAGTAAACTCAGCCACATTATTATCCAGCTTTATAAAATTCAGGCTGAGTCTCAGTTATGTCACATATTTGTGGCAGTAAGGTGTTGCTCTAGCCTCTCTGCTGTTTAATTAAAGAAATAAAATGTAAATGCAATTCATAGGTCAGGGTTTACAGTTTAAAGTGTAATCATTGTACAGTGTAGAACTGTATATATGAACTGCAATAGAAAGGCAAAAATAGAGTCTTTGCAAGGTTAGATTGAAGCTGAATTTGCTAATTGCTATGATTCCTACTTTACGGGGATGCTGGTGAGTCACGCTGCTCTGTCTGGCACCTTGTTTTTTTATGTTTTTATATTTTTTGTTATTATATATAATTCCTTGTTGTAAATTTCTGTATAATTATGTAGTTTAACTGTTCTGCTAGCCTATATGTACAGACTTTTTCCCTGCTTGTTTTTGTCAAATCTTTTTCTGCCTATTATCCCTCCCACATCCGGTGCAAATGAACTTTCTTTGGGATACCACCATCAATCAATCAAAGGATGACTGGCAATGGCTTTGCTGAGATACAAAAGACATTAAGGCACTTCGTAGCAACTCCTAAGAAGAGGTTGCAAGCTCACCTGATTTGATGACCAGCCATTATCACCTGCCTGGTGTGTTTGTGGGGAGCTCTGGACTGAATGAACATGAGGCAGGCCATTCCTTTCTCTACTCAGGGTCCATTTGAACTACATCCCTTCTTGTCCATTAATTTGGCTTCAACTTGGATAAAGCAATAGCCTACGAGTCCCCCAGATGCTACACAATGTATCAGAGGTTGGAGGCAACATCATCCAACATTTGTAGCCTACCCAGCTAACCTGCTTCTTCCAGAGCTCTGCTGACGGTGTCAGAACAACGGCCTTACGGCCTGCATGCAGCATCAGGATTTTACATCATCCGAGAGACTTTGTCATTGAGTTACCCACGGACTTTGATTAGGCTAAGTGTTTTGTGTATTTGTCATCTTCGAGTGTTTTGTGTATCTGTCCTCTTTGTCTTTGTGTTAAATGCAATACGTAGCTATTTGTTTTATTTGTGAAGTGACCTTGGGTGTTTAAAGGCGCTTTTGAAATAAAACACATTATTATTATTATTATTATTATTATTATTATTATTATTATTATTATTATTATTATTATTATTGTTGTTGTTGTTGTTGTTATTATTCCTTTTAATTTCAGATACTTCAAATACAGAATGACATTCTGAAAAAGGAGATCTGGAGATCTGAACTGATCACAGACTGAAAGGACTCTGCATGCAGACACATGCACATATGCAGACACATACGTGGGTTAACTGTGGTAATGGGCTGCTGGCTTAGAGGGTGACGAATAGTGGACACAGGTCTGAGAACTTGTAACGACAATTGTGATTGTAATATCATAAATACTGTTGCATTTTGTGTCCTACTGGGGCTATTTTCATGTTGAAAGAGCTTAGCTCTGACTAATATCAAAATCTGTTTTTGTAGCCGAATAGACAGTCATCTCCAGCCACTTTCTCTCCTCCTCAAATCAAAAGCACACCTCCCAAAGTGTCCTCAGTCTCTCCCCGACTCGGACCATGCATCAGTCACAAGCATTTTCTTTACTAAGTGCTGTAAAGTAGTTGTGATAAATACCTTTGTCACTGCTATGACAAGTGCATATATCTTCATCACCCCTTCATGATATTATAAATTTACTTCTCACATTAGGAACAGGAACCCAGAAGTCCTTAAACAGAAAAGTCACTAAAGTAAAACTGTAGAAAAGCACCAGACAATGGTCTCTAGATCAGCACAATTCTCACCAAATCTTGAGTTCAAGACTTTATTTAATTTAAAAGGGCAATTCTGTAATACTGGGTTTGTGTTTTGAGATTCATTTGTGGGTGGCCTAGAGTGTGTGTGGATCAAGCAAAAGAGGGAGAAAATGTGTGTGTGTGAGGAAGGAATATTAAGAGAGAGAGTTTCTTAATAGGTATATGCTTGATGACAAAGAGTAAGACAGAAAACAAGAACTGTCAGGACTGCTGTCAAATAGAACCCTAACCAGACGAAATCAGAAAAAAATGCAGGTTTATTCAGTCAGAGATAATCAAAAAGTTTTCAGTAGTCTATGCAGGGCCAAAGGGAACCGTCATTCTTGCCAACAAAAAAGAAGCGACATATAATCAAAACGTTTTTTAGAAACATTCGGGGGGAAAAACACAGAGAAAAAACACAGAGAGCATCCAATCTTTACAATACACCAAAAGGTAAAAAATCCAGAGGCATCAAAAATCCTAAGGCATCAAAAAACTCAACAAAAAAAACTCAACAAAAAATCCACTAGGCAGGGTTTCAAAACTTCAACGAAATCCAAACAGAAAAAGTAAGCAGAGAAAAATCTCACAAAAACATCGGGTTTAAATACAGCAGGAAGGGGAACTGAAAGGGAAAAGGACCAGTAAAGGGCAGAGATATAATAAGTGGATAACTGACACAGTCATTACGTACAGGTGACAGACAGGGACAATGAGTGTCAAGAAAAAATAACAAAGGTGATACCCAGAAATGTCCAACAGATGGGGCTAAAAGGGACTTTATGTCCTGGAAACCTTACACTAAGTCTGTATGTATTAGAAAAAGAGGGCGAGAGAGAGAGAGGAAAAGAGAGAGAGAGAGAGATAGAGAGAGAGAGAGAGAGAGAGAGAGAGCGAGAGAGACAGACAGAGACAGCGAGAGAGACAAAGAGAGAGTGTGTCTTTGTGTGTGTGTACATGTGAGGCTTACCTCGGGCATGGCAGGGGCTGTAGGAGGTATGGGGGTGTTCTCGCCACTGGCTCCTCTCTCCTCTTACACTCACAGCAGCCTCCATGCCACCCACTTTAGCTGCAGGCCTCACCAACACACACACACACACACACACACACACACACACACACACACACACACACACACACACACACACACACACACACTGTGCTATTTTTCCATCGGCATTCACTACCAACAGAAAAGGCCATGAATGGGAATCTGCCTGTCTGTCTGTCTGTCTGTCTGTCCTTCTGTCTCCCATAAAAAACACCCACACACATACTGTATCTATGCCTGAACACTTAACCACCTACAGACACACACATACCGAGTGATTCATAGTTGCCCAGCTATTGGGCCAAAACACATTTTTCTCTAAATCAATGCACATATTTTTGTTTGAGATAGCTTCAGGAACCAAGACTTTACTGTTTAGATATTTGCATGCAGGACCTTGAGATTCTTATTTTACTTTAAGGGTGTTCATGAAATATCCCAGCACTGGTTGCCCATGACACTGACACAGTAATATATTGCCATAGCAACAGCAGTGATAACTGGAGCACTGTCCAGGGAATTGGGCGACCAGGATAAAAATGATGCTAAATGGCCTGAGGAGTTTTATCTAATGCCATATACTGCATGTTATATCTATATATCAGTTTTATAAAAGCATCTTTTGCTTGTGGACAGAGAGAGAGAGAGAGAGAGAGAGAGAGAGAGAGAGAGACAAAGACAGAGTCAGAAAGACAGAGTGTGAGAGAGCAAAGAGAAGGAAATAAAAAAAAAATATATAAAAAAAGTGCCAAAACCAAAGAGATTCATATGTTCTGTGATCAGATTTACTGTACACATAACTTTGTGTGGTTATTAGACTGTGTTTATCTAACTGAGAAACAGACTTTATTCTGTGAAATGCCTCCTATTCAAAGCTCTAGTGAGCTATTTGTTTTTATTTTGTTCCAATTTCATGTAGAAATCTGCTAGAATGCAGAATCTGCAGCCATTCAGGGTACCAGTGCATCCACTCTAACTTTATGATGTCATACCATACCGCAGGCTTTACATATCCAGAATGTTATTACACAAATTTGCTGTAATCCCGCAATTTGCTAAATATTTCAAAAGCAGGCTTTCATCTTCTGGGGCAGCACAGGACTGTTGTGTGAGCGTTATGTGCAGGAAGGCAGACAAAAGAGATGTGTTTCCAGTATATTTGTGCGTTTCACACAGAAACAGGAAGCACAGTTATTGGTAACTGTGGTATGGAAACCAAATGAATTAACAATGTGTTAACACAAAGGATATGTTACTGTATGCATCACAGAAAGGTATGATAAACATAACATTTCTGGCTTGGTTACTCTGAATACATAACTGACATAGCTGAAGAAAACTATTCTTAAAATACTGCCGAACTTTCTACCCAGCACTCCTTCTCATCATTCTACCTACCCACCCACACCTAATGACATCTTGGAGGCCTTCTTAATTCCAAGCCTCTTTTAACCAGTTGGGCCATTGAGAATCTGTCTTTAGAAATGCAATTCGGTCTTCACAGTCAATACAGTGTTGTTTTTGCTTATTTGTCAGAAACTAAAATTCCCTAAACACTTGTGCAGACCAAAAAAGTTTGTCATTATTT
Organism: Coilia nasus; assembly: GCA_027475355.1. NCBI lineage: Eukaryota > Metazoa > Chordata > Actinopteri > Clupeiformes > Engraulidae > Coilia > Coilia nasus. The sequence continues at coordinate 32,173,619 of CM050220.1, read as the reverse complement.
TGTAGTACATATCTGCAAATGATAATGTGTGTCTGCTGTTTTTTATATTATCAATTGCTTAACCCTATGGGCCCTATATTTTCAGGGTATTTTAACTACCTTTACTTTTAAGTTCATATCTTGGTCATTGTAAGGGCCATACATATATGTTTTTTTTTTCAGGACAGTCTAGGCTATCCAGATCTGGTTTCATTTGGTGAGCTACTATTTGCACTGATTTATGATATAAAAAATAGTAAACCAATAAAAAAAATCATATTGTGTATAAAAACTCTTGTATTCTTGCAAGTACCTGTCCATGGGATGCTGTCAGTATGGATATCTTTTCATATTTGAGTAGAGAATATTGTCTGGAATCTGGCAATATAAGAATCATGATGGTAGGATATTCAGTGGCTTATCAGTGTTAAATATGTAGTCTGTGCCTGATGGAAATTGGGGCCTATTTTCCATGTAATGAAGGCTGTTATATCAGGATTATACACGATTATGGATGTTATGCAGAAATTTGCTGTAATTTCAAAACTGTATAAAACAGAACTGACACGATACACAAATGCACGATAGCAGTAGAATCAGTAAGTTCCGCTATTCTTCACATTATGCATTGACTGATAACCGTAAGTGTATAATGGTTGAAGTAGAAATTTGTCAAATCATTACTTGCCAAACATTTGATCCCTTGTTTTAATGTGAGAAATTCACGTTAGATGCATAAGTGCCATCTCGCTACGATGTACTGTTCCAGAGTAATTCAACAGAGAAGAATAGCTGTAAATTTCCACGCACTTTGCAGGTGTCGGGCCCATAGGGTTAAAATTCACAATATCATACTGGTTTGGTCTGTTGACAAATATTACCCCCTTAAACATAGGCATTAGCTGTTTGTATTCAAAAGTGTCATCAGTCAAGCATATTCTTTTTTTGTAAATGTCATATAACTCAGCAAATTGCTCTCAGAATTGACTTATGAAGAGGAATGGGGGATGCTTTAGATTAATGGTTGTCAAACTGGGGTATGAATACTTGAATCAGTTTTAGGGGGCATGCAAAATAAATCTTTGAATGGGTTCTTTGTTCTTACCAGAATAAAAATGTATAAAGTTCAGGTAAAGACTATTATGTGGAAAATCCCCAATACAACCCGAATGCTACTATATAATTATGTCCCATATGGTATGTGCTCACACTTTGTTTATGCAGTAGCTACTATGCAAACATATTTATAGCAAGTCAGTGGTGCACTGTGTAGGACACAGATGGTCTCAGGGGGTTCAAGACAGTTAAAAGTTTGGGAAACTGCTTTATATAGACCAATTCTTTTGAAACACAACAGACGTGCATCTCATTATTACATTACATTACACTTAGCAGACGCTTTTATCCAAAGCAACTTACAAAAGGAATCTCGTACACCTTAAACTGGCAAGAATACTGCACATAGACAGCAAAACACAATGTTTCAGCAATTGACAGTGGAAGAAGAACAAAGACATAAAGAAGGTCAGGAGCCAAAGCCAAAGTACAGCTGTATAGTAAAAAGGTAAGGAGGCAAGAAAGATAAAGCAGTAGACAAGGTGATGGCATGTGTTTTCAGTCAAAGACATTATGTGAGTGCCCCAGTTGTTGGGCTTGTTCTCAATCATGGTCTCCCTGTAACTAAGGCTTAAGCTTTACTTGCTATTTATAAAAAATGTTTTTGATCACTTACAGTTTTCTCAGTCGCTTTGGTACATTTCTCAGACCAGAATTGAAATTCTCAAAAGTACTTGTTCAATCTTCACATCATTGTGTCATGTGTGCACATCAAAACAACAGTTTCTCTTTTCTTTGAACAGGTTGCAAATGCTTTGTTACATCCATGCAAATGATTATGTAGAATTTTCTGCTGTTTTCTTATCAATTGCTTATGTCATTATTAATCAAAATAGATTAGAATGGGTCTCTGTTGAATAGTCTCACCCCCAGAACATTTAAGCATTAGGCATAAGTCTTAATAATAATAATGCAAAATAGTTAAACAAGTTGTCATAATATGTCAAGCATATTTTTATACATTTCCATTACACTTTTTGTTTCAAAATCTGTCCTGAATTGGTAAATTGCTCACAGGTGAATCTTGATTTACACTGCATGTACAGTTTTCCCTAAGGAGATTGTCCGATGTTCACGTTTCTACTGTTTTTTTTTTGTTTTGTTTGTTTGTTTGTTTTTTTCTTTGTGCTATGCAGTGCTGTCTTTTCCTTTCTGTATTGCAATGACATAATCTGTCAATAAATTACACCTCAAACAGTAAGTGTGAATCTTGTCCAGTCTCTTGAAATCAGTCTCCCACATACACTAAGGTGTAACTTACAAGTTACAATAATTGTCATCAGAACTTTAGTTTAGCTAGTTTATCAGAACTATCCCTCCCTCTGATGGCAGTGACATGTGCATTGGCATTAATAGATATTTTGAGAGATTAGCTAATATAAGGATTTTCAACAAGAAACTGGCTTTTGCAGGTAATCCATGGTGTTGTGCTATTTGTACGAATTGTTTTCAGTAGTGCACTTACTGGTTTGCAAATGTCAAGGATGATTTGAGAAAATGTGAAATAACCTTTTGAAAAAACATTCATTTGAAAAATGCTTTACCACTGTATTGCATATACATAAGCCAGTGGTGTTGTATGCTGTAATATTAAATGGTTCAACAAATTTAAAACTGAGTCATTAGTCTTTCATTTCAAGCCTTAACAGAATACTCTGGGGAGAAAGGGGGAGGGAAATGCTTACATAATCAATTAACTTGATGTGGTAAGAGAATCTTGTATATAAATCCTCACACACTCTCTCTTTCTCTCTCTCTCTCTCTCTCTCTCTCTCGCTCTCTCTTTCTCTCTCTCTCTCTCTCTCTCTCTCTCTCTCTCTCTCTCTCTCTCTCTCTCTCTCTCTCTCACACACACACACTGTTACATCTCCACAATTCCATGGTTACCCTGGATTCTGTTATACAGAATGGATACAGTAATTGACTTGTGTTAAGGTTCTGGGTTACTAAAAGTCAGAGCTAGCTGTGTGCATGCAAGCAAGCATTGTTGTGATCGATTTTGCCCTAGACATGAGTTTTGTGCTTTGTCCTGTGCATGTGTGGCCCAGGAAGGCGTTAATCATCAATACATCCTTAATGTCCCTCTGCAGCAGCCACATAGCAGTTATTTACAGACAGCTGGGCACTTAGAAGGGGTAGACAGAAGTTAAAAAAAGAAAGATAGAGAATGATAGCTGAGAGAGAGAGAGAGAGAGAGAGAGAGAGAGAGAGAGAGAGAGCGAGAGACAGATAGAGAGAGACAGAGACAGAGAGAGAAGGAGGAGAAAAAGGAAAATAAACTGCACTTCGTCATGAGAACTTATAGTTAAACATGGTGTAGGTCAAATGTAGAGGCAGCATACCCTGACCAAGCTGCAATAATAAGAAGCACCCAATCCACAATGCATCTCATTTACTTCAAGCCAAATACATTATGAATGCATTTTAAAAAGCAGCCTTTCCATGAAGCATGAAGCTTGGGGATATGTGGGATAAGTGTGGGTGGTTGAGCGCATGCAGGATGACTAAATGAACAGGATTTCTTTGCTAACGGCTAGTTCACAGGGGTCAGACTGCTGCTGGTGCAAAACAATCATTGCCCAAACAGAGTCAGCTTTGCATGTTCCATGGCAGTGGTGGGCAAGATGCTGGCTCAAAACACTGCCAAGGAGTTTAGTAACTGCTTATTGTAAAAGGCACTTCGGGGGAGCTGTGAGGACAAATCTCACCGGAGCTATCGCAGAATTATGGGGAAAATAAAAGTTAACAGACACAATGTACTAATATTGTGTGAAATGGTGAGGACCACCTACACTGAACTAAAGATACTGGTATGTGCTAGAGTGTTCCAGTAGTCTTTAAAATTCATGTTAAAGCTATAGCTGCTATCATTACTGGTGTGAAGAATACTGACCATTACTGACCGTTGTGCCCACAAGACAAAGAGCGTGTGGGGATTTAGTAGTAAAACTATGCCAGCGTCAACAACATATTTTTCTATTGACCTCCTCTGCAGTCAAATCAATAGCAGAGACTCATGAGAGTTGAATGGAGAAAAAAGGCTGTGGCTGGACATTATTAGGCCTTTAGGTGTTACACCTGCTCTGTCCTCTGCATACTACACCAGGGGTTCTGCACTGTTAAAGAGGAAGTATTCAGCGTACAGTATACTACGACAAACTGCCTTTACTTATAACCACCATCTATTCATGTCACATTTTTTTATTTAGGCATACTAAGTGAGTACCATTCTGACACTGCATTACACAATCACACACTTACAGTGAGAGTGTGTGAGAGAGAGAGAGAGAGAGAGAGAGAGAGAGAGAGAGAGAGAGAGAGAGAGAGAGAGAGAGAGAGACAGAGTCAGAGAGGCAGAGTGTATATACAATATTCATTTACCTGATCAAGTTTATTGATTACCTAAGTAATTACCCTCCCATTTACTCCCCAGAGTATTCTGTTAAGCCTTGAAATGCATTATTTGGCCTTCAATAATGTCTAGCTGCACAGTCTGTTCAGAATTTTATTATAGTGGACTAATATGTTGGGGACTCACATCTTTCAGTCCCAAAACATCTAAGGGTCATGTCCACAGCAGGTCACATGATACAGAGTGAGGACAGAGGCACCTGTTCAGAGAGAGGAGGAACACAGGAGAGATTCATATCAATGACCTTGCTTAGCAGAAGACTCATAAAGGGGCTAAGGAGAGACCTTGAATGACAAGGCATGTGGTTTGTGTATTGATCCACAGTGGCATAGTGACCTACATGTTCTGCTTTACTGTGAATTACATCTGGTATCACTTTTGTTGTGCTGCTGTTCGGGGAGTCAAAGAAAAGAAGTTTAATAAAGAGTTGTGCACTTCTCTTTACGTCCACATTGTTTGTACGAAGGCAATTTTTCTGATTCTGCTTCTGTCAACAATTGTATTCATTTTAATAATGTCCAACCTTCTTGGGGGATGTTCAGATGTACTGTGTTAAAGTGAGTGAGTGTGTTCTCACATGGTGGATCAGTGACCCTGACTTTGTGTAAATAGGAAAGACATTTGGTTATTTTGTCCAGTGACTGTTCTGGTCACCACTAGAGGGCTTGCTGAGGGAAAGTGAGGATGGAAGCTCAAATTGCCTTGCTTCTGTATTTCAGGAAGTAACATTAATAGATAGGCAAACTAGATGGGGTTTAGAGGTTATACATCATATGTTTTTAATATGTTGTCTTTTGTTGCATGTACAGTATGTTGTGTTTTGTTGTATGTTACCTTCTTAGTGCACCAAAAAAAGAACTTTTAATTTCGTTGGACCTGTACAATGACAAATAAATTGCTGAATCCTGAATATATACAGTCAGCTGGAATCTATAGTCATACCGGCCTTTATATGTTGCATGCAGTGCAGAAAAAGGCGCCTTTAAAGCAAGATCTTTAAGAGCTTCATGTCTTTGTAGCCAAAGCTAATCACACAGTATGTATCTGCTATCTCAACTGCTGGTAACCACTTGCTATTTCACAAGGTAGATGTGAGGGCGAACCAACCATTAACATGTCTTGGCTACAAAATACCAAATGAGAAGATGGCTTCATATATTACACAGACCACACAACCACTTATTTGTATGAGTGAGAGCAGAAAAATACTTTGCCTCAAAATAGTTTCCATGTGGAGTTATTTCTTTCTTTTCCACAGTCCTACATGTAACACTTTTAAAATAAGATTTTTCCTCTGAGAACTGAGTCTTGGGGAAAAAATAATCATTTTTGTCAAAGTTGGACCTCTGACACCATCCTCGTTGAGGATAGTCTAATGGGTGAGGCACCAGCAACATTTCTGCTGCCCATGTCACTGAATCACACTCTGTGAAGGGGGTCTATTGTGAGGCATTTAAAGGTAATTCGTCCTCATGTTAAATCGAGGCACATGGACCTCATTTCAGGCAGTCTACTGAAAGGAAGATTCAACACAGTTTACAATGGGAAGACTGTTCCCATGTGAAAGTAGTGCAGCATTTCTCCATGCCTCAGTACATTTAGAAGCCTTGTGACTTGCACGACATTAAAATGTGTCCAGGCATGGTTTTGAAGAATTCATCTTAGGCCATAAAACATCCTAAACATTCCAATCCCATTCCAAGTGCATGGATGGAACAGTGCACAGCTTACGTATTATAGCTGTAATGCTAACATGCTTCCACAAACCTATTTCATGCATATGAAATAACCAAATCATGTTTTGCTGCTTTATGATAACATTTGTTGCTGTGGCAATGGTAATAATGTTTCAGACGTTGTTTTTATACTGTCGACCATATTATAATAATATCATGTTATGACTATCATATTCAAACATTAAAAAACAGTCTAATCAGTCAAATCATTTTAATACCGTTATGCAAAAATGTAATCTAATTTTCTCAAGTATATCTTATGAATTTATAGTCTATTGTTATCACATCAGTCTAAAGTAAGTATATTCAAACTACCATGACTTTTATCTCAGCTGTGTACAAGGTTTTACATCAAAAGCATTATGCATACAGATACTTAACAAGCCAAACAACAACACTATGAGCACGCCGTCATGAGTAGGACCACAGATTATTTATTTATCTCAGCAAATACAATACTGTCACCTGGGTCCTTGGAAGAATCTTTGTAGGCAACTGCTGACCTGTCAAGGTGTAAACAAAAACACGTTGTCGCATCAGGTTTTCATGCTTTCATCATCATATATACACACCCAAGCCTTTCGCTGTTTAAGGAGAACTTCGGTGTAAAATGAAAATTGGCATGTTAAAACATCATACCGAGTTGGTATGTGTACTGAGAAGCAAAATTGATTTAGCCTGTTGCATTCAGAGTTTAACTATTTTTTTATCGTTTGTCCCAGAGGGCTAACAATGGAAGTGGTAGGTGCCCTCAGACGAAGCATGACGACTACGCTATTTTTAAACCATTAAAACAGCTCAAAGAAACTACCTCTTCTCCTATTCGTCCTGCTGGTTCGTGTTCCTCAATCGACTTGTGCAGACTTTCATCATGGCGGCGATGAGAAACTACAGCAAGGTACTGCCTGTCAAAACTATTTTATTAATAAATGTTGTGTACACTTACAAAGTTCTCAGTGCTTCGTTTTTAATGTCAGGACCTGTGTTGTACTACCGATGGAGTGTGGAGTTTCTTCAAGCTGTTTTAATGGTTTAAAAATAGCATAGTCGTTATGCTTCGTCTGAGGGCACCTACCACTTCCATTGTTAGCCTTCTGGGACAAACGATAAAAAATAGTTAAACTCTGAATGCAACAGGCTAAATCAAATTTGCTCCCCAGTACACATACCAACTCGGTATGATGTTTTAACATGCCAATTTTCATTTTACACCGAAGTTCTCCTTTAAGTATTTTTAGTGTTGCTCTGTAATATGAGTATTTAATGAGTATTAATATGTTATATGTTTCTCATATTATAAGTTATTATGTAATATGAGTGTTATTGTGATCACATTTATGGCCTGTTGCAGTGAACAGAGATGGCATGACAGTGGCCTTTAGCAGAGAGTTAAAATGTTGTTCAAAATAGCAAACTATGCCAGTACAATCAAATGAACGTTTTGTGGTGAGGTGAGACAAGCCAAACAGAGTTGACTTACAATATGATGTTTTTAAATGGGAAAACATTAGGGCACAGTAAAAAGTATTTTTAAATGTAGTATTTTAAGTGTTTTTTTATACACCCACCGACATTTCCTGACGTTATTATCCACTGATTCACAAAATTGTAATTATATACAATGTAACTCAACTTATCCTAACAAATAATGCTAGGATAAATTGAGCCTTCACATTGGCCTTAAGGCCAACCTTTAACTAAAATCACTCTTTCTTGCTCACGACTGAACTTGAAAGATGTCCGATGCATGACATTAGGCTATTGTCTGGAGAGATTTTTATTTATGTAAATGTACTTAGCATATTGGGCCACGAGTGAGCCTTTCGTCGATTAACGCTGTAGTTGAATGTAGACAAGTCAGCAGGCATAATGGTCTTTACAGTTGCTTTCAGCAAAACGTTCACTTTTAGATTATTGTTACGAAGGTTTTCACACCTGTTGTGTACTCACGTGTTCATTTCATAGTATACTATAAGACAACTTTTGTTAAATCATCTACTTAGTTAGATGAAGGAGTTACCTGCCATGTTATGCTTGTTGATTAAAATCAGGATAGCCTACATCCATTCTACCCCGGGAGATTCACGGTTGTTTCCAAGGCAACAAGCAGACCCTTGCCCTTCCCAGGGCTACTGACATTCATTAGGAACATTCCAAGTTGGACTGTAATAGGGTGGCCAGGGCTTTCATTATTTCTTCTTGAAACCTTGATTTGTATATGTTTACACCCAATTGTGTAAATTCAGTCGAAAATATATATCATATAGTTTTATACCATATAGGGTACCTTTATTTCACTATTATTACATCGGTAATTATTCATTTACAAAAGACATACCCCGTAAGTACGTAATTTCCTCTCCCATGAGCTGTCAGAGGAGCTTGTTGCTCGAGCAGCCTTACTGCAAAGTAACAGTAGTTGGAGGTAAATCATTGCTCCTCTCAAACAAAATCAGTTTCCTTAATCCCACGTATGTATGTGGGTTCAAGTCACTACAGCCTTAATTCGGTTTACTTTGTTCATCATTTGAGGACTTGTGAGGCGACACCGTCGACCAAACTCATTCCCAGGCTGCGAGCTAGCGTCTATTAGGGATACACATACATACCAGAAACCGCGGGTCATGGTGGTCAGGTAAGCAGGTAAGTCGGCTAACTGCTAGCTGACGTTATTTCACTTATTTTCAGGTAATAGTTACCAAGTTTAGTTCGTTGTTCTGGCTCGTGTTTAGGGGTAATGAATTGAATTAGCGAGTTTGTCCACACGTGTAAGCCCTTGAATAACCAGGTGAACTTGGGAGATGTAACACTTGTAAGTTATAGCTACCATTTGCAGTTCAGTTACTCATAAATGTAGCAACTGGGGTGACAGTATTTCGGAAGCAATGAACTTACGCTTTAGCGTTAGGGTATAGTGTTAGCTAAGTATGGAAGTGTCTAAACCATGTGTTATATTCAATTGCCTATGCAGGCTAACGATAGCTAATGTCTATGCCTCGACTTGCCCCATTGTACGTAATGTAACATATGCTTCATCTGTTATGTCATTTAGATTTTGGGCGTTATTTGTAGAACCAACAGCACTTGCCAATAGTCGTACTTGTTATGTCGTCGTTGTTTTTACTGATCATGGGTAAGTTGTAATGCTGTGGCGACGCCTCCCTTGGGGGGAGGGGGGGGCATGAATGCTTTAGGGATATCCTATTGTAGTAGCTTTGCTACCAATTACTAGTTATTTGTTGCATCATTTGCTGTGACTCCCAAGTGTATGTACCACTGGTCCGTATAAACAGGCTGGGGATGAGACATGTCCATTGAGACATAAACGTACAGGTGTGCCCTTCAGACGTCGACTAGCTGTGAGCAATACAGGGCTCTTAAAGGAATCAAGACATCCACAAGACATCCAACTGGAAAATAGCATAACAAATCAAAATGGTACTGGAGAACTAAAAGGCCGTAAAAGGTATTGCAGGAAGTATGTACAGAATGTGCCTTTAATGATTTACTGCACGAATATTACTGAAGTTGCCAAGGAGAAAATATGAAATAGCATGTATGTTAAGATGCTTTGGTAAGTCTTAATAAATCTTAATGCATGGATGACCCAAATAAAAGTTTAATTCCTTTATCTGATATTCAGTCACACCTACTTGTTTACAGAGGGTGGGCCACACTTTTTCACCTACTATCAATATGCATTTTGTCAAATAGGCATGTTGTCACACAATATTTCAGTAGCTTACCATGTTACCATAATACCATACCATAATAGCCAAATTGTAGGCTAAAGCCAAATGCCATGCCAGAGTTTAAGGAATCTGGTGGGACAGAATTAAAACACCTGTTTTCTATGTTTATAAGGGCCATATCGTATACAAAGAGATCTCTTGAATCGAATTAGCATCTGAATGTATTTCAGATTAGATTTAGAGGAAAGATATCTCTAGGTGTGTAGTGCTCAGTGGTATCCTTAGCAACCACATAAAATCATAGAATAGTGAAACTACCTGCATACAATTTGACTTATATTTCTAATGATTTAAGAAACTAACCAAACCAGAGTGTATGGGACACTGTCAAGGCTTGTGTGCAGAAACAGTACACTGTAACTTGATATATAATTAGGCTACAGTTAACACTGAGGAGGCAGAGCCCTATAATCGATTTTGTGATGCTGCTGATTCACTGCATCTTCATTTTTTCGACTAAAGCAAAAATGATGTCAGTTTCTTGTTATGCTAGGTACAGTCCCTAAGTCTACAACCAGCCTACAAGATGCATTTTACAATTAATCAACATACAGCATATTTAGTAAAACTATGATTTTTTTCATGTACGTTTTGTGTACATTTTAGGGTCAGATTAGTCTTTCTCTATGTAGCTTGGCAGACAGAGAATATCATCCCAGCTCACAACCACTGGGATTTGTTTTTTTTCTTCTTCTTTTTTTTTGTTCTGTGGTAGAGCACTGTGGCTCAGTCCTCAGGGGAACTGCTGTGTTGTTTGACTATATTCCTCTCCTCCTCTCCTGCTATTGGGCCCCTTGCGCCCTTAGGAATGGTTGCAAAACACTCTATCTGGGTTCCGCAGAATGTCTTCTGTCATTGGCAATGATAAATTGAATGGTATTAGTCATTAGAACCATAACAGTTTGTAATAGTTTGGTTATTATGAAGTCATTGGGTATTATCCTCGGTGATAACATAGTATCATGCTTAAAAACAAACGTCGCTACATTGCACAGTGGGTAACACAAGCTGGACTAGGCTTTCCTCTTCATGTATGTATGCTTAGTCTCAAAATCGACCCACTCTAATAAATCATCCTCAACCCCAAAGTGTAAGATCTGCCCCTAAATAGCCTATCTACTGCATCATGTTTTCTTGGAAAAAAGCCAGTACACCTGGCTATGTCCATGTGGACATCAGCATTTTATTTTTTATGATAATAACAAAAACACACCATTCATCAGCTTCAGTATTTACAAGACTTTTGAAATTGTGCAGACCTGCATGTAATGCTTTTGCTGTATTTTATTTGTTGTGCTGGAAGTGTGTAAAGCTTTTCTGATGCACTGCATCTACTTTGCATGCATTGTAGGGAAGTAGTCTGGTGCGATTTGCAGCCATATATTGAAAGACTATTACAACATTTCCAGAATTGTTCCTGTAGGTATTTTTTAAATACACATATGTATGTGTAATTGTTAAGCATTTCTGCATGCATCTCTTTAAAAAGATTAGCGTCAAAGTTGTTTGTGTCATACGTTACAGCAGAGTCCACCCATTTTGTTGTTCACCAAATGTAGCTAAAGCAGTCCTTCACAGTGCCTGTGTCGTAAAGGGTCAGCCAGGACGCAGGTTGGGGTGTGGACAGCTTGCAAGAAGGAAGTTATGCCTGACTGTTTTGTTCTGGAGGCAACTGTTTTCTTCCTGTTGCAGACTTTTTTTTTTTCTTTTGTGCCAGATTGGGAATATGACCTCACAGTCATTTTGACACAGATGACCACATCACTGTGGATAGATATGGGCACACAGAAATCGAATAAATATTTTACATCTGCTCATTAAGGCCAGGCCTATATTTCACTGAGTTGTGGTTGTAGTGAAATTATGTTAAATTCCCTGTTGTCAAAGTTTTGGAGGATAAGCTATGTGGCCATGCTTTGTTGACTATGGGTAATGGACGGAAATTCCAACATGTCAGTAGTTCTAAACTTTGTCTGAACTTTTCACTTTGTATAACAAGCTGAAGTTGTATGTCAGATAAAGATGACCAAAAAAGAAATGTGCCATTCACCCAGTGGAAGGTTTAAACCCTATCTGGTAAAGCTGGGGGGGCGGGCGGAAGAGGTTAGTTTGGCAGCTGCCCAGTCAGAGCACATCTTGCTCCATTGATGTTCGACCCAGTGTGTGTTGTTTTAGCATTCTGCCGCTGCCTTTGTAAAAGCTTGGGGCCTGTCACATAATTGCTGTCCACTCGCAGGAACGAGGGCCTGAGAGTGCCAGAAAGTACCAGAGACAACAGCTGTTCTATTGATTCCGGTGGAAGCATCGTGAACAGGGCTCTGACTCATCACTTCTGCATCAGTGCTACATCTGTAGCATAACCCCCCTACCCCACTCCCCGTCTCACTCCTCACATGATGCTGAAAAGAGTTTACCGGTACTAAGGTAGGGAGGAGGCAGCCCCCTTGCCCGCGTGATAACACTGCCCCAGGAATGACAGTGTGTGAGGAATACTGAGGCGTGGGAATAACAGGACACTGATTGTTTAGATAAAACTCTGCAAAAGCCTACTTTCTCTGAAGGTGGCCTACAGTTTTTTTGATCACTGAGCTTTATATACTGGAAATTACTCAATTAAAACTTTATATATACAACCCCAATTCCGATGAAGTTGGGATGCTGTGTTAAATTAAATTATTGAAACTGGATTTTTTTGTTGTTGTATGGGATATTTATGCTCATTTCGAATTTTAGGACAGCAACGTGTCTCTAAAATGGCCGGCGTGCTGTCCAGATCTGTCACATTTTAAGCATATTAAAAAGGAAAACATGATGAAGAAGACAACTACCAGTTGGGCTGCTGAAATCATGTCAGGGACAATAAAGAAAGCCTTTTTTATACAAAATCATCTTGTCAGTTAACATTATTAACTGCTAAGTGTCCTCCTTTGTTTTTTCTTCGTCTTACTCAACCTTTCCTGCCTTTTATTGACACCGTCCCAACTTTTTTGAGACGCGTTGCTGGCCTAAAATTTAAAGCGAGCATAAATATCCCATACAACAACAAAAAAATCCAGTTTCAATAACTGATATGTTGTCCTTGGACTATTCTCAAACACATATGTTGCTTGTATGTTTTGAGAATTATAGCATTTCTTTTTTATTTACATTTAACACAACGTCCCAACTTCATCGGAATTGGGCTTGTAATGTATAACAATTTAATCAAAAATAGCTCCAAAGCTAGGGTTTTTTTTTTTTTTTGGATGTTTCCTTTCTTTCCAACATAATTTTTCCCTGCCGTGTTTTCTAGTTTGAACCTGCCTGGCTGGTGCAGTTTTCCAATTTGTTTCATATCTACAAAAAGCAAAAGGGGCAATGTGCTTGAGAGGGGAAGGAAATTGGGGAAATACCTTTAAGATCAGTGAAGGTGGGGCTGTCATCAGAGTCTCTGAGGTCAGCCTGCCTGTTTGCAACTCTGCACCTAATGCAGAAGCCTTAGAGAGGAGACCTGCTCTGCTATTGGCTAGAGGACAACAGGGGGTGGGACTGCTGGAGGTGGGTGGGCAGGAAGGGGTTGGTCGTAGCAGAGAGGGTGCCGAGGGGAGGGGAGGGGAGGAGAAGGGACGGGAGGGGGGCGGCAGTAGGAGGGAAAGGGCCCGGCTGGAAATGTTTGAGTCCGATAGTTGAGCAGCAGATCGGCCACTCGTGTTTCCTGTGCTGTTCTGTGCTGGCGAGAGAGAAAATCCCAGGCATGGGCCTCCAACACTCGACTCCACGCAGGGAATGACAGCAGCTCATGCGGTTGTAGCTGAGGCGGGAGGAGTCCGATCACCACACCAGGTGCCTCTAGAAGGGAGAGAAAAAGAAACGGGGTGGGGGTGCTGGTGAGTGTGTGTGTGTGTACATGTGTGTTTGAGAGAGAGAGGAATGGAGAGGCAGTGTGGAACACCACATTGAGGTGGGAGGAGGATAGATTCTCTGATGCGTTTTTTTCTCCCATTCTTCAGTTCTATTAAAAAGGAGGAAAAAAAGCTGGGAATTGTGCTGCAGTATGGTGCATACCATCTGGGGTGTGGTGGAGGAGCTGGGGTGGGAGCAGCAAGGAAGTGGGAGGAAAGGAGAGTACGAGAGAGAGAAACAGAAAGAGAGAGAATAGAACAGAGTGAGGTCAGCTCTTGCCGGCGCTCTAAAACTCAAGACTGCTCTGATGGTGGGAAAACTGCTGCAGTAAGTCCCTTCTCTCTTCTCTTCTCCTTTTCTCTCTCATCTCCTTTCCTTCGCCTCTCCTTGTCCTCTTCTCCTCTTCTCCTCCCTTCACTGTTCAGTGGCACTTAACAGATATCTCTCAGTTGCTGTCTTAATTCAGAGTGGAAAAATGTTAAGTCTCCTATCAGCGAGTGTCCAGTTAAGCTGTGTTCTCTTGATTTTTTACCTGTGAAAGTTTGTGGTTTAAATAGTCCCGACAAAAGCATGTTGTTATTTGTTGTACTTTCCCATGCCCGTGAAGATATAAAGTTTGATAATTGTGAACTTTGATTTATAGAATATATATATATATATATATATATATATATATATATATATATATATATATATATATATATATATATATATATATATATATATATATATATATATATATATATATATATTTGGTTTGATTCTTATGTCCAATTGGATATAGCAGACAGTTTTATTTTGTCCTATTTTTTAAAAACGTTGATGGCGATTAGAGCTGTGATAGTCCACAGTTCTGTAATTAGCATGTGCTTCATGCAATCTAAATGACAACATATCTTGTATAATCCTTCTGAAGTACACGCTTCAACCACTGCTTTTATCCAAGAGCATCAGTGCTAGCCCCTCAAAGCACCCGACTGGATGTTGAGACTTGGGCAGCCCCTCTGGCAATCTTAGGAAAAGGCCAGGCAAACTGTTGGCAACATGAGAAAGAGGGGTTTCTTTTTTATTCTTTTTTTTTATTATTAAAAATCTGACTCTGACCTTGAAAAAAATAACCATAGCAATGAACCAAATTTTGTGTCTGAGTGAGTTGTTGCCAGTCTTAAAGGAATAGTTGTTTTGCAAAAGGAAATGCCTACAAATTAGGTCTCAGCATGTTGCCTGACAATGTTTTATACATGCCTTGTCTAGGCCATACAGATTTAGAAGACACAGGACTACAGCAGCTAACCAGGTATTGCTAGATGTTCATTCGGCTATAAATAAACAGGCTGGATGATCCTGATGGAGAAATGCAGACTTAGTGGTATGAAGATAATAGCTTGGGTCAGTCTGCCAGTAAAGCTATTATAGCTTAACCTTTTGCTGACTCTGTAAAATGGGGACTTGTCTGTGCAACAGCCTGGCTTATTCCACTAACCCCCTTCACTTAGCATGTCACTCGCCACCTTCTATGCTAATAAGAATGTGGGCATAATTTAGATTCTTCCCACAATTTCGTATTTGCTTAGCCATTCTAGGACTTACGGGCTCACAGGTATATTTAGGAGCTGCACATTTGTAAAGGGCATTCAGACAAAAACTTTTTTTAAAGTTAGGTTAAGCTAAGTTTTTTTTAAGTTAGGTTAGGCTGTACATTTTTAAATCTGTAATATTTTGGTGTTTCTTCACAGAGGTTTTTACCACAGCTTGAATCACTGATTTAGGGATCCTTCATGGGGTTAAAAGAGGCATACATAATTACACTAAAGTTATTTATTACATCATCAAATTGTTTTAACGAGTGCACAGTTTTTCAGCACCCATCATTAGCAGAGTAATGAAATTTGTTCCCTTTCAGACAGCCTGGTGAGAGAGAGGGGAAAAACACCTCTAGTCTAATTCCAGAAATTTCCATCTATTCAGAGTTGGAAATACTCATTTGTAAAGTTAGCTGCCCCTGTTTTTCTCTCCAACGGAAACATGGCCCTCTTTCTTTCCTGTTACTCATGCTGTGTGTGTGTGTGTGTGTGTGTGTGTGTGTGTGTGTGTGTGTGTGCGCGCGCGCGCGTGCGTGTGCGTGTGTGTGTGTGTGTGCGTGTGTGTGTGGTGGACTGCCATGGCTGGGTGACCACTGAATTAATATGCTGCTTAATATCCAACATTCCAGCCCTTGTACATCCTGCATCCACCCAGCTTGGTGTTCTGGAAGTTTTGTGCCACACTGGAGTTACAGGATGCCAAGATAATTAGCCAGATCAACTTCCCCACTTCCCCGTGTAAATTCTTATCACAAGAAAGGTATAGATTTGTCAACCCTACTGAACCTCTTACACAGTGAGTTTGGCTGTTTTTAGTGATAATGACTGTCACTATTGTGGGGGGGCTCCCATTTTAATCAGCCAATGACCAGCTGACAGGGTTATCCTAATCCAGAGACGCCAGAGCCATCCAGCTATTGCTTGTGGCTCTCCCTTGTGGCACAGACTTTCTCTGTGTCAGTCCCTTCTAGGTAGTCTCTTCTAGAAACAGCTCCTATGGGCTCTTGTAGTCTTTCTGATAGTCAGTGCAGAGTTTACAGCTTCTGATCCTTTTTTTCACAGACCCCTTTGTGGGGGTGGAAAAACAAGTCTGTTTATAAATGACTTAGAATTAAACTTTCATAATCCCTGAGGCTGAGGCTTCCTAGCCAGAATCAGTCAAATATGTCATCCTGAATAATCATGCATGTGTGGCTCTGAGTACATGTGTACTGTTTAGCTCTTTTGATATGATTCCTTTCTCTCTCTCTCTCTCTTTCTCTCTCTCTCACACACTCTCTCTCTCACTATCTCCCTCTCTTCCTTTCTTTCTCTCTCTCTCTCTCTCTCTCTCTCTCTCTCTCTATACAAGAATACAAGGATACCAATATATATATATATATATATATATATATATATATATATATTTGTTACCAACTAATCTCTTAAGGTCACTGCAAGGGTGCCAGAGCCACCTTCCTACCTGCATACCATCTGTCCTCCTGTGCCAGCCTCTGTCCTGGAGGTGTGATAATGCTTGCTTTTGGATGAGGAGGCTAGCTAGGATAGATCACATGGCAGCCGAGCCTTGCTGGTTTGCTTCCAGGAGGACCAGTGACCCAAGGTCAAACCAGACGCCCTTGACACTTGCAAAAAGGGGTCCAGCACAGGATTGGAAATAGTAATTATGCCTTATGTAGCCATGACATCTGGCACCACCGCCATCCTGCCATCCACAAATGGATGCTTTTGGTTTAGGCTCCACCCTCCTCTAGGGTGTGTTCCTTAAGGAAGCCTGTATTTATTTTGCTCATTGAATGTGCTGATGGTTTGGTGAAGGACTGAAAAAAGTGTTCTAGAAGGGATTTGTTATCATTGATAATTTGATAATTGTTGTTCCTCAACGTCGCCTTAGTTTAATGTGATTTGCAAGCATTTCAACACACTGCAGTAGGTTTAGGTGTTTAGGTTGTAGGTCCTGTGTGAGTAAAAGAACCCAGTAATTTTGTCTTGTCTTCAATGAGGCATTTGTGAAATTACATCTATGTAGCACCTCCTCTCGCTGTCACACACTTTTAAAAGTAGACCATCACATTTTCTTCTTCCTCCCAGCTCTAAAAATAAAAGGGGACTAATTGCAAAAGGTCACAACTGACATGATTCTTACCTGATTTCCTTCTGTGCAGATGACACTCCCAAAGGCAAGACTGAAATTAAAATCCCACCGTTGAGACTTTCTGCTCTGTGATGGAGAGACGTTATTTAAATTTGATTTCATAATTCGGAGGAGTTTGCTCTGTTATTGAGGATATTAGATTGTGTGTGTGTGTGTGTGCAACAGTACTCTAAATGGTAACTCTAAATGTTTTCCTCTTATGCTACGACTACCAGTCAGCCAGCATGCTGCTTGACCATTAGTGTTAATCATGCTTGTGGGGTCCATGGTATATTTAGACTTTGCAGTGTTTCGTCTAGGATTTCTTTCAAGGTGCGGGGGCAGGATGGCCGAATACACGACCAACCGATGCACTGATTTGACTTTTTCAGTTTTTATACTGTTACGACCCTGTGCCAAGGCCACAACAAAAAGAGGGAGGTGAGAGGTTTGATTTTTTAACAAAATATTTATTAACTAAATTACAAACAAAATAAACACCATGAGATGGGTCAAAGCTATGCCTCTTATCTGATGTCAGTGATCACGTCGCCGGCCAACCTACCATGGCAGCCTGGCTGGCCAACAGAAGCTATCCAGTAAGCTACCCTACATCTAACGGCAGCCTCCCACATAACTGCTTCAGAATTGCGAACTGCAGGGTCTACAGCGGCTTATTACTATTGCTGGGTTGCCTAGATAATATTTAAGTGTTGTAATATCGGTCTACAAATGCAAGAAGTGTACTGGTACAAGCTTGTGACCGTATATCTTAGCCAGCTTGCTAGTAGTTAGCTAGTTGTAAGCTAACTCTGCTAACTTAAAACTTCGAGTGGTTAAATGGCAACCTAGAGTAGCCTGGTTGACTTAAATCAGTTTGTGTTACCTTCAAACAACAATCCGTGATGGCAACATTACTTTCACGTTTCACTTCCACGAGTGTCCGCCATGTTGGCCTGAGTTTTTTTGTAACTCCCGCCTCTTCAGCCAGTGTCATGCACTAAACACATCACACGCTGACCTAATTGGTTATCACATCATTCTCATTTAAATAAAGTTCAGGTTTCGCCAACTGTATTTCACCTCCCTCGGCGAATTAGCCCTGCCTTCGCCCTATCTGGCGAAATTTCGCTTCCATTAAAAGTCAATGACAGCGAAGCGAAATTCGCTGTAATGGAAACGCACCGTAATGCATGCATGTTGCTGGACGTGAGATGTTCTGAGTGCTGTGTTGCTGTGTCAAAATCAAAGTAAAGAATGGCCCCAGAATGGGAGAGGCAGCAATCTTTTACCCCTAAAGCAGCTCGTCAGCAGTTAGGCAAGTCCGGCTCACTAAAAATCTGCAAGTAGTTGTTCAATCAGACACAGGATTAGCACAAGGCAGAGTGTGCCGTAATAATACCAATTCCAAAATCTGGGTTTTGTGTATTGTAGATACCCGATAGCAAGCTCATATTACCACTAAATTCATAAACTGTATACCTCACCATAAAAGCAAAAGCCTTAACTTAAACATATCAGCCATTCGCCTAACTGGACATTTTTTTCTAACCAAGACAAAAAATTATAGATATTTATAATGGAAGTGTTATTTAAGATATCATTAAAGAAGTGTGCTCCAGCAATGAAATTAGGCTACATTGATGTGTGCAGGCAGGGACGTCCTTAAAGGCTAAGGTCTAATTAGGTGCCTGCCACTTTAATTTTCTCCTCATGATCCTAACATGAGAGGAGCTGAAGTTCTAACTTTGTGTGCTACGTGCTAAATATTCATGAAACAACTGGAAGAGAATCTTTATTTGATTATACAAGAGAAGTGTCTTGCAAGGTGCATTTTTGTGATGATTTTGGTGACTAATGTTGCTGCATAATGTGACATGCAGACTTAACACGAGCTAATTGGTAAGTTCACCAACAGAAGCCATCCAAGTGTAGTTTACTTGCTGGCTAGAAATGCTAACATTGTTGAGATGACGACATTTCACAAAAATTACACTTGTAGTCTATAGATAAAAAATTCTTTGTGCGTTTTTTAAATTTAATTATTAGGTGTAATGTTGTGTGTAAATTTACAACAAGCCCTATTTACATAGGTTGACAACCTGTGGCCTAGCCACTTGGTGCCACAATGTCATTATCACAGTGACAAAATGTTACAACATAAAAAATACACAAATAAGATGCATCTAAAATATGCTGATGATCATTTCATAACTAGCACGTATACTGTGCCCAGACTTGAGATAAGCTCTAGTTTGATCTGTCATTTATAGAATAATTGCAGCAATCTGTTAACAATATAGATCTATTTTGAAGCTATTATTATCGTTACGTGTCACTTTTTTTTATTCTGTACACCTTAACCCCATGGGCCCGACGCCTGCAAAATGCGGGCAAATTTACACCTATTGTTCTCTGTTGAATTACTTTGGAATGGTACATTGTAGCGATATGGCACTCATACCAAACGGAACAGCAGAACCAGTGCTTTACAACATGACCTCCCGCTTATTTTTGTGCTCCAGTATCGGCAAGATATTAATTAATTAAAATTGGCCAAAATCTCTCATATTGGCGCTTTGCACAGGCATTACTCTTGTTGAAATTACTCACGAACACGAGATCGCATAGATAATGCACGCATATCAGAAGAAAGTACAGAATCTCAGCTTTCCAACGACACTAAGCACATATTATCACGTTAATTTATCACGTTAACACAAGGGATCAAATGCTTCTCCTTCATCCATTTTATCAGTCAATGCATAATGTAAACAATAGCAGAACTTACCCATTCTACTGCTATCATCTGTCAAGACACCTTTCATACAGTTTTGAAATTACTGCAAATTTCTGCATAAGATCCACAATCCTGCATAATCCTGATATAACATCCTTCATTACATGGAAAATAGGCCCTTCTTTCCGTCAGGCACAGACTACATATTTATCAACATTGATAAGCCACTGAATATCCCACCATCATGGTTCTGATATTGCCAGATTCCAGACAATCTCCTCTACTCACATATGAAAACATATTCCTACTAACAGCACCCTATGGACAGGTACTTGCAAGAATATAAGATTTTTTTATACGTAATATGATTTTTTATTGGTTTAGTATTTTTTAATAAAATCAGTGCAAATAGTAGCTCACCAAATAAAACCAGATGTGGATAGCCTAGACTGCCCTGAAAGAAACAAGATATAACATACGTATGGCCCTTACAATGACCAAGATATGAGCTTAAAAGTAAAGGTAGTAAAAATACCCTGAAGATAGCCTATGGCCCATAGGGTTAAAGGCACTTCGCAGACCGTTTTTTATGCTTCTGTCCAGTTTGCTGAAAATAAGCCAGCATAGCATAGACAGAGACACTATGGTCTGTGTGTGAGAACTTGATGAAGTTAGCGACAGTAACTGAGGGGCATGTGAGATGTTAGTATGAATACACAGGCTACGGAAATTCTTAAGGTGTGGTGGCAATAATTATGCTGTGGCGGACCGCCACAACAAAATGTACATAGCTGAAACCCTGGGCTTTCTCAAGAGGGGTTGGAGTCCAGCTGGCTTCTTCTTACAGCCTATTGGCTGTAGCACTGCGCTGCCCGGAGAGGCTCAACACTTGCTGCGTGGGATCACTGGCATGCCTCATCCACATGATGACTCAGCACGCTGGAGGGAGGCCCTTCGCAGCTCCCCATGGACATCCAAAACCTCACCGATTGACCCCTAGTCAGAGCGCAGACCTCACACAGTCAAAGTGCAAAGCAGGGGGATACAGAAAGCCGCTTTCCCATTCTGCTTGATTCACAATAGTTAGCACGGCTGTCTGAGTTTGGTACAGTTCTGCTTGCTACTTTATGCACACAGTAGCACCCTACAGAGCGTCAGGACCTTCATGTTGTTTTCAAATGTTGAATGTTTGTAAGGAAGAAGACATGTAGGCAGATTTTTTTTAAACTCTAGCCAAAATAAATAGCTTAACCTGTCTTATTAGTAGTCATAACACTTAAAAAGACAGGCATATTGTCTCTGCCCCTCTCCTGTGGAACAGTGCTTACCCTAAATGTGGGGTTGGTCTGGTCTATATTTTAGAACAAAACAGTCAGGGGTCCGTTTCCCAAAAGCATAGTTGCTAACTTTGATAGCAACTGACTTGGTTCAAACTATGTAGGTGCAACGAAACCGTTTCTCAAAACCTTCGTTCGTGTGAACCAACATAGACTGCGTGCACATGGAGGAGTTGAACCCGATTGGAAATGGTTTGGGATCGTATCGACTTCATGTGCCCAGGCTAAGGATCGTATAGGGATTGGTTTCGCGAATCCGATTGCAACCCCTGGCTTGAGCCGGTTACAATCCGCTTGGTGCCGCCTTGTGCACGGTTATTGGTTTGGATTCGTGTACTGCGCATTAGGGCTGGCAAGGAATATTCGAAATTTGAATATATATTCGAATAGTTTTAGTTAGAAAAGGAATTCGAAGGTGAAAGTTAATATTGGAATGTGAAAAAAACGTGCACTTGCGCTTTGGAATGTCAGAGACAAAAGAAATACTCGGTGTCTGCTTAGTTAGAGTAAAAAAAAAATCCGCCCACACAGTAAATTCCATGGCAAGCCAATAAAAACGATCACATTTACATCACTTTATAAAAAAAAAAAAACTTTGGGCTCTGGGAGATACCCTCACGTCGCCAGATCATTTTTTAGCAATGTTAACAGCCCTACTGCGCATGTAAAACCACTCGATCCCAGAAGCTTCTGTCCCTGATTTTCATCCATACTGAACGTCGAGGCTTTCTATCGCCTGCTCTCAACAAGTCTCGTTGTCCTCAATTGCTTGTAATATCAAACGCCGACGGCACAGTTCATGTCGTATCAAGGAAACCAAAAACGCTGTTTGTTCTTTCATACGGACTTCCAAACAAAGGAGAATGCACAGCATGCATGCAAATGCTGCTCTGTCAACCTCCTCAAGCGCTATCTTTGTTTTGTATGCCGCCAGATAGTTTGTTTATTTTCCTTTTGCAGCCGTTAACCTGAAGTAGTTCTAACACCACTTGTTGAAAGGAATAGCGCCATCTAGCGTAGCGGAAACGGCCAGATCTCTGACCATTATCCGCTAACACGAACTCTCATGTGCACAGACATTTGGGACAGACCACCCGTTGGGTAGCAACACCCAACCCAATCCCAATCCAATCCGATCCTACCATGTGCCCGTAGTGATAGTTTGAACAAACATAGTGCCAACATGGTGCGACCGACACAGGCGTTTCCCAAAACACGAACATTCGCAACCACGTTGGTAATTACTGAGGTTTGCAACTACACCTCTGAGTGCTTAGTTTCACCTAACCAACTTTGTTTGAAGGTCTCGACTGCATTCAACATGGCGGACCGAATATCGTGAAATCCTCGGCCATTTGAAATATCTTAGGTGTTTGACGTTGTATCACTCAGATTTCACAAAACGAGGTGAGAAATATGCAGTGTAGAATCTAAAAAGGCCGTTATTGTAGCAAAACAACATGATCTAGGAGCATATTTGCAACTCGTTTGGCAGTTTGGCTTAAGCGACTCATGCTGTGACGTACCTTCAAGTACCTCCAAATTCAGTAAGCTAGGAGCTGGTTTCTGTGGTGCTATTGGTAGAGAGCAGGTCATGCACACCTGTGTTTGTAGATCCGGGATGATGCACAATTAAGGTGCTACATGAAATTGTTGATATTCTCAACTGCCAAGTTTCTTGTAGTTTCAGGGTGAACGTGTCTCCCCTGTTGCATATTAACGTAGTGTGGCCAATTTATGCCAGCCTGCATATTCTTGGGCTTGTGTTCATAAACTTCAGAATGCAGGTCGCCAAGGAGAAAATAAACTTCCAGCTCCTCCGTCATTATGTGCATTGTAAGCAATAAACCTAACATTGATAGCGTGTAGCATATTGCCCTATAAGCACATGCATTTACAGATGGCGCATCGCCTGTTGTCTATGCAAAATAGCATTTTGAAAGCTATTTTAATCAGGCTAGCTGTGATGGCTCGTAGTCTATGTGATTTAAATAAAATAAAAGCATTATATAGACTTTGGCTTCCACATGACTTCAAAGTCAGGGAGATTTCCTATAGCTTAATTTATTGCCTAGAACAGTAGGCTACTCTTGAGACGTGCATAGTCACAACTCATCTGTGTTCATATCCAGAGGTCTGCGTCATTTAACCCTTTGTTGCAGTGGGGCATTTTGGGTAATTTCCGCCTATATTTGACCTTGAACTTCAGGCTCTAATATCTCTGGTTCTACACATTTCATAATGATGACCCATGACTTAAAATGAAGAAGACACTTGGGCCATCAATTCAGACATTCAAGTGTTTTATTATAGTCATTATTAATTCATTTGTGCAGTTGGAAAGACAAATTTTTTTTTTATAAAATTCAAAAATGCCTAAAATATTTGTTGAATTTGCAGTGTGGAAATGGTTATAAGTGTCACAGGAACCTAAAACAAGCTTTGTATGGTTCACCCACATCATGGTAACAAGTGTACAAAATTTGAAGCAGATAGACAAATACATTTGGTGTACATAGGCGTTTCCAAAAATGTCTTCTAACCTATCCAAAATCACCAAATACAAAACAAAATGTTTATTACTAAATGTGAAGTATATTTACTTTTTTCTTACCTTCTGACCAACAGTCAACCATGCTGAGTTATTTTCAACGAGCTACTATGTATTTTCTTGGAATAATTTTAGTGGTGGCCTACACCCTCTCCAAATTGCACCCGAAACCTCTCCAAATAAGCAAAACAAAATGTCTATTACTAAATGTGAAGTATATTTACTTTTTTCTTCCCTTCTGAACAACAACCAACAACCTACCCTCTCCTAATTATACCTGAAACCTTTCCAAATAAGCAGGAGTTTTCTGTATGTTGTGTAGGCATTTGCATGGTTTTCCCTCAGATGTCTCCCCATGTTGTAAGTCCTGAGAAACAATAATGAAATGTCCATACCAGGGCCCCGTTAGCCAGAACAATTACAAACCTTGTAATGCTCTGTTACCACCTCCTACGACGTGGACGAGGGGTTGGATTTTAGGAGGCAAAACGGTGAACTCAAACAAAAAACAAGGCCTTGACAAGGCCAAGGTACAGCACCATAGCCATCCAGTTGTACAGTTCGTCGGGGGTGACATCCTTCCAGACCTTCCTGCGGCCTGCCGCTCTGAGCTGGGCAACATGGTTGGTGTTAGCACACAGCGTTTTCACTACTTCAGTGTTTTCCCCAGAAATAAAAAGAAGGGTTTAAATTTTGATGTAAATACGATGACGCGGTGGCACGGTAGCTAGGAGGATTGGTGGGCATGCACCCTGGGAAAAAAAAAAAATTCTAGAGCTAAAATGGTGCATTCTAGGAAGATCTGAAGCTAAATTTTTTTGGTCCCAGAAGGCTGGTGGAAACATAACACTTTTAATAAAATGTTGCATTTTTTGGCACAAATAGAACACAAAAATCGTTGCACTTGGTGAGTTGAAAGAGCCAAAACTCCCAGGTGGGAAGGCTAATTTATTGTCACACAAGAAATACTGCAAGCACTATATAATGTCACATGAATTTGACTAGGCTGTCACTAAAATGTCTAAACTAAATGTTGAGCCTCCTGTTTTTCTGGGCCGCCCACTTGGATTATCACCAATGTCATGGCCACTCTTACCTACAACGTCACAGTACGTTCCTACTATCAGCTAAATATCTCCCTGTATGGCCACATGAAAGCTGAATTGGTACCACAGGTCTTAGCTAGATTCTGCAGATAAATATAATTCATTGTAGTGTAGTATTATCTAGAATGATGTCTGATGACAACAAATTCTTATTTCAGTGTTCCTGTAACAAGCTAACGAACTAGCTCATTGAAATGATTGGTAATGTGGTAATGCTAACAGTCATCGACTCACCTTGAATTTAACACGCTGCAATAACCTTACAACTTTATATTACTTTCTCCACTTCAGCTAATATCAGTATTAGTATCTAGGTGGGTGTTGGTGAGTAAAGTGGCAGCTTTCAGTTTAAAACATTATGTTAGCGTAGTTCGCTAGCGTTAGCGCGCTAACAACCCCATACAGGCTGCAGCCTGGTCTGAAATGAAGCTAAATTTCTGGAAATCCAAACAGTAACAACGTACACTATTAGGCTTGAAATAATCACAAATAATTGCGGATTGTGACACTTTGTTAAAAAGAACCATCAACAAATCCAGAAAGACGTAAGGACCAATTTATTAGTTAAATTCCACGAGTGTCTCATTCAATGAAACAGTCTTGACTCTGCTCTACATAAAGGAGGATTTGCCTTTCACGCTCTCTCTCACTCTCTTTCAGCAGCTAGATGATCCGATCGCATTCTGTACACTGTGGAGAAAGTTTTCTTGCTACATGAGCATGTCCCAAGGAGAGCGTTCTCCTTCCTTCTTGTGTAGCATTTACGGTCAAAGTCAGGCAGTTTTAGTAGCCCCGAGGTTTGCGTTAAAGATCTTAGATTCTACAATACTCTCTGATACAGCTGACTGGCGGAAAAAAACAAAGGAGCACTGTAATCGGCATGTGATTGGCCAGTTTCGCCAGTATAGTAGTTTACACACCCACCACGGACGTTTCCTAAAAATGCAGCCTACATTTGACTACATTGGGGCTTCTTGTTCGGGGAAAATCCCGGGGGGAATGTTTTTGTGCATGGTTTTTAAGCGTATCGGCATTTTATGAAAGCGTCTCGGCAAAACTTGATGCGTATCGGCGAAAAAAGAAACGTATCGGTGCCGATACGCTTAGACGCTTTGGGGAAAACACTGTACTTGCGGAGTGAAAAACAGCTGGAAGAGCTCCAAAGGCCTGTATGACCTGTGGTGATCCAGCTGAGGACCAGGAGTGCGCTTGGGGCAGAAAGGAATGCGGACCGGACTAACATCCTCCTCTGACAGATCGTGCCACTGTTCAGCTGGACGCTTTGGTGGTTGACAAGATGACGAAGCAGTGCGTTTGCGTGGCCTGCCTTGTTTGTGGCTGACCGCTGTGGATGGGGCTGAGGCAGCAGCTCCAGGGCGTGGTGGCGGGGCTGAGGCAGCAGTGACAGCAGCAGCAGCAGCTCCAGGGCGTGGTGGCGGGGCTGAGGCAGCAGTGGCAGCAGCAGCTCCAGGGCGTGGTGGCGGGGCTGAGGCAGCAGTGGCAGCAGCAGCTCCAGGGTGTGGCTGGGCTGTGACAACAGCGGATGCAGCAGCAGCAGCTCCAGGGCATGGTGGCGGGGCTGAGGCAGCAGCAGCTCCAGGGCGTTTTGGCGGGGCTGAGGCAGCAGTGGCAGCAATGGCAGCAACGGCAGCTCCAGGGTGTGGCTGGGCTGTGACAACAGCGGATGCAGCAGCAGCTGCAGCTCCAGGGACCATAGGAGAGAGAGGATGGACAGGCACAGAGGAAAAGCCAGATGTGTCTTCAGCTGGACCAGCGCTAAAAAGGAAAAAGTGACGTCATTCAAATGCAGTGTGGAATCATAAATATGCATGCAAATATGCACAACAAACCCCAATAAAACACAGTTTAGCCATGAGTTTTTTGTCATAATATATAAACTCTAAGTTTATACTGTAATAGAGGGCCTAAGATAAACCAATGTTCTCATACTTACAGTATCAGATTACTAGGCATTTGCATCTTTACATCAGGCTGTGTAAGTCAAATACAAAGTATATAGATAAGCATAAATGATCCCTTTCACCCACTACACTGTACATTTGAGCTTTTTTTCCCTCAGGGAGGCGCTTTAGAGTGCCCAGTGCAATGAATATTTAAAAAAAAAAACTCTATTGTCTCCAATGGAATTAGGGCAATAAATAGCATGGGAACTCTTGCCTAATCCACCTCAGTCCTACAGGGCGCGTATGTATTCGTATTACAGGCAAAATGTTATGCTAGTTGGCAATTTAGGAGTTTTTCTCTTCTTTTTATAAAAATGTTCATATTCATATAAGTAGTATGCAAACAAAAAGATTTAGTCGTGTATTAATGATTTTGTCTTATATATAAATTGTAAAATTACTCTAACATGATCAACTAATCGTAATGCATGCTAATGACCTGTCCAGTATGCGGTCAATCACCTGTGGTGTACTTACATGTCCAAGACACAGTCCAGCCTTTCCTCAAATGCCTCCTCCTCATATGAATCCATGCTTGACGGACAGCCATCGCTCTCTGACAAGATTTCCTCCTCGACCGCCGAGAAATCAGGGTCAAAGAGCAACTAAAGCACTTTAGAACGGGTAAATCGCTCCATTTTGACACTTGACAATACCAATTAGCCGGCAACACGTGGGTTAGTGCGTAGTGATAGTAAATGCGTGACGCACGAAAACATGCACCCCGTGCAAACTGGATACGCATGAACCAATCACGTCTTTGGTTACTTCGAAGTTGGGCAACCCATATACCGTTTTAAACCTAAGAGTGTCTACTATTGGACCAAAAAGGTGTCAAGCACATAAATACGATTGGTTTGAAAGATTCACCACATTTTGCCTGCTTGCTCCAAACACGGAAGTGACTCTGGTGTGCGTGCTGCACATCAAAACGACGATCAAACGTGGAAAATAATGAAATTGAGTGAGCAAAACAAGTTTGGCAGTGTAAAGGACATATAAGGCTTTTGTTGTGTATCGATGGATTTGAGATTTAACGTTATTTTTTAATCGCTACAAGATCGGAAGAATCACCTTCATTTCCAATGGAAAGGAATAGCCATTATTCGTCATGACTTCAGTAAGCTCAAAACATATAAAAATGCAAAAGGTTGAATGTCCCCGTCGAGTGATTTAATCTTTTGGATATAAAATGATTTTAGATGGCAAAAAAGAATTGTTTGGTCACTAGTGATACTTACATGTAGTGATACTTTACACTGTTAGATTTATTCAGTTTCTATTGTTTATTTCCTAGTACACAGTTATTCCCGACATCATGTGAAATATGGCTCTCCGAACACATCTGGAAACATAGTAGTTCAAACTATGTTGGTTCAAACCAACTTGGTTCAGACAATGAAGGTACGATAGTGTTTGGGAAACATTCGCACTTTGGATGTTGGTTAGTTCAACGGTGCATCGTACCAAGTTGGTTAGTTGTTTGGGAAACGCACCCCAGATCAGGAGACTAGTTTAAATTCTCCCTCAAAAAAGTCAGGCCTCCCCAATTTAAAACCTTTGTTTTAATACTGCGCTGATCACAAATGAGAAATTGGGTAGCTTCAATGTCAAATGAAAACGTTGGGTTAATTATACTTAGGTAAAGAAGCGGGGTTAGATTTTCATTATGGGTCTACTTGTGAAAATCAAATTCAACTTAATTCTACATTAAATATTTTAATAGTTGTTTAAAGTTAATTTTGGCAAAGGTTCAACTTAATCGTGCACATTTGCTAAACACTTTAACCTCTATTTTCATCTACATTCACTTACACTTAACACATTTGGAAGTTTAAATGCTATATAGCATAAAAGGCAGGAGCGGGCAGAGCAGGTAGGAGTTGAGCATCCTGATAGTCTGTTAGGTAAAGCTGGTCAGGATGCTCTCAATGGTACTTCTGTAGAAGGTAGGGCTTTGACTTTTGCCCAAAAAATCATCTTCAAAGTTTGTTTGTTTATGAATATTAATATCTGAATATATTCGAACATTTATTAATAATATTTTTACCATTAAATGCTTTCAGTAAGACCTATATTGGTATCAAACTTAAGTTGTCCACCAGAGGGCAGTGTATCAGTCAATGTCAATAGACTACTTGAACGAAAGGCTAAATATCTATGCGTTTTAAAACTGTTATTATTGAGCAAACAAGATATTCAGTGTCTGAGTGAAGATGTAATCAGCGGAATATAACAGACGATGCTGTTACGACACAGTTAACACTCCATTGGAAATATTTGAAGTTACAGGAACCTTTTGTGCACCTAGTCAATCAGTGTGATTACATGATGGTAAATAACTCGATTATAGCTTTAATTCAACTATCCTATTAAGGGGGGCAACTGCAGTTGTCCAAGTATACATGTACAGTGAGTAATTCGAATCATTGGCTGAAAGGACCTGCTACCCCGGTACGATAGGCAGTTTTTTAATCGCAGAAAACACTTGACCAGAGCGTTTTTTTTAAAGATAAAAACCCAGCAGGGTTTTCCCCTGCACCGAACGTTTTTTTTATCCCCATGACAACAGTTCGTACTGAAACACAAGTACGTTGCAGAATCAAAGAGGCTACGCTAACTTCTATCAGTGTTAACTAGCAGCTGTTAACTAGCAGCTATTATTTCCAATGTCGAGGATGAGAAAATTAGCCCTTGTTTTGGCATTAGATGCCGACGAGGATGGCACCGAACATTCCCGTTTTGTCTGTATGAAGAACTTCCGAGTTTTCACTGTGACACAAACTCTCGTTCATTGGTCAGCTATGAAAAAAGCACTTGACGTAAGATGCTTTTTCTTGTACAGTAGACATTTTCTTAACTTAAAAAAACACCCGGGGAAGGAGGAAAAAAACACCAGCAGTAGCGTTTTGAAAAGCGCCCAGGACCTTTTTTTAGAAACACCCTGTATATAATGGAAAACATCCACCCACATCTGAGAAAAAAAAACGCCAATGTGAACAGACCTTTAGTTTTGCTAATTGCTGAAGAAAGACGCCGCCGACAAATGATGAGAGCGGGGGTCACAAGCATGCGCAGAACGCAAAGTCCTAATCCCAATCCGGTTGACCATATACATGCACCCCTGATTCGATTAACAATCGAGTTATCTCGGGGTGTTAACTCGACAATGGTTGTCCGATTTCTAGTCGAATTAAGGTGTTTACCTGAAAACAGTAACTCGATCTTAGTCAAATTAAGCCAAAGATTCAAATCATTACACTCCCATGTATGAATGATGTTTTTGGAAGAACAACACAGTGTGATGACTGTTTTTTTATTCACAGTCAGACATGTCACTTTGTCCTCCCTCGTGATTTCCCCTCTTGCTTTGGGAAGTTAAAGTAGCGCCACACAATGCTTTTAAAATTGTCAGGAGTGTAGATTTGAAACTCCTCGTCAGGCGTGCTTGTTACTGGTGTGGCCATTGTTTTAGTATGCAAAATGGGTGCAAACCAGGGTGCTGACCTCACCTACAGGAGCTCAGATGACCAATAATAGCGTAATGAGCTCGCTATTCACAACTTCACCAGCTGTGAAAAAACCTCTGAATCTGAATTGCACAAACGAATTGAATGCAAACACATTTCCAAAAAATAATATCCATAACAGGTTTGAATATTAAGGGCTGCCTAATAGTCCTTCGAATATCTCTAATGTTTTTAAATATTCGAATGATATTACAAAAATGCAGTTCGGAGTCAAAGCCCTAGTAGAAGGTGCACATGATGCACTGTCACTCCTCTGTTGGAGGAAGCGGAGGCGTTGTTGGAATTTTTGGACCATAATACTGTTGTTTAAAAAACTATTTATAACTTTATAAAAGTTAACAACTAATTCATCCATACATAAAACAGTCACACAGAACTACGCTAATGATGAACAATGCTGAACAAAGATGTTTGTGCAAGAATAACCATCCATTAAACAACAACCATCCGTTAACAAATCATTTCTACTGAATCATAAAATAGCGGTGGTCATGAATCAAACTCTTGTAGTGGAGCAATATGCTGCCCGAAGAAGTTGCCTGAAGAAGGCTGGCAATTTTGGTAAACCAACCAAACAGTCAAAGCATCACCTACAAACAAATTACAACTGCAGTGGCAGTCATTGTATTAACAAATAGCTTTCATTTTCACTTCATGCCTTCATAATTAGACTTACACGCAAGGGCGGCATAATTGCACAATACCTAAATGCTAGCTGTCAGCTTTACTTACTGATAGCAAAATGTATAGGCACCTGCTTAGCCTAGACAGATAGATAGCTGAACTACTGTATCGCCCATTTCACAACTGAGTTGAGTACACAGCCTAACAATGTCTGAACACACAAACTTAAGTTGGAGAGTCATAGGACAGGTAAAATTTGTGTACTCGTGGTTAAGTTTAGGGTACCTGATGGTATGCTAATATGGCGAAGTTACGTTAGGCCACATGTGTTTTGAAAGTTGACCCATAATGCTAATTTACAAGCTCAAAGTGAGCAACCAATGATACACATTTAGCAGCATATATATATATATATATATATATATATATATATATATATATATATATATATATATATATATACAGGGCTCATAATTAGCAGTCACCAAGCGCCAGATTTTTGTGATTTTTTTTTATTTTTTATGATTTTGCCGTGTGGAATATGGTTGCTGTTCATCAACAAAATAGATTACAGTTTCAGTTACACTAAACATCTTCTTTCAAAGGGCATGTTGCAGGTTAACCACCGCTGTCGATTAGTAGGTACTTAAAGCACTCAAGATATGTATACCGTTTAAAAAATGTCTCTAAAATCTGTTTAAGACCATTTAGTGTCCTTTTTGTTTTTTAACGCAATTTGTGATGACGCCATGTTGGGGATGTTGAGAAGGTAGCCTCAGCAGAGAGTGGTTCTAATCTATACAATCTTTGCTAGAACTGCGACTAGCTGGGATGAGGAGTAGGTTGCAAGAACCATAAATAGTATTTATGTTGGCCTGCAGCCAACATACAGTTTTGAACCTGTTAGACATGAGTGTCTAAATGAGCAATTGCCAGGAACTGATGGTCATCAAAGCCAATTAAATTCGTGGTCAGAGAATGAGTGGAGAGTTGGTGAAGCCTCCTGGTGAGTTGCTATCATGTAGCAACGCAGCAATGAACGCTCGACCTAGTGTACGATCAGCAGTGCATACAATAAAATGTTTTACTGAGTGAGTAACAAGTTTTCTTTATATCTAGTGACAGTAGTTATGTTGTTAGTTCAGATAAGTGCCAGTATACTCTACTTGGAAGATCCGATTAGTTATCTCACTTTGCAATGACAGCCTAGCTCCAACAACATCTTCATCTAGTAGAGTTTAGCTAAATGTTGCAAACTTTTCCGCCGCCGAATAGGCTGTTCTTCACAATGTTTCTTCAGTATTATTAATTTCGTAAGGCAAGACAAGTTTATTTACGTAGCACATGTTTCATACACTCCTCATCACTATCAACACCGCTTACTGACAACGAGTGAATAAGCGTCCGTGTTGCTGTGTTTTGCGCAGGTGTTTGTGTGGGCGATGCTGCACCATGGAAATTGCTGTGGAAAGCTTGTGTTGTAGGAAAGTGAGTGCGTTTTGGTCGCTGGTCGAGTCATGGACCCTGTGTCCTGTTAGATTTGTTTTTACAACCAATATAAACTCAATATCATTTTATATGAATCCTACCAACCCACCTGCCTATAAAAATGTATATCTAGCTATCTGGCTAACTATCTATACTATGCTATCTAGCGGTCTCCTATCGCCCTCCCTCTATATAAATATGTATCTGTCTATCTGTATATCTATCTACATATATATATGGATTTATCTATGTATCTATCTACTGCTGCTAAACACGCTGGCTTGTCTCTTGCTCTCGTCTGTCTCTATGGCTTTCGGTCTGTCATCTACAGGTCGTTTCCCCAACGTGACGTCATGGAATGTTTTGAGGGGCTGCGAATTGCAGCACTTTTTTGTATTATATTCTGATTCAACATCAAATATAATGGATAACAGTTTAAATGTGTATTGCCAACAAGAAAGTGGTGTAAATTTGTTATTTATTGAACCCTGCAACACGCCCTTTAAATTCACAGGGCATTAAACCATTTGATAATCATAACAGTTTTGAAGACTTCCTTTCACATAACTGATTGAGGCTTAGAATATGTACATTAGCAGCCAAATTCGCCTGCAATACCCTGATGTTGCAGACTGAGTCATGCGATTTGCTAACGTAGTGTTACCTGCGATTAGCTTCCTAACAGGCAAATTGGGTATATCAGTGTAACACGGCTAACTGGCTTACCTTATTTGTTTAAAATAAGGAAGTATGAACATGTTAGAGTGTGAAAGTTGTCATGTGGGTGAATTCTGATGTAACCAATAGCCTTCATAGGTGGCGTTTTCAGGGTTAGTCTGCTACAAACCATCAAACCATAGACAAGTTCTAAAGTGGGTAGAATCTACCCAGTAGAAGTACTGATGCTTCAGTTGGTCAACTTAAAAAATGTGTGAATTTACACATTAGTGTGTAGTTTAAATTCCTCTGACAGAAAGACAAGCCCAACATAAACAGTATCTCTTGCATATGATCCATTGACAAAGTTTAAGTATATTTATAACTATAAATATTACCTTTTGATAAAACCTTCTAAACTATGAATTTTCCCGCAATCAGTGTTGAATGGTTAAGCTTGACGGAACATATATATTCATAATAACCATAAAATATTTGTGAGAATAGAGAAAGTAGCTTAGCACTTGTCATGCCATACTGTTCAAGAGACTTGATGATTCTACTTCCTCATAAATCATGTTGCAGGATTAAACCATTATTTTATTAAATAGGGTGGTGGTGGTTTTCTTTCAGGGTTGAATTAAATGCAGGGACTGAGAAAAATACTAATTCTCTTAAAATTAAATTGCTTTTCCAAAGAACACATTATACAGGGAAAGGGTTAACAGTGCAAACATATACATATGCAATACATAATGCTTTTCTCTGTTCAAACACCAGCCACTCACGACCTGCAACCCACTTTGTATTGAATGTCCTCTGCTTACTGTTCTTTGCATTACCTCATTCTTCGTTGAAAGCACACACAGCCAATGGATCTATGCCACGTCATTGCAGTGTTCAAGGGAAATGTAGAATATGTTTTTGGCCAGAAGTGAAACAGAGACATAGAGAGATTTATATATATGTAGAAGAATATATGTACAGCCCACACCAGTCATTAGCAAATGAAATGATCAGGGACATTAAAGGCAAAAGCACATCTAATAACTTTACTACTTAGACTTGACCTGTACTGTACCCTCGTTGCCAGTGCTGTAATGAAGCCAGATGTGGTTGACGGGGGGAGCACTATAGAATTTGTGCAGCATTTGCAACTCATTTGCCTGTCTCTGGATGTTATCTCCCAAACAGACGGCTTCTTTCAGGGGCAAACAGTAGTTGTTGTCTTAGCCGGACATTCGTTTTTAATGTGTGTCTGTGGTGTGGTGTGGCAGTGTAGCATGCTAAAGTTAAGAGGTGTGTGTGTTTGGTGTGTGTCCATCATTAAACAGCAAAGGGAATCTTAAACAGCAGCTGCAGTTTTTTTACGACCCTGCCTGCCTTCGTCTAACTGCCCAACCCCCATCTCTCCATCTATCTCCGCTGTCTCTATTTTGCACCCTCTCTCTCTCTTTCTCTCTCTTTCTCCCTCTCCCTCCCTCTCTGACTCTCTCTGTCCCTCTATCCGTCTCTTTCCCTCTTTCTTTCTGTGTGTCTCGTTCCCTTTCCCTCTATGTTATCCTCTCACTGTCCCTCTTTCACCCTCTAGTTTGCACAAGAAAATATTTCCAGATGTTACCCCTGGAAAATGCTTCCTGTTCGGCAGCCACTGCTCATGAGACGTTTTAAAGACATGCCAAGGATTGGCACTAGCTTGTTTCAGGGCTAGCAACAGTAGTTCCTACCTACTCCTTCCTCTGTTGCAATCCCTCTCTGCCTTTTGTTTTCCATTTCTCTCTACCTCTTTCCCTCTCTCTTCGACATGTGAATGGGGCTTTGGAAGTTGACACAAATTCTCCCCATGAATTCAGCGGCGTCCTTAGGCAGTCCGTGGTGGAGCTGGTCGTGTCAGATCAGTGCGTAATTGTGTTTGGCACGCGCATCTGTCTCAGCCCTTCTCTCGCTGCTGGACGGCTGCCCGGAATGTTGTTGCGCTGCGTGATTTCCATGGGTCCAGCCCTTCCCATTATACACTGGTGTGCGATTGGGGTGGGGGCAGGGGAGGGGTGGGGGGGGGGGGGTACACGAGGGAGAGGGGCTTTAGAGGGGCTTAGGAAGGGCAGAGAGGAGAGGGGAGCAGGGGGCATATATGTAGTGCCACACACACAGTGTACCAGAGCAGCCTAGCTCTCCAGAGAGCGTCCAGAGGGACCGCTCAACATTTCCTGTCCAGCAGAATAGGGCAGCTATGGTCCAGCAGAATAGGGCAGCTATGGCCTAGTGGTTAGGGAGTTGGTCTGGCAATCGGAAGGTTCGATCGGCTGGTTCGAATCCCGCCCTACCCAAGGTTGAGATGCCCTTGAGCAAGGCATCTAACCCCACACTGCTCCAGGGACTGTAACTGAAACCCTGTAAATATCTGTAAGTCGCTCTGGATAAGAGCGTCAGCTAAGTGTAATGTAATGTAATGTAATTTATGATTTCTGAGCCCACCCCTGGCCCCATTATCTACCTTTGGCATGACAGCAGGGTAAAACATTTAAGCTTTGGATAGAGACAACTGAAATAGAAAATACTGCTGTCCAGTGAGCAGCTGTAAGATTGGGATATATTCCATAGAATGCTTAAGTATACTGCAGCATAGCCATGATAGTCAGAAAATGGGGAGAGTAACATCCAAGCTGGAAGATTTATGAGTTAGCTCTATTTTATGTTCAAGCTGAATAGTCACGAAGTAGCATCTGTCCATGAGCATGACTTAAATGTGGTATTATCCACTTCAGAGTTTCTCGGATGCATACTGTAAAGTTTTTATTGTAAATCATTTATCGTCTTCCTAAAAACAGCTGTATTGTTTTTTTTCTCTTTGCCCTTCTCAGATCCTTGACAGAAAGTGCCTTGTCTGCCGACGTCCCTACTTGAAGCTTGCTCGCTGTTCATCCACAGTGCTTTTTCTTCTGTGTTTTTTGACGGAAACTAGCTCACCTTTCAAAACCTCCTGCTGTCTGTTTGTGCCCACCCATTCACCCCAAAACAAGCAGCTCTACACATGAGACAAAACTCCAGCGGAAAACATCTCCACATCCTTGCCAGGGAATTCAGTGGCCTTGCCAAAACACAGAGCAAAGAGAGAGAAGAGAAGCCCAGTCATCACCACAGACACCACCACTACCGCAGATCGCCCCCCCAGCCCCCACCCTCATCCCCCTACACACACTGAATACTTATTACTACCCAGAAGGAGAACGATCGCCTGAAAATAGCGTGTCAACTCCCCTGTGTCCACCCCTCCCATAACCCCACATCCATTCCTCCTGCTCCTCCTCTTCCTCCTCCTCCTCTTCCTACTCCTCCTTATCTTTCACCCCCCACACAGGGACATTTGAGGAAGGCACGGGGCGGGTTGACGAGCAGTCTCTCTCTCTCTCTCTCTGTCTCAGTCTCAGTCCACACCACGAGCATGTCCTCTCTGTCCTGCCAGCAGCCTGCACCTGGGACTGAGTGACGGATGAGTGTCATCACTGCAATTGACAGCTCTGCTCGAAGCGGTCATCACCCGTGCTGCCACAGGGGGTTGTGAGCCGTGACACCCCTCTCTATTGTTTTTTTTCCTTCCGGAGGGCCCTGCTTCACTCGAAAACTCACACATGCACAAGCTTTAGATATATTTAGGAAGCTATTTGGGTCAACGCTATATGACATGCTTTTTTAGATAATTTATTTTTGTTTTTATTCTCAACTGAACACTTTCCCACAGACACACACACACACACACTGTCCCCAACCCCTTTCCTTCATCACCTTGTCTAAAACTGAGTGGTAGCCGTCGCCTCACCCCAGCTGTTGGCTATGGCTTTGAACATCGCCTCAATACGAGACACAAAATGGCTCACCCTGGAAGTGTGCCGTCAGTTTCAGAGGGGCACCTGCTCACGCAGCGATGAGGAATGCAAATTTGCCCACCCGCCCAAGAGCTGCCAGGTGGAAAACGGGAGAGTGATCGCCTGCTTTGATTCCCTAAAGGTAAGGGGGGCACCCGGGGAGAGGGAAGACCAGACAGGTACTGATCCAATCCAGTCCATGATGCTAAATGCTAACACAATTTGACCTTTTTGTGTTACTTGATAATGTTTTGGTAATGCAGACTCCCCATGATGTATACAAAGTATAGGTTTTCTTTGGTCTCCTCCTGTTCTTTATCAGTGAGCAACTCTTGCAAATGGCACAGCCCCTTGCCAAGGACAGGCAGTATTTCAATACTCGAGAATAGTTACAAAAGACACATTTGCTAATGCAAGTAGAAGCAGTGTTTTCACTAAACAGCATGCAGTACATTTTTTGTCAACTCTTAGTGGCATGCGGTTTTGTACCACGTGGGCTATGGCTATATTTGGTGCCTGACAGAGGGAGTCTGGTATTCCCATGTAAACATCTCAAGGATCCATTTTGTTTTGGAGACGTTAGACGCTGAGGTTTTCTGTCAGCGGAGTGCTCTCAAATTAGAGTGTGTGTGTCAGCTCTGTGCCTCCGTGCCTCGCTGCCGAGAGTTGTCAAACGGATTTGACCTGTCGGATCAAAGATCAGAGCCCACTCCCGCATGTAGCCAAATCCCACCCCCCAAAGACCCACCCCTTACCCCTCCCTCTGCTGCCACTCTCTGCACTGGCAGGTTTATATGTTTCTCCTCCTCTAATGTTACCGTACCACGTCCATCATTTATACGGGTCACAAACATCTGGTGGGTTCACCGAGACGTCATGAAGACTGCTATTCCTAGAGCAGGCGTACATAAATGTCAGGCCCTCCAGCTCCTCTCAAAGCAACAGCCATAATGAGAGCCTGTCTGTAATGGATGCTAATTTAATTATGCTAAGATCATTTGTTTGAATATGATAGGCCTAATTTCTCCTGTCGGTGGCTAAAAGTTGTCTGTCTGAAACATGGCTGTCTATGAATGCCACACATTTAGAATGTCATTTATGCCCATCTTGTATGTGCTGGGTTTTTTAAGTGTGTGTGTGTGTGTGTGTGTTAAGTCGGGTCCGATTCATCTTTGGCAATTCTTTGAGTTTTTTTTCGCTGCTGACAGCTTCAGTTTGTGTCTGCTGCCTTCAGGTTCAATAGCCTCATTTCATTGTTTCTGACAAAGCTTTGAGGTCAGTGATACCATTTTAGGCTTAGACAGTTTTTTTCCAATCTCAAAGGCTTACAATATTCTGTGTTCAGGGAAAAAAAATATACATAGCCTAGATCACTAAAAATAACAGATTGCAATCACAAATGGAAGAATACACTGAGCTGTATATGTTTTATTTATTTATTTATTTATTTGTTTATTTTGTAATGCGGCATGGAAACCCTGGAAACACAGTTTCACATGACAGTGACAAATGACCAGCAAAACTAGAGCAGGTACCAGCTATCTCTCTGGAACAATGGACTTAAGGCTTAGCTTTCACATTTGCGTAAGCAGCTATCTCAGCTTTTCAAAAGTACCGTCGCCAGCTAGCAGCTCACAGAGCTGCTGTGTTCATCATATACTGCAAATTAGCCAAGGTCACGTGTGGAGGATGGGATCAGATACAAGTAAACTAATAAAGTTGTGTGTTATAATTCATGTTGCAAGATTGTTGCATACTCATAGGAGAGGTTAATATGGGTTTTTTCTTACGCCATGATGATTTTAGAGCGGTGTACGGACTAACCCACAAAACACACATCCCCATGTATTCTGTGCCATGCCTCTCAGCTCAGTCCTCCTTCCCCCAGTTGAACAGCTCTCAGACTGTGCAGCGTTTAAGCTTAACAATTCTGAACTTGTCCCCGAGGCCTGCCTCGTCAACCCTAAAAACCTGTTCTTGCTGTGAGCACTCCGATGTTTTGGCAGGGCAGTCCAGCATTTGTGTGACTCGCGCCCACAGCGAGAATCAGCTGCTTCCTTGGCAGGCACTTGCTTGCACGGTCTCTCCGCCCGAGCCCAGCGTGAACATCACAGAGGTTCCACGCAACGGCCGAATTAGTGTGCCGGGAGCACTAGCAGCGAGATTGATGGAAGCTTTATTACGGCTGCCTGGGGTCATCAAAGCCATTGACGGCTTAATGGGTTAACAGCTGTCTCCAATTGGGATCAATCGGGAGCGAGTTTGACATGAACCATTGGTGCCCTGTCAGGGGGCCTGTGTGCGCAGATAGCAGCCTCTTCAGTGTAGAGGTAACTTTACTCTTTGGTGTACCTCAGCATTTTAGACACATTTTGGCAACTATCAATCTATTGCAAACCAAAGCCAGCTGGGGTCTGTGCGAAGGGACTCAGTCATTCTTACGAGTCTTAATATTAATGGGAGTATGGGACAATGGACATGACATCATTGAGAGACTAGAAAAAAGCAGGCCGACCATATCTTTGATCATTTGAATGGTTCCAAGTTTGAGGCTATTTGTTCCCACTTCCGGGCTACTTGTTAAAACTTCAATTTGAATAGTTTTTGAACATCTAGGAGTAGCCATGCAAAACAGCACCTCCCCTTTTCGTGGATACATTTCAAACACTGTAAGAAATGTGAAGTACTGTTCTTTGTTGATTACTGACTTTTTGCTACTGTAGAACTGAAAGCTGCTTGTAAGGTGAGGCAGAAAATGTATTGTACCACAATCCATGCTAGGTTTGATCCAGACAACTTTTTCTTTTTAGGTCCCCAATCTGAATGTACTGTCAGTGTGTCATATCATGCCCATAACTAAGCTAGCAATGATGATGACAATGATGATGTTTAGACAAACCCTAGCACCTCATCACCATTATCACTTTGCCAGCGGTTGACATCTCACAGCTATGTGGGTCTGAGTTGGGGGTACTACTGCCCACTCTACCTGGAGGTGTCAGTTGCTGATAACACTACATCAGTAGGAACCCCCAGCAAACAGCTCCCCTAGGCATCTGCCCCTCCCAACTCCAGCCCAGCAATCACCAGTTCCCCCAGCTCAATGATCACTGTTGCCTTTCCTCAAGGCTCGACCACGCGACCCGGCGAGGGAAACAAGCGGCCGCATTGACCTGCAGCATCCAAACAAAAGGCCGGCTTGTGTTCTCATTCGGGCTGGCATGCTGCGCATTAGAGGCAAATGAATCTTGTCAGTGGCCCCATTTGTTACGCAGGCAGGGCACGCAGGCTTGCTGCTCTCAGCTTTTGTGCAGCATCCAAGAAGAGTCTTGTGGGTAAGGCCGCTGTGTCCTTCTACAGTGCAGGTGCTCGTTTGTTGTTTGCTGTGTGAGGAAGGGTGGTGTATCCGCAGTACCAGTGGTATAGCGTTGCCCGTGTGTTGTACCCAAACTTGGCTGTGGTGGTCAGATTTGAATTTGTTGTTATTGTTATGAGAAGTAATCATATGAATAGCAAGTGTAGAATCAAGGTCAGTGGTGTGGAGGTGGTTAGGGGTAGTTGAATTAGACAGAGTTTGATTGAATTTGAATCATGGCAATCTGCCAAGACATAAACGTATTGACATCCTTTGTTGCCCATGTTTTGTGTTATCAAATAGCATGAATTCCTGTGTCAGAATGTCATACCAGCATGCTTAAAAGATTGCTGTTCATTAGATGGAAACATGCTTCTTTGTGTGCCATCCTGACTATGCGATTGAAGTACAGCAGGGACAGAGTTAGGCTTTTGGGGGAAGGGAACTCTGAAAATATACAAATGCCAAAGTCATGTGATGATGTCACAGCTTCTGCTAGTGAATGGCCTGTTGTCAGATGTTTTTTTTTCCCTCTTTGTTCCCCTACTTCTCTTTCTCTCTCCACTCCCCCAACCATTCCTTTCTCTGCCTCTTGCTCCTCTAAAACTTGATTGCTGTCTGTTGCTGACACGTCCTCTGTGACTTGCAGTGGTGGCTGCAGTGTTATTGCCTTATCAACAGTGCGCACAACAGTAAAGAAGCCGAGCAAACTGCCGAGCAACAGTCACCCGGGGAGGATCGTCTGTGCTCCCCTTTTGTTATTTGTGTGATGACACATGTTGAAAGACCCTTCGATAGCCCCTCTGGTAACACATATAAACATGCAACCACACCCACACATGCACAGACACACACAAGCACAAAAACACACACACAGAGTCCTGTAAAGTTGGTTGGTTATGAGTAAATCCCAGTTTTAGAATTTCCGTGGTATTGAATTTCCTGATTCCACAATACCTATTGTATATTGGCTGTATTCCACATAATACTATTACAGCTGACGTGGACAAATGCTGCTCATCAATAGGATGTGACAAAGAGCATGTGACTTAAGTGCAAGACATTTGTGTTGGGTTATTGTGTTCCTCTGCTATTTTAGTAACACATGCCGAACTTCAGGGGGTGTTTTCTGGCACCATATCTGTCAGCACAGTAAGGAATCTGTAGTTAAACGTTATCAAAGCTAGGAACAACAAGCTTCTGTAAACAAGGAGAGGTTGTAGGGGTGGGGTAGGGTGGGGGGTAGAGAATCAAAGTGGTCTAGGAACGGGGAGCGCCAAGTGCACAGCGTGCTCTGCTAGACGGGAAGCCTTTGCCGGATTTAAGGCAATTACACAGATCTAGATGGGAATTCAGAGAAAAAGAAGAAAAGAGGCCAAGATCTGAACACTTACAAAACGTCTCCTGGCCACCATCATCATCATCGCAGTCATCATTATACAATACCAATTTCGATGAAGTTGGGACGTTGTGTTAAATGTAAATAAAAAATAAATGCTATAATTCTCAAATCATACAAGCAATATATATGTGTTTGAGAATAGTCCAAGGACAACATATCAGTTATTGAAACTGGATTTTTTTGTTGTTGTATGGAATATTTATAGTCATTTAAACATTTCGGCCAACGTCTCAAAAAAGTTGGGACGGTGTCAGTAAAAGACAGGAAAAGTTGAGCAAGACTAAAGAAAAAACAACGGATTATCATTGTCTGGTAATATTTAAGGTCTACCCTCAACATATAATGTGTGAGTTCCATCTTGTGCTGTTCAAAACTTTCAAAATGAATGACAAATTTGCATGGACAATTTTCCATGTCTTCTGGGTTCATCTCAAATTGTTGAAAGTTGAAATTTTGTCATTCATTTTGCAATAATGTAGTCTTGCATCTTCCAAGCTACAGAGGAGACAAATTATCCATCTTGTTTTAGTGGTAAGTTCAAAAGACAGCATTTATGATGGTATGGGGGTGCAGTAGTGCTTTGGTTATGGTGTGCTTATTCGTCTGGAAAGTGCACAAGATGGCACTCAGACATTCTATTTTGAGAGTAGACCTTAAATGTTACCAGATAATGAGGTCAAACTGCATTCTATACAAAATTCCTACAGTGTGGTTCCATCATTAGGGCAACCAGATGCTAAAATGGCTGGTGCGCTGTCCAGATCTGTCACATTTTAAGCATAATAAAAAGGAAAACATGATGACGAATACACCTAGCAGTTGGGCTGCTAAAATCATGTCAAGGACAAGAAAGAAAGCCCTTTTTTATATAAAATCATCTTGTCAGTTAACATAATTAACTGTTGTTTTTTCTTTAGTCTTACTCAACTTTTCCTGCCTTTTATTGACACCATCCCAACTTTTTTGAGGCACGTTGCTGGCCTAAAATTTCAAATGAGCATAAATATCCCATACAAAAAAAAAAAAATCCAGTTTCAATAACTGATATGTTGTCTTTGAACTATTCTCAAACACATATATTGCTTGTATGATTTGAGAATAATAGCATTTCTTTTTTATTTACATTTAACACAACGTCCCAACTT
Source organism: Coilia nasus (assembly GCA_027475355.1). NCBI lineage: Eukaryota > Metazoa > Chordata > Actinopteri > Clupeiformes > Engraulidae > Coilia > Coilia nasus. The sequence goes on along the minus strand of CM050220.1, from coordinate 32,130,263 downwards.
CATTGGAATTAGGGTTGTAGCCAGGTATTCAGCTGGTATACATTTTCTGTGTTGTACAGCACGGGCTTGCCCTTGCTGACTTGTTTTCATTTCGACTGTCAGCCAGAGAAAATTAAGATGACAGGGTAGTGAGGTGCCCTTTAGCCTGCTCTGGTCTTATCTGGGCTTATCATCAGTCCACAAAGGAGCACTCAGATCAGGGATGCCTGTGTTGTGGTTCTCTTACACCTTTCTTTTCATGGAATAAAACAGATGTCACATGTCTGTCAGCTGTAATTTTGTATTGCCTTAATAAAATCACCTGGGTTTCATATTTTTAGTAATGCGTTCTGAATTTCTTCATTGTGTTCAAATTGTGGGTTTCCCATGAAAGCTGGCACAGCAAGTTTTCAACAGACTGTCTCCGTTACCACACATTTAAAAAAAAAAAAAAGAAATGTCTGTTTTAGGTTTAAACAAGTGTGTGTGCTGTGCATGTGTGTGGTGTGGGGAGGATGAGAGCTTGCAGCCTTCTTTGGGCGTAATCTGCTGGAGGGCCACACCCAGGTCTGAGCAAACACGCCAAAGGGAATGTTGGCCCGGCCCATGGCAGGGGTTCCAGTAGCGGGGTCATTGAAAAAAACAATGAGGAGCGGAGCGAGGCTTAAGCTCTCAGACTACTGCTGGGGAGGCAGAGAGCTTTGATGAGCTCGCCGACTCGCCCATTCCTGACCGGGCCGCCTGCCTGGACCGCGACCTCTCCCTTTCCTGTGCTCTCCCCTCCCCTCCCCTTCCAAACATGCCAGACTTCATTTGGTCCATGTGACTTCCAGTCCTCCAGAGATAAAACAGAAGGTAAACTGAGGGAAGGACAACATGGGATAAGGGAGAGGGAGGAGAAGGAAGAAGAAGGGGCAGGGGTTATGACAAGGTAAATTGGGTGAGTTGTAGGCTTAGCCACTGTGTCCCAGAGCCCAAAAAACCAAACCTTTTTCTTTGTTTTCTTCTGCCATTGTTGACAGTTGAGTTTCTGTTTGTGCCTTTTGTGATGACAGCCACTGATAAGCTAACTGCTGTTACTCATAAGCAAATACACACTACCTGACACACAAGCTGCTTAATACAGATACTCGCCAGGAACTGCATTTGTTTCATTCCTTGGCTGGTGATGCTGTTTTTTGAGCTCCCCGCTTTGTAATCCGCAGCTGTCTGTCTGGTACAGTGGATATGCATTATGTAATTATGTGTGAGATTGTGAGATGAAAAACAGATTTCACCTGGCCTCACAGCAGCAGCATTGCTAGAGATCTGCAGCGGTTAATCCCTGTCTTTCTGCTCATATTGGATTCTGCTTCATTTCCCCTCATTGCATCCAGCCCTCAGGCCAGCTCCTGGAAGACCTAATGGAACCTGAGAAATTAGTGGGAGAAAAACTGGAGCCCCAACAACAGCACCGACTTTAATTTTTTTATTCTTTTGGATCGCATTTAACACTGCAGTACAACCTTGACCTGATAATGCAATGAGTGGTCATAATTCAAGTAGTAAATAATTCACCACTTTAAGTAGTAAAATCCCAAATCATACTCTGCCTGTTGCCATTATCCACAGTATATTTTTAACTGGACATTTTTTGGTGGACTGTCTTACAAAAGACTTGTCAGGTTCCTGGAGAGCCTGTCACTGCACACTTCTGCAGTTCCATCAGCTGATTTTAGCAGCCTTAAGCAGTCAGTTCCCAGTGGCATATCTTAACACACTCTCAGAGGATTTTAAATAGAGCTGACACTCCTCCCCCCTGTTCCAGAACTTTCTGTCTCCACTGCAAACAGAACAAAATTCAACAGAGCTCTCTGTCTTTCTCTCTCTCTCTCTCTCTCTCTCTCTCTCTCTCTCTCTCTCTCTCTCCCTCTTTCTCTCTCTGCATGCGTTCTCTCTCTCCCCCTCTCTCTTTCTCTTTCCTTTTCTGTTTCTCCCCGTTTCCAGTCACAAGGCTGATTACCTCAGGTCCTTATCAATATCGCTCTTCACACTTGCATATAGGTCCAGACACACACACTCACACACAGTCCCTGTTTAACCTTTATGCTTAAGCATTAATGAGGCTCCCTGTCACCCTATGGCCACTAAGAGTTAACCCCCCCACTCCTCACCTCTTCTATCTGAACCCTACTAGCTGCCACTGCCAAGGGCCGTGGGACTCGGCAGGGAAAAAACTGGGAGGCTGCAGCTGGTGCTGCAAAAGTGAGACCACGTAATGAGTGGAGAGAGGATCCCTAATTGGCCCTTTGAAATCAGCAGCCTCGCCTAATTAGGCGGCAACCTTTAAGTCCCTGATAGGCAACGGGCTGGGAAGGGGGACTTGGCAGGGAGGGGAGGGCGTGTAGTGTGGTGTGGTGGTTGCTGGCTGTCTGCAGGTCTGAGTGTCACTGTCATGAATAGCAGGCAGTGTTTGGTGTTGGTCAGCTTCCCGCTCCCTACGCCTGCGTCACTTCCATCAGGAGGCCATGTTGTCAAAGGAGGCACCAGTTAATCATGTGACTACAGCAAAATTTTATGTGCTCCTGCCATGTTGAATTTCTCGAGGAGTTTGGGACAGTAGAGTTGCTTTTGTCTGTGTCCTTCTCTTTCTCACGTTGTGATTTGTCCACAGCTGTACCTTTTTAACTTTCCATTTAAAGTTTTTGGTCAGGTGACTGATTGGTTCCTCTAAAATGTAAAAAGCAACTTGTAGGGCCATGTTCTCACTACATGTCTCCAGCCCCCCAGTATGGTTATTACTGTTGGTGGGGGGAAAAAAGGGGTTCAATGGTGAGAACTCTGAAATATGTCCTCCCTTTTGGTGCCGGGCTAGGCGAAGATAGGCCCGGGCTGTCACTTGAAAGCTCAAGTGTGGGTCGATATGAAGTACTTATTAGTGTAGGCGTACGTAATGTACTAACAGCTCTCGCACAGTGACTGAACTGTGACATTTATGGATTACTTATTTCCAGGTGCCGGAGTGATTGACAACATGAATGGAGTCAATTCCCTCCTTCCTGCTCTGTGAGAGCAGCGATAATAAGCATAATAAAGTAGCTCTTGTGAATGTTTAGCATATTCCCCAGGAAAAAATGAGAGCACTGTTCTTTTTTCCTTCTTTCTTTTTTTCCTTTGTGCTTCAGTGCAAATTGGGGGTGGGTGGGGTCAGGCGGTGTTGTACTGTCGCACAAGTTTGCAGTTGCTAAAGGCCAGCATCACAGAAATGCATAGAAAACCACACTCTGCCATTCTACAGGAGGTAGCAAAAGAACATATGGTGCTTTCACTGTCTCTATACAGCACATGGTCGCTGCAGTGTGTCCATTTTAAAATCCATAAGCTAACAGTATTTTAAAGAATAAATTACACATCTTGTCATAATTACACTTGTGTGGTGACTAGTGCCATTCCCATTACATGCTGTAGAATAAAGCAGTATTTCCAAGATAGCGAAGATCATTTTCTGGGATCTTCATTTTCATAGTCCCTGGTGAATATAAACTGAAACTTGTGACAGTTCAGTATTTCATAAATATATTGCGTTAACGTGCCTATGTTGTTAAGATTTATGTCCAACACTGTGAGCAAGCAGATGCACTGTAAAAATAACCTCTGCAGCAGCCTGGTGTTTTGCACAATAAATCTCAACGTTAACTCCTCATTAAGTGCAAAGCAGGAAGGAGAGCTGTTACTGCAACAATGCAAAGTGCAGATTTTATCATGCTTCTCCAGGCTGTCATTTAGTAAAGAGTGTCTTCACCTAGCCCACTTACTCTGGTCATAGATGAATCCACAGCATATGGCAAAGAAAAGGCACCATGACACATCTAAATGTGATCTGTTGTTGACTTTAAAGCTCTGACCATGGTATATAAAACAAAGCCCACAGCCTGACATGACAGGCAGTGTAATAGTATTTGCAATGGATTATTCAGACGTTGCACATTCCACACACATAGTGTACAGTACATCTGTTTATAGTATATAGTGAGGGGATGTGTGTGTGTGTGTGTGTACTACACTGAGCACTATCTAGAGCTGCAAGTTGTAATAATTATAGGACAATGCATTAAAGGTTTAAAATGAAGTTAATTTTTAGTGTGTTTAAATGTGGTGAAGGTAGTAGATGACCCTCTCAATGTCAGAACACCCAAATCGAACGGAAGCCCTCCACAAGCCGCCCCTCAGCAACTCGCCCCACGTTTGTTTGTTTGTATTGCAGCAGTCACGACTCGCTGGATGTCTTGGGCTGGGGTGTGTTGATGATGCCTGGCAAAGTTGTGGGGGTGAAAGTGAGACCTGCACCCCCCCCTAACCACACCCCCACCATTCAATGGCAGTTGCCTGTATCCCTGAACCAGGGCAACAGGTGGGGTCACTAATTGGCCTCCAGTATACCGTTACAGATCCCCAGCATCCGCCGCCGGATCAGAGGGTCCAATCGCCTGCAGTGAGAGAGAGAGAGAGCGAGAGAGAGAGAGTGTAGCAGGGGCATGTGGGGGTTTATTTAGGGATAGACTCATGGCCTAAGCTTTCTGATGACCTCTCAGAGACCCCAGCTATCCCTATCAGTCTCTCACTCTTGCTGACTCCTGCTTTTAAACCTCCATATCTGTTTACATCTTTCCCTGCTACACTGCTAATTGTCATGGATCCATTTCTCTGTTTTTCTTTCTCTTTCTGTGGTTTCCTTTCCCCCCTCTCTTTTGCTCTTACCCTCTGTATCTCTCTCATTCTCTCTCTCGTTCTTTCTCATGCACACAGATGGACTTATACGCATTCAAATTATACCGAGCAGGCATGTTGCCCTTAAAATGTTACATATAGTTGTAGATTTTCATGCAGCCCCTGTGCCCACATCCTACCAGATTACAAACACAAATACGCATACAACCATAGAAACACACACACACATAGAAACGCACGCACACACATGCAACCAACCGCCCACCCGCATACTGACTGACATCCAGCCACCTACACACTGAAAGACACAGTCCCACAAACATACACTTAAACGCACTCTCTCTCTTTCTCACTCATACACACACACACACACACACACACATCCCCTCAGCTAGGTTGCACAGCCATACTCAGCCCTTTTTTCTGCTTCCTGTCATCCGAAGCCTCTTTAAACTTGTTAATGGAATACCTCAGGGAGTGGTGTGGCCTTTGTAACTGCACCTCTCTATTCTGCAGAACAGAGGAGGGAAGGTTAACAAAGGCCACTGCGTAGCTCAAGAGATGAGAAATGCAAATGACATTTATCCACGTGATGACACTAACTGAATCCAGCTGCAACATCTGTGAAGTGTGTGTGTGTGTATGTATATATATATATAGAGAGAGAGTATAGAGAGAGAGAGAGAAACAGATAGAGAGATGCACACATACACTGTAGTATAGTTTTCATTGCTTCCAAAAAAAATGTCATAAAAATCTAAGCATTGTCTCAGCATAACACTTGCAAAAAATGTAGTGTAGACTAATGCTGTCATTTATTGTTTCTCCCCCACTGTGTCAGACTGTATTGAATATGGGCAGTAATGGCAGTTGACATACACTAGGTATGTGGATTTTGCTAATCACAAGAGAAGCAGTGACAGAATATGTTGGTAACGTAACCTCCTATAGTGGCAGTTGTATCACCTGAGCCACCATTCTGACCTCTAATTAATTGGCCTAAATGGCGCTTTTTCAGGGTCCCTGCACAGACACTAATTAAGGCTGTCACATTGCTGAGAAAAGATAGTTCTGAAATGCACTCAGTCTGTTTCATCATATGTGTTTTGGCCCTGAAAAGGTTGACTAAAGCTCTGCCATTAGACTTTTCTTTTTTTCACCCCCTCATAGCAGCGATTAGTCACATTCACCTAAGCCATGCAATAAAAATGATCCGCACACTGTGATGTTGTTGGAAGACTAAAAACACGCACATAGGTCAATGTGAGCTGTCACTCTGTCTCTCTGCACCTCGTTGTTAAGATAAATACTCTCAAAGGTCACAGAAAGTACATGCAGAAGTGGACTGCTCTTTACCATGTCGTCTCATCATGTCAGCATGTCCCAGCACCCCCTTTCAAGTCAATGGGCGACATAGGAGCTATGTACTCTTACACTGACTCCCATGTTCTGTCGAACTGGGCTACTTGTGGAGTTTGGCTATTGCGCAAGTGTAGTCGACAAAAGTTAGGGTTAGGATAAGCATTAAGGAAGTAGGGTTAGTTGGATAATAGCGTTCTATCTAATTCAGCTAGGGTAGTTCATCTTAAAGCAGCTCACCGGCCATTGAAGGTGAAGCACAATTAAAAATAGTATGCGGTTTTGCTCTTCCATAGCCCTGAGTGGGCTAAAGAGTGCCTAAGCCACACCCCTTCTGGTAGTCTCAATGGGACCTAAGATCGGAAGGATAATGAATGGGAGTCAATGGAGAGATAGAAGTTATTTTCTGGTCCAACTTATGTTATTACACGGATTTCAGATATAATGGTTGTGAATTTAAATGATGACTATCCATATGAACCAAGGCTATTTTTGTTATAGAATTGCTGAGTTATGAATTTGTGAAAATACATAATTATTTTGACTACAAACCAAACTTGTGTAGGTGACTTCACGTCAGGGTTTTTCCCTCCAGATTTGAGCAAATATATTTGTATTCTCATTTAACTGTGACGATGCCGGTGTGTTTTGTACCAGAAGGTCATCACAACAGTAGTACGGGCTGTACCTTCTACCATTTTCCGACTGATCAGAGAAGGAGGAATAAGTGGATAACATTCATCAGGTGAAGTACTTTTCAGGGCTGCACAGCTAGCAGTTTTACGCAAGCTACACAATACCGCTAGCCTTAGTGATGTATATTACGTGAGGGTAGCATTTGTAGTCCACTATGTGGAAAACAAAACCTACCGTAACTTTGGTCTGTGGAAAAACTGTGCTTTCTAGGTGTAAAAAGTCATCGTTTAAATACACAGTCATCAATTGTAAGCTGGAACAGAAAATAACTTTTATCTCTCCATTGACTGCTATTAATTATTTTTCCAATCTTAGGTCCCATGGGGTCTACCAGAAGGGGCGTGACTTAAGCACTCTATTTATGGCTGCCTAAAAATGAATGCATTTCTCCTCTGTCATGTGGAGGTACGCTAGGCTAGATGCTTGTTAACCATGCTGTGAACTGAAAAAGGAAGGCATTGTGTGTGTGAAAGAGTGTGCACAAGCATGTCCTTGTGTGTGTGTGTGAGTGTACGTGTACGTGTGAGAGAGAGAGAGAGAGAGAGAGAGAAAAAGTGTGCATGTGTTTGGGTGTTTAAGCATCTGTGTATGTGTGTGTGTTCGTGTGTGTGTGTGCAAGTGTGTTTGTTTGACTGTTCATGTGTTTCTGTGTGTGTGTATGTGTGTTTGTCAGTGTGTGGTGGAATGCAAGGGCCACCAAGGCCTCTCTCCCCTCCCACGTACTCTCAGCTCCTTGTGCTCCTGATATGTGCAGGGAAAGAGTCGAGATGTGCAGTCCTTCAGAGTGCATCCACGCCCCACCACCTCCATTCCTTCTCATTAGCTCTTCCTTGAATTTACATTGGCCCATTCTGGGAATAAAGACCATAACAAATAAATCAGTGCAGGTTCTCACAGCAAATATAGCTGTGTCAGCTGTGGTATTTGTTCTCATTTGACAGTGACAACTTAAGTGCCATCCCATTTCTAACCCATAGGGTTCAATATGATGTCGGTCCACCTTTTGCAGCTACTGCAGCTTCAACTTTTCTGGGAAGGCTGTCCACAAGTGTGTTTATAGGAATTTTTGACCATTCTTCCAAAAGCGCATTGATGAGGTCACACACTGATGTTGGTCGAGAAGGCCTTGCTCTCAGTCTCCGCTCTAATTCATCCCAAAGGTGTTCTGTCGGGTTGAGGTCAGGACTCTGTGCAGGCCAGTCAAGTTCATCCACACCAGACTCTGTCATCCATGTCTTTATGGACCTTGCTTTGTGCACTGGTGCACAGTCATGTTGGATGTTCCTACAAAGGTTGGGAGCATGGAATTGTCCAAAATGTTTTGGTATCCTGAAGCATTCAAAGATCCTTTCACTGGAACTAAGGGGCCAAGCCCAACTCCTAAAAACCAACCCCACACCATAATTCCTCCTCCACCAAATTTCACACTTGGCACAATGCAGTCTGAAATGTTAACCTGTCATAATCTAACATTCCATCCTTTTTCAGCTTGACACTCATTGCAATGGAACTGAGAAAGAAAAAAAATCATCATGGCCATGTTGTTTTTTTTACCTCACACCTGTTGTTGGACAGCTACTCTATAGCTCAGCTGGTGTTATTGAAAGCAGCAGTGGTCATTTTCCCTATTACATTGTGTTTTTTCCCCTCTAATTTATTTAGCTGCCAGCAAATAACAGCGGAGCCTTTCTCATTCACTCCTGTGCGTATGAATTTTGAATCTTTCTTTAGTAGGCCTACTGTAATTCTGTTGTAGCCTTTTAGCCTAATTGTGTGAGTGGCTAATTTAGGCAGTAGTCTGCACAGGGCTCATCTGAGGGGTCTGAGAGAGACAGAGAGAGCACACACATCTGATGTGCTTCATGTGTTTTATGATCCACTGTGTCCAAAGTGCTTGAAGATGTTCATCCATAACACAGAAATTAAATTTTAAATTCTCGTCTGTGCCACCGCCATTTTGATCTGACTAATGTCATGCTGTTGTAGGTGTTGAAGTTTGTCATTAGTCCATGTGAGATCTTCCTAGCCTGGGTCTGCCCACACTGCCTGCGCCGCTGCATAGAATTTCGTGCAGTCAGTCTGGCCAACCTGTGTTTTCTTGGCTGTTCCTTTGCCTGAAAATCGGCACCAAAGAAAAATGAATGCTACACATACGCCGTTGGAATCAGTGGTCTGATTGGTTGTGGCTCTGTCCGGTCTTATACAGAGGCATTTGAAAGACACCTGTTGATCCCGCCTCTGAGAACTTCCTGTCTATGGGATCTTTGCCAGACCAACCTCTGTGTATGAGCTTGGTGCAACAGCCAAGTTAAGATCTTTCCGGAGAGACGGAGGAAAGTGCATTTGATGTCACAGAGCAGTTGTGAGTGTGTGTGTGTGTGTGTGTGTGTGTGTGTGTGTATGTGTGTGTGTGTGTGTGTGTGTGTACATGTGTGTATGCAGGCACAAGAGAGCGAGACAGAGAGAGTATATGAGTGAGAGTGTACGTGTCTGTATGTGTGTGAGAGAGAGTCTGTGTGTGTTTGTGTGAGAGAGAGACAAAGCGAGAGACAGTGTGCGTGTGTGTGTGTGCATGTGTGTGCGTGTGAGAGAAAGAGACAGAGAGACCGAGTGTGTCCGTGTGCATGAGACATACAGTGTGTGTGCTCATCCAGAGAATCTCAGGTAATCCACAATCCACACACACACACTTAAAAGATGTGTGTGGGTTGGGGGCGTGTGTGTGTGTGGGTGGATTAGTTCAGATCCTCTAGATGACTCCCATGTCTCAGCACTTCACACATGATCAGATTATCATTAATTGGTTCGCAGTGTATCTGGATTACACATGGTCACCCCTGCCCCTCCAGCCGACACCCCTTATCTGTCTGAACTTGCATAGGTGCGTCAGCCTGTCATGACTTACACACATACACAGTGCACACACCTGCCCACCCATTTCTACCAAGACACCCTAAAGTACACACTTCCTTAGAGACCATAAGAATTGAAACACAACTGTCCTACCACAGGACTCCTATGGGCACTTTATTTCCCTCTCTCTTTCTTCACGCCGAAAACCCAATCTGAGAGATTCTTTCTCTTGGTGCTCTGTGCACTTTTAATTTACCAACACACACACACACACACACACACACACACACACACACACACACACACACACACACACACCCCAAGGTGTCGTGTATACTGGCTTTTGTACATGTTGGCACACATTTTCTGTGTGTGTTTATGTTTGTGGAAAGTGACCCAGTGGGGAGCACACCCCAACTGCTGTTATGAGGGTGCTGGGGTGGGGTGCAGTAGGCAGAGATGTGAATGGGTTTATTATGGAGTATGGTATGAGCAGTCTCTCTTTCCTCCTCTTTCTCTGACTCTCCCTCTCTCTCGCTGTCTCTCTATTCTGTCACAGCTCTTTCCTCCTTCTCCTCTTCCACCCCTACCACCTTACCTTCCCCCTTTTAACTCCCTGTAGTGCAAAGCTAGGCTTAAGAGGGTGGGGTGCTGTCTTTGCGTCAAATTAATCTCAAGTGTGTCAGCAGCAGAGGAGCCAGTCCATCTGCAGGATTATTTGGTGTTGAAACAAATGCATTCCTAATTACCTTAGGCAGCGCAAAGAGATCCAGTGGCAGCATGAACACGCTAAGCACACACATACTGTACAGACAGGACTGTAGAAATCAGCCTTTCCACCTTTCTTGGAAATGTGTAAAAAAAATGAGACTACATCAGAGGAAGTAGGTTCAGTTTCTCATTGACCAGGCAGTGGAAATTAGAAGTAGAAATTAAGAACAGAAAAATTTAACTGGTCTGTTTATGAAAATCTCCACCATTAAAGGAATAGTATTTCTCTATTGGCCACTGTCTAGTATCTCTATCAGTATCATCTGTTATCGGAAGGAAAATGAACATTAGAGTATAGCTGTGTAACCAGAGGGGTGGTATAACCATCAGATTTTCCCGTTGGTTACTTACTGTTCATTGTCACTCGTAGCCATCCTGCTTTGCTGGAACTTATTTAAAAAATCAGAAATCACTTGTTTGGAATTTAGTTTATGTCCATGTGAATGATCCCAAGCAGCCTGCGGCAGGCAAATGCCTGCGGCCTTTGCTGATTTCCATCACTGACTCTTACCACAGCAAAACAAAGTCCAACTTTTTTTTTTCAGTACACAGTTTTGAAAACACAGAATCAGCTAGTTCAGTGTGCTTGGCCTTAGCGCTTCACAGTCTCCTGGCATAAGGCACTGCAGCATTTCCGTCAGGGTGAACTGGGAAACCAAGGCGGCCCCTCTTCTCTTTAGTAATTGAATCTCAGCAAGGTGTTTTTTTTTTTCTTCTTAAAAGATGTGTGTTTTTTTTTTTTTACCAAGCCAGCTAAATGTGAAAGTGGGGTGCATGAATGAGCCACTATGGTGCTATAAAGTAGTAGGTAGGGTTACCTTTGGTTCCTGTCCTGGCATGGGATCTCTTGGGTATAATTCGCCCTAGGATGTGCACCTCCCTGGCCTTAAGAGTTGAAGGCGACAGCATCTGAATCACTGTTCTTACCTTGCTGGTGGGCCATTTCCTCATGGATGACAAGCGTCTTATATCAGCAGGTAAACAGAGACTGGAGTACCTCAGGCAGACATCCGAAAGCGGAGCTGGGCTCGGCTTGTCCGAGCATGAAGGGCTTCAATGTCCCAGTTCATCCAGCTTCCCTGTCCCCACCTTTTTCCCATTTAGTCCTTTGTGCAGGAGCTGCTTTTTACTGGCCCTCTTAGTACCAGTGCTGCCTGTCCAGTTGGGGTTTTTGTTGCAGGATGTCTCACTTAGCATGGTCTTGTCTAACTGCACAGTTTGACTTTCTGGCAGCCATTAACACCCTGAGGAAAGCCCCAAAACTACTCAGGATGGATAGACATAAGAGCCCCTTCTCAATTGGTTTTTGGAGGATTTAGATGAACTTGGTGCTTTTGTTACACGGTGGCATTACGAGTAAATTAGTCTCACTACAATGAGTTATTTTAACCCACAGAGGGTTATAGAGGGGGCAGGTCTACAATCTTCTCTTTGGAGAAAATGGCAAAATGAGGCATCTGTTTGGAAGAAAAGAGCACAACAATAATACAAAGAGAGCCCTGAAGCCAGCTTAAATTCTGCCATCTTTTAACTGTAAATGTGAGCCAGAGTGCTAATTCGGCTCACTAATGTGTCGGGAGGAGAGGGGACCAGAGTCGTTTTTCGCAGTGTGTTTCTTTTGACTAGCGGTGTTGGAGGCTTCATTAGATTGTTTGCTGGTCTTTCAGCGCAGCTGACACTTTGAAAACATGGTCATCTGTCTTCGCTATGTTGAATCTCTGATGCCTTTGCACAAACCAGTGTGGACTGTGGTGGTGAACAAAACAATTGGTTGTCCTTTTGAATCGACGACACGCTTGTGGCCTTCTGTCCGTGGATTTGACCTAGACAGCTAAATAAAGATACATCAACGAGCAGAGAGAGCATAACCAAGGGGTGGGGGAGCCCAAGCGAGCAAACAAAAAAAGAGAGGCGCTTTGAAGATTTTTAATGAAGAGCGTGCCAGCCTGCATAGAGCTTACTGGCATTTCAGGAGTCCTCTCTGCTCTGCTTTCTCTTTGACCGGTCAAATAGAGCCCTATTGATGAGAAAATGCAAATGGTGGACGGTCGGCTGCGGCCTCAACTGAAGCACCATTATCCCGCCGCTCTGAGAGTCTTCTCTGTGTGTGTCCGCATGTCACCTACCCACCCACAGGCACGCAGTCAGCACTCCACACGTCCAATGCAGAGCAGAGCCCTGCTCACTCGCTCACTGGCTCACTCGTTCGGGTGGCACAAGAAAGCCCTGTGCAGCCCAGGGAACAGGCAAATGAGAACTTTTTATTTCCTCCTTGTCCATTGCTGCGGGGTGACAGACATCTAACACCTTATCATATTTCTGAGACCACAAGTTAATGAGAAGAAGTTGCTTGTATCGTTTTTTTGCAGGTAGCTTGTATTTTTTTCAAAGGATCTCTGCCCTGTTTCTAGCTAATCTCAGAAGTAGGCCTTTTAAGCTAATTAGCCTCCACTCATTTTCAGAGGGAGGAGGAGAGGGAGGACCATGCATTAATCCAATTAGTCAGTGGTTCAGAGCAATTTTTATGGGGCAGTCAATTGAAGCATGGTCATAATTGTCTCACAACTTTCTTGTAAAACCTTTATTTCCTGGGTGAGAGGCATTAGAATTACATGGGTAATTAATGGATGTGATTGGGGGGGGGGGGGTCTTAGGGGAAAACACTAAGTAGGTTAAGTGAGAATATTCTCAATATGTTTATGAAATTAGAAACATGTATCTGCATACCCCAGTAGTATTGCTTCTAATATGTGGAGCACAGATTGACAGTCATTACTTCCAGGCTTCAGCTGATGAGGTGGGGGCAGTAGTTACCACAGGCTATTTCTATTACAAAATTGGTTAAGGGTTCTTGCAAAATGTAACGCACAGGCTGATAGCATTTTCATGATCTTATTTTCTCTACTTCTTGACCAAGGAAAGACCCTCTGCTTTCTCTGTACAGTGGACTCTCACCCTGACTACGCCCAGCCACTCAGAGTAGGTCAGACCCAGGCAGCAGAGCTGGGCAGGAACAAGGGCATCCACAGGAGAACTCCCTCTGTCAGCACTCCCCAGGGCTCATCCTTTTAATCCTCTTTCATCTTTCCATTTCTCCATTCCCCTGTGCCGTGTCACAGCACAGCGCCTCATGTCTGAGGCTGCCGCTGCGTACCCTTCTGCGCCTGTTTGGAGGACGCGCGTCCCCGCTGTTCTGCATGCCAGGTGGTGTGTGTGGGCTTGACCTTTGCTGTCCAGGCACATCTTCACCACCACGTCTAAATCATTAGGAGTGTTTTACCACGAGATGTTTAATCTCGTTAACATCCATTATACCTTCTCTGCAATTTTTTTTGGAGTGTGTGTATGTGATTTTTTTTTTTTTTTTTAGTGTCCTTATGCAGTAATGGAGTAACTGTGGTCAGAACAAGCCAGTAATGCTGCAGTCTGTTTTAGCAGTTCTTCTTGGCAGAGGACGGCCATGTTTTCCTAGCTGGGTATGACCCAGGGCTTCTAGAGCACAATGACTCAGTGTTGGAGAAGCTGTGTGACCACACGCTGGTGGTCAGGTCACACCACCAGGTTTTCTCCTCAAGGATTTATTAGTGTGTGTGCACGTATGAGCCGTATGACACGGGGCCCATGGTGCTCTTCTGTATGTTACAGCATGTGTGAGAGAGAAAAGACACAGACACAGAGTTTAATTGTTTATTCAGGATATGTATCGTCTTTTGTGTGTGTGTGTGTGTACTGGTGTGTGTGTGTGTGTGTGTGAGAGAGAGGCAGAAAGAGGGAGAGAGAGAGTTTAGAAAAGACTGGGGAGGCAGACAGTTAGAAAAGGGGACGGAGGGGGTTAGAGAGACACTATAAAGAGACACAGAGTGTCACAGTGAAGCTGAGAGGTGCTGTGGGTTTAAAAAGGAAAACATCCATGAGTTGTTTGGTTAGACATGCAGATTTCAGAGCCTTTTTGCTCAAGCGTCTGCAAGAGATTTGGGCAAGTCCAGGAGTCATATGCCATCAGCTTAAAAGCTGTTTTCACAGTTCATTCTCTGCGCACGGCTGTGGCGGTATTACTTCTAGCCAGCTGTGTGATTCAGAAAAGAGAACAGTTTTGTTAAAGGAGGAATGGAAATAGAAAAAAGTCAGCATATTTTCACAAAAACATATTTCCTGACAATGCTGCGTAGGGGTTTTTCCTATGACATAATATGTGCATAATGTGTAATATAGAGTTACATTTCATGATACCTGTCTTAGGTGACTGTCAACACCATCATTTTAATTTCTGTCTGAAGAAACCTCAAAAATAGCCCAGGATTCCAGTTAATAGAACCAACAATATTTGGCCAAGACTCTTAATACTCACTGTAGCAAACCATGTTTTGACATTTCTGTGCTTGTGTATTCCAGTCGCGTTTCAGCAGCTATGATTTTGAGGTAAGGGGTCTGGCTTCTCTTATTTTTTATTGCCTGTGCACAATAGCCAAAACCGGAAGGACGTTTTTAGAAAAAAAGGCATTGTACTAATGCTAAAGTGAATGAAATCAATCACCTTGCCTCCTCAATGACCTACCCTCAAAAGGGAAGCATGGGTGGCTAACCTGATTGCGCTAATAGTCTCTATGCAGACGGCTCTCCCTGTAAGCATTTCATGTATCCCTTGCTAGCTTCCACAGTGCTACGGAGAATATCTTCTTGAGTACAAGAGCCCTGGTCTCCACCAGTCGTGATTTCCTGTTACCACACAGCCTTGTTAATGCATTAGGTATTGTCTAAATCGAAATGTATTGTCACTTTACAGGTATAATGACATTAAAACTGCTTGGTCTACAATGCATTGTAAAAAAGTATTTACAAAGTATTTTAAAAAAGGCATTTGTCACAGCATTTGAAAAGGTTTTAATCAGGTAGCGCTATTCTTCTCCTGTAGAAGAACTAGATAGGATGTGTTTTTGTCTCTGTTCTATTGGAAAGTGGCAGCTATCTGATGGTATTGTCATCTATTCTGGTCCCATCTGTCCCATTTAGATATCGGCAGGCTTGTTTGTACCAAATCTAGTGGGTGAGAGTTTTTTCGCCCCACAAAATGGCAGATTTATGCAGTTGTCCTCATACAAAGAGGACAGTGACAACAACAAACTGTCTAAGACAATAGGATGGTCACAAATAAATGCTGCCATCCTTGTTGGTTGCAGAGCTCAGTCATTCTTAAGTCATTCTTAAATAGAAAACCACATTGGCAGGTTGTTTACGTTCCACTGGACCTGGGCGTAAATATTTTTTTTCTGGCACTTTAAACAGGATAAAAATAACTGTCAGTGAACAATACCAAAACCTGTACCCCTTCTCCCGGGTGGAAGAAACAAAGTAAAATAATTAAATCAGAAAGGAAGGGATAGGGTCAGTATTAAAGTCAGCATATCACACCAGCCCTTCCTACCAACTGTCAAAAGCCAGTGCCAGGTGTTGTGATGAAATTACACAGTTAATTGCTCCGTTAGAAATAAAAAAAATGTGTTTAATGTTTGGAAAAAAATTAATCCATTATTGATAAGACCATGAGTGTCAGCCCAGTCAGCAGTGTCTAGCAGCAGTCGGAGGCTACAACTGTCAGACTATAAAATACATTTGAAATGCATGAAATATTTTCATCCAGTTTGTAAAATGTGTTAGTTTCTGTAATATATAATGCATTTTATGTAACCTGTTTGTTTGCTGGTGAAAGTGTACTGCCAAGCAACTTGAAGTGTGTGGTGGCACAGTTTACATAAGGGGATCAGATTGTATTACTGTCTTATCCAGCTGCCATTCCGATCCAAAGATCATCTCCTTTATGTTTATTACATTACTGGAAGTTGATCAAAGATCATCTCCTTTATGTTTCTTACATTACTGGAAGTTGTATTGTATTGTATTGTGGGGGCGAGGTAGCAGACACACCTACATAATAAAGAAGTACCAAGAGATTATAAAAGATTCAAGTCATGCTCAGGATGTGTATGCATTAGGCCTATTCTTCTGTCACCCTATCATTTGTGATTTTAGACCCTGTCCACACGGCAACGCTCCTGGATTTTTTTCTTTGTGGGTAAAAAAAAAAAAGTCGCGTCCACACGACAACGGAGCAGTAAATATTTATGTCCAGACGGGAACGTTTTCATTGGGTTGTCATTGTGGAACATGTGCTGTCCCTGCTTGAGGTGCATGATCAGAAGCGCAATGATTCACTTTAAACATGTAATGTATGTTGATTTTAGGAATGTGTGTTCTCGTTTAGGTGGGTCGGATGCAGGGACAGTTGCCCTATTTAATTAACATAACATACGAGTGTTTGGGCTGAACTAGCGATGTATACAAAAAAAAAAATCCTGTAGATTAATATCAGAAGGTATCAGAAGGTTGCATTACATCCAGCCGCATACACTGCAGACGATTTATACCATAAAGTATCCCACAACAACCTGTTTGTAAAAGTTTGACGCTGTTGTGAGATGTCACATCATTAAACAGACCCACTTAAGCGATACGGAGCAGAAAATGAAAAAAGTAGAAGGATCTGCAAATAAATTTGACACAACTGTGCAATTATTAGTTTAAAACATGTCATATGTTGATCTTGGCAATGCGTGTTGTTACTGAGGGGAGTTGGAAGCAGCAACAGTTGCTCTTTAATTAATTAAGAATAATGAAAGCCTACAAGAAGTCATTGTTATAGCTTACTAGCCTACTAGCCATACAGCCAGTTTAATGGCAATAGAAACAATTGCATAACAGCCAGCCTACACTGCAAGCTAATCAAATCAGTTTATTCGACAGCAACCCATTTGTAAAAGTTTGAAATTCTTGTTATGAGATGACCAGCGCAAGGTGAAGGGGCGGTGACGTCATCGTTTTCAAAAAGTTGCATTTTACCTGTCCAGATGACAACGCAACGGCGGCGTTGTCAGACTTTTTCACTCTGGAACCCGTTTTCAACAAGTATTTCGCCAGCGCCGTGTGGACGCAAGGCCGAAACGCAAACAAACTTTACCGTTTTGACCTGAAAACGTTGTGTGGATAGGCCCTTAGACTTTTTTAGTTTAACCAGACACTGTTGATACGTTTTAAACCACCTTTGGTTTGACATCATACTGCATGTTCTGGAAAGGCATCTCTGCTGCTAAGCGACTCACCCATTGAGCTGCTCTCCTCCTTGGGTGTCCTGATCGGCCTTGACACCCCTGCTCAGCATTAGCTCAAGCTAGCGCTCCTCTCCTATGTGGTGGCAGGACTGCTGGCCCACAGGGGGGTGTTGATTGGGGCTTCTCAGAGGGCCATCTGTGTCAGTGCAGCACACAGCTGGCTGTGTATATAAAGACAAGTGGAGATTATCTCGGGATGAAGCCCTGTTGTCTACCTACACCATATGATATCATAGACTAGGACTCACGGGTGTTGCATTCTTGTTGCAATAGTTTTTTTTTTTTTTTTTTTGAAGGACATGAGCAGTTTATTCTAGGGCCAGTGAATTCCAAATTACTTCATAATTGTTTCTGATATCTATTAAAATATCTACATCCTACAGTACATCCAAAATATCTAGCTCCTCTCTATTACATTACATTACATTATTTGAGAGTAAAGTCATCCCTCTCTACGTTCAAGAAGCTCTTGAAGACCCTTCTTTTCGGGGAGTACTTCCCTTCCTAACAAAGCTAACCTGAACTTATCAACACTGTCCTGTACCCTTTCTACACTAACTTTGTTACACTCTTGCTTACCCTGTTTCCCTTTGCATATCTCCAGCTTGATTTGTGTCCTCTATTGTAAGTCAGTTTGGATAAAAGTGGGTAAGGATTTTGGATTTTGTGCGGTATAATACTACTCTTCCTCTCTTGCTTAACTGCACCACCCTTGAATTAACTGGCTCGTGTCATTCCTCCTTTCAGTAGTGAGGGTACATCAAGCATTTCATTTACCTAATGATACGATATCTGCCTCTGAAAGTCCACTGACCTCTATGCGCTCTTCCACACTGACCTCCTGGGGCCTATCACGCTTGATATGCTGACTGCACAGATTCCAAGGTGCCTCTGTTAGATGCATTACCCTAGGAAACAAAACCCCTTTTTCTAAATAAAGCCTTACTCTGATGAGGTCAGTTTAGATCTAGATATGACATGTTTGCTTAACTCTGGTTTGAGGAGATGCAAGGTTTGCAGTGAGTAAAATAAATGTTTGATTTATCTGATAAAGTTGGCCGTATGGTTGTATTTATATTCAGTGTTTGTAATACTAAGAGGGTTTATATATTTGGTCTAGAAAATGGCCAAGAACTGATGAAAGATTCTTAAACACGGGGGAGGTGGGAATAACGACAGACATGCACACACACACACACTCACACCCCAGACCAAGGTTCTTTCGAGTCAAAAGTGAATGTAATTGGCTCAAAATCACTGTGGAGATAGTGACCTTCTCAGTGCTGTTTGGATTTCTCAGTAAGTTATTGTTCGTGGTCCACAGCCATCTTTATTCTGCATGCAGGCATTACAATTGAGAAGTCTTCTTCTTCTCTCTCTCTGTCTCTCTCTCTCTGTTTCCTTCTCTCTTTGTTCTGATTTTGTATATCCTCTATCACAAAGTCTCAGACTTAGGATCTCACAAATATTACATTTCTATTTACTTCTCTTATCTCATTCTCTCTCTATTGCCCTCTCTCTTTCTTGCTCTCTTTCTCTTACTTGCTGTCTCTCTATCTATCTCTCTCTGTCGCTTTCACTCCCCCTCTCCTTCTCTGCACTGCCAGTGTTGCAGTTCTCTCTCTTTTGGTGTCAGCACCAGTACCTTCTCCAGTCAGTAACTCATGTCTCGACACCCTGGTCAGTGTTGGCCTAATGCCATGCCTGATGCCTTCTGTCCCAGATACAGCCTGGCTCTCCCTGTTGCCATGTTCCCCTGGTATTTGGGGGGTTTCTCTCCACATTTCAAAGTCAACTAATTGCATTTGTAAATGACGCCACGAGCTCAGGCCAACAACACCACAGGGCCTGGGGTTGAATGCCTCATGTTCAGTTATTTGTATATTTTTACACATACAGATATCTGCGTTATGTTAATCCTTTAATCCCTCTGTGTTCTTTTTTTGCAGGGCCGGTGTACAAGAGAAAACTGCAAGTATCTGCATCCTCCAGCGCA
This sequence comes from Coilia nasus, assembly GCA_027475355.1. NCBI lineage: Eukaryota > Metazoa > Chordata > Actinopteri > Clupeiformes > Engraulidae > Coilia > Coilia nasus. The sequence goes on along the minus strand of CM050220.1, from coordinate 32,110,739 downwards.
CCTGAAGACTCAGTTGGAGATTAACGGGCGGAACAACCTGATCCAGCAAAAGACAGCAGCGGCCATGTTGGCCCAACAGATGCAGTTCATGATTCCAGGCACAACTATGCAGCCCATGGTGTGTTCCTGTATTGTCCTTGTCTTTGGTGTGGCAAGTTATGGTCTAGCACTGTACCTTATTACTCAACACTCTAGAATTTCTGTTCATCTTGGTTAATCAAGCATATATATATATATATATATATAATAATATATAATAATACTGATAGCCTGTCTGTACTTTCAGCTTTCTTTATTGCTTACTTTATTTACGTACTTTATGTTATACTCTATGTTTTAGAATGTCTTGCTTTTTTTCTCCATCTTGGGCAATCATACATATAGATTTTTTCTCTGTTAGCCTGCCTCTGCCATCTCTTCTTCTTTTCAAATTCTGCCAATAGGCCACAATGTCTCTGTCCCCCATGTGAATTCCTAGCTTGTCTTTTCTCCCCTCATTCAGTGTCACTTATCACACTGACATCACATGTTTGTACTTAGCCTACGTTCTCGCTGAGCCAGGGTCTGGGCTCCAATCCCGGCTTGAGCTACGCGCCGTACCTGACGCCCATGAGTCACGGCATGGGCCTGGTACCCACCGAGATGCTACCCAGCACCCCTGTCATTGTCCCCGGCAGCCCACCCGTCAGCGTCCAGAGCTCCTCCTCCACGCAAAAGCTGTTGCGCACCGACAAGCTAGAGGTAACCAATCACAGCACCCTGACAGGGTCATGTGACCAGCCACAAAGTGCTGCTTTGTTATTTTGTCTGTATTTAGTGGTGAGCAGCTGTGGTAAAAGTACTTCAGCCTTTATTTACAGACACGCCCATGTATTTGTTACCTTTTGTAAATTCTGTATATTTTATTGGTGAGGCCTAACCAAATGCTGTTTTTGTTTGTGTTCTTGTTTGTTTGGATGAATGAGTTGGGTGTGGTCGGTGTAGGCCACAGTTGATGTTCTATTGAATGCTGAGTTTAATGTGCTAGCTCATGGTGTACAGCTGATGAAGCCCAAGATTGCCAGTTCTTCATGAAACAAAGGATAGATACGATTGCACTTACATAAAATCTCTCCCCCTAACTATCACCTGTTTGTATGTGTGTCTGTGTGTGGGTCGTTTGTGTGCTTGTTCACTAAGTGCTGTCACTTAGCAACTGAGCGATGTGCGTGATAATGAGAGGCTGTGTTCCTCTGAGGAATGAGGGTCCTCCCACACCAAGCATGACTGTTTACTGAGCTGTTTGTGTCCTGATGCTGTCTGTTCTCCGACTGCCATCTGTGTGTGTGTGTGTGTGTGGGCGTGTGTGTGCATATGCATGCCTGTGTGTGTGTGTGTGTGTGTGTGTGTGTGTGTGTGTGTGTGTGTGTGAGAGAGAGAGAGAGAGAGAGAGATAAAGTGAGAGAGAGATTAAGAGAGACAGGGAGTATGGCAGTTTGTGTGTGTGTGTGTGTGTTGAAAGCACTGCCTGTTTGAACAGTCTATTCACTGTCACCGGCCTTCGTGTATATCCATTAGTGTGTGTATTTTGTATCTTGTGTGATGTGCGTCTTTGTACACGTATTGTATATGTATTCGCTCATCTTTGTATCTACCATAGTTAATTAATTAGGAATTTAATTACCTCTTTACACAAACTAGTCCTTTTTGAACCATACAAAACCTATGTACTTATAAACAAAGGTTTATATTATATTTGTATACTGTCACCACACTACTGCTGTTAAAAGATTTAACATGTAGATAAAACAGAGACTGAGCAGTGCTGTGCTGGCAGCAGTATGTAAGAAAGAACAGCAAAACAGGCCAAATCTCTGAGGGTAGATTTGTTGCAAGGTTTCCCCTCGTCAGTGTGGTTCACCTGAGGTGAGTGCCAGGCACACATCACACAAAAGCTTACAGTGTTCCCTGGTACTTGAGGAATGCCAGGAAACATTCAATGAAGATAGGGGCCAACATCTGTGAACAGGTTTATGGGTCAGGGTAGGTCGCAGTTGGGATTTCAGTTCAGTTGCACATTCCAGGCGTCAGTCTCATTCTAGGCTTTGGGTTCCGGCGTTTTTGTGACCCAGCTGATATTTAACCTTGGGAGCTTTTAATCCTGTCCGTGTGTGTGTGTGTGTGTGTGTGTGTGTGTGTGTTTGTGTGCCTGTATGTGTGTGCATGTTTTTTTGTGATGGTGTGATTTTTTTTTTTTGGTCATGATTTGTGTTTTTTCTTGAACATCGTGTGTGTGCGCGTATGGATGTATGTGTGTGTGTTTGCCTATAGGTGTGTCGCGAGTTTCAACGGGGCAACTGTGCACGGGGCGAGACGGACTGCCGCTTTGCGCACCCGAGCGACAGCCCCATGATCGACACGAGCGACAACACTGTGACTGTGTGCATGGACTACATCAAGAGCCGCTGCTCGCGCGACAAGTGCAAGTACTTCCACCCGCCCACGCACCTCCAGGCGAAGATCAAGGCCGCCCAGCATCAGGCCAACCAGACGGCCGTGGCAGCCCAGGCTGCTGCAGCCGCAGCCATGGTAAGACACACGCGCTTGTGTGCGGCTGCGCACATGCACACACACACACAAACAAACACACACACAAACACAGGATCATGTAGTTAAATGCATATTCATATGCTCAAACAGACATAGAAGCATGATGCCAACGGCACACTTGTACATTTAGACACACTGACAGAAAGACAGAGTGCGCTCACATGGATACATTAAATATGCTCAAACAGACATACAGTACATGTCTGTTTGAGTCCAACTACACACATGCTCAAGTAGAGAAACTGACACTGAGAGGGATTCTCTCATATGGATACATTGAAACACACATTTGCACATGCATGCACACACACACACACACACACATACACACACATGCCCACACAGCCATCAACACGCACTTAAGCCTGAAGTAGAGACATATATGCCCACAGGCGTACTCTTAACACACTCTCCTATCGATAGTTATCTACACAATCGCTTTTACGAGCGCTTTTCAACACTGCCCTCTCTGATGAGTTTAGTAAAATAACCCCAGATATAATGAAGCCAGATAAATATTTGTGTTCAGCTGATTCTCCCTGCAGATGCATAATAATACAAAATGCTAATCACTGTTTCTGAACTAGTACTAATTCACTGAGAACAGCGAGCCTCCAGAAATATGAGCGGTGTTGTGGGTATCAAAGTTTGAGGGATTTAATAATGTAAAACATCAGGGCTCAGCAGATAGCAACAGCAGTGAAACCCATGTAACGCGGCATCGCAACTCGGCTTCACTCCGCTCACAAATCCCAGCTGTTAAGCAGCAGAGTGTTACTGGTGTGTACAGTGGATGTGGTAATTGGTAGTATTTTAAAGAATAAGCAGTCCTATTGCTGGAACCCTTAAACTAACTTTTTTTCCATGCATGACATGCTCTTTTTTCTCTCTCTCTCTCTCTCTCTCTCTCTCTCTCTCTCTCTCTCTCTCTCTCTCTCTCTCTCTCTCTCTCTCTCTCTCTCTCTCTCTCTCTCTTTCTCTCTTTCTTACACACACACATTGAAAAACAGGCTCTTTCATTGTTTTAAAAACATGAGTACAGATGCTGGTCCAAGGAAAGCACATACCAGAAAAGTAACAAAAACAAAAAGTAACTTCTAAAAGCCTGACTCTAATGCATATGTAAAGTGTATGCATGTTGTGTACGCATCCTAGATTAAGCAGAGATTAAATGTATGTATGCATACATACAGGCAGTGAGCTGATCTTATAGACTTCAGCACATCTTAAATACATATAAAAATGTAGAGCACTGCTTTATTATGATGTACATGTAAAAGAAAGTCGTTAATCAATTCATTGGGTTTTGCAAACACAACGTTGTTTGGTATAATTAGCCTCCTCGTCGTCATTTATTATTTTACACCATTGTGTCAGATGACAAGGCTTTTGCATGGCTTTATGCAGACGCCCTTGGCCAGCCCCCTTAAGGACAGCACACTCTCCTTCACTGAGACGAGAGCCGTGAGGCTAATCGCTGTCCCGATTAGTGCAAATTGAATTAGACGAGATGGATGTCAGTGTCATGTCAAACAGACATCCAGGGCTAGGGCCTCGTTTCCTGCTGATGCCAAATGCCATCAAGTAGCATCAGGGTATATTGATGTCAGTGTCGCTGTAAGGCCTGTATTCTCTCTCCTCCTTGTAGTGGTGGAGGGTTTTTTGATTTTTTTAGTTGTTTGTTTCTCAGTCTTTTTCTTGAAAAAAAACGTAGTTTTTGTTGTTGTCGCTTCTACCACAGCTCTGGCTGGCACGCTTTGGCCTCATCAGTTTGCCCCCATTTGCTTTGCTTTTGCTCTTAACCTCACCTGACACCACTCCCCCCTCCCCCTCCTTGCCTGTTTTTCATGCTGTCTGGGTGAAAGGGGGGGCACAAGGACATCAGTGGCTCTACAGCCAAAACAAGGGGAAGGGGAAAAAGGAAGAAAGACAGAGCTCTACATCTGTTGTTTTGTAAATGGTTAGCCCAGATAATCTTTACAGTCCACCATTTCACCTGCAGACAAAACAATATCAGTGTCAAGGTGCAACGTCAGCACACCATAGTGACCTCTGAAAGCATAGACTTCTTCATAGGCCCATAAAGTCATTAAGATTTATTATAGAGAGAGAGAGAGAGAGAGAAATAGAGAAAGATAATCCAACATGCCCTTGAGGTGAGCTTAGTATGTTGAATGCTATTCTTATCTCCACAATATAATGTATATTATGTTTGCTTTATACACCATTGTTACATAACAGAACAGAGACCCAGAAATGTTGATTACTTCCCAACAGTAAATTTTTTTTTAAAATAAATAACAGGTTTATCTGGGCAGAATCACGTTCTTTAACAGGTTGCCATTAAATGGTCTGGCCAAACATTCACCTATGACAGTCTGACGCATGTCTTTTGTAGCTGTTTATTTCAGCTTAGTCCTCTTAGTTATTCAAATATTTGTAATGTTTCCCTTTTAAAGGTACGTGTTCTAAAGCATTTTCTTTAAGGGTGGATATATTATGAACTGTAAATCTATGTCGCCTTTCTTTGTTAGTATGCACCACTTCTATTTTAGGATACTTGTGTTTGCATGGCCTCACCAACGCCTTGGCCTACTCATTTCATGTGCATAATGTTTTAACTTTCCTTTCTTTGTCATTCTTGTTTGAATATTTTGTCTTGGATTATTTGCCATTGCATTTTTTTCTACAGTATGAAAAATGATCTACATTTACATATTATTTGTTTTGTGTTATTGTCTGTTATATCATATTTTTCCCTATATTTCCAACATCAATCAACTCCAATAACCTGTCGAAACACCTGCAAATTATTATTATTTGAAACCAATACAGAAAGTGAACAGGAAACAAAGTAAAATCAACGATACAAAGAACACAGAACACTTCATACATTGGCGAGAACAGCGGGAATGTGTCTCCTCTAGTTTCAGCTTGTCTGAATGCAGCTGAACACAAGTTACACTACTTCAGAGGATTGCTCAGTTTTCCCCCTTTTCCTTTTTTATCCCATACTGTGGGCTAGTGCTTCAGTCCAAAGCAAATTACGTCAGATAAAGATTTTTCTCAGGACAGTGAAATGCCACAGCTTTTTACGATGAATGCAGAAAACATTAGCACCCGTGTTAAAAGAACATTCTATTTTTCCAAGACCTGCTTTGATGTCTGTAGCATGCATTTTGTTTGGATTATAGTATTCTTTGCAAAGCTCAGTGGTGCTTCAAATGGATAAAAGGAGGAAGAAGTTTTTAAATGCTGATTTGACCTCTTCTGAGAAACTGAGTTAAAGTGGTGTGCTCATTGACAAGTATTTTGAAACTTTGCCAGACTTTCCTCTTTCTTACGTTTGCAGTCTTGCAGCAGGTATTGACAGCTACCAGTCAAAAGTCCCTGAAATTATGTGAAATAGGTTATTGGAGCAAGCTTCTCTCTTTTTTCCTCCACAAACTAAACAATCCAAAACATCCTGCTATTTGCCTATTTTATCGAGCTTTCATAATGTGTCAGAAAAATTAAAATAGATGAAAGGGTCAGGTCACATTCTGTGTAACTGCTTTTGAAAACTCAAAAGAAATGTTATTCTCACATTAAGAGTCTGCACCCACAAGGCTGAAGTCAGCTTCCATTCTTCACCACCCAAACTCACTCCACCCCACCACACCTCCCAAACAAACAATTAAAAAAGCGGATTTATGGAATGCCTTCGCATTCATGTCTGTTTAGCCCATATGGTATCCTCATATTTGTTACGCACATTTACTATAAGTATACAGTGGTAGACACTTGCTAACGTTCAAGTTCCTTTAAGCTTTACTGAACTAACGAAATTCAGTGTCGTTAGAGTGTTGAATATACATGTACATTTAAAAGTCTTAATTTCTTATGCTTTTTTAACATGGGTACAGTAGATGCTTTTTGCTTTCATACTAATTCAAAACTTAGCAATGTTTCTTGAAAAGCAGTTTTTTTGTTTATGTGCATGCCTATTGTTTTCTGTATGTGGTATATTGCATTCAGATTATTTTTGTTTTTGTTTTTCCTTCTCACCTACCCACAATGCAATGCTGTCCCCATGATGCACCTCTGCTTGCTGTTACCTGTATGTTAATACGCTTGAATCCCATTGGCCCACTGCCATCATGTGCTCGCTGCCTGCTATTAAAAGACTCAGTCGACTGCCAAAGCAATGAAGCGACCCCTCGAGGCAACTGTAGATCTGGTACTTTCACCTTTCACCTTTTGCTTTGCATGTAGCTTTTTTAATGTACTGTAGCCACTCACAGAATTTAATTTGGTTTCTTTTCTTCCATAGTTAATCTGTAAAGAGTCACCCAGTAATTCTCTGGTTTTGCCTTAGCCAAGTTGCATAGTACTCTATGTCAAGTCAAAACTCACTATGAGTTAAGACATTCTTGACAATCAACAAACAATCATTTGATTACAATAGACATTAAAAAGTGCCTTGCTGATTATTGTGTGTAGTTTGCCATCGTCCAGTGATTGATATGGTCAGAAAATCTGTGAATCATTTTGATATTGTCATGTAAATGTCTGTATATTTGTTTGTGTGCATGCATGTATATGACAGATCAACAGTGTTAGGTGTACCAGTAGGGGTGGGTGTGTATGTGTTTGTGTCTGTGTCTGTTAGCTTTATTAGAGGGATACAGAGAGTAAGAGAAAGAAAAGGAAAGGTAGAGAAGATATGCGTGGGTCTTAGAGGTCTCATCTCTGTTATCCCTCTTTGTTTGTCACCGCAGGCCTTCCCCCATAGTGTGCTGCAGCCCCTACCAAAGAGACCAGCCTTGGAGAAGAGCAACGGGGCCAGCACCCTCTTCAACCCCAGCATCTTGCACTACCAGCAGGCCTTGGCTAATGCACAGCTTCAGCAACCTGCCGCCACTTTTTTTCCCACAGGTATGCTCTCCTAAACGAGCAAACACACTCTCACACATACACACACTCTCTCTCCCACACACACAAACACACAGATCAAATCATCAGATCGAAGTCTTTCATATGACCACTGGCTTTTGTGTTAGATTTACTTCATTCTAATGGTCTTTTTTAAACGCTTGTGCATGCTTTGTAACTAATCCCTAAGAGCACTGATTTGATTCACAGCCTGTGATGAAGCTTGGCAACACACAGAGATCACTATTGCAATTCCTTTTACCTCTGTTTCTACTTCACAAGGAAATACAGTAATGTGCAAAAGTTTTAGGCAGGTGTGAAAAAAATGCTTTAAAAGAAACTTTGGAGCTTGCTCCAAACATCTTGAAGAACTAACCACAAATCTTCTGTGGATGTAGGCTTCCTGACATATACAACCACTTTGGTGTACTTGGTTGATCATACACCTGCCTATAATCCTGCAAAATCCCTGACTCTGTATGTACCCCTTTGTGTGTATTGATGCTGGTTTGAAGGCACTTGCGTAAATCTTACACAGTACTGTATCTTTTTAGCCATCAACATGTTTACTGTTAAAACACCCATGAGGCTGAAAGGACTTCATGGTCATAAGTTGTTTTTTGATAAGTTTTAGGCAGGTGCAACCAACGTGTACATACACAGAGGTACACAAAGTCAGGGCTTGTGCAGGATTATAGTCAGGTCAACAAATTACACCAAATTGGTTGTATATGTCAGGAAGCCTACATCCACAGAAGATCTGTGGTTAGTTCTTCAAGATGTTTGGTGCAAGCTACCAGCCGAGTTCCTTCAAAAACTGTATGCAAGCATACCTAGAAGAATTGATGCTCTGTTGAAGGCAAAGGGTGGTCACACCAAATATTGATTTGATTTAGATTTCTCATTTGTTCATTCACTGCATTTTGATGATTGATGAACATAAATGATTAACACTTCCATTTTTTAAGGCATTCCTAGTTGACAGCTTTTTTAACCCTGCCTAAAACATTACTGTACATTCAGGATTGATAGTCAGTTGTGTTCTGAAGCATTGACTCACACTCAAGCAGCAGATTCAGTACAGTAAAGAGCCCCAGCCCTCCACCATACATACCCTCCCCACCACCACCACTACCACATACACACTCTCCCCAGATACACACTCCCCAATGATTTGTCAGTGAGGCAGCATCAGCTCTCTTTAGTAAGGAATTCTGCCTGCAGTATATCAGCCTGCTGTCATTTCTGCACACACTCTCAACGTAAGGCTGGCTGGCACTCCCCTCAAACTTTGATACTCATCTATGCGCCCTTGCAGATAAAGACAGGAATCGGTGCCAGGTGTTAGGCAAGGCAGAGCCCTCAGTGCCTTGATCAGCATGGTTAAACCTCCAGTAATAACATGCTGGATGAAGGGTCATATTGCTGTATAATTACTAGGTATGCACTTTGGCTTTTAACGCCCACTTATAAAGTACCAGGTCTGCCATTGCATACCTTTTTGTAGAGCATGTACAAATGTCTCTCCTGATGAGAAAAGTGAGCATATCATCATCCTTGATTTATTTTATTAGAGGAAAGTGCATAAAAAATAGCCTGAGAATTTAAACCTTCTTGCAAAAGTATTTCCATGTTTTACCCAACATAGCGTAGTTTTTAGTAGTTGCTGACTGTTCCATCACTTAGTCACAGTTTACCGTGTGGTCTAGCGAATAGTTAACTCAGCCTCAATGCAGCTTTCCATTAAATGAAAATTTTCCATTCCATAAAATTTTCACTGATCTGCAGCAACCTGCCTGTGTCTGTCCTTTCGCCCTACAGTTCAGTTCCCTGCTGTAATTTCCTCATTCTCTGAACTGCACTGTACAACGCCATACATCCCTGTACTTAGCCCTGGTCTCATAGTCTCCCCTCACCACTTAGTGTCATGGCATGGCTTACTGTGACGTTTGTGTCCAATGTCATACCTCATGCTGAAAAATAAAACACATTATCCCACCACTGCTTTGCTGACATCAAGCCATCTCCTGTGTGTTCTTAAAGGAGAAATTCGGTGTAAAATGAAAATTGGCATGTTAAAACATCATACTGAGTTGGTATGTTTGCTGAGGAGCAAAATTGAGTTAGCCTGTTGCATTCAGAACTTAACTATTTTTTACCGTTTGTCCCAGAAGGCTAACAATGGAAGTGGTAGGTGCCTTTAGACGAAGCATGAAGATTACGCTATTATAAAACCATTAAAACAGCTCAAAGAAACTCCACACTCCATCGGTAGTACAACAAAGGCCCTGGCATTCAAAACAAGGCACTGAGAACTTTCTACATGTACACAACGTTTATTTAAAAAATTGTTCTTACATGCAGTAGTTTGCAGTTGTTTCTCGTCACCGCCATGATGAAAGTCCAAACAAGTCGATTGTACTACCTCTCCTCCTATTCTTCCTGCTGGTTCGTGTTCGTCAATCGACTCGTGCAGACTTTTATCATGGCAGCGACGAGAAACTACAGCAAGGTACTGCCTGTCAAAACTGTTGTGTACACTTACAAAGTTCTCAGTGCCTTGTTTTGAATGTTGTGGGCTTTGCTGTGCTGCTGATGGAGTGTGGAGTTTCTTCGAGCTGTTTCAATGGTTTAATAATAGTGTAATCGTCATGCTTTGTCTAAGGGCACCTACCACTTCCATTGTTAGCCTTCTGGGACAAACGGTAAAAAAAAGTTCTGAATGCAACAGGCTAACTAAATTTTGCTCCTCAGAAAACATACCAACTCAGTATGATGTTTTAACATGCCAATTTTCCTTTTACACCGAATTTCTCCTTTAAAGGAACCTCTTACTCACTGACTCAAATTACTGGTATGGCCATGTGTACCTTAACACAGCCACCAGAGCAAAGTAACCCGAATGCAAAAGAAAAAAATGTATAAAGCAAAAAAAAAAAGAAAAAGAAAAGATTTGTGTGTCTGCATGCTGATTATTGACTCTCTGGCTGTCTGTCTGTCTATCTCTCTCCCCTCTCCCTGTCTCTCTTTCTAACGGGTTTTTCTGCCTTCCCTCATTAACCCTCCTGTCCACTCCACACTGCATGGCGCACAGGTTCAGTCTTGTGCATGACTCCTGCTAGCAGCATTGGTAGGTGCTTTTCCTTTCTCTCTCTTGGTTTATTTTTTTTCTTGCACCATTTCACTAGTGAGTAAAAGTTGCCTGGGGTGGGTTACCGACCCTGGCAACGGGGCAGAGGAGCTATGGGGTTTGCCTAAGGTAATTTAACTAAGATGATGAATGGCCGTGTTTAATAGTAGCGTTGAAGTCAACTGATGGGGGGGTGAGAGGGCTTAGGTTTGCCTTTATATATGTGCATGTGCATTGCAGTGTTTTCCCCACTTAAGGGAAGCCATTCACTGCACATTTTAAACTCATCTGTACAGGGTAATCAGCTATGAGAAGCCATTGTAAAAGTTATGTGATTTCCACATATGGCGTAATAGTTACTATGATGTTGATAAACATGCTGAGTATGAGTTCCTTTCAGCTTTTTACTTTAAATATAACCATTTCTGTGTATGCGACCACAACACTAACGTGCAAGCTGGTGTTAGATATTGTGTTTTTGTTGTGCGCTGTTGATTAGGAAATTTGATCAGTTTCCGAGAGAGGTAACCCCAATGTAGCCATCAGCAGAATGCTGTCAACACTGTGTGGAGTAATAGTGTTGTTAAGCATTGGGCATCCCACTTAACTGTGCAGCAAAATTGGCAGGAGGCAGCGCTTATTCTGCCAGCTTCTCTGGAAAAAAACTGATTGTGGTGATAAAATTTCCTTATTTGTGATTGTAATCAGCTTTTTTCCTTCTTTTTTTGTTATTTTTCTCCCATGCTTTTTGCTTTGCATCATGATCGCATGCCATCTGCTGGTCTAACCCAATGATGGCTTGCTGCTCTGTAATATTTACCATATTTAAACAAAAATAAATAAATTAATTAACCGACCCCCCCCCAACCTCTCAAAAAAAAAACTGTTGCCATGGTTACCATAATGCTCCACCTACCTGTTCATTGCTTCCATGGTTCCCCTCCTGAAAAAAGTCCCCATGATGTACAGTGCTACGCCTGCTACTGTCTCTGCAGCAACAACTCCTGCCACAAGTGTCCACTACGCAGCAACAGCACCAGCCAATCAGGTTTGCTCCTTTTAAAAGCTTTCTTTCATAAATCCCCGAGCTCCAAATAAGCACTCCCCGGCACTACAAATTGAATTGCAAGCGAGCCCTTGGTCTCCATGGTGATTGCTGACCTGTTCCACATGCGCCATCCCAGTGTTAGCGTAGCTAACTCATACACATTCATTTTGTGTGTTAATGGATTGGAGAAAAAAAATGAAAGTGTGTTCTGTAATTGGCCCAACACAAAAGTGCTTATTAAGAGCTCACCCAGTAGTTGTGTTGCAATATTTCCTTCTTTTGTTTTTGTTTTTGATTTTTTGCATGTCTAAGTTTTTTTATGTCAAGTTGTCCTTCATCTGCAGTAGGAAGTATAACTGTAAACTGCAGTTTAAATTGGGAGAAAGGACTATTCCAACCAAACCTATCTTTATCTCTATGTTCTCATATTCTCTGTCCCACACACACGCAAACACACCCCCACATTTCCAGGGTTTACACATCTATTCCCCTCCATTTGATTGGTAGAATTTGTCTTTGTCACTGTCGCCCATATCTGATGCAGTTTTTGGGTTGAGGGTTGGGAGGGGTCGCTCATGTGCAGCGTGGAGAAGGAAAGGGTTCCCGAAGCAGAGCACTCAAGGAAACAGTCAATACCATCAGCCCGCAGTGCTGCTATTAGTGAACCCAGAAGCAGGAAGGACGCTGCCTGGTCTGCCCTTCCGGAAAGGACTAAAAATGGCGCTCAGTCCTGCGGATAGATAGCAGGGCCATCACTGCTCTGCCTGCCGCAGAGGACAGGGAGGAGCAGGGCCGGGAAAAGGGCTCGTGGTGGTGTGAGTGAGGGGGTGTGGTGATGTAGGTAGTCGCTGGTAGACCATGCCATTGCAATGCCTAAGCCAGCGACAAGATGTCTGACAAGCTCCTGGCTATTTACTCATTAACCTGTTTTATGCTGATGAACTGCGCCTTACATTTTTACTTTCCACATTGCCTTTCCTGCCACTTAACTCTAAGGTGAGGGGAACATTTCCTGATGTTTACCCAAGAGCACTTCTTTTGTTGTTGTTTCCCCCCCCCTCCTTGGTCCAGTTACCTGAGATCTGATTAGATCATCAAATGGCGTAACCATATGTGCCAGAGTGCCAATAAGCATTCACTTCAGCCAAGCCCTCAACTTTGTTACTATCCATGACTAAATCACTAGCTGGGTGTGTCTGCATCAATGATTACGCTGGAATGTTATGTGATGGGATCTGATAAGAGTTAACAACCAGCCGTGTCCTAGACACATACTTGCCTATTTTTTCCACATAAACGGGGTCATGTAGGGAGAATGGCCAGCACTTCTCCAAACCATTAAGCATCGCCTTTTCCTGAAGGAGGCTTTGTGCTTCCTGTTGATGTCAAAGCAGCAGTGGGCCGTCGCGCTGCTGCAGTCATTTGGCCCTGACAGGAAAGTGGCACCATCTTCGATGCTGAGGTTCATTTCTCTTCGTCAGGGTTTCGAATCCTCTGATACACCACATAATGGTCATTTCTGTGTAAGTATTTATACACAAACTGTCACTCTTTGGCCACATCCACAAAAAAGGTATAGAAGGAAAGAAAATAACAAACAGATGCAGGTGCTAAAAACACTAAAGTCAATGGTTTAATGTCAAGTGAACCTATTTTTCTGACATTTATACCACACCTGTGTTGATTTTTCTATTCAAATGAATGTACTTATGAAAGCAGTAAGTGTAAAATAAAGAAAAGCAAATGGCTATGGCATCCATATTACTATTTTAAATGTTTAAGTCCTTAGTGGTACAAAAAAGCTTTACAAAAATATTCATTTTAAGTGTTATTCCTCTTGTTGCTTTGCTGTTTATAGATTTAGCAGTTAGACAGAGGTTGGCTATATATGGTCGAGAGGTAATTCAGCTGTAATAGATTTTAAACATGGAAACTTGATATTTATCTTGGCTTAGTTTAAGTGAGCCATTTATTTATTTATTTGACAATTCATCATTACCAGAGTAAACATGTAAAAGTATCAATTTATTGAATTTAGGTCAAGTTACCCCTAGCTCTACTTAATACTTTGTAAAATATACAGCCCATCAACCCCCTTAGCCAGAAATATTATTCCAACATCATTTTAACCTCTAATAGGGCCTCAACATTGAATGTCCACTTCTTTACATCGTGTGCCATCGTAGTAGTGTGCCAGTGGCTGAGTTCAGTCTTACATTTGTGCTGAATCAGACCCTGACCCCAGCCCTGACAGCCTGCTCTGTCATAGTGAGGGTGACATGGCATGTTGCTCGCATCTCTCGACAGCACTGGACATAATATTTGCAACAAGACCACGCCAAGCTTATTGCCTTTTCTTTCACGCCACCACCATCCTCCCTCCTCCCCGGTGATGTCTAGACGGCCAATCCCAGACGGGCAGACGGCTGATGCCATCACCAGCCATGCCACAAGCCCCCACTGGCAGCTGAGTCACCGCTCTTGCAAATAATTTAGCGCCCGGGTTTAATTATGCACAGAGAGAGGGGGAGGGAGAAAAAGAACTGGGTGCCGCTCTGGTTTTCTGTGAATCTGTCACACAGGAGGCACAAACAAGCCCCTCGCCCACCCGTCTACTGTCTCACCCACTGTGCCGCACCACACTCCTATCCTGTGCACAGCACCCCAGATACAGGACGTCTGCCAGCATAGTGATGCAGTGCCACCACCACTTATTGTGGAGATCACACCGCCCTCTCTCGTGCGTTGAGGACAGCTAAATAATGTTTTTTTTGCTTTTAAAAAGATAAGAGATTAAAGCTCAGCTGTTGTCCTTTCACGCCAGCCATTTTAGTCACAAGGCCTTGTTGTGATTGCGTCTCAATGCAGCACTAGTTCATGACTCAAAGTATACAGACAGATTTTTGAGAAAGGATGGACTATTCTATTCCTACCTTGAGGGCTGTGCTGTGATATTGCCCCCAACTGGCTGAAAAGGATACCTACATGCCTCACACATAGTACAAGATAGAATGGAGAGGAATCAAGTTTTTTTTAATTGACATCATACAGACGACATATCTCTGTTACCAAAAAACAGACAAATTCTTCTTGTGGTCTGGAGCTAGTTGCCAAATTTCCTTAATTTCGCCAGTATTTCTTTCATTTATCCTTACCCCTGAAAACCTGCATAACAGCCACTGCCTGTCACTTTGCCTGATGTGAGTTCAACCCAAGTAACTCAAGTGATTTAACCATTCTCTCACATCTTTGATTTAAGTGTTGTTCTGGGTATTCTGCATGCACACCTCTCCTGGCTTCATGCAGCCTGATTTCACAGGCATAGCTGTCCTGCTACTTGGTCGCCCCCCTGTGGTCACCAGCCACCACTACATAACCACTCATCATCACCTTTACTGCACCATCATCAGCAGCCTCGCTTCGTTCTTTCAGCTGGCTCCACATGCTTCTTGTGTGTATTTTGTCATTTAGCTCAGTTTTAGGTACTCATTTTTGGCTTATTTAGCCACAGCCTTCTGACACAAGTTGGGAATTGGCTGAGATATTGAAGGGGAATGACTCTCCTGTGCCCCACATGCATTTTCACACACTGTACATCCAAGAGGTTTAAACAGCCATCTGCAAAGTTTTTTATTCTTTTCTCCCAGACACATTCATTCACCAAAACGTAGTCTATGCTCCATGAGTTTCACCAGTCATCGTTTCATCTTTATATCTTTTTAAAAAAAATGTTACATGCAGTAAGTGTGCGTGTCTGTGTGTGTGTGTGTGTGTGTGTGGTTGACTATTACAAGCCAGTACATGGACTAATCCAGCTGCTCTTTTGTGTCCCTGTAACAGATCATCCTGAAGTAGACCACAGGAGGGGAGTTCTGTGTCAAGAAGCTGCACTACGAAGCCCAAAACAGTCCATCTGTAAATACTACTACTCCACACCAATAGACCTACAGCAGCTTGCATGTTAAAACTATACCAACTACCAATCAAAAAACTACATACTTACACCATGTCAAGTGCTGATGCTATATGTACAGTGTAAATGTACGGTTAGGAAAGAAAAAAATCTACGTAAAGACATTGAAATGATACAATTGGACTATGGCAAAGAAGAGTAGGAGGAAACAAATATGTACAGCACATGCGTTCTCGATGCGAAAGCAATGATTTTATTTAAATGATTGTTCCGTCGTCAGGTAACGTGAATCCTTTTCATATTTGTTTTGATCTGAAAATCAAACACCGCACAAAAGCTCATCATAGGGAAAAAAAATTATAAAATATGTCTTATTTGCACTTTTCTAAAAGATAATAGTGCTTACTATTAAGTGCTTATTTGTTTTGAATGGGAATTGTCACAGAAAAGTCCCTCAAAAGCATGTCTTAGAAACTCACCGATTGGCTTGCCTACAGTACTCCCGGCATGAGGGATTGCTTGATTTGTCTACCCCCTCCTTTATTTTACTTTAATTTGTGACAACCACAAACATGAATGTTAAAGGGGAGACCAGCTGTAGTTTTTTTTTTTTTTTATCTTTTCTGGCGACCAGCTGTACTTCTTGTATTCTCTGACAAGAATGTGCTCCCCTTGCCAAACCTCATGGACAACAGCATCTCTCTCCCATTGTGTCTCCAGACCTGCTTGACAGACCTCAACAGTGAGAAGATTAGCAGTCATCTTTAACCCAGACACTACTCAATATGAACAAGAAACAAACAATGAAAGAAACATGCACACTGGCTACCGATGTGCCATAATCGAGTCTGTCTGAGACATTGAAAAAGGACTATGTTTTTTTTTTTTCTCTGTTTTCTTCCTCCGTTTTCTTTGTGTAATTTGGGGACAGAAGGATTATTTGTGTGTTTGTGTGGGAAGTTGCGTTTGTATGTGCAAATGTTTCTGTGTCTCTGTGTGTGTGTTAAGGAGGGAGACACTGTACGTGTGTGTGTGTGTACATGTGCATCTGTGTTCATAGAAAGCAAAAGTAAGTATAAATAAGAGAAAAAAAAACACTGGCCACTGGCGACTTGACTGTGGCCACTTGTTTGTGCCAAGGGCTTATACCAAGCTGGTAAGCTGCTGAGATATACACATACAGACACACACGTGCACACACACACAAGCTGGAGGAGACATCGGGGGGTGGGGGGTTCCTTCCTTTTGGTCTTTGGTCAGGCTAAAGGACTTTCTGTGTGGAGAGCTATCTGTGACTGACTACTACCAGTGTGCTCTCAACTGGAATCCTTTTTTATTTTAACAGTAGAGAAGTGCCTAAGCAAATAATCTTTTACACAACAGACATCTTGAGATGCTGATGTCTGGAAGGGGTGGGTGGGGGCCTTCACAAACACACAATGCACGCGCACACACACATTTTGGAGTTGTGAGTCCCCAAATAGTTTTAAAGTTTTAATTAAAAAAAAAAAAAAAAATGGTTTAAACATTTCATGCACAAACAACGTTTATGTCTGTTTTACCATGTTAACATTTATACTTCTCACCAGAAAGTAACTGTGGACATTTTGGGCAGAATGTTTAGTAATTGTTTGATAATGTATTATTTGTTTGTAGTATTGTTTATTTTTGTAGTTTATACTGGAAACAAAAAAGTAATTGATTGGGAAACGAGAAATGTAATGTGTCATAACACATTGTCTGTAATATGTATATATAAGCGTGTATTCATTGTCATTTCAATATTCTCTCAGTGAGCACCTTGGGTGTAACACCAATGACAACTATCAAGATCGTCTCTTAAGTGAGTGATTATCACCAGGGCCTGCGTGTCTGTTTTTAAATGCCATGGTGTAGTCCTACTCAATGTCAAATCAATGTCCATTTTATTATCTTCTATATTTTACTATTTCTCTATGACAGAGTGTATTTTGCTCTACAGCAGTAGAATGGATGAGGAAGAACACACAGCCTTCTATTTCCCTTTTTCTCTCGCGTGTGTGGTTGCATTTGTTGGGGTGTGCGGGAAAGTGTGTATGTGTTTGTTTGGGTAAAGGGTATGTGAGGATGTCTTGCATGCATGCATGTGTAAGCAATGTGCACATGCTTGTGCACATGTTGGTGTGTTTAAAGAAAAAAAAAATCTAATCAGAATCATGATGTATATTCATGGTGCTTTGATGAACACAGACAATCCACAGACTTCTTTGGTTCCACAAGATTAAGGCACTGGTCTTATTCTTTCTTTTCTTTTTCTCTTTGATTTAAGTTTCTTCACAAAAGTTACAGTTTTAATGTAATTTTTGATGTGGGAAGTCATTTAAATATATTTTAATTTCATTTATTTTGTTAGTTTTTTTTGTTAAATAATAGTTCTAGAACAATGTTGTAACCTATATTTTAAAATGAATGTAATTTATTAAGCTATGCTTGCCTCTGCATGCTTGGTCCCTCGACTGACTCCCAGTGAAAACCATGTTTTGGTCAGTAGGAGCAGGGAGAGGGGGCGAGGAGGGCGAGGCCTGTGGCTATCCAATAGCCATCAACTCTGTCCGACTTCCTCTCATCCTTTCAGCAACAGAGGACAACGCATTGCAGTGAAAACAAAGCTTTGGAATTGCTTGTATTATGTAAAACAAACAATGAAAACAAAAATATATAAAAAAACAAAAATGTTTATTGTATAGGTAACATTTTACCAAAAATATAGAAAAAAATACTTTACACTGTAGTATAATAGTTATTTCATAACAATATTAAGTTGTTGCTGTGGCAACCTAAAGTTGCAATGACTAAAGTTCGGTATTTTTGTAAATGTTTGTTATTTCAGTTTTTTAGAACACAGTACAACATTAGATTGTAATGCAGATATGGGAACATTTCCAGTTATGTTGAGATTGTACGCCATCTTTCTTTCAGTAGGATTTATCAGACTCTGTGTCAGTGTAACTTTTAAAATATGATAGGAAGTACTTGCCAATTGTATTTAGTGTGAAATAACTTAAGAAATTAGCTCACCAAACAATATAGTTGAGCCATGATTTATCTAGCTGTTCCCCATTTTTACATGACTGACTAAAAGGAACTCCTGGCTTTGTCAAATGAGCCAGTGACAGTAGGCCTATTTATAGCCTATTTATAGAGTTAAATAAATATTGCACTTTGTTCCCATGTAAAGAAATAACAAACAAACAAAAAAAAACACTGAGTATGGTATGGCAACATTACAATATCGAGCAGGTTATTCTTGTTTATTGCTACCCGTGACAACATAGAATATAATATTCAAGAAGCATCTTGCATGACATCATCACATTAAATTAGTGGTTAATTTTTCTTAAAATGACAGTAATAACAATAGAAGATGTAATAATGATATATTGAATGTTTGTCGTAATACTAAAAAGTATATATAGAGAGAGAGATATTATTTTACAATGAATATGCTCATTATACACAATTCTGCAAGCCCCAGTTTGGGATGTGCTACATCCAAATTTAAATAAAAATGTTCTGACAAGTACAACTTTAGCTAAGACAGACTGATGGTGTAAGATTAAAAAAGAAACACTTTCTGGTCAGTTTGATTGACTGAGCAGACAAAGCTTATCCAAACACCTTGCCTTACCTTAAGTCCACTGTTCTTAAGATTTTATATTTAACAGCTCTTAAATGTAAAAGGTTGAATTGAACCATTCTTTTGTTGTTATTTTTTAGGGGAGGGATGGTTGGGGTGAAGGAAAAAAAGAAACATGTTTTGTTGTGAGGCCAAAATAATTAACTGATTTAAGAGATTCATAGTTTCAAGTTGAGTTTCCTTTTTATTTGTTAAGACTTCATCAAGAATTTGGTGGCCCTTTCGTGCCATAATTGGTTTTAACTGAGGGGCGTTTATGTTACTTGATTTTAACCATTAAATGCAGTTGCCCATCTGTGTCACAAAACAAAGACAAGTAAACAGAATGACAACAAAACCAACTCTTTGGATAACAATACTTTTTTGTGTAACCATTTCAAAAACCATTATTTGTGCAGATATATTATGTGCTATTTTATGTTCTATAGTCAAATGTTTTTGGTTCAAGTTAAATAGTGTAAAATTTATTGAAACAAATAAAAATATAAGGATTTCATTGGTCTTGTGTGGTCTTTTTTATGACAGAATGGCTTACTGAGAGGAGTTAAGTGTTAAAGAACATGAATGATCTGCATTTACTTGTGGAGATGGAATACAAATCTTCGAAAGGCCCTTCCGCATGTTCAACAAATCAGCTGATTAGTTTAAGTACCACAGCCATCCGGGCAGGTAGGTTAAGTAAAGGGTGGTTGGCTTGGTATGACGATTTTAAGGGCCAGCGTTGACAGGGGGCCCTTTGAAGACACCAATATTTACTAAAACAGGAGGCCCAAAATGTTTTTTTTTTTTTAAAGGGCCCCAAATTTGTAGTGGTGCCCCTTAGTGACATCATCTGATACAGGTACACAAGTAGAACCAATAAATAGTAGGACTTACATTTTCTTTAGCCTGTTTCCCATCTCTGTTGGTATAATGCATGAGAAGTGTCTGGTGACCGATCACAGTCAGGCTGTGTATAGGTATTCATAGACTAGAGTACCCTTTTGTGGTGTTAGTTGGTGCTTGCAGAGTGAAAGACAAATGATCAGTGTCTGGCTTTCATTGGGGTGCACTAGATTTTAAGGAGTTTATTTTTCCCTTGCCCTAATGCTGCCAACAAATTTCCCCAGATAGTCAGATGGCTGTTCACAGCTGCTGTTCTAGCAACAGCTAAACAGAAATAACATCACTGATGTTTACATTCAAAGATGTTTACATTCTGCTTGGTAATATTCTTGAAGCATCCTTGAATTTGTGAGAGAGTTTTTCTTTGCAATCATTTCCTATACTGATTATTATTGTTGATTAATCTAAAACGGCTTATGCCAGCTATAGATTCATACAGTTTTTATACCTTTTATCTCAGCAGCAACACACAGCCAAATATGGTTGATGTCACACACTTTCCCATATGATGTAGCACTATGGTCAGGCCTGCTTGGAGAGATGGGTGGACCCATGAAAAGATCCACTTAATGGGCCCCCCTCCCCCTCAAAAACATTTTTTTTTTTTCAATTGACTGGGCCCCCCTGACAGCTGGGCCCCAGAAAACTTTCATGTTTATCCCCCCTTATGGGCGGGCCTGACTATGGTGGCCATGAATACAACTCAGCTTTTTTATGACAGAATAAAAGTAGTACTGCATGTATAGCTAAGCCTTTTGCACTGGGGTAACTGAGTTCTCACTCAAAGTTCTCACGAAGTCCTCACTTTAAGCATCAGAGTTCAGAGAATCATATCAAAGCATACTTTGCTAGTGCAGGTTTATGTTTTTGTTTTGTTCACTTATATGTTAAAGAAGTAAATCACTAACTTAGTCTGTAGTAACGGAGAACGCCTGCAACAGCAGCGTGCTCAGGTTGGCGCTATCCATTTCAGGTAGCAGTACAAGGTTACCATAGAAACAGCATCCAGGATTATACTTTCCCCTCCTCCTTGGCCACATTTCTGAGCAACAGCTTGTACTGGTTACAGCTCAGAGGATGTCAGCATCTCATCCACATTGGCAAGAGACTTTTAAAATGGAAATCCAACCCACTGAAATTACACTGCCCCTGACCATACCAGAACAGTGGGTAAGGCCTACAGCAAAAGCCTATTGGAGTTCATATTATGGAATCTCATTTCCACCAGTAAAAGAAAAAAAATGGTTACAATAATTCAAAATTATAAGATAAAAAAAAAGACAAAATTGTGAGACAGAAAGTTGTCTAATAGAAAGTCATAATTAGATATAAAGACATATAAAAGTCCACAAGAGTTACCTCCATAAAGCAGTCAAAATCGCATATAGCCTTCAACAGTGATAGGTAAACTTACCTTTAAAACACTTTAGGCCAAGATGATGTTCTTTCCACAAAAGTGAAACATGCACACTTCCTTTTTTTATATAATTTTGCCTTCTTAATCATAATTTCGACTTTGTATCTCCTATGATCTCTTTTCACTTTTTTATCTAATAATTTCAACATTTTGACTTTCTATTTCAGAATTATGGCTTTCTACCTCAGAATTTTACATTTTATGTCATAATTATGAATTTCTATCACATAATTATGACTTCTTCTATCTCGTAACTTAACACAAGATTTGTTTTCTTTTTCTATCGGAAATTGCCTTCCATATTTTATCATATACATCTATTGAAGAGAAAAATACCCATGCTCCAGACTATCCAACAACAGTCTGTGATCATAGTCTGTGATCCAATTCGATGGTACGGAAGCCGAGTGGAGACTTTATGGTTACGCGTCAGTGTGGGTCTCCACCCGACTGTATGGCGACCGCGGATGTAGTCGTTGGTGAGAGGCGGGCGAGAAGGACCTGAAGATGCGGAGTACACGGAGAACTGTTTATTTTTGTCGACTTTAGGTGGAAGACTGTATTTAACCAGCGTATGGCCAATGCTAAAACGTTGTATGGTTCACCGAATTGAAAGAGAAGGGGAGCTTGTGAGGTGCCAGCAAGTTTATGTCTTAATTTTAGCCCAGTGTGGTTTGGCTTTGTGAATTAAATTACGTTTGTCAGTCTGTCATGCTGATGTACTGTTCATTTTTCTGTGCATGGCCGTACAGTGTAGTTTTGCATCTGACAAACTGCTCTCCGTATCAGGTCTTCCGGTAGCCAGTTTCTGCAATGAAGTCCAGCCGATGCCGACGAATCTTTATTTTCTGCAGCTGAGCAATTGCTATGGTGTAAGCAGCCATGCTCGAGCCTCTACTGTGCCATTATAAGATGGAATGCAAGTTTTGCGTTGCACTGCGACACGCTATTCAGTTTTATTCATGCCCGCGGTTGCTCGCTGGCTGTTAGCGTTTGCTCTTTTAATTTGACATTAAAGGCACCGACGGAGCGATGCGTGAGTACAAAGTCGTGGTCCTGGGGAGCGGTGGAGTCGGAAAGTCCGCTCTGACCGTACAGTTTGTCACCGGAACCTTCATCGAGAAGTACGACCCGACAATCGAGGATTTTTACCGCAAGGAGATAGAGGTGGATTCCTCCCCCTCTGTGCTTGAGATCCTTGACACAGCTGGAACAGAGCAGTTTGCCTCTATGCGGGACCTCTACATCAAGAACGGCCAGGGCTTCATACTGGTCTACAGCCTCGTGAACCAGCAGAGCTTCCAAGACATCAAGCCAATGAGAGATCAGATAATCAGAGTGAAAAGGTGAGTGGACGACAAGGTGTGTCAAGGCACTTATCTCACCAATAGCCTACTGTAGGCTACTGCTGACAAACTATACTGTGCTAATGTAAGCATGGTGTTGCAGTGTTTCCAATGTTAGTGCACTGGTGGTTCGTGGGTAAGACTGTATCCCAGGGAAATAAATAAAAAATAACTTAATGGAAAGCACCTTCCTTCAAGTAAATCAGTGAGCATCATGAACAGCAGTCCAAGACCCAGTCCATGTACTTGGTGTGTGTGTGTGTGTGTGTGTGTGTGTGTGTTGGGGGGGGGGGGGGTTCTTGTGTGCAGATGTACTAAGTGGTAGGTGGGGGTTCTTGTGTTCTTCACAATTATTGTAATAGAGAGGCAAGCCTCTCTTTCTGAGCTCCTGAGCGCTTCATTAGAACCATTTTCCCCAGCATGCACTTTCATGAGTCGCAAGAGCCCAAGTCATATGTTCCACATGTGCATCCAGATGTGCACTGCTTGCGGTTCACCTGAATGTGTCTGTTCAGCATCCATTGTTTTTTTCCACTAAGCTGTTTGGTGTCCAGCTGAAGAATGTGAATGTCTCAGAAGAACACTATCAGCTCCAGATCCTTTTACCATTTACCGACAGCACCGAACAAGGCCTGATGGTTTTTCCCGTGTTGTGAGTTTTTCTTTTTTTTGTTTGTGTGTGTTTTTCTCTGTGTGAGGTCTTAAATGAGGCATTTCCAGGGTCTGGCATCTGGAGTTGCCTGGCCGACAGACATGACAAGTTCTCATGGAGAGAGGATCACGTCACCATTGCGTGGTGTCCTCATTCCTTGCAGGCCGAAGCCTGGAAGTGCTCATTCTAACTCACAGTGCCCCATCCCCCCTTCCACTGGCTCTGTAATCGTGGGTGTTGTGAACTGTATGTGGGTACTTGACAAATAAGGGTGAAACACTATTTTTTTTTTTTACTCTCCAATCTTTGCACAAAATGTATGAAATTATAATGTCCAAAAGCTTAAGTTTTTGTAACTTTTAGTGGTTTATAGGATTTCCCCTTCTTTTTGCTATTTTCTAAGCCTTTTACATGGCCACTGATGGAAAATGTCCTGCGGTGTGACATCACACTACTGTAAAGATAAAATTAACTAAAATTATTGATTTCAACTGCAGATCACATATGTTAAAGTTTAAGAGGCCCTTTATAAAAATCATTATTGAAATTCAACATACACTTACTTTTCAGAGCTTTTTTTCAGTTCCACTCTTTACTTGCACCTTCTTTTCTCAGTCACTCGCATCAAAATATTTTATAACATGAAAAAAAAATCACTGCACTGTTTTGTTTTTCTTGTAATAGTTAAATTATACAATGTTTTAAAAGCTACATGATGATAAAAACGAACGAACTTACTAATAGGCATTTAATTGCATTTAAAGTCTTGTCACACCACATGACATTCCGTCACACCACATGACGCAATGAGGCACAGTTTACACACAAGTGACAGTTCACACACAAATTCTTCACTCTGAGGTTATCTTAAGTATGTTGAGTATTGCACTGAACTAAAAACATCTGTGAAAAGTAGGGGTGTGCAAAAAATATCGTAATATATCGTATCGCAATATATCATATCGCAATACACTGTATCGTTTTAAACATCAATATCGTGATACTAATTTTCACAATATACTATATCAATTTCTGACTCCAATCCTACGCACTTTATGTTTTCCTGTTATATTGAGTTCAGTAACTCTGAGTTATGTTGATTTAATTAAGTTTTGGTAAGATGTGACACTATCTAGATTGTAAACAGCAACTGATAATTTAGCTCTATTTTGACATTTTCACTGAACAATATAAAATATCGCAATATACCCAGTATCGCAATGTATTGTGATAGAATCGTATCGTGGTATATGTATCGTGATACGTATCATATCGTGTCCTTGCCAATACCCACCCCTAGTGAAAAGTGAATGCAATGAAGTTAGTTTTTTATTAAAACCCAAGGTCAACACAACTTGAAAAACACCACAATAGATTCATCATAAACTGATAAAGTTTCCATTTTTATCGTTTGTCAAGAACTGACAATGACTGACATGAAAGTCATGAAGAAGACATTAGAGATAGTTCATGTTGAAATGATTTTGGAAATTACAGGTTAAACATGAGCCAGTCCAGGTCAGCTAATTTTGCAGCTCTCCCATAGGGATCATAGCCTGGCTATCGTGACTTGTCAATGCTCTGAGAGCATTGGTCTGGCCAAGCTGTGTTGTAAACCCATTTCTCAGAAGGCGGGCTTAACCCACCTCTTTCAAATGCCTGTGTTTGCTACTGGACGAAGCTTCAACCAATCACACCCTCATGTCCTCTGATGTATACAGTACGTAGCGAAAGAAACTGCTTGATCCAAAGAAAAAGTAGTAGTAATCTGTAGTCATATAGCAATGGCGTTAAAGGATTTTTGTCAGACTTGTGAGGTGAACATGAGAGTGGCTGGTGTTGGTCATTCAATATTGATATTCGAAAAAACGAATCAGTGCGATCAAAGGCGACATGACCAACAACAGCGTCCGCGCAAAGCTCAATGGACTTGGCTACCAGCGGGGCTAACTTTTAAATTAAACTTTTACCGAAGCCGGTCGGTAGCATTGCAAAAACGTCCTTTACCGCAACAAATGCTTCAAGGGCTGCCCTTTGCTCTATTTTCAGAGAGAACTTCCCTTTGAATTTGTCCAAAACAGCAGCTACAGCTGCATTGAAATCTTACAGTTGCTCCACGTTCGCCATGTAGACAGTGACTGAGATAGATTTCCGGTCGCCAAACTACTGCATCATTGCCTTTTGAAATGCTCGATTTTCCCCCTATCTGAGGACTGAGCAGAAATGGTTTAGATAGGCAGCTTGGCCAGACTGACTTGCTCGCGGAATGTAAATGCAGCGCCACAGGCAGTATGGGCACACCCAGGCTATAGGGCTCAGGCTCCGAAATTGCCCCAACCATGTCACTTTGGGAGTAGTAAATGCAGTCATCCTTCTCAGGCCACTGGAAAGCATTTTTATCTCCACGTTGAACCATACATTTACCTTTCTTTTCTTGATATCTGTTAATAAAACAAAACACTGTTACACATAATCAAGGCAAGTTGTATTGTCTGACTATTAAAGGAGAAGTTTGGTGTAAATCAAACAATAGCCCTGTTTGAGGTCAACAAGTGCTGTCAGTAGGATAAAGACAGAAAAATTGATACAGCATACACCACTGATACAGCATACTGAACGAAGACATGGGGCATAACTTTCAATTTCGTTTCGTTATGCATTCAGTAAACATTAGTCATTGGTCTGTTATTTGGTCTATGTTGCATGAAATTTTCACGTTCTTTCATCTGGACATCATAAAGTGAACAACAGGGCTATTGATTAATTCACACCAGATGTCTCTTTTTATCAGATTCAAACTCCCTTACTAGCTCCCTTTCCCTATATCAATTTCTTTACTTTCTTCTTCTCTCGCTAAGGATCTCCTCACGCCTGGCTTCATCCTGATTTATCCCCTCCCGGTACCATTTTGTCCTTTCTTTGCTCATTTCTAAAAAACTATTTTTATTTATAAAATATTTTTATTCATAAAATATTAGTGATTGTTGGCCATCTATATAGAATAAACATGGATGCAAATACTTCATACATTTAGAAAAAAAGAAAATAACAGGTAAAGATCTAGCAATACGTTGCATAAAACATGTCACACTGCAGGACATGAATGTCACACCACAGGACATTAACAGCATTGTGGCCAATTTAATCCCTTTCTATACATGACTGACCTTGGAGCTAGCATGCTAACTTAATAATGATATTGTTTATAACTTTGATATGTGATTTTTTTTTAAAAACAAACTTTTTTCCTTCAATTAGAGCCGTCACACCACAGGACATCATAAATGGACCCAAACATTGTCTAACATAAACATCAAAAACTGTGCAAATATAAAGAGATTAATACTCACCTTTTAACTTTCACAGCAGTCTCTAATGACTGACTTACTTCCTGGTAGGGGGCTGTACTGAAGACCCCTATAGTTGTCCATGCAACTGCCCGCTCAAAAATTTAATTTGCATGTCACGCCGCAGGACTGCATTTATGTTACAAGATTTAACTTGCTGTAAATATTGCTGTAAAATGTTTTTTCATGTTAAAAATGTTTTTTTAATAAGTTAATAATTGTAAAATTATGCCAAAGCTTTTATGAATTATTCTAAATGTTGCTGGTTTATTTTATTGCTGTTAATATTTCATGTCGCATTCATGTTACAGTCACACCGCAGGACATTTGGCATAAAAACCTTTAAATAAATATGAAGAAAAAAATAGTTTTTTATTCCAAACTAAATGTGCTGTAATATACTGTAATTTGCCTTATTTACATTTTATTTAAATAATAAAAAACAAATTTTGATAGGTATATGCACCATGTTACATTAAAATCACACGTCATGTCAAGTACCCATGTGTGGATCTATAAATGGACAAAAAGATATAGTACAGCATAATATGGTTAAATGTTACAGTACAGTTGTGTAGAAGCCCTATAGGATGGTATAAAATATTACAGTGTATACGGTACATTTAGTGTAGTGATAGCAGTGTGGGTGTGTGTGTGTGTGTGTGAGAGAGAGAGAGAGAGAGAGAGAGAATGTGTGTAGCCTATGTGTGCATTGTATGTGTGCATGTGTGACGAGTTGACTTTTGTAGTATCACCCTACTGGTTCCGCACAGCATCAGACAGCCAGTTAGATCACAAAGCTGTTATTGGCAAGCTGAAATCATACAGAGGGCATGGTGGGTGGGAAATATTTCTTATATGTTATTTACACATGTGCAAAGACCAGAAATGAATGAATCTAATGTAAGTGCGGTCATACAAGCAGGGGTGAGAAAAACAACAATAATCAACCTCTCGTCATTCATTTTGACATACATTGAATTGCAGGTAGTTATGAATTCCATTCAAATGCCTGAGATGCTTTTTGTTTCTAGTGTGTATGTGTGAGAGTGTGAATACCTCTCAGTGGATATGGCTACTATAAGGCACAAATAAAATCAGTACAAAACTAGAAAAGCACTCAGAGTGGGCAGACCTTGGCCAGGGCAGCTCAGATCACCATCAAAATATAATCACTTTTAAGTTAAAACATTTTGACCTACCCTAAACATTTAATCAAAATCCATTAATAACTTTTTGAGTTATGTTGCTAACTAACAAACGGGGATGGTTACATAACATCCGTTGGCAAAGGTAACAACTGGATTGACCTCTTACTGTGTGTTCAAATCAGAAGCGACCAAAGCAACCAGGTCGCCGAGGTCGCTGAAGAAGCTTCACTGCTGAATTCGCCTTGTTCGCTCATGACGTATCATCTGGAATGTTGGATTTATCCAAAAAACTTTGGATTTAGCTCAGTAATTAACGGACGTTGGTAAATCCGTATTCTGGTTGGTTTTCGCCGAACCGCGTAGCTAACTTTTAACTTCTCTTTCTCGCTTTGGTCGCCCAGTTCGCTTCGCTGCCGGCGAATTGGCTCTGGTCACCCAATTCGCTGACTCTCCATAGAGAAATAATGACTTGTGTCCCTCTGGTCGCTTCTGATGTGAACACACAGTTACGCCGGGTGTCCAGCAAGCGAAGCGAACTCCATACCGTAGAACCCCTATTCTATTCTATGGGACGCGACCGACCGTTAATTCCGCTTCTGCAAAGAATTGTGGGTAGGTGGCGCGGCCAACTCGAGGGGTCTGGCCAAGGGGGTAGGAATATATCCGGAAGTTGAAGCACCCATGGGGAAATCTCAACCCGGAAAATGACCAATAGCATGTAGCATTCCGTTGACTTCCATTCATTTTAGCGTCACTTTGAAATCAAACAACTTTACATGAGAAGCCATCCGTACCTTGATATTGGCATTGTTGTAAACCGGAGAGGGCACAGCAAAACATATTTGCTTCTATCGGAAATCTGTCATGTTATTGCCTTGTAAGAAACGTTTATCTGAAATTATGCTAAAAATGACGCCATAAATCATGCGACGGCTAGTGAGTTTCTGTCGCACAGGAGAAAATTTACCGTACTGGTTGGATAACAAGCTGTTGCCACAGTCATGCTCGTTTACTTTTCTATTCATGTTGGGGCAACATTTACATCACTATTTCCCGAAAAATAAGCGTAGAACTTGGTATTTGTTTGTAAGCAGAATCGCTATCTTTATGGATTTTACTATTCGATGCAAGTGAATTGAGAAAGACTGCTAAGCTAAGCTACACGCTATAGCTTGTAGTTTACATGCTAACTAGCTAGCTCCCTTGACATGCTGGCTTGCAAGACTGCCTGGAACCAAAGTTAGTTGACGAAGAATCAAGTCCGCACATACAATATTAGCCCCCCATTCCACTAAGTGATTGCAGCTATAACGGTAGAAGAATACTTATTAAGAAAATTATCGTACGCTGTATGATTTGTGATTGAGCATCTACCACTCAATTTATAGTATTTGGGTTCGCTGGCCGACGTGACCATACGTCACCCCGCGCTTGCGCAGTTGCCTGGTGACCAATTAAAAATCTCAAAATCGTGCTTCAACGGCTCCCATTGAAAACCACGCCATCCCTCAGTCCATTCTCTTCTACTGTCTATGGGTCTGGCGCAACCAAAAGTTCAACCATGCCGAACTTTATGCAAATGAACGTGTCCAACACGGGGCGGCTAGCCAATAGCAGATCAACAGTGTATAAACCAGGTATGATGTAGGACAATGATTGCAGTACATTTCACGGTCAACTCACTGTCAAAATGAATGACGAGAGGTTGATTATTGTCGTTTTTCTCACCCCTGCTTGTATGGCCGCACCCTTACATTAGATTCATATTTCTGGTCTTTGCACATGTGTAAATAACATATAAGAAATATTTGCCGCCCTTCCATGACCGTGGACCTAATCAGAACTACACACACCCAAGTGTCCGAAGGGGAGGGGGGGATGCGGAGAGACGGAATTCACTTCACTTGCTAGTGGACACGGGGCGTTACTGTACGTACAGATCAGGAGCGACCAAAGCGAACAGGTCACTGAAGAAGCTTCACTGTAGAATTCACTTTGTTTGCTCATGATGTATCATTTGGAATGTTGGATTTAGCTCAGTAATTAACAGATGTTGGTAAATCTATGATTGGTTTGATCTATGATTCTGATTGGTTTTCGTCAAACCGTGTCATAGCTCATACCGTAAAAGTAAACTGACTTTTAACTGCTGTTTTTCGCTCTGGTCGCCCAATTTGCTTCGCTGTCGGCGAATTCACTTTGTTCGCCCAATTTGCCGACTCTCCATAGAGAAATAATGACTTCCCTCGCTCTGGTCGCTTCTGATGTGATCACAGCTTTACATGATCATATAAAAGTAACTCACTGTACTTGTATATAATAGACTCGGATCTACATCTCACCATGTCATGTCCATTTACTGTGTGGTCTAGCCTACTGGTTAGCCACCTAACCGGAACCAGAACCAGATAACAAAACCAAGCTTCTGATAAAAACATACAACATTATAAACATAAGGAAATACAAAATTAATATATTACCTGAAATCATATAGAGGGCATGGTGGAATGGCGTGTATAGTTACAAGGTCTAGAAAACGTGGGCAGAAGGCGATTAGCATGCTAGTCTGTTTAGTTAAGTAAGGAGTGGTCAAACTATTAATATGCATATAACGAAATAATTTCAAAATAATCAAAAATAAAACCAGCATACTTTACCATTATACACTATACCATGCTATACTATAATAGACTAAACTCTACTAGACTGGACTATGCCATAAGATAAGGTTTTAATATTTGTTTCATGTTTGCCTTTAATGTCAGCTATGTACTGACTCTGCAATTTCTTAAGCATACTAATGTGAAAACTAAAGTTCCTGTTACCTGATTAATATGTTCTCAGAAGTTCTTCAGTGTAGGCTACTTCATCAAGCACAAAAATTGTGCTGAGAGGTTAAGAACCGCCACTCAGGAATTGTGGAATAGTAGAGCATATGCATATGTGGAGTGCTGAGTGATGTGTGTGTGTGTGTGCGCGTGTGCATTGTGTGCATGGCAGGGCTGGTAAAAGACAGTAAAGTCCTCAGGCAGATGTAGGTGATCTCTAGGTGTGTGTGTGTGTGTGTGTGTGTCTCACGTATAGAACAAATAGCCTGGATTTACTGCTGAGGCAGCAAACAGTAAATGCGCCACGCTGAGTTTTGCCCACTCACCAAAACGTAATGGGATTTCATTTAGTCTTGAGCCAGAGAAACATCAGGGCTGCATTAGCCCACTATAACCTAAAGCCACCAAGCGTTCTTGGCAGCGATGTCATGGGAAAGGGAAGTGCAGGGGGATCCAAGTCTGAGGTCATCTGTGCTTAGATTCCAGCCTGTCAGTAAACCCCTCTCCCCTCCTCCACCATCACTAATCTGCCACGCAAAGCCAAAAGGCAGTAACTACATATTTTGTGTAAACTGAGTTTAGACTGGAAGTTGACTTTATAACACCTCTTTTGTCTTGTAACTAAGAGATTCATCTTGCTTCTTCCTATTAAGAAAGCAAAAAAGCATCACCACCATTATACCTGCAGCATGTTTCACTGAGCAGTATAATTATTTTAAAGGTATTTTTCTCAGGTTCAACGTTCACATAGTTACTGCACTTTTCCTTTGTAGGGCAGTACAGGCCCCTGCACAGAAAGGAGGAAGAAGAAAGAGTGCCAGTACTTCTTTGGATTGTCCCGCATCACTCACATTACCAATGTTTTTAAAGCTTTGAATAAAATGGCTCACTGTTAATACATATCTGTAAGTTTATAAATGATTTAGTATGTATGTATAAAGCACTGATGATGTGGTAATGCATTTCTTGGCATACAACATTTACAATCTGCCATATATAGTAAGGTCATGAAAGACAAATCGTGCATCTTTAAGAGATGAGCAAGATTAAGTGCTACTTTTTACCAATAAACGCACAACAAGCTAGTAAAACAGCCACCCTGATGAAGTTTAGAGATGTTGCGGAGCACTATTTTGGTTGTACATCGGATGTGACCTGAGGATGGCAAGCTAAAATAGACATATCTCCTACTGTAGGCCATGGTAGTAGGCTGAAAATATTTGAGCTGTCCTTTTTTGTACAAATGAAGGAAATTAAATGAGTGTGTACAAAAGGTACGCAGCGTTTTATGAATAAGCACAGTGTGGGGAAAATACCTCAATTAGATGCACCTAAGCTAATTTTATTTCCAAATTTATTTAGTTGCTTTTGCCTCCTCTGCAGTCTGTGGAGCCATACAGCCAATGCAGTCTTAGTTCCTCTCAAGCTCAATAACTTCCTCCATCTGTTTCACCTTCCTGTGTTTTTTTTTCTTCACTGGTGAGTTTATCAACAAACTCAATTTTTTCCCAAACGCCAGCTTTCCTGTGGCATTGTCTGTATGGTAAAGCAGTGGGTGGTGTAAAGTGCAGGCCGACTCCTGTAGTGGTAGAGGAAAGATAGAGAGACTCCATCCCTCTATGGTCTCTCACTCTCACTCTCTCTTTCTCTCTCTGTCTCTCTTTCTCTCTTTCTCCTCTAAGCTGAAGCAAGAGCCCTCCTGCTGCACTCCCTATGTGCTGTGTTAAACGATCATATTCTTTTGAATGTCTGTTTTTTTCCTGTTTATTAAAAGTTAAACCAGATGGTGTTCTAGAAGGTGCCGTTACATGAGCATATTAACGAAGTAAAGCGAAGCTAATGGTGTTAAATAACTGTAGCAGGCATCCTGAGGAAGACATTAAAGGGAAACAAGTTAGAGGGCTGGTAGTTGCTATGGCAAAACATCCTCTAAAGCAGGGGTTCCCAACCTTTTCTAACTCAGGGCCCACTTGAAAGTCTAAAAAATGTTCACGGCCCACCTCCAAGGCAATAAACAATATAGGTCAAATACTGCGTTCTCAAAGACCATTTTTTTATTTTGTTGAGAAATATGGAACATTCAAGACTGAACTGAAAGCACACTGAACATACAGGAAGCTCCACAGCACAGGGAGCACTTCATTGGGTAAATGGTAGTGGTAAGGCTAAATCAGTAAACCCAACCCTGGCAGGGGGGTCCGGGGGTATGCCTCCCAGGAGAAAATTTGGACAAAAACACCCTAAAGTGGTGACATTTAATAGGTTCTGAGGGAATAAATGAACAAACTGAGACTTAAAATCATGAGACTAACCTGCAGAGCAGGGCAATTGAAAAGACTGTGAGGTATACAGATTTCTCCAGAAAATTAAGCAAATGGGAGCATGAAAACAAGCCATAAACTGCCGTTGTAAAGGTTAAAAGTAAAATGAATATACGAAAATGTGCATTTATTTACTGCAACTACTACAATGACAAGTGAAATGAAGGCTGTGGAATTCCAGGTTTCACCCACTCTATCAACTCAAATAGCCCATTATAAAACAAAACTGAATTGAACTTGGCGATTATACAATATGGAATATATTTATAGAATTGAACGTTGAGCTATAACATTTAAAGTTAAAACTTCCTTAGAAGCCTAGCTTATGAAGTTATGTGGCCAACTAGCCGAGATGAACTAAATACTTTGACGCAACATACATTTGTGAGCGAGCCAGAGTGAGACGAAGGAGTGTGTGGGACTTCAATAAAATCATACTCTTTTGAAAATGATTTCACGGCCCACTTGCAATACCGTCGCGGCCCACAGGTTGGGAACCACTGCTCTAAAGGAATGACACAAAACAGTAGTCTTCACAAGGTCCTAGCAGTGTAACATTTTAAGACACAATGTCATAATAGCAGGCCTGCAATATCAAAAAATGTCTCTCTGTTTCCGAAAATGAAACTTTACATAGCTCCCCAGTGGTTTTGTATACGATAAATGTGTAGCTGATTTGTGTTATTTCCTCTTTGTTGCTTTCAGTGTATAAAGTTTCACCCTAAACTCCCTGAGCACCACCTCTCCAAGTGTTAGTTACCCCCTGTCGAGATTTACCATCCAAAGGAGCAATATCCCAGCATTCCTTGTTTTTCACAACTGGGGATGCCACATCTGGTTTTGATGCTTCTAAGCTCAGAGGGGTGTTAAAGGAACAGAGTGCCGGTGAGACAGCTAACGAGCATTCATGTCCACAGAACTCCGACCACCATGTCAGAGAAGATATACTGTAGTGCTGAGCACTGGCAAAAGAACAACACCACGCTTGGAGAGAGAACAGAAGAGAGGATGCGGGCAAAGGGGAGTGACGATGCACACTGCCAAGAGTGCATGTCAAGGCTTAACGGGTGTAATTGCAGTGCGTTGTACAATGGGAGGTAGGTGGTTGGAGCAGCCTTATGCTGTTTATGATTATAGGGATAAGGTATGTGCTTTTTAGCACAACCATTTCTGAAGATGATCATTTTTGAAGTCATCATTTTCGTGATAACTACTGTGTGGCCATTAGTCTCTGACTGATGTGTTTCAGAGTGAGCTGTGAAAAGAGAGCTCTAAGTGGGAGACCTGGTTGGTAGCCAACAGTTTTAAAAAAAATTGGTTATTAAATTTGGTGAGGAAATCTGTGGGTTTTTATTAGGTAGGGAGTTCCGTGCTGCTCTCCTCTATACAGCAACTATTGCTGTTTACATCTGTTTTCTACATGACCTCAGGGCATATGATAAACAAAACCACCACTAGATGGGATGGTTGTAAAATGCCAAATGTGTGCTAAATGCTGAAAAAGAGAACTACTGTCATGCATATACGGCCAGGCAACAGAATATATAACTTGGCAGCAAGTAGAGTATACATGAGATATTGTGCAATAATATGTGCTAGAAATTGTTCGATATAAGACATGCTCTAGAGGAACACTTTTATACTAATTAAGGATCTGCCTCATTTATGATCTGCCGGCTGTTCATGAAAAGACAATTTCAGTTCATTTTGAATACTCACCAGTTTGAACAAAACAATTTCTCTGGCCTCTAACATTACTGCTGTTGTAAACTCCCTGAGCTGTTGGTTCAATTAAGGCCTCCTGTTTTGCATCCCCTACAGAGTGGTGGGTGAGGGTCCGTTCTTGGCAAACCCTGATTGCACTCACATCCACACTGGAGCCACCCTGAAATGGAAAAGAGCCCCCGGGGGTCAAGAAAAAGGCAGTTTTTTACCACGTGTGTGCGCCGCATGGATTACTTGTAAAGCCACTCGTTCGTTTGCCATGTTGATCTCCCTGCTTTGCTTCCAGGTCTTGGTCTGTGTGGCGCTCGCTTACCACACACTTTATACCTTGCTGGCAGGAGGCCTGCAGAGCCCCGGGCCTCATGCTGTGCACGCAAAGGCCGACGATGCTGCACTCCTCCGGGAGATTTGTTCAGGGGAAGGTGGGGGACTGTCAGCGTCCCCTTGTTTACTTTGATGACAGTTCCCATGGCTTAGGTTGACTCTTGTGTACGGGACCTCTGATATCAGTGAAGCAGCATGGTATAGCAAGTTCAGGTATGGGAGAAGTAAGGGGAAGGTTTGATACATCATACTTACTCAGAGGTTTCGTATTGTAGTCTTGGCCTCTGATTAAAATCTCTTGACCTCTTAGTAACCGATATTGCTGTTTCAAGATAAATGCGTAAATGATTACTTTATTATATATTACACATTAAGTATTGTATGTCCAATAGTAAATACTTTACTTCAAGTGAGTAGCAGACTCAGTAATACGGTTTTATTAACATCAATGCATTAATGATGCATTAATGAATTAATGATGGAGAAAGAGACATAGTTTCAGGCAAAGTTTAACTAGCGTCACTCCCAGGAGGCAGAGGCCTAGGGCCTCACCTTTCTCTCACCTCACCCCAAGTCTCTCTCTACACTGAACAATCAGATATTGTAAGCTTAAATGTGCTATACAGAAAATAGGTGTACCCAGTGTCACCAGCTCTAAATGAATATGCAATAAGCAGTTGTATGAGAAAGGAGTCTCTTCCTAATCCAATCAGAGAAGGTTCCAAACCAACGTCTGTATGTTAATTAAAAGACAGGGACAGTTCTTCAGACACACTAAATGGTTAAGGAAACCAATACACAACAATACATCAACAACAACTCTTCACACCTCATCTGCTGGCAGTTTACTTCAGGAAATCTCTCTTACAAAGCTCTGATTCTGATAGGAAGAGTTCTAAGAACAAAATAACTATGAATACGAAATAATAATAAAGGAATGTTATAGACAAGATTATTATTATTCAGATTCCTTCACATCATGGGAAGACATTTTTCAAGCCTTGCCCTAATGCTCAGTTTATCAGCTGCAGTGCTTACGCCTGCACAGAAAGAAAGCTAAACATGGGTCTTCTCTGAACTTGCGAGTGAGTTTAAATTTATTCATTCTTCTGGCACTGTAATACAGCTAACTTTCCAGTGCCACCACTGCCACCACCAGCGGGGACACTCTCCTTAATGAGACTAATCATCTAGTGATAGTTTCTTGCTTGTCTGACTCCATCCATCCATTCAACCAATTTTTTTGTAAGGGGTGTGATGGCCATAATTCTTGCTGCTCCCAGCCCCCTATCCGCTCTCGCCACCCCTCCAGCTGACTCAGCTGGTCTGTGTTTGGGGATGGTGTGGGTGTGTGGTGGTAAATGGGGGGGGGGGGGGTCAGCTCAGCTCCTTATTCCATAGTCTTGGCCTCAGGCACAGACAGAAAAATTCCTAAAGAGGTTCATTCTTCATCCCCACCGACCACCACCCAACCCCGACGACTTCTCCTGCCACTGACAGATCAATATTTGTGATTCGGAGTACATTGGCCCGTGAAGAATGGCTATCAGGAGGCAAGGCTGCCTATTATTGGATGATGCAGGACCTTTTTATGGCCCCGAGCAACCGCTCCAGGCCCCCAGACAGGCCTTGGAATGGAAGAATAAATTTATTTTTTCACTTTTTTTTTTTTCACTTTTAAGATTTTCGCAACAGATTCTCTGGGACACTCCAACATAGCTGAACTCTCTTCGGGGGTTTTTAAGTTGTGAACCAAGCTAGCTCCTGGCCGTCTCCATGGTTTACTGCTCCCTTAGTGGCCATACCAGTCAGCATCCCTGGTAGCAAGCATAGCACTGGAGCCCTTTTAACCCCCCCTGGGAAGCAACTAAGGGGTGATTAAACCTTACATGTATATGTAGACATGAATAAAAACTCCCGACACTCACTGACCCTGGTGATTATGAACACTTGTACTGGCTCAACTCTGTACTGCCAGGTTCTTGACCAGGAAAGCATGATGTTCCCAAAAGGCAGCCTGACAAATTAATGCACAGACAATGTAGGTTGCCTCGTCTTTTCGTTCTCTTTCTTTACAGTGCATCCTCCATTGCACAGCAGGATTGCAGAGGCGCACTAAAGGCACATTAAATTATGCATGCATTTGTATGACTGCGTATGTGCTCAGAATGCGTGAGAGGATCTTGCTTGTATCTGTCAAAAGTTTGCCAGCCAGCCACAAGTGAAAGCTGTGCTTGCTGCCAGCGAATGTGTCAGAGAGGCTTTCAGAACATTCGTTTTGCATGATGGCACTTGCTGTAAGGTTAAGTGCGTCCTTGTCATAAAAAGTGTGGAAGCATTTTATTGCTGTGACAAAACCCATGCTGCTTGCAGGCCTGCCAACCTTTATGCATTTTGTGTAGCAGATATATATTTACACATCAAACTGCACTGCTACGATTTGTCACTTGAAAATACGAAAAAAGCCACTGATGACTTTGATTTCAACTCTATGTGCAATCGTGCACTAGGCAAGTTGTCTATGGGTGTAACCACATTGGGCAGCAACCCATGTTGGGGAAAAAAAGACCTCAACCAATGTTAATTTCTGGAGAGCATTCTATCTTGATTTTAGGGTGTCTAAGGAATAAAAGTCTTGACTGACAAAAGGTGAAATTTGGAAATACACATTGCCTATTTAGTTTTGCTGCTTGACCACTCAATATTGCAACATCAATGCACAGAAAACTGTGAAATATATTGCCTTTTCATTAAAAGAATTCATGTTTTCTTCACAGTATATTTGTATGTTGAATGACTAGATATGGTGGTAAGTGGGACTGTGTACTTGGTAATAAGTTGTAATGAGTGAGCATGTGAACTGAGTAGTGATCAGCAAATGTGCCTGACCTTGCGCTGTGGCATGCCATGTCGTTACTACTCAGAACGTTTTTTCCAAGGTTGGTAGGTCTGTGCTTGATATATCACAGTCATTGCATTAACTCTGTAAAATAGGCTGTTGGCTGTTGGTTCATAACTATGTAAGAGATGCTTTGTCCTACACATGGAGTGAAAGAAGACAGTGCTAGGAAGATGTATTGGTCTTTTGTATTTTATGCACATTTCATGCACACACTAATCTAGTGTGGTTTTCTCTGCATTTTAAGTGGCATCTAAGTGGAAATATTAATGTGTAGTACTATAAAGTTTAAAACAGACAGTTGTTGAACTGAATTACAAACCACTGTGTAGTAAGTGAATTGTGAGAACAAGGATGTAAGAGGTGATGGAGAATGGTTATTTGGGAAGTACTAACCCTGGACACTGCTGTTATGGCTACCCCCTGCTCACACGTGCGATGGGTTAAATGCAGAGGTTAAATTTTGTTGTGTGCACTGTGTGCTGTCTGATCACAATGACAAATGGGAATCACATTCACTTTCTATACAGTATGCATTGACAGTACAAAATATGCAATTTCTTATTGTTGTGGTGTGGTGTCAGGTAGGGCACAAATCTCCTATGTTCCTGTGATAGGGAGGCAACCTTGCTGGTGTCATTAACCTCCAGTTTTCCTTGACCTGCTATGGCCGTGTTTTTGTTCTTTCTGTCTCGTAGGTATGAGAGGGTGCCCGTGATCCTGGTGGGAAACAAGGTGGATCTGGACAATGAGCGAGAGGTGTCGTCAAGTGAGGGCCAAGCGCTGGCCGAGGAGTGGGGCTGTCCCTTCATGGAGACCTCCGCCAAGAGCAAGACCATGGTGGACGAGCTGTTCGCCGAGATCGTCAGACAGATGGACTACGCTTCGCTGCCTGACAAGGAGGAGCGTTGTTGCTCTTCATGCAATATACAGTAGCGCGCCTCTTCAGACCTTTCAGGGTTCAAAAAGTTATGCAGATAAGTGCAGAAGAATGGGTGACCATTTAAATCACCATGAACAAAATCACATTCCATCTAAAATAACACAATAAGGAGCTTGTTGCAGTTGCCTTGCGACCTCTGCAGAGGTCAAGGAGAAAATTCCTGTCGGTGTGTTACTACTTGCAAAGTTTACTCTCTAGATGTGTGTCAACTGTGGCAAAGTTATTTCTCACATCTTACCCTTTTGTTTAGAAGCAAATAACTAACATAAATTCGGTATAAAAAAAACAACCCAACCATGAAACAGTTTTTCATCTTTTAAAGTTGACCTGAATGTGGTTGGTATTATCACCCAGTGTCAATCACACAAACTTTGTCTTGTGCCATTCAAGCCCTCTGAAGTTGAGGTCCAGCGTGGTCAGTCACCCCAGTGACATGTTAACGACTGTGAAGACAAAGATATTTCC
Organism: Coilia nasus; assembly: GCA_027475355.1. Taxonomy (NCBI): domain Eukaryota; kingdom Metazoa; phylum Chordata; class Actinopteri; order Clupeiformes; family Engraulidae; genus Coilia; species Coilia nasus. The sequence continues at coordinate 32,071,166 of CM050220.1, read as the reverse complement.
AGAAGCGGTGATGAGTGGCAGTTTGGCTTAAGTCCTGGGCGTGACCGAGGAGTCCCAGTTGTGGCCCGGTGAAATGCTCAGGGGCATCTCTTAAGACTCATCAGGGAACCAAGCTGAATGCTGGAATGAGCTTGATTTAATGCAATCATCAAAAAAAAAAACACTCGACTCTGAGATCTAAACCTGTGGCCCCTCAGAATCCCTAGAAGAGCCATGATCATACTATCCAAATGTTAAGAATGTGAAATGCATCTTTTCTTTTGCCTCACTTGCAATGAAACAAAAAAGTGAGCCACGAAAAAGAAAGACGTGCCCTCTTTACATTTTCTAAAGAGCGTCGGGGAAAATTGAATCAAAGATGTTTTCCAGGCAAATGTTTGGTTTAATCAATATTTTACCATTTGATATCAATAGTGTAAGACATGTTTTCAAAATAGCATTGAAAAGGCAAATCTCAAAAACACATCACGTGTTGTTTATCCTGATTTAATGATGACAAATCAGAATAAATGTAAGACGAATTGTATTGATAAAATAGAACACAGTTGTGTATATTTTTATGGAAAATCTTAAATGTAAAGGGATTTATCAAATAATTTGCATGGCTAATGTGGAAATCACATTGTTTTCTGTTCAGGGTTGTTTTTATTTAACATCGTTTAGGTGCCCGTAGGGATTACACTAAAGTGGAATATCCCAGTGGAGCTACACTTCTGAATCAGATGTTAAGGCCTGCATCTGCATTGCAGTGTGGATATTTGATGGCCTTGTAACCTTACACCAACGTTATTATTTTGTTTATTTTGTACTTTTAAGCTAAGATTTATTATCATCACTTATGAAATTATTTGTTATAATACCACAATAAAAACATCCTTAAAAAACACCACACTGAAGATGGCCTGTTTATGTGCCTCAGGGAATGGACCATATTACATACTTATACATCAGAATGATAGTAAAAAGTCCTATAGTAGCTCATTGTTTTCCTCGAGTTTTTAGAAGAAATAATGACTGTAGCCCTATGGAGAACCAACAGTGCTCTGCGGTTTGACATTTGAACAGATGCCTAACATCTCTGGCACACTTAAATGTTTTTTTTTTTCAATGTTGAGTTCCAGATTAGCATGTTGAGTTCCAGATTGGGTTTTTTTCTTGTGCGGGATTGCTTAAAGTATTTACTTATTTTGGAACAAGTTGAACTCGGCGCGTAATGAGGTTGTGGGTTTTTCTGGCCGCTGGCCATTGTTTTGTGTATGGCTGTTGTGTTTTTATGTTGTGTTTTTATGATTTTATTTCATTATTTACATGCAAAGCCAGTGTAAACAAAACCTCCTGGCCCTGGCTGAGCCATGCACTACTCATGATGTCGTATCTCATAGACTGCAAGTGAAGCACTACCTGGAAAGTAGTAGTGCAATTACAGGAGTGAAAAGTGCCTTTGAGGTTTATCTGGACTTGTTATTTATTTTACCCTGCAGATCGGGGTGTTGATTTACAGTAACAGGGTCTTTGTGTGTGGGTCAGGGGAGGCTGGAATACAGGAAACAGTTTAGCCCTTGTGATGTGGTGGGCACATTTATAATTAGGTTGTTAAGCAAATGACCCATATATCTGGTGCCACAGATGTAATGTTTAAACATATACTGATGTAGATAATCAAATGTGGGTATTAACCTTCAGATTTACATCAGCACTATATCTGACAAATTTTGAAGCAAAGCTGCATCACAGCTGCAGCAGTACAAAAAAAGCAGTAGGCTATCTGAGTCACTACTGCAGGAGAATATGCGTATAAAGTCTTGCACCTAATTTTACACATAAATACACATACTTTACACATATTTTGCAAATAAATTGGGTAACATTATGCAGTTTCTTTTAGTATTTAAGGCACACTAACTAGTAAATATGTGTTCACAAGGGGCTCTCACAGAGACTTTCATGGCCCTCTACAATCACAGACACAACACCACCAAATATTGTCACGCGCTGTAAGCTGCAGTTCTCTCCCTTGCAGGCACATGGCACTGGGGAAATCAATCAGCTAAGGGCAGCAAGCTCGCAGACTGCTCTGGGATAAACTAGATTTGAGACTATTTTGACATTTTTTTGTTCTGAGTGCAGAGGCACTTCAGTTGCATCAAATAGCACAAAACTGTGATATTGTTGTGACATTTTGACCGCACCTTCCCGAGAATTATTCCCCACTTTTTCCCCGTTTAAGTTCTGTTTTTTTCCCTAAAGCATAAGTTTCTACAGGTCCATTACAGACAAATAAATCTGCTTGCCTGACTAGGACCAGCACCGAGTCCAGCACTATGCAGCATCAAACATGGTCTTTAATGTGACAGTAAGATGAGTAATGTCACTTTAAAAAATCTCCTAACATTCATCTTTGAGTTCTGATATACAAAGTTTTTACAGGACTTTATATTTATAATTTATATTTATAATTATCTAAGTTGTCAGAGTCCAGAAAACACCAGAAAATGTTGTTTTTTAAATACATTGTATAATGAATTAGATTTTAGTACACCCCTCTCTTTTCCCCCCATTTCTGTTTACAATTGCCCATATTTGTGGTGAAGAACCAGCAGGCATACAACAGTGAGGAATAAAATTTCTCAAATGTGGTGGGGAATGTTTTAGAGTGAAGATTTGTCAGCTGGATATTTAGGGTGTAAGCCTAAATTGGGATTTAAAGGTTTTATTATAGTTAGGATTATTTGACTAGGTCAGTAGGGCTGAGTATACACATAGACCTATGGTCTGACGTTTAATGAAAATTTGGTAAAATCTACTCTGTAAAAATGGACAAAACACAGATATAAACATAACATTTTGGACAACACCAAACAAGTTTGTCAATTGCTACATTATATGGGTGCTCCAGCTGTGCTTACCAAGATGACAGACACACTTACAGACATACCTCACTGTCTAGAGATCAAACCTACAGTAATGCTATTTTATCTCTTTTTCCACCATACTGGTATCCCATTTCATCCATATATTCCACCATACTGTTATCCCATTTCCTCTATATAATCCAAGAATGCAAACATGTCACTGTTATAGCTTCTAGTTTTTTTTTAGCAGAAAAAATATTTCATGACTGTCCATGAAAAATATTGAAAAACATTTCAAAGTTTATATGAAACTTTGGCAGGTCACGTAGGGTTGACTGAACATAAAATATTCATATTAGAGTAGGACAGTTCTGAAAAATGGCATAAAGGTCTCTGTGCATCTGTAGAAAACAATGGTACACTCTGTGATTTACAGCTGTTAACCAGGGCTGCATTTTGGAAGGCTCCATGCAACACATTTGTGCTAATGGCATCCAACATTTTCGGCCCCACCACCACTCCACACTCACCCCATCCCCTCCCCTCCCCTCCCCAAGCACTACCCCCTCTGCAGAACAGACATGGCAACATTCATCACTTTCTGATGTTTCATTAATGCTGTAAAAAATCTGACCGGTCAAGCTAATTAGGCCTATTATTTTCCTGCAGTGGATGGCAGGCACATAACACCAAGTAACATCTCTCATTAGTTTGGTGATGCATTCTTTGTTGTCTGCTGCAGTAACTGTAACACACTGACTGACACATGTAGACAAATCTTTGCTGGGTGCGACTATGACAGTTGAAGCTACCATGAAGGATGAACGTGTGTAAAAAGATGTATAAGTACAGAATTATGTGTGGCGCCCCAATATACTGACTACGCCACCCCTTGCTATTTGCACTACAGTGAGTGTCAAAGCAAAGGGACCAATGCCCTAATAAAGTGCACAGACAGATTTTATATAAAAAATACAATCTTTCTTAATTAAAACATGTTTGAACAGTGATTTACCCGGTTCAGTAGGTCACTTCATAGGGGGTAAGGAAGGAGAAAATGGACAACACAACAAGAAGGAAAAAAAGAAAGAAAAACAAATCACCAAGACATGGGCCTAGGGGAGACCTATTGGGCATGAGAGAGGAGATACACTTGTGAGAGGCTAAGGTCCTAATACCACAACAAATCATGCAAACACACCTGTTCTGATATACATTTCAGTTCAATACTTGGTGCAAACACGCGTGTTCTGATATACACTTGAGTTCAATACTTAAGGAAAACTCCACACTCAGATGCACTAAGTGGCAAGGACAAAAAAAGAGCTTCACACTACATAACACTGCAAAACCTTCGGTAACCAAATGGTGCAAACAAAGGCTAGGGAACCCAGCTTTTCGGCGCAATCCCTCACACACACACTTTAGGCTACCTGTGCACCAGCGCCAGGTGATTAGAGGTAAATGGAGGGGCTTAAAAGACTAAACAAAACAGATAATGAAAGAAGAGAAAAAATACATCCACTCTAGCCTGCAGTGTACAGTGCAATATCACAAACAGTTACGTTACACTTGTTGTACAGCTCACAGGCCAGAAGAAAAAAAAAAAGTATGGTACAACATAAAAGAAAGACAAACCCAATGAGCAGCACCACATTCACACGCTAAAGAGAACAGCAGCTAGCAATGCAACATGGCCATACGGACCTATAAATCAAACACACAAATGAGAACTTCTCACTTGTGAGAAGTGTTCGTTTCCCCCCCTTTCCCGCAACATATGGAGAGTATAACATTTAAAACAGCGCAGGCAAAGGATATGCGTTACGTGACCTGGGACTGCTAGTAGATTTTAAAACAAACAAATCACATAATCACTGAAAAGATGCAACGACCGGTCATAATATGACATAGAAACATATACAAGATTAACAACACATACCTCTTCTAATATTAACAGCGTATGCCAGAAGTTAACTTGCAGATGCACCGGTTTCACTGCAATGGCGGCCGCCAGTGCCCACGCCAATTCTGGGGAGTTGAAGCAAGCCTGGCAGCGCCCGCTCCCCCATACACTATCCAGACAAACACATGCTTAGCCCACTACTCGCCAAAAAGAAATAAACGTTTTAAAAAATTTAAAACATACCTGAATAATGAAAGCAGCCCCTTAACAGACTTCTTCACCAACTGTGTTATCCACAGGTTCCCTGCTACTGCAAGGACCCCGAGTGACCTTATAGTCGTGCCTATGCCGTTTAGGTGGCCTAATCATTGCCCGCCCTTATCCCTAATTAGTGACACACATAGAGCCAAGCTGTAGTAAATGAGCAAAGTCAAGAGAGACAGGGGAAGCAAGAGAGAACGAGAGAGTGCCAGTAAAATGGCCATCACTACAAAAACCCAAAACATGACCCACAGGCTACAACCCACCCCCTCCAAATGAATCAGCGGCCCGATGATGGCAGCGCAGTAGGACACGTTACCCTTCAGTATCTGGGTGCTCACCCTCTTCCACCCTAATGGCAATCGCTCTAGGAAGACGGTAGGGGTTGGAATGCTGGCCTGCTGTAGTCCTGGATGAATGTCTCAAAGCTTGGCTCGTGTCTCCCAGTGGGGTGTCAACCACAGCAGGTGCTTGGCGCGGAGGAGAGTCAAAGGCTTCCTGAGACTCATCCGGCTACAGGCCTACTAGCTATAGCGGCTATAGCGGCATCATCCTCTGGGACGACAGGGTTGGTAGGCTCATCTGCTTGCCCCGTGGAGGAAGGAACCACTTCAGCTTCTGGTTGCAAACCTTCAGGAACCGCCCTCAGCTCGCAACGGTGTACCTGACGGGCTGGTCCATCCCTGTCCACAGGGGCCACGGTGTACACTGCTCCAGTGCCCAAGGGCTTTTGCACCACCTGGAACACCGCGGGGTTCTAGTGGTCCTGGATGTTGTTGCGCCCCAGTGCATGATTACGCAAGTACACCAACTGCCCTGCCTCCAGTCCAGCATCATCCAGTGTCATTATGCCTCTGATTGCTCCGATGTGCCAATGCTGCTGATCTCTGGCGCACATGTTCCTGGGTCATTCTCACACTCCGTTCATGTTGTTGCACCCACTCTTCCAAGGTGCCGACGCCTTGTGCCTCACCCCTGGTCCCGAGCAAAAAGTCCACGGGCAGCCTTGGATGATGTGCAAACATAAGGTAATACGGGGTATGACCAGTAGTCTGATGTTGTGTCATATACGCAAAGGTCAGCTGCGGTGAATGGTGGGGCCAGTGGTGGTAGGGTCCGTAATAGATCGTGTAAAGTGCGGTTGAATCTTTCGCACTGTCCATTCCCCTGGGCATGGTACTGCGGTGTCCTGCTTTTTTTGATGCCATAGAGCTGGCGCAACTGTAGAATCAGCATACTCTCAAAGTGTCGTACCTGGTCCGAGTGGATACGGGCTGGGGGTCCGAAACGATGAAACCACTGTTGGACCAAGATCCGGGCCACGGTGGAGGCCCTTTGGTCTCGGGTGGGGATTGTTCGAGAGTACTTAGTGAAAACATCAGTAAGAATCAACACATTCTCACTGGCAGGCTCCAAGATGCTAAAGTCAATGGCCAGGATCTCATTAGGCCGGGACGCCTGTAACGTTCCCCAGTAGGCCCGAACTTTTAGCTAAACGGCCTTACCCAGGACACACCGCTGACACTGCTGGCACCACCTTTCAGCGTCCCTCACCATATTTGGCCAAAAACATCGGCTCCAGAGGAGCTGAACAGTTCTCTCTGTGCCCTGATGCCCCTGATTGTCATGGACACTACGCAGAACCTCTTCTTGCAAACACTGGGGAAGCAACAGTTGAAGGGTTTCTGTAGGTGGCTAAGAGGATTATTATCAGTCAAGATGGTAAAATGATTTCCAAGCTCCAAGCTTGATGAAGTTCAAACTTTATCGAACTGTGGTTCTCCATGTTCCACTCAGTGGGCTTTAGCCCTCTGCTGGCAAACGTGATTGACCACACCTTCCCGTCATGCTCCTGAGAGAGGACAGCCCCAAGGCCCCCATGGCTCGCGTCAATTTCTAGGAAGAAGGGCTTTTTGAAATCTGCGTAGGCCAAGACCGGGGCAGAGGTCAGCCGCTCCTTCAGAACCTGAAAGGCATTTTCACACGCCTCATCCCAAGCTGTCAAAAGGGGAATACGAGGGGTCTTTCCCTTCTGCCGTGGTCCGCTGAGTCTCCCCACAAGGCGATGCAAGGGGGCTGAGATTTTAGAAAAGCCCTCCACGAAATGTCGGTAGTAACTTGCAAAGCCAAGAAATTACCGCAGCTCTGCTAGGTGGCCTGGACGCTTCCACTCCTTCACTACCTCTATCTTTGCTGGGTCGGTGGGTCCGCAGAGACCACGTGCCTGAGATAGCTAACTTGGGGCTGGAAAAACTGACACTTTGACAACTTGACCTTCAGGTTCTGCTTTTGCAGTCAGGCAAACACTCCCTCTAGTCGTTCCAGATGTTCTTCTACAGTTGCCGAAAAGACGATGACATCGTCGAGGTACAGTAGGACAGATTGATAACGCTCATCTCCAAAGATGCGCTCCATAAGGCGCTGGAACACACCAGGGGTGTTACATAACCCAAATGGCATTCGATTGAATTCGAAGAGGCCAAATGGGGTGCAAAAGGCAGTTTTTGATTTATCAGCCTCTGCCACTGGAACCTGGTTATACCCACTGGCAAGATCCAGGGTAGAAAACCACCTTGAAAGCGCATCTAAAGATTCATCTATCCTCGGAAGTGGATAAGCATCACAACGGGTTTTGGAGTTCATCTGTCAATAATCAACACAAAGACGAAGACCCCCATCCTTCTTTGTTACTAAGACAATGGGCGAAGAGTATGCGCTGCAACTTTCCCTCATGACTTGACTCTGCAGTAGCTGTTGGATGTGATCCCTCACAGTCTCATACTGGGAAGGGGGGATTCGTCATTAGGGCTGACGGACTGGAATATTGCCAATTAAGGGAATCCCATGAGCTGTCAAAGAGGTGCACCCTAAGTCCCCATCGCCCCTGGAGAAGATGGAATCATATTTGGCCAAGAGGGCCTTGTCCTGGGAAACTTGCTGTGAGGTTAGCCCCTCAAAGTTGGGAAATGCCGGGAGGTCATTGTTGGACTCAGGAGTGAGCTCCTGAGTAGAGACAAATGCACAACGCTCCTCCCACGCTCGCTCAACAAACAGGGACTTCATTCCCACAGAGGTCGCTCTAACAACTTGAACAGTCCCAATGGCACGGCGCGGGGGGAGCCACACTTCAGAGCAACCCACGTTCACCACCGGGGCATACAGAAGACCCTTCTTAGCCAGCACAAGGGTCATAGGCACCAAAAGACTTTCGGGCAGCTGCCCATCCTCGTCGCTCAACGGTTCAAGTAGAAACTCAGCAGTCTCTAACTGGGGGCACGTGGCTGGAACCATAGTAAGTGTACCAGGCCCAAGACATACTGGGGACTTCCCCTGGACCTTCACTTTAAAAGGCTTAGAGGCATGGACGACAACTTGGATCTTCTCACAGTGCCGCAGAACTCGTTGGGCTGCCGGGCCTGCCGATTCAACTGGAGGAGACTGGAAGAGCCATGAGCCATGCTGCTCAAAAAGAACCCTGTAGCACTACCCAAGAACATTCATACCCAGTATGCCTGGTGTAATTGCCTTGCGATCCTGAAGGGTCGCATTGATTGGATCCCGGACAATCAATACCGCCCACCCCAAGATACACTGGCCCAGAATAACCATATCTACCTCCATGTACCCTGTATAAGGTATATCGAGGCCGTTGCCTGCGTAAAGTCCCAACCACTCACAGTCTTTCCTCTGCATATGACTAAAATGCTTATTAAAAAAACTCTCCGTTATCGTTGTAACCATTGACCCAGTATCAATTAAGCATAAAACTACCACACCACCCATCACCATACTCAACACTGGACACTTCCCCACTAACTGACCCAGTGATGATAAACATACAGAGCATGTGTGTGAGTGTGTGGCTCTGCACACTGGGGGGTTCTAGTTTCCCAGCTGGCTAGCAGAGATACTGGCAAGGGAAACTGACTGACTGTTGGAATCCTTGGTTAGCAAATGAGAAACAGGCCTACTATTTCTAGGAGGGGGGACAGATTGACAATACCGTGCTATGTGGCCTGGTCACACTTAATACAAATGGGTTGACCATCAGGCATACGTTTAAAAGGCCCTGTCCTGTATGGCTGAGCAGCCTGTGGTTTACTGGAAGGCCCTCTAAATGGTCATGCAAAAACAATGCTTTATCCAAATCAGACATGTACCTCAACCGTATGCAACTTTCTGCTTCTTCGAGCCACTCTTCAACAGAAAGAGACCCTGCTGCGGTAGAGCCTGAAAACTTAGGGCACCGCCTCTCCCGGGGTAGATACAGTGCTTGTTCCCTTCGTGCCGGCTGGGAACCACCCTCACCAGCAGTATGTCTCTGCACATTCGATAGTTTCTCATTCTCAGCTTGAAGATGGGCCACACGTTCCTGTAGTCGTTGTAGTGCCGCGGCAGATCCTTCATCACTGCCATCTGTGTCCATTCTACTGACCATGGATCCATCAGCATCGACGTCTACGTCCATTCTGTTGCCAACTGCTGTTCTCTACACACACACAAAGATTTGCACATGCACACACACACACGGTGCTGCTCAAAATAACTAAACCACAAAGAATAATTGAGAGAAAAAAATGAAAAAATGTGGTTCGTCCTGCTGACTTACGCCAAATTGTGGCGCCCCAATATACTGACTACGCCACCCCTTGCTATTTGCTACTTACAGTGAGTGTCAAAGCAAAGGGACCAATGCCCTAATAAAGTGCACAGACAGATTTTAGAAAAATATAAAAAATACAATCTTTATTAAAACCTTTTTCAACAGTGATTTACCCGGTTCAGTAGGTCACTTCATAGCGGGTAAGGAAGGAGAAAATAGACAACACAACAAGAAGGAGAAAAAGAAAAAACAATCACTAAGACATGGGCTTAGGGGAGACCTATTGGGCATAAGGGATACACTTGTGAGAGGCTAAGGTCCTAATACCACAACTAATCATGCAAACACACCTGTTCTGATGTACATTTCAGTTCAATACTTGGTGCAAACACGCGTGTTCTGATAAACACTTGAGTTCAATACTTAAGGAAAACTCCACACTCAGATGCACTAAGTGGCAAGGACAAAAAAAGAGCTTCACACTACATAACACTGCAAAACTTTCGGTAACCAAATGGTGCAAACAAAGGCTAGGGAACCCACCTTTTCAGCGCAATCCCTCACACACACACACACACACACTTTAGGCTACCCTGTGCACCAGCGCCAGGTGATTAGAGGTAAAGGGAGGGGCTTAAAAGACTAAACAAAACAGATAATGAAAGAAGAGAAAAAAATACATCCACTCTAGCATGCAGTGTACGGTGCAATATCACAAACAGTTACATTACACTTGTTCTACAGCTCGCAGGCCAGAGGAAAAAAAAAAAGTACGGTACAACATAAAAGAAAGACAAACCCAATGAGCAGCACCACATTCACACGCTAAAGAGAACAGCAGCTAGCAATGCAACATGGCCATACGGACCTATAAATCAAACACACAAATGAGAACTTCTCACTTGTGAGAAGTGTTCGTTTCCCCCCCTTTCCCGCAACATATGGAGAGTATAACAGCGCAGGCAAACGATATGCGTTACGTGACCTGGGACTGCTAGTAGATTTTAAAACAAACAAATCACATAATCACTGAAAAGATGCAACGACCGGTCATAATATGACATAGAAACATATACAAGATTAACAACACATACCTCTTCTAATATTAACAGCGTATGCCAGAAGTTAACTTGCAGATGCACCGGTTTCACTGCAATGGCGGCCACCAGTGCTCACGCCGATTCTGGGGTGTTGAAGTAAGCCTGGCACTGCCCACTCCCCCATACACTATCCAGACAAACACATGCTTAGCCCACTACTCACCAAAAAGAAATAAACATTTAAAAAAAATTAAAACATACCTGAATAAAGAAAGCAGCCCCTTAACAGACTTCTCCACCAACTGTGTTATCCACAGGTTCCCTGTTACGGCAAGGACCCCGAGTGACCTTATAGCATAGACAGTAGAAGAGAATGGACCGTGGGATGGCGTTGTTTTCAATGGGAGCCGTTGAAGCACGATTTTGAGATTTTTAATTGGTCACCAGGCAACTGCGCAAGCGCGGGGTGACGTACGGTCACGTCGGCCAGCGAACCCAAATACTATAAATTGAGTGGTAGATGCTCAATCACAAATCATACAGCATACGATAATTTTCTTAATAAGTATTCTTCTACCGTTATAGCTGCAATCACTTAGTGGAATGGGAGGCTAATACTGTACGTGGGGACTTGATTCTTCGTCAACTAACTTTGGTTCCAGGCAGTCTTGCAAGCCAGCATGTCAAGGGAGCTAGCTAGTTAGCATGTAAACTACAAGCTATAGCGTGTAGCGTAGCTTAGCCATCTTTCTCAATTCACTTGCATCGAATAGTAAAATCCATAAAGATAGCGATTCTGCTTACAAACAAATACCACGTTCTAAGCTTATTTATATTTCATTTAATAGTGAATGAAAAATAAAAAATTAACTGTTTTATTTATTGAGTCACCACACAGACCTAGGCCTAATCCCGCTGAATAGAGCGGAATTACCGCCAAACTGACTTCGGCCAAATTCTAACGTCATACCAAAACAAAATACACTGATTCTTTCACATTCAGAAAGGGAAAAACATGTTCATCATAGTGTGGCACTGAAGTATCTAATCATCACTGCTTATACCTATACACATTCTCTGTGGAGATGAGCTGGGAAACTGAAGACAGAAAGAATAGCTCTCTGATCCTGACGCTCTGGCCTGTCCTGTCAAAATGCTTCGTTCTGAAGTGTTCACTGCAGATGACGGAGTAGCAGAAAACCCCTCCCGTCGCACCGCTGTCTCCTACTGCCTTTTCATCTCTTTATTTTTGTGAACCTATGTGCAAAGTTAGTTAAGCAACTAACAACAATCAGCGTAGTTACGGATTTAGTTAAATAGGAAAGACATCTTCGTTGTTTCGAGGCCTGTTTCACCAAGCAGCTATTATGCGCGAGACTTCATATTAGTCACAAAGTCAGTTACTTCTGTTTGTAAAATTACGTTATAATGGCCAAATACTGTACAATGAAAAGTATTTTTCCAGTCTCATCTGTAAAAGGTAATACCATGTGATCTCGTTTGGACGGTAAATCTGTTAGTACAGTTAAACGCAGCACATGAATGAGGCATCTTTATTCTAGGCTACTGTCTAGAGAGGGTTGAAGAATCTCCACTTTGCCACATCCAACATGGCGGCGAGGATAACATATGGTTCTACGCGGAAGGCGGCGTCTATGTTTATATGTCTATGGTCGTGCCTATGCCGTTTAGGTGGCCTAATCATTGCCTGCCCTTATCCCTAATTAGTGACACACGTAGAGCCAAGCTGTAGCAAATGAGCAAAGTCAAGAGAGACGAGGGAAGCAAGAGAGAACGAGAGAGCCCCAGTAAAATGGCCATCACTACAACAACCCAAAACATGACCCACAGGCTACATATGAGTGTGAAAGAGATACGATGCAACTTTTTCTCTAAGGAGCTCCCCTTAGGGCTCATTCACACCAAACTCTCTGCGTATTCAGGGCGTGGCCGTATTCTGAGCGTATTCTGTCCGTATTCATTTAGAATGCACGTTGGCAGATGAGACCATTCCCACCGCAACCATGTTCTGAGCGTACTCTATCACCATAGAAACATATTGTACGGACAGAATACGGCCACGCGCTGAATACGGAGAGTGTTTGGTGTGAATGAGCCCTTACTGTACGTTCACACCAGAAGCGACCAAAGGCAAGGTCGCTGAAGAAGCTTCGCCGTTGAGTTCGCTTTGTTCGCTTTGTTCGCTCATGACGTTTCATTTGGAATGTTAGTCATTTAAAGGGCCGCAGCAAAAAAACCTCCTTGACCAACGGTTGTGACAATACATGTATATGCGTAAGGCAAAACATCGATGTACTTGAAAGTTGACATGTTTGGTTAATAAAGGAATAAAAGAGTATAAAACTTCTACATGCACTGCTGAAAAATATTCATATTCACATTCATGCAGAAATTCATGAATTATTTAAGCCGCTGACTGAGTACATCAATTTACTTTTTAGTTAGAATTGTTTGCATCCCTGTAGCAAAACAGGGCTGGGTCGTAGTGGACCGAAGAGCCTGCCACTGCTGTGATGAGCTTCTCCGTTGCCATTTTTAATACAAAGTAGGAACTAGGTACTAAAGTTACACCGTTTGTTTCCTCGAACCCACCTGATTGTCGGACGTTGGTAAATCAATGTATTCCGATTGGTATTCGCCGAACCGCGTCATAGCTCATTACCATAAAGTTAACTGACTTTTAACTTGTCTTTTTCGCTCTGGTCGCCCAGTTCGCTTCGCTGCCAGCGAATTCGCTTTGTTCGCCCAATTCGCCGACCCTCCATAGAGAAATAATGACTTCTGTCGCTCTGGTCGCTTTGGTCGCTTCTGGTGTGAACGTACAGTTAGTGTCTCCAAGTAAATGGACACTCTCGTAAAACTGGACTTTCCCTTCCCCTCACCCTGTGCATGTGTTTTCATGGTCTGATCTTTGATGAAACTGATCAGACTAACCGGCGAATAGGAAAGTAGTAAATGGAATAATCAATCAATAAATCAAATCAAAAAATGAATCAATCATCCATCCATCCTTCAGTTAATTATGCATTTGCAATTGGCTAGTAGCCTAAAGGGATAATATAATTGTAACGACACCAAAACTAGGCTACCTGCACCTCGCAATTTGTCCTTAAAGGTGTCATTCCCCGAGAAATGGTTTGGGGTAAAAAGTGCATCTCACGAAAATATGTTATGGTGATAGGGTGAAAAGTGCATCTCACCAAAATGTTTGTGACTATTCATTTCTATAATTCTATTTGGAATGCCAGCCTTTAACCCTGCTTTAAACCTCAAAACTCAAACAGCCAACTTTTGTTAATCACAGCATTTGATACAGACAAGAAGAATGAAAACAGATTAGAAAAGAGCTTGAAATAGGGTTTCAGGGGGTATCACAATCTCAAAAAGGTGAAATTTCACCATGTGTAGGATTTTCCTAGATCCTGTTACATATAATAGTCTGTTACATGTAAGATTAGTTTTAATATTATGCTGCACTTTTGTTTGGTTATCATAATCGCGGTCATTGAGCATGCTTGCTTATTTATTTATTCTTATGCTGTTGTCAAGTTAGCTTGGGAGTTATGTTCCTTCTGTCAGCAATAAGCTACATGATCTTTCTCATCATCACGACCAAATCCAGTTCACTGAAGCTGACTGTGAGAGGGGACAATAACCTAAACCTAACTTGCTGTTTTAAGACCTTCTCACTTACTGGTACCACCAGCATGATGTTGCTCATCAGGATCAATTTCCACCTGGTTCTTAGTCTCACTAGGTTATTCAGTACTAAGCCATTAGCTTACTGTAGCTGTTGGTAGTTGCACTGCCCAGAGGAAAATGTTGTTTCTGATTTGTACCTCTTCTGTTGCACAGGAGACAAAATGGTGATTCTCTTTTAAGGCTCATTTAAGTATCACTTTTGTCACAGTTCTTTTTTATACAATATTGAGCACTATTTGAGACATTGTTGAGATCTCATTTGTAGATTAAAGGGAGTCTACACTGAAACAACAAAACTCTTTTGCTCCAAAGACAAACCTGAGAAGCAGGAGACAAAGGCAATACTCTTATTTTTGTATCACTGTGATCTCATTATTGTCTAGGAGAAACAAGTGAGACATAGAAGAGATCTCATTTAAAAAAAATCTTTCCTCTGGGTGCAGCCAAAAAAACTCTTTTTACATTTTGATGCATAATTTTTAGCTTGGCTTGGCTTCCTTTTCTTTACCTGTTCCCACCCACCTTTCTCCTTACGTTTTCTGCTTTTAGGCCTATGGGATTTCTGCTTGACAAATGGAGAAATTATCGTGTTATTGCCTCCTGCTGTTGTTAGTTGTTGGACTCTAAATTTTGGTTATTGAACAGGGCCTACCGACCGCTGTAGAGTGGACAGCCATGGTGGACTTTCCCAGAACGCACAGATTGCCAGTCTGCCCCTGAATGAAGGTTAGTTTTGTTAGGAAAGGAAGCACTCTTGGAAAAGAAGAGTCTTCACTTCTTAAAGGTTGAGAAGGATGGCCCTACTCTTGTAGCCGAGGCAATAGGTGAATCCACGATTGCGCAAAACTAAGCAGCGCGCATGCGCACTGCGTGACCGTAATGCATGCTGGTTAGAAATTTGTCCGTGATGATGTAGGTGGAAGTGTTTTCTGCTCTACATTCCACATGGCTTTAAGACATCCCGGGAGCAAGATTTCTGCTGCGCAGTGGAGCAGTTGCTCTACGCTTGCGTCGTCAGACAATGATAGCTGGTCAGCAATCATGACGCCCACATTGTTTACAGTTCACTGAGAAAAGATGCGCACACTGAAATAACTTTAAGGTTCTTTAGTATATTGTTCAAATAAATCCAAACAATGTCCTGTAGTTGTCCTCATTGAGGCTTGCTACTGATTGAAGCAGACATCTTTAGTAGTGAACATCCTCGGAGATTGAATGTGAACAAATGTTGAGGCATGGTTTTTATAGGTATCCAACAGGACATGTCAGCCTACTCATCAATGGGGAACACCTACCTCACGAAAAAACTTCCGCAAAGGATACACCTATGCTTCCTTGCCTTTCGGGCCTCTTCACTCCTCCGTCCTCATTCCTCTCACCTTCTCATAGACGAAATCAGACATCCTTGATAACGTCGAACCTCGAACGATTTCCAAGGCACAAGGACGGAAGACAGAGGACCGAGGTTGGAGGATAGATGCCCATTGAACCCACTTCTGAGAACTTCCTGTCTATGGGATCTTTGCCAGACCAAGCCCTGCTTATGAGCTTGGTGCGACAGCCAGGATATTCTTTGTCTCGAAATAGAACAATCTTTACAGTTCCCTTTCGTAAATATTTCGAAAATATTTTTTCGCTGTAAAACTGAGAACTCAAATTCATCAGCCTTTTGTGAATGCATGTTTATCCACATGAACGTCAAATACCCTGGGTATAATAAGCATCCAATAGGCCTATATGCTTTGATATGAGCCATTAATGACAGCATGCAAAATACAATGCATGCAGACAGGAGGCATGAGAAAGATATCAAATATTTTATTTCATCCTGTGAAGTAGGTATTATTTAACTACAGTGGTCTCTAGTGATTCGCGGGAGTTTCTAAAAATTCATTCTAAAAATATCATTCTAAAAATAACCCGTGATTCACGAAGTAGTCAGCTTTATTTTTATTATATAGTATTATAGATGTTTTAAGGCTGTAAAACCTCTCACTATACACTTTTCTCAGACAGGCATTGACATTTTCTTACATTTCTCTCTCTTTTACTCTCAAAGTTCAAAATTGCAAACATACAGCACTTCAGAGTCACATGGCTAGCAATGGAAGATTTATGTAAATTTTACAAGCTGAGTGCACTCTGTACTCTACAGGAGACACGACACGGAGGAGATTGATTAACAATGTTCTGCAGTCCCTTAGCCAATCAGGGCACAGAACACAATGCGCTGTAATAAAAAAAGAAGCATGCACTAAAAAAAAAATCTACGAAACAGCGAGGCCGCGAAAGGTGAACCGCGTTATAGCGAGGGACCACTGTATATCGCTCAATGGTTACTAAGTTAGTAAGTAATCAAATATCAGGATGTAAAGACAGATGACTTGGAAAAAGCAGGTTTTCCTTTTAAATTGCAGAAAGCACTTTGTTAAGGTTGCACATATAGGCTGCTACAACTCCTTTGTTTGTGGAAAGCAAACAATTGCCAAATGCAAAAGAAAGAAACTCTGTACACATGTGAAAAGGAGACCTCCTTTTTTCACCACTTTATGGACTTATATTTTGTTTCCTGCCATGTTTCATGTTTTCTTTTTACCTGGTCCCCCGAGGGGACTGACTAGGTATTGCAATGACCCTGTCTGTGTGTCTGTGTGTATGTGTGTCTGTCTGTCGGTCCGCCCACAATGATCCTGTCCATCCACATGGGGGACCAGGTTGCCATCTCTGATTGTGCTTGTTGTGTTTGTCGTGTAAATTCTTTGTTGGCAGCGAGAACCCTGTGCTAAGTGGATGTTTTTAACTGAATTTGGTTTTGAGTTTCCCCCATATGTCAAGTTGCTCTGTTCACTTGCACCTAGTTAATGAGATGATTGGCCAGCCAGCCTACTTAAAGGCTGGTGATTTTGCACCTGAGAGCACAGACGAACAGAGGCTAAGGGAGAAGGAACCAGAAGCTTCAGCTAAGGAATCAGAATGTTTGGAGGACAACTGCAAACCGGAGTAAGTTGTCGAATGTGTAGTTAACCTTGCTTGCTGTGAGGCAAGGGTTTGGGGTCTGGAGAGAGGCAGGAAATGCCCAGGACCGGGTGCCTAGCTGCTGTGGACACAGTTTTGAATATAGTAGTGATTGACACTGAAGCTATGGACTCTTGGTAACCTCTCAAAGTCTGTCTGCACAATAAATTTCATTTCTGTGAACTGTTGTTTCTGGCTGTCTCCTTACCTCATACAACCCATCCAGTGGCACATATACCTAAACATGGGGTGGCCGACCGGCCATTCTCACAACACAACAAGAATTATAAATAAACATCCTGAACGGCTTCCTGATAAATGTCAAGAGGTTTGACACTGCTCTATATCAACAAAGTGCACATCTTACCTTCAGATCAAAGGCATAATTTATTTCCCATTTTTGATTGAGTGCAGTGTTTCATAATGAACAGCTGTGCACTGAACCATTTAAACAAAGAAATGGGAAGTAAAAACCCTTATTGCCATGAGTTCTTGAATCTTTCTTAAATTGTGTTGATCTGGATATAGTGAGTAAAGCCGCTCAATTACAGCACTCCATTATTCTTAAAATTGATTTGTAAAAGCAACATAGAGTCATGCATAGTAAAAGGGTGAATAGCATTTAAAATGGTGACTAAGATTCAGTTAGTGGAACTACTAGACTGAAACAGGAAGTCCAGTACAGAAAATGACTTGCAGGCTTGAGACACAAATCTTCTCCACAGCATGATCGATGACTCAGAATTCCATGCTGTAAATTCTATCCCTGGGTCTTTCTAGCCCAGTGTCTCCCTACTCTCTCTCTCTCTCTCTCTCTCTCTCTCTCTCTCTGTCTCTCTCTACTTCCGAGTCTGTCCCTCTCTTTCTTCTTTCCCTCCCCCTCTCTCCAAGTCTGAGTGTTCCACTTAGCCTTGGTTTCTGTCCAAAGCACCCCACAGAGACTATCCTCCTCTTGACAAGATGGGGAGTGCTATTTCCACATTGCTGTCCCACACCACACAGTCCTTTCTTCACCCCCCTTCCGTCCCCCATCCCCATTCCTCTCTCTCTGGGAGAGCCAGAGCTGTGGCCTGGCTGAAGTGACTTTGAGAGGTTCCATCCCAATAAGACAGCATGACCCTCCCTTGTGCGAGTGCATACATACAAGCAGACAGAGAGCTGCCTCTTGTGTGTGCGGCACTATTGTGCCTGACTGGGAGTGTGAATTGCTCCTGCTGAGTCAGATCCATCAGAGGAACTCTCTACTGAGTGCAGCCAGGCAATTGACGGAAGCTTTTAGAAAGTGCTGACTCAATGTTCACTCCAACTTATTTTATTTCCATCTCCTCTCCTCTCTCTTTGTCTTCTCAGAAAACACAATTGTACATACAGGCGCAATGTTGCATGGCAGAAATGGAAGGGAAATGTTGCCACGGGTATTCTATACATTTGCCTCAACAGCAACTGGGATGAGAATACATCCTGGCCAGTTTTGGTGAGATCCGGGCCAGTTGTGCTAACAACCACACTGGTTTCTGTGTAATCTTGCCCCAGTTACAGTCCAGATATTGCTAATGATGTCAACATTATTTTATTAGGTTCTTCTGACCAATCATGATTTAATCATTTGCTATTTTCCCCCAAGGAATCCCACACGTATCGGATTAAACTGGGCAGATTCTGGATAGATGACCTGGGTGACTCGGAACATTCTCCCAGATGAGAGAAACAGATGCTGACGTTGAACAGATGCTCAAGCAGATATGATGACCATGCCAGAAACTAGCGTAGGCAGGCGTATCCACAGGGATAATTAAAAAAAAGTTTTTGCATTTTACTCCACTTAATGATTTTTCAAGACTCTTGTAATAAATTAAACCAAAACAACTGTAACAACAATGCCACAGTCATGTGTATGAAAGTTATCATTTGATGCACTTAAAATTTAGACTATGCAAGGCCATGATCAGCACATTTGGTAACGATTTAAGAATAATTGGCAGTTTGGCTAGCTGAGCTGTCAAATCCTTGTAAATTTAGACAGGCTCTTTTGGAAATTTGATGCAGATTGTTGTTTTGTTTGTTCCAAACAGACAAAGTTAACACTAGGGTGCAGCCCATCTGTGGCTGCAGTTGAACCGCACACCTAGGCTACATATCACTTCTCTCATCTTTATGGCTTTTAGCACAAATAATTCGAATGCATGTGATGTCATACATATACTCTGAAAATGTTTACTTGCAGCATGAAATTGCACATGTTGGGAAATGGAGTGAGTGTAAGTGAAGCAAAGTTGCTGTTGTGCACTTGTAGTTTTGGAGCTCAGAACAAGTTAAAGTATGAACAGACTGCTCTCTTTCGAACAGGCTGTATTTCAAAATAACAGCAGGGATTCCTATGTGCAACTAAAGCCTGAAAGACTGTTAATTATTTACTTAACTCGCTCCACTTACTCAGAAAAATATGTATTGGTGGGTGCAAAATCATCTGGTTAACTGTTCTTCTATTCACAAATTCTGATTTTATTTGTTATTGTTTTATGCAGTTTTTTCTTTTAGTCGGTTACATCAACAAATCTGAAACTGCCAACAATGTCTAAGAAGTGTGTTAAGTCCATCAATGGTCCAGGTAGCAATTAGCAGTTGGTAAAAACATACTTTTCACTCTCACAGTTGTAACAGTGTGCATGGACCATACAGCATACTGTACTTGCCTGTACTGCTATCTAGTGGCAAATGACACATACAACAGCATGGACTGTACAGACTATTCTGTAGGCCTGTTTCCACTAAAGGGAGTTCCGGGGATTTTTTTGTCCCTTTCGCAGTTGGCATGTCTCCATTATCAGGCAGTTCCAAACTGGACAGTCTCCGTTTACAGGAACCAACTTTGTCATCGCCCCTCTCCAGATATTCGTCCTTGGAACTTGCATGCATTTTTTATTTACATTTTCGCTTTGATGTTCAGTACCTCAAAGATGCCCACCACACATTGCATTTCTTTGAAAGACGCCTTAACCATTTCCTGGCCAAGCCCTCTGTTCCAGTGTAGCGTGTTGATATAGTTATTCATATAGTTATGATATAGTTATTCATTTGTAAATATGTAGCATTGATATTTTATGTGTCTGTGTTGTGGGTTTCATTATGAATTATATTTCTTGAAATTAATCTATAGAAATATGTACACAAATATTTTTAAATAATGAATATATAGATTATTGTTGAAGTATTGAACACAATATTGAAGTGAAATACAATAAAATTAGTGATATTTGACTTGCTGATATGATATGTATTTGTATTTAACATACACTATATATAAAAAATATTCTTCAACAAACAAGCGAATAAGAAAAAGGCGAACAAAATGACATTTGGTAATTAGAAAAAAACAAGCCACAGTGATTACCAGAGGAGTCTTGTTGCACAGCACATTCACCTAGGTATAGGTAAGTAGGTGCGTTTGTTTAGAACGTTTAAATCTATTACCGAATGGGTTTTGAATGGTGGTAGCTTGTGACTAGCACAGCCGAGAACAGGCCATTCATTAATACTAAAGCCCACCGCAAAATTAATTTAAAAAATTATGCAATGACACCTTTACTCTAAGTCAAATGTGTGTGTCAGACTGCTTTAGGAAGAGCGTGTACTGTAGCAATATCAATATTAAAGCAATAGATTACACTGTAATCAATTGGAATGCACTGTAATGTCATAAAATGTCCTAATATCCATTAGCATGTTTTTTTAACAATAGTAACTGTTCTGTTACAGCTTTGCACCACCCTGGGATTGAACCAGGATAGAAGAATAATGGACTTGCATGGGGCCACTCCACCTTGGTGCTTCAGCTTGTAATGACATCTATTCACACAGAAAGGTCTGACATGCCTAATAACTAGAGGCGGGCCGTTATCGGCGTTAACGTGCTGCGTTAACGCGAGACTCTTATCGCGCGATAAAAAAAATATCGCCGTTAATCTATTCTCAAAGTTGGGTTGGGAGCTGGGTCTATACTACACAAACTATGATGACTTTCACCAAAGATCTTAGATTCTACAAAGATAAGCCAACATAATACGTTACTATGGGACCAAAATGCCAACAAATTCCTATTTCGAACTCTTAGAAAATAATTTAGTGTCTGTAAAGCGAGCTAGCAAGCTAACGAACTAGCTCTAGCTCATTCAAGTGAATAGTAGTAACTATAACAACATCATGTGCTAAACGCTAACAGCGATTGGGCTCACCTTGAATTTAATACATTGCTGTAGCCCTATAACTTTATATTACTTTGTCTGCTTACACTATAACCAGTAACAGTATCTAGGTGGGTGTTAGTGACAGCTTTCAATTCAAAACATTACGTTAGCGTAGTTCGCTAGCGTTAGCGCGCTAACAACCACATAGTAAGTGGTTGCTGCCTGACCTGAAATAAAGCTAATTTTCTCAAAATCCAAACAGTAACAACTTACACTATTAGGCTTGAAATTATTACAAATAGTTGCAGATTGTGACACATGATTCCAAAAAACCCTTAACAACTCCAGAAAAACGTAATGACCAATTTATTAGTTAAACTCCACATGTGTCCCATTCATTTCAGTAAAACGAACCTAGAATCTGCTCTGCACTGCATAAAGGGGGATTCCCCCCTCCCCCTTGCGAAAATAGAACACGGAAGCAAACGGCTCCCTTCCTCAACACTTTCTGCTTTCACCTTGATATTTTAGCGCGGATGTATACCCTACCTCTATATTTTAATGCGGATGTATACTTAGCCGAATTGTACTGAAGGGGACTCCTGCCACAACTGTCCCATGCGAGAGACTTTTTTTCTTTAGCAGGCCATATTGTGCAGAAAAGGAGATCTACTTTGCCACCAGAAAATGTGAACAAGCTGGTCTGCCTAAGTGACTGGTGGAAGAAGGAGAAATAGAGCTTGGACTGATTGACACAAAGCTACTGACTGTAAACAGTTCATCACAACTTCTTATGTAGGCTTACAGTTCAAAATCCACGTTTCATGTTTCATTTAGTTCATGTTTAACTAAATAAACAGCTAGTAAACACAAGTACATTTTATTGAACATGATTTATTTCCATCACCAAGTATCAAAGTAGAACAGCTTTTTCAAGCAGTTAGTGATGCATTTTGGAAACAGGAGATGAGCCCCTGGTCTACTGTGCCACCTGGCTTAAGAAACCCGTTCTCAAAGACTTACTTCTAGTCATTATTTAGGTAGCACACATTCTGAATGCCTTCAGCAGAATTCAAATGAGCCATTTTAATCTAGATTAATCTAGATTAATTTTATGATTAATCTAGATTAATCTAGATTAAAAAAATTAATCTATGCCCACCACTACTAATAACACATGAAATCACATCTACTAATCATAAGCTATCCACAAATGTATGACTTAGGCTACTAACACAGCTAAACCTTCCTGTTTTTTGTAAACAACAAAACTTTTAATAGAATATCTATGCATTAATGCGCTGGGACCACACATGATGGACTTCGGTCTTCCTTTGTCCTCATCTCTTCTGCAACTTCCTCCTGCACATCCTCCAGGCCAGCCTGGTTGTATTTTGGCATGGCTAAAGAAAGCACAATTAAGAATGGGCAAAATTGTGTGACGAGTCTGTTTGGTATATGAATGTATGATTTAGCCTCACCATATCGTGGAAAAAACATAGGAAGGAAATTATTTTTTACCCACGTGTGATTGGTAGGTAGGCTTAATTGAGGTAGTTTTTACAAACTCGAGGCAAGAACAAAAAGCTTGCAGAGCTCAGGCAAAATCCATGCAAAAGGTCATACACAGCGGAGCAGGAAAAGCTAGACAAACTCACATGGGAAAACAGGCCAGGATCAGCAACAGGTGGGAAAAAAAACATCCAAGCAGAGGTACAAAAGACAGCAGGTAAAGTGGACAGTCCAAACAGGCCAGGGTCAACACCAATGAAATCCAAAAAGTAAAATCCATATTCATAGAGTGTACCAAGTTCAGCAAAAGACTCCTCTGAACAGGACGAGAATCTGGCAAACATTGATACTCCAGCCATGGCTTTTAGAGTGGTGGCTGACGAGGAGAGTCGGTCCAGGTGTGACCTTATCAGCCAAGGGGCAGGAAACCCGAACTAGGAAGTGGAGACACTGATGCTGTGACATAAGGCAAGTTGACAATTCCCTACATTGTGAAATGGAGAATGACAGAAAAATTCTGATAACCACTGATCTAACCCAACATATCTTATCCAATACATCCATTTTACAACACATGTAACAGTATCTCCATCATCATCATCCTCATCCTCATCCTCATCATTATCACCATCATCAAAGTCTGGGTAATAAACACCTGCACCTCCTGTGAACACTGTCTTAACATCCCTGCAGTCTATGAAGTTTATCCACCATGTTTTCACTGCAGATCATTGCAGACTGCTGAGGCCCTTGCTGTGCAGCTTCATATTAGCGCCTGAAGTTGAAGAGATGGCCTTAAACAACGTCATGAAGTTTAAGAGATATTTGCCATGCTTCAAGGAGCACTATGCGGAACGTGGTCAGTTTGTAGATTATACCTGCATGGAAACAAAACATATGCATAACTTCATGAAACTGAAAACACAACTCCAGCCAAGTAAACCTGAAGAACTGCAAGTTGCATAGACATCATTACATTGTACATAGATCATTACAATACATTACACTACACTTAGCAGACACTTTTATCCAAAGCAACTTACAATAGACCTATCTTTGTATCCCAGCTTGTGGTTGATGTGTGCCTTCTGTTTAAGAACCATTTTTCCTGATATGCTAGTGAGTAGTGATGTGTCGGTTGTGAACGATCCGGCTCTCAGAGCTGGCTCTTTGAAGTGAACGACGGGAGCCGGCTCCTCGTTGGGAGCCGATTTATTTTTTTTAGGAGTCCCTTTCTAGTTTTTTTCTTCTGCTTTTTTAGTGAAAGACACACGTCATTGGTCAAGATGTGGGTCAGCATCTGCGTGTCCACTGAGCAGAAGGGGGGATGGGAGGGGTTACAGACATACACAGCGGTGAGCACACACACACAGGAAGTAAGATGAGAGAAAGAGGAAGAGCAAGTGAGAGAAAGAGAGAGAAAACTTGCACAGTGAACAGTGAGAAAATGAGAAGGCCATATGCCATTCAATGCCATATGCAGTTCAAAGACAGAGTGTAGATTGTACAGGGTGAAAATCTCATATCGAGCAGTGGTGATAAATTTAAGAAGCAGAAAATCTGAGGAGCCATTTGGGAGCCGAAAGAGCCGGCTCTTTTTAGTTAGATGAGCCAAAACAACTAGCTCTCCAAAAAGAGCCGAAATTCCCATCACTATTGAGCTGGACAATCCATCGGAAGTTGTATAGTAAAGTTGTGCAGTTCAAACGATTAGCATGGACCTGTCATTAGACCACCAGGTTCATCCACGTGACGTCTTGCTTACTTTTGGCCTTTTTGGAGCGGTTTGGCAGCCTTCGATGCATTACTGCCACCAACTACATGAATGATGTTTCTTTAATTCATTTCACTTTTGGTCTGCCAATGCCAGATCATGTAAAAAGAAGGTAGGAAATACACCCGATAGCACACAAAAAGCTGCTTCAAAATGTGGTCTGATCAAAGTAAATTTATGTCAGTGATGTTAATGAGCATTTTGTAATACTGTGATGTATGAGCACGGATTACTGACCCACAATCAAGGTTAATCCATTGTCCCACTGATCATTTCCACCTGTTTCAAATTGATTACCATTCAGCAGGATTCGAACCGATATCTCACCGAAAAAGGTAGCACACTTTCTTTGCAAGCTGACAAACGTACCACTCACCCACCACACCATTTAATTATGCAGAGGGAGTGGTTATATTTATAGCTGTAGTTCCATGTAGTATACATAAAATACACAGACATATGATACAAACTGACATTCAGTTGTTGCTTTTAATGAGTAAGGTGCATAGTTGTGTTGACGGAGATATCCCAGAGTTTCTTAATTAATTAATTACACATTTTATAACACATTTATTTATGTAATTCAAATTTTAATAAATGAATGACACATTTAAATTATTATTTATTGGCATATTGATTTAAATAAGGGTGGCATCCTTAGGGCCACTTTCCCTTAAGGAAAACCAAGGTTAATTAGTGCATTGCTCAGAGACTTTATTTGCGAAAAAAAAAAGGAAACGATGTAGGCAGGCGGCAATTTCTGTAGCTTGACTAGTTTGCCTAACACTAACTTCATTATTAGTTGACGAACCATAGCAGGTTGTAATGTAGCTTGCAGTAACTGTGTGAGCTTAACATAGACTGTATGGAACTAAAGACTATTGAGACAGCCACGACGAAAAATCAAGTAACGTTAACATTAACTTATCCTCAACACTATTCTACAGACTTGGGCAAATAGCACTCTTGATATTATTATTATTAATGTAAGGCCTAATAATATGTAATATAATAATGTTGCAAATTTATAGTAAAGTCACTCAGGAAGTAGTTTGGGTTAACATGCTAACATTTCTAGGGATTCAAGGCTATGGTAGTGATAGCGATGCTACATATTAGTAATGACACATAAACAGTAGTGAGAAGTGTATGTGTAATGTCACTTACTGTAAAAATATAGAGAAACTGACGGTCTGTTAGAACAATTAACCACAGCGCAAGACAATACATAACTGAATATTTTGGAAAGGACATGGTTGTGAAATATCCAATGACAGCCAGAGTCGAAAGAGTTCCCAGCCTCCAGTCAGCACAGGTGGCTGGCTGTTGTCAATCAAACTGACCACGCCCCTAATTATTCATAAAATAAATACGTAGCTGTGCCTAAAGCAAATGGATTAAAAAAACACCCCCCTCAGAGTTGTCATGGACCCCCAAACTATCGAAAGACACTAAAACGGTTTTTGAACCAGACTGTAAATATGTTTATTTTTGCTGTGAAAATTGACTTTTTAACATGGGAGTCTATGGGGAGTTGCTCCCTTTTGTAGCCACCCCCCAAAGGATGAACTAGGTACTGCAGCCTTACAACAGTCACTTGGTCATGTCTGGGCTTCATTTTTTCAGCCTGGAACGTTGCCGCTTGGTTACTCTGTAGCCCCTTTCACACTGCCGAAATTAGTGGGAATTTCAGCCAAAATCAGTGGGACACCTGTACCTTTCACATTGACAACACGGGGTCTCGTGTCCAAATGACACACCAATTCAACCCACCTTGAACCCTACACTTTTTGCCCACACGGTGCGATGTGTACAGGAGCCGAGCTGAGATGGGGCACGGGGTGTGTTATGGTGACGTATCACAACTGCCACAACCCACCAGCAGGACTTTTAAAACACACGGGCAAGAAGTTCAGCGGCAAGGTCAACTCTAATTCGTTTGTGATTTTTGAAGATGGCCCACTGGGGACATAACGAGATCTGGGCCACTGGGAAGATAAGGAGATCCCAAAATATGCTGTTTATTTCGCAAAAATCATGTGTAACTCACCCAATGTGAGTTTGGAATTTGTTTTTCATTTAAATGCTGTACATGGACTGTTTGCTTCATCATGTGAATGTGCAAAGAATAACATTCCACATTTTGTTGTTGTTTGGAAGATGTTTTAATGGTAAAGGCTGAGCCAAAGTACAAATGCATAATTTTAAATAAAAACAAAAATGTGAGTTCACTTCCTGTTACCCAGTATAGCATCATTTTAAACCCTGTGTTCACAGGAAACTTTTTTTTTTTTTAACACAACACAAGGGGTGCGTTCAACTAATGCACCAGTTTGCTACGATTTCCTGATTGAACGAATTGTTTGGCAGCAACATAGTGCAACGTTCTGCAACATGCTTTCAGGATTGTTTACACCCGGTGTGTTCGACCACTTATCCTATAGGGAGTGGGCACGCAGGTGGGCTGCGCAGTGCATTATGGGGCAAAATCAATGCGTGCCGCCATTTTCGTAGGCCAGAAGAACAGCAACAGCAAGAACATCAACACAAGGGAGTGAGACAGTAGGCTGATTTGCAGTTTCATGTTGTACGTGATCTGAAAAAAAAAAAAAAATCAGTTTGATCGGCGATATGGATCTTTATGAGATACATACAAGACAATGAGCACCAAACCTGTCGTGGAAATCTGTAGTCATGCCCACTCTACCTTTGCCTCCAAAATATTGGAATTTCAGTTTTGATTTTTTGAGAGGTAGGCTAAGACATAAGACATGATGATTGATAATTGTTTCCGGATAAGCTAAGCCATTTCCTAATAAGACTTCAATGGATACGGCTTAATGTTGACATCTCCCATAGGCTGCCTTTTGACAGCTGTCAGTGTTTGTGAAAATGTGTGTCTGAGCACACACATACAAACAGTAAAAGCAATAAAACAATAATCTGTTGTCCATTTGCTTGCCCTGTCGATATGGCAGTATTTTCACCTAGGCAGTGTTGATTGCGATGCTATAGGTCCTACGGCAAAAAAAAAAAAAAAACTGCCTGCAGCATCTCATACATTCACCTGCCATCAGTGCGTGAATGCAATTAAAGTGGGGATGCAAGAACGACTTTACCTAGTCAGTGTTTGGGGGTTTGGGGGAAATGTGCAAAATCGTGTCGAATAAAATGACAACTTTTAAGCCGTTGCATACAAAAACGTATGTGTTCTCGTCCGTTATTTTGCGTGAGTGGAGAGACAGCCAGTTTAGAATTATTGGTATGCTTTAGAAAGCATTACCTGACAACTGGAATGTGATAACCAACCTGTGTGCCTAGATAAAATATCCTCTCTTCCTCTCCTCCTGACTTTAAAAACATTACCTAACTTTAGGCAAAACATTTTCTCTGTCGTCCATTTCTTGAGAAGTTTTTTTTTTTTTTTTTTTTTGTGTGCACGCCTCTCTCATTCTGATACAGAATGCTCATTCTAGGCTGCGTTCAAAATGTTTCAAGTAATTTGTCATGAGTCTTAGACAAAACAACATAGGCTATGCATTCGCGAAATCACTAACCCATGCATAGTCACATTTTCCGCCTGGACAACGCGGGGCAAAGAGAAAGTTTGCACTTCACCTACTCATTCATTTTGCGGGTAGTCTGTATTCAATTAATAGCACAAAACCGCATCAAAAGTGTTAGCGAAATGGTGGATTTGTTGTCGGTATTTTTGGTCAAAATTAGGGATGCAAGTGCATGCCTGCATACCAGCTTTCAGTGCCTGACACCTGCACTTGACTTACCCGTCTGCGGTAACAGCCACGACCATCGCTCCATTTGGCAAAGCGCACTTGCTCAATGCACCATCCTACCACATGTGATAGCAAGCCAATCTACAACGGAGTCCAGGTCAGCCAAGTTCCCACATGAAAATGTTACAATGTTTTATATTGTGTTCGGTGCTATTCAAAAAGATTAGGTGTAGAAGCCTTAGATAGCATAGGCTACATTCTCTTACATACAGGGTATGACAGATATTATGGGCCCATGTTTTTAGATCGTTAGATTTTAAGAAACATTGCATTATGTTGCAGTTATGTTGCATTATACGTCATGAAGGGGTTGGAGTAGTCTTTGTCCAGACCGTAGATAAAAATAATTTAGCAGAGTAAAAAGAGTTCTTTCACTGAACCAGTCAACAGGTTAACACCGAACAAGGGAAAACTTGGCCACTAGGTGGGCAGTTCCTTCTCCTGCACGAAGTCGTGTGACGTCACATGCCCATTCCCAATCGGCGACAACTTTGGACGGTCGTCTTCTGTGATTTCCTCTGCCAGAACGATACAAAGAATGGCCTGTCACCTCTCACCTGTCAAAACAAGCTAAAAATAGAGAGAAGAGATATGTATTCAAATTGGATTTAAATAACGTACACTTTAAGTGAGAAGTTGAGTGGGGGAGCACCGGACAATGCACCTGCACAGACATCAGTGAACTTTTAACCAACCAGGGCAAAGCAGCGTCACCAAGGAGGCATTAGCTAGCCGCTTGCAGTTGTGTGGAAACAACTGCAAGGGTCTGTAAGAATAGGGAATGGGAATGTGACGTCACACGACTTCGCGCAGGAGAAGGAATCGCCCACCAAGTCTTCCCTTGTTCGGTGTTAACCTGTTAACTGGTTCAGTGAAAGAACTTAATTTCCTTCGGGATCAATAAAGTAACTCTACTACTACTACTACTAGAACTTTTTTTACTCTGCTAAATTATTTCTATCTACAGTCTGGACAAAGACTATCCCCCCTTCATGACGTATAATGCAACATAACTGCAACATAATGCAATGTTTCTTAAAATCTAAATCTAAAAACATGGGCCCACACTAATATCTATCATAGACTATATGTAAGAGAATGTAGTCTATGCTATCTAAGGCTTCTATACCTAATGTTTTTGAATGGCACCGAACAAAATATAAAACATTGTAACATTTTCATGTGGGAACTTGGTTGACCCAGAGGTAAAATTTTAAATGTGATAGCATCATATTTCAGAGGACCAGCACACAAAATAACTGGATTAACACCCAAGAACGAAAACATAAGAAATGATTCTCAAGAAATTCTCAAGAAATGGACGACGGAGAAAATGTTTTGTTCAAAGTTAGACAATGTTTTTAAAGTCAGGAGGAGAGGAAGGGAGGATATTTTATCCAGGCACACAGGTTGGTTATCACATTCCAGTTGTCAGGTTATGTTTCCGAAGCATAACAATAATTATGACCGCCTCTATGTTTGTAGGCATATAGCCCTAGAAGTGAGCAAATAACGGCTTTTGCCCCCCAAGGGCCATCCCCCCGCTGTGCCAGTGTCCGTCAAAAAGGGGGAGACCGGCAAAAGTTTTTGCTGAATAACTCAATGAACGTTTCCCCCAGCAACATGAAAATTTTGTGATATGTCGGTGTTACAGAGACGTATCGACCCAGCCCACAAAAACTCACTTGAAGCATAGCGCCACCTAGTGATAAGGGTAAATGCAAAAATTTGGATTTTGAGTTGCCAATATCTTGGACCGAAAAGGTGGGAACTGCACAAAATACGTCATGAACGATCAGCACAAAGACCTCTAAAACCACAGCACGTGCCATACAATTTGGTCCATAGGTGGCGCTGTAATTGTACAAAACGTCATTTTGCCTATTATCTAGAGAATGCTAATGTTTACAACCAATTTTTTTTTATCATGAAATCTATTGACCCTTATGCATTGAAAACACTGGTCGACGCCCACTTCCAACGAGAACAATTTCTGTGAAATTTTAACATTGCGAAAACGAATCTGAACGAACTCGTCATAGGCCGTTCATGTGAATCTCACCAAAGTTGGTATATGCCATCTACAGACAATGCTGACAAAATTATCAAAGGATTTATCTTGAGATAAACCGTTTCGAAGTTACACGTCAATGAACATTTAACACGTAGCTTAAATTCTTCAAAAGTCCATATCTTGGCTTTTAATTGCTCAAATTTGGTCAAAGTTACCATGCCATCTCTAAACAGCTTTTTTTTCATGTGTACTAAATTTTGTGACATTTTGTCATAGGGGGCGATGTTTATCGTTGAAGCTAGGTGTTGAAAAGCAGTTTTTGTTAAATAACTCGGCAACAATTTTGCCCAAGACAACGATTTTGTGTTAGTATGTCGGTGTTATAGATGCGTATCGACCCAGCCCATAGACACTCACTTTTAGCGCCACCTATAAGGGTATATGCAAAAATTTGGATTTTGAGTTGCCAATATCTTGGACCTCTAAAAACCGACCGAAAGACCTCTAAAACCACAGCACGTGCCATACAATTTGGTCCATAGGGGGCGCTGTAATTGTACAAAATGTCATTTTGCCTATTCCTTGCCTTCACAAATCACTCTTACACACTACACATTCAAAACCCTCATCCATGCCCACTTCCACTATGCGGTACATCTAGTAAGGAAATGGCTTAACCTTAGCTTATCCGGAAACAACTATGTGAATTTATGGACATCTGTAGTTATGGCCACTCTCACCCTCTCAAAAATCAAAACCGAAATTCCAACATTTTGGACTCAGGTAGAGTGGGCATGACTACAGATTTCCACAAGAAGTTTGGTGCTCATTGTCTTGTATGCATCTCATAAGGATCCATATCGCCGATCAAACTGTTTTTTTTTTTTTCAGTTCGCGTACGGCATGAGTTTCTCTGTACAAGCCTTCTAAATAAAACTGAACTATACTAAACTGCAACTCTCCCTACTGTCTCACTCCCTTGTGTTGGTAAGCTGTTCTTCTCGCATACAAAAATGGCGGCGCGCATTGATTTCGGCCCATTCAGCCCACTTCCGTTCCCATTCCCTATTGTCTGTAAGCGTCTTGCTCCCTCATGTTTCCGGGTCATGTGACATGGTTGCATTTTCATGACATCCTCACACATTTCGGGCAAGTCTGATACAACTTCTAACCATCATGCAACACTTTCAACAGCTGCAAACGTTTTTATAAAGCTAAATGCGGCTTATGTTTTTGTCCAATTAACCATGTTGCTACGTTTCATGCATCTTGAACTCGGCCTCGTACCAGACAATAGACACGTAAGACAAACATTATGCCGATTTCTACACCATTTTATGTTAAATAAACAGCACATTTTGAGAGACAAATCATTGTGTTGTGTGCTTTTTAACCATGGGCAAAAATGGGTGGAAAGAGTTAAATGTTTGAAAACTGTAGTATAATATTTGATAATAGGGCTACTGTTTACTAGTGTTGAGAAAACGTGTCTAGAGTCTATCTGTGTCTATCTACATGTATTGTAAATATCCCAAAATACGTGACTGCAAATATTCCCAGAAATAGCCCTTTCGCCCAGTGCATCTTCACCCTAAGTGTTGTGTGCTTTTTAACTGTGGGCGAAAACGGGAGGGAAGAGTAAATGTTTTATGATAGCATTAGTTTTTTACCATGGGCTATGGAAGCATATCTGTTCCAAAATTCAAATGAGAATGCAATCTGCATTATGCAATTCAATGGGCAATTCATTATGCAATTCATTAATGTAATTTGCAATTGTATTGTACACATTGCAATGTAATAGGCAAAGTTTTAATTAAATCTTCAATTCAATTCGAATTATGTCGATTATAAATTTGAATAAACATGTATTTAATTGCATTCCATTTTGCCATGATACTTCTGTCTTAAAATTCAAATGGCAATTCTTTTTGCAAAAGAATATTTAATATTCAGTGTCACAATTTAACGTCCAATTCTTTTTGCAATTTGAAATTAAGTTTAATATAGGATTGCATTTTAAAAACATATTTGGCAAATGTGTCAATGTATGACACCCCTTAAAACCGTTTGAATTATTTTTCGTAAAATAGCGCCCCTTTGTGATTGCAAAGCACATTGCCACGCTCTTTGTGTCGCAAAATTCAAATGGCAATTTAAATGGCAATAATTTGTGCAAACCACGCTTCCGCCCTGTCAGTCTCCCCGCCCGCCCCGCCTCTCGTCAAGGCGCGAACTTGTCGTGATACCAATTGGTCAGTTCTCTCATCAAGGCGGGTCTTGCTTCGTTTAGCTCTGTCTTTGTAAAATGGAGAAAACGGTTGCCCAGCTCCTGAGGGAGGCCGCTGCTTATGGAGATAGATTTGTCTCATAAAGATTTGTATAAATAAAAAAAGATATATATAAATATAAATACATTTATAAATATTCAAACACAAAATACAAATACAAAAACCTGACATACAAATAAAATAAAATTGACATACAAATAAATGATAGAATGTATATAAATACACAGGCATTTTTTTATATTTTTTCGAGATTTGTAAATATATTTTCGAGATTTGAAAACAAATGTAGTTGATATGTATGTGGAGTCTGCATTTGTGGATCCATTTTTTGCTTTTGTGTCTATTACATAATTATGAGACATTCCTACCGCACACCACGGTTTCACAAATAAATGTTACCGGATTTGAATACAAATACTCTTGACTGGACATCCAGCAGATGGCAGTCTTGAGCAAAGGTGTCGTGCAGCTCGTCGGTAGCTGCTAGTTTGGTATTATATCCAGCTTTCCAGTAAATGCAACTACATGACAACATGGAAGCGACTATCAGGCTTTGCTTTCATTGGAGCAGTAAAATGACAGGCACTAGGGCACTGCGCACGGCACTATATGTGACGTCACCCCTGAGCCACTTGGTGCGTGCAGGCATAGACATACTACATGTATAGTATGTCTATGCGTGCAGGCAGCCCTCGTCTATCAGAAGGCAGGCGAATTACAGAAGAAATTCCCCGAATTCAGACCGGGGCGAGACAAGTGGGAAGCCTTGTGCACAGTGTGCAAAGCAGGCACTTATGTCTCGCTGTCCAGTGGTGGTGCCAGGGACCTAGAATTCCACCTGGACACCGAAAAACATAAAAAGGCTGTTCGAGGCGAGAGCAGCGCCAGTTCCATCAGCATGTATTTCGTGAGACCAGATAACGAGGATGCTGTGAATGCAGCGGAGGCCCTCCTGGTCATTTCACACTGTGAAACACCACCATAGTTATTTAATTATTTTTTTTTAGAAGACAATTGTTAACCTTCTTTTCTAATAGCCTACAACAGGCATTGTATTACTGAAAGGCTAACTAAGTATCAGTGTTGTTGAGAGTTATTGTTAACTGTTATGTGTTATGTCTAATACTGAGAGAAGTTGTTATTATTTCTTTAATTGTGTGCATTCATAACAGAAATTGTAAAGCACTTTTTGAATAAATACATTTTGAATAAAATAAATATCTTGTGCACCTTTTGAATAAAAAAAAATCATAAATTCATTTGTAATTGAAGTTATTTTTGTTTGTGACTTTTACTTAACAACACCCCCCGCCCCCCACCACCACCTGGGTGTCCTGGTTTTCACCAATGAAAATATGGTCACCCGTTATTTAAGGGTATAGGCCAAAATCTATGTCTAAAATGTATTTTCGTGTCCAATGAAGTTCAAAAGAAGGCTACAACCGTAGACTCCATATAAGAGAGCAAGAGGACGTTAAATACAAAGTGGCGTGTAGGTTGTGAGTGGCTGGTGTTTGACACAGAAAAACATCATGTGGGCTATTGCAGAGACTGATGAATCTATACTAAAGATAGCAAGGATCATGAAATTGCTCAAGTAAAATGGGTGTTGTATTTGCATTTTTCGGGAGTCTTATCTGACCTATAGCCTATATGGATGTCTTTGGTATACCATCCCCATACATACTGTAAGTTTTAATGAAGTTCTAATATATGACAACTGTCCATGGCCTGGACCATGGATGTGGGACATGAGTTGTTGCCCATGGGCATGTAGTGATGTCACAGGTAATTCCTTTTATAGTGGCACTGATGGTTTTCCGGTACAGGAAATTATTTGGTGGACTCTAAAAGGATGACCTAAGGCCATACTATGCATAATACATACTATATGTATTGTGCTTTATTTTGGCTATTTAATTTAGTTTAGGCTGGCTATGTATCAGTAGTCTTTGTTATTTTGAGATGAGTAATAGACCTACACAAACATTGATCTGTTGAGTTTTGTATTTAATTGCAGAAGAGGTTGTACGAATGTTCAGGCCATATCAGCCTCCACACCAGCACCATTACAGAATACCTCAGCAACGGAGGAAGAAATCCTTCACACACCGTTTTGTCTGCCTTGTGAGAAGGCGGCAGGAGGAGGTCCCCAATCCTGCAGAGAGATACGAATTGGAGAGGATGGGACTGGGTGAAAAGATAATTACCTTCCCAGGTAAAATAAGAAAGCATGGGTGACATTTGGAACATGTTAAGACACTAAAAACAAAGTTTAATGAACTGACCCCATTGGGTTTAACTATTTCTCACATTTTTGGTACTGGCAATTCTTGGTAGCTTGAGAAATATAGATGGATGTTGAAAATGACCGAACTTGTCCTTTCTCACTGAAATACACTCTGTCTTTTGCAGACAAATTTTGTAGTGCTGCGGAATTTACTAATATGATTCTCAATAATTACCCTGCCTTGAGGGACTGTGGGGGGTATCAGCTGCTGAGGTCAAGAGGATCATCACGGTCAAAACTGCTTGTGCCAATCCCTTGTCCAAATGATGGCTATACTCCACGCTACCTCTGCACATCTGCCAACATTGGCCAGGCTTTGTTGTATGTAAGGCCCCTTCAAAGGGACATACAAGCAGTGGTAAATAGTTCCTGTTAATGATTGCATTGCATCTTGCTATCTAGATATCTTCATTTTGACATCCCATTTTACATATCCCCTTAGCAAGTTAACCCTAACAAACATAGTAAACGGCAGTTTATCATTCAAAAGGGCATTGAAATGGAACAGTTATTAAACTTTTTCACCAGATCTACCTTATAGGTACAGAATTAACACATACCCTGTCAGCCAATCAAAAAACAGCATTTCATTTCTTCAGGTGAAAAATCTATCTGTCTAACCTATTCCAGAACCTCACCCAGGCAGAGGAGCCTGGTTCACCCAACCAAAGCATGGTGGAGTGTGTGTACTGTGGACAAACGTTTGAAATGGGTACTATTCAGGACCACATTGATGCTTGTGAAATGTAAGTAACCTTCTAAACAACCAATCAGACAATTTCACTACACTTCTGACCAGACACAAGCCTCTGAAATCTTAATGTTTGCAAGACTAGGCTTGGCTTGGGCGGTATCCAATTTTCATGCCCCGATATTTTACTGCTTCTTTTGTGTCAATCAGAGCATCAAACCAGTGTGAATGTACCCTCTCTCCCTGTAGGATACACTGACAATTTATGTTTTGTACCAAAGCTGTATTCAGGCCAGTCAATGAACTTGCAGGCAACATTTTATGGAATGTTCTTTGCTTTTATTTATGTGAATCACACTAAATTGCAACCTTGTATCAGATGTGTGTTATGTGTTTCTTTCAGTCGTCTACTAACCCTCTGTCTATGTTTACAGTAACCACCAAGAATCTCCCTCTTTGCCATCTATTGCCACCTCAGTGGCACCATCCTTTCCTTCTGGTGCCACATCATCTTCTCCCTCTGCTTCTTCTGGTGCCACATTATCCACAAGGTCATCATTTCCTGTTCTGGCATCTGTGTACTCACCATCTGATAATGGTTCATCTCCCTCATGCTTGTCCAATGGCAGGATGTCAACAGAAATTTCCTCTGAAGGTGCTTTACCCTCATTAAGATCATGACTATGCGATTTTGTTTTAATTTTCTTCCGTCTTTTGTAGCATTGACCAACCTCCATAAACCAGATGTACTGCATGTGATCAATTGGTCAAGATGAATGATGGAAGTGTCTGACCCATCTATACCATGCATTTTATTTTAGGATAATAGTATATATTACCCATGTTGTGCTTTAACCAGAATAAAAAGGGTACACAGTCAGGTCTGTCATCAGCACAAAAAGATGTCCCAAACAATAACCACCCCCCCACCACCACCACTGCAGGCTACTGCATGTATCTCCTGTGCCACTGAAGATGTATGCTTCTGTTTCATTTTAAAAGTTAGAAGGGAAGCTGGAACCTGATGTCAACACAGCAGCCAAAATGTTTCGAACCCATATGCTGAGGGATGCAGACCAGAAACCAACCCTGGTCTTGACATTAGATATGCACAGTACAGAAGAAGACCGGGAAAGAGCCATGATCAGCTTCTATAAGCAGACAAATGATTTTACCCGACCTTTTGAAGTTCGATTGAAGGGTATGTAAAAAAAACTGAAAAAAGTATGCATTTCTGCTTATTTGTGTTTGTTAAATATTACTGTTTATGTACATAGTATGTGTGTATTGCTAAGAAATCCCCACATTGGGTTTATTCAACAGGAGACCCTGCAATTGGGGATGGTGTAAGAAAACATTTCTTTTCTTTCTGCCTAAGAAAGATCCAAAGTGGACTACATTTAGACCTTGGTAAGTCAATGTAAAGTTGTATTTAATATTGAAAATGTACTGGATGTACTGAATGTGAATGTACGTACTGATGGCACAGCTCTTGGTTTATCCATAGACAACATTGGTGGTAAAACGCTTCTCTTTATTGGAGAAGCAGACCACCTTGTCCCATCCTCTTCCCTGCCAGTACTCCATGGTGATCTGTTCCGAGTGGCTGGGAGAATTATAGGTCATTCATTTCTAAATGAAGGTGCACTGTTGACTGGGATGGGCAAGTTTCTTTTCCCTCTGCTGGCAAATAAGGATGCAGGGAAAGATGCTGTCTTGCAAATTAAAGACTGCCCTGACACTGATGTGACTGACATGGTCTGCCTTCTAAGTATCAATATTGAATTTGTGTTGCCTTTGTAAATCTGCATCTCTATATGTGAACTGTTGGCTAATGTTGAATAATTTCTTTATATACTTATACAATAGCTTGAAAGTCAGACTGTCTTGACCGCTGGACAAATTGAGCAGGTGAACAACTTGGCCCTCAGCTGGGACCTGCCAACCTTTACAGAGGATAACAGGAGATTGTTGTCCACACAAATCCTACATCATGGGGTACAATAATGATTAATCAAATTTTCCAACAGTATGTAAATGAGTTCAAAAGAGTAAATTAGTTTAAATGATTTACTGTGATATTTTTGGTGCTGTCTCCATTGTGAAGGTAATTGTGCGACGTGACAGGCAAATGGCACAGCTAAGGACAGGGCTTAAAGATACAGGGCTTGTAAAGATGATAAAAGAACGGCCCGAGCTGGCAGCTGTCCTGTTCCCAAGGTGTGCAGAGGCAGAGATGGAACCACAGGTAGTCTGTCATGCCAACGGTCATTGTTAAAGTAGGCTAACATCTAGGGTGAAAAGAACCATTTAAGGAGAGAAATACATTGAAATTGTTACAAATGTTGCCAGAAATGATGTTGGTCTCACTGATACTGCACTCATATTAACATTTGTCTTGGAACTTTGAATCATCTGACTTCAAATGTTTCAAATCAGTCAAATGTTTTAACCATTATCCAGTCAATGTCCTATAGTTCCTTAGCCTGGTAAAGCAGCCCATCATACTACATTTCAGTTTGTACAGAGGGCCTGGCTGTGGTTTCATTGACATGAAATGTCTGTTTTGTAAATGGCAGTGCTTCATATTATTTTTTTGTCTTAGATGATTACTGAGAGAATCATTTGGCCTGAACCAGACAGCGATGAAGAAGATGACATTGAGGACTACTGCAGTGCTGCAGCTTACTTGCGGCAGTACATATCCTCAGGTGAGACCTGTATATCTGCAGCATATACATTTGTTTTAAGTTGCAAAGTCTGATCTAAATCAAAGCAAAACACGTTTTAAGCTTGATGTCTGGTGAAAAGATTACAGGTGACACTGATCACGACAATAAATAGCTCATCATCCATTGTTTTTTTTTGTTTGTTTGTTTTTGTTCCTTAGCTTCTTGTGTATAATGTGTATTGTCAGCCTTTTAACTTTGTAGCACTGGTCAAAGTGGTTGCAAGAACCTGTTGAACTCTCATTCATATTACATTTGGCCATACTGATTTTGGTCTTGGCAGCCAATCAATCTTCATTGAGCATGGTATACAGTGTAGGATGGTCCACAGACGTTTAAACAGACGTGCTAGAGGCTATTGTCAAACTCTGACAACAGAGGTGGTCAAGTGGTTCCAAGAGTGTTGAGTGTATTGAGTGTCTCAGGTGACTTTGAATCAGTGGCAGGAACACCCAGTGCAGAGCAAACAGGTGAATTTCACTGTCTGGTGCCAGCATCCATGATTCCTCCATTTGACTGAAAAGATTGTGAAAAAGATCGAGCACTTGTGTGTACACATCTCTCCACAGTTGGTCAATTCTGAAAATAAATCAATAAAACCAGGTTAGTGCTGTGCAATGCTGAAAAATTACCAATTTACAGACATCCCAAGTGCCCCGGAAGTTCCGGGAGTCTCCCGCATATCGATAGTGGCTCCCGGATGCCCGGAATTGGGATAAAATATCCCGGAACCCAGACCAAGCGAGCAAGAGCTTGCACGCAAGACATAAATGTAATGCCTGCTTCATAATCAGTAGCGGGCAGGGGGGGGGGGGGGGGGTTAGATGGTGCGCTCCGTGGTGTGCTGTTGTGCATCGTCTCGGGGGGGGGGGGGATTTAAATAAATCCAAAACAGCTGGGTTGGTGGGTGTTACCATAAAATTACCTATTCAACTTACCTTTGGTTATGTACACTTCTCCCTGTTATGTGAGAGTTGCGGTTTGGTCCACGATTTTCCACCATGAATGATGCCACCTCTATGTTCTCTCGTCCTTTATCCGATCTGACACGCGATGGGATACCATGCTGCTGGACAGCTCCAACGAAGGACTCGAGAACGGTTGTAGCTCGGTTATTGGTGGCTGCTGACAGGAACACCACCAGGCGGCTGAAGCCATCTATCCCACCGTGGATAACTAATCACCAGCTAAAAGTTAAGGGTTAACGACTGAATTAGTTATTTCAATGGGAGGCATCCGACCTAACCGATGCTAATGGCGAAAGTTGTGTGTGGAGACCGCGGGGGGAAAGGTGTTTGTGCTGGATGGTTTTCGCTATTATCGGCACCGCACCAACCAGCACCAAATCCGGTGGAGATGTTGGAGGGAAACCTGCCGGGCAATCCTTGTAATCTTTGTTTGTATCTTTGATGTGGATGAAGAGGACCTGAATATAATCGTGTTGAATGAATGAAATTTAGCTTATGGCCAGTGCATATTCATCCCTAATTATAGAACGTCAAAAAAATAAACAAATTAGATACATTGTAGCCTGGGCTGCACGCATCTAGAAGCCATCAAGGGCTGCGTACAGCCTCTCAGCAGCAGTCGGGCTGCGTGCAGTCCACTCAATCTCTCTACGTTTTTAATGTGTATCAGAAAATAATTACTCCGTATTCTGTTTGAGTGTAATTTTCGGGTTGTTTAGAGACGGATTCGGGACTGTCCCAAATTTTTCGTGACGAGGCCTTTCCTCCGCGGTCTCCACACATAACTTAGGTATGCTATAACATAGGTACGCTCCTGTTAACAGAACTCGTAATTCCTGTCAAAGACTGGACTGATTGATTTCATATTTATTCACCTACCGTATTAATTTATGATTCCCATCTATATGCCACATGCAGTTGGGCCCAGAAACTGAATGCTGCCGCCGACGTAAAGTGCGGTTGGCAAGTGCTCTCATTTCGGTCCCGTCCGGGTCCACTTAAGGAAAAAGTCAGATTGTGTGTATGTTCTCTATAATGTTTAATAAGTATTCTGTTTAAGTGTAACATTCGGGACATTTAGGGCCGGGTTCGGGATTTGGGACAACGGCTTATGGGATTTCGGGACAGTTCCGAATTTTTCGGGACGTTTGGTCACCCTACACACAACTGACTTACTCACTTTATATTTATTGCAGTAATCTCCCACACTATTTTACTGAAAATACTATAATTATGACCGCCGCTAGCGAAGCTAGCGAAAGCAGTCATTATAGAGTTGCCGCCACCATTTTTCCCTTTTTTTTTTCTTTTTTTTTCGGTGAATGTCCGTCAACGATTCCCGGGACACTGAAACTCGGGGGCACAGGAATTTTTGTAGGCATGTAGCCCTAGAGCGACTAGAAGCTTTTGGTCCCCCGGGGCCACCCCTCCCCCGCTGTGCCAGCGTACGTCAAAGAGGGGGAGACCGGCAAAAGTTTTTGCTGAATAGCTCAGTGAACGTTTCACCCAACAACATAACATTTTTGGGATATGTCGGTGTTACAGAGATGTATCGACCCAGCCAATAAACGCTCACTTGAAGCATAGCGCCACCTAGTGATATTGGTAAATGCAAAAATTGGGATATTGAGTTGCCAATATCTTGGACCGAGAAGGTGGGAACTGCGCAAAATACGTCATGCACGATCAGCAGAAAGACCTCTATAACCACAGCATGTGCCATACAATATGGTCAATAGGGGGCGCTGTAATTGTACAAAATGTCATTTTGCCTATTATCTAGAGAATGCTTCTGTTTACAACATTTTTTTTTTATCGTGAAATCTATTGACGCTCACGCATTGAAAACACTGGTCAACGCCCACTTCCAACAAGAACTATTTCCGTGAAATTTTAATATTGCGAAAACGAATCTGAACGAACTCGTCATAGGCCATTCATGTGAATCTCACCAAATTTGCTATATGTCATCTACAGACAATGCTGAGAAAAAGTTATCAAAAGATTTATCTTGAGATAAACCGTTCCGAAGTTACACATCAATGAACATTTAACACGTAGCTTAAAATTCTTCAAATAGCCATATCTTGGCTTTTAATTGCTCAAATTTGGTCAAAGTTGACATGCCATCTCTAAACAGCTTTCTTTTCATGTGTACTAAATTTTGTGATATTTCGTCATAGGGGGCGATGTTTATTGGCGAAGCTAGGTGTCAAAAAACAGTTTTTGTTAAATAACTTGTCAACAGTTTTGCCCAAGACAACGATTTTGTGTTAGTATGTCAGTGTTACAGAGGCGTATCGACCCAGCCCATAAACACTCAATTGAAGCATAGCGCCACCTAGTGATAAAGGTATATGCAAAAATTGAGATTTTGAGTTGTCAATATCTTGGACCGAGAAGGTGGGAACTGCGCAAAATACATCATGCACGATCAGCACAAAGACCTCTAAAACCACAGCATGTGCCATACAATTTGGTCCATAGGGGGCGCTGTAATTGTGCAAAATGTCTTTTTGCCTATTATCTAGAGAATGCTAACGTTTGCAACCAATTTTTTTTTATCGTGAAATCTATTGACCCTCACGCATTGAAAACACTGGTCGACGCCCACTTCCAACGAGAACAATTTCCGTGAAATTTTAACATTGCGAAAATGAATCTGAACGAACTCGTCATAGGCCGTTCATGTGAATCTTACCAAAGTTGGTATATGCCATCTACAGACAATGCTGACAAAAAGTTATCAAAGGATTTATCTTGAGATAAACTGCTTCGAAGTTACAGGTCAATGAATATTTAACACGTAGCTTAAATTCTTCAAAAGTCCATATCTTGGCTTTTAATTGCTCAAATTTGGTCAAAGTTGACATGCCATCTCTAAACAACTTTCTTTTCATGTGTACAAAATTTTGTGACATTTCGTCATAGGGGGCGATGTTTATCGCCGAAGCTAGGTGTTAAAAAAACAGTTTTTGTTAAATAACTCGTCAACAATTTTGCCCAAGACAACGATTTTGTGTTAGTATGTAGGTGTTACAGAGGCATATTGACCCAGCCCATAAACTCTCACTTGAAGCATAGCGCCACCTAGTGATAAGGGTAAATGCAAAAATTGGGATTTTGAGTTGCCAATATCTTGGACCGAGAAGGTGGGAACTGCACAAAATACATCATGCACGATCACCACAAAGACCTCTAACACCACAGAACATGCCATAAAATTTGGTCCATAGGGGGCGCTGTAATTGTACAAAATCTCATTTTGCCGATTCCTTGCCTTCACAAATCACTCCTACACACTACACATTCAAAACCCTCATCCATGCCCACTTCCAGGAAATCATTTCCACAGAAATTCTCACCTCACAACACTGCTCTACCACACACTCATCACACCAACAGTTCCCACATTTCAATATACTGCGGTGGTCATACCATGTACCGCTATGCGGTACATCTAGTTACAACAATAACCATATATATGTATACATACTGTGTGTCTGTATAACTCACCTGAGTCCATTTTCAAGCATTCTTCGATGGATAGTTGACCTGTGAACTCCATAAAGCTCAGCTATATCTTTTACTTTTAGCCCATGTGACAGGTAACCATCAATTCCCTCCACAGGTATATCTATACTAGGTCTCTACTAGGTCCAACCCTACGCATTACCTGTAAGGCCTCAGATATTTTTGAACGGACCAGGTTAACATCAAATGGGACCAGAAGGGCCAAATCACCCACTCTGTCTTCCACTGTCAGTAATCTGTCCCTTGCATCAGACTCGCTGACACGGTGGTGTTCGACATCATCGGCCAGAGACCTTATTACAGCAGCTAGCTCCTCCATTGCTAACGGTACTAGTAATTAACACGGAAAGTGAAGTTCCTTCTACTGTCTATGAGAAGTTCGTGCCTTGACAAATGATGGGGCGGGGCCATAGCCAGTAGAAGAAGGGCGGGGCGGGGAGACTGACAGAGCGGAAGCGTGGTTTGCACAAATTATTGCCATTTAAATTGCCATTTGAATTTTGCGATACAAAGAGCGTGGCAATGTGCTTTGCAATCACAAAGGGGCGCTATTTTACGAAAAATAATTCAAACAGTTTTAAGGGTTGTCATACATTGACACATTTGCCAAATATGTTTTTAAAATGCAATCCTACATTAAACTTTTAATTTCAAATTGCAAAAAGAATTGGAAGTTAAATTGTGACACTGAGTATTAAATATTCTTTTGCAAAAAGAATTGCCATTTGAATTTTAAGACAGAAGTACCATGGCAAAATGGAATGCAATTAAATACATGTTTATTCAAATTTATAATCGACATAATTCGAATTGAATTGAAGATTTAATTAAAACTTTGCCTATTACATTGCAATGTGTACAATACAATTGC
This sequence comes from Coilia nasus, assembly GCA_027475355.1. Lineage (NCBI taxonomy): Eukaryota > Metazoa > Chordata > Actinopteri > Clupeiformes > Engraulidae > Coilia > Coilia nasus. The sequence continues at coordinate 32,027,114 of CM050220.1, read as the reverse complement.
AAATTACATTATTGAATTGCATAATGAATTGCCCATTGGATTGCATAATGCAGATTGCATTCTCATTTGAATTTTGGAACAGATATGCTTCCATAATGGGCGAGTTTGCTATGGTTTACCGATTGAACGAATTACTTGGCTGCAACGTTCTGCAACATGCTTTGGGGATTGTTTGCTCCCGTTTGGTAGGCGTGTTCGACCACTTATCCAATCGGCAACAACTTCGGTCTTCCGTGAGTTCCTCTGCCAGAACCGCACAAAAATCTCCCTCTCAACTGCCATAGGTCCACCACTCCCGTCATACAACAGGGTGTCCTATGGTTTTGTTGAATTAACCGTGTGGCTACGTTTCATGCATCTTGAACTCAGTCCATATGTTGATGTTAGGGGAGACCGGGGCTGGTTGGATCACTTTTATTTTTATAGTTATATTTCTCCATCTTACAGTGCATTATAGCTGTCAAAGTGTGATTGACTGAAAGCTTAATATCTCATCTATAAAACAGGTATATACAATGCCAACAAATATTTCTTGTTTTGAGTAATTTATGATATAACTGGCTTTGAGAAATTGTGCCAACCTGCCCCAGCACGGGGTTGGTTTGCTCACATATAGGCTAATGTAAAATAAATAGAGTTCACTCAATAAATGACTGAAAATGTGTAATCATATGGTTCTCTGAAAAGTCAACTGTAGCACCTGTGACTATATATTTTTTTGTTGTACGCACCTCTTTTCTTCTTTTATACTGACAAACAGCCAACAGAGAAGCAGACCGAATATAAATATGTTTATAACTGATTTATGGATGATGTCAAATAATGTGAAAATAATGGTTAAAATGATGAACAAAGGGTTAATTAAGTGTTTGCAAATACATTATAGGCCTACATGATTTAAAGGGAGTACTTAAAAGTGTTACCAAATAGGGTTGTATTTGAATTATAATTGAAAATGTATAACAATAATTATAATAATGCCTAATTCACCTTTTTAATATTCCCATTTCAAATTATGTCATTTTTTTAAACCCCCTTCATAAAATGCTCATTGTTATGAGTACAAATGGGCCTTTCTCATGTAAACTGTTAGTGAGCCAACCAGCCCCAAAATTAGTGTGCCAACCAACCCCGCCCACACTGAGGTACAGATTTTTCCACAAACACTGTTAGCCTGCTACCATTAGTCACCTCAGGATCTCAAACTTTATTTTACATTATAGCTGAGTCCCTTAAAAATCATTTAAAACAAGTTATTTTTTAATCCCTGTTACCCTTCTGGGAGTTGTTAAGTGGAAGGTATAAAATCCAGGAATTGACCCCCCAAAACTAAAAACTTTTACTCACCTAAAGGTCTCTCTCTCTCTCTCTCTCTCTCTCTCTCTCTCTCTCTCTCTCTCTCTCTCTCTCTCTCTCTCTCTCTCTCTCTCTCTCTCTCTCTCTCTCATATTAACAAACCGAATATATGCTCTATGCGTGGATTTTGCCGGGGCAAGGTCACTCAATTTCCAAAAAAAGATGAAAAAATAAAACGGATATTTTTTTTTCCTTTTTTCAAAGCTTCGTGGATCCGCTGCAGAGGGATGAAATACCGGTATGTTATTCAAGGTTAACTTTTACTTTGAAAAAGAAACAACGAGTGGCCGCCATGTTGGTACGAACCTCCTACTCGAAGTTTCCAAGCGTGGTCAACTATTTTTGCCCGTGTGAGCCAGTCTAACGAATGTCAATAACCTTCATGTAGCAAATTGTCGGAGACAGATGGGATTGCGAATTATTCCTGGTCTTTGTTCACACATAGTCACAGCAAGGCATGACTGAAGATAACATGGACAATTCTGACACGCTTGGCGACTCAATGATGTTTCACTGATGGGTCACTGTTGAGGTTTTTGGCGCATGCTGCTAAGGTTAAGAATTTCTTACGGTTGTAACTTGGAATATATCAGGACATTTACCAGCCCCTTGCAGTAAAGAATAATGTTTGGATGTCTTGTCGCAGGCAGATTGGTAAGAGTTTTTTTTTTTTGCTCGCATGCAATTTGTGTATTAGAAAGCCATTTACATGGTAACGGCAAAACTGGTATTAGCAGCACCAGAAGGAAAACTCGGCAGCTCGAACAGTAGGCAGCCCGCGGCGCACTCTGCTGCGACGAAGCTGTCTGTACGCTTGCCTGTGTAACAGACGTTGACCCGAGACACATTACTTAAGAATAGCCCCATGGGGAATGTCCAAGGGGGTAGGAACATATGCGGAAGTTGAAACCCCCATGGGGAAATCTCAACCCGGAAAGGGCCCAGTAGCCTTTAGCATTCCGTTGACTTCCATTCATTTTGGCGTCACTTTAAAATCAAATAACTTTACATGAGAAGCACGTTGATATTGGCATTGTCGTAAACTGGTGAGGACACAGCAAAACACATTTGCTTCGATTGGAAATCTGTCATGTTATTGCGTTGTAAGTTATCTGAAATTATGCTGAAAATGACGGCTAGTGAGTTTCTGTCTCACAGAAGTAGAGATGGTAAATCCGGATCCTTGAAGGGATTCGGATAATTTTGAGTCAGTCATTGGTATGAGTCGGGGGTTGTGCGAGTCACTTGAATCACATGAAAAATGGCACGACATGAAAAAGCATGTACAGTTGTTTTTTTGGGTATTTTCTCCTACCATGTCTTTAGGTATATTTCACGAGTCACAAGTAGGCCAGATAAACAGAATGTTAATAACCAGGTAATAAAAGTAGCCCAATAAGAGTTGGATCATTAGCCATTTTTTGTTGAATTCGGCAAATAACACAGAAATTACACATACATAAATCATGAATGTGCAACAAATGGAACAGTTTGTGCAAATAGGGTAGTAATTATGACCGCCGCCTGCGAAGCTAGCGAAAGCGGTCATTGTGTTGCCGCAACTTTTTTCCCTTCCCCCCGATTTTCCGTCAACGATTGCCGGGACACCAAGTGTGGGGGACATTAATCTTTGTAGGCATGTAGCCCTAGAACTTTTTGAGCGAATAGAAGCTTTTGGCTCCCAAGGGCCACCCCCCCGCTGTGCCAGTGTCCATCAAAGAGGGGGAAATGCCCAAAAGTTTTTGCTGAATAACTCAATGAACATTTCGCCCAAGAACATGAAATTTTTGTGATATGTCGGTGTTACAGATGCGTATCGACCCAACCTATAAACACTCACTTAAACCATAGCGCCACCTAGTTATATGGGTAAATGCAAAAATTGCTATTTTGTATTGCCAATATCTTGGACCGAGAAGGTGGGAACTGCACAAAATATGTCATGCATGATCAGCACAAAGACCTCTAAAAGCACAGCACACGCTATAAAATTTGGCCCATAGAAGCCGCTGTAATTGTACAAAATGTTATTTTGTCTATTATCTAGTGAACGCTAATGTTTACAACCGAATTTTTTTGGTCGTGAAATCTATTGACCCTCACGCATTGAAAACACTGGTTGACGCCCACTTCCAACGAAAACAATTTACGTGAAATTTTAACACTGAGGAAACCCTAACGAAGTCGTCACAGGCCGTTCATGTGAATCTCACCAAATTTGGTATATATCATCTACAGACAATGCTGACAAAAAACTATCAAAGGATTTATCTTGAGATAAACCGTTTAGTTACATGTCAATGAACATTTACCACGTAGATAAAAATTCTTCAAAAGTCCATATCTTGGCTTCTAATTGCTCAAATTTGGTCAAAGTTGACATGCCAAGTCTAAACAGCTTTCTTTTCATGTGTACTAAATTTTGTAACATTTCGTCATAGGGGGTGATGTTTATCGTCGAAGCTAGGTGTTGAAAAACAGTTTTTGTTAAATAACTCGTCAACAATTTCGCCCAAAAAAACGATTTTGTGTTAGTATGTCGGTGTTACAGAGGCATATCAACCCAGCCCATAAACACTCATTTGAAGCATAGCGCCGCCTAGTGATATGGGTACATGCAAAAATTGGGATAGCGCCACCTAGTGATATGGGTAAGTGCAAAAATTGGGACAAAATACGTCATGCACGATCAGCACAAAGACCTCTAAAAGCACCGCACATGGCATAAAAGTTTGTCCATAGGGGGCGCTGTAATTGTACAAAATGTCATTTTGTCATTTAGAGAATGCTAATGTTTACAACCAATTTGTTTTTATCGTGAAATCTATTGACCTTCACCCATTGAATACACTGGTTGACGCCCACTTCCAACGAAAACAATTTCTGTGAAATTTCAACACTGCGAAAACAAATCCAAACGAACTTGTTATAGGCCTTCAATGTGAATCTCACCAAATTTGGTATATGTAATCTACAGACAATGCTGACAAACCTCACAACACTGCTCCCACATTTCAATACACTGCGGCGGTCATACCATGTACCGCTATGCGGTACATCTAGTTTACTAACACACAAGAAATGTCAGAAGAATGTGAAACACTGCAAATTGCTTTTAAGCTATACTAGCCTATAAACACATGATGAGAAACACTAGTGCAATGTGTGGAAGTTGGCTAAGAATAATGTACAGTCGACTACACAGAACCATTTTAAATATAAAAGAATACCAAAGAGTAACCCCTACAATTAAAATTTAAGGTGCAAAATAAAATCTCATATTATCTTAACAATATGATAACAAAAATGATTACTAAGGGTTAGATGTGCGAGGAATAAGCTGTTCCGACACACATCCCTTGACTTCAAGCAAGGCTGCAGCTTGGGGGTTCTGCACATCTGGCCTTAGGCTTGTCACTCTCTCTGCAAAGTCAGCCCAAAACTTTGTACAACAACAATGTGGTCTTGCTGTGTTTTGCTACCAATCAAATATCCAGCCTATAGCTGCCCTGGCTACTAGCTACAGAAGGGTCTTTATTATTATTGTTGTTATTATTATTATTACTATTATTATAACAGACATTACATTAAATTACATTATATTATCTTGCATTATGTTACAGATTTAAAGTTTCTGAGGAATTCGCCATTATCACAGGCCCAGATGCAGAATGCAGTAGCTGTAAGCAATTGAGCAGTTAGTTAGATATACTACTGTAAGGATCCACTTTCTCAGACCAACGACGGAGCTGAGTGTGGACGAAGGTTATCGCATGTTCTGGACTTATGGAATGGAAATAATTATAAACATGTGCATGGCAAACATTAGAGTAACACTTATATGACCCGTTTATCTGACTCCATGAAATAATAGTTACCTCCAATATCACTATACAGCTTAAGAGCTAATAGCACAGTAATGGCATGGCACACGAAGAGATGTATATGAATGGTAAATGAATGAACAGTTTATTAACCAAATACAAGTTAACCTTTACAAGTAACACAGAGATTCATTGTAATGACCAACTCAACCAGAGATATAAAGAAATCAAACTAAACCCCAAATAAAAGATAGAGAGAAAGAGAGAGGGAGAGAGAGAGAGACACACACAGCGTGTGGGAGCGTCGTGGGTGAAAGACAGCTCAATGAGTTTTCCACTAGCATTGCCTTAAGTAGCCAACCTGATGCCAGTTGTTCAGCACACCATGAGGTGTTATCTTGGGGGCAGGGGTGTTGGAGACAGCCCACTGCCTCACACTACTCAGTAACCTTTGGATCTGAGATCTTTATTAGAATAACCCGAGCCTGTTTCAGAATTTAGACCAGTATATCACTCACAATGAGACCATCAGAATGAAACCAAACATGACATGTACACCTCATAGCATTTCTACAATACAATATACCCTTAAGTGTCCTGTCCTTGCCCTAAGGATGACCTGAGTAGGTCTCCACACCAAATGTTGGCAGACCACAGATAAGAACACAGTGGGGTGTGGCACCTAACTAAACACAAGAGCATGCAGCGGGGGAGCTCCTCTGAAGCACCCTTTATTGTGATAACACAAATTCCTCTGCTGAGCTCATTCAGAGTAGTCATCCTTGAATCCAGATCCTTACACTACTTTAAAATAACACAAAGAAGAACTGAATTGCAAGCCTAATAGCTGTCCTTTAAACAGTAAGGCTTAATTTCCACCAACTTGAGCGTGTACAGCGCGTATCCGTGTACAATAGGTTTGTATAGGGACAGAATACGCTCAGATCACGCGTGCGGTGGAAATGGTCTAATCTGTTAACATGCATTCTAAACGAATACGGACAGAAAACGGGCACGCGCTGTACACGCAGAGTGTTTGGTGGAAATGAGCCCTAACACCAAGCACAGTGAAAATGTAGTGTCGTATATGTCTACAGTACATAGCACACATTACTTGAGAATGAAATGTGCATTATTTTTCCTTCACGCTGGAATACGTTTTCAATTTGCCTCACTCCGCCTGTCTCCAGGTCATTTGCTGTATCCGTGATGTAATAATAATAATAATAATAATAATAATAATAATAATGAAAATAGCTCCATAGAGGAGAGCTTGTATGGTTGCATTAATAGCAGACACAAATGCAAATTGTAGCCTGTCAAAACCAACACAATCTGATTTCATTTGACGCAAAATGTTACAAATGTCATTTTTCTTTCTTCTCTATTCTTAGGGCTTGATCACATTGCTGTTGTTTCTAGCGATTCACATTGTGTGACATAATGTTTATTATGCTAGCCTTTTTAACGTCACATTTCGCTGCTGATGTACTTTGACAGAGACGCTTCCTCAGGCTGTCTTTAATGTAAACATCAAACTACTCCGCATGCCCGTCATGACTATTGGCTTTTCCTTTTATTCATTCAAACTACGTTAAAATTGCATGTTCATCTCATCAGCCCAAATAAAAAAAATCCTCGAGAGGAAACCCTCAACCACCATGTATAAAATGAGCACCGGAACTTTTAAATGGCGATGTCCCCGGGGTACACTACGAAAAAACATTTTATTTTATTTTTGGGATTATTATTTTATTTTCTTATGGTCACAAGCTATCTTTAAAGTAAACATCAGACTACTCCGCATGCCTGTCATGACGACTGCCCTTTCCTTTCATTCCTTCAAACTGCGTTAAAATTGCATGTTCATCTCATCAGCCCAAATTAAAGAAATCTTCAAGATGAAACCCTCAACCACCCTGCATAAAAAGGACTGTAACTTTTGAGCTATAGCCCCAAAAGTTTACAATGGCGACATCCCCGGGGTACACTACGAAACAATATTTTATTTTATTTTTTTATATTATTATTTAATTTTCTTATGGTCACCAGCTATCTTTAATGTAAACATCAAACTACTCCGCATGCCCGTCATCAAGTATTAATTCACACAACATGGCAGTCAACAATGTATTAATTCACACAACATGGCACAATGGCAGTCATAGGAGGCAACAACAACAGGGAGAATTCGGGCCCATGTGCGAGACCGCCATTGTATGCAGGGGATTCATCGAGCTACAAGCTTGTGGGATCCAGGAGTCAAGCCACAGGCTAACCATAAGCAGGGAGCCTCAACTCAAGCCACGAGTCAAGCCATGAGCCAACTGCAAGCAGGGATCCACGAGCAGCTATGAGTTGGGATCCACGGTTACTCAGGCACTCACACACTTGGCAGAGAAACAAAACTTATGACGCGATTCGAGCAAGCAGGGATCCACAAGCGGTGGTTCTCGGTTATGCCTGGTGGATCCTTGCAGTCAAATCGGGTAAGTTAAGTTTTGTTTCTCTGCCGACCGAGGAAGTGAGTGGCTGAGTGCCTATGCTTGCACTGCCTGCTTGGATCAACTAGTAGTGCTAAAGTGACAAGTTGCGTATGATTCAAGATGTTTCAATTGTGCCGTTTATTGATGGTATATCAATCAAATGTGGTAGGACTCAACTGAGCCGGTTAAATAGACGTCTAGGTCCGTGGTTCATTAGTGATATTAGCGATCCGGTTAAATAACCTGACTCCCAAGATTTTTTCCACCTCTACACAGGAGAAAACGTGTTTGGATAACAAGCCATAGCCATAGTCATGCCCGTTTATTTTTCTGTTCATGCTGGGGAAATATTTCCATCAGTATTTCTTGCAAAATAAGCTTGGGAATTGGTATTTGTTTGGAAGCGGAATCACTATTTTTATGGATTTTACTATTCGATGCAAGTGAAGCCCAAAGAAAGATGGCTAAGCTAAGCTATACGCTGTGGCTTGGTATGTACATGCTACCTAGCTAGCTCCCTTGACATGCTGGCTTGAAAGACTGCCTGGAACAAAGTTAGTAGAAGATCAAGTCCCCATGTACAGTATTAGCCTCCCACTCCAGTAAGTGATTGCAGCTATAACTGTAGAAAAATACTTATTATGAAAGCTATAGTACGCTGTCTGATTTGTGATTTATCAATTTATCGTATTCGGGTTTGTTGACCGACGTGACCGTACGTCACCACGGGCTTGCGCAGTTGCCTGGTGACCAATTAAAAAATTAATTGGCTCCCATTGAAAACGGACCCATCCCACAGTCGATTCGCTTTTACTGTCTATGGGAATATCAGCACCTCAGTACCTGATCCGTACCGCCTAACCTATGCATTCATTCTGCACATGCGCGGGACCAAAGCCCTATATCGAATTAAATAGTTTCATCAGTACTTAGGGCACAAGCACCGGAGGTGTGAAGCTCTGTTGCTCTTCGAAAGAGTATTCTTTCTTTCTTTCTTTCTTCTGCTGCACTCTGCCTTTTTAAAAACACTTCCTATGCACGAAAACCCATGTAAATATGTACAGACACCAGTAGTAATGACCGCTTCTCAGGGACAGAGGATCGGCTGTGGGTGTGGCCCAGAGACTCCAGAGTGGCCTCTTATGTCTCATAGCTCTGTGCTAGTCATATAGTTTCAGCTACGTTCACCAGATTTGTTGGGATCACCAAAGCGACCAACTTTAGTATATAGAGTTGAGCCCAAAATGATTACACCCCCACCCCCCCTTATGGAATTAGACAAAACTCTTGATTTCTTGATGATCATTAACAACAATTGTGTGTAATGTATTTGTTTGACAAAGATAAAATACCCAGTTTATTTACTTAAAACAAGTTAAAGGGCAAAAATGACGTCCAAAATTATTATCCCCCTGGCCTTTAAGAATAGTTTACTCTTTCTGAGCCACAACTGACAGCAATCTCTTAGAGTAATTTTTTACTAGGTTGGTTCCTTTTTTACTAGCATGGATATTCACTTTGAGCATGCACCACAGATTCTCAATAAGATTGAGGTCTGGGCTCTGTGTGGGCCACTCCAAGACCTTGGTTTTGGTATCCTTGAAGGACTGTTGGACCAATTTTGATGCTTTGGGCCATTGTCTTGTTGGAAGACCCAGCGATGACCTAAGGCTAGACTATGAGCAGATTTATCCCTCAAAATTTCAACATAATTTTCTTTTTTCATGATGCCATGCACCCTATGCCTGAGGCTGCAAAACAGCCCCACAGCATGATGCCCCACCACCATGTTTAACTTGTGAACTGTGTTCTTACTGCAGATGTAGATTCATTTGATTGTCTTTTTATGGCAACACTTTAGATAACTAGATGTACCGCATAGCGGTACATGGTATGACCACCGCAGTATATTGTGGAAACTGTTGGTATGATGAATGTGTGGTAGAGCAGTGTTGTGAGGTGAGAATTTCTGTGGAAATTATTTCCTGGAAGTGGGCATGGATGTGGGTTTTGAATGAATGACATTGTGTGTGTTTGTGTAATGTGTAGCAGTGGTTTGTGAAGGCAAGGAATAGGCAAAATGAGATTTTGTACAATTACAGCGCCCCCTATGGACCAAATTGTATGGCACATGCTGTGGTTTTAGAGGTCTTTGTGCTGATCCCACCTTCTCGGTCCAAGATATTGGCAGTTCAAAATGGTTGTAAACATTAGCGTTCACTAGATAATAGACAAAATGACATTTTGTACAATTACAGCGGCCTCTATGGGCCAAATTTTATAGCGTGTGCTGTGCTTTTAGAGGTCTTTGTGCTGATCATGCATGACATATTTTGTGCAGTTCCCACCTTCTCGGTCCAAGATATTGGCAGTTCAAAATTCCAATTTTTGCATTTACCCTTATCAGTAGATGCCGCTATGCTTCAAGTGAGTGTTTATGGGCTGGGTCGATACGCCTCTGTAACACCGACATACTAACACAAAATCGTTGTCTTGGGCAAAATTGTTGGTGAGTTATTTAACAAAAACATTTTTTGACACCTAGCTTCGCTGGTAAACATCGCCCCCTATGACGAAATGTCACAAAATTTAGTACACATATGAAAAGAAAGCTGTTTAGAGATGGCATGTCAACTTTGACCAAAATTGAGCAATTAAAAGCCAAGATATGTGATAAATCCTTTGATAACTTTTTGTCAGCATTGTCTGTAGATGACATATATACGAAATTTGTTCAGACTCACATGAACGGTCTATGACGGGTTCGTTCAGATTCGTTTTCGCAATGTTAAAATTGCACGGAAATTGTTTTCATTGGAAGTGGACGTCAATGCATGAGGGTCAATAGATTTCACGATTAAAAAAGAAATGTGTTGTAAACATTAGCATTCTCTAGATAATAGGCAACATGACATTTTCTACAATTACAGCGCCCCCTATGGACCAAATTTTATGGCATGTGCTGTGGTGTTAGAGGTCTTTGTGCTGATCATGCATGACGTATTTTGCGCAGTTTCCACCTTCTCGGTGAGTGTTTACGGGCTGGGTCGATACGTCTCTGTAACCCCGACATATCACAAAAATGTCATGTTGTTGGGTGAAACGTTCATTGAGTTATTCAGCAAAAACTTCTGCCGGTCTCCCCCTCTTTGACGGACACTGGCACAGTGGTGGGGGGGGGGGGGTGGCCCTTGGGGGCCAAAAGCCGTTATTTGCTCACACACTTTTACAGCTACATGCCTACAAACATTCATGTCCCCCCGAGTTTCAGTGTCCCGGGAATCGTTGACGAAAAATCGGTGAAAAAAAAAAAGACAAGAAAGAAAAAAAAAGGGAAAAAGTTCTCGCTAGTGGCGGTCATAAATATTCATAAAACAACTGGAGGAGAATCCTTACTTGATTATGCAAGGGATGTGTCTTGCAAGGTGCAGTTAGCGACAGTAACTGAGGAGAATGTCAGATGTCAGTACTGCGTAACAGCCCAGCCCATAAACAATCATTTGTAGCATAGCACCAGCTAGTGAAATGGGTAAATGTAAAAAATCTTAGATTGAGAAGGTGGGAACTGCATAAAATGGAAGCATGCTAAGTATGCACATGCCATGAAATTTCATGCATAGGAGGAGCTTAAATTTTACAAGATCCCATTTTGGCTATTATCTGTAGTACACTATGGCTTAAAAACAACATTATTTTTCCTTATATTCAGTGGAACCTTTTGCATGAAAACCACCTGCCCATGCCCACTTCCAATGCTGAACATGTTCAAATACAAAAAACATTCAAGTGAGAAAAACAGCACAAACGGGATTTAAACCTGCTTGAGGGGGGAAATTGCCAAAAAGCAATACCATGTGTTGGTTGGCTTGTCATACTGTAATGTGTATACTTGCGCCTATGGTAAAGGCTACTTCGGGTATTTTGTTTATTTTTCTGGTTATAATGCTCTCACACACCCAACATGGTTACGAGTGTTCTGGCAGTTTGATCTACATCTACATTGTCTAATCAGGTTGAAGTCACTCAAGTGATTCCGCCTTGTGCGCTTTCAACCAGATGGAAAATCGCACAAAAAATCTCCCATAGACTCAAAGTTCAAGTGTATTTGTCACATACTCAATTATACATAACTAGTAGTGAAATGCATTATTTACCTGCTTCAGCTACATACGAAGACGAGACATCAAAGGCTCACAAAAACGCCAATACAAACATACAAATACATAAACAAAAAGTGGTCCAATCCCAATCTATCCTACGCACATGGATGCATTCATACATAAAGAAATTTTGGTCCAACCTAGGGCTGAACAGTTCCTCGTTTTCTGATTGAAATTGCGATTTCAGACAACGCGATTATGCGATCGCCAAAGCTACATTGTTTTTGCAGTGCTCCTGACTGAGAATCAGCTTCTTTTGCCAGTGTAACTCCAGCTGCACTCAGCCCGAGATGGCTAAACATAAAGTCAGCCAACAATCCGAAGTAGTTTTCCTTAGGTTGGCCTTTATTTTGTGAAACTGAAACACAACAAAAAACGAAAGATAAATGAGCGTCTGTTTTTAAATATCAGTTCAACTGTTAGCATAAGGACATTACAAACTCCGTAGGGAGGCTATCGCGATTAACATTGCTGTATTTAACATTTATGTTACATTCAACATACATTTGTTATGAAATACAAGAATAATACAAAGGTTTACAATAAACAAAGGTGGACTTTAACATAAACTGTTTTGATTGTTAGAAGAGCTAAGTCTACAGGGAAAACACTTCAACGGTTTTTGTAAACTTTGGCCTCCAAGACAACTACTTAGCTACAGCAAGCCTAGAGGGACAAAACCCAATTTTCACGGGGCAGAACACTCAGTATAGTTTTTGTTGTTTTTCTTTGAAGCCCTTACAAATACCTTGTTTGAACAATTATGACCACCGTTAGCAAAGGTAGCGAAAGTATATATAGTGTTGCCGCGACTTTTTTTCCTTTTTTTTTTTTTCCCCCCAGATTTTCCGTCAGCAATTGCCAGGACACTTGAAGTCTGGGGGACATGAATCTTTGTAGGCATGTAGCCCTAGAACTTTTTGAGCGACTAGAAGCTTGTGGCCCCTAAGAGCCACTCCCTGCTGTGCCAGTGTCCATCAAAGAGGGGGAGACGTCCAAAAGTTTTTGCTGAATAACTCAATGAACATTTCAACCAAGAACATGACATTTTTGTGATATGTCGGTGTTACAGATGCGTATCGACCCAACCCATAAACACTCACTTGAAGCACGTCATAGGGGGCGATGTTTATCGTCGAAGTTAGGTGTCAAAAAACAGTTTTTGTGAAATAACTCAACAATTTTGTCCAAGACAACGATTTTGTGTTAGTATGTCGGTGTTACAGAGGCGTATCGAGCCAGCCCGTAAACACTCACTTGAAGCATAGCGCCACCTAGTGATATGGGTAAATGCAAAAATTGGGATTTTGAGTTGCCAATATCTTGGACCGAGAAGGTGGCAACTGCACAAAATACGTCATGCACGATCAGCACAAAGACCTCTAAAAGCACAGCACATGCCATAAAATTTGGTCCATAGGGGGCGCTGTAATTGTACAAAATGTCATTTTGCCTATTATCTAGAGAATGCTAACGTTTACAACCAATTTGTTTTTATTGTGAAATCTATTGACCTTAAACCATTGAAAACACTGGTCGACGCCCACTTCCAACGAACAGTTTCCGTGAAATTTCAACACGGCGAAAACGAATCCAAACGAACTCGTCATAGGCCGTTAATGTGTATCTCACCAGATTTGTTATATGTCCTCTACAGACAATGCTGACAAAAAGCTATCAAAGGATTTATCTTGAGATAAACCGTTTTGAAGATACATGTCAATGAACATTTACCTCGTAGCTTAAAATTCTTCAAAAGCTCATATCTTGGCCTCTAATTGCTCAAGGTTGGTCAAAGTTGACATGCCATCTCTAAACAGCTTTCTTTTCATGTGTACTAAATTTTGTGACATTTCGTCATAGGGGGTGATGTTTGTCGTCGAAGCTAGGTGTCGAAAAACAATTTTTGTTAAATAACTTGTCAACAATTTTGCCCAAGACAAGGATTTTGTGTTAGTATGTCAGTGCTACAGAGGCGTATCGACCCAGCCCATAAACACTCACTTGAAGCATAGCGCCACCTAGGGATATGGTTAAATGCAAAAATTGGGATTTTGAGTTGCCAATATCTTGGACCGAGAAGGGGGGAACTGCACAAAATATGTCATGCACAATCAGCACAAAGACCTCTAAAAGCACAGCACATGCCATAAAATTTGGTCCATAGGGGGCACTGTAATTGTACAAAATCTCAGTTTGCCTATTTCTTTCACAAATCACTCCTACACACTACACAAACACACAATGTCATTCATTCAAAACTTACATCCGTGCCCACTTCCAGGAAATCATTTCCACACAATTTCTCACCTCACAACACTGCTCTACCACACATTCATCATACCAACAGTTCCCACATTTCAATACACTGCGGCGGTCATACCATGTACCGCTATGCAGTACATCTAGTTAATATTAGAATGATGAGATTATCATCAATAGTAGATGGTGAATAATCTTGTGTATATTGCAGTGGAGCTTGATTTGAAGAAAATTGATCAAATTGAAATCACAATATTTGACAAATTGAAAATTTGAAAAATTGCAATTTTTTTCCTAAAATTGTTCAGATCCAGTCCAACCCGTATAGGCAAGGCCTGAATTTGGGTGCAGGATTACGAGAACTTCTTTTAATCCCCGCATCTATAACAATTCTAATGCAGGGAATTCCAGCACACATAACGACATACCTAATAATGGATGTCAATCTAATAATAGATCAGAGTGAAAGCGCGACTGTATTCTGTCCACAGTTACTTGAACAATCTTTATGTAGACTAGGCTATTATTGACCCATCTGTCCCACATTAGCTCAAAAACACCAACAAACAACAACACACCCCGACACACACATGCAACGCCTGCCCTTTCCACCTCTGCCTCTCCCTCGAACTTTCGCAGTACTAAAAAACTGTCTTCTTAAATTCTTCAACCTTCTACCGCCATGCGATAATGGACCGCTGGCTAAAGCATGCAACAGCAGTATCAGACGTTCCCCCAGCTAAAAGGAAGAAAACTCCGGAATCCGATCCGACTAACAGTAGTGTGAGTGATGACGCAGTTGAGAGCACTCTTGAGGACTAGACCGCGGGGAAAATTTCAGCCAATCTGGCTCAAAATACGTCCTTGCCTCGAATTCAATGACGATGAAATGAACTGCTTGCTTTGCATAACTCATGGCAGTGCAATATTTAGAAGCAGATGTTTTAAGACGTCAACCTTAATTCGCCATTCAAATGGTGTGTCCCACACCACAGCAGTAAAACGCAAGTGTGAGGCAGACTTGTCAAAGAATGCAGTTGCTAACACAATCGCTCAGTCGCTCAATCACAGCGCGAGGAGGAAATGAAAGCACTTATGAAAGCCTCATACTTCGTTGCGCAGGAGGAAATGCCAAATTCAAAATTTAGCTCCCTAGTTAGATTTCTTAAGGAGATGGAGTGTCCCGCTTTCAAAACTCTTGCACCAGATACAGTGTTTCCCACAGACCAAGTAGCATTGTGTGGTGCTAGACGATGCTCCCCCCCCAACCACCACCACCTCTTCCTCGTCTTGTTTTCCATGTAATGAAGGGTGTTGCATAAGGATTATGCAGGATTATGGATATTATGCAGAAATTTGCAGTAATTTCAAAACAGCATGAAACGTGTCTTGACAGAAATGCACTTTAGCAGTAGAATAGGTACATTCTGCTATTGTTTACATTATGCATTGACTGATAACAGCGAGTTTAAAATGGGTTAAGTAAAAATTTGTCAAATCATTACTTGGCAAATATTTGATCCATTGTTTTAAAGTGATAAATTAGCGTGATAATATGTGCTTGGTGTCATTGGAAAGCTATCCCATCACAGGTTCGTGAGTAATTTCAACAAGAGTAATGCCTGTGCAAAGCGCTAATATGAGAGATTTTGGCGAATTTTTAAATATTAATATCTCGCCGATACTTGATCACAAAAATGAGCGGGCGGTCATGTTGTAAAGCCCTGGTTCTGCTGTTTTGTTTGGTATAAGTGCAATCTCTCTACCATGTACCCTCCCGGAGTAATTCAACAGAGAACAATAAGGTTATAGGGTTAATAATAGCTTGAGTTCCGAGTTGCGCTTGGGTTGGTTGAAAACGTCGGACCAGTGCAGGTGTTTTATAAGTGTACCCCCATTGACATGTATGCGCGGATGTTGATCTCTCTCTCTCTCTCTCGTGAAATTTGAGAATGTATCATATTTGAGAATGTAACTAAGTTGATGACAGAAAAGAAATTGGAAAGCAAAGAACTAGTGGCAGTGTGTACTGATGGAGCTGCGATCATGACAGGCTGCCGCCAAGGAGTTGTTAAAAAAACTCAGAGATGAGTACAACTCTGCTTTGATAGGGGTACACTGCACTGGTCATCGTCCGTCTCTTGCGGCCAGTGATGCAGCCATATCTGTGAAAAATGTGAAAAAATTTCAAGACGATCCATTTTTTTGTTTTTTAGAAACTCGGCTGTTAGGAACAACAAGCTCTATGAATTGCAGAGACAGTTGGATGAGGCAGAACTAAAATTCACGCAGCCACACACAGTCAGGTGGCTCTCAGTCCACAGTGCCGTCAATGTGATGTGTAGGTGCCTGAAATCCCTTGGAGATGTGCTCGAGCACATGGCAGCAAGCAACAACCAGGATGCTGAAATAGCAAAAGACTTGCTCATCTCTGTCAGGCAATTCAATTTGATTGCCCTCTGCCACATGCTAAAAGATGTCCTTTCACATGTTGTCAGTCTGTCAAACCATTTCCAAAGAGAAGACCTGGACTTTTCCACCGTCCAGCCAATGGTGGAAGGCACCAAAGAGGCTCTTTGGGAAATAATAGCCCACCGTGGCCCAGCACAGCAGAAACTCCTTAAGTCTCTTGATGGAAACAAATTCAAGGGAGACAAGCGTTTTGATCTCAACACCCAAAGACCTGCTTTTGACAACATTAAGATCACTTATATTGGGACACGTATTCAGGAAATTGACAGAAGATTCCCCGCTGATGCACTCACTATGTTGTCATGGTTCACTGTTTTGGAACCAAAAAAAGCCATAGTGGCAAAGCGTTCCAATGAAAATTTCTGTCATTACGGAGCTGATAAGCTTGAAAACCTACTAGCACACTTTTCAAGTGATGTTAGGGCAGAGGAAGCTCAGTCAGAGTTTGCTTTGCTTAAGCAAGTCATGGTTTCCAACTATTCGTATGCACCTTTTTTTTAAGAGTTTGCCGAGTCTGTGTTGCGTGATCACGGTAGCATCTTCACTGAAATGGAGAAACTCATTAAGACAGCATTGGTCATACCAGTGTCCAGTGTCTCATGTGAGTGTGGCTTCGGTACACAGAACAGGATTAAAATCAAGTTTAGAAATTCATTGAATAGCAACAACCTCACCAATTTAATGATTGTTTCTTAGTTTGTCCTTCTCCGAGAGCAGTTCGATTTCAGAAGAGCTGTAATCAAGTGAAAAAAGATGAAGTAGAGGCGACAGAGCACAGCGAACGATTAAAGCAAGAAAAAGGAGGTAACAAAGGGAACTGATGCAGAAAAGAGGTGACTAAGAAAAGGAGAAGGACAGAATACACAGATACAGTGCTGCAGTCAGAAAAGACTGGTCATGTAAGAAAGTTCATTAATTCATTCATGCATTTTTCTAAAGTTTTTTTTTCTTGATTGGAGACATGAAGAGGAGAAGGATTACATCAGGATTACATCTACTGTAAAGTCAGTAGACTTGTAGTTGTTCAGTAAACATATGATAAAAACCAAGTAACTACATTTGTTGAGTGCTATTCATTTTTCTTTTTTGTCATTAGGCCTATATGAAGCAGTGACACTAAAGCAATAGTCCATGAAGATAAGGAAGAAGCATGTGTAAAGTAAACTAAAAGGTGTTTACACTTCCTAGGCCCTTAAGGCCTATATTGGTATATTTTGGTATATTGATGGTATTACTTGATGGCAGTACAGTCAGTCAGCAGTGTGAAACTGTAAAGGATCTCTTTCATTTTGTGGCAGCGTATTTCTCTCCACCCAAATCTGAACAGGGCATATCTTAAACGGCTGCCGGGAATAATATTTGCGCTTATGCACACTTTGTGTGACGATGCTATCCATATTTGCAGATATCGAGATGAACAGTACTAAGATGGATACCTCAAATGGTGGCAAAAGGTAACAAACCTTAGAGATCTTCAATGTGAGTAGTGGACAAATGTAAAGCATATAAGCAATTTAAGCCTGCAAGAAGTGTTATCCAAAAACCATATAAATCCCCCCCAAACTTTAGAAATCCCCCCCATTATGAAAAATGAAATTCAGACCACTTAGTTAATAGAATGAAATCCTTTGACCAGGGAGGTTGTGTCTTGGGGTTTTGTCCTTGGGGTGGACCAGTCTCTGTCTGAGGGTGTTGAAGTATACTGGGATGTTGTGCTTGCTGAAGATTCTTCTTTATTTTTCACCCCACAACCACAAGTTCTTAGAGCTTGTTTGATGTCTGCCTGGTGCTGTAGGCTTCTGATGACGCACAGTTTGTGTTCCAGTGGTTGATGAGAGTCAAAGGGTAGGTATTGGTCGGTGTGTGTGGGTTTCCTGTAGACCTCTGTGACGAGGCCTCCATCTTCCTTAGCAAGAACCTCACAATCCAAAAATAGTAGTTCCCTTGTTTGGTGTACTCCCTGGTGAACTTGATGTAGCTGTTCACAGAGTTGATGTGTTTACTGAAGGTGTCTACTTCCTGGCTTGACACAGATGTGAATGTGTCATCTACATATCTAAACCAATGGCTGGGTGTTACTCCTTTAACCTCATAACGCACGCTGTACCGTATACGGTACGGAAGTGGGGGAGGTGGTGGGGGGCACCCAGGTCTTTCGTTGTTTTAGTGCTCAGATAAAAACAAATATGGTAATGCCACATACTGTTGGAAAGCTTAGATCGTCAGGATTCATTTAAGCCCATTCTCGAAGAACAAAGGTTATTTACAGTGCTAAAAGTGATCTAATCTTCTCGGTATGCCACCGAACTGCAGTATAGGCTGACAAAATGCCTACGTACCTTCAAAACCTTCTCTTTATCCACAGCGACCATATTACTGCACAAGATTTTTATGCAAAGCCATGAAGTGTCCATGGATATGAAATATTCAAGCCATTTTTTCGAAAACAATGTATTTCTGTTATAATCGGCATGTCTCGTGACTTCCGCGTTACCAGCCCAACGCGAAAACCGAATAATACTTCATCTACGCTTTACATGAAGGTTTTCTGATTGGTGATTGGAGGTTAAGGATGTTCGTCAAGCTGTTCTACGTCATTCAAGACCATCCACGAGCCAATTGATGCATGGGGTGGGGAGATAGCCAGCTTGAAAGCCAATGAGCACCGACTACGTGAGTTTGACCTCCTGTGGTTTGACTGACAGCACTTCGAGACAATGGAAATTTCCAGTGACAAGACCCTCCTATTCTGATAGCCAATAGTCAGGGCTTTCGAACGATATATGACACCACGTTATCAGGTTTGGTTGTCGAAAGTTAGTGCCGTGCGTACTCGGGTGCGTCAAGTTTTAGGCGACCCCACTAAGTGAGACGGACCAGAGAAGATTATAATAATAATACTAATACTAATAATTATAATAATAAAACAAGTAAAAAAGTGAGCAAGAAGGCAAGTAGCTTGCCAAGTAAAGGGAAATTTACTGCACAGGAGGCAGTGCAGTGGATTATTGAATCGTTTTGTTTTGGACAGGGTTTTTTTGTACACTTTAGTGACTGCACTGTTTGTATAATACAGTGTAACACTGTAGTTTGCTTCTGTATAATAGTTTCCTTGTTGAATATCTGTATTTGTAGTTGTATTTTCTAATATTTCTATAAAGAAAGTTTGTTTGTCAATACACTTTTTGCCCTTTTTTATCAATATCCCATAGGTGGAATATGAATATGGAATATGGAATATGAATATGATGTTTACTGTGTTTATGCTTCTGTCATTCTATTCCAGAATGACTGACATCCAATCCAAGTCCAAGCAAGAATCCTCAAAGTCTTGGCTTTCAGTAGAGACCAAGATTTTGTTTCTAGGCAAAGGGGTTCTCAAGTTATAGGCCTAGAGGTTATACAGCTTTGGTAACCAAATGTTCTTTTGGAGTTTCCAAAATAAAAACGCATGGACATACCTATTGAAAAAAAATGTGTAAAAAAATCAGGCCTTGATCTTTTGCCTCCATTTTTTTACTGTATGAGGGTAAGACCTGTGTCTGTGGCCTCATTATACCTATGTTTTCACCACAGGTTCCTGAAATTATAGGTCTCAGTTCCTTTATAGGCTCAAATAATAGTGCATCACAGAATCACCCAGATACTTTAGAAATAAACCTGAGAGTGTTACCTTTCCAATGATACCAAGAACACATCTGAGTCTAAAACTATGTAGGAACTGTGCTACTTATAACTTGGGCATTCCATTTTCGCAAAAAAACTTGAAATAGGGCTGGAATTTTAAGAGGTTAAATGAGGTCAGTGTTTGGTTCTCCATTTCCTCCATGTAAAGGTTCGTCACAAGGGGTAAAACTGGGGAGCCCATGACACAGTCATGCTTCTGTCTGTAGAAATCCCTGCTGTACTTGAAGTAGGTGGTGGTGCGGCAAAGTTCCAACAGTGAACAAATCTGGGCTGGGGTGTGGTTGGTGGTTGTGCTAGTGTGCAACCACTTGTCTTGTTGTAGTCCGTTTCTAACTGCCTCCACTGCTTCTGTTGTGGGGATGCAGGTGAATAGGGATGTGACATCATAAGATACCATGGTTTCATCCGGGTCCAGTTTCAGTTTACTGATCTTGTTGGTGAACTCCATGGATGTAACTGGGGCTGAGATGCTGCTCACAATAGGTCTGAGAGGGTCCCCTTCCTTATGAATCTTTGGGAGCCTGTATATGCATGGAATGGTCTCTTCTGCACTACTATGAGTCCATAGTAGGTATGTTTGTCAATGGCTTCCACGTGTTTCAGATCTTGTAGGAAGCAAACAACCTTTTTCTTGTAGCCGTTGGTTGGGTCTCTTTTAAGTCTCTCATGTGTTGGTGTCACTGAGTAGGGTGTTCATTTTGGTGTGATACTCAGTTGTGTTTAGCACACCTGTGAATCTTTCTTTATCTGGTGGTAGTGTGGTGATGTTTTTGTCCTTGCTCAGAGATGTAATGGCTTTTCTCTTCCGAGCAGTGGCGTTTTCTCCCGGAGGCCAAGGGAAGCCATGCTTCCCCTATTTTGTCTGACAATAGCGGGCATTTTAATGGAAACATTTGATTATTAATTTACCGGTTTCACTCCTTCTACTGCGCTTCAATCATCCATCTCCCGTTTTCTCGCTCAGCGGTCTGCGTGAGAAAATAAAACTGGTATCTTTAGAAGTCTACCAAGACATAGCCATTGCCAGTATGTGCTATGTAATGGTAGCTCAGATGCTTTGTTTTTCATAGCCTGACGTGAATGTTGCTAGTTCATCGTATAATTATTTTGTGGTATAAAACATGGGATTTCGATACCTGACTTGTAAGACAACCTGCCCCCTCAATCAGGTTGACACAAGTTCTTGCTTGCACTGGAAAATAATCACCTGTTTGCTGGTTAGCTGTTATGGGTAGGCTACTTCATGTTGTATATAGCCATCATCAGCCACTAGCACATACAAGCGTTTTTTCAGTGATCAAAATGTATTGGAGACAGACATGTAGACAGGACTGGCTTGTCAACCTAGTCAAAATATCTATCAACTATGTCGTCATAAAAAAGGCCAGTGATAAATTCTATGATGCTGTTATTGACCGCTCTGCAAGGATGAAAGGATGGTGGCATGCCTTTTAACACGCTGTATCTCTGTTCTGCGTTACGTGCGCTGTCCAATTCCTGTATTCTATCTACAATATATTTTAGCCCGAATTTAACTAGTTTGCTGCAGATGTTTTCAACATAGTCTTGAAGAAAAGGTTGATAGGGCAGCCTTTTAAATGTGTGACAGTTTAATATGGAATACAATTTAGCAGGTTGTTGGTTTGCGTAGGGAGAGAGGCAGCGCTTGTGTCTCACTTGCATTACTTGCCACACAGCCCTTTGTTTTATTTCATGTGTTCTTTAAAAAAAAAAAAAAAAACTAATAAAACAATCAAACAAAAAACACTAAACAAAAAAACTAAGTTTCTATTAAAAAAATACACACGCGCAAAGTAGTCAGCCTAATTACTAGTTCTCTTATCTCGCTTGGCTTCCATACAAAATTCCCCCACGCCACACCACTGCTTCCGAGTAGGTGAGATTTGATTGTGCAGCCTTTGCACTTGTATGGCTTGCTGATACTTTCATCCTGATTTGTTCTGCATTCTTTGACAAAATCGACCAATGCTCACACACACTAAAAGTATTCATACACGCAATGCACGTTTGAGATTAGATCAACACGGTGGAAATTTGGAGTATTTGGTGACAAACATTTTACCAAATAACTTAAATTAAGTCAGATGGCAGACCAATGTCAGTTACTGCTGTGATGGGGAAATGGGGTTTTGGGAGTTTTAAGATGGAAAATTATGTTTGTACAGAATAGCTAGTCAGAAGACATGCAGACCTGCATGAGTGAACAGAGGGCTGGTAGTTTAGCTAACCAGATAAGTTCAGCTAATCAGATAAAAAGTTGACTTACCACATAATATTAAATGCTGCCTATTTTCAACTATTGGTGTTTTGATGAGTGTTACAAATGTGTTATCAAGTAAGGTTCTGCAAAAGTTATTTCTGATGTATGGACATTTTACAGTGTGGTTGCTATACGTACAAAACCCATTTGCTACGTGCCACGATGACGTACTGTGCTGCTGTACTGGGATGTTCTAGGCTCACTGGATGTGGTTGCATCACTGTAGCTGTGGTGTTGATGCTCTGCAGGAGGTCACTGATGCTATAGTTTCTGTTTGAGAAATAGAGTGCATGAATCTTTTGTGATGTGAATGTGAACCAGTGAAAATCAGCTACATGTGACAATCGCTTATTCAGATATATTGGTATTTTGTTATCTTACCGGTTAATGTCAAACATGCGGACAGCTGATTCAGAAATGGCACAGCATTTTTAGGACTAAAGCAGCTTGATTCTTAAAAGAAAGCATACAGTATATTAGTCAACCACATCAGACCTAACCATCCTGTCACTCCCTTTAGAACTCAGCTCCAACATTTGTAGCAGAACCAGGCAATATCAAAAAGCTTTGCAGCTTTTGCAGTTCAAGCAGTTTTTGCATGTTAATGATGGAAAATTTGTGATGTTTCATTCAGCATTATTATACAGGAATTATAAGGGTGTAAACGTCACAGTCATCATCAACTCAAACAAAAAATGCCTTAGTAGAATTTATTTTTAAGAGCTTTGGCAGAAAATAGCATCTTGAAAGCTCATAGCTCATTGCAAGTCTTCAAAGGGACTTCTTAGCACTACACTGTGGCTCATACAGTTCCTATTGTTTCTATTCCTATTATTCCTACTATCTAATAACCACTCTGTATGTGTTTTTTTAATTGGAGCTCTGATTTGCTCGTAAAAACATTTATGTTACCATCTGGTAATACTTTTCTGTATGTTTTTTTTTTTATACAACATTTTTGACTCATTCTATTTACTGTCTCCTTAGGTCCAAACGGATTCCCAACAGGTGGCCAATGACAAGTTTATTTTCAACCTTCCTGACTACGAAAATGTCAACCATGTTGTGGTGTTCATGTTGGGCACAGTGCCTTTTCCCACAGGCATGGGTGGTGCTGTCTACTTCTCGTTCCCTGACCCAAATGTCGGACAAGTGTGGCAGCTTCTGGGTTTTATAACAAACGAGAAGCCGAGTGCCATTTTCAAAATATCTGGTCTAAAAGCTGGTAAACCAATCATCATTGTAACAAATTTCAATATGATCATCAATATGATTTCAAGTAATATCCAGTATGGTCAATCTCTGAAAGTGCTATCTCTCATAGGGGAAGGTGGAGTGCATCCATTTGGGATGATGTCGGCACCCCAGGCACCCTCAGTAGCACAGGTTGGGGTGTCGATCGAAGCTTTGGATCAGCTAGCTCAACAAACTCCAGCAGCCACAGCAACGGTGTCAACCCTGGACACTTTTACCCAGGTATATATATAGTATGCCACAAAAGTAAGTACACCTTTTACAGTTCATTTGAAAATGTATTAGATCTTCTCAAGGCGCCCTGAAATAAAACTTGGATATATTTTAGTCAGTGTAGTCAGCCTACAATTTGAAAAGCAGTACAGATTTACTGTCCTTAAAAATAACTCTATACATAGGTATTGTATAAATAACAGGCAACAAAAGTGAGTACACACTGAGTGATAACTGTGAGTGAGTAATGTTGTTCGACCATGCAGACTCACTTGTCGTTTAACCATGCAAAGCTCCAACTCGTCATGTTCATGTTTTAGTTTGCTTGACTAGACTATACAAATATTTAAAAGAAAACTACAAACAGTAGGCTGAAATTCCCCCTAACCACCTGCAGAACCGATCAACTCAGATTTGTTGAATACCTTGTTGGGGGTGTATTTCTGCAACCGTGTGTGCAAACTGGCCAATTTTGCCTTCATTTACAACCCCAATTCCGATGAAGTTGGGACATTGTGTTAAATGTAAATAAAAAAGAAATGCTATAATTCTCAAATCATACAAGCAATATATGTGTTTGAGAATAGTCCAAGGACAACATATCAGTTATTAAAAGTGGATTTTTTTGTTGTTATATGGGATATTTATGGTCATTTTAAATTTTAGGCCATCAACGTGTCTCAAAAAAGTTGGGACGGTGTCAATAAATGGCAGGAAAAGTTGAGTAAGACTTAAAAAAAAAGCAACGGAAGACACTTCACAGTTAGTTATGTTAACTGACTAAATGATTTTGTATAAAAAAGGGCTTTTTTTCTTGTACTTGACATGATTTCAGCAGTCTAACTGGTAGGTGTCTTCTTTATCATGGTTTACTTTTTATTATGTTTAAAATGTGACAGATCTGGACAGCACGCTGGTCATTTTAGCATCTGGTTGCCCTTATGATGGAGCCACACTGTTGGAATTTTGTATAGAATGCAGTTTGACCTCATTATCTGGTAATATTTAAGGTCGACCTTAAAAATATAATGTGTGAGTTCCATCATGTGCTGTTCAAAACTTATATATATATATATATATATATATATATATATATATATCATTCAGCATTAATTTTAACTGTCCAAATGAATTACCACACCATAACCAAGGCACTACTGCACCCCCATACCATCATAGATGGTGTCTTTTGAACTTACCACTAAAACAAGGATGATTTGTGTCCTCTGTAACTTGGAAGATGCAAGACTCCATTATTTCAAAATGAATGACAAATTTTCAACTTTTTTAATTTGAGATGGACCCAGACAACATGGAAAACTGTCCTGTGTTACAAATTTGTCATTCACCTCCGTCAGTGCCCTGTTTTCCTGAAGTTTGACACAAACCAAGGGGAAGTGGATTATAGATTGGAAATTGAATCTTGATTAATTCAGGTAACTCTTCTCACATGCTGTCTATGCCGCTCTAATGCGGCACCCATTTCATCCACAGGTGTTAAAGATGGATTTTAACATGGGTGGTGAGTGGAAAAAAAAACCCAAGGGGGTGACTAAGACATAGCTCAGAATGTGCTCAAAGTATTCTGCTGACAAGTAGCCAATCACAGAGGCATGGCTGCTGGCCCATTGACAGACTTCAAAACCACCAAGCAAAGAGGAAAGCAGTTTGGTGACCATTCATTTGTCATCAGCAACAGATGGTAAACCTGCAAACAGTTGTCAACATGAAAGGCACGAAGAACTGAAGACTGAACATCATGGTGATCGACAGGAAGACTCTGGGCATTTCTCTGAAGGGCATACATGGTACAACATGGATTGCATGTAGTGCCAAAAGGCAGAAATTGCCATTCATATACTGCAAGGGGAACATCTCTCTTCATGTGCTACAACAAAAAGCGTAACAGGGGTGTACCAGTGTGTAACAGACAGACATGATGGAACATTCCCTTGATGTCCCCACTGATGGCAAGCTGATGCTCTCTGAAGCAGATGAGGACAGCAATCACAGAAGGGCCTAAAGTACAATCAGGCAGGAGGTAAGCATTTAGGCTTTCATCGTGATACTGAGAGGAACAATTAAATACTAGGTGATACTTCCCACTATGCCCTACCAAATTATGTGGTAGCAGACTGTCTGACACCAGGGGCCTCATTTATAAAGGTCTCTACGCACAAAAATGTTGCAGAAACATGCGTATGCATCTTTTACCGCCAACGAGATTTATAAAAAAAATACTTGCGGAAAAGAGTGCGTAGTTCGATGCATGCTTCGACCCTGCAGTAAATGTCCTGCAAAGTTTTTTAAACCTGTGATCTCCTGAGAGGACAACAGGAAGTTGGTGGCGGTAATTCACCATATTGGTTTGTAAACTGCCAAAAAAAGATGATGATGCTACTTCCGGATACCCAACGCATATTGGGCACCACATACTATGACTTGGGATTTATATACTTTTTTTTATATAAAATCACCCATTATGGAATATAAATTCAGGCAATATTATGTTGAACACACTACAACGCTTTCAAATCACAATCAGACCAACTGTACCACTGAAACATTTTATGAATTACCTTGATAAATAGGCTATATTCATAAACCAGTGTGCATTTGAAAGGAATACCCCTCTTGGCCTATCACTAATGCAAGGCCTATAAATAATGCCTTGATTGCCTCTGTAACGAGTGAAAATATGGCAGCCTTGGCATTGTTAGAGGGCTTTTCTTTTTGGAAGGTGCATCCATTTTTCCCTGTAATGATTGGTCAGCAAAGGCTCCTTATATACTTGGAATATTCATTGATTAGTTAGCATTGACCTTTTAAGGACTATTATGGGATGGACTTGGGAGGAGCATGGCACTCGCATGCACTCCAAATTAAACGCACGTTGGTATTTATAACGAGAAGAGTGTGTACAGGTGTGCGCCTCACAGTTTTGTAAATCGGAAAAATTTTGTGCGTACACAGATTCTGAGGTTTGGGCGCACGCAAAGTTTTAGGGAGAGTTTTGCACAGAGTTTTATAAATGAGGCCCCAGGACTCATGGGTCGTCACCACCTCCTCTGGGTTAAGCCTCTTGACATACCTTGCTTCAACGAGCTGTATTTCTTGCATGTAGATGCAGCTCGTTCTTGGACAGCTGACTTTTAATATGATGCAAAGCTAGTATCACTGCTTCCTGAGGGGCATGCAACACAGGGGCACTCTTGGCTCTAATGCAGCCTTTACACTGTCACATAGTTTTAATTCTGTGTTTTGCAACACACCCTCCCGAGTGGATGTCGTACTTTATAGCAAATTGTGTGGGATGCATAGGTTTGGAGCAGCAGGATAAACAGTTGGTTGACTGAGGTAGATTTTGTCTTTCTCTGAACATGCAGACCAATATAAGATTATAACACCCAAATGTTCATCTTTTGTTGAAATATAATGACAGTTGACACCAAAAGCATGGTTAAATTATTCTCTATTTTGGTATGCTAACCATTCATCTTATATGTAACCTTATTGACAAAGTCTGCTGCTATTGATCATATTTGCTCTTTATCGCTGATTTCTGTTTTTAGTATTAAACATTAGGCGCCAAAAACGATCGATTTTGACATCTTAATTTCAAAAGGCTCTAACTTAAAAGTGATTAGAGAGAGAGACCCTCTGTAAATTACAGAAATATTAAGGATGACCCAAAGTTTATGTAGGGATTAAATTTACCCATATAATTTGCATGTTATGACGTCATATGGTGGCGGCCATCTTGGATTATAGAATTTATGTAGCAGTAGGCTGGCCTTTTGCTGTAGAGATTTTCTATTTACTACATAGGCACTCAGACTCCATGTATGGGGCACGTATATATTATTCTTATGACACACAAACAAAAGTAGACAAGACCTGTTTAGTTTGAAAGCTCACTCGCCACAGCAAGGCACAGATCATGAGTGAGATGACAAGAGGAGAGACAATGTCAGTATTTTTTTTTCTTTCGCTGACAAAAGACATACACATCACAAGGACAACACACAAAAAGAACACATGTCCAATACTAAATTGTCAGGGAAATGGTAAATAGTAAATCAACAGTATAAATCATTACTAATACATGTCAGGGAAAAAATACGCCACCATGATCAAAACGGGAATGTGTCGTCCATTGATCTCATAGAAATCAATGGTGTCATCTTCCTCAAATACAGCATGCCTGAGTCCTGTGTCTGTTACAACTGCACCAATACTCACAAAAAGCGCCTGGAATATCCTTGCAGGTAGGTAGGTAACCCTACAACATACAATTTTTCGAGAATTTAGTTAATTTATGAAGAAAAACGATCTTCAAACTGTACTGACACTGTAAATTCCACAGTCGAGAGACTGCCCTCGTTTTCTTTACAAGAAATGTACAATATATTGCTGTCTGAATCACCAAATGTATGTTAATAACTGCTGACGCATGTCAAAGTAATAAGGTACACTGTTGTAATGCAAAAAGCTAATAAAATGTTAAAATGGTCTGAAAATGCATAGTAGCTACAGAGCTCAAAATTAGTACCTGCCAAGCGCCAATGGCATTGTTTTGGCAGCTGCTGTTCATCAACAAAATAGATTACAGTTTCAGTTACTGAACATCTTGGCATTGGCATTAAACCATTTTGATAAGCATAACAGTTTTGAAGCCTTTCTTTCAAGTAACCGATTGATGCTCAGAATATGTGCATTAGCCAAGGGGGTAGGAGCATAGGCAGAAGTTGAAGCACCCATGGGGAAATCCCAACCCGGAAAGGGCCCAATAGCCTTTAGCATTCCGTTGACTTCCATTCATTTTAGCATCACTTTGAAATCAAATAACTTTACATGAGAAGGACTCTGTGTCTTGATATTGGCATTGTTCTTAACCGGAGAGGACACAGCACAACATATTTACTTCGATCGGAAATCTGTCATGTTATTGCCTTGTAAGAAACATTTATCTGAAATTGTGCTAAAAATGGCGTCACAAATCATGCAACGGCTAGTGAGTTTCTGTTGCACAGGAGAAAATTTACCGTACTGTTTGGATAACAAGCCGTAGCCATAGTCATGCCTCTTTACTTTTCTATTCATATTGGGGAAACATTTACATCAGTACTTCTCAAAAAATAAGCTTAGAACTTGGTATTTGTTTGTAAGCAGAATCGCTATCTTTATGGATTTTACTATTCGATGCAAGTGAATTGAGAAAGATGGCTAAGCTAAACTACACGCTATAGCTTGTAGTTTACATGCTAACTAGCTAGCTCCCTTGACATGCTGGCTTGCAAGACTGCCTGGAACCAAAGTTAGTTGACGAAGAATCAAGTCCCCACGTACAATATTAGCCTCCCATTCCACTAATCCATCCACTGATTGCAACTATAACGGTAGAAGAATACTTATTAAGAAAATTATTGTACGCCGTATGATTTGTGATTGAGCATCTACCACTCAATTTATAGTATTTGGGTTCGCTGGCCGACGTGACCGTATGTCACTCCGCGCTTGTGCAGTTGCCTGGTGACCAATTAAAAATATCAAAATCATGCTTCAACGGCTCCCATTGAAAACGACACCATCCCACGGTCCATTCTTTTCTGCCGTCTATGGCATTAGCAGCCAAACTCGCCTGCAGTGTACAGGATGTTGCAGGCTAACTAGCGTATTTTCTAACATATAGCTCCGGTTAGCTTCCTAACAGGCAAATTGGGTGTATCAGTGTAACACGGCTTACCTTATTTGTTTAAAATAAGCTGGTATGAATATATTTTCTAACATTAAATGATGCAATCACGACTTACAGTCCTGTGTATGTTCATAATCGCCTGTCAGTACACACTGTCAAATCGTCAGTTTTCTTGCTTGCCTCTTCACTGGCTTTTTAAACTTTTATTTTGTTAATTCCATGTAGCTGACATGATTTTACCCCACTGTGATGAATTTCAGGATAGTCTAGTCCATAGCTGACGACCTAAATCATTTTACAGACAGCATGTCTTCTAATTGAAGCACATTGTGTTTGTTGACATCGCTCCCGTTTTGGCGGCCATTTTGGATCCCCCACGAAGTCACAATGCCTGCTTAGACAACGACACAGAGTCCTCTCTCTCTAGTTTTAACTCTATGCCCGTGCCACGCTGCCTCTGCTCCTGCTGTGAGCAGTACATGCACGCCTGCCACGCGCTCGCACTGAGTGGAAAGAAATTGCATGGCTAGGACTCTCGTTCTCATTGCGACTCCCCACCCCCCTAGCTCTCCTATAAACACTTCGACTTTATTTAACATACCCAGTGGTATTACACAAAGGCTCCACCACGTTTCTGTCCCCGTGCTGGATGTAGAGTTAAACTCTCACTTTGTCCAGCTGCACCATTGCAAGGAAGGGACGCATCTGAAGCGTGGTCACTAAACAAATTACAGTCTTCTGAGGGTAGATATTCCATTTCAGAATCAGGGTCCGCGAATAGAAGACCCAACAGACCCAAGACCCAAGTTGCAGGTAAACTTTTTTAATACCATTAGACGATAATCTAATGCAAATACTCACTGATGTTGACAATATTGCTCTGATAAAATGGCTCACATGCACACTAGCTCTGCAATTACTCGCACTGATACAACACGCTCTTGCTCGACTATTTTGTATAGGAGCATGACGTAATTCTGAATCTTCCACCTAGTGCAGGAGAGTTTGAACGAAAGTAGACACGCTATTGGACAAAATTGGCCGTTTTATTCAGAAATATTATTTATTAGAAAATACATGACTAACAGTCATTTCGCTGTCGTGTCTGACCGTTCTTGTCGTGACAGTGTGAAGGTTGCATAAGTAAGAGAGTGATGTACCTCTGAATTCCAGCAATGTCATGGTGCTCAGTTTTCTGCTGAACATAATGAAGGGTTTGCTGATCCTGCTTGGAGCACAGTACAGCCTTTGGACTCTGAGAGTAGGCAAGAATGTCCACTTGCCACAGTCATTTAACATCCCTCTGTAATTGGCCTGCAGTAGAGGAGGCTAGGAGAAGACACTGGGTGTTGGTACTGGTTTCCTGCACAGAAGATGTAGGCCCATGCACGGCCCATCCTAGGTGAACAGGCAGATCAGCAGGGCTTCCAGCAGGTCTAAATCTCATTTGATCCATACAAATAGGAGATTAGGACAATCTGCACCCACAAGAACCATTGGCCCTATCTTATGGAACTCCTGAAGGGGGGCCTTGAGGTGTCGATAACACCTCTGAAGTGTAGTGACAGGTCTGTTCAGATAGCTAAAGCTGTTTAGCACAGAAGTCACCTTTAATTTGGTATTTCTTCTGCTTTTGCAAAGCAGGGGAAATTGAGAGACACACTGGCTCATTAAATTTTTTTAGTTGTTTCAGCTTTTCTCTGCAGCAAAAGATAGGAGCATAGTTCTCTCTGAACCGTTATCCAGGATTGCATAAGTCTCCAGAGATTTGCCTTCATAGTGGAGAAAGAGAGCTTAGAGAAGCCTTCGCCCAGCTTGGGGGCAGCTGTTTGAAATCCCTCATTTCTTCATTTTCTCCTTACAATTTTCCTGCCAACTGCCACTGATTGAGGCCAGTCATGGTGGGACATGCCCCCTTTTTCCAACTGCACCTGACAAACTGATCAGTCTGAGTGTGTGCTGGTGTGTGTTCATGGCATGGTGGACCCCTCTGTCCTTGCTGTCCCATGTGAAGTTGCTGCGTTTGTCATTTTATTTTTGCTTACCTTTATGATTTAAAATACTATTTGGTTAAACTTAAGTGTAATTTTTGTGCAGTTGTTTAATTCCTCATTGTCTTGCGTGTTTATGCTCTCTATTGTTTGTCATTGTTTGTGTCAATAAATATGGGTTATTATTTGTTTTAAATTATAGATAGCAGCAACAACACTTGTCAGTCAATAAAACCAGACTAAAACTTCGCTGATTTCTGTGTTATAATTTACAACGCATTCTGATGGCACAATCAAAAACAAGCCAAGCGTATTTCCTTTAAGAACTTGAAGGTAATGAAAGCAGGCTAAGTATATCACCCGACCTGAACACTTCTGGAGCACCCTCCAGAAATAGGTGGATGAGGGTCAGCTGTGTAACCACCAACTCAATGATGTCATCATGGAGGAGTAAAGGATCCCAAAAGCATGTTTTTCTCTAAGTACTCAGTGGGGAGTGGGGACTGGCAGTGGGAGGAACCTGATGATTAAAGAAACAGACCTGTGACCGAAGGGTCGCAGGTTCAAAATCACCAACTGCCAGAAGTGCCACTAAGGTAGCCTGGGCATGGTACCGTCCCTACACACTGCTCCCCTGGCACTGCTGTTCATGTCTGTGATTTGTTAAATGCAGCCTGCAATTTCGTTGTGTGGCACTGTGTGCTATGGTGTGCAGCCTAATCACAATAAAAAGTAGGAGTCACTTTTACTGTGCAGCTCTAAAGGATTCCATGTCCAAGCCAAGAGGACTAATTAAACTAGTTAAAGATCGAGAGAAAAGATGTCTTCAAACTGGATTTAAATAACGTACAGTTTAGATGACAAGTTCAGTGGGGGAGCGCCAGACAACTCACCTGCACAGACATCAGTGAACTTTTAACCAAGCAGTGCAAAGTTGTGTCACCAAAGCGTTAGCTAGCTCCTTGCTAGCAGGACCTGAAAGCAACTGCAAGGGTCTTTAAGATTTGGTCTGCAAGCGCCTTGCGCCGGTGAGTTTTCAAGTCATATGACAGTCGCATTTTGGTGACATCCTTACACCTTTCGGGCAAGTCTGACACAATTTCTAACCATCATGCAACACTTTCAGCCTAGAATGCATCCCTGACTGCAAAAGGCTGTAAACATTTTCATCAAGTCGAATGAGCCTAATGGTGCTCAGATATCAACACTTCTAACACAGTTTGGACATGTTCACTCATGGAGGTATTATACAAACTGGAGGAACTGAAGAAGTCCCGCCTCCATTCATTTCAATGGGAAATGCTATGCTAGTGAATTCAGCCAAAATTAATCGAATTTTCCAAGTGTCAAAATGGAGTTTTACAGGGCTCATTTCTGCTGCCCCCATTTTACCTACCCAATTAAGTGCCACGTTACTGATTGACGTAAGGTACAGCAGAAAGCTATATCAAGGAAGGGCATTGGATGCTCAAAAATGGACAGTGATGTAGTTTGGGGACACCCTCCTGAGCTGACAGTGGAGCACCCACCAATTAGCATGGAAAAAATGGGGGTGGATATGATGCAATTTCTGGAAAATGGCGACAGGGAAGTGCCTTGGTAATCGGCTGACCCCTTGTGTTTACTGTGGGCCTGCTATTCATTGTTCGTTGATGCCTGGTACAATGATGCTTCTGTGTAAGGTAATTTTCAGAGAACATTACATGTTTTAATTTTTTTTGCCTTTTTATGGCTTTGAGATAGGATAGTGAAGATGGTGATAGGAAGTAAGTGGGAGAGAGAGAGACAGATGGGGTAGGATTGAGAAATGACCAACACGCCCAGTTCGAAGCGGGCTTGCAATGGCCACTTGCCCATTCATGGTCAGGTGCTTTAACCACCGTGACATTACATTATTTATTGCAATACAAGCTGTACCATGACTGTAAAATATATCAAAGTTTTATTTTTATAGAATTGTCCCTTGAGAAGATCTAATAAATTTTTTGCTAAAATGTGAGGGGTGTACTCACATTTTAGGCATACTGTGCAGGATACCTAGAGAAAAACATTGCTTCTTAGAATTGTGCTGACTTTGTCTTCCACGAACAAAAAAAGATCTTGTAGTAGAGGGATACTCCAGTGTAAAATGAACTTTGGGTCTGTTAAAACATCATAACGAGTTGGTATGTTTGCTGAGGAGCAAAACTAGACTAGCCCATTGCATTCAGAACTAAACTCTTTTTACCATTTCTGTACAATAGGCTTACAGTGCTAGTGTCCGGGGCATGACAGAATCTTGAAGATATATCTATTTTTAAACCATTAAAACAGGTCAAAATTACTCCACACCCCCTTGGCCCTATATGCATAAGAATTGTGCAGAAGATGCTAAAAGCATGAAACTTTCAGGGTTTGCTCCTGACAGCATTATCATTTTTAAGATGTGGAGACGTTCTCAGTTTGACCTTGGAGGTCAACTAGAGGTAATTACCTCCGCCAAGGAGGTTATGTTTTTGCCAGCGTTGGTTTGTTTGTCTGTCCGTTTGTGTGTTTGTTTGTTAATAGCATATATCAGACCGTTCTGGATGGATTTCGATGACATTTTCAGGATAGATCAGAAGTTGGCTGACTTAGAACTGATAAGTTTTTGGTGGTGATCCGGATCACCATCTGGATCCAGGATTTTTTTAAAGGCTTCGTTACCATTGCGAGATAGGGCCAAATTGTTCCCCACAGAACTGTCGCCCTCTTTTGGCTATCTTAAAATTGATTAGATTTCGGTGGTGATCTGAGCTGTCCTGGCGAGAGAGTCCTTCTCTAATTGACCATAGTTATGCTAAATTTCCATGTACGGGATTAGAAATAGGTGTATTTCATCATCTAAATGTGGCAGACATTGTAATGAAATATGGTTTTCCATGTTTCTAGGTCATAAAGGGCCATTTATAATCATATTATTCTTATAGGTCAAGGTCACTGTAAAATACACTGTGCATTATGTCGAATATATCAAAAATAATATATGTTGTATATTACCAAAAAATATGTGTGTGTGTAATTACCAGAATTCTAAAGTCAGTACAGGTCTACGCTGTAAGCCTGCAACAGTCTTGTAATTACTGAATGTCAAAGTGTCACTTAACCCTATGGGCCCTAGGATATTTTCAGGGTATTTTTACTACCTTTACTTTTAAGCTTATATCTTGGTCATGGTAAGGGCCATACATACATGCTATATCTTGTTTCTTTCAGGACAGCCTAGGCTATCCACATCTGGTTTCATTTGGTGAGCTACTATTTGCACTGCTTTTATAAAAAAATACTAAACCAATAAAAAATCATATTGCGTAAAAAAATTGTGCATTCTTGCAAGTACCTGTCCATAGGATGCTGTCAGTAGGGATATCTTTTCATATGAGAGTAGAGGAGATTGTCTGGAATCTGGCAATATAAGAACCATAATGGTGGGATATTCACTGGCTTATCAATGTTGATAAATATGTGGTCTGTGCCTGATAGAAATAAGGGCCTGTTTTCCATGTAATGTTATATCAGGATTATGGATATTATGCAGAAATTTGCAGTAATTTCAAAGCTGTACGAAATGTGTCTTGACAGAAATGCACAATATCAGTAGAATGGGTAAGTTCTGCTATTGTTTACATTATGCATTGACTGATAACCGCGAGTGTAAAATGGCTAAAATAAAAATCTGTCAAATCATTACTTGGCAAGTATTTGATCCCTTGTTTAACATGATAAATTAACGTCATAATATGTGCTTGGTGTCGTTGGAAAGCTGAGATTCTGTACTGTCTTCTGATGCCTTATCTATCCGATCACGTATTCGCGAGTAATTTCAATGAGAGTAATGTATGTGCGAAGCGCTAATATGAGACATTTTTAAAAATTTATATTTCACTGATACTTGGTTACCGTTCTGGAGTAATTCAACAGAGAAGAATGGGTGTAAATTTGGACGCATTTTGCGTCCATCGGGCCCATAGGGTTAAGGTTTAATGCAATCATATACAACAGGTCTTGAACACAAAATACATATATTGCCAAAATAATCATGAAAATAATATACAGTGTCTAGGTGTAATCAGCGTTTTTTCAACTGCCATTTTGGCCCAATTTTATGGAGGGCCAAAAATGACATAATAATAAATACGTATGTAAAAATATGTAGCATAAATAAATAAAATGACAAAAAAATGGGAAAGAAGTCATTTTCATTTACTGCTGCATTTATTTACATTTACATTAATTCCATAATTTATTTATTTTCCATTTTCTCTTTCTATTTATTTACAGATATGTTTCCCTGTAATATTTTCTACATACTGTATTATATGCCCTGCATTTCTTTCCGGCATATTTATTTATTGACACTCCTTTTTACATTTCTTTGTCCTACATTTACATTGATGCCTACATTTATGCCTACATTTCTGCCTCGGTATGCAAATGAATTGGGCGTCACCCTCTCGCCCATTGGTTTTTAAGCAGGCTAATGCAGGTTGGTAGATATTGGCCAGAGACGATTTTGATACTGGCAGCCTGGCTGGTCAACAGAAGCTATCCAGCAAGATAGCCTACATCTAACGGCAGTCTTGCACAGAACTGCTTCAGGATTGCGAACTGCAGGGTCTACATGGGCTTATTACTATTGCTGGGTTGCCTAGATAACATTTAAGTGTTGCAATATCGTTCTACAAATGCAAGAAGTGTACTAGTACAAGCGTGTGACCGTATATGTTAGCCAGCTTGCTAGTAGTTAGCTAGTCGTAAGCTAACTGTGATAACTTAAAACGTCGAGTGATTAAATGGCAATCTAGAGTAGACTGGTTGTCTTAAATCAGCTCGTGTTACATCTAAACAACAATCCGTGATGGCACCATCACATTTGGTCACCCAGAGACTTTAAATCATATAAACACTTTCACGTTTCACTTCCACGAGAGTCTGCCATGCTGGTCTGAGTTTTTTTGTAACTCCTGCCTCTTCAGCCAGCGTCATGCACGAAACACATCACACGCTGATATAATTGGTTATCACATCATTCTTAGTTAAATAAAGTTCAGGTTTCGCCAACTGTATTTCGCCTCCCTCGGCGAATTCGCCCTGCCTTCACCCTATCAGGCGAAATTTCGCCTCCATTCAAAGTCAATGAGAACAAGGCGAAATTCGCTGTAATGGAAACGCACCGTGACTACCATAGTACCCGCGTTATCTCGACCAACCAATGGGCAAGAGGGTGACGCCTTGCGAGACAGCCTACTTCATTTGCATACCGAGACATAAATGTAGGTGTAAATGTAGGCATAAATGTAAATGTAGGACAAAGAAATGTAAAAAGGAGTGTCAATAAATAAATATGGCAGAAAGAAATGCAGGGTATATAAAACAGTATGTAGAAAATATTACAGGGAAAAATATCTGTAAATAAATAGAAAGAGAAAATGGAAAATAAATACATAATGAAATTAATGTAAATGTAAATAAATACAGCAGTAAATAAAAATGACTTCTTTCCCATTTATGTCCAGTTTTATGTGTGATATATTTTTCAAATGCTTTCCTAAGCACATTTTTTGTGCATTTTTTTGTTATTTTATTTATTTGTGCTACGTATGTATTATTAATTATGTCATTGGCAATTGGCCCTCCATACAATTTATCCCTTTATTTATTTAAAGTTTTTGTCAATCATTTTTATGTGTCTCAATACCATGTCTACTTTTTCAAAACTCCACCAACCATAGAATATTACAGCCAAACAGTGGGAGAGGTGAAAACAATGATCATTTCCCCCTACCTTTTTAACTAAATCAATGTTAGGCGTTGGTCCGCCCTGCTGTTTAATTCAAATTTTGTCCTTGTAAGGAAGACTATCAAATTGCTTCGCTTAAAGGTGTACTTGCATCGTATTTTCATTAATTTTGCGGTGGTGTCTAGTATTAATTAATGACTTGTGAGCTGGTTTTGGTAAAAAAAAAAATGCTTTAGTGCTGCTTAGTTCTGTTTCTAGTTTGGTGGAGGAGATGGAGCAGGGAGAATGACAGACTTCTCACCACTTCCCTATTTATGGGACTGACTGACTGAGCAGCATGAAATCCACCGCTATACCTGCCGATATTTTTTAAGAAGCTGTCAATGAAAAAAAGTCCGCCCGCTTTAACAGTTCCTCCAATCACCACACAGAGCCTCAGTCTCCTCTAGGAAACAGTTTAGCCCGCCCTCTCCATTCACTCCCAGTGAAGCCAAGCCTCCCTGGAAGTGACGATTTTTCATCATTTGTCCAATAAACGTCTAGGTTTTCGCACTGAAAGAGAGCATGCTGCAAGTGCCATTGAAGTCCAGTGAGGCTGGACTGGGTCACGCAAAAAAAAAAAAACAGACAAACTGTGAAAAGTAATTGCTTAACAATTTTGTCTTGAACACATTCTACCATGCTGGAGATGAAATACCAAGGTAAATACAGTATAGTACAACATAGTTGTCCATGATTTTTAGAGGAGGCTGAGGCTCCCTTGTTGCCTTAGAGCAGGGGTGTCAAACTCATTTCACATTGCGGGCCATGTATGTAGGCTAATATTGGCAAAAGCTTGTCGCTTCTCGGGACATACGAGTTCAGCCGCCTTCATCATGCATCTTCTAACAAAGTCACCGTCGGAATACGGCTTTGATGCTAATGCTATTTCGCTAGCTGGCT
Organism: Coilia nasus; assembly: GCA_027475355.1. Lineage (NCBI taxonomy): Eukaryota > Metazoa > Chordata > Actinopteri > Clupeiformes > Engraulidae > Coilia > Coilia nasus. Next base: position 31,988,730 of record CM050220.1, on the reverse strand, counting down.
TTTACCGCAGCTTCACTGACCTCCCGGCTCTGGGTGAAAGTTGACTGCTGTTTCCTCAGACCCGTCAGCAATTCGTTGATCTTATCTCTTCTCAGTTGTCCTTGCAAGCTGTCATATTTTTCACTGTGATGAGTCTCGTAGTGGCGCCAAATATTATATTCCTTAAATACCGAAACTTGTTGCAAACACACCAAGCACAAAGGTTTCCCGTGCGTCTCCGTAAATAAATAGGACGTGGTCCATTTTTCTTTTAAAATTCTACACTCTTTATCTACTTTTCTCTGTTTTGATAACAACATTTTGGCTAATGAGGGTGTAGCGGAGAGGTAGAGAACAGGGTGGAAACGACATTGTAACAAGCAGCAGATGGCGCTTTGATACCATCTGCTGTTTGGTCTGTCTCAGTGATGCGGCTTGTCTTCTACTCTGACCAAAACAGTGTGCCGGATGTGTAGCGGATAATTCTTGAATTGCATTTAATTAAAAAATTAAATCCATGTCTTTTATGCATTTTTTCACTTTCAAATTGTCCTACGGGCCTAATCGAACCTCCTTGCGGGCTGGTTCCGGCCCGCGGGCCGTATGTTTGACACCCCTGTCATAGAGCAATCGCCTCTGGCTGTATTCCATTACCAGTATGTACTTGTAAGTCATGGTTTATCCACAATTTACATTACATAACATAACAGTAACATGTGCCAATCTACAGGACAAAGGCTAGATTTTATGTTTTGTTTCAAGTTGTTTGTGTTTTTTAAGTCATTGTACATTGAGCACCATTATAGTCTTGCTGAGCCACAGCATGTGTTGTAGTTACGGCGGCAAAAGTAATTTTGGGTGAAGTGTAAAGAATTTTGGTAGCTGTAGTGCATTTTTCAGCAAATGTTAACTGATGCACTGAGACAAGTGTGAAAATGAATTATGTATTACAGTAATAATTTGCACTTTTACACTTACATTTTTTTTATCGTAATTATATTGGAGTTGTCGCAAAATCTTTTCCTTTTTTTTTTTTCACCGATTTTTCGTCAACGATTCCCGGGACACTGAAACTCAGGGGGACATGAATGTTTGTAGTCATCTAGCTCTAGAAGTTTGTGAGCGAATAACGCCTTTTGGCCCCCAAGGGCCACCCCCTCGCTGTGCCAGTGTCCGTCAAAGAGGGGGAAACCGGCAAAAGTTTTTGCTGAATAACTCAGTGAACGTTTCACCCAACAATATGACATTTTTGTGATATGTCGGTGTGACAAAGACGTATCAACCCAGCCCATAAACACTCACTTGAAGCATAGCGCCACCTAGTGATATGGGTAAATGCAAAAATTGGGATTTTGAGTTGCCAATATCTTGGACCAAGAAGGGGGAAACTGCGCAAAATACTTCATGCATGATCACCACAAAGACCTCTAACACCACAGCACATAAAATTTGGTCCATAGGGGGCGCTGTAATTGTAGAAAATGTGATTTTGCCTATTATCTAGAGAATGCTAACGTTTACAACAATTTTTTTTATCGTGAAATCTATTGACCGTCACGCATTGAAAACACTGGTCGACGCCCACTTCCAACGAAAACAATTTCCGTGAAATTTTAACATTGCGAAAACGAATCTAAACGTACTCGTCATAGGCCGGTCATGTGGATCTCACCAAAGTTGGTATATGTCATCTACAGACAATGCTGACAAAAAGTTATCAAAGGATTTGTCTTGAGATAAACCGTTTCGATTTAACACGTAGCTGAAAATTCTTCAAAAGTCCATATCTTGGCTTTTAATTGCTCAAATTTGGTCAAAGTTGACATGCCATCCTTAAACAACTTTCTGTTCATGTGTACTAAATTTTGTGACATTTCGTCATAGGGGTTTTTCACCAAAGCTAGGTGTCAAAAAACTGTTTTTGTTAAATAATTTGTCAACAATTTTTCCAATACAACGAGTTTGCGTTAGTATGTCGGTGTTACAGAGGCGTATCGACCCAGCCCATAAACACTCACTTGAAGCATAGCGCCACCTAGTGATATGGGTAAATGCAAAATTTGGGATTTTGAATTGCAAATTTCTTGGAACAAGAAGGTAGGAACTGCATAAAATATGTCATGCATAATCAACACAAAGACCTCTAAAAGCACAGCACATGCCATAAAATTGGGCCCATAGGGGCCGCTGTAATTGTACAAAATCTCATTTTGCCTATTCCTTTCACAAATCACTCCTACACACTATACAAACACACACAATGTCATTCATTCAAAACCCACATCCATGCCCACTTCTAGGAAATCATTTCCACACAAATTCTCACCTCACAACACTGCTCTACCACACACTCATCATACCAACAGTTCCCATATTTCAATACACTGCGGCGGTCATACCATGTACCGCTATGCGGTACATCTAGTTGGAATTGTTATAGCTTGTTACCAGATATACAAAGAGGTTACATTTGCATATATAAGGGCAAAACATCATCATATAGAACATTGATATTGAAGTTGCTGTGTATTTCATTACCAGTATGTACTGTAAGTCATGGCCTATCCAAAATACAGCAGCACCTTAGCATTACAGTAGGTAGGGCCACAAACAACTTCTACAGACAACAACTATCTTTACATAAATTTACAAAATATATGACATGAATTTCCTTTTGTAGTGGGACATACCGTAATTTTAGTAACTCTAAGTGATGCAGGTAATGGGAGCTGATTGACACAATGTGATACTGTACAGTGGTCCCTCGTTTATCGTGGGAGTTACGTTCTAAAAATAACCCGCGATAGGCAAAATCCGCGAAGTAGGATTTTATTTTTTTAAGATGTTTTATGGCTGTAAAACCCCTCTTTATACACTTTATACACTTTTCTCCGACTGACATTAACATTTTTCAGGCACTCACATTTCTCTCTCTCTTACTACAGTTCTAACCTTAAACCTAAAATAAGTACAGTATACAGTATTATAGAATGAAACCAAAGATCAAAGCATCTTTTCAGGCCCAAAGGTTAGGGTTAGGGTATGAAATTAAAATAAACGTTTTCATATAATTAATTATGATGGCTTTTAGAAATAACGAATTTAAGTTTAACGATTAACCTATGCGGTTGGACACATTAGAAATTATTAACAGTATGCGTATTTCACAGTTCCTCCGACCGGGCCTCTTCCTCCTGGCGCCGCTCCGCTGTAGCGTCTTTTTCCACTGAAGAGCCCGGTGCAGGTGCCTTTTGCCGAGTGAAGAACATAGTTATGGGTAGTTGTTGGCGCTCTTTTTTCTTCTGGGCGAGTAGATTCTTGTAAACAGACATGCCACCTTCGATTATATTTGTGAACTGTAATGACCGAAACATCAAAGGGTCCCATTCTTGTGCCGCTCGCTGAAGTTCATTGGCCATTCTCACCATGGTTGCCAAGCGATCAAGTGTTAGTCCATCCTCCTCATCTTTATCAACATTTGCGTGCTCTTCTTCCTCGTCCTCGTTTGGTGGCTTTGTCATTTCTGCCAGGTCTTCATCAGTCAACGGTTGTGAGTGGGCATCAATCAGGGCATTAACGTCATCAGGAGTCATATCATTAAACCCATCTCCCCCGAGCTGTTTAGCCAGATTCACAGTTGTATCTACCGCAGAGTGGATCTCATCAAGAGAGCATCCGGTTGGGTTGTGCACTGCCTCTGGCCACAGTTTTTTCCAGCAGGCATTTAAAGTTTCAGTTTTCATCTCTTGAATGACCCTCTGAATGTTTTGGAGACATGATGCAATGTTGTATTCACGCCAGTAGGCCTTTAGTGAGAAATTCCGATCGGAGTCCATAGCCTCAACAAGATGTTGCAGGGTGTTTCGCGTATAGAGCGCCTTGAAAGCGCGGATGATGCCTTGGTCCATGGGCTGAATCAGCGATGTTGTGTTTGGCGGCAAAAATTCAATTTGCACACCCTCATACGACAAATCATCAGCATGGCCTCCGGCGTTGTCTACGAGAAGAAGCGCTTTAAAGTCTAGTCCTTTTCCTCTCAAATAACGCTTGACCTCCGGGATGAAACACTGTTTGAACCAATCCAGATTGACTGATTTTGTCATCCAAGCCTTTGCGTTGTACATCCAGTAAACGGGCAACGCATTCTTATTTTTGTTTTTTAGGGCTCTAGGATTTTTTGACCTATAGATGAGCCCTGGTTTTATCATAAAGCCCGCAGCATTTCCACACATAACCAGAGTCACGCGATCTTTTTGGGCCTTAAATCCTGGGGCTTTGGCTTCGTCCTGCATTATAAAGGTGCGAGAGGGCATTCGTTTCCAAAATAAGGCTGTCTCATCCATATTAAAAACTTGTTCTGGCTTATATCCCCCTTCCTGGATGATCGCTTTAAATTTGTTGTTCACGTATGCCTCTGCTCCAGCGGTATCCGCAGAGGCGGCCTCTCCATGCAAAGAAACACTTTTAAGTCCAAAGCGTTTCTGAAAATTGTCAAACCACCCCTTGCTGGCATTAAATGGGCTTGGTTCTGCGTTAGAAGCACTCGTCGATGGCCTGGGCTCTGCATCATCCTGCTCCTCGCTGTCAGCAAAAGTTTCATAAAGTTTTTTTGCTTTTGTTCGGATGACGTTGGTATCCAGCGTAATGTTCTTTTTCCTGCAGTCACTGATCCACAAAGCTAAAGCAGACTCCATCCTTACGATGGCCTTGTTGCGGACAGTTACAACCCTTTTTGCATCCTTGTTAAGTCTTATTGTTGCTGTGCTCCTTATGTTATTTTCTTCCTTCTTTATGTAACGAACCGAAGATTCATTTATTCCGTAATGGCGCCCTACAGCCGCGTAACTTCTACCTTCCTTCAACATGTCAAGAAGTTCAACTTTTTGTGAGATGGTTAGCATCTTCCTCTGCATTTTGGGTGCGCCTGCAGGTGCCTTTGTGGGTGCAGAACGTTGACATTGTGGATTTTGTCGGGGAGAAAACTTGCTAATCGCTTACAGCACTTCAGTCACACGGCTACCGATTGAAGATTTTTGTAAATTTTACAAGCTGAGGGCATTCTGTACTGTGCAGGAGACACAACATGACAACAAGACACAAAATAACAATGTTCTACAGCCCCTTAGCCAATCAGGGCGCAGAACACAATGCGTTGTACAAAAACAAAAAATCAAGCAAAATTGCCCTTTAAAAAATCCGCGAAACAGCGAGGCCGCAAAAGGTAAACCGCGATATAGCGAGGGACCACTGTATATGTATGCACAGGGTGAAATTATTTGTTTTTTGCTTCCATGATTGTGCCTATTCCATTGATACAGTTTATTTTCTGCTGAAATATGCTGCAGTTATAGAAATCTGAAAATGTACAAAGTATATTAGAAACACTGAAAAACACTTGGTTTTTCTGATTGGCATCAGTATTTTTTTATATGCATCGTACATACACTCATTTTTGCTTCAGTACAATGAAATGTCCTATTGATGACCTAAGTGACTGCTAGCTGACCTTAAAGGTCAAACTGAGAATGCCTCCACTTCTTAATTGTCATGCCATCAAGAACAAACCCTGAAAGTTTCATGCTTTTATCATCTTCTGCACAATCCTTTGGCTTATCAGCTCTACTATAAGTCGAAAAGATCTTATTTCTAAGAGAGAAAGATAAGACTGTTTTAAGACATAATATTTCTCTCTGGGTACCCATTAATTTGAGTCAGGTGGCTGTATATTCCTGTGAGTTATGTAGTAATATACTTGTTCTTCTCTTTTACAGTTCACTCAGAAAATGCTTGAAAGCCTTTATAATTTCACCTCATCCTTTGCTGTGCCTCAATCTCAGATGACACCAAATCCATCAGAGATGTTTATTCCTGCAAGTTCTGTTCTCAAATGGTAAGCATAATTTTTCCAATCTAAAACTAAGTCTACACGATTCAGTGTCTAAATAGAAACTTAGAAAAGTTATGTCATATTTCTGCCTGTTGTCCGCACTATTTAATCATTTTCAGGCTCTGGAGCTGCTGATTTGGCTACATCCTCAATAGGTTTTTTTGTTTTTTGGGGTTTTCAGTGTTGCGATGCATGCATCCTTGTGAGGTTTTCAGTGTTGCGAGGCAGTAGAGTTTATAGTAAGTGCCGAGTAAATAGTGAATTATCATGGAAACGGTTACAAAGATAAGCCACTGCAAGATGTGGGAGCACTGGAATTCGATTTCTTCTAACAAGACATGCGATAGAGCAGACTACAGAATTTTTATTGTTTATAGATGTTTGGATATGCTTTGCTACACTCATAATAGTAGGCCTAAACTGTTTTAGACTAGAATAGGCAAGGGTTTTTTAATGTCCATGTCATATCAAATCAGTTGTAGTTTGATTGACGCGGCTTGCCAGTAGGCTAGCCATCCACGAAATTTGGCGTTGTTTGCATCTACCTCATAATCAAATGATGGCCGAAGTGTATAGTTCACTTAAGTACATTATAACAAACAGTGTCCTCAAAATTGTCATTGAGCACATGAAGCTCCGTGCCATGTATAGTTAGTGAATGTGAGCATTGGAAAGGAGCCGCTTTTACTATTTATTGAAAGTGAAGTAGAAGTTATTGTGTGCACCAACACATTTCTTTATTTCTGAAAAATGTCCTTTACAAATTGTTTAAATAAGTCACTTCAACTACCTTATTCTGCACAGGCAGTAAAAAGCACTTGCACATAGCTTACACATCACTGTCTCATTTTAAAAAACATAATATGCCTTCTGCTGTGATTACAAACACATACCCACATGCGCATGGTAATGTGCAAACAGATACCAAAGTGTTATTCCTTTCCTCCCAAATTTAACACAGTATTAAAATGTACAAACAAGAACACATTTCACGTAAGGAAGGCAATATTTTAGTTAGATGGCGTTTCCTAAAAAACAGAAGTTCAGGAGGAGCGTGACGAAATTTGTCACGCCCTTCTCATTAACCTTTTCCGGTAACTTATTCACCGCTCACCTGTCAGTGTTTCGGCTCGCTTCTTTTCCGCTCGCAAGGCCTCTGCTTGCTTGCCTGTTTTCCAGTGTTGCTCCTAAGGATGCCTTACTCCGATCGCTGCTCGATAGCAAACACCAACATTCTCCAACTACTTCAAACCACCAGCAGCTACTCTAAATATTTTCTCCGAGCTTCAGTCGACTTCCCGGTATCCCTCTTCTGCCCGGGCGAATTCTGGCATCGCTACGGAGCCTACTCTTCTGCTTCTCTCCCGCTGCCCGCCAAAGCGGCCATACACCCTGCCCTTTGCATCGGGAGCATCATTTGACTTCCACATTTGCGAGGCTTGCATATACAAAACCAAAGGTGTGTGCTGCGCCGCCTCCAAAGCTGTAGCGACCGCGTCGCTACACCTTCCCTATCCCCTTAATGTCTCGCCGGCTCGAACCGCGTTCGCACCGGCACCCCATCCCCGCCGTTATGGTGTCTCTTCCCCGGAGCTGTGCCACCACCACCTAACCCGTTGCGGTACTCTACAGGCCTCTGCTCGCTTCAATACCAAGCCTCGGTTCCTCCCACCCTGTTACTTACATGTCTATATCAATCCGTGTTGATGCAGACATAAATGGCCGCACTTACACCTCTGTATTGTATGCCGTAAAGGCGTACTATGCATCCGTAGTTTGTATCTCTTAGGTTGGGCGCTCAATTCGTTCGTCTTCAGTGGGTTTATTTTGGATAATTAGCGCGTGAAAAAGACATCGCGGTACTCGTGTGCCCGTTAGCAGTCTGATAACGATGCTAACCATGCTATGACTGCTCATCAACTAACTGTGCAACAGTGATTAGCTAGTGTTTGTTAGCCGTGATACTAGCTGCCTTACCTGTGCTACTTGCTAATTGCGCTGCTAATACTGCTAATTTCGATGCTAATACTAACAACGCAGCTATACTTACAAGGCCTGAATACGTGGTGGGATATTGGCAACCTTTGCTACCAAGCAAATGCAATTTATTCAGATTTTGCGTATGTTTGCACCGATTTGGGTAATCAGCGCACGGGAAATCGGTTGTGGCACTCGTATGTATGTTAGCAGGCTGGTAACGACGCTAACCATGCTAAAACGCTGAGCAACTAACCGTGTTTAACAGTAATTAGCCAATGTTCGTTAGCCGCGATGTTAACCGTGCTACCAGTGTTACTTGCTGCCTTCGCTAACGTTGTTAGCGGCCACGCTGACATGCTCCTTCCTAACAAAGTTTGCTTATTCAGCCTTCGGACGAAAAGTGAAGCGTCTTCAAGCTCCAAAAGAAGTCCAGTCGTTTACAGCCTAGCTCCTTTGATTGCTGTGGCCCGGATAAATGAGAATCTACACAGACAAGGTCTGTTTTCGTGGTGGGACGTTAGCAACGTTTGCTACTAAGCAAACTTATATTGACTGGTTCCTTCGGAGTTTTACTCGAATTAATTCGGTTACGTAATCTTTAGTAGCTCTGGCAACATACTTAGTTTGACTAAGGTTCCCTTTAAAAGTGGTTCATGCTGATCAGTGCCCTGATGAAGCGGCTCTCATTTCCCCATGCTGGTGCTTACACACAGTTGAATCGCCCACCACTCCGCAGAGTGGTTTTACTTCTCCATCAAACCCGTCACGGTGTACCCCGTTCGCATGTGCAAACTTCAAATTCCACATTAGCAGACATCTTTATCAAATAATCTGGTCCTTAATTTACCGGGTCGTTCCTTCACTCCCATTATAGTCATCCCTCTCCCATTTTTGAGCCAGCATTTGTATTGAGTGAAATAGCGCCCCCGCTTCTTTATTAATCACTACAGGCCAGCAGATCTCGCACAGTAGTTTAAAGCATTGTTTACAGGTGCACACACATGGTTGGCACAAGTCGTTTGATGCACCAAGCTCGCTCTGCTAGGCTATGCTATTTTCTCTATTTGGTCTGCAATAAAGCTTCAAAACCAGGCTGTTTACAGCATCCATCACTTGTATAACGCACGCAGAGAAGAAGCAGGAGAGGGGAGACACCTCCTGTTGCACCCCAAGCCAACACAAACTGAATAAATACACACATGAACATCAAAGTGGGACTGGCTGTCTTCTACAGCAGCACCTATTCTATGCTCACCACTGCTTGTTTTGGGCTACTCTGCCACTGCCAGTGTAGGGCTTGGAGCCTGTGCCCCTGTTGGAGAGCGCCGGACGTTGAACTGCACCGCTACTCGTTTTAGGCTTCACTGCCGCTGCTAGCGTAGAGTTTGAAACCAGTGCCCCTACTGGAGAGCGCCGAATGTTGAACTGGACCGCTGCTTGTATTAGGCTACACTGCCGCTGCCAGTGTAAGGCTTGGAACCGTGCCCCTACTGGGGAGCGCCGGATGTTGCACTGCACCGCTACTTGTTTTAGGCTACACAGCCGCTGCTAGCGTAGGGCCCGAAGCCAGTGCCCCTATTGGAGAGCGCCGAATGTTGAACTGGACCGCTGCTCGTATTAGGCTACACTGCCACCGCCAGTGTAAGGCTCGGAACCGTGCCCCTACTGGAGAGCGCTGGATGTTGAACCACACCGCTGCTCATTTTAGGCTAAACTGCCACTGCTAGCGTAGGGCTCGAAACCAGTGCCCCTATTGGTGAGCGCCGAATGTTAAACAGCACCACTGCTCGTTTTAGGCTACACTGCGGCTGCCAGTGTAGGGCTTGGAACCATGCCCCCACGACTGCTGGATGTTGAACTGCATTACTGTGTCGTCCTGGGCAGGAATATATTTCGGAGGTTGAACCACCCACGGAAAACGGGACCTCCTGAAAATGGCCCAGTAGCATTTTATAGACTTATGCCTTTTAGCGCCACTTTGAAATCGAATAATTTTACACGTAGGTTAATAGCACTTTGCCTGTAACGGTTATCTTATTTTTCATAATCTTAACAGTGGTGTAGCACACGTCCATTTTTGGCTGCCCAACCCTGAGTAGCCATTCGTTATGGTGCTGGTAAAGGAATTTTTCCCAGACTTCCCAATGTTTTTTCCACAAAATTGGCAAGAGAGTGGTTTTTCTTTGGGTAACGTGGGTTTTCGCCTTTCCCCGAGAGTGACTGATAAATAATCGAAAATAATTTAGTCATATTCTGTAGGTCCAAAAATAAGTAAGTAAATAATTAAATAAATAAACAAAAAGGGTGGCTACATAAAAAGTAATTTATTTCGTGCAAAACATCAAAGGGCAACGCATCCGTTTTGGTTCACGCTCCCCTTTGCAAATTCCCACACACTGGCAGCTATCGCAGTAGTTCCCACGCACGCTTCGTCTGCCCTGTTTATTTCCGCTAAGAAAATTGAGGAGTACCTGTGTACTCTGGTCAATGCCTCAGCTCTAGCAGCAGAACTAGTTCACCTCACGGACAGTGATTTCGCTTTGCCTTCCAGAATTCAGGATATTGGCTCCGGCTGTGGCCCCGGACCTGACTCCAGTACCACCATTGACAGAAGCACCTTCAGTTTAATGTCTCAATGTTCTCCATCGCAAATTCCTACACATTTGAGGCTATCGGGCTGTGCCCATGCACGCTTTGTCTGCCCTGTTTATTTCAGCTAAGGAAATCGAGGAGTACCTGCGTACTCTGACCAACGCTTCAGCTGTAGCAGCAGAACTAGTTTACTTCCCAGTCAGCAAATTGCTCCCTAGCTACTGCATTTCTCTAATGATTAAAGGTATCCGTAAGGCCAAACGGGTTACTCGTGACTTTCGGCTCCCCATCACCATTCATTTGCTGATTTCCTGCATTCAAACCCCATACAGGCCTAACGCTGATGGCTGTGTTCTTTCTGGCGTATTTTGGGCTGCTTAGATGTAACGAATTCACGACTTCCAGTGCCAATTTCAACCCTCAAATTCACCTACGCGTCCGCAACCTACAATTCTAGATTCATTCATTATATCAATTACCGTGCCTCCGTCACCTCTCAGAATGATCCCCTCTTCATGTCCGACGGACGGCCAATTACACGCTCACTGTTTCAATCCCACCTTAAATCCATAACTACTCAAGTAAGAATCCCAGCAGATTGTTACTCCTCTCACACTTCTCGAATTGGCACAGCCACCACCGCAGCATCCACCCGAGCTATTATTCAAAACCCTTGGCCGATGGTCCTCGGATGCTTATCAGTTATACATCTGATGTAATCCATCAGATCTAAAGAAAGCTCAGCTAACACTTACGTTGTGATTCGTACTGCACGGTCCTGGCCAAGGGTCCCTTAAACATTTGCCTCTTTTGGGATGCTTGCTCGGTTTTTCTCATGACACCTGCCTGCGTAGGGTCATGCGAAGACTTGTTAGCACATCAGGACCCTGGCCTGCTAACTTGCCCAAATACACTCTACTCGCATATCTTTTAAATGTCTCACTTGCCATCAATTTAAAATGTTTCACACTATCTCATGACTTTCTAAATCTTATTCAGGATCGATCATGCCTCTCGGGTGCTCGCGTGTCCCGTCGGACTTCTGCCGCGCAGTCGTTCTGCTGGGGTCTCGTGGATGCACCTTGTCATCCGTCCTGCCGCGCAGGCGGCTCTACCGCGTAGAGCCTGGATCAAGAGACGCTCGCCAACTGTATTTGTACATGCTTATTCTCATCGCCACCTCAGATCGATCCCGAATGCTTCTCGGGTGCTCGCACGTCCTGCCAGTCTTCTGCCGCGCAGTCGTTCTGTCAGGAACGGCGGATGCACTTTTTGATCCGTCCTGCCGCAGCAGGCGGCTCTTCCGCGGAGAGCCCCCGGATCAAGAGAAGCGCCCCAAATTCTCTTTATCTTAATAATCGCTCGTTTACTCAAATTTCGGAACGTGAACTAGTGAATTATAGTTCTACTATAGTGAACAATAGTTTTATTTAGAGCTGGGCGATATGACACAAAATTGATATCACAGTATTTTTCAAAATTATATCGGCGTCATGGTATTTGACTGTATTTTTTTTTCATGCATGACTAGGTGTTAACCCCATTTCCTAATAATTAAGAGGATAATTACTGCAGTAAATTGGCTTAGAATGACCAGACTAGTATTAACCCATGTTTGAATGGTCCGACAAAATGCTGCTGCTCACAAAGCAGTGACAGTGGCATTCATAATTGTAATGAGGTGAAGAAATCAGAATGCATGACTGTTGCAGTCAAAATACAGAATGCTTTACTGTGCAAGTTTTGCAACTAGAACACATCTTTTTTTTTAGCTGTCTACAGTGTAAGCAAGATGTCCCCTATAACTGCAAAGTGAAGACATCTTCATCCACTGAACTTCACTGAACTGCATCACTGTCGACTTTGGGTTATACCTGCCTATCGCGATAGTTTATTGCGTCACTACAACCACGAGGAAAAAATAATTTCTCACAACAATGTTCATTACAAATACAGTTGCTCATGTAACTATTTTCTCTAAACTTAGAGGTTAGTTTGAAGAGAGACTCGTATTATCTTCAGATTAGCAAACTAATTTAGCCTGCTAGCAGACTAATATGCTTCCTATGGTGTATTTTCATATGCCTGCTAGAGGAAAACTTACAGTCTGTCAAACAGGGGTGTCGCCAGACATATTTTACTGGGGCACATGCCCCAGTATTGGTCTGTAGTGCCCCAGTATAAATCAGTAAAAAAAAACACTTCTTTAGGTCTACATGGCATAATCTAGAGAATGCGCACATAGCTACTTAATATGGCTACTTTAATATGCTACTTTATTCACTCCATACATAATGTGCACATGGCTACTTAATATGGTAATTTATTCACGTGACTTTGGCTGTGACATAACGTCTAACAACGTGTCTGAGTGCTATTTCTTTCCACCTATCTTACAGGTTAGTACCGTGTAAATTGCCCATCATTGTTGTTTGTTTTCACCTCTGTGTCGCCATTTCCATGTGGATTTAAATGTTACAACTTTACGTAAAAACGTAAAAACGTTTAATATATGAGGCAGCTGTCATGCAAGCTAGTTCTGGCTGTAAATTGAAGGAGCCTACTGGAGAGCTGCTGTCTTTTAGCTAACTGGCATATGCCTATGATCGTGCTTTGCTGGCTCGCATTAATTATCTGTGCCTCAGCTGTGCCCCAGTACAGTAATAGGTCTAGTGACGCCCCTGCTGTCAAACTCAGAGTTGTAGGAGAGCTTGTTTTGGCCGTTTCCATGATAAAGCATTTGACTACTTGCTATGTGGTGCACAACTATTTCCTCAGACAATTAATTACCTTCTTCAAGCATGTTTACTTGGCTAACTTTAGCCTGCTTTGGGGTATACGACAAATTCATATCATATCCGGTATGAAATGTTATACCGCCCAGCCCTAGTTTTATTCATACAAGAATCCATGAATTTATTTAACAGTTTATTGGCTACATTTTCATAGTCATCTTCAACCCACAGAGAAAGACTGGGTTTTCAGTCTCATTGTGCATGTGTACAGTATATTGTAAACGGTACTGTACATGTGTATAGTGACAATAAAATGCATTCTATTATATTCTGTTGTAAACTTATGCTATGTGAAACATACTGCAAGTCAAAGTTTTCACCAGCAGAGGTCATATTAGCGTTTTGAAGCTTTAAATGAATGACCCTTCCTCCAATACAATTGGAGTGAAAGCTTCACAGGTTTAGAAAGCTTCACTTCGCAATTACTATCAGTTGGTCTGCCAAATTTCCAGGACATCTCATCAGTAATTTACCTCAGGATCAAAAGGTGTTTCAAGCCTTTAGTCAGTACACACCCCTGAGGCGGCCCTGTTTAAGGTTATTTTTATACTTATTGCTACCTAATGCTATTGTACTTTTGACAACTATCTGTGTTCCTGGGTTCCATACACCACACAGCTTCAGGGAGCAGAGCTAATGCAGAGCATGATCTTTCCACTGACGCTCATAAAGGCTATAGGACAAATTTAAACACACTTACATACTAAAGTACTGCAGCTGGTGGCCATTTTGGTCTAACATGCATTTCCCCCCTGTGCATTCACAAGGGACACCCTGGCATAATTTATTTTATTTACCCTTCATAGTAGACAAATCCACTGAGAAATGAACCTTCTCTCTATACAAACATGGAATTGTTTTCGATTACCCAACTAATCAGAATCAGAATCAGAACCAGCTTTATTGCCCAAGTATACTTACGTATACAAGGAATTTGACTCCGGCAGATGTTAGCTCTCTATACACATAACACAGAACGTAATACAATACAATAAATACAATAGACTAAACAAGTATGTGTACTTGTATTGCACAGTAGGGACAACAATATACAATATACATACAGGCACCCAATATGGGCAATAATGTACAAGTAGGCACATGGTGTCTGGGTCTTGAGTTGCTGGGCAGGGGACACCTAGGCAAGTCTTTACTTGTGTCATGTGCAAGAGAAGCGCTGGGGGGGGGGGATACAATAATAATAGCCAAACATTTGAATTTGTAATTTGGTAAACAAGTTGTGATATTTATAACTCTCTTTACCAAATAGGGAGAAAGCTAGGTTGAATTTGCCACAGGCAAAGGACAAGAATGTTTGGGAGTCAGTAGACAGGGACTTAGTAATATTGCTAGAAAGAATTAACGGGACGGCTAAGTTGGAAAGGAGAAGAGAAGTGATTTATAGTTACAGTGTAGAAAGGATGTGGAAATAGCAGTGGAAAGAAAGGTGAAAAAATTCTGTTGAGACGGCGTAGCAAACAAACCAAACCATAGGACGATTGCCTAGACTCAGAAACAATAGTATGGAAAACCTGAAGTGCTAAGTGTTCTCACAAACACTAGTATGTTAGATTAAGGTCAGGAGATTTTTTTCTCCAAAAGTACTCTTCATATAGTCACAAATATCTTGTGTTTTTTCTAAACTTTACAGTATTGTCAGAATTAAATATTTTGCTAAAATCTAAAACAAGTTTTGTAATATATTTATTGATTTATAACTATTTTCAGAATAGAATATGGATATGAACTGTTTCAGGACCAGTGTTTGCTCTGTCTTTACGTTTTTAGGTTTTATGCAAAACGGATGTTTGAAGAAGATGTCATAGTTTTTAAAAATTCTAAATAGTCATGTTTCTTAATGTTTTCTGAAGCCACAGTGGCATTTGGGGCCCAAACTGACAAAAGAATAAAAGCTTTTTCAGCTCTTCTCTGAGGGGTGACGTGACTAATAAGTGCTCTGTTAGACTGCACTCCCCCTTTTGGCCATGCGTGTTCAGCCAATAATAAAATGTTTTGCGATGAGCCTCTCTGGTATATTTTATTTAAAATTAATCCACAGTCCTTAAATTCTTTGAGGCTGGAACTTTGTGTAAAGATGTGTGCTTGTTTGTGCAGCTGACCACCAAGTATAGCATACCACCCATGCCTCATGGTGGGCTACAGCACCAGAGCTTATCTACATTGCACTAACAAAGCTAATGTATAGTGGACGACGGTATGTTCGCAATGATTAATTAGTAATCGTGGGTGAAGACACCAATGGCTGTGATTAGTGGACATTCATGTCAGTATTCCTTAAAGGGCAATAATATTATAGTTATTCTCCCATGGCATAAAGGGAAAACAGGAAATCTCAACCAAACGCTGAGGGGGGCTGTACACATTACACTACCTTACATTTAACTGATGCCCTTATTCAGAGCGACTTAAAGTTAATTACTTTTAATTAGTAGGGGTTTGAATGAATTACATTGTGTGTTTTGTGTAATGTGTAGGACTGATTTGTGAAAGGGATAGGCAAAACAACATTTAGTACAGTTACAGTGCCACCTATAGGCCAAATTTTATTGCATGTGCTGTATTTTTAGAGGTCTTTGTGCTGATTGTGCATGACAAATTTTGTGCAGTTCCCACCTTCTCGGTCCAGCTGTTTTTGGACACCTAGCTTCAACAAAAAACATCGCCTCCTATGATTAAATGTCACAAAATTTGGTACACATGAAAAGAAAGCTGTTTAGAGTTGGCATGTCAACTTTGACCACATGTGAGCAATTAGAAGCCAACATACGGACTTTTGAAGAATTTTAAGCTATGTTTTAAATTTTCATTGACATGTAACTTTGAAGCGGTTCATGTCAAAATAAATCCTTTGATAACTTTTTGTCAACATTGTCTGTAGATGACATTTACCAAATGTGGTGAGGTTCGGCCTATAACGAGTTTGTTTGCTTTCGCTTTTGCAATGTTAAAATTTTACAGAAGTGGGCGTCGGCCAGTGTTTTCAATGCATGAGGGTCAATAGATTTCACAAAAAATGTTTGGATGTAAACGTTAGCATTCTCTAGATAATAGGCAAAATGACATTTCGTAAAATTACAAAATTACAAATTTTATGGCATGTGCTGTGCTTTTAGAGGTCTGTGTGCTGATCGTGCATGACATATTTTGTGCAGTTCCCATCTTCTCGGTCCAAGATATTGGCAATTCAAAATCCCAATTTTGCATTTACCCATATCACTAGGTACTGCTATGCTTCAAGTAAGTGTTCATATGCTTGGTGGATACGCCTCTGTAGCAGCAGTCATAATAAAATGTATTACCATTTTTAATATTGTGCCTTTATGCAACAGTTCTTGGAACAGCTAGGAAATGCCTGGCACACTTGCCTGAACACTCAACATAAACCCACACTTTAATGTTGTTAATGCATCCACTATGTCAAATGTGTCTGTCTGTCTGTGTCCATATTTTTTATCCCAGTTTTCTTTACTTTCTGTCATTCTCACCACAGGTATGAGAATTTTCAAAGACGAATGCAGCAGAACCCTTATTTCTGGAAGACATGAAAAATTTGCCAGCGTTAAGTGATGTCATCTAAATCTGTCTACTGAAAGAAATCGTCTTTTTTACATATTGCAGTTTACATATGCCATATGCCAAAAAGCAGACCATTTACGCATTGATTTGAGTGTATTATCTGTTATAGCAAGTCAAACCATTTTGTTATTGAATCTGATGTCAATAAATACTCTTGTTTGAACTGTCGTTGAAGTGGGATTATTGGGGGCCAAGCAGCGAAGGTGCAAAGGCACCCATTAGCCGCTTTTACACTGTGGAGCCAAAGCTGAGCCAACAGGGGCGTGCCGGGGCTAGGGAATTTTACACGTTTAAGGTCAGGTGCTAACAGGGGCCAACAGGGGCTCTCTTGATGAGAGCCGATGGGCCGCGATTTCTGGATCCATCTACACGAGGGTCTTAGAGGGGCTAAGCAGGGCTAGAGGCGGTGTCAAGGTTGGGGTGGGGGTCAACATTTGCAAGCATAATAAAGAGAAGACGGCAGAGTATTACCTGTACCTGTATTACTGTCGTTACGGAAGAATCTGAAAAAGATGGATCGCCAGTTCTGGTCAGCTGAAGCTGTTTTAATGGTTTAAAAATAGCGTAGTCGTCATGCTTCGTCTAAGGGCACCTACCACTTCCATTGTTAGCCTTCTGGGTCAAACTATAAAAAATAGTTAAACTCTGAATGCAACAGGCTAAATCAATTTTTCTCCTCAGTACACATACCAACTCGGTATGATGTTTTAACATGCCAATTTTCATTTTACACCGAAGTTCTCCTTTAAGCCCGATGTTCATACACTCATTGAAATTGACTGCTTAAACCACTGAGGTCTGGAAGACGCCACTGCATCCTCCACTGCCTTCACAGCTAGGGTGACCACCTGCTAATAAGCCCAAGGGGGGACAAAGGGTATGTTTCTGAGGGACAATGTGGGACACCGCTTGGCGCGGCTGCGCCCCCATCCCGCGGGCAGACTCACTGGTTTACCCATTTCTAGTACATACCAACATACATGTAATAATGCCCTATTCCCCTAAACATGTGTACTTGGTGATGTATGCTAATGAATAGGCCTCCCAATGTGTATTTTTTTTCTAATTAAAGATTCATAATATTTTGACCATTCAATGAATTGACAGATGCACTTCCACTAACTATTTACTTAAGCTATTTAATTTTATTTATTTTCCATTACAATTTATTCACTTTAAATTACATATAAAATTGAGTCTGAGGATTCACTGGCATTGCTGTAATAGTAGTGGCTCAACACCACAGGAACAGTAAAAAAAAGTCTTATCTCACAACTCCAGATGTTCACGGAACGAGAAGGGGGAGGAAGGATGGTGAACTTTCTACTCACCAAGTCTTTACCTAGGTGCTTGTATGAGTCTGTGTGTGCAGGGGTGGGTGTGTCTAAAGTGTCCCTGCTCCGGGATGCTTGCCTAAGGCACGTGTATCTCCTTGTGTGTATGTGTGTAGTTGATTTACTCTGTGTTGCTCTACACCTCTCTTATTATGTCCTCCTTTTGCAAGTCGCTTTGGATAAAAGTGTTTGCTAAGTGTATTGTAGCCTAATGTAATGTAATGCAATGAACTTCCATGTAGGGTGACCACCTGCTAATAAGCCCAAGGGTGGACAAAGGGTATGTTTCTGTGGGACAATGTGGGACACCGCTTGGCGCGGCTGCGCCCCCACCCCTTGGGCAGACTCACTGTTTTACCCATTTCTAGTACATACCAACATACGTGTAATAATGCCCCATTCCCCTAAACGTGTACTTTCTGATGTATGCTCATGAATAGGCCACCCAATGTGTATTTTTTTTTCTAATTAAAGATTCATAATATTTTGACCATTCAATGAATTGACAGATGCACTTCCACTAACTATTTACTTAAGCTATTTAATTTTATTTATTTTCCATTACAATTTATTCACTTTAAATAAATTATATATAAAATTGAGTCTGAGGATTCACTGGCATTGCTGTAATAGTAGTGGCTCAACACCACAGGAACAGTAAAAAAAGTCTTATCTCACAACTCCAGATGTTCACGGAACGAGAAGGGGGAGGAAGGATGGTGAACTTTCTAAGATCTATTTATTTGGAATGAATGTGGGCTCATTGTGCTAACTGTAGGCTACTTGTTTATAACCATTTGCAAAGATGCACTAAGACATTTGCAGTTTGATGAAATCAATGAGAAAAGCTATTCTGTTGTGAACAATTGCAAGGTGGTTTGGGGATTTGTCCATGTTATTTTGAGAATGTCATTTCTGTTTCAAGAAATGAGCCAAACCAATGGAGAAAAACTGGAATGTCCACAAAGCCTTTGTTGATCTAAACAGTATTAAAATGATCTGTTTCTGTCATTGTTATGCTTTAAAGTACCAATAAATTGAGTCTGGCACTACAGTGTAAAAGTCGCCATTGTGCTTCTAGTTTTTCTTATTATTATTGGCGGCCAAGCAGCGAAGTTGCTAAGGCACCCATTGTGTTTCTAGCTTTTCTTATTATTATTATTCTTCCACCATGGAAGTCAGCTGATAGAACCAATTGGTAAAAAGTTTGGAAATTTGGCACACTGATTCTAGCCTGGTAAACCAGCCCCTCATACTTTATTTCATGTTGTACAGAGGGTCTGGCCTTGCTGCCATTAACATTCATGTATTCGGTCCAAGCGAATCTGAGCCAATCAGCGAACAGAGTGATGACATTGACTTTGTGTGACGGTAGCGATTGGGTAAAGGCAGAGCCACTTGTTTTAAACTTTAGCAGAGTCCACACCTCCAGGAAGAAATAGTTTCTCAATGCAGCAAGGCCAGACCCTCTGTACAAAATGAAATGAAGTACAATGGGCTGGTTTACCAGGCTACACTGATTCAGGACATCGTCGATCAAACTTGGTGGAATCCTTGGATCAAGCCGAGTTCAATAAACCCTATGACGTCAATTTCCGACTGCTAAATTTTCCCGCCATTTTCAAAAATGTCAAAAGTGAAATCAAATTTTAACAGGTCACAAATTTTGCCCAATTTTCCCGAAACTTCGCAAATATAATCTTCACACTGAGCCGCACAAAGATACCTATGTGCCGATTTGATGAGTGAAAGTGTTTGTGGGTCACAAGCAATAAAGCACACAGGATGTGAGGTCATATCCCGGCAACACTTTGATGTATTGTAACCAAACTTGACAAAGGCACTTGGGACCCAATACGGAGGAGTCGTACCAAAGTTGGCGTCTTGGTGCTGTTATGGGAAAAATATTTATGCTTATAAATCCTGAAGTGTTGTTATTAATTAAGAGCATAATGGTCTCAACATGGAAGTTCCTCATGATAACCTGATTATAGTGGCTGCCATATTGGATATTTTTTAAATAAAACTTAATTTGCACAGGCCACAAATCTTGCTAACAAACTATACATAGCAGTTGTTTGGTCAGTGAACGCATTTGCATGTTGCAGCCAACCAAAATTCATGGCGAAGCTGGCAAACAGAAAGTAAGGTCATATAACAGGAAGCACTTGACATATGCCAGCCAAACTTGATAGAGGGACTTGGGACCCAATATGGGGATGGTATACAAAAAATGAATCTTTTGGCCAGCAAGGGGTGCTATTATAGGCAAAAACACATTATTGCTAATAATTCTTGATGCCTTTTCATTAAAATCATTGTTCCGTGGGTTAATGCAAGGCATGCACACGTCACAGCCAACCAACATGCATCAAACATGGTGCCTTTTGGGCACTAAGTGGCTCTGTTATAGGGTAAAATCATAGAGTTAAAACTAGAGAGAGAGCACTGGTGACGTAATCCTGAGACGCCAGCATGATCAAAACCTCCTATATACAGTCAATGATCAAAACAGACACGCCACAAAACGGGAATGTATCGTCCATTGATCTCATAGAAATCAATGGTGTCGCCTTCCTCAAATACAGCATGCCTGAGGCCTGTTACAACTGCACCAGTAATCGAAAAAAGTGTCTGGAATATCCTTCCAGGGAGGTAGGTAACCCTACAACATACAATTTTTCGAGAATTGAGTTAATTTATGAAGAAAAACGATCTTCAAACTGTAGCCTACTGACACTGTAAATTCCACAGTCGAGAGACTGTTTGCCCTCGTTTTCTTTACAAGAAATGTATAATATATGGCTGTCTGAATCACCAAATGTATGTTAACTGCTGACGCATGTCAAAGTAATAAGGTGCACTGTTGTAATGTAAAAAGCTAATAAAATATTAAAATGGCCTGAAAATGCATAGTAGAAATTAGCACCTGCCAAGTGCCAATGGCATGTAGATTTTTGTTTTGGCGGCTGCTGTTCATCAACGAAATAGATTACAGTTTCAGTTACTGAACATCTTTTAAATTCTCGGGGCATTGAACCATTTCATAAGCATAACAGTTTATAAGCCTTCATTTCAAGTAACTGATTGATGCATTGACTGTATACAGGAATCCTATATACAGTCAATGGATTGATGCTCAGGATATGTACATTGGCAGCTAAACTAACTAGCCAGACTAACTAACATATTTCCTAACATATAGCGTTGGCTCCGGTTAGCTTCCTAATAGGCAAATTGGGTGTATCAGTGTCACACGGCTAAGTGGCTGACCGTATTTGTTTAAAATAAGCTCGTATGAATATATTTTCCAACATTAAACGATGCAATCACGACTTAAAGCCCTGTGTATGTTGATAATCGTCTGTCAGTACACTGTCAAATCGTCAGTTTATCTGCTGGCCTCTGGCTCTTCACTGGCTTTTTAAACTTTTATTTTGTTAATTCCGTGTAGCTGACATGATTTTACACCACTGTGATGAATTTCAGGGTAGTCTAGTCCATATCTGACGACATAAATCATTTTACAGACAGCATGTCTTCTAATTGACGCACATTATGTTTGTTGTCATCACTCCCGTTTAGGCAGGCATTTTGGATCCCCCACAAAGTCACAAAGCCTGCTTAGACAATGATACGGAGTCCTCTCTCTCTAGTTTTAACTCTATTGGTAAAATGCATTTTGCTTATAATTCTGAATGTGCTTGTATTTAAAGCATAATTCTTGAGTAGGTTAATACAGGAAAAGGTACAAAGTGTAATTAACATTTATTTTGTCAGTATAAAATTTGCATGTTGCAGCCAACCAAAATTCACACTTAAGATGACCAAACCTCACATATTATACATACCAATGATTTGCATTCATACATCACAGCTCATTTAAATTTTCAGTCACACAGTGAAAATTGGAAAGGAATTGAGCAGTCATATTATTTAAATCGTTTAACAAACAATACTTTATGGCACTTTCTTCAGTGAATGTGAGAGTAACAGCCAATCAGCAAGTGATGACATATCTACACTCTCCCCTATATACCTTGGGCCCGCCCAGAATGTCTGTGATTCTGCATTGGATTTTGCGTTCAAGAGAGCGTGATGGCACTGACATCAGTTTTCCCCTGTATGAATGTTCTGGTGTCTCTTGGGACTGTCCATTAGACCAAGTCTTTTCACAGTGAGAGCACTGAAATAGGTTTTCCCCTGAATGGATCATCTGCTGTCTTTTGAGATGGCCCGTTTGAACAAAGCTCTTTCTACAGAGAGGGCACTGAAATGGCTTTTCTCCTGAATGGATCATCTGGTGTTTCTTGAGATCAAATCCCTTTCCACAGTGAATAATACAATCTGATTTTCCCCTATATAAATCTTGATGAATATGATATTATTTTTCCCCTATGTAAATTATCTGGTGTTTCTTGAGATTGCCCTTTTGACTAAAGCCCTTTCCACAGTGAGAGCACTGAAATGACTTTTGCCCTGATTGATCATCTGTGTTTCTGGAGACTGATCAATAGAGCAAAGCTTATTCCACAGTCAGAGCACTGAAATTACTTTTCGCCTGAATGGACAACCTGGTGTTTCTTGACATCGCCCATTCCTACCAAAGCTCTTTCCACAGTGAGAGCATTGAAATGGCTTTTCCTTTTGTATGTTTTATCAGATGGCTGGTAAGATGTGACCTGAACCTGAAACTCTGAACATCACCTATAACATACATAAGGCATTTTTAAAACAACATTTTTCTCTTTGACGTTTCTCTTTTTCCTTGACTGTTGTGACTGTCCTGAAACAGCACAATATGTGCGAACCAGATATTTGTTAGATTTGAAGTAGGAAGTCTTTATCAAGGTCAACATATAATAGCCTATCTATTTATCTATAATATCTACAACATATATATCTATCAATATATAATATCTAACCAAACACAGATACTTCAGTAAGGACACAAAAAACAAATGGTGACACTGATGGCACTTTCTCACTTTTAAACATGACAAAAGACTAAAACTCTCAAGCTGGTTAAAGGTGATGTTTCAATGTTTGATTACAACTTCAGCACATCTGTTTGTAATTTTAACCTTCGCAAAAAACACCTGAAATTCATAGCCTATGTACTATGGAATTAATTTCCAACTTTCTGGAGTGGTCCAGTTTTTTTTTGATAATTTGTTTTTGTCATTCAATAAACATTTACAGTTTTGTGATTAAGATTATACCGTTGTGAGACAGGTTAGTTTTACCCTACTGATGATGTGATGATGTTGCATCAATTTATGTGGTCAACATAAATTGTGTGTTGCGCCTCTCTGCAAACACATTTACATTTAGAGACTATCACAAAAAGGGTTTCAGAACTGACTGAATATATAGATAACCAGAGGAACATACACTGGCGATGTCAGATGCCCATATCACTCTCATTTCTATTATTCTGGTTTGTTGTTTGTTATGCACTTGCACATACTCCCCTCTGCCACTGTTTTCCACACACATTTACTGTCAGAGAAAAGAGAAATGCATTTTGATTTTTATGTATGTCCTGCCCATATAGAGAAGTTGACTAATAAAAAACGTTGAACTTTGAAATGCACTATACTGTTCTTCAAAGTCTTTGTTATATCGATTATACTTTTTCTTTTTTCCATTTAACATAGACACTCAATTCAAACGGTGTTGCATAGGGCTTACGTAAGATATTTATGTACTTACTTACGATATGTATGTATTTTTAATCTTTGAACTATTAATTAAAAACTATTAAAAGTTCCCCTTAGACTTAACATTGATCATTATGATATTACAATAGATTGCTGAGCCAGGTGTTCAGGCCAGGTGCACAGTGTAACTGTCTCCCTTTAAGTATGCAGTCTGATTTTCTAGAACTACAGATCCTGTTCAGCTCTTTCCTCTGCCCATAATTCTTTCTGATAAACTGTCAAGTGTCATCAACTGTCTCCTGCCAACTGTTTCCCATTCCAACAACAGTTTTAAAATATCCTCACCACAATAATTCCCTATTAAATAACTTATCTATTTAAACTATTTAACTGTTTAGCTCCGCCAAGTTGACTTAAAACTGTATAATGCGCGCCTCGGAGGATGTTACCCCGCTTATGACCCGGTTAATGCCACTCAATTATGTAGAATGTATTTAAAATAATTCTCAATTAACTTAGAGGGTTGACTTAGACTCAGTTTCGCTACAATGTGGCCTACAATGTAGCCTAATATTTGTAACGTTAAGTAGAGCGCTACGCAGCCCTCAGTCACTAGCCAAATTGGTTGTCAAGGTTACCTTTCATTTGGTAAGGTGATTGCTACTGCTCTACTACTGCTATGTTAGCTAGCTTGGATTGAGCAACGCGACACATGCAATACTTATTCCAAAACGTTGATTTAGTTGTTATTTTCTGTTTACTATTTTTTTTAAGTTCATGGAAATTGAACTCGACATTGCCATTAATTGTGAAGTTTGATAGAAACGGTTACAGTAGGTACGTACATTCTATTGGGTATTGATATGGAACGGTGCTGAAGTTTTAAACTTTTTTGCCAGAACTACTTTCAAGGCGTGCATGATATACGATTTTACTGCATGCCTAGCAACCAATCAGAAAGCAGCACCACGTTCCAGAGGGTCATAAGATAAGAGTGTTTCCCAAACACCTTCTTAACGCCCTTCTTACCAACGTCTTAAGAACCGTCTTACCTGCCTTCTTAACTGAAGCGCAATGAGCAATCGATCTCAGAATGGCCGATTGGAGTGCATAGTTACCATAGTAAATTAAAAGATTTTAGAGCGCTACTCTAGACTCTATGGTAAAATGCTCCAAACTGAAGTGGTATAACACTCTGACTGAACTCATCAATAAAATACCGGCTAAAGGTATGACATTTGTCGTCACGACACTAAAACAAAGTGACACATATAATAATACCGAAACAAAGACCAGGGAAATAAAAATGGAAACACAAAATGAAATCAGTATGTCATTTCATTTAATGTGTAGGCTATATTCTTACCTTTCTGATAGAAATCTGCTACATGAGGAGAATGTGTGTGAAAACCGAGAAATTGGCGTCCCCTTGTCATGAACGATAGGGAAAAGGGGGAATACACGATTAGGAAAACTGGACATACTGCATTAATATCTCCTTGCTTACTGTCACATTGCTTTACCTGCCTGAGGGGGGTGCTGTTTTCACTGTTTTGTCGCTAAGAAGGGTGTTAAGAGGGGTTCAGAAACTTCTTAGAGATCCTTCTTAACGGCAGGTCTTCTTAGGCTAAGAAGCATTTTGGGAAACGCGGTTGCTTCTTACGGGAGCCTTAAGAAGGGTCTTAAGTAGTACTTAGCGCTAAGTACTTCTTAACTGCATTTGGGAAACCCGGCCATTATCAGTTCTCATCAAATATGTCTCCAGCTAACTGTTTTAAAATAAAAACATTTTCATGCACTGGTCATTCCCTGGAATTATATTCTCTAGTTATTGTTTTGCCTGTGTCAGTGATTAAGTGGCATACACTGTGAAGCTAGTTTGGAAAGCTAAGACCAGGTGTGGCTCAAAGACTTGCTGCCTCCAAAACCTTAGTAGGCACTGTGTTCTATGCAGTGCTTACCACTCGACCGTTACAGTAGTAGCTTCTACGTAGCAAACTTGCCAATAGCAGGTACAATTCGGACGTACTGCAACACCACCGCCATCTTGACCCTGCTCTGACCCGGATGTTTACATCAACGTCAGGATTTTGCCAGCTTGTAGCAAAGGGTTAGCTACCACCACTAGTCATGCAGTCATGGCTATCTATGCTACAGTCTCATTTTGTCACGTTTGTGTGCATTGGTGACGTGAACAACTATTTACATGGCTTTTATTTACCGAAGTGTACATTTGTACACCGTCAGACAAGCGACCGGTGTCTCCGCCATCTTGGTTACTTTTGTTGAGTGGGAAGTTTTGGGTTCTTCTACGGTTTTCAACCTCCCGGTGACTTCTGGGATAGCCTAGTGTAGTTTGTTTTAGGGCTGGGCGATATATCGATATTATCGTAATATTGATATATTTTTAAAGAAGATATGTATTTGACACTATATCGCCATAGCGATATATTTTCGATGATACAATACCACTTTATCAAAACCACTTATCCTAATGTGTTCACACTGTTCAGACAGCCGGAGCTTTCTCGGATCACTCAGCTGTACCCCTGTGTATGTTACTGTTTACTTTTTCATTTGCACAGCTCTTTTAGAGCAGTCTTAACTTAACATGAAACACTTTGCTCATCCTGTTTTTGAAATATCGATATGTATCGTATATCGCCAGTCAGCCCAGAAATATCGTGATATTAGTTTAGGTCCATATCGCCCAGCCCTAGTTTGTTTGCACATTGCAAAATACTACCGGAAATAGCAAGCCATGTGGGTACTTTTGGCCCGGCTTCGCCTACTACTGGAAGCTTACTAAGGTATTTGGATGTTCTAGATCGTGGCTTCCTCATTTTTGGCTACTATGCAGGCGGCTAGTAAGGGTATTTGGATGCACGGAGTGGTTTTGATAAGGAAGATGTCACGTAAGTGAGAGTCACTTAGTCTTGTCCTCACACGGTTCTTGTTAAAGTTCAAAAGTGAGAATGTCTTCTCGCACAGGTATGTTGAGCCAAATAAGGTAATGATTTCTTGGAACCTGCATTTATCCAGCTGGCGGTAAAAGTTGAGAAGAGGGTCCATCTGCAGGTAGTCTCCTCGTAGCTCGTAGCTCGCTTTTGTGGCATTTTCATTTGACTAACGAGTTCTTGTTAAAAATGCTGATGTGCCGTTAAAACACCTTCCAGTTGCTTTCATTTTTTGCACCGT
Organism: Coilia nasus; assembly: GCA_027475355.1. Classification (NCBI taxonomy): domain Eukaryota; kingdom Metazoa; phylum Chordata; class Actinopteri; order Clupeiformes; family Engraulidae; genus Coilia; species Coilia nasus. The sequence continues at coordinate 31,961,705 of CM050220.1, read as the reverse complement.
TCATTCCTCAGCTTGTCGTAGTTAGCAGCATCTCTCGCCTGGTAGTGACTCTTGAGATTAAACTCCTTGAAAACAGGCACAGTCTCTTTGCATATTAGGCAGACAGTTATTCCGTATGTCAGTGAAAAAATATTTGATTTTCCACTTGGAGGCGGTGGCCCTCGCTGTCAATGTTCCTTTTTTTATTTACAGTCGCCTATAGGGGAGACCGGGGCTGCTTAATATCTTAATAGCTTAATATCTCATCTATTAAACAGGTATATGCAATGTCAACAAAATATTTCTTGTTTCGAGTAATGTATGATATAATTGGCTTTGAGAAATTGTGCCAACCTGCCCCAGCACGGGGTTGGTTGGCTCACATATAAGCTGTTTACCTACCTAAGTAATAATGTAAAATAAATACAGTTCACTCAATAAATGACTGAAAACGTGTAATCATATCATCAAATCAAATCATAATCGTTCTCTGAAAAGTCAACTCTAGCACCTGTGATTATATATTTTTGGATACGCACCTCTTTTCTTCTTTCATACTGACAAACAGCCAACAGAGAAGCAGACGGATATAAATAGGCTATGTTTATAACTGATTTATGGATGACAAATAATGTGAAAATAATGGTTAAAAATGATGAACAAAGGGTTAATTAAGTGTTTGCAAATACATTATACATGATTTATAGGGTGTAGTTATTATAAAGTGTTACCAAAAAGGGTTGTATTTGAATTATAATTGAACATTTATAATAATTATTATAATAATGCTTAATCCACCTTTTTAATATTCCCATTTCAAATTATGTCATTTTTTTAAACACCCTGTATAAAATGCTCATTTTGTATGAGTACCAATGGGCCTTTCTCATGTAAACTGTTAGTGAGCCAACCAGCACCAAAATTAGTGTGCCAACCAACCCCGCCCACACTGAGGTACAGATTTTTCCACAAACACTGTTAGCCTGCTACCATTAGTCACCTCAGGATCTCAAACTTTATTTTACATTATAGCTGAGTCCCTTGACAATCATTTAAAACAAGTTATTTTTTTAATCCCTAACTGTTACCCTTCTGGGAGTTGTTAAGTGGAAGGTATAAAATCCTAGCCTGGCTATCGTGACTTGTCAATGCTCTGCGAGCATTGGTCTGGCCAAGCTGTGTTGTAAACCCATTTCTCAGAAGGCGGGCTTAACCCGAGCTTTCAAATGCCTCTGTTTGCTACTGGTTGAAGCTTCAACCAATCACACCCCTCTGACATATATGCAGCGAAAGGAACTGCTTGATCCAAACAAAAAGTAGTAGGCTGTAGTCATATAGAAATGGCGTTAAATGATTTTTGTCGGACTTGTGAGGTGAACATGAGAGTGGCTGGTGTTGGTCATTCAATATTGATATTCGAAAAACGAATCAGTGCGATTAAAGGCGAAATGACCACAACAACAGCGTTCTCGCAAAGCCCCATCGACTTGGCTTGGTACCAGTGGGGCTAATTGATAAATTAAACTTGTACCGAAGCCGGTCGGTAGCATTGCGAAAACGTCCTTTCCCGCAACAAATGCTTCAAGGGCTGTCCTTTGCTCTATTTTCAGAGAGAACTTCCCTTTGAATTCGTCCAAAACAGCAGCTACAGCTGCATTGAAATCTTACGGTTGCTCCACGTTCGCCATGTAGTCAGTGACTGAGATAGATTTCCGGTCGCTAAACTACCACGTCATTGCCTTTTGAAATGCTCGATTTTCATTGGCCCCCTATCCGAGGGCTGAGCAGAAATGGATTAGATAGGCAGCTTGGCCAGACTGACTTGCTCGCGAAATGCAAATGCAGCGTCACAGGCAGTATGGGCACACCCAGGCTAAAAATCCAGGAATTGACCCCCCAAAACTAAAAAGTTTTACTCACCTAAAGGGTTAATGACCTTGAGACCTCTTACATAACTTCACTTACTCTGGTCCTAATGGGCATCATTTTAGTGTTGGAATTGTGTCTCAGCACCCTATAGTGGCTTGGAAGTTAACACTGATTCAACCTGCCCCTGATCCAACCAGCCCCGACCTCCCCTACTCTGCGTGGCCAAGCAATTATAATAAAAGACGCACATGCATTCCTCAACAGTAGGCTACTTATCGCTGTCAATGCTGCTAATAGCAAGGTTGCTGTAGACCAGGGGTCTTCAACGTTTTTCAGGCCAAGGACCCCCAGACTGCTAGGGGGCTAGAGCAGGGACCGGGACCCCCCCCCCCCCCCCATATATATATATATATACAGTAATATGCAAAAGTTTTAGGCAGGTGTGAAAAAAATGCTGTCAACTAGGAATACCTTCAACAATGAAAGTGTTAATCATTTATGTTCATCAATTAAGAAAATGCAGTGACCAAACAAAAGAGAAATCTAAATCAGATCAATATTTGGTGTGACCACCCTTTGCCTTCAAAAGAGCATCAATTCTTCTAGGTATACTTGCATAGAGTTTTTGAAGGACCATGGCTGGTAGCTTGCACCAAACATCTTGAAGAACTAACCACAGATCCTCTGTGGATGTAAGCTTCCTGACATATACAACCAATTTGGTGTAATTGGTTGATCATACACCTGAGTATAATCCTGCAAATTCCCTGACTTTGTGTGTACCCCTGTGTGTGTACACTTTGTGTGCACCTGCCTAAAACTTGTCGAAAAACAACTTATGCCCATCCTTATGCCAAGTTCTTTCAGCCTTATGGGGTGTTTTAACATTACACATGTGGATGGCTAAAAAGATACAGTACTGTGCAAAGATTTAGGCAGCTGCCTTAAAACCAGCATCAATTCACACAAAGGGCAACTTTGTGTGAATTGTGTGAAACTTTCTGGCAAGAGATCCAGAACTGGGTGAGTGGTTTTGTGTCATATATGTGCTTGAACGTGCTGTCAGTGGATAGTTCGATCAGCTGATCCTCCTCTTCCACTGTCCACTGGACACAGTTAGCCTGGTAAACCAGCCCCTCGTATTTCATTTCATTTTGTACAGAGGGTCTGGAACAGACACCATCAGAAACGATTTGTTGGAGTGGGCTCTGCTGAAGTTTAAAAAAGTGCCTCTGCCTTTACCCAATCGCTAACGCCTGGTCGTCACGTATGCAATCAGCCTACCTACGCACTACAATTCAAATGTAGCACACAAGGTCAACGTCACGGCTAACGAACACACCCTCTGTTCGCTGATTTGGATCGGTCTCGCTGGGGCCGACTAAATGACCCTCAAGAGATTCCGGTCCAGACCCTCTGTAAAAAATGAAATGAAGTACGGGGGATGGGTTTACCAGGCTAGGACACAGTACCCATGTCTTATTCCTTCACCAGGAGTCAGCCTCAGAAAAGTAGTGCCTGTATTGTCCCTCGAGCGCCTCCAGATGCGCGACAACTGCGCTTGTTACGGGGGGTGAGACCGCAGCAGAATCGCCCAGCTCATGCACAGAAGGAAGCATGGACAATGTTTTCTCACCGATGCACTCCCTCCATCAATTTTTTTCATAAACCCTTCCATTTTGTCATACAGGTGAATGTGTTGCGACCTTGCATTGAACTGTTAAGTTTGTTCAATTCGGCGAAGATATCAACGAGGTAGGCAAGCTTGGTTACCCAAACGGCGTCACTGAAAAGGTCAGCCAGCTCTGTGAACTCCCGAATGGACTTGCGTCAGTGGCGTTTTCTCCCGGAGGCCAAGGGAAGCCATGCTTCCCCTATTTTGTCCGACAATAGCGGGCATTTTAATTGAAATGTCCGGCCTATTAATTTACCGGTTTTGCTCCTTCGTCTCGCTTCAGTCATCCATCTCCCGTTTTCTCACTCAGTATTTTGCTATGAGCGAAATGGCGCCCCCCAACTCCCAGATGTAGACCATTAGGCTATGTGGTGAAACAGTGTATTACACTATCGTGTCCAAGGGAAGCCAGTCTGAATTGGCATCCCTTTCACTACGTAATAGTAAAAAAAAACGAACGATCAACCAATCAGATTAGTGATACTACCCATCTGCGATTGGCCAGCACAGTATGAAGGGAAGCCAGCCTATGGCAAGCCATCTTAACATTTAAAAGCTAAACTGGATATGTGTTGCAGATATCTGTAATTCAGTTTTGCCTAGTCAAAAAGAACATTTCAGATATCCGCAACTACATTCTTCCTATCCGTAATTGTCATTTCAGATATCCACAAAAAAATTCTTCCTAGGACAAATGACGTCACTTTTGCCACTCATTTGTATGGGGTTCATCATTACGGATATCTACAATTCAGTTCCAGATATCCACTACGTGAATTACGGATATCCGCAACTGAATTATAGATATCTGTAATTCCAATTTGAGATATCTACAATTTGATTTTGCCTAGTCATAACTCCAGTTCAAGATATCTTTAATTCACCTCAGTTCAAGATATCTATATGTTCCTTTCCGGATGTCTTAAATTCAGTTTTGACTAGGTGAAATGCAGTTGTAGATATCTGTAACTGGAATTATGACTAGTCAAAATGACATTGTAGATATCTCAAACTGGAGTTAGGGATAGTCATAATGTAATTGTAGATATCTATTATCAAGTTATAGATATCTTGAAATGAATTTTGATTAGAGATATCTGAAACTGGAGATATCTGTAATGTTCATTTTGCCTAGCCAAAATGTAATTACAGATATCTTGAATTAGAGTTTTGACTAGGCGAAATGACGTTTCAGATATCTGTATGCAAATGAATCCCTATCCCACTTTAGGCGGGAGCAGAGCGCCTTCGTCCACCTGTTAACTGTTAAATGATTATGGTACTTAAGGAACGTTTCGGAGTGGCCAGAGGGAGAAATTGTGTTTAACTGACTTTTTAACGCCGATGCCCATGCAAGACAGGAGCTGCCAGAGAGAAATGATAGTACGTTGCTTTCTATAACAAGACTTCCTCTTAGATTTTGGCGGGGATGGACATTACATAGAGCAACGTCATGCACAACAATTTGCGCTAGTCATAATGACGTTTGCGATATCTTTAACTTTCATATTGCCTAGTCAAAACTGAATTACAGATATCCGCAATTGTCATTTAAGATGTGTGACGAGTTGAATGTCGTTTTCAATTACGTAATTGCAGATATCTGTAATTCAGTTTTGCCTAGTCAAACTTAGCTTTTAAATGTTAAAATGGCTTGCCATAGCCAGCCTGCCTTTGCCTCCTCCACAGAATCGATCTATGTTCACACGGTACAAATATCCATATGTGCACCCGATGTACACGTTTAAAACAAAATCAATTAAGAAATCAAGATGAGAAAATGTTTTACCAAACTGTCATATAACAAATTTAAATGAAGTCAGATGGCAGACCAACACCTGTTATGAGGGAGAGGGGGGTTTTAGAAGTTTTAAGGAGAAGAATTACGTTTGCACAGAGTGACTAGCCGAAGACATACAGACATGCATGAGTGAACAGAAGGCTGTGAGGTAATGCCCAAAGCTGGGGAAACAGCTGTCAGATAAAATGATGACAAATTGCAAACTATTTACTACCTGCCCTAGTGTAATAAATTAAGATTCTGCAAAAGTTATTTCTGGTATTGAAGTTTCGTTTTGTAGCTGCTACACATAGTCTACAGATAATGTGCACTAAAACTGTGTGCTGGAGCACCTTGTTGTGTTGTGGAAGTTTGTATGTTTAATATTATAGTGGTTTGCCTGAGAAAATAAAATTGGTATCTTTAAAAGTCTAGCAAGACATAACCATTGCCAGTATGTTATGTAACGTTCTGCTAACCTGCTTTGTTTTTCATAGCCTAACGTGAATGTTGCTAGTCCATCGTATAATTATTGCGTGGTATAACATATAATATGGGATTTCGCTAACTGACATGTAAGACAACCTGTCCCCTGAATCAGTTTGACGTAGATGTTCTTGCTTGCACTGGAAAATAATCACCCGTTTGCTGGTTTGCTATTATGGGTAGGTTACTTTATGTTATGTATAGAATAGAATAGAATAGAATAGAATAGAATAGAATAGAATAGAATAGAATAGAATAGAATAGAATAGAATGCCTTTATTGTCATTATACAAGTATAATGAGATTACAAGCTTCCCCATAATGTGCACACAGAAATAAACAAGGAGAGATATGTACAATAAAAACTACTATAAAACTACTAAGTACAAGAATTAACATAGACTGTACAATAACTAATATGATCTACTGTCTGTAAAAAGTTGCATAGACTGTGCATAGACTTGTGCAAAGCCTGGAGATAAACAGGCACATATCAGCAGCAGGTAGGACAATAAAGTGACTGGTGTGACTGACAGCATAAATAGATGGAGGTATCAAGGCATTTTCACCCACCTATTCCAATATGTGCAGTAGGCAGCTAAAGAAACAGATGGACTGTCTTGATATTATAGTGCAATTGATAATTAACAAATAACAGTAAAACAGATAGAGTGCAGATAGCAGTAACATAATGGTGCAAATAATTACAGTGATAATATAAATTAAATAAATGTTAATTACAGTACGCAGAGTGATGCCTGTCAGGTTGGCTGTCTTAGAACGTAGTGCAGTGTTACAGTGTTATGTTCAAGCAAGTCAGTTCCTCAGTGTAGGTTGGAGTTGAGTATGGTGACTGCCCTTGGGAAGAAGCTGTCTCTAAGTCTGTTTGTTTTGGCTGGTATGGCCCTGTAGCGTCTGCCAGAGGGCAGCAGCTTGAAGAGGTGGTAGCCAGGATGTGTGTAGTCCTTGATGATCGCTACGTTCGTATAGCATCTTTCCATATCAGCCACTAGCACATACAAGCGTTTTTTTCCTTACAATGATTAAAACATTTTTTAGACAGACATGTAGACCGGACTGGCTTGTCAGCCTAGCCAAAATATCGTCATGGATGACCTAAAGGCCAGTGAGAAATTCTACGATGCTGTTATTGGCCGCTTTGCAAGGATGAAAGGACGGTGGCATGCCTCTTGTCATTATGCCGCATCTCTGTTCTGCGTTACGTGCGCTTCCCGTGTATGCGCAATTCCTGTGTTCTATCTGCAATGGCTTAGTCCAAATTAGTTTGCTGCAGATGTTTTCAAAATAGTCTAGAAGTTCGAAGAAGGTTGATAGGGCAGCCTTTTAAATAAATGTATGACATAGTTTAATACGGAATGCAGTTTAGCAGTTTGGTTTGTAGAGGGAGAGGTAGCGCTTGTGTCTCACTTGCATTGCTTCCGCACAGCCTATTGTTTTATTCCACGTATGTTCTTTAAAAACAAATAAAACAATCAAACTAAAAACACCAAACAAAAAACTATAAAAACTAAACAAAAGTTTAAGTTTCTATTAAAAAAAACACACACATGCGCGAGGTAGTTAGTTAGCCTAATTACTAGTTCTCTTATCTCACTTCGCTTCCCTACAAAAATCCCCAACGCCACGCCACTGACTTGCGTAATTCAAACACACGCAAGACAATAGACAACACTGTTCCACGCGAAAGCCTTCGAACTTCGGAATGGTACAGGAGCGCAGTGTGCTCCTCATGTTAACATGAGTGCCTTCCATGTGTTGCTGAACGCGCAGGCGTACTGCCTGAAGATGACGTATTTTCCTAAATTTCTCCGTTCGCCACAATATGTTGGATTTGTGTTAAAGGTGTACTTCCATCGTGTTTTCAGTAATTTTGCGGTGTTCTCTAGTATTAATAATTGCCCTGTGCGCTGGTTTTAATGAAAAGAATGTTCTAGTGCTTCTGTTTCAGGCTGTTTTAGTTTGGTAGAGAGGGTGGGGCCGGGAGAACGACACGATTTCACCAGAGGCACGCCCCCTGCAGCTTCCTTTGCCCCACAGTCAACTTGATAGCAGAGTAAGGTAAAGGGGAAAAGTCAACTTGACAACGCTAAAACTGCACACAGAATGTCTACGGAGATACAGCCTTATGTGTTTGATCCTGAATCCGAAGAGGAAGGAGAGCTGGCACAAGCACAGTCGCTTCCTGACCGGTTGTCAATGAACCTTTTTAGAATGGTAATATTTGCATGACAAAACAGTGCAAGTGCCCGGCTAAATGCAGTTCAGTCATTCAACTAGCCTGCTAATCTTATGCGAGTCAGTCAGACAGGCTAACATTATTTAAAGCCCATTCGGTCAGTTTCTCTTATATGTATTTCCACGTCTACGTCACGCCGAAGGCCCTTTTCGCATTGGGTTGTTTTTCCGCCTATTGTCTTCTTTTGACTGATATAGAAAACGGGGATAGAAAAACATTTTGATATGCAGCATGCATATGCAACTCGGGGTGACCTATCATATTTCAAAAGAGCAAGTACTAAACGGTTTCTCGTGGAAGTACACCTTTAATGTGTATTTAAATAAATGTTAAACTGTTTGGGAAATGAGTGAAAAGAACGTTTCATGTGTATATTTTTATTTACATGTATTTTTATTTTTTAAAGTAAAATCAACCAGCGATTTCGCGACCCCCTGCAGTACCTCCGCGACCCCCCTGTTGAAGACCTTTCTGTAGACGCAATTCAGCCATTCACAATCGTCGAATCATCGAACATGCAGTTTTTAGAATGTGTTGGGGGGCGGCATATTATTGATTTTATGGGGGAGGCTGTGGGACTTTGGACATGTCTAACTTAAGGCACCTCATCATTAAAGTAAAGTTATTCTTGCAGAACTGTTTCACCACCACCTACATAGAAATAATACATAAATTATTTTTAACAATCACAATTAACTGGAGTAAATATCAAGGACCGTGATGCCAACAAGCCTTCACCTGTGCCTTCACCACCAATAAAATACATTGTCCTTCGGAATTTAAATCTTGTCTATAACAGAACTTGTCCCATTTTATGTGATTCTTACATTATATCCTCTTTAAGTTAGACACAGAGAAAAATATGATTTCTAAGTGAAGTAGAAAGCTTTAGCAAGGCACTCATTATTGTAGAAAATTCCCCTTTAGAGAGTGTGAGAGCACTGACATTAGTTTTCCTCAGTATGAATCTTCTGGTGTCTCTTGGGATGGTGCCTTTGACCAAAACTCTTTCCACAGTGAGAGCACTCAAATGGCTTTTCCCCTGAATGAATCATCTGGTGTCTCTTCAGGTGGACCTTTTGAACAAAGCTCTTTCCACACTGAGAGCACTGAAATGGCTTTTGTCCTGAATGGATCATCTGGTGTTTCTTAAGATCACCCATTTCAAGAAATCCCTTTCCACAGTAAAAACAATGATATGATTTTTCCCCTGTATGAATCTTCTGGTGTTTCTTGAGATCACCCTTTAGACCAAATCTCTTTCCACATTGAGAGCACTGAAATTGCTTTTCCCCTGAATGGACAATCTGGTGTGCCTTGAGACTGCCCTTTTGACCAAAGCCCTTTCCACAGTGAGAGCACTGAAATGGCTTTTGCCCTGAATGAATCATCTGGTGTTTCTGGAGATCAATCAGTAGAGCAAAGCTTATTCCACAGTGAGAGCACTGAAATGACTTTTCGCCTGAATGGACCATCTGGTGTTTCTTGAGATCACCCATTCTAGCAAAGCTCTTTCCACAGTGAGAACAATGAAACTGCTTTTCTCCTGAATGGATAATCAAGTGTGTCTTGAGATTGCCAATGTGACCAAAGCTCTTTCCACAGTGGGAGCACTGAAATGGCTTTTCTTTTGTATGTTTTATCAGATGACTTGTAAGACGTGACCTGAACCCGAAACTCTTTCCGCATTCAGTACACTTATACTGCCTTTTGTCCTTGTGTATTTTTTGATGATACAATCTATGTATGTTTCCTTTTTCTTCAGTGTTGCATCTTCCATTAGACTGGATTCTTTGAACATCACCTATAACATACATAGGGCATTTTTAAAACAACATTCTTCTCTTTGACATTTATCTTTTTCTTTGACTGTGGTGACTGTCTTACAACACAGAACAATATGTGCAAACCACGTATTTGTTAGATTTGAAGTTGGAAGTCTTCATCAAGGCCAACATATAATATCTATTTATCTATAATATCTACAACATGTGTATCTATCAATATATAAAATCTAACCAAATACAGATACTTCAGTAAGGACACGAGAAACACTTTCTCACTTTTAAACATGACAAAAGACTAAAATTCTCAAGCTGGTTAAAGGGAATGTTTCTCTACATTTCAACTTCAGCATGTCTGTTTGTAATTTTAACTTTTGCAAAAAAACACCTGAAATTCATAGTCTATGTACTTCAACATAAATTGTGTGTTGCACCTCACTGCAAACACAAATTTTACATTTACGGACTATCACAAAGGGGTTTCAGAACTGACTGAATATATAGATAACCAGAGAGAACACAGTTACACAGGTGATATCAGATGCCCTCATTTCCTAAACAAATACAGTATGGAAATAACATTTCTGCTCTGTACAGTGTCCCTGTCCCATGCCTCACACTCCAATTTTGTTAAAGGAAAGAAGGTTTAGAACATGTAAACATGTGGTGGACTTTGCAGCAAACTTTTAAAGAGTTATATCAACTTGACTTACTTTTTGCAGAAGAGTCATGTTTACCATACTCAGCCTCTTCTTCTTCTTCTTCTTCTTCTTCTTCTTTAATATCCATAGCTATTGGAAAATCTTGGTCTGGAATGGTTGGTGACCTATTCATTTCAGTTTTAAAGTCTTGTTCCAATTCAGGCTTTTCATCCGCTGTTTGATTTGCAAGTAGATAACAGTATAGGAAGTCATCAAACTCCTCTTCTTGTCTCTCCTTCTTTATTGACATGAGCAGTTGTGATGACATTTTAGGCTGCTATCGTTTAACAACTATAAACCTTGTATAACTTAACCACTGCAGCATACAATTGTACTGTAATATTCAATATCAGATTCAAGTGGACCAGAGTTCTTGCTCTTTCCAGCCTGAGTTCAGCAAACTGACTCCACTCTGTGGTGCTTATATCATGGCCAAATAGCCTCCCTTTATTCAACACAGACCAATCAATAGCATCCTTTGTTTCACACTGACCAATCATCTTCAAGAACAATTGGAATGTAAACTTGTTAAGCAAGGGCTCATGGGGTGGAACTCCACGTCTATTGACACCATTCACACATCTGATGGTGCTCAGGTGGGCACAGCCATGGGGGGTTGGGGGGTTGCGTGTATGGGTGTAGAATGCCCCTCGCCATAGTTAAAGTGGATATGTGAACAAAATGATGTTGAAACCTTCAGTGAAATCTATTTTGGTTTTTATGAAGTCTATACTATGAGTGTTATGTAGCATTCTTGCAGTGGTCTATCTATGCAAAGAAACACAACAGAGTTCTATCAGTTAACTACCAGGGCTTTGATAAGAATGGGGTGGTGGTAGGCTGGTGGTCAGCAATAGGCGTGCAAGAGAAAAAACAGACGGTAGTGAGTTCTATCCCAGGGCCTGCCACTGTTGTGCCCCTAAGCATGACATGTAACACCAAGATGCTCTTGGGAGGCTGTCCCTGTAGCTCGTTCACTGTCAGTCACACTGGATAAGAGTGTCTGCTAAATGGCATGTACGGTAATGTAAAAATGTCAGCACAAAGCAAAGTAACCACATACAAAATCCTACAAGAATAAAGGATTTGTTTTTCTATATGAATTAATTGTACCAAATACCTAGAAGTTTCATGCTAACATGTCTCTGTTATTTACCATAAAAAAATTAAAGTGTCTTTAGTCATTTCATTTTCAATTTCATTTTTATTAGAGTTAGGTTAACTAAAATATAAAAAATAAAAATGCTCTATGTTAGGTAAAGCTTGAATGCATATATGTAGGTCTATTCATTTTTACATAAAGCATGGAAAGACATTCACAAAGCTCTAATGCTGTGGTTGGGAAAAACAATGGCAGCAGGTATGCCACTGGGAGCTTCTGCTGCAGGCAGCACCAGCCATGATATAGCAAATGGACATGGACATCTCTAAGGAACATCACCATTAGGATGTCGTATAGGACTTCATACATACGTACATATATATATATATATATATATATATATATATATATATATATATATATATATATATATATATATATATATATATATATATATATATATACACACACACACACACCATCTAACCCTTCACCACTCCTGCTCAACAATCACTTCACACAACCACCCCACCCCCACCCAACATCCTGTGTCAGCCATTACTGGTGTGAATAGTGCTTCTGCATGGAATTCCTTCCCATTATCCCTTGGGATGTTTGTTTTTATCCCACTTGTTTAGTTACATTACATAGATACATGTTTTCTGCATAATTGTTTAATTCTAATTCACTCTATGAAACTATAGGTCAGGTTTGTAATGTAATATTATTTGCCCAGTAAAATGCACAAGGCTGCATGCTCTATCAATTTTCATGGCAGACTGCTAGGGGTAGGTTTGCTCCTATAGAGGGTTCACTTTGAGTATATGAAAATATGTCAAGTTATTGTTCAGTGTATTTATACAATGATGTACAATGAACATCTACCTAAGGTCTATTTTTTCTTTATTGCAATGGAATACCACACAAATTCACACTATGGTTTAGACATTTAGAATACCCAATGGAAATAATATAGTCACTGATAATAGCTAATAGTGACTGATAACAGCCAATTGTTTAAAAGTAATGCAATTCCCAATGAAAGATTTTTTTGTGCTTTAGAGAACTATGTTGATTAAATGTATCTATTTAAACTGTTGAGCTATTTAACTGTTTAGCCATTCAATCTGTCTGTTGTTATCAACTATGTCTCCCGCTAATTGTTTCCTCGACCAACAACTGTTTCAAAAAAGAAGTCCTCACTAAAATAATTTACTATTAAATAAATTGACGATTAAAACTACTCAACTAATAAACTGTTCAGCCATTTAAACTGTCAGTTCTCATCCACTATGTCTCTAGCTAACTGTTTCAAAATAAAAGTTTGCATTTTCATGCACTGGTAATTGACTCTTCCACAGCCCCGCCCTAAAACAGCAACTGACCAATCCTAGCATAGCAACGGTTACTACCTTGTGGTCAGCCTGTCAAACATTCAGTGGGAGGGAAAATGCCGAAGCGCTGTGCCTATGGAGTTTGTAAATCGGACAGTAGATATACAAAGAGTTTAGAGGGGGGAATGAGGTGTTTCCATTTCCCAAAGCCCAAAACACAAGAGGACAAATGTAGGATCTGGATTAAACAGTGTAGACTGGAATTACATTCTCTAGTTGTTGTTTTGTCTGTGTCAGTGATAGAGTGGCACATGTTGTGAAGCTAGGTTGGAAAGCTACCAGGGCATGTGAATGGAGCAGAGCTCGGAGTGAGCGGGAAGTGGAGCATGCAAAATATAATTAATGTTGGTTGAAAGAACTTGACAACTCTTAACCAATGTCACATTAGTTATTTCACTCCTTTCAGGTGTGTTCTTCACTTAAGGCACCTCATCATGAAAGTAAAATCATTCTTGAAGAGCTATTTCACCACCATCCACATAAAAAACACATAAATATATATTCTTAACAACCACACTGAACTGGAGCAAATATGAAGGACTGATGATGCCAATATGCCTTTTTCCGTGGCTTAACCACCAATAAAATAAAGTTTCTTTAGTAATTAAAATTTAAAGAGGACTTACCCCATTGTTATGTGAATTTTATATTGAATCCTTTAGCAAGGCAGTCATTATAAAAAAAATAATCTCCTGTAGAGTGATTCACGACCTGCTTTTTCACGTCAGGATCCAGTATCACTCTCATTGGGGCCTCTTCCATGAAATTTACCTCACTGACCATTCTCCCTTACGTAACATCTGTGGCTACCTCTGCTGATAGATGGCTCAAAAACTGATGTCAAAAGCGGTGTATGTTACGAAACAAGTCCAAAAGTAGACTTGGTTACAGAATACATCTTTGAAAAACCTTTAAGCACTAACTTCAAAAGATAAACTCTGGAACACACTTTTAAACACCGTAAGAGCTTGGTGACCCTATCAGCAAGGTGCACTATCATCCGATCTTTGCAAGGGGGTAGGAGCATAGGCAGAAGTTGAAGCACCCATGGGGAAATTCCAACCCGGAAAGGGCCCAAAAGACTTTAGCATTTCATTGACTTCCATTCATTTTAGCATCACTTTGAAATCAAATAACTTTACATGGGAAGCACTCTGTGTCTTGATATTGGCATTGTTGTAAACCGGAGAGGACACAGCAAAACATATTTGCTTCGATTGGAAATCTGTCATGTTATTGCCTTGTAAGAAACGTTTATCTGAAATTGTGCTAAAAATGGCATCACAAATCATGCGATGGCTAGTGACTTTCTGTCGCATAGGAGAAAATTTACCGTACTGGGTAACAAGCCATAGCCATATGCCTGTTCACTTTTCTATTCATGTTGGGGAAACATTTACATCTGTATTTCTCAAAAAGTAAGCTTAGAAATTGGTATTTGTTTGTAAGCAGGATCGCTATCTTTATGGATTTTACTATTCGATGCAAGTGAATTGAGAAAGATGGCTAAGCTAAGCTACACCCTATAGCAGGGGTATTCAATTAAAAGTCACCGAGGTCCGGTTATTAAATTTTGCCCAAGTAGAAGGTCCGAGCCAAAGTCCCGCATGTCAACATTTTCAAAAGTTAACAATATTTATTTTTAACTTCAAATGCAGGAAATAAGACAACATATTCCAGCCTATCTCTTTTATCATAAATAAAAGTAGTCCCATGCAGTCAAATATGTCTAAGAGGTCCACACCTGAAGAATTCTTAAAGTAAAAAAAAAGTAAACTCAGGAAACATTAACTAAATGAACTCACTGCATGTTTTTTTATGTTGCCCTAAAATCCATGCTATTTTTAAAGCGCACTCATTTGCACGTTGTTGGGCTGTGAATGTGTGTGTGATACGTCAGGTTGATCTAGCACAGTGGTTCTTAAACTTTTTGACTGGCGACCCTACAAAAAAAACTGATGATGTCTGGCGACCCCACGTTTGCCCCAAAACCTCTTGTAATTGCATTGGGCAGGCTAAACCTGTCCATTTTGTAGGCTGGCTAATAGCACAAGAAATGTGGCTATCATGTTTTGTTTTCATTAACAAAGTATGAAAAAGTTGAGTTTGCATTGTGAGAGCAGCAAGTTAATTTGTACCAGGGGCGTGTGGGGGCCCTCACCCAGAATTTTGGTATAAATTACATGTCATTCTGTGCATTCTTGTGCATTTTTACAGACTCTTATATCTATAGAAATGGCTTTAGCAATTGCATCTATAGCAATAGGCTTAGCATTTAATTCAATGCCTTAATTGGTCGCCACTTTAAAAGCATGTGATTTGGTTAAACTAAAACGTCAATGCAACACCATTACGAAAACTAGGTAATTTCAACTCCACCTGCTCCTGCCCCTCCAGCGCTGAGAGAACGAGAACTAGGATGGCATGCTACAAACTGAACAACAGCACAATAGCAGTTTTGCTAGCTGTGCTTACTTCAATATGAAGCTAAGCAGGTTGGACCACCTGCCTTACCTATAAACAAGGTCCACTGGCAACAATATCTACAAAAACACTTCAGTCAGTGTTAGTTAGCAAGTCAAGTCAAGTCAAGTCAAGTAACCCTTTATTGTCACTGGTTTTTAGGCCAGCGAAATTAGCCATCAACCCATCCACATAAAAACAAAAATACATGATATGACAGGGGGGTAGACAGGATGGGAAGACAGGGGTGTAAGATATACAGCATCACATTAGGAGAGGGGAGGAGAGAAAAAAAAGTCAGGAAAAAAAACACCTCAGCAACAGAGCACATAATCAAACATTTAACAACATGCAAGACAAGGTAAGGAAGTCTTTGGGGTAATCCAGTGTAGGTAAGCAGCCATCCGGTCCAGCAGCCATAACAGCGCTGGTCTCACAGACCCGCTTGCCAGGCTGGCGGAAGGAGGGGGGGAGGAATGCAAGAGTGCCCGCTGCCGTGATCTGCCGGGGGAGTTGAAAGCAGATAAGATTGGGGGTTGTTTAGGCTTTAGGGCGAGCAGCCGCATTCCAACTTGCACGGCTACTCTCTTTGTCCATTCTGGTCCACGAAACGATCCATTTGCCTTTGCAAAGCCGCAAGCTTCTCCATGATGTTATCCATGTTGCGGTTCATAGCCACAGTCTGAGTGCTGACAGCTCTGCCCACCGCATCAATCAAACCGGGCAGCATTGTGGGGCTATGGACAGCTGTTCCCGTCTTCCTTGTTACTCGGTAAACCAGGCCAATGCCCAATCCAATCAGCAAAAGACCTGTAACCATGGTTCCGAATAGGTAGATGTCTTCAACGTCCTCCACGGAAAGAGCCGCCAGGCACACGACCCGCCACCTCTCCCACGCGTCCATCGTATATCCAGCTGCATACTGTCGTTTTCTCAGAGAAATAGTCAGGAGGGAGTTTGCTGTTCACAGGTCTTTATTTGTGTTCATCGAGAGGAAAGCTGACCACAACAGAAGCATCTCCTAGCCATCCTGACCTTCAGCTCTATTCTGACTCCTTTTATACTAAACACATCAGTATCATATTAACTAGTGTCCAAATTCAGACAAAGTGAGCTTAACCTTACAAGGATGACTCCCAACATAGCAAACACCTAGGTAATGGTTCTCCTGTCAGCAGTTTCTTCTGCTGAGTCTCCAGTAAGCCAAACACACATGCTATTTATGTTACACAGACTCTTAGGCTCACTTACAGAAATTACAACATATTCCTCCCTTTTTCGGAAGCCTATGCTTCTCAAAACAGCATTTTATATCATTATCACACCACACAACATGCGATCACCCACATTTTTCGGATGATAATCTTATTTGAATATCTGCAGAATATCCCTTAACCATTGAGACCTCAGGCCAGTGGGGTGGGAAAAAACTCAGTTTACAGTATTTTAACCTGGGTTTTCATGACTTTGGATTAATACATGAAAGAAATCTCGGGTGGATCCTTCGGCCTGGGTCTTGACTCCCCTACCTGGAGCCTAAGGGTATATTCTCCCTAGTCTAATTCTCGATGACACACATTCACAAACATCATTCTGACATCATTTTGATCATTCAGAAGGTTCCATAACTTTGATTTTCAGAATAACTCCGAAAACTCTCTCTTAAAGATATCACTCTATTCATGCAACTAGTTTCTTAAGTAATCACATCAATTACCATGCTACTTAATGCAAATTCATTCTTATCAAAGTCCCATTGATAATAATCCTGAAAGAGAAAATAGCAATAAAACATTTTCATTTTCAATGAATTTTCCTTTCTGTGTACGTGCATGTCAGTTTTTATTCTTGTTACTGTATTGCAATCTTTATGAAGTGTGACGCATATAATTATGTGAATTTTATTTCATGTTGTTATGCAATGAACGTACCATAATATATAGGTTACTGTTATTCGAATCTACTCTGTATTTGTCTAACTGTGTACTGCTCCTTCCTGCCAGGGCTGGTTGACAGTTCCTTGTTTCCACAAAAAATCTTCTTTTCCCAAAGCCTTTTCCCTTTGAGGCTATCATAATATATTCCATTATCGCGATGCCATTCGTAATCCACAATCGGTAATCCTTATTGGTAATCCAAAACTCGATTTTCAAAAAACAACCTTTCAAGCTCTCCACTCAAGCTCACCACGGTCCTGTTGCCCTTGAGCTCGAACAACAAGCGGTAATTCCGCTACTTGGTGAAGAATAGCATCCGGGACCACATAAGGAGGCGCAGTTGGTGTTTCCCGTTTGTCTCGGTCAATGTCCTCCTCTTCGTCAGCCAGCCCTGACAAGACCATTTGAGATCTAACTTGTCCTGCCGCTATCCTCACGAACAAGGTTCTCAGACAGGGAACAAGACAACAAAACACAAGAGAAACAATGAGAAAAATGCCTCCAATTAAAGTAGCTATTTTAACAAACCATGCACTAAAAGGCCTAAAAGTTGTTTTAATCCAATGATCAAACCACTGATCAATCTTAGTGGGCCTACCATTGCACACACCCCCATCCTTGGCTAATAACCAATCCAATGCCATACGATTTTGCATAGCCACTCTGGATGTGGCATCCAACTGTTCTCCCAAAGATTCAAGTGCCTGGACAGTATAATTAAGAAATCGTTGCTGATTGTAATAAAGATAATTTGCTACTTCCCATAATTTACCAATTCCTATCATTGGAATAATTGCTTCAAATCCTGCTGCTATTTCACTTCTTATTTTATATTCTGCAGGTATTCCTCTAGGTTGACCAATGCCATCCAAATACACTCTTGGATCCTTTTCATACTTTTTAACACCTCTTGACACTATTTTTATGAGTTGAATAATTTCCAGATGAAACATAAGATGCATTTCTAGTCTCTAATGCATACACAATTGAACTATCCTGCATTGCAGTAACACGTGCACAAAGAGCATCCCAGTCTTCTGGCAGAGTATTATGCAATCCCCACTCTGGGCCACAGGCCCACCAATAATCTGCCAGAGAGACATTTTGATGTTCTAACATAGCTATGGGAAGGACATAAGGCCTATAACGATACAAATATCGACGCAAATCTGATTCTGCTTTTGGAACCCTCGGAATAACTAACTGATATTCATGATCTACAAAAAAAGTAATGTTACAACGACCTTGAAATGTTCCCACTTTTTCTGTTCCCTTACGCAAATAGCAATCAAAATCAAATCCGTCGCCTAATTTATATTTTTTAATAGTAGAAGGAAATGTTTCTGGCCATTTACTCATCTTTTCACATGCTTTAGATTTAAAGAGATCACGGCGCTTAACAGCAAATTGTCGTACTTTAGTTCGCCTAACGTTATCAAAATTGGAAGTTCCTAACCCCACCAAACATTCATAACTACTAACAGATAAGGATTTTAAACAGTCACGCACATATGGTAATTCATGTCTACACTGGGTAGGATTTGGAGAACACTTTTTACATTCTTGATCATAATATTCTACAGCATCAAAATGGCGATGGGGTGCAGGAATGACAATCATTGGGGGTCGTGCCTGCGCACATACATAACAGTTTTCTGGTGGATGATAAGTCCTCGCAGTAAACTCAGCCCAATCATACCAACTATTATCCCAAAATGGCGAATAAATATCATCAGGACTACGAGAAATACTTCTCTTCGCACTTCTCTTTCGTGTTATGAACCCATAAAACCAAAGGACAATTTATCTTATCACTACCCCATGTAGGTGGACCGGACCTAATTTTAGCACGACTTCCTAATTGGTAATTAATAACTTCATCAGCAGCGACAACATATTTACTTGTCCAGCATTTATATTTCTTACACTTTAGTTGCACATTAATGCTTTCAGCAACTGGACCTAATTCTACAATATATACAAAATCTGGAGTTTCTTTGAAGAACACCTGGATTGAGCAATTAATGGTTTGTTCAAGACTTTCAACTTGAATATTTTCCAGTATTATAGCTAAAACACATCTAACACTGCTTTCTTCCCATGAAACAAAACCATAAGGTGAAATTGGTGCAGTAACAGTATTTTCAATAGCAATAGTTGAAGTAATCAGTTCAGATGATGCTTCTTCATCTTTACCAACATTATCCTCTAGGGGGAGACGTTGATCAGGCTGACTCATTACTGAGAGATTCATAGCGATATGGGATGGCTGACTCTGGGTTGTTATAGAGGAGATGGGGGTCGAGTTGGACACCTCTTGTCCAAGGGTGCTCGGTGGGACAGGGGCTCGCGGAGCTACCCCCAGATTGACTATCGGGACCGGATTCTGAGCGCAAGAGGCGTGGTGACTACCTGTTGGTTCACTTCCTTTACCCATGTCAACTGAGGCTGCACCCCCCAATCCTTCTGTTGTATCAGAATCGGAAGGAACAGAAACATACCTGCTACTATCATAAGGCCCGCTAGGAGGCCGAACACTCTGGTCCAGCCCTCCAGCTTGACCACTTGATCCAACCCCTCCGTCAGCGGGTAACAATTGCGAATCCGTCGCATCTGGCGAATGCCCCTCTGAGCCATTGCTGCTTAAACGAACAGAAGGCTTTTTCACTGAGTATGGTCGGTCCTTATCCTGTGGAGAAGGAGCTCTGTAACATAGATTCAAATGATACCAAGTTTTGGAGCCCTTAACTCGTACAGCAGTTGGAGTAGCCTGTACAACCTCGTATGGTTCCTCAGCACAAGGCTCCAAACAAGTTCTTTTAAAAGCCTTAATATAAACCCAATCCCCCACTCTGACAGGCATTTCGTTAGTAGCATTCCTTTTTTCCTTACGCATAACGGCTTGATCTCGAATTGCAACATGAATATTAAGCAACTGTTCTAAATAATGTTTAATTTCAAGTTTCAACTGATCTAACGAATACGCGGCGTAGGCATCGGGCGTCCAAAAAGCATTTCCGCTGGAGTTAAATGTGTTACACGATGTTGCTGGGTCCTCATATGCATAAGAGCAATAGGGAGTGCATCCAACCAATTAAGACTAGTACTTGCACAAATCTTAGCAAATTTATTTTTCAAAGTACCATTTGGTCTTTCTTCAATACCTTGACTCTGAAGGTGATACACACACCCAAACTTTTGCTTAATTCCATACACTTGACCTATTTTAGCCCATGTTTTAGCTGTAAACGTCTTTCCATTATCCGATGAAATAATTTCAGGTATTCCAAAACGAGGAATTAATTCTCGTGTAAAAAACTTAATCACAGTTGCTTCATTTTGTTCCGGGCTTTCACAAGCCTCAACCCATCGTGAAAACCTACAAACTACTACCAACACATAACGATATCTCTTTACTGTTTTAATCATATCAATATAATAAATAACCACATGGTTAAAAGGTCCTTCGGGAACTGGAAACCCAGCCAACGGATTAGTTGGAATGCCCTTCCTAATATTATGCATATGACATATCGAACATCGTTGCAATACGTGATCAACCATATCATTCATACACGGAGACCAAAACCCCAAGGCACGAACACCTCTCTTTTAGACTCATGGCCTACATCATGCACATCAGAAATCAACATTCCAAGCAATGTTAGTGGTGCGACCATAAGTCCTTCGTGATTACGCCATACCCCATCCGGTCCCTGGTCAAGCCCTTGTCTTCCCATGAAGACTTCTCGACCGCCGAGGCAATTTGCTGAAGACGAATAACATCATCCAGAGACTGTTTAGACTGTAAAACATTCAAGGGTGCTTGAACCCCAAGGTGAGAAGAAACCTCTGATGTTGACTCACATGCATACGCCCAACACTCCGGACAGCTGCCACGCTGACACAAGGCGCAACAAAGTGGCTCGTGGGCATGGAAATGTCCTGGGGTGTCTAACAAATTACACCACCTGCATGAGTTAGTGTATGCATAGGGACATGAATACGGACAAGAAACCTTACTTGATGATTTTCCACTCTTAGTTGCACCATCAACAATTGTTGAATGTAATACATGCATCATTCCCCGTTTACATGGTGAATCAAATTCTCTAGCCTTTAATGCTGCATCCTTTGCTATTTCATCTGCTAGGGCATTGCCCCGTGTAATTAAATCATCCCCCTTTTTATGCACCCGACACTTACAAATAGCCAAACGAACACGTGACATCATAGCAGTTAATAACAGTTGTATTTGATCCAAATGTTGAATTGGAGAGCCATCTGATTTTTTAAACCCCCTCTGCTTCCATTGAGCTCCATGAACATGACAGACATTATGTGCATATGCGCTATCAGTAAAGATAGTTGCGTGCTGGCTATTGGCTAATAAACAAGCCTCAGTAAGAGCCTTTAACTCAGCCAATTGAGCTGAACAAGGTTGCTTACAAGGAATGCACATTACTTCAAACGTCTCTGCTTTTAACTGAATAACACTAAATCCTGCACATGTCTTATTGTCATAATTATGGCTGGAACCATCCACAAAAAACACCAAACCAGATTAAAGAGGTTCACTTTCTAAATCCGCGCGTAATTTAGAAAAGACTAAAGAATCTGCTACACATTCATGAGGAGTTCCTTCATAATCCAAGGGAATCCTATCCGCTGGATTAGTTGCCATATCACGTCTTAATAGTAACATCTGGACAAAAAGACAAATCATTATACTTTAACTGTCTCTGAGGCGTAAGACAAAACCTTCCTTGCTCAACCGATTGTGAAATGGCGTGAGCTGTATAAATCGTAATTGGCCATCCCATTGTTATACCCGTTGCTTTAACATATGCCATATAAACAGCTTCAACACCCTGATAACAAGGTGGATAACCCTGAGCCACATCATCCAATTTAGAACAATAATATGCTAACGCTTGTTTGGCCTTTCCTTTACACTGGGCTTGAGTTAACATGCCAGTCATATAAGCATCACGACCTTCCTCTTTTTTAACAGCCACATAAAGATGAAAGGGCAGTTCATAATTGGGAAGCGCTAAGGCAGGTGCTCTTTGAAGTTCCATTTTTATTAAAGTAAACGCCTGTTCACCATCAATGGTCCAAGTTAAAGATTTATGCAATCCTCCTGCCATCGCGGCAGCAATCATTGCGCGGAGTGGAGCTATTTTGTACTCATGACATTCAATCCACTCAGTACTAAACCCAACTAACCCAATAAATGTCATCATTTGTTTAATTGTTTGTGGTTTAGGTACCTGTATTATTGTTTTTATCTGATCCTGGGCTATACCGCGCTGTCCCTGCGAAATAGCTCGTCCCAAGTATGTCACTTCGGTTTCAACGAACTGTAACTTTTTCCGCGACACCTTGTGACCGCCTTCTGCCAACATCTGTAATAACAATAATGTATCTTTTTCACATGTTTTTGCATCTGGTGAACATACAATTAAATCATCAACGTATTGTAAGAGGGTACTAGTACATTAAAGATGTTTCAAAACTTCCTTTAATACCTGATTGAACATCGTGGGCAAGATTTTTAATCCCATCGGGAGACGCGTGTATTGATAATAAGTATCCAAGTACTTAAACCCACACAATCCCTTGCTATTTTTAGCTAACGGAACCGTATAAAAGGCTGATACAAGGTCACAAACAGAAAAATATTTTGCTGATGGCGGTACATTTGTCAAAAGTGATGTTGGTGAAGCGATATAATTCGGAATATCTACCAATACTTGACTAAGCGAGCGAATATCAATCAAAAGTCTCCAATTAACTTTATCCGCTTTCTGAATTGCAAAAATTGGTGAATTAGCAAGAGGCCTATTTACAGGTTCAATTACTTTAGCCTTTAAAAGGTTATTTATTATACCAATCCAATTGCTGCTTCTGGCGAAACAGGGTATTGGCGATGGAAAGGCAACATTGCACCTGGTTTTACATGTAACTCAACGGGACTGGCAGATTTAACAAGTCCTACGTCACTGTGATCTGTTGGCCACACACAGTCCGGAACTTGTCTTAAGATTTTGTGTTTATAGTTAGTCTTTCCCTCTGCTTGTAACATCATTTTCCACGGCGAATACGGTTGGTCGTATCGAAGTCGTCTCATCTCTAATACAGTTAACGGCTGATGCCACTGCGTTTTCCAACACCTATATCCCACTGCTGGAAATTTTGAATATAAACAGTAAGGGTTTTTAAAAGGACATTCATGTACAATCATATCCCTATCGAAATTAATTCGTTTGTCGTCGTTAACATTTTTATCAGCTAATTCCACTATCTGAGGCGTACCTCTAAGTTCCAATTCCTCAGAAATTTTTAAAAGTACACCATCTTCTGAAATCAGCTTACAACCTTTACTAATAAAAGGCCAAGTAGTTAGAAATGCTCTCATCATCATATCTCCCACATGCCTTACTCGATAACCTTTACCAATAGCAAGAACAATATGAGGTACAGTATGAGGTATGTCAAAATGTTGGACAAACTTTTCATCCGAGAGCAGGACAAACATCCCTACTCCTTCAGGTCCAACAACAATATCTTTAACAGACAAGGAGTAATTCGGCTGAAAGGGCACTTCTTTCTGCCACTTACGTTCAACAGAGTCATCCATTAAGGGGTCAACTTTCAAAGTACAATGTACTACTATGAGAAAAACATAACTCGGAATTGTGTTCGTTAATAACACATTCCCATTTTTCCCATAACTGTTCCAACGTACGAACATCAAAATTAGAAATCCAATAAAGACGCATCACTGGTAAAGAACAAGACACTTCTCCATCAGCCTGCGTCAAGAGAGACATATGCACTACAGGGCCACCCACAGACACCCCCTGAGACGTACATTGTATTTTTAGGCCTAATTTGCACAATGTGTCCCGGCCCAGAAGATTTACAGGAGTCGAGGGAGACAACAATATTGGCATGACTGTGGTATGTGTTCCTACCTGAACTGTGACTGGCGCTGAAAATGGAAGTAGTTGGACCTGTCCAGAGAACCCTACGGTTCTAGCAACTTTCCCTGATAATGATAGTGTATGTCCTTGTATTATTGCTGAAATATGTGGTTCCTCATCTGGTCCCTGCGTTACCTGACAGACTGTATCTAATTCAGAAGTTAGTCAATATTGCCCCATGGGATCAAAATTCGCAGGACCTACCATTGGTGACTGATCCTGACCCACAGTAATCCTACCTGCGCCCACCCCCGCTACAGGCTGTTGGCGATTTGGGCACGAGAAGGAGAGATGTCCAACACCTCCACAGAGCCAGCACTGAGGATTTTGAGGGTTCATTTGCGCGAAACCTCTGCCACGGCCTCGTCCGCGCATCCATCCTCTGGCCCTCCGTAGGAAGGGCGTGGCTACTGGGTTACGTAGTTGCCAAGCAGCTGGTGACTCCTGCTGGCGTTGTGACTGTGGAACAGGAGGCACACATGGTAATGAGTTCGGAGCAATAGTGGGAGGTGCAGTAACTGGAGCAGTCCCACTAGCGACCACAGTCGCTTGTGTCTTTTTAGGATGTTTCAATTCTTCGAGTTGTTTCATGAGAAGCTTTCGCTGTGCGTCTGCATCCTGTTGATCGCGCCTACCCTCAGCCTTTCTGTACTGGGTAACAAAATGAGCGACAGTTTGTCGAAACTCATCCTTTGACATTGTAAGCAGTCGCCAGTCGCTCTCAAGCTGGGACTAAAACAGCATGATGAAAAAGCCCCCTATTTAGTTCATTGTCATTGGGGTCAGACTCCAAGCGACAACGGCAAAGCACATTTGCAGATTCAATAAAGGCTGTAGGATTTTCTTCAGGCTTCAGCTTGTCCAACGTTAATGCAGTAGCTGGACAGCAATTTGGATAGGCAGCTCGCAAGGCAGTCCAAACTCTGGTGCGATATTTCATGAACAAAATGTGATCAGTTGCAGGATGGCCTACTATCGAATCCAAGTCAACTTTGCGCAATGCATCAGTCAGGGCATCCTTGCCAATAATAATTCCAAGCAAATTACTGATCTTCAAATTTCATAATCCATGCACCCGCACCCTCCTGCAACAACGGCAAACGCGAGATAAGACCCTGTACATCAGTATGTCCGCATGGCTGGTAATGCGAACCACAACCCTTAACAATAATGGGCATTTGTGTACCAAATGGATGAATGTTCTTAACTAGACCCTTCTTGAATGATGTCAGTCTTTGTTTATATGTGTTTGCATCCCTTAATTTACCAAGGGTGTTTTTCATTTTATCATATAATAACGGAGTCATTAGTGTTGCTTTATCATCTTCCTCGTCCTACCCTTCCTCATCTGTGCTAGCGGTGACGTAGCTATGCAAATTCTCAACATTGGCCTCATTCGGATCCTGTAACAAAACAGTGAGTGAAGCGCCCTGTGGTGTATGTCCCTTCAAATAGCCACGCTGCACAGAAAGTGTGCACAAATCCTCATCAGTCACGGCTTTGCCACAACACTTCCTATACACTTCTATAGCTGTATGAATCAATCGAGTCAAACTCTCAACTTGAATCTGACGACTCAAGACATCCTTCGAATACTCGAAGGTAGATGGTCCGAGTTCTACTCTGGTCCATTCTGCTTTAATAGTATCAATAAGGGTTAAAATAGTTGGTGGTGACAGACCTCCTTTTTTTGCTACAGAAACATATTTCTCCAATTTAGGATAAACAGTACGCCGTTTTTTCCAGAATTGGCCAATAACTGCACGATCACGCGAATCAGCATCACTTTTAACCTTTTTTGCTGATGTCTGTACATCCTGCGCAAGCTCCTTTAATTCTTGTTCTAATTCAAAATCAACTTCCTTAGTTTCTTCTGAAACATTATCACCAATCGTACACCGTTGTTGTTCAACTTTACTCCAATCTTCCTCATCTAATCCATAATGGAATCTTTTATAAATTACAGTAGGAGAAGCAAATTTTTCTCCATCCTGTTTTAACTCCTGTAAACGTGTAATTTCTGTCAACGCTGCAGTCTGATCAGCTGGGACTGAATGACAGGCATTCAAATGCAAATGACCTTGCTGCTTTGACAGCTGTTTCCTTAACTCATCTACTGGAAGCGAGTGAGCTATGTCAGAGCACGGCGACATCGAGCCTGAAGCGCATTGTCGTGAAGTTTGACCAACACAAGACGGAGATACTGAAACTGAATATTTTTAATCTGATCAGCCAATGTAACAACACTTGCTGCTACATCTTGTACACAATGCAAGAGTTCTTCGCGAGGTGGAACCATTTCCTCAGGGACATCTATCTGTCCTTTAAACTTTAATTGAGGATATACACCAGCATCTTTGTTTAATACGGGAAGCAAAGTTTTTGCATCATTATACGGGAAGGTTTAACCCCCACGTTCTCCTTTGTTAAATATAGTTGCTCCGCACTCCTTCATATTAGACTGCGCGCTCATAGCTAAGTCAATAAACAGTTTTAATATGTCTAATTCATTTTGTCTTTTCATTTGCCAAACTTTCAATTTATCAGTACATTTATAATCATTGATTTTACCTTCTAATTGTACTAAAATCCAACGTTCCCATTTTGGGCCATGGATCACAGTCCTTTTTCGTACGCTTTTCCCCTTTTCAGCAATCCTATTTTTACATATTACTTGCTTAAGCGGCATCAGTTCCCTTGTATGCTGCTCCTCCATCTTTCTACAGCACAGTAATCCAACAACCGCTATCGTGTACACCACAAAACAACCTACAGCTGGATGTCACCTTGTTCGCTATGCTTGTGCAAGATCACAAAAAGGTTAGTTTTGGAGATGTTTAATTACCACTCGTCCCTGTCGTTGTTTCCAATTGCAAACGAATAGCTGTGGTATTCTTCAAATCCGTCCGTTTTACAAATCTGAAATAAACAATTACAACTATTACAACATATTTTATATTGTAAGCTTTTCTCCACGTTACTTTCTCTTAATCTTATTATTATTTTATTTTTTATATCTTTATTTCTCTTATATATATATATTGTATATATATAGGTCAATATTTACTTCACCATCCTCCCCACTTTCCAGCTATGCAGTGATAAAGAAATAGCTGGACCACTAAAGAGTTAGCATCTTAAAAAAAATAAAAGTTACATCACCCTGAATGATTCAGTCGCTGTACATGCACAAGGCAGCGAGACAAGAAGTGACAGCTGTTCGCGCTAAACAACCACACCTCAGCTTCCAGCACCACAGACCTGAGGCGACACATAAATCATTCCATCCCAAGTTAGAGATACACAGTCGACCACCCAAAGGGCACATGCAGGCATAGGCGCCTTTGGCCAGGATACAAGACACGGTGAACGGCGACCTCGTCACCCCAGACAGGCGTCATGAACCTGCAAGCATCCTTATCAGGCAAGATGCGTATTTCGAACTCTGGAGGCAGGGAAATACAAATGTTAATACAAAAATACAGTTACAACATAAGGTACTATGCTTCACAAAAGCATAGTTTCCTTACTCAGAAAGATTTAACGCTCATATGAAACACAAAGCATTCAGAAATGATATGAAACAGTGTTTTGAATGTGTCAGTAGTAAGGTACCACCAGAGCAAGACATCCTGTAAGTGAAAGTCCCATTTTTGTCATTGTGAGCACATGCACAGCACACAGTGCACACAACAAAATTCACCCCTGCATCATATTTAACCCATCACACACATGAGCAGGGGGCAGCCATGACAACGAGTGATACCTCAGTGACCCTAGCATTTGAACTTGCAAGGTCAAGATCAAGGTCATTTCAGACCTGGGATTCAAACGTGCAACTCTCTGATCCCAAGACCAACTCCCTAACCACTACCCCTTCATGTGTGAGCAGAGGGCAGCCATGACAACGCCACCCAAGGAGCAGTGTGTGGGCAGGGTGCCAGGATGGAGGATGTCATTCACTCCCCCATCCACCTATCAGAATGGCTTCCTGGTAGGCTTGGTGAGTAGGCCAGGTTTAAACATCAGTGGTGAGGAAAGCAGGGTCCAGCTGCAGAAGATGAAAGATGTACCATGAATCTGTGGCCGCAAGTCCAAGTCCAACTCCTTAGCTGCGAGCCCACGACTGGCCCACAACTCTAGTTTGCTAGCTGCCAGCTGACTCCTGCATTACATTACACTTAGCTGATGCTCTTATCCAGAGCTTTCCTCACCACTGATGTTTCAACCTGGCCTGCTCACCAAGCCTACCAGGAAGCCCTGATCACATTAGAATGCCTGAATGTTATAAATGATGTCAAGCTAAGCACAGACTACATCAGCTCTGCAATAGTAGAAGAACATTATCAGAATGTTCTGCAGGAGGTTGAAGCAGACAGAAAGGAAACACCAAACCTGAGAGAGAAGAAGATGCTTTTTGCTTATTAAAGTCCTTGAAGTTCCAAAGTAATGAAACATCTGCTATATCTCGGAAACTAATGATGATGGAGACATAAAACTGGTACCAAAAGATGCACAATGTCCATATTTATATTCAACTTCCATTGATACTATAGGGCTAAATTCATTATTTTTTGTTTTTATAGAAAAACATTTCAGCTTTTTCACATTAATAAAATTTTTCAGCTCAGATTTAAGGTGTCCACAGGCAAATGATGCCCTAATGCCCGGTCTATGGATCCTTGAACAAAATGAATAGCAGCCATTTTCTTCCTGTACAGTGAACATGCCAAAATAAGAGTCTGTGTTGTGGTTCATATTAAAGCAATAAAAGTACATCTGGAAATGCATTAAAGGTTCTTGAATAAATGAATTAAAGTCCTTTTCTGTAACTTATTTATCTATTAATTCAAGAAACGTCTGTCTGTGTGTGTGTTCCACCCATAACTCTCAAACCACTCATCCGCCTGGTCTCAAATTTGGGGATATCGATCAAACAAGCTTTGATTCCCTTCTGTGTTGACCGCTACTCTGGCCGTATTCCCTTTTCTCTTGAATGCTGCTACGAAATTCCGGTTATCCCACATCGCAATAAAGTAAATCTTATCATCATAGCCATCCTAATGTAGCCTATACACATACAACCCATAACTTTCAGTCAAACAATTTCTGAAGTTATCGCTGCTGTGTTCTCACAATCACCTATTCGTGACACTTCATTAAACATAGCCTGTTTACTGAAGCATACTGTATCATAATTGTTTATCATTCACCCTATACACTTGCACATCTTCTATGGTCTCTGCACTAGTAGATTTAAACTACATGTACCGCATAGCGGTACATTGTGTGTGTTTGTGTAGTGTGTAGGAGTGATTTGTCAAGGCAAGGAAAAGGCAAAATGAGATTTTGTACAATTACAGCGCCCCCTATGGACCCTCTATAGAAGGTCTTTGTGCTGATCGTGCATGACGTATTTTGTGCAGTTCCCACTTTCTCGGTCCAAGATATTGGCAGTTCAAAATCCCAGTTTTTGCATTTACCCTTATCACTAGGTGGTGCTATGCTTCAAGTGAGAGTTTATGGGCTGGGTCGATACGTCTCTGTAACACCAACATACTAACACAAAATCGTTGTCTTAGGCAAAATTGTTGACGAGTTATTTAACAAAAACTGTTTTTTGACACCTAGCTTCGCCAATAAACATCACCCCCTATGACGAAATGTCACAAAATTTAGTACACATGAAAAGAAAGCTGTTTAGAGATGACATGTCAACTTTGACCAAATTTGAGCAATTAAAAGCCAAGATACGGCCATTTGAAGAATTTTAAGCTACGTGTTAAATGTTCATTGACGTGTAACTTCGAAACGGTTTATCTCAAGATAAATCCTTTGATAAATTTTTGTCAGCATTGTCTGTAGATGACATATACCAAATTTGGTGAGATTCACATGAACGGGCTATGACGAGTTCGTTCAGATTCGTTTTCGCAATATTAAAATTTCACGGAAATTGTTCTCGTTAGAAGTGGGCGTCGACCAGTGTTTTCAATGCGTGAGGGTCAATAGATTTCACGATAAAAAAAAAATTGTTGTAAACATAAGCATTCTCTAGATAATAGGCAAAATGACATTTTCTACAATTACAGCGCCCCCTATGGACCAAATTTTATGGCATGTTCTGTGGTGTTAGAGGTCTTTGTGGTGATCGTGCATGACGTATTTTGCGCAGTTCCCACCTTCTCGGTCCAAGATATTGGCAACTCAGAATCCCAATTTTTGCATTTACCCATATCACTAGGTGGCGCTATGCTTCAAGTGAGAGTTTATGGGCTGGGTCGATACGTCTCTGTAACACACGCCATATAACAAAAATTTCATGTTGTTGGGTGAAACGTTCATTGAGTTATTCAGCAAAAACGTTTGCCGGTCTCCCCCTCTTTAACGGACACTGGCACAGCGGGGGGGGGTGGCCCTGGGGGACCAAAAGGCGTTATTCGCTCACAAACTTCTTGGGCTACATGCCTACAAACATTCATGTCTCCCCGAGTTTCAGTGTCCCGGGAATCGTTGACGAAAAATCGGTGAAGAAAATTTTTTGCAGCAACTCCAATATGACCGCTTTCGCTAGCTTCGCTCATGTCATTGACAGGGTCATCTACACTCCCACCAAATCATGAGTTCAGGTTACAACAGGGATGAATGATTTCAAAAGAAGATGACCTCAGATAAGTTTTTTATAACAGTGTAACACATTAAGGTAGCAACACATTAATTACAGTAAGCAACACATTTAGGGTAGGCCTGCATATGGCCATATACTGTAGGCTGGATACACTTTCAAATCAAGAATTGTACATAAATGTAAATCATTTAAATCATTTAACCCCTTTTTTAATGACCCGTTCTAGCATAACATGACTTTGTAGGACTAGTTTCTGTATGGGGCGTTCAACTATTGATGGTTTGCCAACATGCTCACCCTTGTGATTTCTGTCTGCAAATGTCATTTTAACCTTTCTGACTAGTGCATCCTTGTTTGCATTAATCTCATCAGTCTCATCCAAGCCGCCACTCGTTTCTGGGTAAGTCCTTATTTTTAACCATCACCATGTCGCCTATTTGCAGATTCCTCCTTGGGACATGCCAGCGTTGTCTAATGGCAATGAAGCAAGATATTCTTTGCGCCAGTGAAATAAAGTGCAAAGTGAAGAATCATCTATTCTACCTGGCGAGAGTGAGAGTGTGGTGTTTAGAAAGGCCTTCAATGTCCTGATTTGTCGCTCCCCACTCCTCCAGCATGACTTAGTGCTTAGTAACCCTAGTCACACTGTCTGACAGGAAAGCGGCTATTCGTTCTTGGCCAACTTCTTTAAGTGCCTCTCACAATTCTTTTTTGGCTCCAATGAAGTTACTCCCGATAAAGCCATGCAGCACGTTGATACGTCTCAATATGAATTGCACGAGAACAGAAACATGTCAAAAAAAGGCATTTTGTGAGTGTTGTGCCCTTGTTTAACAAGATAGGGGCCAAAACAGTCCATTCCACAATAGCTATATGGTGGAGAGGGGTCTACCCTTTGTGATACCATGAGAGGCTGACTTCCAGCGGGGCAATTCAAGTAGTGCAAGGACACAGATAAAGTTCAAATAGAAATCAGAATTTTAATTGGTTCAACAGAAAAGTCAACATCAATGTGTTCAAAAAGTATTCAAAAAGGGCTTTTCAGCAGTCCAACAAAAGTAGTGGCCCTTGGCTCTCAACAAAGCACAGTGGCAGTCGCCGTCTTCAAAAGTCAACTAAAATGTTCAATCTTACTGCAGGCTGAAGAAAGTAAGGTAATCCGTGGGTTCCAGTCCAGAGTCAGGTTCCCCGATCAGTAACTCCGTTTGACGTAATTCCTAGAGAATCCCAGTGAGAAGCTCCTCTCAGGGAAGAGCATGCCGTCGTAAGCTCTCCCCAATGCCACATGCTCCATGGCAGAGTTACTGACCCTTTTTAAAGCCCAGCCCGTGATTGCGTTCAGGTGACCCAATCAGCCACTCCGTGTCCTGTGTGATGGGTGGAGTTCCCTGCTCCACCAGTAGATGGAGTCATGGCCGGTTGAAGCCACCTTCTGAGGATGTAGCGTCCCTCCAGGACACAGCCTCTCGTGGTGTCACACCTTTCTGACGGCAGATCAGCCATTCTCTGTTCTTTGGTGGGTCTCCTGTGTTTTCTGCAGATGACGCACTGTCTAATGTAAGATGCCACTAACTTGGTCAGGCCTACAGTAGTATCCATTTGTTCTTATCTCATTTATTGTGAATCCTTTACCTTGGTGTTTGACCCTTTCATGACTGTCTAGAATGATCATTTTGATTATGGGATGGCTCTTAGGTATGATCATAGGGTGTCTGAAAGCATATGTCGATGCAGAGTTGCCACGCCTCCCTCCCACCTTAAGCACACCATCTTCTCCTATGAAGGGATCAAGAGCATACAGCTTATTAGTTTAAGGCACATTTTTTCCTTGGCGTATTGTGTTAATTTCATAATAATATGTGTCCCTTTGTAGGGCCTTAACTATGACACATTCTGCTTTCTTTCAGTTACAGTGGCAAGGTGGTTCGATTTATCTTTGTTTACCCTTCTCAGGAGAGGGGCGATAGCTCTGGTGGCACGCATCATTGTTGACATACCCAAGTTCCAACTTTGGAGTCTGTCCAGAAAATGTCATCTCATATTTTGCTGAACAGTGGAAGACTACACAGACTTTTCCTGGCATCTTTGCATGATATACGCCGTGATGGGGTAAGTATCAGGTCTCTCCCTTAATGCCATTCTCCTTAGTCTCCTCAGCATCTCCTCTGTCTATGATCTCTCTCATAAAGTGTGTGTAATGTTAATGTAATGTTTTATCTCTGGATAGCCTTTGCTTCAAGTGATCGAGTCTGACCATAGCAAGATGTCTGTTGTCTGGTAGTGTGGGTCTTTCTTTAAAACCTTGGTTCACCAGAGAGGTACGTGAGCTCCTGAGAGCATGCAACACTGCTTTCAAGTCCGGGGACAAAGATGCTCTCAGAACAGCCAGGGCCAACCTGCACCGGGGCGTGAGAGCAGCCAAGCAGGCCTATGGACAGAAAATCCACTCGCACTTCAACGACACAAAAGACCCCAGACACGTGTGGCAAGGCATCCAGTCAGTCACAGACTACAAGCCAACCCCCTGCCGTGCGAGGACAACACAGACTTCCTCAACTCCCTCAACACCTACTTCAGCCGGTTTGAAGAAAACAACACCACCACCCCAACAAAAGCCACTACTGGCCTAGACAACACAACACTCCAACTGGACCCAGTAGACCCAGGTGAACCCCAGAAAAGCTGCAGGTCCGGACAACATACCCGGGCGTGTGCTCAGAGACTGTGCAGACTCATTCACGGATGTCCTCACAGATATTTTCAACATCTCCCTGAGCCAAGCCATCATACCAGAAAGCTTCAAAGCTACCACCATTGTACCACTACCAAAAAAATCCCCAACTACTCCAATAATGATGAAGTGCTTTGAAAGGTTGGTCAAGGCCCACATAATATCCAGCCTTCCCACTACTCTGGACCCACACTAGTTTGCCTATCGCCCCAAGCGCTCCACTGATGATGCCATAGCAACAGCACTCCACCTATGCCTGGCTCATCTGGAAAACAAAAACAGTCACGTACGGATGCTGTTCATTGACTTTAGTTCCGCTTTCAACACGGTCATCCCACAACACCTGGTGAACAAACTGAGTGAAATAGGCATCAGCACTTCATTATGCAACTGGCTACTGGACTTTCTCACTAACAGACCACAGACAGTAAGAGTTGGCAAAAACTCCTCAGAGACCACCATCATTAACAGCGGGGTGCGCCAGGGTTGTGTGCTGTCTCCATTGCTGTTCACACTGATGACCCACGACTGCTGTGCCAGATTCACATCAAACCACATCATTAAGTTCGCTGATGACACAACAGTGGTGGGCCTCATCAGTGACGGCAGATGACTCAGCATACAGAGAGGAGGTACATCAACTCATCAACTGGTGTGACAGAAACAACCTACAACTCAATGTCTTGTTTTCAAAAGAAGTAACTGTGGATTTCAGGAAACAACACCTGACACACACCCCACTCACAATCAATGGCAGTGCCGGGGAGTCTGTGAAAAGCACAAAGTGTGTGTGTGTGCGTGCATGTTTCTAGTTCAAATTGCACATTTGGTGTTTGGTGAAACGCAATTTCAGTCCTCTGTGTAATGCCTGTTACATAGTGAATTAACAATAAAGTACACTTTGACTTTGACTTTTGACTAAAAGGCAGGGGCATCTCATAGTGAACTTTATGAGATATTAACTTTTTAAAATTAGCCAAAATCTCTCATATTAAAGCTCTGCACAGGCATTACTCTTGTTGAAATTACTCGCGAACCCGGGATTGCATAGACATAGCACACATCTCAGAAGAAAGTACAGAATCTCAGCTTTCCAACGACACCAGGCACATACTTCATTTTATTCATCACATTACAACAAGGGATCAAATGTTTGCCAAGTAATGATTTGACTAATTTCTTCACTCATGGTTATCAGTAAATGCATAATGAAGTGGTGAAGAAGCGGAACTTACAGATTCTACTGCTGTCATGCATTTCTCTGTCAAAACACGTTTCATACAGTTTTAAAATTACTGCAAATTTCTCCATAATATCCTTTATAATCCTGATATAACATCCCTAATTACATGGAAAATCATTTTTATTTACGTCAGGCACAGACTACATATTTAGCAACATTGATAAGCCACTGAATATCCAACCATCATGGTTTTTATATTGCTACATTCCAGACAATCTCCTCTACTCAAATACGTAAAGATATCCCTACTGACAGCATCCTATGGACAGGTACTTGCAAGAATACAATATTTTTTTATACCCAATATGATTTTTTATTGGTTTACTTTTTTTTATAAAATCAGTGCAAATACTAGCTGACCAAATGAAACCAGATCTGGATAGCCTAGAGTATGCTGTTGGGCCATGATATAAGCACCACACAGTGGAGTCAGTTTGATGAACTGATGCTGAAAGGAGCAAGAAATCTGGCCTAAAAGAATCCTGTACTGGATTTCACAGTATGATTGTATGCTGTAGTTGTTAAGTTGACTGTGTTTGACCGCATAATTTACATACATTACTTTTTTAATAAAATAGACTCTGGGCTGGTGTACAAAGCCTGATTTGATAGTCAAAGTACTGTTAGTATTGTTAGTTGTCTGTAGATGCTGTCTACATAATTTTCCCCCTAAAGACTGCAGTCTAAAATGTCATCACAATTGCTCATGGCTGTGTTTCCCGAAAGCACTGCGAGCGATGTTAAGTAGTACTCAACTTCACACTTAGCACCATCATAGAGTTTACAGACTGTTTCCCGAAACCTTCTTTGGCCAAGAACCATCGTGAGATCATGCGTAACTCTCTGTGTGCTCCGGAGTAATCGTAGAGCTCTAATATTTATCTTAGCTGGCGTGGGCACAGTGGAGACACCCAGAGGATGTAAAGTGAAAATAGGCTATGTGCGCCTGAAAATGTTGTCATAAGGCGTTATTTTTGCAACTATCATGTAACTACCATATAACTATCATGACATCATGTAGCTGACACAGCAGACTAACGAAAATAAAGAAATAGCCTAAATTATGCAAGGGCCTGGAATCAAATCAATACCAGGAAAATACTTGAACAATATTTGATAGTAAAATTGGGCATAATGAAACTGTGGTCCAACATGTGATTTGTGTGGGCAGTTCATGAATGGGAGCGTTTCGAGGCAAGGAAGGAAAACATAACCCAAATGCAGACGGGGCAAAATAAAGTCAGAAAAAAACTTGGAACAGGGCAGGTGCAAGGTGCATGGGAATAACAAAAATGGGAGGGATGTGATTTGTGCAGAGTCGTTGTTGATGGGCAATGTTTGAAAAACAGGGATAGTATAGCAGAATGGCAGTGATGGTGATTGTGCACACATTGGCGATGAAAAGAAATCAAAAGAAGTCTGAAATGACTCGACAACGGGCCTCAAAACCATCCAGATGGTCTTGGGCGTGCTGGTCTTTGGCCTGTCGGTTCTCTTCGCTAGCGTCGCTCTCCTCTTCTTCCTTCTCCTCCGGAACACACACAGATCTGTTACACAAATCACAGCACAGGCCTTTGCAGGTGTGAACAGGAGCCCACCAGCGGATTTGTGGAGGCACCTAAACCTCATCTTCGGCTGATGGTGCGCTCCACTATATCCCTGGCCAGATGGTAGGCCTCATTATATGCCCCCTCCCGGGTGTCTTGGGGGTTGGCCACCGGTGTGAAAAGGTATGGCCTGAGGGGGTAGCCGCTATCCCCAATGAGCTGCCACTCGCCCCTGGACACAGTGGCCTCCCGGCCGATGGCAGAGTCCTGAAATATGGCGTCATGGGTACTCCCGGGCCACCTTGCCACAATGTGTACGAAAAGGCCATAGGTGGTCACAGATAACCTGGCAGTTGATGACAGCATAGCCCTTTCTGCAGATGAAGAGGTGGCCATCCTTGTGGGGTGTCACAATGAGAACTAGCGTTCCGTCCACAGCTCCAACCACCTGCGCGATGTTGAACCGTCCAAAGAAATGGTTTTGAATTATGGTCCTCTCCTCCCTTGTGTCGAGAAAATGGATGTGCCCTTGCACGTGCCGAAGCAGTGCGGTTGTCAATGCCTCGACAGACCGGCAAACAGATGCCTTAGACAGGCCATACCCATCCCCGACCACCTGCAGGAAGCTGCCCGTTGCATAGAACCTGAGTGCGCTGAGGAGGACAGCACGTAGGTCTTCCTGTTTGGCTTACATTTACACAGCGTTTCTTCTGTGTGGTTTACTATACATTGGTTGATTGATTGATTAATTGATGGCATAGCATCCCTACCATTTCATACAAGCACACATTGCCCTTGTGGTTCATAACGTCATAGTCACCATTTTACAAAGCCAACAGCACCTGAGGTTTATGCATGTCAGTCACTGCAATGACCACTATCATTGTCATATAATTACAAGCAATAACCTGTGAAACGGCGTCGTGATCAGAGCCTGGATTGCCAGTTCGTGTGGTGAGGACGTTAACACTGTTCCACCTACTCAGCCTTTTCAATGATGAAACATGTTTATTTATAACGTGTACTACTTTTAGGTATTGCCAAGACAAGGCTACATGTGAATGTGGACATATGCACATGGACAGGGCAGAAATCATTTAAATGACTTTATTGATGTGAGGTTCCAGGTTCCTCCGGAGTGGCTGGGGAGAGAATAATATGCAATGAAATAAAAGTTTCACATCACAAATGACAGAAACGACAATAAAGCATTATCTTCAAAAACACAGCCAAGTTCCATTAATGCAATATGTTCCATACATCTGTGTTAACCATTTTGGACATCTCACCTTCCTGCTCTGGCCAAAGAACCAGTACCAATAGAGCTTGCCTGGTAAACTTATGCTCTGCCAAGAGCAACCATTTTGCCTCCAGGTCGAGCTTTGCTCTTTTGAGTTCCAGGAGCTCTTGCTGGAACCGCACGTCCCAGGCAGATGCCTCGTTCACCACATCCCGCACCTCCAGCTTCTCCCTCTCCAGTTGTACCAGGTCCTGGCTGAAGCTGCACTGTTCGGACAGTGTAGCCAGGGTGGCAGAAGCTGGAGTTGGGGAATATGAGTGAGGGGCAGGCTGTGGCGAGGTGGGCTGGGGCAAGGCAGGCTGGGGCGAGGGTCTGGCGGGGAGCGTGGGTTCATCAGTGAGGGCGTTGGTCCCTTCGTCTGAAACACGGCCCCCGTGGACATCCACCCCCCTTCAATCCTAATGGAGGCCGTGCTTCACAGGAGGGACACAGCCCTCTCCTCCTCCGGAGTCAGGGGAGCTGTTTAGGAGGGTCCCCCACCCGTGGTTGTGGTGCCTTCCTCTTAGCTAGGCTGTAGAAGTCCTGCCACTTCTTCCGGACCTCTTCTCCAGTCCTAGCTACACCGGTGCTTTTTTGCAATGCCCTCCCAGGTCTGCTTTTTACGGCAACTGTCCAACTTGGCTTTAAACCTACTGAATATCAAGGTCCCCGCCACCTCGTCAAGAATAATTTGTATTTCCTCAGTTTTGAAGCTTTGCTTTCTCGTTTTGCATGACATCTTCATATACCTGTTCATTCTCTGTGTTTTCTGTGGGCCTTATATAGTAACCTCATGGCACGTCATGCTCATCATGGTCACCTGGATCAGGTGATTGTTCAATTGATTTTGTGGCTGGGTTTTTACTTTGTGAGGCCGACCCTGACCCCTTTGACTTTGTGGCTGAGTTTTTATTTTATGAAGCCGACATTGGCCCCTTTGACATATACTACAGCGTTGTCTAGGATTTTCTGGAATGTAGCAATTGCCATCAACAACACACTCTTTGTTGTAATTGATTTAGGTGAATATTAGTGCTGTGGCCTTCTCCCCTGTGGAACGCTGGTGACTTTTAGCACCACAGGTTAGGGTTAGGGTTTAGGGTTTAGGGTTAGGGGGAAGGAAAGCCTGTCCGGTACCTCGGAAAGAGGGTTAGCGGCTTAGGTTTAGGTTAGGTTAGGTTAGGGTTTCGGACCTGTAACCACAGGGCTGCAGGTTCGAATCCCGGGTCGGCAGTAGCGCCAATGAGGTATCCTCACGTGTTAAATGCAGAGGTGAGGTGAATTTCTTTGTATGTGCTGTGCGTGTGATCACAATGACAAAAATGGGACTTTCACTTAGAGGCTCTGATAGTACCTTACTGCTGACACATTCACAACACTGTTACATATCACTTCTGACAAACAGGAATACTGAAGTAAATTGTTGAAGAACTGCAGGTCATTCCATGGTGCATCAACTGCCACTGAGCATTGCATCCACCAAGCTGATGAGAGGAGTGCCACAAATGTGACAAAGCTTTTTAGGTCTTAGCAATTTGATCCTGAATATAGTGACCAACTGCACTATATCACTACAGAAACGGTGCACACTCTATGTCTCTCATCTCATCTTTGGGCTTTGTGGATATGACTCCAGCCAGCTTAGGTTGACCTGGGTGGTGGATATTGAATAATTATGAAAAAAAAAAAAAAAAAACACTCAAAATCTTGACAAAATTGTCATATCTTGGAAAGTTATAAAGATAGAGATACAAGACTGGTACCAAAAGATGTGCAATAGTGACATTTATATTCAATTTATATATAATATACAATTTCATTGAAAGTATAGCTCTAAATGCATTATTTTTAAAGTTATTTGAGAAAAACTGATTTTTCTTGTGGACACCGCTAGGATGTAACTTAAGAGGCTTGGTGGACCCAGTACATATTATTCAATAGAGCTTATATTCCTCAGATTTTCTTTTAATTGGTATTGTCACATTTTAAACTTAGGCACAAGTTGAATTTCTGACATTGGGGCAAATGATGCAACCTAACCCTCACGTTCACTGCAATCATCTAATGCAGGATTACTGGTCCAACCTAACATCTTGCTAAACACAATGGGTGCAAGGGCCTTCTCATATGCTGCTCCAAAACTATGGAATTTCCTTTCCCTCATACATACGCACACTGGGCTCTGTCACAGTTTAAAAGTGCACTGAAAACATACCTTTTTAAATTAGCATATGGGTTCTTAGCCATTTCACTTGCTTCACAAGATTAATGCTCTTGATATTGTTTTTAATGTTGACTTCTTTATTTTTATTTTGTAAAAGCTCTTTATTTATGTAAGCTCACTATGAGTGTTTTCAAAGGTGCTGTGTAACAAATAAAATGTATTATTATCACAGGAAAGACTTTGCCCCCTCCTCGCTGCTGCAGCTATGTTCAGTTTGAACAAAGACCCCCAATACCACTTTATAGTATAAAGATAGTGGCACAGTGATGGCACATGAGGGATAATACATGTTAACAGTTACCAATGTAACTCCACTATCATTAAAACTAAATATAAGGTGGAGATTAAATATTGAAATTATATGAGACAACAGAGTACAGGTTAAAGCCAGTTAAGCCAAATACACTTGCTTGACAAAATAGGCCACATTAACCATAAGTGACAAAGTGATAAAAAAAAACAACAAAACAACAGCAAGTCCTAGAGCAGGGTTGTCGAGCCCATTTTCATTGCGGACCATTACGCTGTTCGTTCAAGGATTGCTTAAAGGGGAACTTTGTGTAAAATGAACTTTGGGTTAAAACATAACGAGTTGGTATTTTTGCTGAGAAGCAAAACCTTGCTAGCATGCTGCATTCTGAAATGTACTATTTTTACCATTTTTTGTCAAAAAGGCTTTTCCTTGAGATCTTTGTAAGTGTACAAATTATTTATTAATGAGACTTTCATCATGGTGGCAACCAAAATTTTAAGTAAATAAACAAATTTTGTACCATCAGGCAAATATTACAGTTTCTCAGAGGAACAAACGTGAAGGCCTATTGAAGGCTGAAGCGGGGACCCAGACAGAAATAATCAAACCCAGACAA
This sequence comes from Coilia nasus, assembly GCA_027475355.1. Taxonomy (NCBI): domain Eukaryota; kingdom Metazoa; phylum Chordata; class Actinopteri; order Clupeiformes; family Engraulidae; genus Coilia; species Coilia nasus. The sequence continues at coordinate 31,920,768 of CM050220.1, read as the reverse complement.
AACCTTAAGTACACCAAGTTTAATGAATACCCTTTTACCAGCTTGGGAGACACTGGAAAACACTCAGATGTGCCAACAATAATAACTGCAACACGGTCCAGTCAAATATTGACACTGTAGGCACCTGAAATTTTCATGATAATTCACATACACACACTTATGCACAGGTTAGACTGCCTACCAGAATTCTAATTTCACATATCTTACTCTGTATCTTTACTTGTATGTGACAGTAAAGGTCCTTGAATTCTTAAATCTTGATCAATGTAAAAGTATGGTTTCATTTATACTAGACCTGCCTTTGCTCTATTTACTTTCACTTTCAAGCCTTATTCACTCAGGCCACATATTTTACAAGACAAAATGATATACGCATCTGTCACTGTCTCCTAATGCCAAAAACACTAATCAATAAATAATATTTTAACACATTTAGGAAGGTAGGTGGTAACAAATGGGTTATAGTTGTTCCTAAATTGCCTATTTAATGTAGTAGTGTCTGAAAAAATGAGAGTTTAGGCAAATATAATTTTAAAATACTTCCAACTGCAGCTTGACGTTACAGTTACAGTTTAGGTTAAAGATTACAGTTACTATCATCGCATAACATAGTTAGCACTACCTTTATCAGCATGGAATGGAGTTTTGAAATCAAGCCTAAACACCATTTCTCTTTCTCTCATTAGCTAAAGAATCTGTCTGCAAGTGGTAAACCAATCACCAAATTGCTATGAGAACATGATACAGTGAACAACTGCATTTCATAATTTGAGGTTCCATGTGGCCGGTGAAAAGATTAAAAATTAAAAGCTAGGAAATAAAAAATAATTCTTGCTATTTACAGGTTACAAGTACAAGTTGCTTGCATTTCCCAAAACAAATTTACAAGACCAGCACAATAACCAACTGCTCTGTAAAAAAAAAACACACACACACACAAAAACCTGGAAAAAGACAAAGTGCCTAGGTATGACAGAAGGAGATACATTGAAAGTTGACCTGTTATATTTTACTCCTGTACACCTCTGGCTTTCATAGTAAAGCTTATTATAGAATGTTTGCTTGGATCTGCATGGAGCAGAAAGTCTGTGAGCTCAGCAGAGAGATGTCAGATCACTATGCTGGTGCCACTGCGAGAGCTCTTGTCCTGGAAAAAAAAGAAGATACAATTTAACAATTAAGTTTTGCTGTAATTCACTAAAGAATTTGACCAGAGCATGTAGGCTAACAATTCGTAAAAAGCCAATGAATTATTCAATGAATGGATGAATGAATGAGGCATAGGACAATATAACATTTTTTGAAAAACAAAAACACTTTGCAATAGTGTTAATAACAAAATATTGGAATCACTTTAAAGACCATTTTGTTGGATTTTAAAATAAGGAACATTTCTATTTAAGTGGAGATAACTAAAGATAAATACAGCAATGAGGGGTCAAGCAGAGAAGCAGCATGCAGTTGTTATGGCATGGCTATGGCTAGTAAGTACCAGAGTGTAGGTTGTTTTGGTACTGGATACTGGATATTTTGCACAAGCTAGAAGTTTGTGTTTGATTATAAGTAATTATAGCAGTAAGTAATTATAATGCAATTATGCATTATAGTGCTCAAAGTTTCGTATGCATAGGATGGGGTCATGAGTCCATGTAGTCCTAAGTTTGGTTATGATACAAAGTATTGCTTAGATGTAACTTTTAACCAGTGGTGGTGCTACAGTGTCTGAAATAGATTGTTTGGTGGTCAGAACAGGATCCTGAGTTTACATACTAAGTTTGGTTATGTTACATCAAGAGAGTTTGAAGTAAATAATTCTACATGGTAAGAACATGGTCCTGAATAATAAAAATCAGCTTAATCCAAGATCCAAGCTTAATTTGTTTGAATCTAAAAGACGAAGTCAAGACAGCTCTAAGAAGCAATATATTCCTCTGGGAATGCTTCTCTCCGCATCTATCCCCTTACCGAAATGCGGTCGTGGCGTTTGGCTGGTTTCTGGCCTGGCTCGTACTCGCTGTAACTCGGCGGCTTATCCCAGCCACCACCCCGGCCTCCTCTCGCACCTCCTCCCCTCCTGCTGTCCTGGTCATTGGCAGAGCTCCAAGACCCGCGTCGGCCACTAGGAGGTGAGTATCTCCTGTCCTGCCTGTGGGGACTGTGTCGTAAATCGTTGCCCAAGAGATCATCGCGGGAACGGGATCTTGGGCGATATCCAGCTCGCTCATTGGGATTGGCCCTTCTCCCCCGATCACTAAGCATGTCTTCTTGGCTGTAACTGCGGCTCATGGGGTAATGAGGGCGATCCTGGTGGTGTGGATCAGTACTGGAGAAGCTGCCGCGGCGTCTGCGTTCACCTCCGGGTGGGGGGTGGCGAGTCCGTGGACCATCATCCAGGGCAGACAGCATGCTGGGTGGACCGGCAGAGAAAGGTACGTGTTTGGGCATGTGCTGAGGTGGAGGGGGCATATGGGGCTGGGGTTGCAACAGAGGGCTGGTCATGTCCATTCCATGCATCTGACTCTCCAGGTAATCCAGCATGTGGTTCGTCCCGTGGGCACTGTCTACAGCTATACTGCCATTTCCTGGAACCCTGGTTGCTAGGACAGGCTGAGGTGCAGGCAGAGGCATAGGTGTCATGGCAACATTTCCAGAGTTAGAGCCTGGAAAAAGAAAGAAGTTAGACAATGGTATAAGTCCAAATAGTTTCCTTCAAGATTTTCATTGTTTTATAAAAATACAACCACATTAATCCCTAGCACCAACTTTGAGAAGAAAGGTCTTGAAATGATGTCCTTCTGCCGGTGGATGAAACTGAGATCATTTTACCAAAGTACCATGTTTTGTTGTATATTCATTTTGAAAATAACTCTTATTCTACTCTCCCATTTGCGGTCGAGTCCTTCTCAGTATCATGTGTCCACTGGTCACGGATTTAAGGCAGACTCTCAAAGGGGTGTGATTTATTGTCTAGCAGAAAATCACATCCTCATTTTGTTTGGTTGTCCACAAAAAAATAAATCTGTACTTCCACATTAACTTAACTACAGTAAAAAATAATAAAGGTGTAAAGGCCAGTGGCCTATACTACGAAGCATGGTTAATGAACTGTGAACATGTGTTTAATAAAACGCAGTTACCTCTGGTGGTGTTAATCAGTACTACTAAGGCATTTAAGATGTTGAATCAGTGTTAACTTACCTGGACTTCATGCGCGTTCACAGAAACGCAGCATTCACCAGCCCAAGTCTCCGTTTTTAACCAAGGCGCAATTTACCTACTTTAAGGACAAAGAACATAGCTACGAGGTTTTTGGGAGTTCAAAGCCAAAGCCAACACAGCAGCAGCCAATATAGCTTGTTGGCAGTGTATGCTGCCCGAGGAAGTACTAAATGAACTTTTACTGTCATAAGTATGACAACATGTGTGGATAATTGATCTACTTTTTAATAACAGATTTCAAAGCTTACAGAGGTGGGCTTATTAATCGCTGCTAATTAATGTAATGCTCCTTTAACTGGCCTCTAAGTTAGGTGGCTGCGCTTGTCATGTAATGACAAGCTATTTGCTCATTCTGCTACTGTAACATCAAAAGTCATCTAAAGTCATGTTCACATTGCACAATTTAAATAAAAGGTTTTAACGGTGTTTTAAGTTCAAAAGTGTTTAACAAGGAAATTAGGCTATTTACAACAGGACAGAACGGTAGCCTGTGAAGAAAATGGATGAAAACTATTTAGTTAAAAGGAATGTGAATGCCCTGAAAATACTTGATAATAGACCAAATGTAAACTAGATGCTCTGCACAGTGGTACATGGTATGACCACCGCAGGTCAGCACAAAGGGAATTATAGGTGTGCTATGGAATGAAGGTCCGCTCTGTAGTTATTATTCAAAACATATTTATGGGGAATTACAGTGCGCCTTATGAAACAAAGCTTTTGAAACATGATGTTCATCTCGAGGTTGGAGTACTGATCCTACATGGTAAATTTGATGCGATAATGAGTTTCTCCAGCTAAGATACTGGTGATTCAAAACCTCAGATTTTACATATACAATTTTTTTAGGTGGTGCTACATGCCAAATGTTGGAATTTTTGGTTGCAACGGTTGGCGAGTTATTCAGCAAAAACAGATTTTAGCTTGACATTTAGTAAGACAATGGTGCCCCCTACACACAAAATTTTACAAAACATGGTATGATCTTAAAGATCATTGTAACTATTGAGTATTTAAGGTTTAATGAATTTTGGACAATTACAAAGCAAAATATTGAGTGTAGTGTAATTACAACTTATGTTTGAAATATTGATTGCTGCGTAATTTTGTAACGCTTTGAAAAAAGTTTTATAAGATTTTTTTCAAGACACTGTCTGCAGATGACGTACACCAGACTTCTTGACAATAAGAGCAACGCCTTTGGAGGAGTTATTTTTTATTTTCGCTTTCAGTTTTTTCAAAACTGTGTAAAATGTGGCCAACAGAAAGGGGTGTGGCCTCATGTTCATCTCAGGAAATGTGGGAAAACAGGAATTGTGTTTCTATACCTTATCGATTTGTAGTTATTAGTCACAACATAATTTTTGTAAATTGTAGTGCCCGTCATTAAACAAAGTTTACAAAACATAATGTGGAGTATGTGGTTGGAGTACTGATTCTACATGGTAATTTTGATGCGATGAGTTTCTCTGGCCAAAATACTGGTGATTCAAAACCTCATTTTTTACAAGTGCAATATTCCCTAGCTGGTGCTACATGGCTAATTACCATTTATGGACTGAGTGTATATGCCTTGTCGAGGCGAAGCTGAAACTTCGACTAAACAAGAACATAACCTGCTCAAGGGAGGCAAAACCCATGGTGGTGAGATCAGTGTGTGTATCAATGACACCTGGTGCTGGGATGCTGTTGTGGTCATTCTATCCATCAAGGAAATGTACCGCTTCTAGCATCACCTCACAGCAATTACAACAAAAGGAGTGCGGCACTAAATGAACTGTACCAGCACATCCGTGGGCAGTAGACAGCCCACCAAAATGCTTGTCTGAGCTTGGCTGGGGATTTTAAACATGCAGAGCTAAAGGGTTTTCGTAAAATACACCAACACATCGACTTTACCTTTTAATGCTTTCTGTGTTGTCACTTCTAAGATATTTTTCAAGTGCTTAAAAAGGGTTGTTCTTAGGACGCCACACATAACAGGAAAGTATGGAGCATCAGCTACCAGTACTTGGTAGAGGAATTGTGAAGAGAATAAGACAACCTTTATCCACACCTTTTGGTCCTGTGAGAAGCTGAAGAAGTAATGCAATGACATCCACTTAGCCCTAATTGATATCTTTCGTACAGATATCCCTAAAGATCTGTGTATCTTGTTCAACCCTCAAGACTTTACACAAGAGGATATGTGCCTACTACAAATCCTCTTGGTGGCAGCCATTAACCCTATGGGCCCGACACACGCTAAGTGCATGAGAATTTACATCCATACTTCTCTGTTGAATTACTTTGGAACAGTACATCATAGCGAGATGACGCTTTTACCAAACGAAACAGCAGAACCAGGGCTTATTTTTGTGCTGAAGTATCGGGGAGATATGATTTTTTTTTTGCCAAAATCTATCATATTAGAGCTGCACAGGCATTACTCCCATTGCAATCATGGGTTCACGAGTAATTTCAAAGACTTGGCATGCATATCAGAATAAAGTCCAGAATCTCAGCTTTCCAACGACACCAAGCACATACTTCTGCATTGAATTTATCACGTTAAAAAAAGGGACCAGATGTTTGCCAAGTAATGATTTGACAAAAATGCTACTTCACCCATTTTACACTCACACTCATCAGTCTATGCATAATGTAAAGAGTAGCGGAACTTACTGATTCTACTGCTATCGTACATTTCTCTGTCAAAATATGTTTCATACAGTTTTGAAATTACTGCAAATTTCTGCATAATATCCATTATAATCCTGATACAACATCCTTCATTACATGGAAAATAAGCCCTTATTTCCATCAGGCACAGACTACATATTTATTATCAACATCGATAAGCCACTGAATATACCACCATCATGGTTCTTATATTGCCAGATTTCAGACAATCTCTACTGAAGTATGAAATCCCTACTGACAGCTTTCTAGATAGGTACTTCTAGGTACCCATGTACTTGCAAGAATACAAGATATTTTTATACGCAATATATTTTTTTAATTGGTTTACTATTTTTTTAATAAAATCAGTGCTTTCTGTTCTCGACATATAATTTATAATTTTAATTAAAATTAATTAAATAAATGAATTTAACCATACATTATAATGTATGGTTAAAAATGATTTAGGAAAAAGTATAAATACAGATGCATTATAAACACATTAAAGCATTGTTGTTCAGGGAAAAAATTTAAGGTCCGGCCTTTACCTGACAGGCAAACCTGACTGAAACATGGCTGCTTGCTTGTTAGCTATAGCACTGCGTGGTTGTCATTTTGCTATTTCTGGTTATTTAATAAATAGTTTGCATTTCTGTCACTGTAACTATTGTAATGATACATTTTCATCATCTTGCACAACAATCAACAATGCCATGAAAAGCCAGGTGTCCCCTGGGGTCTTAGAGAACAATGTTACACCCAGTCCCTAAAATGGTCGGCACCTGTAGCCTTTTGACCCTCTGTTACATATGTGCAAAGTCATTAAAATGCTTTTAAAATGAAAAAAATAAATAAAATAAAATCAGTGCAAATACTAGCTCACCAAATGAAACTAGATCTGGATAGCTAGACTATCCTAAAACAAGATATAGCATGTATGTATGGCCCTTAAAATGACCAAGATATGAGCTTAAAAGTAAAGGTAGTTAAAAATACCCTGAAAATAACCTAGGGCAAATAAGGTTAAGGAAATTACTGTGAATTGGCTAAAACCCACTGTGCCAAACTTGGAAGGACTGAATATGGTAACTCTATAGGTTGGAGAAAATAACTCATAACTTAAGGCTCCAGAGGGAAAACTACTGAAGAGATGCGCATTTCTGATAATGTTTTGAAAAAGAAGAGCAAGTACCGTGACTCTCAGATCCCAAGACCAACTCCCTAACCACTAGACCACAGCTGCCCCACATGTTCAATAAACAATAAGTAAAAAAAAGGGTTGTTCATGGTATTGTCTCTCTTTGAAGGTACAGACTATCAACATATCTTACATACCGGCTTTATTCTCTTCATGTTGCTTTGGCTATAACGAAGCCAGCGCCACACAGCTAACATTGTTTGCGTGAGTTTTGGCGCGTTTACAGTAGCCTACAATTTGGGACAATTGACATGCATAGTCACATACATCACATTACTGCATGAAAAATATCTGGTGATCTCATCCAAACCAATAGCAAACCCCACATTTTAAATACAATTATTTTCTCCGTTGCATTGTCAGGCTATTCTAATCATGCTATGACATTCTCATCGTGCAGCTGGCCCTGCAGGCAGTATTTTCTAACCATGCTGGGGAAATTACTCTTGATATCACTTTTCAGGTCATGTAAGGGGTAGACTACAGAATATATTAATACTTGTCAAAACGGGATTAGAAACTCCACTATGTCTTATATTATGGGATCAGCATCATCATTGTCTTATTTTGTCCAGTTATTGGCTTCAGCTAAGAAAGAAATTCGGCATGGATGGACAAAAAAGCAGGATAAAAAGCCGGATATCCGGATTTATGTGGTAGAATCACACTCCTATTTTGAAATCCTATAGCTACCCAGTTCCATCCACTGACAGGGTTTACCACTTTACATTACACTTAGCAGACACTTTTATCGAAAGCGACTTATAAAAGGAGGACATAATAAGCTAACAGATGTGTAGAGGGCACTCGAAGGAAATCGAAGGCACTTTCTTTGCTAATGTTAAATGCTAACCTGCATACAGCATAGGGTTCATCTGGTAGGAGCTGTGGGAGCTCATGGGAGCGTAGACTGGCTGGCCTCCGTTTAGCCAGGGGGACATGGCCTTCTGGGCTTCTTTCATCATCCGGTGCTGCATGACCGCTACACAGGACATGAAGAGTGAAATAAACAGTTGTGTAAAATAGCTGGTCTTATCATTCTGCAAACCTGATTGAGGTTAATATAGCAGTTATTGTTTGTAAACTTGTATGAAGACATTACTGAACTGCAACACTTGCTCAGTTAGAGTTATGGTATATAGCAGACACTTTTCTACAAAGCAACTTACAACACTAGAAAACACCAAATTATATAAAAAATAATTTAATACTATTGGTTGATATGGTACGTAATTTACAAATATTTAATCAACTAAACTAAACATAAACTAAGAAAAATGATGTATTTTTAAAAATATTCTGTGCTTTCAGAACAACCAATAATTGTATCCACACTATTCCAACACTTAGGTAACAAAAAACAAAAAGAGTCTAGACTAAGAAATTCACATTAAACAGATTGATGTCATGTTTCCCCACACTGAACTTTGGTGGTGTTGCCTCACTATGATCTCATAACTCATAAGCAGTAGTAAGTTTAAAAAAGATCATATTTAAATGCTGGCACAGGTGTCAGCCAATGAAAGTGCATTATGCAAATATTCCAATAAAGCTGAGTCAAAATTATGGTAACAGCAGCTTAGCAATGATTTGACTACAAACAAAAGAAAACAGTGCATGGCAGCAATGTATCTGGGAAGAAATTAAAGAATCATTATACCACGGCTTCGTTCAATTTCACATTGTGATGCGTCCTTTAGAACGGTTATTAACTTTCTATATACGCACACCTATGAAGTACTCCCTGCTTTCCGACCTTATTATGTTTATGTATCAATGCGCCAAGTTCGTGGTGAACTGTAAATAAACAAATAAAGCCGTGACAGCTTTAGCAAATGACGAGCAAATGAAAGAACACAAAGTTGCAACGTGTTATATGCCTCTGAGATCGTCTTTTAGTGCTGTCATGCTGCATTTGGACTCTCTACTAACGTGATTTTGCTAAGCAAGGCTTAACAGAACTTTGGAATAGCTATCTTGACAACCAAAGTCATGGAACTAACGACTGGCTCTTGGCCATAGCAACCTCCAGTTTGGAATTAGCAATGGCAGTTTGTCCAGTAAGTTATGAAAAGACACATCTTTTGGCGGATGGAAGTAGTTCTACAAATAAGTTTGTTTTAGCGATTAAAACGTGGAAATGATTACCTGAATTTAACATCAGACAAGTGTGGTAACCGTGGTATAAGCGGGATAATGGACTTCACGGTGTTCGGATATCAGAAAGTTAATGCACGTTCGAGGTGGTAATGCGGTCACGACGCGAAGCGGAGTGGCCGTTACACCTCGAAGTGCATTACCTTTCTGATATCCGAACACCGTGTCGTCCATTATCCCTTACTTATACCAGGACTTGGTTAAATTTCCCATTGTGATACGTTCTTTAAAATGGCAATTAATTCTATATGCACACCTATGACGTCATCCCAGTTAAGCTTGTATATCAATGCGCCAAGTTCGTGGTGAACTGCAAATGGCGAGCAGATGGAAGTACATAGAGTGGCTCTGAGATCAATATTCAGTGCTGTCACGCTGCATTTGGACTCCCAACCAACATGATTTTGCTAAGCTAGCCTTAACAGAACTTTGGAATGGCTAGCTTGACAACCAAAGGCATGAACGTTATAAATAGAAACATCTTGTGGCAGAGAGAAGTAGTTCTACTAACAACTTTGTTTTAGCAAACATTTGGCAACAGACACTCCACTTTGCACCATGGCCGCCTTACCACCTCTAATGTGCACTTTCTGATATACAAACACCGTGTCGTCCACTACACTTACGTGATGTTCTGTAAGCATTAGAATATTTCAAACTGGGATCCAAAATTTTAAACCTTATCCAGCGCAGTTAGTAAGATTTGGAAATGTTCACATCCAATCTAAATCCACCTCATATAAAGTTCATTTCACCTGTGTGTGTTTGTGCATAAGAGAAGTAATTGTGCTGCTTACCTTTTTCTGGGCAGCAGCACTGTTGGGGACAGCACGGGCAGCGCACGTAGCAACAGCATCGCTGAGGGCAGCACTGGCAGCAGCACACACACAGGAGGAGGAGGAGCAGCAGGGCACCGATGATTATAAAGAGCACAGTCAACCAGTCTTAGGAAAAATACACACAAACACATTTCAGAAAATGTATATCATTACATGTCCTACCAATGTGCACAGTTTGCGTAAAACAGAACAGGTCCAACTAAGTTAATGTTTTTATGCAAAAACCCAGGGGGAAACCCTGACTTACAATGCAAAAAGTTTTCCATGTACTGATTCTACTTCTACACTTAAAGCCATTTTCTTTTGTTAGGTTTTTTGTTTTGAAATTGTTCTTGAAACTTTAGATTTTTGTTTCTGTATGCCAATTTCCTAAGCAAATTATTCATATGAAAATCAGTTTAGGGTTTCAAAAGAAAAATGATGTTGAAAAATATGGTCTTAAAATTTTCATTGATTGTGAGTGTACAATTATTGAAGTTAGCCAAGGAAAGGAAGCTCATCATTGCAAGTTCTACCAAATGCTTACGAGCCATGATTAAAAAAAGCATAGAAAGAAGTTGCAAATTAACTAAATGCCTCAGTGCCACCCTCTACTGGCAACCCCGAACCACTTCAAACGACACACAGTTACACCTGCCTGTGACACCTGATAACACCTTGTCACTGACATTTGTTCAACTGCTGGGATGACATTAAAACTGGGATGGCTTATAATTTTCTTCAACTAAATGAAAATAAAACTGAAGTAATAATATTTGGACCCCCCAGTTCTGTAGCCTAACAAACACACTTGGCCCCCTGTCTGCAACTGTACACAGTACAGTGAGAAATTGTAGTGAGAAATTCAGTGAAATAGCCACAGGCAATGTGGTGTAGAGCAGTTTTTATCAGCTCCGACCTACAGCTGAACTGAAGCAAGTTTTATCTGCTACTGATCTTGAAACTGTCATTCATGCTTTTATTTCAGCTTGTTTGGATTACTGCAACTCACCGTACACAATTCTAACTCGATCTAACATCTACAGAGACTACAACTGCTCCAAAATGCAGCAGCTAGGCTTTTAGCCAATACCAAAAAGGGAGACCATACCTCACCTGTCCTGGCTCATCTCCACTGGCTACCAGTTAAATATAGAATTGATTTAAAAATTTTAGTGTTTACTTGTTTTTAAAGCTCTCAATGGTTTCACACCACTTTATTTAGCAAAACTTGTAATTCCCTTTTGTGCGGTATTGTATTGGCTCTGGACCACCTCACATCAAATCCTGCCCAACAATTGCTAGCTTTAAATCCCATCTGAAACCCCATCTTGTTACTATTGCTTTTAGTTCAGCCTGACATAGTCATCCTGTTTTCTTTTTTTATTTTGTTTCTGATTCTCTGATCTCTATTTTTTTTTTTTTTTAGTTGCTTATTTTCATTGCTTTTTATTTACTGTTAAATACGTTGTATTTTTTTACTCTCTATTTTTAAATAATTATTTAGTTTAGTTATTGTTTTGATATCTATTTATCTACTTATTTTAACTTGTGTATTTACTGACAATTCTTATCCCTGAGTCATAATTTTGTGTTAATGGTACTGGAATGATTTTCTTTGTCTGTCGTATGCTGTTGTACCTTATTTTCAAATGTTACCATTACCTTTTTGTCTGTAAAGCACTTTGGGTCAACTTCTGCTGTGTTTAAATGTGCTATATGAATAAAATGACTTGACTTGACTTAGGATACCTCTGGAGGTGTCTTAAATGTCTGGGGTAGTAGGAGTAATTCTTAGACTTGGGAAGGTGGATGCAGTTGTGCAGTTCAAAGGATTAGCATTAACCTGTTGTTACACCATCGTGTTTGTTCACGTGACGTCTTGCCACCAACTGCATGAATGTTACTTAAATTCACTTTACTTTTGGTCTGGTAATGCCAGATCATGTAAAAAAAAGGTAGAAAATACACCTGATAACCAGTGTTGGGGTCGTTACTCAAAACAAATAAACATTACTCGCTACTGTTAAAAAATGTAATGCATTACATTACTTCTTTACTGCGTATGGAAAGTAACTCCTTACATTACTTTGCGTTACTAATACTAATAATTCTAATAGAATGAATAAAATAGCATGCAGAGACTGGCATATAAGCTGCTACAGCATAAATCCCTTAACAAATTAGACCATTTAAATAAAACGTGTTACTAAATAAAATAACTCTGGACATCTAACCACATTAGATGATATCAGGGTAAACACGTTTCATAGCAATTGTTGTCTAGGGCCAAGGCACTTTGTTAAATCATTGGGGGTGCTCCCCACTAAAACGATGATCATATTGCATGAGAAGTCTTTCAAATCTTTCATCGGACAACCGATTTCTATTAGGCACAAGACTGTCTGAATAGCCTCTTGACTGGAGCGCTAGATGGGGTAGCTGGTAAGATACTTTTTATATGAGGGAAACGGTTAAGGATTTCGATGTGTGAAAGCGACTTCACATACTCTGTTGCTTTTGTGTCAACATCTCCTTCTCCGCTGTATGGCGGCAGGTTTCTAATTCTGCTGGGCAACCGGCCCCACATGCAAAACACCACACAATTCCCACACAACGGTCCCGGTGCAAAACACCACACAATTCCTCACTGCTTCTCTCTTTCCCTCTCCCCCTATTATTAAACCATTAAAACACCTCGAAGAAACTCCACACTCTATCGGTAGTACAACAAAGGCTCTGGCATTCAAAACAAGGCACTGAGAACTTGGTACTCGGTATGATGTTTTAACATGCCAATTTTCATTTTACACCGAAGTTCTCCTTTAATGCTAACGTCCGTCGTTGTTTGGGAATTGCACCCCTGGTTAGTTTGTGCTAGACTGCAAAAAACACACTGATAAGTATTTACATCTTCATTGGGTTGGGATAGTTGAAGCGAACCCTCATTAAGGGAAAAAGTTTGGTGGCTAATCCAAGCTGATACTGTCCATGGTTGACGAAGCAGTCGTCCTTGAAATGGTTAGGAGCTTGGGTTTTTCTAAAGTACGGCCCTATGCCTTCTGCGATGCAGAAAAAAATTGACAGAATCACAGAATCTACACGTTCGGCGTGTTAAACATGAGCTGCAACTGATTTCCTGCAGCAGCAGCATCTGCTGGCTGCTATCAAGTTGGACTCTCTATTACTTGTAGACGTGACAAGGTTGATTGTTACGTGGTCAAATCAGCAATTGTACAATTCTACAATATTTAGTATAGATATTTTTTTAATATCTTGTCAAATATAATCCAATTCACTTACAGGGCAGCTGAAAGTTCATGCAACATATAGGGGTGTTCAATATGGCTGTTGCATTTTTGGCATGACAAAAACAGACTACCCATCTTAAACTTGGTTTTAATCTGTATTTACAAACACTGTGTCAAGATTAATAATATCAGACAATCACCAATGGCATTGAAAAATAAATCTTTACCAGTATCGAACCTAAAGTATCCACATGAAAAATCACGAGTGCTACCGTGCACGCTACCTAAAGTTAGTATAAGGCTTGAACCTGTGTTGTATAAGCGAAAAGTTGCAGGAAATTAGCATATTTATTGTATTGATATTGAGAGGTGTCATATTATGGGAAAACAGTTCTGGTGGCTTTTAAACGTTTTTGGGGTTCTATACTACCTGTACACACACCTGTATTCAAATAGTAAATTTACCAGTTTTAGAAACTGTGTGCCAAAAAGCATCCATTTATATTTTTCCCTGTCTTCTACTTCACAGGCGAGGATACCCTATGAAAAAATCTTTAGGTTCACACACAGTGTTGTATTATCGGTTGCAAAGACCAATACAAGTGTCCCCTAAGAGGAACCCTAAGAGGAAGAAAGAGCAGCATGGTTGGATTGCATTTTTTAAGACTGTTAAATACCAGAGGATATTTGTAAATGTCTGTTGGTGTGTTCTAAACATTTCAAGGATGACTGCTTCATCAACCATGGACAGTATAAACTTAGATTAACCACTAAACTTTGCCTTAACGAGGGGTCGCTTCTGACTATCCATGGTAAACCCGAGGAAGATATAAGCCTGGGTAAACCTGGGTTTTCAGTTCCAAAATGGTCAGGCTAAGGTAACATACTATGGTAACATACACTCTGAACATAACCTGAACAAAACCTATCACCTACCAGGTTATGTTCAGTTATGTTGCAGCAACACCAATATAATAATTCAATTTTACAAGGGGGCACTCCTGCTCATCCCCCTCATAACTATGTATAGCAATGTTTTGCACTTCTGAGCCTGTGTTAAAAGTTCACACTCAACTGCTTTGTGTAGATGTACTTCGGGCTGTATCATGAGAACACAAAACCAATTTTGATCAACTTTATTGATCTATAGCGTGCCTTTACTTACGGTAAACAATAAGTTTGATCTCTTTGTCAGAATCTCCGCTGGTGTCGCCTGGGGCATCAATGGCACAAAAATACACCCCATGGTCCCACCACATCACCTCATTGATGACCAGATCAGCTTCTGCAGAAAGGAAACAGTAATTTGTGGCTAACAAGTTCTAGAAAACTAACATTTCCATTAGGAACTATAGACAATACCTTTGCCCAAAAACTAACATATACAAGACTGGCAATGGTATCCTGCATACCATAATAATATAAGACAAGATAATAATATAAGACAAAGCAGTGTAACTGTGCTACAGACATACATTCGCACAACACCTCAAAGAGGATACTTCAGGCAAGCACAAGTTGTTTTTATGTATTGTTTTACAATGTACTTTTAATGTTTGAATGTGACTCCTTGTTTGAGGGGCATTTTTTTGTTTTATTTTTTTAATTTGGACATTTGACATTGCATCCAAAACCCTGACATCCAAAACCCTCATGATGCTGGAAAAAGCTTGCACTACTTCTTACTTTTAAGGGCCTACACCTTTTTTTGTGGGGGTGGCAGCAAAGCAGGTAAGGTCCCGATTGTATATCTAGTGTTTTTTATTATTTATCACAATTATCACCACCGCTAGCAAAGGCGGTCATATTAGTGTTGCCGCGACTTTTTCCCCCTTTTTTTTTTTTTAACAGATTTTCTGTCAATGATTGCCGGGACACTGGAAGTCTGGGGGACATGAATCTTTGTAGGCATGTAGCTCTAGAACTTTTTGAGTGACTAGAAGCTTTTGGCACCCAAGGGCTACTTTGTGCAAAAACTTTTGGGCGTCTCCCCCTCTTTCATGGACACTGGCACAGCGGGGGGCTGTGCCAGTGTCCATCAAAGAGGGGGAGACGCCCAAAAGGTTTTACTGAATAACTCAATGAATATTTCACCCAAGAGGCGTATCGACCCAGCCCATAAACACTTAAAGCATAGCGCCACCAGGTTATATGGGTAAATGCAAAAAATAGGAATTTGTTGCCAATATCTTGGACCGAGAAGGTGGGAACTGCACAGAATACGTCATGCACCATCAGCACAAAGACCTCTAAAAGCACAGCACATGCCATAAAATGTGGCCCATAGGGGGCGCGGTAATTGTACAAAATGTTATTTTGTCTATTATCTAGTGAATGCTAATGTTTACAACCAATTTTTTTGGTCATGAAATCTATTGACCCTCACGCGTTGAAAACACTGGTCAATGCCCACTTCCAACGAAAACAATTTACGTGAAATTTTAACACTGCGAAAACGAATCCAAATGTACTCCTCATAGGCCGTTAATATGGATCTCACCAAATGTGGTATGTCATCTACAGACAATGCTGACAAAAATGTATTAAAGAATTTATCCTGAGATAAACCGTTTCGAAATTACATGTCAATGAACATTTACCACAGTCCTCACCCCCCCACACCCAGCATATAGCTTGCTCGTTGCCTCATGCAACCCCCCCACCCCCCCCCCCCCACACACACACACACACAGCACATAGCTTTGCCCCCCACCTCATGCCACCCTCAGCCCCTCTCCACACACGTTTTGTCCAACCCCATCTCAGTGCTGTCGGCAGCATAACCCCACCCTCCTCCCCAATCATAGGCCACCACAGCCAGTCCTCCCTCCCAACCCCAACTGCACTATATGCACTTTATCCCACACCCCATCACCTATTCTACCTTTGCTCTTCATCTGGTAGATATCCCTCCAACTGCATTTTACGCACTTTACTCTCTCCCCTCTCCATGCAGAGTTTAGATTAACAATCAGCAGTTTCATTGCATGTCCTACTCTACCCAGTATGTCTATACATGTGACAAATAAATATCCTTGTATCCTTGTATATTACTAGGACGAGAATTGAATGAGCTTTTGCGTGATTTTCAATTGTGTTAGCCCAAATGACTAACTATGTACCTAATAGCAAAATCTTAGACATGTGAAACTCCTGTATATCAGTGATGTAATAAATATATTTTGGATTATATGTCTAGCCATATATGTCTGTATTTATGATGCACTCTGTATTTTGTTTTTGCTTTCCTTTTATGTTTGACATGTTTGAGACATTTTCTGAAAGATTGTGCCAAACTGACCACCATTAAATAAACAATTAGTGACTAAAATTCTCAAAACGAAAGCATTAATCAAAATTTACACCATAACCGATTTTGGCCAATTCACACACAAAAACTATTTTTTTAATCTTTCTTTTAGTAGACTTACTTTCCAGTCATGGCTTTAGTATTTTCATTGCTAAAAAGATACCAGAGGTTGCTGACTTGAGGATGGATCTGGCTAAGTGGGCTTGAAAAGATTCGTCTGACCACCATGTACAAAAAAATCCTATTTTTATTTTTTTGTTTCAAGATGGGAATTTTTTACATGACCACTTTAGGCATAATCCACTAGCTAATCAACAGATAGATATTGCGAACTAGAGAACATGCTAGTTAATGTTTAAGGAAAACATTTGTTAAATATTTCCTTTCTCTGACACTGTAACTGACTTACAGTTATTTTGAGTACAGGGTTCAGGAGAGCATAAATTATTTACTCCCGTACCCACATTCTTCCTACTGGTGCGGGATTCAAATCTGTGACCCTCCAATCCCAAGACCAACTCCCTAAACATTAGGACACAGCTGGCCAAATGGCAATGAGACTGATACGGAAGGAAACTTACTGTTCTGGATAGAGATCTTGCGCTCACGGTATTCGGAACCCAATGTGGGCTCGTTGCTCCCCCTTTTCTGAGCAACAACTCGAACTGTGCGCTGACGATCAGGACAGTCATTAGATGGATCTTGACCCAGCTGCAGTGCTGCTTGGTATGCTAAAATGAAAAAAAAGTTCACATTATTGTCAGTGTTTGTGCAGTTGCATATAACTATACCGAACAAGTGTATAAACTGTCACAATGCCACATATGTCATGTGTGTCACAGTGTACTGCCCCACCCACATTTTTCCTACTCATACAGGGTTCCAACCTGCAACCCTTCGGTCCCAAGACCAACTCTCTAACCTTTAGGCAACAGCTGCCCCAGCTTTGACTTGGGCTGCAGGGGGAATGGG
Source organism: Coilia nasus (assembly GCA_027475355.1). Lineage (NCBI taxonomy): Eukaryota > Metazoa > Chordata > Actinopteri > Clupeiformes > Engraulidae > Coilia > Coilia nasus. The sequence goes on along the minus strand of CM050220.1, from coordinate 31,903,182 downwards.
ACAACATCCCACAGGCCATTCTTAAAGGACAATTTTCAACATGCATTCTTGCTCAAGCAACCTGAGACCTTCCAGTAATGAAACCACGAGAAATCTTGGTATAACCCATATAAGTCTCTTTGAACTGAGAGCTGGCACTGGCAGCTAACTCATGGGTGCAGAACTTCAAACTGTGTTTTTAGCATTTTAACATCCTCTAAATCTCACCCCAAAAGTTATGCAACATTGGCAGACACCTTACAACACAGCACTGTAGTGTGGATGACTCAAAAGGAATAAAAAAGCGGTTTAAACAGTGTGATGATGGTGAATGAGGCAATAGATTTCCTGTTGTTCAGTGTTATTCAAACGTAATTCGGAGACTTTATACACTACTTTATACTATATTAGTATATATATTAGTATAGTTAAAGCACCTTTGGCAGCAAATACAACCTCATGTCTTGATCCTACAAGCTTTTATGAAAGGTTTGTCTCATTTTTCTTGGCAAAGTTGCTTAAAGGTGAAATTCGGTATAAAATGAAAATTGGCATGTTAAAACATCATACTGAGTTGGTATCAGGTTAAAACATCATACTGAGTTGGTATCAGGGGTGATAGTAAAAATAAATTCTGAGCCTGAACTTTTCCCTGGGAGGTAAGCGGGCCCTTACACCAAGATATATGCCCTGATGAACGTAATTGTCAAGCGGGATCCATGGGTGCGCTCCCCTGGGAGAACATTTTGATAAATAGTCCATTAAATTAAAGATTCTGATGACTTATATATAAGTGAACATTATTCAGACATGAGATGAGCAAATCCAATACAAGCCTATATTACAGTAGTATCTTTGTGTAGAGCACCAGAGCTCTTGGGACCCTGGGCCTGGTAGGCCTGTTAAGGAATCCATCCCTGCTTTTAACTAGTCACTTACCTGCATATGTATTGCTTGTAAGTAACTAGCAATTGATTAATAGCCTAACCATTGACTAAAACAGTGGTTCTTAAACTTTTTGTCTGGCGACCCCACAAAAAAAAAACAAAAAAAAAAAACTGATGAGGTCTGGCCACCCCACGTTTGTCCCAAACCCCTTGTAATTACATTGGGCAGGCTAGACCTGTCAATTTTTAGGCTGGTTGATAGCACAAAACATTTGGGTAGTAATGTTGTTTTGTTTTAATTAACAAAGTAGGAAAAAGTTGAGTTTGTGTTGTGGGAGCAGCAAGTTACATTGTTTCGTGCATGCTGGTGCATTGTACAGGCTCTTAGATCTATAGAAATTGGTTTTGCAATTGTATCTATAGAAATAGGCTTAGCATTTAATTCAATGCCTTAATTGGTCGCCACTAAAAGCATAGTGATTTGGTGATGCTAAAATGTCAATGCAACACCATTACAAAAAGTAGGCAACTCCTGCCGCTGCCACTCCAGCGCTGAGAGAACGAGAACTAGTATGTCATGCTACAGACTGAACAACAGCACAATAGCAGTTTTGCTAGCTGTGCTAACTTCAATATGACGCTATAAGCAGGTTGTGGATGGATGTTACATGTAAAAAGACAACGTAAACGGCATGGAAAACAAGGACCATTATCAACAATATCTGCAAAAGCACTTCAGTCAGTGTTAGTTAGCAAACTTATATGCAACATAACGTAGTTTAGCAACTCAATTGTAACCTTATGGAGAAGCAACGTTAGCCAACCAATGCTGCCCTCATTGACCTGTCAGAGAAGTTATGCATCCTACCTGCACTGTTTCCAGGCGCACAACTTCTTCCTCATTCTATCTTTTTTTTTTTTTTTTTTTTAACACCGTGAGAACCCCAGAACATTTATTCATGGTTGTTTTCTCCATCGTAACTATGCGCGAGTACATAAAACAATACGCTTTGGAGCCAGCAGTCTCAACATTCCAAAATAGAATGTTGAAAAGGAACAAGACCGCTAACCAAAACTGTAACCTGCAAGAAGCCGTGAATCGGTATCTAAAGTAGTCAAAATTCACTTCAATGCACATGGATTAATGACAGACATGTTTAACCAATAAACACAAAGGTAATCTAAACAAACAGGCATTTATCTGTCATTTGTCAATCTCTCTATGCGCCGCATGCCCTTTTTTTGTACCACTGCATTGTTTATGTCAGAGCCGTAGCCCTGTCTATAAGCTGAACACTATTAACAACACCTATGAATACGAAAAGAGTAGATTTTAATTTTATTTGCATTTTATTGTCCTTGGTTTCACCTGGCGAAGTAACATGTCATTTTCCGACAGAAAAAAATAATTTGGCGACCCCACTATGGGTCACAACCCCTAGTTTAAAAATCTCTGATGTGGGAAACATTCCAAACATAAAACACATTCGCATGTGGAGTGACTGCTAAACCAATCTGATTGGCCAAAACCCAAGACCAGCCCCTATCCAATTACTGATTAGCTAAAGTAGACCTACAGTGGTATGGTTTAATGAAGGCGCCTCTAAGGTTTTGAATTGTCAGAATACGCAAACCTGATTTTTTTTCCTTATAAACACACCGATACGCCGGAATTCCAGCATGGTGCCGGAGCGCTATCACCCCTGTGGTATGTTCGCTGAGGAGCAAACTTGAGTTAGCCTGTTGCATTCAGAACTGAAATAATTTTTATTATTTTTTCCCAGAAGGCTAACAATGAAAGTGGTAGGCACCCTTAGATGAAGCATGAAGATTGCGCTATTATTAAACCATTAAAACAGCTCAAAGAAACTCCACACTCCATCGGTAGTACAGCAAAGGCCCTGGCATTCAAAACGAGGCACTGAGAACTTTGTAAGTGTACACAACGTTTATTAATAAAACAGTTTTGACAGGCAGTACCTTGCTGTACTTTCTCGTCACCGCCATAATGAAAGTCCAAACTAGTCAATTGTACTACCTCTCCTCCTATTCTTCCCGCTGGTGTGGACTTTCATCATGGCAGCAACGAGAAACTACAGCAAAGTATTCAAAATCACGTAGTTTTCTATGAAAGTCATATATATTTGCTATTTCCGACCGTTTGGGCTAAAGTTAGTGGTACTGTTGGTTTAAAAAGACTTTTCTTCCTTCGGTAAACAAAAGTAATGCAATATAGATGACCTAGCTCATATTTGGCTGATAGAAATTACAATTTGTTGATCTAATTAGTATTAAAATTATCTGTTTCTGTCATTGTTATACCTTAAAGTAGTGGTAAATTGTGTCATTTGGCTACGTTTTGTTGGCAGCACTGTGTGGAAATATCAGAATGTGAGATGCATGCATTTGACGCTCCGTGGCCGTCGGTCTTGTTTCATTAAAACATAAGGACGGTGTATTTTTGCTTTATAGCCTATAGTAATATATAGAAATATATTGGAACATGAACAACATGGAGGACGATCAGTGCCAGCATAGGTTCCATGGCGTCTATTATCCTCCAAAGAAGTATTTGCAGTCAGAGGTATCGGCAGTAGCTTCTGGTCTGATACTTGGTCATATAATCGTCTTCTACTTTCTTCTACTACTATTCTGCTACTGTTGCCCATCTATCCTGCTTGAAAATGGGCTGTATCAGTGACGTTTTCGCAAACGAGGGCGTAACCCAGAAGGGCTAGTAGCTGGGCAGTGTAGACACAACCGGTCTCAGGGCATGGGGCTAGTGCCCTGGGGCTACAAGCACCGAGGGAGCCCCCTAAAGGCCCAGCCCGGCCTGGCTGCAACGCAACGTAAATGTGGCTACTATGTTCAGCAAAAGAGGCAGGGCCAGGGTTTCCCCTACATAGATGAAACTACGGTGGTCCGCCATGGTTAAGTTTGGCCCCACTACAGTCACAAAATGGACTGAAAATAAAGACTGAACATCCATCACTGAACACAAAGTTTTCGTCATAGCGGTATGGCACTGAGAAATATTTGCAGTTATCCTACATTAGTTTGACTGATTTGCTAAGTGTAACCCTTTTTCAATTTACTGGCCTAGATATTGCCATGAACAGCAGAGCAAACATCATGCATTTCCTTTCATTAAAGCTTCACAGAATTTCCTCTGACCACAGCCATTCTTTCACATTTGGTAATGGACTTTTACTGACCTTTCCCGATAAAAATGGTGGTAACCGGAATAGGTAAAGTATTGTGCTTATAAACATTCTTTTTTAAATTAAACTCTGTGCACACCAGCAGTGTTCTCAATGTTCAAATTCATGTGTTGGGACCATGATAATACCACAACCAAAGTGCCATGCTGGTTTTTTTAGTGTTTTACAACCCCAATTCCGATGAAGTTGGGATGTTTGTTTAAATGTAAAAAAGAAACAATTCCCAAATCATACAAGCAATATATGTGTTTGAGAGTAGTCCAAGGACAACATATCAGTTATTGAAACTTTTTTTTGTTGTATGAGATATTTATGTTCATTTAAAATTTTAGGCCAGCAACATGTCTCAAAAAAGCTGGGACAGTGTCAATAAAAGGCAGGAAAGGACTAAAAAAACAAAAACAAAAAAAACAACGGAGGACACTTCACAGTTAACTATGTTTACTGACAAGATTATTTTGTATAAAAAAGGGCTTTCTTTGTTGTCCTTGACATGATTTCAGCAGCATAATAAAAAAGAGAACACGATGACACCTACCAGTTGGGCTGCTGAAATCATGTCAAGGACAAGAAAGAAAGCCCTTTTATCCAAAATCATCTTGTTAGTTAACATAACTAACTGTGAAGTGTCCTCCGTTGGTTTTTCTTTAGTCTTACTCAATTTTTCCTGCCTTTTATTGACACCGTTCTAACATTTAACACAAAGTCCTGTGCGAAAGTGCTGCTGCGAAAGCTGTGCAGCTGCAAAATTAACAGTGCATAAGAAATACAAGTTACACTGAAATTGCTGCCAGAGAAAATAAACATACAACCAAGGAATAACAAATGAACAAGCCAATAACAAGTTGGGGAGGAGGAGGGAGCGGGAACTAGCGAGGCGTCATTCGGCAAGAACTGACTGGTTTGCGTCACAACCAATTAACAACATCACTTAAGAGTTTTATGTATGAACTTGGTCATTAAACGTCTGCTCTCACTGTAGAAAAAACATTAGAGGTGGGTTTAACACCTATGATTGGTGTTTTGATTAATTGGATTAATGTATGAGGAAACAGAAATAGAATGTGTTATCTGTGGGTTCCCTCTATACCACATAATGCATACCAACATCGTGGCCCCTGCCATGCTAGTGGTATAACAAAGATAGCAAGCTGACATTGAATAAACATTGTTTTTCTATCAGAATCATCCAAATGGTCATAAGTGAAATCTCAATGCAAAATAGATGTTGAATCACCATTGCCAAAACGACTAAACCTGACGTTGACAACAGTGACATTGAAACTACGTTGATGCATAGTTGCCCTTATGATTGATTTACCATCGATATTTGATCTACCGGTTGATAACTCTAATGTTGAAAAGTGGTTGATTTATGGAATGTATGCGTTATTGAAAACCATCGATATATGGTTGACCGGGAAAGATGGTCGAAAAGTGGTGGAATTATAGTTGACCGGGAGACCATTGTGTGGTTGACCAACGGTAGCTACTACATCGCTCATTCATTTCGGAGCCAGTTTCAGGTAAGCATGCATTATTTTCATCCAAGCGTTGAATGTTGTATATTGTTAGACTGTTAGATTTTTTTTGTATCATTTTCAAGCATCGGATTAGTTAATGCAATCATAACATGAAGCCATAGCTTAATTTGTCAATATGTATCTAAAATCAACATATTCCTCAAGCTGTCAAAAACACATTCGTCAAGCTAGCTGTCAAAAAACCGCAAGGCGTAGTAATCCACATTTTTAAAGTAATACTAGCCTTTTTCTTTTTACAAACCTCAGGCAATTAAGGCAGATGGACTCAAATATCATTGATTAGCTTCTTACTTTTTAACAACACTGTGCCATTCGACCAAGTACTTTGCCTTGTGAAAAATTCATCCCCTTCGTTGTGGTAGTGAAACACCACTGAACGAACGTAGCTGTGCTACTTGGTCAGGATTCGCATAGCTAGGCGCATTTACTTCTACTTTAGCAATTCCAACGCTTCCTAAACACCGGTGTAACGGCTTGGGCTGTGGTCAGCTTGACTGGTGAATTTCACTGAATATCCATGAAGCCCCCGCCTAGGCTACAACACGTCCCCGCCCCCAGATCTCCATATGCATGAAGCATGTGCCTCCCGCCTAGGCTATAACACGTCCCCGCCCCCGGATCACCATAAGCATGAAGCATGACTGAGACAACGGTACAAAGTTTCGCCGAATAAAGAGTCTGTCGGCAACGAAAGTGCAATGAAGGACCACACACAAGTGTCATCTACACACAATAAAAACATGTTGCATGAACAGTAACAAAATACACACACATTTAAAATTGTCGTCCGAGAGAGGGCTCGAACCAAAGAAATGAGATCACTAGAGCCAACACCATTGCCAGGCTGAGCTCGATCCTGCTACGCCACGGATCGCCGAGTCAGCCCTCTTCCTGACTGGTACATATCCAACACTGACCTAATTTGACACAAGTTAACATAGGTGAAAACGTAAACGCCCATGTTAACTGGTGATATCACAAGTTAACATGGGCGTTCTCAAGTTAACATAAGCAAACGCTGCGGCTTTTTCAGGCCTTCAAAGCGGCCCATATTGTCCAAACAATGAAAATGCAATTAACTCAGTCTCAACCACACACAATAACAAACACGCTGCATGAACCGTAACACAATTCACAACAAAAAAAAAAACATGGTCCTCCGAACAAGAATCGAACTAGAAATGCAAACTCACCATGCAGTGCACTCAGCACAAGGCCATTGCATATTCCCGTTGCGCCACGACCTGCCATCAAACACACGTTACTGTAACACACTTCAACACTCACCTCAATCGACACCAGTTGACATGCTATGAAAAGAGTATACGCCCATGTCAGCTTGTGATTTCCCACTAACACATTATTTCTAACACACTACTTCTTGCACCCTGAATATGTGATGAGAACAGGCAGACACTGCATGCCCATGTTGACTTGCTGTGTTTTAGAGGTTTTACAGGCCTACATATTGTGGGGTGTCAGGCTACAGTGGGAATGTGTTCTGCATGCCAGGTTCTTTGGTGTGAAACAGTGTTCGGTCGAATTACCCAGGGAACACAGGTGCGGTCGTCCAAGTGGCCTTGAACGTTTATAGTGGGGTCATACTTTTCTCATAATAAACTAGCTTCGCTGGGCCTGAATGTGGGAAGACTGGACGTTGGATTCACAGCTACACAACAGTTTGCTGTGTGTGGCTTGCATATCACAAGCTGACATGGGCGTATACTCTTCATAGCATGTCAACTGGTGTCGATTGAGGTGAGCGTTGAAGTATGTTAGAGTGACGTGTGTTTGATGGCAGGTCGTGGCGCAACGGGAATATGCAATGGCCTTGTGCTGAGTGCACTGCGTGGTGAGGTTGCATTTCTAGTTCGATTCTTGTTCGGAGGACCATGTTTTTTTTTTTTGTTGTGAATTGTGTTACGGTTCATGCAGCGTGTTTGTTATTGTGTGTGGTTGAGACTGGAGTGATCGTTAATTGCATTTTCATTGTTTGGACAATATGGGCCGCTTTGAAGGCCTGAAAAAGCCGCAGCGTTTGCTTATGTTAACTTGCGAACGCCCATGTTAACTTGTGATATCACCAGTTAACATGGGCGTTTACGTTTTCACCTATGTTAACTTGTGTCAAATTAGGTCAGTGTTGGATATGTACCAGTCAGGAAGAGGGCTGACTCGGCGATCCGTGGCGTAGCAGGATCGAGCTCAGCCTGGCAATGGTGTTGGCTCTAGTGATCTCATTTCTTTGGTTCGAGCCCTCTCTCGGACGACAATTTTAAATGTGTGTGTATTTTGTTACTGTTCATGCAACATGTTTTTATTGTGTGTAGATGACACTTGTGTGTGGTCCTTCATTGCACTTTCGTTGCCGACAGACTCTTTATTCGGCGAAACTTTGTACCGTTGTCTCAGTCATGCTTCATGCTTATGGTGATCCGGGGGCGGGGACGTGTTGTAGCCTAGGCGGGAGGCACATGCTTCATGCATATGGAGATCCGGGGGCGGGGGCGTGTTGTAGCCTAGGCGGGGGCTTCATGGATATTCAGTGAAATTCACCAGTCAAGCTGACCACAGCCCAAGCCGTTACACCGGCACTAAAATCAGTCAAGTTAAATTTGACAAACAAAAATGCCACCTGTCAATGTAAGCCTATGAGCAGACATCTAGGCTACATACATTTTATATTCTAGGCAGCCTAGCCATCCATGCTCAGTTTATTTTTGTGATTGGTAAGTGAACTTTGTAAGTGTACACAACATTTATTAATAAAACAGTTTTGACCAGCAGTACCTTGCTGTAGTTTCTCATCGCCGCCATGATGATAGTCCAAACAAGTCGATTGTACCACCTCTCTTCCTATTCTTCCTGCTGGTTCGTGTTTGTCAATCGACTGGTGCGGACTTTCATCATGGCGGCGATGAGAAACTACAGCAAGGTACTGCTTGTCAAAACTGTTTTATTAATAAATGTTGTGTACACTTACAAAGTTCTCAGTGCCTCGTTCTTAATGTCAGGGCCTTTGTTGTACTACCGATTGAGTGTGGAGTTTCTTCGAGCTGTTTTAATGGTTTAAAAATAGCATAGTCATCATGCTTCGTCTATGGCACCTACCACTTCCATTGTTAGCCTTCTGGGACAAACGATACAAAATAGTTAAACTCCGAATGCAACAGGCTAAATCAATTTTGCTCCTCAGTACACAAACCAACTCGGTATGATGTTTTAACATGCCAATTTTCATTTTACACCGAAGTTCTCCTGTAAGCAATGTAAAGGCATGCATAATGTTAAACATCTTATGTTTTCATGGAGTTGTGTTTGACAGTAGGGGTGAATAATCTTTTCACAAAGTCTGTCAGTGGCGAAGTAGTCATTAAGTCCTTGGGTTTGATCCACAAAGTAAGTGCAGCTACTATCCACAAAGCTATTGTTCTGTAATAAAACTACGTTTTCTTTTATTTGCAGACTTTTCACAGGTTTTCCGTCATCGTTTGGCGACCATAACTACGGTAAGGCTGGATGGTGGTAGCTTATTAAGCCAATGTGAAACGGTATTCGCTATTTTATTTGGAATTGTATTGGAGGGATTCTTGTATGATATCAAAATACTGTAATAATCTGAATATGAATGTTCATATTCAACAGAAACGGGCAAAATTGCTTAAGGTGGCTGCTCTGAAAAGAAAAGATAAGCAGCTGAACCTGAGATGCTATATCATGCTGGATTTAGTCACGATGTGATCATGCCTTTGTGTTGTATTTTAGAGTCCCAAGTTAGCATACACATTTACTTTCTATTTCAGCTTGGTCAAAACACTTCAAGCTTTAGTATCTTGCATGGTTCTATGCTACTAATTTTGAAGCTGGATTGTAAAGGGGGTGTTTGGTGCTAATGTGGTTGACTAATACATTGTATTTTTTCTTTTAAGAATTAAGTTGCTTTAGCAGCCTTGGACATGCTGACCCATTTATCTGGCCTAACTGCACTGGAAAGGAGCAAAGGATGTACTAAATGCAGTGTAATCAGCTGTCCTTCATGTTAAACTGGTAAGACAACAAAACAGCAAAATAACTGAATTTTGACATGCAGCAGGTCTTTATAGGATCACATTTTGTAAAATATGTTGCATCTCCTCTATTTCTCAACCAGGAACTAGCATCAGTGATCTGCAGAGTGCTAACATCTCATCTACAGTGATGCAGCTACATCCAGTGAGCTCAGAACATTATACAGTACAACAGGACATTATGTCATCGTGGAACTTAATGATGGGTTGTCATTCCACTTCAAGATGAAATCCATACCGGCACTTTGGACAAACTCTTTAAGGCCTGTGGGGTTTGCAACCTTCCCCAATCTGTGTAACTGATGACGTCGGCCCATTTTCAAATTCATTTACAAATGCATTGTCACCAATTTATGAGCTGTTTTATTAAAAACTTTAAATATTTACATGTATGGGGTGAGTTCTGTTATTTAGTGTAACCCATAATAACCTAAAACATTTTAAAAGTATCATCACTTTCCCATCAAATCCTGGCTGTAAATAAAGCAGGATAATCATTAGGATATTTACTGTAAGCTATTAAATATAGTAATTTTAAGCAATTTCGCATTTTAAAATAGATTGAAATTCAACTGATCTATAGTTACGTTGATATTTCAACATCGTTTCAATATCTGTGATGTTGAAAAACCATTGCGTTTTCGTTTATCTTTGGCTGTACATTCAACATTATTTCAATATTAAATTTGGGTGCAAAATGTTATTGAATCAACGTTGGAGTCAGACGTTGTTTCAACGGTTTAACGTTGACAATGAAATGTTGATTTACCGTAGTTTCAATGTCATCTTGTTATCTGGGTTTGTATTAAAAAGATGTGCACGAGGCTTCACCTGTGGAGTGATATTCCAGCACGGGATCCTGGCAGAAAGACTTGTACCGCCAGGTTACCAACACATCCTGCAGATTAGCTGAGGTGGAGTAGTCACATCGCAAGGTGACGGATGCAAAGAGAGCAGTGCTTCGCTGAGACTGAGGCACATTCACTTGGATGGTCAACACGTCTATGAACCAAAGAGACAGACAAGAGCAATGTGTGAGAGAGAGAGAGAGATACGTAACAGGGAAACAGTTGCTAAACCGGAAAAACTGGAACGTCAGGTAAACAGAGAACAGGAAATTCTCAGACCTCAGTTTCACTAGGCCAACACAAAACACCCTGGTGACTCACGCAATGACTTTGTGGTACTTTGTTACCACATTTCAGTCAGAATATTTTATATGACTATTGAAGGCTTCGACTAGCCTAGCATCTCAATTGTTCCAGTGAGTAAAGTGTTAACGACTTCTAAAAGCAGAACAGACCAAAAGTTTCAAAGTCATTCCCACCACCCAAACTGAGGAAACGATCTTAAAGAAACAAAATTCGTAACACAGCCATATTTTCTCCATCCAGATATTTCTTAGCTAAACTCAACAAGACTGTTGTAACCTATAGACCGACAGGTACCGCTTTTAAAAGTCACTGGAACACAACTAACTACCGTTCAAAATATGTCGGTTGAACTCTCATTCAAAACAGAGGATTTATTTTCAGTAAATTGAGTCTGTTTCAGTCTCTACTGGACTACACTAGGCTACAAAACATTTTCCTAATGTAGCCTAGACCTACCGTGACAAGTACACGAGATAACCTACCTTGGTACAGAGCGACTAAAATCAGCAGAGTCAGTTGGCTGATAAGACGACTCATCGTTTCCAAAAAAAACTTAAAATGCTAACAAAAATCAAAGACATCCAGGGGGTAGGGATTTAAACGGTAAAATGTGGATGATGAGAAGGTTCGCAAAGAATAGTTTGATGGCAGTAAAATAGTGACTTCCGCTGACTCTTCTCTGTAACGCAGACCATTCGATTTCAGAGCTTCTTTCCCTGAGAGGTTTTGGTCGCATCCTTGACCACACCCCGAAACAGGTAAGCTGCATGACGCCGCCTTGACAGTTTCAACCACCGTGTTTCAACCAGAAACTGCACTGGTTTCAACCTTTCTACAGTCTATGGTTTCAACGCAGTTACGTGGAGAGATTTGCTTAATAGGTCGGCGACAAATTGTATGGTGAATGAGGGTGTATTTGGACATCAGGTAAGGAACAACATATGCAAATGTCATTTTGCGCCCTAAGATGTGTACACTAAAAAAAAAGAAATTGTAAGATGTAGGCCTACTAGAAAAAATAATCGTAACAATTTGCACTAGCACTTTTTAAGTAAATTTTACTGCTGTAATGTGAGGTACAATATACTTGACAGTATTAAGTAAATACTACAAAATAAAGCAGCGCTAAATGTGTGCTCTCCTCGAAAACAATTGCAAGTAGGAGACGGTAGGTAGTACCCATTCCAAACATAACGAAAATTCTTCACAATCAGCAATTTCCTACCTGTTTCCTTCCTATTAACAAGATCTGTGTATTGTTACAATGGCTGTAACAATATTGCCTGCTCTGCACAACATGTTGAGTTGTGCCATTAAAACCTTAAAGTCAACAGAATTACTCAAAAATGACCAACAACTGAAAGTGAAATGAATTATTAGGATATATTTAGCATAAATGAACAAAGAGTAGCCTAGTTATAGCTTCAACTACAAAAGTAAAACTGGTTAGACTACAGTGAATGTCTTTTTTTCACTTTAAGATGCCCTTTTTTTTCAGACCTGGAAATTACTCAAATCAAATTCCATACTTTTCCATATTGCATAGGAACCCTGTGCAGTTGGATGACAAAATTGCTAGGTAGTAATAAAAATGACCAGAGGCAGCCCCCTTATGAAAATTAACCATGGTTTATGACTATGGCTTAAACAGTTGCAGTTAAACCCTAGTATAATCTTGATCAAAAACCATGGTCTTTTCAAACTCTGGTCTTTTCTCTATTAATCTGGGTTTACAAAAATTTAGTGCAATAATTCACACATTAAACAATAAATAGCCCAATTTTAACAGCAAATTATTACAGTTATACATTATACATTATGACAGTGATTAAAAATCACACTTCATGCTTCCATCTGGCTATCAAAAAAACAGGAGAATCAGGAGAATATAATTTGTATTTTTATTATTAAATTGCAAGGCATCACATACAGGTATACAGGAACAGAGAGGCAGATATAATATAGATTAATAATTACTTGAACAAATTAATAACACAATGTTTCATGCTGTGTGTGTGTGTGTGTGTGTGTGTGTGTGTGTGTGTGTGTGTGTGTGTGTGTGTGTGTGTGTGTGTGTGTGTGTGTGTGTGTGTGTTTGCATTCCCTGTTGAATACACTTAAAGTTATCGTGTTTTCTTGTAAATCTTGCTCTCGTTGTTTAACTTGTTTCTGACAGCAGAGTTCTGTGTTAGGAAATTTCTTTAGAGTGTTCTCTGCAAAGTAATGTGACAAATAAATCCCAAGTGTTAACAAACTGTAAAAGACATGACAACACTAAAGGTCAGTTTCTTTTGAGACCTGTCTATAGGAAAAAAATGGTACAACATAAACTTAACAGCAAGGATCCATTGATTAGTTATAGCTGCTTGTTTGTTATTTGGTGTATGCTGTGCCAAATCCTGTCAAGATGTCAAGAACATCTGTCCCATGGTGCAGTCTGTCTACTGAAAACCATTGTTTTAAGAGTTATTTCATACATAAAATATATTATAAAACTATGGATAGTCTGTGTTATGGAAGAAGTTGGGACAAGTGTAAATGCATTTTAAATCACATCTAGAGATCATAGGCTTTATGCTGTTTAACCTGTGTCAGTACTCTTGATTCATTGTTGATACAAAAATCACACAGGCTCTATGTGGACTAATGGTGGATTTTTAACTTATTATAACCTTAAGGGAAACAGGTATAACTACACATTTTCTTAAAGTGTATACGTTCTCCATCCCATGGACTATGCATAATGGATTTCAATAGATTTAAATGGCTTTGAAACAAAACAAATGGTTTTCAATGGGCATGACTAAAACAGTCCCAAAGTTTTCAGTGTTAACATTCAAATTCACAATCAGCTTAGTCAGAGCAGTTGGTTTTGCTGGTTTGTTGTTGGAAAAGTCGGTTTTGTTAAGAGGTGGGAGGTGGATTCTGACCCTATTTGGGCTTGCGGCCTCCCCCCATTTGCAGTGAGCATAAGACAGTGACGAGTCATCTGTATCTGTTACTGTTGTTGTTGTTGCTGTTGTATCTGTTGTTGTAAACATACCAAAAATAGTGCTAACAGAGGTGGCCTCCAAGGGTGGTCCTTGACGCTGCCTTTTTGACCAGTGAGCGACGAGGTGGCCATCTCCCTTCGGGTGAACACAACCCCAAGCAGGTCACACACCAGCTTTGTAGGGTGCTGGTGATTGCACCTTTGCAGTTTCATCCTGCTCACCTTCAGTCCCTCACCAATTACAACCTTGAAATTCAGATGAAACATCAAAAACGTGTTACAAAAATATTAAGGTTCCCTGCTGCCATCAGTTAAAGGAGAAATTTGGTGTAAAATGAAAACTGGCATGTTAAAACATCATACCGAGTTGGTGTGTTTGCTGAGGAGCAAAATTGAGCTAGCCTGTTGCATTTAGAGCTTCATTATTTTTTACTGTTTGGCCCAGAAGGCTAACAATGGAAGTGCTAGGCGCCCTTATTGGAAGCATCAAGATTACACTATTTTTAAACCATTAAAAAAGCTCAAGGAAACTCCACACTCCATCGGTAGTATAACAAAGGCCCTGGCATTCAAAACGAGGGACTGAGAACTTTGTACGTGTACACAACGTTTATTAAGAAAACAGTTCTTACATGCATTAGTTTGCATTTGTTTCTCCTCACCATCAGACAGACCACACAAGTCGATTGACGAACACGAACCAGTGGGAAGAATAGGAGGAGAGGTAGTACAATTGACTTGTTTGGACTTCCATCATGGCAGCGATAAGAAACAACTGCAAACTAGTTGTTGGAGTGTAGGATTTTTGTCATGAACAAACAAAGTAACAGACAGCTCTAGAGAATCCGCAATGACAAATATTAAATAGTAGCATTGTAAATGAATTGTGCAAATAAACCAATGGCCCAGATCATTTCTGTCAATTTGCTGCCTTTTTTGGAGCAGTTTTTCAATGTGTGCTGGATGATCTTTCTTTTCAGTCTCAGGAGAGACATAGAATATTAATAGATTAGTGAATTAATCGTGGTAAAAACAATAAACAATTACAGACTGGGGGACAGGTAATTCTCTTTGTGTGGCTACTGAAAACCTATGCTGAAAGTGCAATATTTCCCCACTGCAATTTATTTTAGTTAACTGAAAAATTTCCCCACTGCAATTTATTTTAGTTAACTAAAAAAAATACAGGGCACCTTTTTTTTCTTCGGCAGCTCATATTGCTCGTCTTCCGAGGAATACTGGATTCTTTTTTTCTCCCGGCTCCCTCTGCCACACTCTTCACTGGCACTGAGTTCTTCACGCTTCGCCAAGAGCGTTTGCTCATGTTCTAGTAGAGAATGAAAAAAATATTACTTTGTCAGTGGCACAACCCAAACTTTTTAATGTAGTCGAGCATCAGGTATGCTGACACACGCTATTAAATCTCTAGCTGTAAGTTGACAAAAGCCAACAATATCAACTAACAATACAAAAATATGTTTTATATTTATATGTACCTTACAAAATGAAAATGATATTGCTTGACGAATATTCTGTTCGGACTCAATGTATAGGCTATATACTATACATGATCTCTGAGATAGGCTGCTTATAACATTCAGATGCATACTGCTAGCAACATGTTTATGCTAAAGTAACATGTAACTAGTAACATGTAAAGGTAGCTTAACCAAAAACTTGGTGCTGGCTTAGTCAGACATTCTACCATTAACATATTTTTGGATTCATATTTTCAGGTGAAATTGCCAGTTATCTGTGTGTATATATGCATTTTCTCACCTGACGTCCAGTATTTTAGCCGGGTCCTTTCCCCACCTTACCAGTACTTCTGTATTCACATCCCAATCCGTAGGGTTCAGCGCATTTGCTTTTAGGCCAGTGCCTAAAGATGTGCTGATCGAAGTATCGATACATCGATCTTGATGGGGTATTTAATATGGATTGATCCTGGTGTTAAAATATCGATTTCAGGTCATGTTTTAATTTTTTGAACTTCTTTCACACTGCATGTTTCTTTTTTTTGGGAAGGGATGTCATGTACAGTCACATATCTAAGGTGAACCGGCACATAGATGGCCACATTAGTTGCTGTGGGCTATGTTGTATGTTGCGGTTAAGGGGTGTAAAACACCTTGCTCTTTAGTATTGTAACTTCCTCATGCTTTTAAATTATATGATATAGCAAACGTTGATTAAGGCCATTTATGATGACTAGTATTTTACAGCCATCACTGTCAGTCCAGTAGCCTGAAGCTACAGTATCACCTTTATATAGTGGTTGATAAAAAAAAATCTGCAGTATTTTTAACAGTAACTTTTGAAAATATCGATATCGGTATTGATATTGGGATACTAACCCTGGTATTACTTGGTATCATATCGAAATGAAAATAAGTGGTATCTCTGCCAGTGCCACTAAATTAACCGTATTAATATGGAAGCCGAGAGAGACCCTGTTCATAATCATTATTTTTACGAGATAATGAGGTAATTAATTCGAGATCTCAAGAAATCAACACAATTCATGATCTCGAGAAAACAAAACAGTTATTTCGAGATCTCGAGAAAACAAAGCAATTATTCCACGATCTTGAGAAACAACTGAGAAATGTCTACACCCCCTTGTACGTGAAGGAAGACCTATGACGAAAACTGCGAAATTGGGGCCATGTGACAGACCCAGAAATGGCTTTTTATGATTCCTTGAGGGAGGGGGGGGGGGGTCGCAGAGGAGAACATTACCCAGATGATAGAGGACAAGGTGAAACAAATGTATTCAAACTTCACAAATGTTAGTAAAGGTGTTGGCTAATCTGTGCATAAAATGAAAGGTCACTTGTTGCATCAAGCAGCAAGAGGCTACTGTTTTTACAGCTAGCGCTAGAAGGGCACTACATTGCACTTCTCTGTTGATGTTGAAGTTAGTATCTAATGTAGTAGGCTAGCGATTTCATCTTTGCTGAAGTCAAGTGTAGTTTAACCATATTTATTTGCTGATGTTAATCCCGTCGTGTTTTTTCAAAAGTGAGCTGATCAGTGATCAGTGATCAGTGAGCTATAGTCCACAGTGCTATTTCCCTCGCCTACAGCTGCTTACATATGCTGAAAGGTTAGATAGCACTGGCAGCAGCTCACTAGCTGTAGTGCTAGATTTGTCTGTGGAGAACAATCATGTAGATTATGTTTTACTGATATAATCGTAGCATTCATCAACATGGCCTAGCTAGGCGACAACTACCTAGCCTGGGCGTGCCCATATTGCCTGTGACCCTGCATTTGCATTTCGCGAGCAAGTCAGTCTGGCCAAGCTGCCTGTCTAAACCATTTCTGCTCAGGTCTCGGAATGGGGGCCAATGAAAATCGAGCATTTCAAAAAGGCAATGACGCGGTAGTTTAGCAACCGGAAATCTATCTCAGTCACTGTCAACATGGTGAACATGGAGCAACAGCAAGATTTCAATGCATTGGATGAATTCAAAGGGAAGTTCTCTCTGAAAATAGAGCAAAGGGCAGCCCTTGAAGCATTTGTTGCAGGAAAGGATGTTTTCGCAATGCTACCGAATCAGTTAGCCCCTCTGGTAGCCAAGACGATGGGGCTTTGCGAGAACCCTGTTGTTGTGGTCATTTCGCCTTTGATCGCACTGATTAGTTTTTCGAATATCAATATTGAATGACCAACACCAGCCACTCTCATGTTCACCTCACAAGTCCGACAAAAATCATTTAACGTTGTTTCTATATGACTACGGGGGTGTGTTTCCCAAAAGCGTCATTGCTAACTTCCTTAGCAACTTTGGTGGTTTGAACAACGGTCTTACTACACTGCTGTTTCCCAATACCATCGTCCAGACTTCGACAACTACGACAACTACGGTAGTCCGATGGATCGTTCAACGACGCAAGTGTTTCCCAACAACAAAGTCTGGACGATCCATCGGAAGTTGCCTCATAAAGTTGTGCAGTTGGAACGATTAGCATGGACCTGTCGTTAAACCATCGTGTTTGTTCTCGTGACGTCTTGCTCGTCACCTTTGGCCTTTTTAGGGCGGATTAGGCAGCCGTCTATGCGTTACTGCCACCATCTGCATGAATGATGTTACTCCCAATTCACTTAATTTTCGGTGTGGCATTGCCACATCATGTAAAAAGAAGGTAGAAAACACACGCGGTAACACACAAAAAGCTCTCGCAAAATGTTGTTGGATCAAAGGTAATGTACGTCAGTGATGATGATGAGTGCTTTTGTAATACTGTGATGTATGAGCACTGATTACTGACCCACAAGCACGGTTATTCCATTGCCCCATAGATCATTTCCACCTGTTTCAAATTGATTACTATTTAGCAGGATTCGAACCCCTATCTCGCCGAAAAAGGTAGCTCTTTTCCGCTGACAGGCAGACGAGCTAACCACTCATCCACCACAGCACTTACCTAAATAGGGGGAGTGGTTATATTTATAGCCGTAGTTCTATGTAGTATAAATAAAATACACACATATGACACAAACTGACACTCTGTTGTTGCTTTTAATGAATAAGGCACATAGTTGTGTAGACAGAGATATCCTAGAGCAGGGGTGCTCACTACGTCGATCGCGATCTACCAGTCGATCGCGAAGGCAGTGCTGGTAGATCGCCTGTTGTCTAAATGTTTTTGTTAGGTTTAGAACGGATACTAGAAAACTGCAGCAAAGAATGAGTCCTAGCTAGTTCGCTAACTTGTATCTAGCCCATACTGTTCATAAAAACTATGACAGTGACTTCCCCGTGAAAAGCGAACTGAGAAATGTGAAGGAAAATAAAAAATGCCGTTTATAGGGCAGCAGTCACTTCATTATGCGGAAAATGCATGAAAGAGATCGTTGGTGTCAAAAAGCCTGTTGTATTCGAGCGAGGTCTCTTCAAAGACGTCTGTTCCGTGCACAGTTGGAAGAGGCTTACTAACTATTCTGACCTCTTGCTACACACCGACGTGAGATGGCTTAGTAAGGGGAAATTCTTGCAGAGATTTCGACAGCCCTGTCCGTTGATTAAGGAGTTTCTTGCTGTCACTAAACATGCGGAACACACGCAACTTAATGACAATCGGTGGCTGCTAGACTTGGCGTTTGTAACTGATCTTACTAACATGTTGAACGAACTTAATTTGGAGCTGCAAGGAAAAGACAAAAGCGTGGTCGACATGAGACATGATCAGCTCAGCTCATGCATTCAAACGAAAAATAAAATTGCTGGCCTCAAAGTTGCAGCGCTATGATTTGGGAAACTTCCGAAACCTCGCATCGGAGCTGGAGAAAGCAGGGAGGGCGTGTTCACAAATTGTCAGTGTGCGTGCTACACAGAGCAGCTCCGGACTATGCAACCCTGTCTGACTCCCTCCAGTGCAGGTCATCATCAGATTAATTAAGTCCTGGCAATAGATAATTACAAATGTATTACAGTTGTGCTCTAAAGGTTCATTCGAAAGTAATACAAATGTATTATTATAATTGTGCCGTAAACGTCCATTAAATCATAATACAATTGCATTAAAGTTGTGCTGTGAAGGTTTATGCATGGATGCCTATTTATCTATTTATTATGCATGTGTAATGCAACATGTATATCAATAAACAAACTGCATAAAGGTACATATGAAAGGCATACTGAGTGATTCATCATCATCATCATCACCATCGTCGTCTTCATCATCATCATCCTCAGTAGATCGCGGCGACATGGCCATTTTAAAAGTAGCTCGCGAGCCAAAAATTAGTGAGCACCCCTGTCCTAGAGTTTCTACAGATGCCATACCGGCTTAAATGAAATGAGACTATGTTTATGTCCTTATGTATTTCAATCGTTTCTGTCGTTATCCGCACCGAATGCATCCGAATACTCTCCGAGCACTTCCGAAACATCTGGGTACTTTGCAGTTTGAACCACGGAAGTCCAAACTAACAACAGTTCAGACTTTCATCGTACTTTGGTGGTTGGAGATTTTCGGGAAACAGACAGACGTTGGGTGCTGGGTAGTTTGAACTTGCGTTGTACAACGGTGGTTTAATGCTAACCTCTGTCGTTGTTTGGGAAACGCACCCCAGGCTACTACTACTTTTTGTTTGCATCAAGCAGTTTCCTTCGCTGCGTATACATCAGAGGACAGAGGGGTGTGATTGGTTGAAGCTTCGTCCAGTAGCAAACAGAGGCATTTGAAAGAGGCGGGTTAACCCCGCCTTCTGAGAAATGGGTTTACAACACAGCTTGGCCAGACCACAGACAGTAGAAGAGAATGGACCATGGGATGGCGTTGTTTTCAATGGGAGCTGTTGAAGCACGATTCTGAAAATTGTAATTGGTCACCAGGCAACTGCGCACGCGTGTGATGACGTACTGTCATGTTGGCCAACGAACCCGAATACAATAAAATGAGTGGTAGATGCTCAATCAGAAATCAGACAGCGTACGATAATTTTCTTAATAAGTATTTTTCTACTGTTATAGCTGCAATCACTTACTGGAGTGGGAGGCTAATATTGTACGTGGGGACTTGATTCTTCGTCAACTAACTTTGGTTCCAGGCAGTCTTGCAAGCCAGCATGTCAAGGTAGCTAGCTAGTTAGCATATACATATCAAGCTATAGTGTGTAGCTTAGCCATCTTTCTCAATTCACTTGACTCGAATAGTAAAATCCAAAAAGATAGCGATTCTGCTTACAAACAAATACCAAGTTCTAAGCTTATTTTTTGAGAAATACTGATGTAAATGTTTTCCCAACATGAATAGATGAGTAAAGGGGCATGACTATGGCTACGGCTTGTTATTCAAACAGTACGGTAAAATTTCTCCTGTGCAACAGAAACTCACTAGCCGTCGCATGATTTGTGACGCCATTTTTTGCACAATTTCAGATAAACGTTTCTTACAAGGCAATAACATGACTGATCGAAGCAAATATGTTGTGTTGTGTCCTCTCCGGTTTAGAACAATGCCAATATCAAGACACAGAGTCCTTCTCATGTAAAGTTATTTGATTTCAAAGTGACGCTAAAATCGATGGAAGTCAATGGAACGCTAAAGGCTATTGGGCCCTTTCCGGGTTGGGATTTCCCTATGGGTGCTTCAACTTCCACCTATGCTCCTACCCCCTTGTGCCAGACCAAAGCTTGCAGAGCATTGACAATTCTTAATAGCCAGGCTAACAACTACCTGCAATGGATCATTTTTATAGTCACTCAAAGGCTGAAAAGCTTTTTTCCATGACAGTCCGACAATGAGTTTACCACCCTGTCTTTGTTAGCGATGTAATTAAGCTTTTCATCTTGTTTTATTTTTGTGACAACGCAGTGCAAATAATCTGAAGGGTTATTATTATCATAGTTGATGTTTCCCTCCACAGTCAGTTTTTTGTAGGGATAAGTAGTGTGTCACAAAATCAAAAAAAAAATAGGCAGGATACAAACGTTAATGTCTATTGAACTCCAATGGGCAGACGACACTCCATATGGCCACTGAGTGTCAAAAAGCAGCTCAGCCTGCTACTCCTCACTGAAACAGTACTGCCCAACGTGCTGTAGCTGTTTAAAATGAACAGCCCCTTTCCATCTATTCATTCACAAACATTAGCGAGCAAACAAGTGATATTTGTATGTATGTATGTATGTATGTATGTATGATGTGTGTCTCCTCGCAGAGGAGAGCATTACCCAGATGATAGAGGACAAGGTGAAACAAATGTATTCAAACTTCACAAATGTTAGTAAAGGTGTTGGCTAATCTGTGCATAAAATGAAAGGTCACTTGTTGCATCAAGCAGGAGCATTACATTAAACAGCAGATTTTAGTATATTAAAATGAATATACTAAAAAACAGACCACATGAATGTACTGAGGGCAGTATGAGCATGAGACGCTTGCAAGGACAGGGCAGTGATTCAGTATGGCAAGGTGCTGTATGATAGTGTGTGTCATGATGGTAGCCTAGTGCAAGTAGGTAAGGCAATGCAGAGATAAAGTTAAGAGACCAGCATTAAGTATGGACAATAAGCAGGGACAATAATTCAATAATAATGGTGGACCAAGACATTATAGCTGCAATAGATGAAGACACCTTGTCGAGGTATATTCCTCATCTAGGTGACAGAGTGTTTGCCAGGAACTGGACCAATAGTGAACGCCATGAAGAGAAGAAGAGACTCCTTGTGGATCGACTTGTAGAATCTGGCACAAGTAGCCCAGCACCGACAGCCACTCAAAACCGCAAAACCGTTGACGTGGGGAACAAAAATACAGAGAAAGGCACAAGAAAGATTGAAGTAGGATGGATGAACTATCACAATGGTGTTTGAAAACAGGTTAGATGTAAAACTGGAGGTGGCACAAGAGAAACTGTAGTCAGTAAAGGTGAAACCATGACAAAAATACTTGAAGTTGGAAAGAAGATGTCTTTCCCTAATAGGAAATCCACAAAGGGGAATATGGACGAATTTGAATTCACATGTGTTACGGGTTCAGTTGAGCCTTTAGAAGACACACTGTCTGTCGGAAGTCTATGATATAACTCGCCATAAAATACTTAGATTTGTACGTCTGCTCTAAGAGAAAAGATACAGAAAGTAATTTGAATGCCACACCTTACCAAGACCGCTCACTTGCAGAGAATGCTTGCACTACAGCAAGCAAGACTTTAACTCCAGTCAGCCTTTCTCCAAGTGCTTGCTCTTCTACCATGCCTCAACTCAGCCCTATAATGCCTGTTCCTGTGCCTCATGAAATAGAACAACTTGTGTCTACCTCCAGCCCTGCCATACCTGCACATGTGATTATACATTCAAATGAGAAAGATCAAGAGGTACTGTTTCTTGGTGATCCTAGGAACATGTCATGTGACGACGCTAGTGACACACTTGATCCACAAATTCCGCTTCCATTTGACAAGGATACAAGGATACAAGGAGTTTTATTTGTCACGTACATAGACATACTGTGGGACATGCAGTGAAACTGATGATTGTGGGTCTAGACTGTGCATGGGGAGTGGGGAGTAAAGTGCGTAGAATGCATTTGGGGGGGGGGTGACTACCATAAAAAGGGCAGAGGTAGAAAAAAGGTGAAGGGGGGTGGGATAAAGTGCAGTTATGGTTGGGAGGAAGGACTGGCTGTGGTGGCAGAGGACGGGCTGTGTGGGGGGTGGCACTGCGTGCGCTGAGGTGGGGTTGGACACACGTGTGTGGAGAGGGCTGGGGAGCAAAGATATGTGCTGTGTGCATGTGGGAGGGGGGCTTGAGCCGTGAGGGCTATGACTTCTGTGCTGTGTGTGTGTGGGGGGGGGGGGGTGGAGGGAGGTGGCATGAGGCGGGCAGCAAGACTATACACTGTGTGCTGTATGTGTGCGGGGGTGGGGGGGGCTGTGAGTGAGGGGGGGGGGGGCAGTGACGCAAGCTCCGCCGTGTGGTGTGGTGGGTGGGGACTTGAGCTGCGAGGGCTGTCCTGTGTGTATGTGTGTGTGACCATAGACATACTATACATAGACGTGAGCATGGGGGAGCATGGGGCGTTACTGCCAATAGGCGCTGACGAGACGCGGAGCCGCCATCTTGGAGCGGGGATACGCTCCATTCAGCTTAATCCGTTTGACAGGACAAATGAACTGTTAGCGCATTTTATTAACAGTACCTCGCTAAACACCACTAATTTTAAACTGGCTGTATCGCTAGTAGGTTATAGTAGGCTATAACAAAGGCTTCTTGAAGGCTTTCATTATTCTTAATTAATTAAAGAGCAACTGTCGCTGCTTCCAAATCCCCTCAGTAACAACACACATTGATAAAATAAACATATGACATGTGACAACTGCGAATAATTGAGCAGTTGTCTCAAGTTTATTTGCAGCCCCTTCTATTTTTTTCATTTTCTGCTCCGTATAGCTTGGTGGGTTATTTAAAGACATGACTCACAACAGCGTCAAACTTTTACAATCTGTTGTGGGATAAATCGCCTGCAGTGTAGGCTTGGTGCAACTGTTTCTACCTTCTGACATTGAACTATACAGGCTGTTTTTTGTATATATCGCTAGTTTAGTATAGTATGTCTGTGTGTAGTCTGTTTGTATAGTATGTCTATGTGTGTGACTGTATCTTGTGTGCTGTGTGTGTGGGGAGGTGGGCAGCAAGCTGTGTGAAGGGGGGGGGGGGGACCGTGTCTTACATGCTTACATGCTACTTGCATGCAGAGGCGGATTTAGCCACGTGGGGGCCCTAGGCAAAATATAGATGTGGGGCCCTCATATTTGAAACACACACCTAAGTCAAATAACCATCCCTATACCTCTTGGCTTATCGCAATGAACCAAGACTGCAGTACCACCAACAATGGTCTTATTACAATGATCTTAACTCTCCACAGCAAATCAGTTTCAGATTACTCCAGCATTTGCTAAAATGATTTGTTTATTGCTCAGATCAAATGAGAGAGATAGAGAGAGAGAGAGAGAGAGAGCACTATTATGCTCCATGTTTGAAATCATGTTTGAAAGCTGCCAGAGACAAAACCTGATCTTGTGCTTATAAGAACTAGAATACAAAATGGAGATGGAGCCAATGGAAACTGCTATTTACATTTCAACAGGACTGATGAAAATATTTTTTGTGTGTATGTGGACAGGAATAACAATGTGTGTGTGTGAGGAGGGAGAGAGAGAGAGAGAGAGGGAGAGAGAGACACAGAGATACAGAGAGTGTGTGTGTGTGTTTAGGGTAGCAGTTAGTAAAGTTCTCAAAAAAGATTGATTAGTAAAGATTGAGTGGTGTGTGTGTGTGTGGCAGCAGGTGTAAAAAATGAAGTTAGTTTTGGCAGTGTGTCTGTATTCCTTTTGTTTTCTGCCCATTTTTTTTCTTTTAGCATAGCCACTCATAATTCCGCTTCATGTTTACAGTTCCCGCTTTGGTTTGAGTCACGTTGTGTCACGCATTGCTACATATGGACTAGTCCAATGCACAACAGTGAAGGGGGGTATGTGTCCTGGGACAAATATTGTTTAAACATTAATTCAGTATTATTCTGATATTTACAGGAATAATATATTTTTTTTATTTATTTACCGTGGCTTGGCTGCTCATATTTGGGGCCCCATAAAGAAGGCAAATTTGGTGGGGCCCTAGGCAAATGCCTAGGTTTGCCTATACCAAAAACCGCCTCTGCTTGCATGCTACTTGTGTATGTGTGTTAGGTGGGGGGGGGGGCTGGTTGGTTGTGTGTCCTCTGTATGTATTGGGGGGGCATATGCTGCGTGATGTGGGGGGGGGGGGGGCTGTATGTGTGGGTGTCTATGTGCAGTGGGTGTGTGGGAAGGTCATAACACAAGGAGCAAGGCTATGCTGCACTGTGTGTGCAAAGACTTGTACAGGCAGGCAACAAACGGACAGCCTCGTGTAAAGTGTGTGGGATCAATATCCATGATGCTGGCTCAACTACATCAAATTTCATCAGGCACCTCAAAACCCACAAGGATAGGTCAGTCTAACACTTTATCACATAGAGAAGCAGACTATGAGGCAGTCGACGTTTTGAGCTAACCGAGTTAGTTAACAAATAGGTAACTAACTAGCTACCTAACGTATACGGGCACAAGTACACTTCTTGCATTTGGGGAACAACAGACATCTTAAGTCTCCCGCGACCTCGGGGGTGTTGTTGACTTTACTGAAATTAGTTTCTGCAGGTTGGGGTATCTGGAACGATATTACAACACTTAAATAGTATCTAGGCGACATAGCCATAGGAATTCCTACTTAGGTAACCTATGATATCAGTGCACCAGTAAAATTCCGTTCAGCGGCCCAAGTGTTTATTCAAGAAAAAATATTAAATTAAAATGTAAAATCAGTGAAGAAGAATTTCTTTCAGAAGGTCTATCACAAAAATACTGCAGGCCATTCCAATGCAATATCACTGATAATATTGCTCTAATATTAGGCTGCTGCAGTAAATGTCATATTTTGGCAGTAGCAGCCTACTAGATTTGACTGCAAAAATGCAATGTGGTCTAAAAATATTGCAACAATGTAGTTAACATAAATATCAATGAAGAAATACACACCTCGATGTCAGTTATGTGTTTTAATTACAAAGATGAAGAATACAAACAGGATCAATATGTGCAGAAACTCGTAATTCATACTGACACAACATGTAACGGCAGGGCCTTAACTAGCTTAACAATAATAATAGTAATAATAATCATAATAAACCAGCAGACATTAATAATGGGCACTGCTTACAAGAATTAAGACTGCAGCTTAAAATCCAACTGTCACGAACGTAGTTCTCAAGTAAACAATGACACGGCTGGTCGCTATAGCAACTGAGCCACCCGTAGTGCTGTAGAATCTTTGTTAAGAAGTGAACTTAAAGGGAAGGTGGCCCAGTAAACTCTTCAATCAACAGGGTTTTTTTGTCAAGTTACTCACACATATAGTATTTTGTTTATAAATGACAATATTAGCTTTGTCATCCACATTTTATAGTAAGCAAATAAATTAATCTTTAAAAGGCTCCTGTTTACACATACTTTGGTCTGGCATCACTATATATGTATGTGGGTAAGGGAGAGATGGTGGTGCATAGTTTTTTCGTACACAGTGCTAAGTGACCATGCTCTGATCTATTTTGATACTGCAGTGTATAATAATAATAATAATAATAATAATAATAATAATAATAACTCATGGTACAGTATGCTTTTAATCTGATGACAGAATGTTCATTTCAGTCATTTGAGACTTGAGACTTGACTTGGACTTGGGACAAAAGACTCGAGACTTGACTTTGCTTTGCCCTCAAAGACTTGAGACTTGACTTGGACTTGACTACAAAGACTCGAGACTTGACTTGGAAAAAATGACTTGTGAACATCTCTGGTGGTCACCCCATAAACTGGGCCATCCCAGGTATTGATAACCATGCAAGCGAAAATGTATGGTTTATCCAGTAACAATATTGCACTCTGTGGGCAACACTTGTTTTATGTTTAATAAATAACTTAACCCATCCATTTAAACCACTGATAGTTGCTTCCATGTTGTCATGTAGTTGCATTTACTGGATAGCTGGATATAATACCAAACTAGCAGCTACCGACGAGCTGCACGACACCTTTGCTCAAGACTGCCATCTGCTGGATGTCCAGTCAAGAGTATTTGTATTCAAATCCGGTGACATTTATTTGTGAAACCGTGGTGTGCGGTAGGAATAGCCGTATTTGAGATTCCAGTCCGCCCGTCTGCAACTGGCTGCATACGTCAACGAGAATTGCTGGTCACAGCAGGGGTGGGCATTAAATGAGGAAAATAAAGTCGGACACAAATCCTAACGAGACTGAGCTCGCGCCTCCCCGATCATGGTAGCAGATGACACAAAAGTCATGTGTGGAGAGGGAGGGCGGGGGTTGTAGTCCTCTACAGTCTATGGTTGTAGTGGGGTGCACTGAGAGTTTAATTCAAGTCCTTTCTTTCTTATTGTTTAGATTAACATTGGAACAAAACGAGTTGCACCAAAGTGCTCCACAACACAAACATGAAAACTAAGACAGCGTACACTTTAGATGACAAGTCCAGTCGGGGAGCACCGAACAATGCACCTGCACAGACGTCAGTGAACTTTTAACCAACCATGGCAAAGTAGCGTCACCGAGGAGGCATTAGCTAGCCACTTGCAGTTGTGTGGAGGCAACTGCAAAGGTCTGTACGATTTGTCTGTAAGCGTCATGCTCCCGCAAGTTTTCGGGTCATGTGTCATGGTCGCATTGTTGTGACAACTCGTGACAACCTCACACATTTCGGGCATGTCGGACACAATTTCTAACCACAATACAACATTTTCAGCGTCAGGCTGCAAATGGATGCAAACGTCTAGGTCAAGTCAAATGCGCCCAATGTCTCACAATTACGTAATAGACACAAAAGCAAAAAATGGATCCACAAATGCAGACTCCACATACATATCAACTACATTTGTTTTCAAATCTCGAAAATATTTACAAATCTCGAAAAAATATAAAAAATGCCTGTGTATTTATATACATTCTATCATTTATTTGTATGTCGCGTTTTTGTATTTGTATTTTGTGTTTGAATATTTATAAATGTATTTATATTTATATATATCTTTTTTTATTTATACAAATCTTTATGAGACAAATCTATCTCCATATTAGTTAGCAGATTGATGTAACTCAATGCCACTTCCGTAAACTCGTTGATATCGGCAGAAGTTGTTTGGAACGTCTCCCAGTCAACGTTGCTAAGGGCATCCTGTAGCCTGGCTTCCGATTGGTCGGTCAAGCGCTTGACCTCCTTCGTCACTGAGGTTTCCCCTCTGACTTATCTGTCTGTATTTAGGCAGCAGGAAAATAGCGTCATGGTCTGATTTTCCGAAAGCCGGTAGAGACTTAGCTTTATAACTGTCTCTGAACTGTGTGTAGCAGTGGTCCAATATGTTGTCACCTCGTGTGGGGAAGTTGATGTGTTGAATAAATTCAGGCATGGACCGGTTTAGATGTACCTGATTGAAATCGCAAGCGCAGCCCCCGGGTGCTTATGTTGTTGCCATAGACTGTATGGTTGTTGCCTATTTAACACTTCCTGCAGCTCTGTTATAGCGCTGTCTGTATTTGCTTGTGGGGGGATATAGACAGCAGTGAATATGACTGATGTGAACTCACGAGGTAGAAAGAAAGGACAGCACACGATTGCTAGATGTTCCAGATGAGGCGAGCATGACTTGGAGAAGACGGTGACATTCTTTGAGTTGCACCATCTGGTGTTCGTCATGATGCATACTCCGCCACCTTTAGTCTTTCCAGACTCTTCTGTCCTGTCGGACCGAGTGACAGAGAAAAACTCTGCCGGAGTGATAGCCTACAGTCCGGTACAAGTTCCGTTAGCCATGTCTCTGTAAAGCATAGGATGTTACAGTCCCTGATGTCTCTTTGAAACTGTATCCTCGCTCGAAGCTCATCCAACTTATTTTCAAGAGACTGGACATTGGCTAGGAGAATGCTTGGCAGTGGAGGCCTATGTGCTCTATTCCTCAGTCTGTTTCGAGCCCCGGCACGTTTTCCTCTGTGTTTCTTCCTACAGCGCCTGGGAGGTGCATTTGCGTCTCCATGGTTTCGTGCTGCATTCCGGAGAATCTCAGTTGGCCAGGTAGAATCGGCGATTAAAACATCATGAAATAAATTTCTTTCCAATATTTTGGAGTGAAATGGCATCATATGTTATAAGTGAGTAGGATGAATGGAAAAAATAAGGGGTTAATAAAAGGTGAAAAAGTAAATAAACGCACAGTTTAGACCGAGCAACCAGAAAGGCGTCCGAACGCAGCGGCGCCATGGCAACACATACATGACAATTTGCTAACTGATTACGTCCTGTTAATGCTTTCTTTGAAAACCCAGGAAATGTTCCAGAGAAACAGCTTCTCACTATTCGTTCAGCCCACTGCATGCCAGATTTGATTAAGGCAGGTACAGAGGCTGAGGGTTTAAGGGTGGTGGTGGGGTGTGGGTATAGAGACCAAGTCCAAGTGGGTTAACCATGGGTCTGGAGCTCTGGGGGCACGTGATCCTGTCAGTAGGCCAGGGGAGTGCTTAAGGCGGGTACAGTAGCTGGGTGCTTAAGGGTGGTTGATGGTGGGTTAAGCATGGGCCTGGAGCTCTAGGGGCACAGGCCACAGTCAGTAGCCCCGGGGCAGAGTGCTTAAGGCAGGTACAGTAGTCAGGGGCTTAAGGGTGGTGGTGCAGTGGAGGTAGGCTCAGAGACTAAGTCCCAGTGGGCTAACCATGGGTCTGGAGCTCTAGGGGCACGTGCCCCTGTCAGTAGCCAGGGGAGGTGCGCTTAAGTCGGGAGCAGTAGCTGGGGGCTTAAGGGTGGAGGTTTAACCCCGGCCTGGAGCTCTGGGGGCACAGGCCACAGTCAGTAGCCTGGAGGATGTGTGTTTCAATCGGATACAGTAGCTGAGGGCTTAAGGGTGGTGGGTGGTGGGTTAACCACAGGCCTGGAGGTCAGGTGGCCAAGGCCCCAGTCAGTAGCAGAGCAGAGGAGTGCTTGGGCTGGGCAGAGTAGCTGGGTGCATAGGGGTGGTTTTTCAGTGTGGGTAGGCCCAAAAACAAAGCCCACAGGGGTGAAAAACAGGCCTGGAGGTCAGTAGCCCAGCAGAGGAGTGCAATGATGAGCATAATGACATTTTAGGCATCAGAACACTCTTTGTTTACTGCCGTGCCTTTTCATTTTGTCTCTATCATTTTTTTGTTTGGGTTTTTTAAAATGATTTTCTGACCTCTCCTGTTTTTTTCTTATCTGACAAAGGGCTGTTTTTTTCCGTTGTTTGGGCTCAATGTGCCAACATGGCAGTTCAGTAGAAATCGCTGTGCTCCGTGAATGAAAAACACGTCTGGCCACCATCTTTAAAGGAGAACTTCGGTGTAAAATGAAAATTTGCCTGTTAAAACATCATCCCGAGTTGGTATGTGTACCGAGGAGCAAAAATTATTCAGCCCGCTGCATTCAGAGTTAAACTATTTTTTATCGTTTGCCCCAGAAGGCTAACAATGGAAGTGGTAGGTGCCCTTAGACGAAGCACGACGACAAAGCTATTTTTAAACCATTAAAACAGCTCGAAGAAACTCCACACTCTATCGGTAGTACAACAAAGGCCCTGACATTTAAAACGAGGCACTGGGAACTTTGTAAGTGTACACAACGTCTATTAATAAAACAGGTTTGATAGGCAGTACCTTGCTGTAGTTTCTCGTCGCCGCCATGTTGGACGTCCACACTAGTCGATTGTCGAACACGGACCAGCGGTCAGAATAGGAGGAGAAGTAGTGCAATTTAATTCTGTGAAACTGGAGGGATTTCATCTGTTGGTGACAATATCCAGTCATTGTGCCCATTTAACAGAGCCATGGTCCCAGCAACGGCACCTAATCCACCAAAAAAGGCTACATCTGAAGAGAGGTGCCATTCGGAAACCTGTGCGACTTGGTGGAGATGTATGTCCAACAACAAAGTCAAGAGAGAGCTGCAGCCATGGCAAAAGTCCATTTGCAACGACTTGTTGGTGACAATATCCTGCCATTTTGTACGAGACTGAAGAGGCCCATTCAAGTGTCGTTTCACTTAGGACTGAGTCTCGCGTGCTGTTGTTGACGGAAGTCGTGCTGTGCACGTGAACAGGGATAACACGATTTGGAAGACCAGCTTCTGGCAGTGGCGCAAAAAGTGGGTATGCGCTATATGCGTTGCATAGGGGCGCCGCACCAGGGGGGCGCCAAAACGATGGTTAAAAAATAAATAAATAAATAATTTTTTTTTTTTTAATTGTATTTTTCTATATGTCGCTGCTTTTGTGCCTTTCTAAATCATTTCCACATTTCGTTAGTATTGTAACATTGTAGGACTAACAGGCTAGAGTAGTATCTCATAAGATTCCACCATAGAATGTTGATGTAGAAGAGGGCGGGTACGAGGTTATCTTGTTCTGTCTATGGGTACGAGCATTGAGTTGTCTGTGGAAAAATGGATAAACCAACCAAAAAAGCTGTCAGGGGCTAAAACAGAAAAAGAAAGAGGGAAAAGGAGATGGCATGTCAAGGGATGCGACAGCAGTTGAATAGGTGGATGGTGGAAGGCAGGTAAGTTATAAAGTGTGACGTGAAATAATGTTATAGCGTTTGTTTGCTATCATAGGAATGTAACACATGGGGATTGCCGGTAGCTTTGCAGAATCGGTACTGAAGGACTTAAACGTCATATCTCTGCAGTCCAACCACCAATTTGATATCTAAAAACTTCCTCAGACAGATGAACGGTGTATGTAGCACCCTGTTCAAGGTTGTGTGTTTGGGGGTTGGACGGGGGCACTGGTAGCAAGCACAAGGCAGCATGCACAATAAATTAGCCTACATGCAACACTGGTTACCGTGACATTTTTTTTTTTTTTACTACCATTAGCTGTTTTTTTATTTTTTCAGCAATCATGTTATCTCTGCTGTCAGACGTACGTTTACATATTTAGGTGACATAGATGTTGTTATTACAGGGTCAACCTTACTGCATAACAGTTTTTTAATAGTCTGATACCATTACTAGGCTGCTTTAAGACATGGCTATATTTAACGGTGAGTTCCTTTCATTCAGGTGTGAGGATGGTGGATCAGGAAAGACGGGAAAGCAAAAGGTAGGTCTAACATTAGGTGGAAGTGTGTGTGTGTGTGGGGGGGGGGGGGGGGGGGGCAGTTGATGCCAGCATATTTATTTCTACCAGTATGGAAAAGCTAATATAGAAAGTCTATTGCATAATATTTATTTGACAATGTCTTAGTGGAGAAGAACACAGGCAAGGAGTGAAGGAGACAGAGCCATCTGATTGGCCACCACCACACTAGATTGGAGACTCATTCAGGCAGTGGATAGTTGAGAATGGCCCACCGAAATGTCCTGATGGGCCGTATCCAAGATCAGAGAATAGTACAAGGTGTTTTTCTAAAGCATACTGTTTTCATCTAATGTCAAATGGAGAAAAAGTGCAGCGGGATTGGCTACTGTACTCCAAAAATACAAATAGAGTGTACTGTTTTGCATACAAGCTTTTTGGTGGAGCTAGAGTTGCTGACACGCGCTTAGTGGTGGAGTACAACAACTGGCAGTGTCTTTCAAAGACGCTGCAGCACCATGAGACCAGTAGTTTTCACATAAATGCGTATTTGTTGTGGAAAGAGTTAGCATCACGCTTACGTATTGGCAAAACCATTGACAGTACATTGCAAAGGTCCATTGATGCTGAAAAGGCACACTGGAGAAGTGTGCTAAAACGGGTGATCGACTGCATACTGTTCCTTGCAGAAAGGAACTTGCCACTGAGAGGAAAGAATGCTAAATTAGGAGATCCTAAAAATGGAAATTTCCTGGGTGTCCTTGAGGTCATAGCACGATATGATGTCACACTAGCGGAGCATCTTAGAAGGGCAGCCTCTAAAGAAACAACAGGATATCTTTCCTGGTGCACTCAAAATGAATTTTTAGATTCAATATCAGAATGTATACTTCATCAAATCTGTGCCCAGGTCAAAGCTGCCAAGTACAGTACTTTGCAGTGGAGCTAGATTGCACTCCCGACATTTCCAAGCAGGAGCAGGCCTCTGTAATTATTCGGTATGTCCATACAGATGACAACAAAATAGCAAGAATCAATGAGTCTTTTGTTGGCTTCACAGTTGTGAAGGACACAACTGGGAAAGGCCTAACAGAAACACTCCTTGGGGTGCTATATAATCTGGGGTTGGATTTGGCTAACTGTAGGGGGCAGAGTTATGACAATGGCTCAAATATGAGGGGTGTACACAAAGGTGTACAGACACTGGTGCAGCAGAAGTGTACGGAGGCACTATTTATCCCCTGCTGTAGCCACAGTCTTAACCTCCTTTTATGTCATGCTGCGGCATCAAACAAAGCATGTCTCACCTTTTTTGGTACTCTCCAAAGATTGTACACTATTTTTTCAGTTAAGAGGTGGGATATTCTCAAAGAATTCGTGGACATTTCACTGAAGCCTCTGAGTGACACCAGGTGGGAAGCAAAAATAGACTCAGTCAAAGCTGTGCGTTTCCAGTTAGGAGGGATCCTTGATGCTTTGGAAAAGCTTGAGGAGGTACCAAAATGTTTGCTGCATACCCCCCTGACACTTGCTAGTTGCGCCCCTGATTTAAGGTGTTTATCTGAACAGACTTCCTTTATGATGTGTTTTCTGAGAATACTTGCCAGAGGTATTGTATTTTTACAAAGGTAAATATGAAGTAAACCCTTGTGCTTAAATGCAGTAATTTCAGGTAAGTATAATAGGTAAGTATTCTTATTTATTTGTTATAAGTACCCATGTTACCAAGTTGACCATAGCTGATTCTTTGGGGTCTTGCTTGATGACTCTGAAGACGTGTCATGTAAGGTAGGTATTGAAAGCGTCATATCTCAAAGCTTTATTTTAACAAGCAGTTATGCAAACACCAGATAATAAGCACAGACTCTCAAATCCAATGAAGATTTTTTTTATTAACATCACATTGATCCATCTATTGTATCAAAACATAAATATATAGTGGGTATAAAATGTGAAAAATGCCAATTATGTTTTATAAATATTAATAATATTAACAGCATCACTAAATTGTCTTCATAGTGAGTATGAAATGTGGAAAACAATGTATGGCATAATATTTTAACAAAACATTTTGCCTGGCCAGTCAGAAGTGTCCAGAGTGGAAATAGGCAAGTCAGAATGAGAGGTGTCAATTCTTCTTCGTCTTTTCTAGTTCCTTGTCCACCACACTTTTAAAGTGTTCATAGCTATCATACACTACACCTTTAAAGCCAGATGTAGTGGACCTGTTAGTGGAAGGGCAGAATGTAAACATTTTCCAGCCACTTTGTCTTTTAAAGGTGTGTATCTCTTCTGCTGCCCCCCCACACTGAGGTAGTTGGCAACCCCCGCAGGGCTTATCAGATTTCTTTGGCAGAATTGGTTTCACGGTGGGTGCACTGGGTGGGAGGACAGGGACACAAACCCGACTGGAGGACGGCCCAGAAAATTGAATCGACGGTGCCTGTGGCTGGGCCGGAACCACCAGGAGTACCGGTGCTGCTGAAACTGCAGGTGGCACGTAGGATGCGGCAGCAGCAGGCTTCAGCTGGATGGGGTGCTTCGAAGGCCCTGGCCGTGGCTCTGGCTGTGGCTCTTCAATGTCCAACCTGTAAATGTATTAAACACACAGGAGATTATGAGTATCCAATTTATGTATATTAACCTTTGCTCTATGCACAAAATATAAATGGAAGTGGGTGAACAGCTTACCTCCTCTTTTCACCACGTCTTTTCCCAGCGACATGGTGAGGTGTATTGCATTTGAAGTCTGTCTGGTGGTGGCAGTGACGACAGCAGAGCAGGAGCTATGGGCAGCGGTTGCTCTGACAGCACAGTCTGGTGGGGCTTAGCTTTGGGCCTTACCGTTGCCCTGTAGTTGGCCTTCTCCTCCCTCCTGAAGAAGTTGGTGACAGAATTGTTGTTGATGTTGGGCAGTGGGATGGTGAGGCTGCACAGGACTGGATCGTCCTTTACTCTGTCCGCAATGTATTTACACTGGCTTTTGATCGAAGAGGCCAGTTTGCTGGGAGAGGAGTAGTGACTGCAGGGTGGGTGGTGCTGGAGCATTTTAATGAGGAGGTACAGCAGACGGCTATCCTCGGTGACCTGTGCTGCCTGCAGGTACCTCATCCACCCAAACTTAGTTTTTTGGGCAGCACTGGTCTCAGGTATGTCTGCTTCAAGGCAACGTCTGAGGAGGGTGTAGACCCACCTGGACTCATAGCATAGCAGCAAAGTTTGGCTCCAGGACGTGCTCCTTGCCAAAGAGTAGCTCGGCCTGCTGGTTCATACGTTGGATCTGCCGTGCATCTGTGCAGGTCGTCTGCCGACTCTGACCACCAGTAACACAGAGAGATTCCATCCTGGTGTTCCACTGCACTGCAGTTATACCTGAAACATATTGTATAAAACACATTCCTTGTGTTTTTGTATATGCCTGACAGAGGTGTAAATTAAAAGGAAAGTTTGCTTTATTGAAGTATTTATTTTCATTACTCACTAGGATTGCATGATGCCACATCTCTTGGATGGTATGGCGTTGTACAGGTAGGCGTACAACCCCTCAAACAAATTGCTGCCATGCCAGCATCTGTACTTTTGTAGCCGCACACTGTTCAGCTCAACTGTCTTCACTGCCACATACAGCTGAATACCAGGGGGATCCTGCAAAACACAACACATATTTGAAATATGACACATATTCTTAAGATCTGTCCTGTTGGAAACTTACTTGCTACATTTTGTTCATCTGCTTTAAGAAAATACAGGGTTCAAGGCCCAATTATGGGCGGGGGGGGGGGGGGGGGGGGGGGGTGGGGTCATGAGCCGTTCCCAGAGGCGGTCTACCATCCAAGTACTAACCAGGCCCGACACTGCTTAGTTTTCCAGATCGGATGAGATCGGCCGTGATCAGCATGGTATGGCCATAAGCGAAAGCTTAGCGTGAAAGCAACCCCCTTAAAGGCTTGGATATACTCGGCATGCGCAGTCTTGCGCGTGCAAAAGTGACATCAAATGATGTCGGTGCACATCTGGCGCGCCGTTTTCTAGTGCGCGTTTGCCCCTTGTTTTTTTTAACTTGCACGTGGCAGCCCACTGAAAACAATAGGCAATTGCTAGTTTTCTAGCCAAGTTATAGCCTGGTAACTACTAGCCTAAACATGTATTTTCCATTGCTACAAATCAGCTAATATTACTGGAACCTCACAAGAAATACAAACACTGACTAACTTTTAGTTTTTTTGTTCAGTTTTATCCACAAACCAATACAGGTGCAAACCTGCAGTTTGTTTATTAAGCTAACTTATTTAGCCTTATCCTATCATCACTCATAACGTGATACAGCTGAAAACACTGTAAATACTGTATAGGCTTTAGGAGCTAAATCTGTCTGTGTGTGAGCCTTTTATTGTTGAATATGCTGTAAATTATGAAGTGTTTTTATTGTGCAGAATGTACTTATTTTTAACTAAATAAAGCTACATATTCACGTGGCAGCTGTGGCCTAGTGGTTAGAGATGGTCATGGGATCAGAGGGTTGTAGGTCCGAATCCCTTTCCAGTAGGAAGATTGTGGGTGGGGGAGTAAACAACTAGTGCTCTCCTGCACCCTCATCCATGGCTGAAGTGCCCCTGAGCAAGTGAGCAAGGCATCTAACCGCACATTGCTCCAGGTACGGTAACTGAAAGCCTGTAGCTAAGTAACTGTAAGCCACTCTGTATAAGAGCGCAAAATACGTCATGCATGATCACCAGAAAGACCTCTAACACCACAGTACATGCCATACAATTTGGTCCATAGGGGGCGCTGTAATTGTACAAAATGTCATTTTGACTATTATCTAGAGAATGCTAATGTTTACAACCATTTTGTTTTTTATCGTGAAATCTATTGACCATCACGCATTGAAAACACTGGTCGACGCCCACTTCCAACGAAAACAATTTCCGTGAAATTTTAACAGTGCGAAACCGAATCTGAACGAACTCGTCATAGGCTGTTCATGTCAATCTCACTAAATTTGGTATATACCATCTACAGACAATGCTGACAAAAAGTTATCAAAGGATTTATCTTGAGATAAACCGTTTCGAAGTTACAAGTCAATGAACATTTAACACGTAGCTTAAAATTCTTCAAAAGTCCATATCTTGACTTTTAATTGCTCAAATTTGGTCAAAGTTGACATGCCATCTCTAAACAACTTTCTGTTCATGTGTACTACATTTTGTGACATTTTGTCATAGGGGGCGATGTTTACCGCCGAAGGTAGGTGTCAAAAAACAGTTTTTGTTAAATAACTCATCAACAATTTTACCCAAGACAACGATTTTGTGTTAGTATGTCGGTGTTACAGAGGCGTATCGACCCAGCCCATAAACACTCACTTGAAAAATAGCGCCACCTAGTGATATGGGTAAATGCAAAATTTGGGATTTTGAATTGCCAATATCTTGGACTAAGAAGGTAGGAACTGCATAAAATATGTCATGCATGATCAACACAAAGACCTCTAAAAGCACAGCACATGCCATAAAATTGTAGCCTGGCTATCGCGACTTGTCAATGCTCTGCGAGCATTGGTCTGGCCAAGCTGTGTTGTAAACCCATTTCTCAGAAGGCGGGCTTAACCCGCCTCTTTCAAATGCCTCTGTTTGCTAATGGACGAAGCTTCAATCAATCACACCCCTCTGCCCTCTGACGTATACCCCAGCGGAAGAAACTGCTTGATCCAAACAAAAAGTAGTAGTAGCCTGTAGTCATATAGAAATGGCGTTAAATGATTTTTGTCGGACTTGTGAGGTGAACATGAGAGTGGCTGGTGTTGGCCATTTAATATTGATATTCGAAAAACGAATCAGTGCGATCAAAGGCGACATGACCACAACAACAGCGTCCGCGCAAAGCATGGACTTGGCTACCAGCGGGGCTAACTGATAAATTAAACTTTTACCGAAGCCGGTCGGTAGCATTGCAAAAACGCCCTTTCCCGCAACAAAAGCTTCAAGGGCTGCCCTTTGCTCTATTTTCAGATAGAACTTCCCTTTGAATTCGTCCTAAACAGCAGCTACAGATGCATTGAAATCTTGCTCCACGTTCGCCATGTAGACAGTGACTGAGATAGATTTCCGGTCGCCAAACTACCGCGTCATTGCCTTTTGAAATGCTCGATTTTCATTGGCCCCCTATCTGAGGACTGAGCAGAAATGGTTTAGATAGGCAGCTTGGCCAGACTGACTTGCTCGCGAAATGTAAATGCAGCGTCACAGGCAGTATGGGCACACCCAGGCTAATAAAATTGGGCCCATAGGGACCGCTGTAATTGTACAAAATCTCATTTTGCCTATTCCTTTCACAAATCATTCTACACACTATACAAGCACACACAATGTCATTCATTCAAAACCCACATCCATGCCCACTTCCAGGAAATGATTTCTACACAAATTCTCACCTCACAACACTGCTCTACCACACACTCATCATACCAACAGTTCACATATTTCAATACACTGCGGCGGTCACACCGTACATCTAGTTATTTGTCATGTGCAAGGCCAACTTAACACAAAATCTAATGGGCCTGCTTGGAGAAACTGTTTTGAAGTTTTGCTGTCATCACAGACGTACCTGTTGGCAACAAGGAGAACAACTGAACAGCTTTGATGGTACTAATGTCCCTTCTAACTGTCCTGTTTTGTTGTGTTGTAGGACAGGCTGACCAGTGATTTCCCTCAGCTGTTGTGTCAAGCCCCCACCAACCTCAAGATCAGTCAGTTGGGTTTTGTGGAGACTCCGTCATCAAATAAACTCATGGACATGCTACTTCATCCATTGTTAAATTCTTGTGAATTATGTTGCATGGAAAAATGCAAACCTCACAGCAGTGGGCAAAAACCTTAGCTTGTGCACAGCACATGGACATCAGTGTCACTTTGTGACTCTAATGGAGCGTGTACAATCTGTTCATGTTGTTAAAGGCCTACAATGTGATCATGAGGAATGTGACACAAGGGTGTTTTTACATGCATAACATGCTGCACAGGAGCATACACCTATAATCATTTCAAGCTGTTACACTGATGTGGCAGTGATTGGTGTAAGTCTGCAGACAGACGTACCATGCAGCTTATATTTTTTTCACAGGAACTGGCAACAGGACACATTTCATTAACATTACCAAGGTGGCAAGGGCGAAATAATGTCATTTTCTGCAGCATGTGAGAAAGACAACCTTAAGATTTTAAGACTTTGAGACTTTTAAAAATCTGGTTACTAACTTTAACTTGGACCACCTAACATTTATACTGCTTTGCCAATATATATGCCGCAATATGGGGCTGGCAGGTGCTGAAAATGTAAATGAGGCTAGATATAAGGCTTTGTGTAAACACTGTAAAAGGGAAAACTACCAAGCTGCATGATCATGAGGTCATGTCTTAAACCAAAGATATGTGCTCCTGCTGGATATGGTTGGCACCTAAAGGACATAAACTTATAAATAATAAATAAATAAATAAACTTTACTTGTATAGCACAGTTCATACATGCAAGATGCAGCTCAAAGTGCTTTACAGTTTAGAAGGGTTGTTACAAGACAACATTTCTTGCGGTTCAGTGGTGTCGGAGCAGATAAATACAGTAGCAGACTGACTCTTGCATGAACACAGGTAGGCAGTCCTTGTAGGCCCTAGTCAGCAATCTTTGTAGTCCAGTGGCGCTAGAGCTATGCAACGCCCTGTTAATGTGGGCTCTTATGTGAACATAGGTTGGCAGTCTTTGCAGACCAGTGGCACTAGACGAGGAAAGTTCATTTAGGCGCAGTCGGTTGTTAGTGTCCCCAGGGAGCAACAGGGGTGAGGAAAAACTCCCTGTTTGTTTGATTTGCGTGAATTCAGGAAGAAACCTCAGGAATCAGTGAGAACCACGTCTCCCAGGGAAGCCCATCTGCCGGGGCTGGTAACGGGAAGTCTGTGACTGTAGGGCCTTTGGTCTGGGCGGAGGAGTCTGGCTGAAGGGACTTTGGTCTGAGTAGTTAGGTATAGACTTGGTTGAATAGGTAGGTCTTTAGTTGTCGCTTGAAGATGTCGATGGATTCTGCTTCTCTGATGTGCTGTGGTAGGGCATTCCATCTCTTCGTAGTATGAGAAGGCCGATTCCCCGATCCTTTTGGATGGTGCATCTGGAATCCTCAGGAGACCGGCATCAGCGGATCTAAGGGCTCGTGCAGGGGTATAAGAGGATAATGCGTCAGCAATATAGCATGGGGCAAGGCCATTTACAGCTTTAAATATCAGTAGTAGTACTTTGAAGTCAATTCTATAGGATACAGGTAAACTTACAAGTCACCTGGATGACAAGTTATCCAACCGCTGACAGTTTTTACATGTGATAAACTACAGTTTCAAAGAGAGTGCCTGTAAGACAGGTAGATGCTCCTGTGTCTCTGCAGGACTGTGTTGCACTGACTTCTCTAGGTGTTTCAACTGTGCAAATCCAAAATAAAAGCCCTGGTTATTATTTGCAGCTTTACAGTACATTAAGTCAAATAGCATATTTTATTACATATGCCAGTATAGAGTGCCCTATACAGTGTGAGAGACTATCACTTAACCAAAATGTTTTGTAAATTTCATAAAATGATGGACACAACTTTTGCATTGGGAGGTATTTATTATTTAATTCTAGCGTTACCTGTGGTAAAGTGATCCCTCACTTTAATGTGACGAGTTGGTTGAAAGTCCCACCTGTTACAACAAGCCACAACTCTCACCTGCGCCGGCTTACAGCGGTGATCCACTTGCTCCGTCACGTCCGGCATGTCCTCACGGCTGCTCCCGCAGAGTGCATATTC
This sequence comes from Coilia nasus, assembly GCA_027475355.1. Taxonomy (NCBI): domain Eukaryota; kingdom Metazoa; phylum Chordata; class Actinopteri; order Clupeiformes; family Engraulidae; genus Coilia; species Coilia nasus. The sequence continues at coordinate 31,862,307 of CM050220.1, read as the reverse complement.
ACGAGAACTGATTTCGTCATGACAGTACCTCGCTTGTGATCTACTTTCATTGGATAATGCGGGCGCGTTCACCGGACTCATTTGCATAAAGTTCAGCAGAGCCCAACTTCTTGACGCGCCGCAGCTGTCCCAGCCGCCGCGCCGGAATCCCGATAGGCTTTGGGAGGACGGCCATACCAACTTGACAGACTCCATTGGAAATGAATTGAATTCGTGCAACGCAGCAAATCGGACACGATAGTGATGCGTCACGGTCCACTTGCTCCGTCTGGTCCGTCATGAAAACGTACTGCCTCCCCGCCATGATGAAAGTCCAAACAAGTCAATTGTACCACCTCTCCTCCTATTCTTCCTGCTGGTTCGTGTTCGTCAATCGACTGGTGCGGATGTTCATCATGGCGGCGATGAGAAACTACAGCAAGGTACTGCTTGTCAAAACTGTTTTGTTAATAAATGTTTTGTACACTTTCAAAGTTCTCAGTGCCTCGTTTTTAATGTCAGGGCCTTTGTTGTACTACCGATGGAGTGTGGAGTTTCTTCGAGCTGTTTTAATGGTTTAAAAATAGCGTAGTCGTCATGCTTCGTCTGAGGGCACCTACCACTTCCATTGTTAGCCTTCTGGGACAAACGATAAAAAATAGTTCAACTCTGAATGCAACAGGCTAAATCAATTTTGCTCCTCAATACACATACCAACTCGGTATGATGTTTTAACATGCCAATTTTCATTTTACACCGAAGTTCTCCTTTAACGCGTTAAAAATAGGCGTAAATGTGAACACTTTGGCTTGCCATAGACAGGCACCGTCACTCCTCTCTTTTCCTTCCCGCTTTCTAACAGTAGGTATAGAATGAAAATTAACTTTGTGGTTCTTGTTGCTGCTGTTAGAACAGCCATGAATTACACAACAAACCATCGCTGATAGGAGAAAGGTAGAGAAGTATGCCAGGAGTGTCAGGTGCCATAGCCTATCGATCGCTTATTCCAGGAATGTCAACAACGGCCGCATAGAACATTGATGATGCTGTTTGAATACTATGGATACACATGCACAATGAGACTGAAAGTAACTCACTCTTCAGCGCAGACATGTAGGTTACGTAGGATATTTGTTACATAAAATAAAAAATAAATAGTATTAGTGCAAGACAAGATAAAGAATAGAAAAGGGAGGTGCACAGTTCTGGGGTAATATACAGAAGTTTATCTACAGAGTGATACTGCACATTAATAACAAGTTATTGCACATTGATTAATATTGCACAGTAACGATTGTCTTATGCTATGTGTGGTGGGTAGACCTGATAATACAGTGAAATTGCAAAGAGAAAGAGAGAGCACACAAGGAGAGAGATGTGCCATGTATACTCATTGCCAGTAAGTATGACATTTCATAGTAGTTCTTGAAAAGCCAACAATGCTTTAGTTATAAATGGGAGACATTAAATTTAAAATGTGATGAATAAATAAACTTAAGACAGGACAGTTAAAGACGGGTACAAGTTAGTGTGTGTGTGGATGAGAGGAAGGGAGATGCAAAGACAAAATAGTTGAGGTGTGTATCTAAGCTAGAAAGAGCAAGCGAACAAAAGAGGCATAAGGAGCTAATAAACAGAAGATATAGTCATATACTGAGTGCACGCACACACACATATATGTGCACAACCATCTTACAACTGTTCTTCAAATTACTGTAAAATAGAGAAGCACTGTGTACATATTTTGTGACAGAATAATCTAAACTATGTTGAAAAATATATAATTGACATATTTACATGTTGTAAATTGTGGTGTGTGAAATAAGGTAAATGGGACATCAGCTAAAATGGGACAAATAAGGTTATACATCTGTATCTCTTTAAATATCAGAAGGCAATGAAAGTACATGGTATTATATTGTTAATGTATTTACAATATATATCAATCAATATCAACTAAAGTATCATAGATGGGAGGAGGCAAGGTTTAAAAAAATCAGTGAAGCCAAAACTTTCAAGGTGAGCCCCCTGACATGTCAATTCTACCTTCATGATTATAAAAATATTGGAGCCTCAAGCAAATAGAATATAACTCAAAACATGGTTGAAATGTGTATTATAATATGTTAGATTTGGCTTAACATTAAAATAATTTGGCTTTCTGCTTTACTTTTTTAACGAAAAGAGAGTTTAGTTACTAGGTGGTGCTTCAGCTAAATTGGAACAAAAATCAGCTAAAATGGGACACTTCTGTCTAATATAAATCCTAGGTATTTTTTGGGCATTTGGATCAGAAATCATGTCGAAATCATGTAGAACTGTCACTTGTTGTGGAACACTTCAAGTACATTCGAGCAAAGAATTCAAAAAAAGAAAAGAAAACCATCAAGAAAGGAAAAAGTAAAATCCAACAGGATGCATGCAGATCCTGCAACATGCAGTGTGACCTGGATAACCCTATAGGAGTGGATTTGTTGTGGGCTGAGGGCTGTGGAAACGAAGATGGAATTCTAGACGATGCAGGATTTCTATGTAGTGAGTGTATTTGAGTAACCCCAGATGGGTTAGTAATAATGTTTATAAATGCTGTTGTTGCTGATTGACTCCCTAATAAGAATGTTTTTTTTTTTTTTTTTTTTTTTTTTTAATGAACTTAATGGGCCTACTTGAAGGCTGTACGTATCCCATTTCAAACAACCTGGTTGTGTAAGGGCATTTTAAAAAGTTTGTTTTATTAATGTTGGACATCATTAACTAATAAATCTGATTAGAAAATAAAATTGAAAATATATTAAATTATTATTATTGAGTTTGTTGCAAATTCTTTATACCACCACTGACTGTCCCACTTTACCTGACTAGGCGTCCCATTTTACCTGAACGTTTACCCAGACCAGAACAATGGTGACTTGTGGTCTTTAAAGGTTAAGATCTAAAAAATATTCTTATTGTCAGTGTATTTTCTGCACATAAATGCTTCAGAGACCCATATGAAGCTAAACAGTTTATCACCTTCACTATCTTTGGCATTTTAAATGGTTTTATTTGCGATCAACAAAAAAGTGTCCCAATTTACCTTATTTCACCCTATATATAGTTATACAGTGGATAACAAATAAAAGCACAGAATAAAAATTCAGTTAATCCATTAAAGTAGCCAAGTCTTTTTGTTCTTTCTGCCACATTGTTTGTCTGTGTCCTAGAAAGATGGCTAAACTCCTTCCAGGATGTCCTGCCCATGGTAATGCAGCAAGAGGCCATCAATGGCATCTTCAGTGGTGGCACGACAACAGAGTGAGGCTGAGCCCGAGCCCGGGCCCGGCTACAAACTCCTCGACTGCATCATCCTACATGTCCATGGCAGCATCACACACACAACACACATGCGCGCACACAAACACCACATCAGCATTCTAGTGTTCTTAACTCTGTGTGAATGGGCAAATGTACACAAACAGAACGCAAACCATTCATCACTGAGCATGACCAATTAAAAATTACAAATATGGTTTATCGGCTCCCACTGAAAACGACGCTATCCCGCAATCCATGTTCTCCTACTGTCTATGGTTGAAAAGGGGGCAATTTCAGTGTCGGATATTGACGCTAGGGTCTACATGCGTCGTCGTTCGACGAGTTGGGTGTGAGACCATGCTGGATGTACGGTCTTTTAAAAATAACTTTCTTTGTTGACGAAATGACAAAGGTCTAACTTGTCCACTGATCAAATCTTTATTTTCAACGTGGTAATCTCCCGCGCTTTCGACAGTGGCATTGTGTCATGACATCATCTGCCCTGGCAAACCACACCCCCTTTGAGCTTACCGGCGGTACTACTGTAGCAACTACCAATAGGTGGAGAGATGCTTCTTGCATTTACCAATAGAAACTCCACTTCCCTAAAAAGGTTAACCAATGCGACCACGTTTTCTCGAATGAAAGGTCGGCCATTCATATGGATCCAATGCCATTTTAGAGCCAATCACGAAACGATATTGTTAACATTGGGCGCCAATCGGCAGCGACAGGCCATTGTGTCCGGTGTGAGAGGTCGCTGCGCCTGCCGGCTTACCTTCCCACTGCCACACTCCGTTGGTCTCTTTCTGGATCCTACTGCAATGGCGGAGCAACAGCAGTTCTACCTCTTACTGAGCAACCTGATGAGCCCTGACAACAATGTCAGGAAGCAGTCAGAGGTATGAGAAAGTGTTCAAGAAAGTGTAGCTTATTGCAGATTAGTGTTATGTACCTCTCTTTTTAATCTGCTGCGTCTACTAAGTCAGTGTTTGACCGTGGCCCAGCCCACGTGTGAAGCCCAAGTATACCACAGGATAGTAGCTTGCTAGCAAACAAAACGTTAGCCTGATTTGAGTTAAGAAGTGTTCACGTATTTGCTTTAACTAGTAGTTGAAGGTCAGTGATGTGTGCTTTTGTGCGTTATTTCCTTTCATTTATAGCCTCAATAATGGCAACCACGTTTAGTTATTCATTAGAAAACATCGTTAAAGTTAGCAAACCTAGCCAGCAAAGCCTGGTCAAATCGAGTTTGGAGTACATGGCAATAACACACCACATCTCTGGTGGATTACCGAGGGTCACTTTCTTTTTTTGTCATACTCGCAGATTATAATTGGCAATCCCCTTTCATGTCAGTAACCAGTAAATGAGCCTTACCGACGGTTCATCATAGATGCGTTATGGCCGTCAGATGCTACAATGCTAGTTTAGCTACCGTTAGCTGATGGAAACTTGTGTGTTAGCGCCATAATCAACAGACGTCGGATGCGTAGGTCCTAGCCTTTAAACGATTTCCTACACCTGTGGGAATTATTTTGCTAACGTTACCTATGTATTAAAATAATGCAATTTACGTCTCCTTAGAAGTAATCAGTCGTGATTTTGCAGTCAGCTGTTTGGAAGATTTAGCGCTACGGTTAGCCTGCTTGGCAGGCACTTGCCAACTTAATGCTTGGTAGGGTGCTGGTCCAATAGTCTCAGCCAAATATGATTGTATTTCAGGTCGAATTTTAACCGTGAACTCTACGTTGGTCTGTTGGAGACGAATAGGGGAGCTGTGACGCAATTCGTCAATCTCCATTACCTTGAATTTATCAATCAACTTGAAGCTTATTTAATGTACAGACTGAGAGAACTGGGTCCAATTTCGTCTTTTTTACGTGACTTACACTTTCGCAGTCCATCCCCAACCTGGCTCTCTGGAGATTTGCGGTGCGATTTGTACTTAATTCTTTTGTTCCCACTGTGATTAAACGTATCCATGCCAGCTAAGCTCAGCGTGCATTGATGCGGCCAGTCGCATCATGGGAACCCGTGTCTGGATCTCATCACGCTCATCCCCCTCAGCGGTCAGCACTTTCCTTTATCACACACAATGGCTGGCTGGCGCGTTGCTAATACTCATCGGAATCCTGGGCAGGGGAACGTGGAAACACTTTTTGTGGGCAGGAGCATCACCCTTGGTATTGTGATTCGCGTTCATTGCCAGGTGGTTGTGTAATCGATTGCTGATTCCATAGCAATGCTTTGCACAAAAGCACAACATGGTAGCTAGTTGTAACGAAATGCAATTAGAATCCCCCTCCCATCCAATTTTTTTTTTATGGGGGGTACATTGGGGGAAGTAGTTAAAGTTTAGAATTTGAATTGGACTGGGTGGGGAACAAGGCAAGTTAGGCCAGTTCTTGGTATTCGTAGGGAGCGATGTCATCAGTCAAGCTCGGCCACTCAGTGCTTAAATACCGTCACACTCTGGACTGTGACACATACACACAGTCCCATGCTCATCCTGTGTTTCCCCATTCCAGTAGGAGGATATCTCTCCTGAACATTTCGGGGGCATTCCAGAAGTATTACGCATATGGGACTGTCAGCTTAAACTAATTTTTTTCTATGTGTGAGTCAGTGAAATGTACTAATTTCATTGACTCAGTACTCATGTGTGAGTGAGAAACAGAAAACGTGCTTCCACTTTCTATGTTAAGCCCTTAGCACCCTCTGAAACCAATATTGGGGTTTACCCTGACAGTCTTTGGATGCGTACAGAAAGAAGGGTTGTTACTTATTTCCTCTTCACTGTTTGGAACATGGACTCTTACCATCCCCTTTGTTGCCATTTCTTTTTCTTTCTTCCTGCAGGAAACTTATGACAACATCCCTGGTCCGACGAAGATCACATTTTTGCTGCAGGCGGTCCGCGATGCATCTGCTGCAGAGGAGGTAAGCAGCTGCCCCACATTTGTATCCTCTGTGCTGGTTCACAGAACTCAGACAACCCACCCCCCTATCGCCTCCCAAATCTCCACCTCCCCCACCCAGTTGGTGTTTTTGGAACCACCCCTCAGTTGCCAGCTTGTTTGTGTCAAGGCATTCAAAGCATTGCTGGAGGCCCGGGTGGTTTAACTGTGTAAAATGGGTGTCACCTGAGACTGCAGTATGCTTGCATGGAGTCTTAAGTTGTAATTTCTTCCTTGCAGTTTAGACGTTACTCTCTGAGCTGCAGCTGATTTGATTCTGACTGTTATTCCCAGAGTAGCACTATTGGTAATCCCTGGTCTGTCTGTTGGTTTGTACCACATTACAAAACTGTTTCTACTGCACTGTCTGCAGGAGGGTACAGTTGTGGGTCAAATGCAAAATGGCACTTAGTAATGTACAGTACATTTTCTCTATATGCAAAAGCATCTTAAGCAGTTCAACCTTTCTTGTGAGGATATTTAGATTGCTTGTATTAAAATAATAAAAATTGTATTTTGTTTATAGCTCTTATGTTTGAAACCATCAAATGGCAGATACCAGTGCCAGTGTATGACAACACAGAAAAATAGAATAAATAACATAACACAAATGTACTTCATATTGCATGTATTTGTTGGAGGTTTTGTTTCCCTTCTGTTTTTTCCTGGTGTCCTTACCAAGCTGCGAGTTTAGGGGACAGGTGTTGCTTATAGTTGTTGGTCTTCGGGGCAACTGCTTGTTGTCATTCCACATGAATGTATGACATGCCACAGTGTTGGATAGTTTTGGTGGTAAGGTGGTACCGGTTTTGGGAACCTAAAGCTGCAAGCTCTGTACAGTTAGTCAGTGGAGATTCTGTCTAGTAGATTTACAACATTGGGTTAGTGATATTTTCTGAGTACAGTTGATGCATGTACTTTGAGATTTTTGTTGCAAAAAGTAATGGGGGGAAAACATCTACAATGAGGACAAAAAAACTGTAAATGTATTTGTCATTTTCAGTAAAACAACCTGAAAAAAAAATCTGATTGTACCCACTTTTTAACCTCACAACCTGACAAGTTTTGGGAGGATCCTAGATCTGCAACTGAAGTAGTATAGTGTAGTTTGCCCCCACCCTCAATGTAGTTGTCCTAAAATGCTCCTCTGAGTTCAGTACAGCGTGGGGAAGTCTTTTGTAAGTGTTTGTGGTCACGGTGGGCCTTAATGTTGGTGTGCCACTTGCCTTTGTCTGCTTGCCTGCATCCGTCCTCCTGAGTCAGACTGAGGGGCCTGCTCTTCTCCACAGTTCCCCCCTCCCTTTCTCTCTCCTCTCCCCGAGAGCTAGCACCTCCCATCTCCTCTCCTTCACAGCTAGCACCTCCCTTCTCCTGTCTTCTCCTCTCCTCTCCAGCTTGCAACTCCCTTCTCCTTTCCTTCCCAGCTCGCACCTCCCCTTTCCTCTCCTCCACAGCTGACACCCCTCGTCTCCTCTCTTCCACAGCTTGCACCTCTCCTGTGTCCTCTTCTTGTCTACAGGTCCACCTCTCTTCTTTTTACAACTCCTTCTCTCCTCCTCCACATTTTCTACACCTCTCCACCTCCAGTCTACAGCTTCCACATTTGAAATCCAGATGAATCTATTTTTGGATCATTTTATATGTCACCTGACCAGAACTTGTATAATAAAGTGCACTTTCTTGTGGCTTCTCTCATAAAAGCTAGCATTCGATGATGGTATTATGTATGTGTAAGTTGTGCCATTGCAGTATGCTGTCGTTGGCTCTAAAATGGTTCTTTGTGTTGGTTTAGGAGAGGATGTCCTTCCCCATTTAGTAAAGGGCACCTACTTTTAAGTTTCTCATAAGTGTTTGAAGTTGTACATAGCACAGGGGGCAAGTGGTGATCAACTCAGAGGTCCAAATGAATCTTTAGTATTTCCCTGTTCCCTGTGATTGCAAAGATTGACATGCTTCTCACCTTCAGGTCAAGCAGATGGCTGCCGTGCTGCTGCGACGGCTCTTCTCTTCCTCCTTTGAAGAGACCTACCCTGGCCTGACTGTGGAGATGCAGACGGCCATCAAGACAGAGCTCCTGAATGGCATCCAGGGCGAGGTCTCCTCCAGCATCCGCAGGAAGGTCTGCGACATCGCTGCCGAGCTCGCCCGCAACCTCATCGGTATGGAACACACTTTGTGGGTGTAACAAGAATTGCCTGAAGGGTTTAAGTTGTGCTTTAGGTTGTCCAGAAACACCCTTCTGTTGAGGTGTAATTGTAGAAATTTTCCACTGTTGTGTGATGTTTTGGCTTATGTGGCAATTAAAGTGCATGTAAACACAGAAGGCAGCAAATCTACATGAGCAACACTACTTCCCAACAAGAGCCTTCTGGCAACTGTTGCTGAACATTTGCTGGAACCACATTAATAACATGTGGCTACAAAACAGGAAGCAGCCAGACTTAAGTTGCTACAGTTGCCACGTCCCCTCCATCTTGTGTGCCTATCTTGTACTGACTGCAGTGGCCCCAAGTTAACCCCCTATGTGCTGCTGTCTCTCAAACCAGATGATGGTGGAAACAACCAGTGGCCAGAGATCCTCAGATTCCTCTTTGATTCTGTCAACTCCCAGAACACTGGTCTGAGGGAAGCTGCACTGCACATATTCTGGTATGTTGTGCCCCCGCCCCCCAATCTGAATGGCTTTATCATTTATTGGCAAAGTATACATGCATACACATGGACTTTGCATACACTGCATACACTACTTTGGCAGATGTTGACTAGTATGCATTTAACACATAGACATGTAGTGATCATTGCTGTACAACAAGAACAGAACAATTGCAAGTAAAAAACAGAATATACAAAGACAGTAATATACAAAAAACAAAATACACATGGTGTACTCCATATCAGTTTTAGTCTTAAAATGATCAAGTTCTGCACACCGCATGCAGAAATTGGGCAGTGTCACAGTTGCTAACCCTGATCTTTCATAACAGGAACTTCCCTGGTATCTTTGGCAATCAGCAGCAGCATTACATGGAGGTGATCAAGCGCATGCTGGTGCAGTGTATGCAAGACCAGGAGAACCCACAGGTGGGTGGCCCTAATCCAACACGTACCATTAGCACACTGCAGCTGTCATTGTGCTGTTGGTTGAGCATTTTACCATTTGTGCACACAAAAAAATAAGACAAGCTATTGCAATGTATTGTTTCCTGTTCTACTAAACTATGCTAGTAAACCATCGTGCTCATTCTTAGACATGTATTTTTCTTCTGCACTACACCAAACTTAAAGCACTTTGAGCTGCTAACTCTATGGACCATTGGCTGTGGTCCTCTGTCTATGCACAAGCTGTGCTAAAATAAAACTGTGGCATTAGAGTATTGCAGTATGTAATTGTTTCCTCTTCATGTTAATACTCTTGTGCTCATTATCATATGTGCATTTGTCTTAAGCTATGTGCTAAACTCCCAGAGCACTTTAGGTTGCAATTGGTGTTTGAAACTTTGCGCTGTAACTGTATTTGAAGATCATTAACAATGTCTTAAACGTTCCTCCACAGATCCGCACTCTGGCTGCCCGGGCCACCGCTTCCTTCGTGCTGTCCAATGAGGGTAACACCGCCCTGCTCAAGCACTTCTCTGACCTGCTGCCCGGCATCCTTCAGGTGTGTGCCCCGATCTCAGCCCTTATCCAGTTGCCCGCTTAGTCATGTAAAGACCGCAGGTGAAGGAGGAGAACTGACGATGACTTAAACAAAACAGAATGGCCAATGTTAGTTTTACCTAAAGCATGTTTTACATAAAGTAGACAGGCTGTACAGTGTGCAGCATTTGTTTGTTTCTGAAACTGAGTCATGCACTCATCTTTCTGCAGTGTTTACTGTCTGCTGAGATTGTTTTGGAGGGCTAGTGTTTAGGTTTCGCTTTTCCAATTTCCTCCCAATTTGTGGAATTTAGTCTCGCTGATGTTTCTCTCAGCCCCTTAGGGCTCCATATTTTTATTTAGTTATTCATTTTTAGGATTACATTTTCAACAAGAAGTTCACTGACCTGAGCCCTGGCTGTTAAGTCTGTTCTGTTACTTTTTCATTTGAATTTCTGGCCTAATAGTGCAGGTGCATATCACTGCATCCAGACCCTGTCTTGACCTCTGCCTGAGGTGAGGTAACCATTCACTCATCCTCTGCAGGCTGTCAACGAGTCCTGTTACCAGGGAGATGACTCTGTGCTGAAGTCCCTGGTGGAGATCGCTGACACGGCACCCAAGTACCTGCGCCCACACCTGGAAGCCACCCTGCAGCTCAGCCTCAAGGTGAGGTGGCACATCATCGGGCCATGAATGGCTGATGGACGTAACGGCACCATGACTGTTCAGGGCACATGGCATCAATCCATCAGTCCGGTGATGGGCATCCTGGTTTCAGAACCTACAATCCAGTACCACACATTTGGTCTAGCCATTCACTTAAAGGAGAACTTTGGTGTAAAATGAAAATTGGCATCTTAAAACATCATACCGAGTTGGTATGTGTACTGAGGAGCAAAATTGATTTAGCCTGTTGCATTCAGAGTTTAACTTTTTTTTTTATCGTTTGTCCCAGAAGGCTAACAATGGAAGTGGTAGGTGCCCTTAGACGAAGCATGGCGACTACGCTATTTACATTACATTATTACAGATATTTACAGGGTTTCAGTTACAGTCCCTGGAGCAGTGTGGGGTTAGATGCCTTGCTCAAGGACATCTCAACCATGGGTATGGTGGGATTCGAACCAGCAACCTTCCGATTGCAAGCCTAACTTCCTAACCACTAGGCCACAACTGGCCCACTGCCCCTATTTTTAAACCATTAAAACAGCTCAAAAACAGCTCCACACTCAATCGGTAGTACAACAAAGGCTCTGGCATTCAAAACAAAGCACTGAGAATATTGTAAATGTACACAACGCTTATTTTAAAAACTGTTCTTGCATGCAGTAGTTTGCAGTTGTTTCTCGTCGCCGCCATGATGAAAGTCCAAACAAGTCGATTGTACTACCTCTCCTCCTATTCTTCCTGCTGGTTTGTGTTTGTCAATCGAATTGTGCAGACTTTCATCATGGCGGCGACGAGAAACTACAGCAAGGTACTGCCTGTCAACTGTTTTATTAATAAATGTTGTGTACACTTACAAAGTTCTCAGTGCCTCGTTTTTAATGTCAGGGCCTGTTAATTAGTGGAATCACCTGAATTAACTGAATCACCTGAATTAACTGCAAAAGTAAAAACGGGTAGGTTGGTTCTGTGTGGTGATTTGAACTGTTTGATATTGGATTGTAGCTCCTGAATCCAGGAGCCCATCACTAGTCAATGCACATCACATCTACATGCTGTTAATCTGACTTGACTGTGGCATTCAGCAACATTTCTTGCAGTCATTTTATCGCACGCACTGTTTATACCAGGACTGGTATATGCAGCTCTGCCATGAAGTCATGATGTAAAAGAACAAGACAAACCTCTTTTCTTGGGCAAGACAAGCAGCCTCTGTGCACACAGTGTTCTTGTGATTTCATGCCCTTTGTGAGAAACATTTGTCCTGTGTGACCTCTGTTCTCCGGGCGATGTCCAACTCTCTCTTTGCCTGGTGGTTCCCTGAGACGGCTGGCCAGTGCCGATCTTTGGGGTTGTGATTGACAGGCACAAAACGAACTCTGCGATTTAATGCATGGTGTCTGCTTCTCCGTGCAGCCTCCATAGCCCGGTTTCAGAGACATTTTAAAACACTGCTTCGAGAACATTGTGTTCTTGCTCGGTTATTTTTTTTTTTTTTGACCTGGGATCCACACAGAACCGGTAATTTAAGACCTACTACACATCTGGAGTGTAGCTTGTGAAATCCAGTTCTGTATTCTGTAGCGTAGGCAGTCGACCCTAGGATCTTGTTGTAAGTGCTAAAGTACAGCCAATTATGTTTTGTTTCTACTGTGAAGTGTTGAGACTTGTTGTCTTAAGTAGCACGGTGATCCAGTTTCAGGTTCCCAGGGAAAGCTAAAGCACTCTTGTTTGTTGCCTGATGGTCTCTGGTGTTTGCCAATAAAGGTGTTGGTAGCAGTTTGAAATGGACTCAAGTTGAAATTAAACATTTATTGGGTCCCTTTGACTAATAATCCCAAACCAGGCACCAGGTCTGGGAGAAAATCGTCTGTGTGGGTGTGTGTCACAATATTGGCAGTTCCCTTACTTTCCTGATTGGAAATTATTACTGACTAGCTTGTGATTTTTGCAAGTAGGTTATATTAGGTCTGCAATGACCCTGATACAACTACACTGAGCAGTGTCTGCATGTTCAGTAGTCTGATCACAGGACATGCAATATAAGAGGAGAGGAATTATTTTATTACAATGAGTAAGTTTCTGTTTTATGAAAAAGGAAAACTTGTATGGTTCTTATTTCCTATGACTGTGGAAGATACTGCAGTTTAATAGCACCCATTGACTCTCTAATGCAATTTTCCTCTGCCAAAATCTAGATTTTTCTCCTATTCAGACGTGTAGCCTTACAATCATCAGTCATCAAAGAAATACACATTACCCTGTAATCTGAAAATGTATTTAAAAAGTTTATATTTAAGAAAAAAAAATCATCTTTACCATAAAAATCTGAAGCTTGACTGTATGTAGTCTAGGCGTATAATGTATCAGGATAGGGTGGGCAACCTGGCCGTCCCAGTGTAGTGTCTTCACATCTGTCTTGTTTTAACCCCAGTTGTGCGGTGACACCAACCTGACAAACACGCAGAGGCAGCTGGCTCTGGAGGTCATCGTCACACTGTCTGAAACAGCTGCTGCCATGCTGAGGAAGCACACGGCCATTGTGGCACAGAGTGGTAAGGACGTGACACTGGCATCTGCTCATCACTGGTAATGGCTTTATGCCCTCCCGGGTTGACGCTGTATCATAATGGCCTCTGCTGGATACAGTGCTGTGCTACTGTCCTTTGCTCTTACACGTTTCCAATTCATTAGCTCCAGTATCAGGTTGATTATATGCCCTGTGGGTGCATTGTGCGAGTGGGGTGACTGTCCTGAGATGTTTGTTTGGCTTCACTTGAAAATTGATGTCCCACTGATCAAATGGAAGTTGGTCCTGTGCTGTTTATAGATATTAATCTTCCCACAAAATTGCTGAAACGAGTGTAATGGAAACGTGACCTTTGGGGCCGTATTACAGATAAGACAAATAGACGTGTTACCTGATGAGCATGGGGGGGGGGGCAGTGATGAAACTCTTAGAATCTGCAGGTATGATTTCACTGTTGTAATCAGTGTTATTTCTTTTAATTATTTTGTTCAGCTTTCCCTTCTTTATTTGATTATTCACCAGCTGAAGCTGGCTGAACAAGCCCAAGAGTAATGTAGTTGTATTTGTAGTCCCTCAGATGCTGGCCATGATGGTGGATTTGGAGGAGGATGAGGAGTGGGCCACTGCTGATGAACTGGAGGATGATGACTTTGACAGGTACGGTGGCAGAACACACACAATGCAAAATGGACAATGGCCGTGCTGCATGCCATGCTGACTCATTCCAACCCCGTATTGGCATTTTCGATTGTATTGGTCAGGTTTGTGACTTGTGTTTTTTGCCTATTGAACAATGGTAGCTGAGTGGCAGTAATTGATAATGGCTCTACAGTGCTTCAATGCTTGGCTTCAAACTGCCTCGTTCCCCAGGGTAAATATTTGTCTCCCCCCAGTAACGCGGTGGCTGGAGAGAGTGCGCTGGACAGGATCGCTTGCGGCCTGGGAGGGAAGACTGTGCTGCCCATGATCAAGCAGCATATCATGCAGATGCTTCAGAACCGTAAGTTTATTCACGCAAATGCATGCTTTCATATGTGACCACATGCATTCTCACTCTCTCTCATTTCCACCGACTTGAGCATGTACAGCGCGTATACGTGTACAATAGGTTTGTATAGGGACAGAATACACTCAGATCACGCGTGTGGTCGAAATGGTCTAATCTGTTAACGTGCATTCTAAACGAATATGGACAGAAAACAGGCACGCGTTGTACATGCAGAGTGTTTGGTGGAAATCAGCCCTTACACTCTCACTCTCTTTTCTCACCCTACTTTCTCAGTGGGAGATTGCAATATTTAGTCCAATTAGGTCCCTTTTTTCTCTCAGGGGACACACCCACTTACATTTACGCACACTTACCCTTACCCTCAGAATCTCACGGCCTCTCATACTCTTTCTCACTCTTCTTTCTCACTCTCTCACTTAAGACCTTTTCACACTGTTGAACTGTTGAGAAACCCATGATTTTCACCCCAGATTAGCGGGGCGCATGTACCTTTCACATTGACTGACCCGGCAATCAACCCTTCTCGGACCCCACACTTTTTGCCGGGGCGGGTTTGATGTGAACACATCAACATGTTAACCTGGGTGTGGGTTGTGATATAGTGACACACAAGGTTTAACCAGGGGTGCCCACTACGTTGATCGCGATTCAATAGATCTCTTAGGCAGTGCCGGTAGAGCACGTGTTGTCTAACAAAGTTATAAGCTTTATAACTTTAAGTTTTATTGTTACCATAACAACTCTTCTAAGTTCTCTTGCATTCTATCTAGTCCAACTAGTTCTCTATGCATTAAAACGAAAAATGAAAATTCTGTCCTTAAAGTTGCAGCGTCATGATTTGCGCGCTACACTAAGCAGATACAAAATGTTCTGTCAGACTGACAAATGATTTCAAGACTTTGCTTTACCCGAGCCGATTGCTACATTTATTTGTCATCTGTTTGGGGAAGCTATTGAGATGGTGACGCTACAGTCTGACATTCGACTGAAGTCCAGGGTGCATGGACAGTTTTGGAATTTACTTACAGAGGAAAAGTACCCAAACATGAGGAAATGTGCTACCTCCTTGACTGCATTATTCGGCTCTACTTATTTGGGTGCATTGGCCTTTTCCCACATGAAGATTATTCCAAAAGTCCAAATACCCTTCCACCATGACTGATGATCATTTTGGAGGCCTGCTTGAGTCTCGCTACCAGCAGCTACTGTCCAGACTATGCAACCCTGTCTGACTCCCTCCAGTTCTGATCATCAGGTTAAGATGGTAATAGATAATTACAAATGTATTAGAGTTCTGCTGTAAAGGTCCATTACAAAGTAATACAAATGTGTTAAAGTTGTGCTGTAAAGGTTCATGCATTGATGCATGTATTTTACTATGCTGCATTTGTAATGCAACATTATCAATACACAAACTGCATAATAGGGCTTTGACATTTGCCCAAAAATGATATTCGAAGTTTGTTTGTTTATGAGTTTCGAATATTTGAATACATTCGAGTATGTATTCATTATATTTTGACCATTAAATGGCTTCAGTAAGACCTATATTGGTATCAAACTTACACTGCCCTCTGGTGAACAACTTATCAATGTCAATAGACTACATGCCCATAAGGCTAAGTATTTATGCGTGTGTTGAAACTGTTATTATTGAGCAAACAAGATGTTCACTGTCGGAGTGAAGATGTAATGAGCGGAATATAACAGAAGATGCTGTTATGACACCGTTAACACTTTATTGGAAATACATGAGCTTACAGGAACTTTTCCTTCATCTAGTCTATAGGTAGCCAATTATGTTTTCGGAAGAACAACAGTGTCTCGACTTTTATTTTTTATTTTATTTTTTATTTATTTATTTATTTTTGTTAAGTCAGGCATATCAATTTGTCCTTACTCATGATTTTCCCCTCTTGCTTTGGACACTAAACTAGCGCCACACGATGCTTTTCAAATGGTCAGGAGTGTAGATTTTGAACTCCTCGCCATTACTGCAGACGTGCTTGTGGTATGCAAAGCGAACAGGACGCTACAGGAGCCCAGATGACTAATATTAGCATAATAAGCTCGCGATTCACAACTTCATCAGGAGTGAAAAAACCTCGGACGCACACTCCTTGAACGTTATGGTAGACAGCTTAGCCTTTTCCTGAATTTAACAATGACCGACAGTTGCGTGTGGACATGTCTCGCGACTACTGTGCAAGCATGCACCTGAGGATTTTTGGGGGAGGGTCAGGGAATTCGTCACAGATATCTGTGGTCAGACTGTCCACTGGGGAAGTTCAGTAATCAGCATATGCACTATTAGTAAATGTAGTGTGATTAATGAATTTATAACGTAACGTAACACCCTTCTGTGTATAACACACCTAACGTAAGTTCGCAATCTGTTTTTAATTTAAATGCTGTACATGGGTGGTTGGTTTCATCATGTGAATGTGCAAGGAATGATATCCCATATTTGTTTTTGATTGTTTGGATTGTGTTGTAATGATAAAGGCTGAGCTAAAAGTCCAAATGCACAATTTGAAATTAACACTTCCTGTTACCCCGGTAGCTGTAGTGTCATTTTAAACATTTTTGCGAAACATTTATTTTTATTTTTAGAAACACAAGACAAGACAATGGATGGCTTGGCAAGACGGATGCTATGCTGATTTATACATCAATTTATGTGCAATAAAAATCACATTTTGGGGTTGCTATGTGAAAACGCCTTTACATACACTTTCACGCTCATTTACGTACAAATGGCCTGCTAAATGGGTCCAAAAAATGTGCAGACTACACATTTGGTCTGCGTGACGTCCTCAGTGTATGTTCTGACATTGATTGCTCACATGATGGTAATGATTTACGTTTCTCCCTCAGCTGACTGGAAGTACCGCCACGCTGGGCTTATGGCTCTGTCTGCCATCGGCGAGGGCTGCCACCAGCAGATGGAGGCGATCTTGAATGAGATCGTCAGCTTCGTGTTGCTCTTTTGCCAGGACCCTGTGAGTAGTATCTGCTGTTTGTTATAAATGGATCCCTAAGCACTCTTCTCAGGACATTATAGTGAACTTTCACCTGAAATTAATATCCTACACCCATAATGCATCTGGGATTACCCCATTTTTTTCTGGCACATTTAACTTCCTTTTGTATTGAATGAAGTTATTTGTCTTGGTTATGTTCTTATTTAAGCCATGTTAAAATGAATATCGGTAACCATACTGTCCCTGTTCCATATTGGGGGTTGGAAATGTTGTAACGTTTAAGGCATATAAAGGTGTTTTTGGGGCTTGTTTCAGTCTTGAAATTTCCCCTACTCACAAGTAATTTATCTCCACTAGGTAGTTATTTTTTTATTTGTAACAACATTGCAGTACTCCTTCACAGGTGTGCTACCGAGTGTGTGCAACATGTGACATGTGATATTTAATCTCTGACCTTTTAGCATCCAAGAGTGCGCTATGCTGCCTGCAATGCCATTGGCCAGATGGCCACTGATTTTGCCCCCACCTTCCAGAAGAAGTTCCATGATAAGGTACAGATGCTTCTGCTAGTGATGGTGGTTCAAGGATGTGTAATGTCTCATTTGTCTGCCCCTCAGAATGAAGTGTTGGTGTTAATTAGGAGGTAAAAGCCAATGCCTAGATGCAGAATAGTTCTTAGAATAAAAATCAAGTGTGGTGGACTTGCACAGTAAGCATTTGTATTGACGGATTCTAAGTGTAACAGCTAGGTGTGTGTGTGTTGATACTTTCATCTCGTGCTTTAGTGGACTTGCTGCTTAATTTTGTTTTACAGACAACTATTCAATGACAATAGAAGTCTTGAAGTTTACTGCAGTGTTAATTGCTGTATCACAACTCGATTTGTTCTAACCCTCTTCTTTTATCTGACCTTGTTCTCTTCTGCCACAGGTGATCTCTGCCCTGCTCCAGACAATGGAGGATCAAACCAACCCCAGGGTGCAGGCCCACGCCGCGGCTGCGCTCATCAACTTCACAGAGGACTGCCCCAAATCTCTGCTTATCCCCTACCTGGATAGCCTGGTCCAGCACCTTCATGTCATCATGGTGGCCAAGCTGCAGGAGGTGTGTGGCGTAGGAAGCGGAGAAAGGAGCTCACCCTATTGAAAGCATTTTAAAAGCCATCTCTCAACATTGCTAGATTGCTAGTTAGGGTTTTTTCATCAGTGATGCACGTGGTTTAATAGGTTATTCTGTTTGAAGTTTTTGAGCAGTGTAAGGTTTTTGTGTTGTTGTAGTGTTTTTGTGTGTGAGGTGTATGCTTGTCTCTTTCCAAAGCTCATCCAGAAGGGCACCAAGCTGGTGCTGGAGCAGGTGGTGACCTCCATCGCTTCAGTGGCAGACACAGCGGAGGAAAAGTTCGTGCCCTACTATGACCTCTTCATGCCCTCCCTCAAGCACATTGTGGAGAACGCCGTGCAGAAGGAGCTGCGACTGCTCAGGGGGAAGACCATCGAGTGCATCAGCCTCATCGGATTGGCCGTTGGCAAGGACAAGGTGTGTGAGCAGCTCTTTGGAACTTTAGTGTTTCCAATGGACCTGAAGTTAACTTTTATTTGGTTAAACTCGACTGAAAAAAAGTGTTCTTTGCGCAGTTCATGCCCGATGCCTCAGCAGTCATGCAGTTGCTGTTGAAGACTCAGACCGACTTCAATGACTTGGAAGATGACGATCCACAGGTACGTCTACAGAAGAGTTCTATGTTTAGTTCTCCTCTGTTGTAGTTGCAGACTCTTACTTTTCTACCACGTTCTTGTAAACTGCATGATTCACTTCTGCATGGTTAATGTAATGCCAGCAGCAGTTTCATTCTTTGCGATTTTCTAACTTTAAAAGGAAGTTTAAAGAAGTGTATCTCTAAATGTGACTACTGGTTTAGTAACTGTGTGCGGGCTGTGTCTTATCACCACACTTAAACAGCACTGGTCACCAGTCAGTCTCTGATTAGGCGGACTACAGATTATAGGTCTTTACTTGTGCCATGAGTATACTCGCATGTGACTTTGTGTTAATGCAGAAATGCTGTCACAGATGATGTGCATGTGTAGGTCCTGAAAGTCTCCAAATTTTAACTTTGAAATGTTTCTACCGACAATATTTAATGACCTCTTCATAATTTTTTATTCCGTTTGAAATGTTCTTGGCTGTGTTTTTGTAAAAAAAAAAAAATTAAAATTTCCACGCCCCCTCACTAATCTTTGAGGGATTTATTCATCGCTCACTTGTCAGTGCCTCAGCTCGCTTCCTCCTGCTTGCTCAGTATGCTCTTAATTTTTTCAAACTCTTTATTTTCTTCATTGTCGTATGAGATCATTTTGCATGCTTTTTGGGTGCTCGCGCAGTCCTGTCGGACTTCTGCCAGCGCAATTGTTTTACGGGATCCTGTAGAAGCACTTTTTTCATCTGTCCTGCCAGCGCAGAGTCACTATGATCAAGAGAAGCTCGCTGGAACCTTCTCATTTTATCCACACGTTATTTCCTCAAATTTTGGATCATGAACTAGTGAAAAGGCTTTGAATACTATTAACAGTACTTTAAAGGAGAACTTCGGTGTAAAATGACAATTGGCATGTTCAAACATCATACCAAGTTGGTATGTGTACTGAGGAGCAAAATTGATTTAGCCTGTTGCATTCAGAGTTTAACTATTTTTTTTTTATCATTTGTCCCAGAACGCTAACAGTGGAAGTGGTAGGTGCCCTTAGACGAAGCATGACGACTATATTTTTAAACCTTTAAAACAACTCGAAGAAACTCCACACTCCATCGGTAGTACAACAACGGCCCTGACATTAAAAACGAGGCACTGTGTACTTTGTAAGGAAGTTCTCCTTTAAGGTCAGTTCTGTAGGACATGGGCAGCCAGTGCAGTTCGACTAGTATTGGAGTAATGTGCTCTCTCCTTGTTTTTAACAGTCTGGTGGCTGAGTTTTGAATAAGCTGTAGTTTTTGTTTTTTGTTTTTTGCAAGGGTGGTAAATGGGCCATTACAGTAGTGTAATCTACTTGAGCTAAATGCGTGGACATGTATATGGAACATGTATGTGGTTTAAATGGAGGTCTAAAGCACAAATGAAGGGGGCATGCTCAAGAAGTCTGGATCAAAATACCATCTGTTCATTTTATTATAATTGTAACACACAGCAACATTGTCTACAATAATTGCAATACCAAATCATGCAGCTCTGGAATTATGCAGTGCGAAGTTTTCTACATATCAGTTTTTTTTAGTCTGTAAATCTTGAACCCTCAACACAAAGCTTGTTTTGTGTGTGTGTGTGTGTGCGTGCAGATCTCCTACATGATCTCTGCGTGGGCTCGCATGTGTAAGATTCTGGGAAAAGAATTCCAGCAGTATCTGCCTGTTGTCATGGGACCCCTGATGAAGACTGCCTCAATCAAACCAGAAGTGGCCCTGTTGGACAGTAAGCATCAGTGAAGCTACCATTGATATTGTAGGGTTAAAAGAATTTAGGCATGGTGCCTGAAATCAAATGTAGGACGGCAGGCTATATTTGCTAGTAGTCATAAATACGTTTAATATATGTTTGATAGTTTTAGGCATAGTTATTTCTTGCCTTATGCTGTGATATTGTCTTGATTCCAGCTGAGAGCATATTGTTTGCCTGCAAAAACACATACATGCTCATACAAGTTCATACATGCACGTTAATTTAGCTACATTTTGTGGTGACTAAATTGTCTATTGACATTTTTCTGAGTGCTTTTTAGCTGTGGAGGTAAAAATTCTATTTGAACATGAGCCCTTTGCCTTTTCATCTGTGACCCCTCAGCCCAGGACATGGAGAACATGTCTGAGGATGATGGCTGGGAGTTTGTGAATTTGGGAGATCAGCAGAGCTTTGGAATCAAGACTGCTGGTCTGGAGGAGAAGGCCACTGCATGTCAGATGCTGGTGGGTACATCTGTAACACCTCGATTTTGACGCGACTCTTCACAGGCAGACAGGACGAATGGGTTCACAGCTTCTCGTTTATTAGACTGGCAATCAACAGGATATACAAAACAAGACCAGATGTCAGTGCTCTTAACTTTCTGGTTCCGCAACCATAACCAGCATAACCCAACCTAACCAATACAAATAGTGTATTCAGTATTATTTATTTATCTTTTTTGTGATCGTATAGTTTTAAAAGAGGAGTAAATTCTAACTTAACTTAGTAACTCGCCAACTTAGTTAATGGCATACAGTGAAGATTTACATTTCGCTTGAACAAGTTTCTAACTGATAACATCTCATTCATATTTCAGACACACACATTATTAACATACCTGGCAAGCAACAGGATATACAGAACAAGATGTCAGTGTGGTAGCGCTTAACTTTCTGGCTCGTCTGTGAAAATACAGTACAATCACTAATTGCTATGTATGACAGCTGTTAAACTAATCTCAAAAAGACGTTAACCGGCTAAACCTTTTTGGCTAATTGTCATTTCAAGTACCTAGCATTTGATCGGAACAAATCTGATATACAAGAAGAAACAGCTGTTAAACAGTTTAACATCTTTCTGGTTAATCTCTACTTGTCCATGAACAGATTTAAAGAGATTATTATTACATTACACTTAGCTGACGCTCTTATCCAGAGCGACTTACAGATATTTACAGGGTTTCAGTTACAGTCCCTGGTGCAGGTTGGGGTTAGATGCCTTGCTCAAGGGCATCTCAACCATGGGTAGGATGGGATTCGAACCGACAACCTTCTGATTGCAAGTTCAACTTCCTAACCACTAGGCCACAGCTGCCCAATTGCCCACCGCTGCCCAGATTGGCAGCAATTACAAATTAACAGCGTAGATATATACAGGTAAGTAACAGGAGCTCATATTTCAACCTACCGCAACCATCACCAGAAAAACGCAACCTAAGAGACGTGTTATTGCGCTACCATGACAACCTGTTACTGACAGCTTGAGCCAGGCATTACACATTCTAAAACCTGAATATTATATATTTTGGCGAACTTCATACACATTCAGTACATGTTTAAACTCCTCAGGTTACACATCAACAAAGGCATTTATGTGTATGAAGGATGGCAAGTGAGGAATGTCCAAATCAGACAGGGTGATATTTGTATGTTTGTAATGCTCCCCACAATTATGCTTTGGCCTCTCGCACCACACCAGAAATGTAAAATGTTATGATCACGCAGCAACAGTTGATTAGGCTGCTTGCTCAGAATTTGGGGATGTGTTAATGACTGTTGGCAACAGCACAGAAGTACAAGTGCTTAGGGTTACTTGGGCAAACTGTGCCTTAGGCATTGCATAGATTTTTACACAGAAGTAACATTGTAGTGCAGCATTACTCATTGATGCCTCTGTTCCTCACAGGTGTGCTATGCCAAGGAGCTTAAGGAAGGCTTTGTAGAGTACACTGAGCAGGTGGTGAAGCTGATGGTGCCTCTGTTGAAGTTCTACTTCCATGATGATATCCTTTCTGTACTAACAAAAAGATTCCTTTACATATGGGGCAAAAAACTAGGACTGCCAGCTAGCCTGCACGCATTTCTTAAATTGGCCATGTAATTGCCCATCATTCATAAAAACGATCATAGTGCACCCCTTGCTTGAAATAAAACTGGGGCTTTGTGTTCTAGCTATTTTCTCTTTCAAGATGAGTGTTTTGAGGTCAACAACAGTGTAGGCTAAACTGCATTATTCTAGATGTGCTACCCTTTCAAATAGCTGGCTGCTTGCTTTTTGACTGCAAAAATACTAGAAATCTAGAAGTACCCTTGCAGTGGCAATTGAAAATTCTATCCTGGGTACAGACTAGCCACGACCAATTGAAGCTCATAAGCTTTTCTTCCAAAACTGGACGGAACAATCACATTGGTCGATCTTTGTAGAGTCGCTGGCCAGGCCTAACATGATGACAACACTGCTGCTATGGTGCACTGGTATTAGCCTGGTAAACCATCCCCTTGTACTTCATTTCATTTTGTACAGAAGGTCTGAGCGAAGGCCGTGAGAAACGATGTCTTCCTGCAGGTGTGGACTCTGCTGAAGTTTAAAACAAGGTGCTCTGCCTTTACCCAGTCGCTAACGTCTGGTCGTCACGTATGCAATTAGCCTACCTACGCACTGCAATTCAAATGTAGCACACACAGTCGACGTCATGGCTTACAAACACACCCTCTGTTCACTGATTGGCTAGGAGTTACTCGGTCCTCTTGCATGAATTTTAACTCCAGACCCTCTGTACAAAATAAAATGAGGTACGAGGGGTGGGTTTACCAGGCTACACTGGTATAGTGCTATGGTACACAGGATTGTTGCTCCGACTGGTCGCAGCGCTATTCTGTAGCGTGCAGAGGCAGTTTGAAAAGACAGCCATTAATGCCGCCCTGTGGATTTCGCCTGGCCTGACTATTGTGGCCAAAACACACAATTTGATGTGGGCTGGCTTGTCAGAATGTTTGTTGTCCAATGCAGTACAGTGGGCTGATGTCCTCCTTAACGGCATGTTACGGGTGCGGGTGGCTGCGGCGGAGTCCATGCCCTTGCTGCTGGAGTGTGCGCGGGTGCGGGGCCCAGAGTACCTCACGCAGATGTGGCACTTCATGTGTGACGCCCTCATCAAGGCCATCGGCACTGAGCCAGACTCTGACGTGCTATCAGAGATCATGCACTCCTTCGCCAAGGTACACACAAATACACATGCACACCTACACCTCCCTGACTGTGGCCTAGTTCTAAGATGCTTATGGTGTTTTTTTTTCCCTCCTTGTGATATGTTTGTAGAAAAATGGGTAACAATAAGACTGATGTAATTCCCAACACAGTATATTGTTTTAAATCCCAGGGTTGTATATAGAGATATGTACTGCAGTGCTGTATTGGTAGTAAGGAGTACTGCTTTGCCTTCATAGTAGTTGATGCTAAAAATGCACAAACATTGACTAGCCTCTAGTAGAGCAGTACTGTCAAGCTTGTCCTAAATTTTAATGTCACTACAAAGTTCTACCAACTGTACCAAATGCTTTCTTTTAGTAACTTGCTTTTCTCTGCCTCTAGTGCATTGAGCTCATGGGGGATGGTTGCCTGAACAACGAGCACTTTGAGGAGCTGGGAGGAATTCTAAAGGGAAAACTGGAGGAGCACTTTAAAAACCAAGAACTCAGACAAGGTACCAATATCCTACATACTTTATTGACCTTATTCTGGAACCGACCATGGGCGGCGTGACGCGCTTCCGTATTGTAACGCTATTTCTGGGTACTATGCGCCCTAATGCAACCTTCTACTGTCTATGGATGCAACTCAGCTGATGTTACTTGAAATCTAACGATCTAAAATACCGGTCCATACATCTAGTATCGGAGTAAGCTATGCAATTAGACTACTGCTCCATGCTTCTAAATGTAATATTTCTGAACGTCACCAAACACGATATAAAACATTGTAACATTTTAGTGTGGGAACTTGGCTTAGCCAGAGGATAGGCAAACCGGGACCGAACTAAATATACAACGCCTTAGAGCAAAATAACATCGTATTCCACAGGATCTGCACACAGAACAACTAGATTAACAAATGAGAATGATAGCACAGGAAATTATGATGTTGGGAGAGTGCAGTGCCTTATCTAATGCATTACCTAAAGTGAAATTAATCTATTGGTGGCTTGCAGAAGCTAAACGTGAGATGTTGCTAGGAAAACAGTAGCTTAAGCAACGTGGTCTGCAGTTAGGGAAGTAAAAATTACAATGGACGTTTTATTAATAAAGAAACAACCCATTTCTGTTCGTTCGTTTTTTTTCCCTCAAATCTCCCTACTGCTCCGCGCTTCTACATTTAATGTTTCTGAACATCACCAAACACAACATTAAACATTGTAACATTTTCGTGTAGGAACTTGGCTCACATGAAGTGGAGAGAGCTGCGTCGTCAGTGGCTTGCTGTCAGTGCAGGCGGCTCAGTCAAGTGCAGTTGTATGCGTGTGTGTTGTCTAGCATCTTAATCAGCATTGCCTAAGGTGAAATTATTGTATTGGTGGCTTGCAGAAGCTAAACGTAAGATGCTGCTGGAAAAATAGTATCCTAAGCAATGTCTGCATAGTTAGGGAAGTTAAAAATACAATGGCCATTTATATGAATAAAAAAAATCCCGTTCTGCACACACATGTTTATTTATTTTTTGACAAATTGCCCCTTGCCTCAGCCCACCGCTGCATGCTATCCAGCCACCCAGTGGAGTTCATTAACCTCGAGTGATGAGGCACAATCTCTCCATCCAATCTTTTTAGGTGTCTTTCTGAGTAAGCTATCCATCTTTATTTGCAAGGTTTTCCAACGTAGCTGACTTGCTGTAGCAAACTGGCCGGAAGTAATGTTACAATCGCGGAAGACGAGCAACTTTGAAAATGGGCGTGTCAGAATAAGGTCAATACCTGACGACACAGTTTATTACAACAGCAGTTGCTACTGGAGTTTAAAATACCTGACTTGACTCTCCTGTGACCAAAAGCATCTGTTACAGTAACTTGATGTGCTTTACCAGTTGGTGTCAATTATGTAATTTAAGTGCAGTAATACAGGTTACACTGTGAGTATCTGAATTTTTGCGGTCTGAGCGGTCAATCCATATTTCTCTCCTGTCTATTTCAGCCAAAAGACAGGACGAGGACTATGATGAGCAAGTGGAGGAAACTTTGCAAGATGAGGTCAGTTTGGTACATCACCAACATTGCTGTGGGTTGTGTTTGACAAAATGTGCAGAGAGCTACCTGCCCAAAACATTAAAATGCTCTCTGTTCTCCAAGGATGGTATTATTGGAGTAAGCATCTGGGACTTTGGTGTCCAATGACTGTCCTTCCACTAATTTAGGCTTACTGACTATGATGGCCATTGTATTTCTGTGGAGATGCTAGTTTTTTAGTGAGTACATGAGAACCAGTATGAGGAACCAAAAGCCCTTTACTGTCTGCTGACCTTCTTAAACTGTGAAATGGCAAATCGCGTCCGTCACGCTGTAAACGGGGTTGTTGTTAAAAGGGGCATAAATAAGAACACAGCAATATTGTAAGCCCTTAATAAATACAGTTCCAAGTAGAAATTAAGTAATTATTTGGGGACAGGACTTTTGTTTGCTTCTTTAATTGACTCCTTGTTCTTCTGCCCTCTGACAGGATGAGAATGATGTTTACATACTTACCAAGGTGTCAGACATTTTGCACTCCCTGTTCAGCAGCTACAAGGAGAAAGTGCTCCCATGGTTCGAACAGCTCTTGCAACTCATTGTCAATCTCATAGTAAGTGCAGCCTCTGCTAATGAACTCTGTTATGATCAATTTCACAATAACTACTTTTCATCCACTTCAGTTTGGTAGTTGCGGGTATAGAAAATGCATTAAGAGCTTACCGATCAACACTTATTGCTGTATCCTGTACATTACTGCAGCTTCAGTATTGATACTCATTTGGAAGTAGGGATGGGTATCGTTAAGATTTTACTGGTATTACAGCATAATTAACATTATTTAACTTTATTTAACAGATTGCTTTATAATTCAGAAGCTTTTCTGAAATGTTAAAAAACATGGCAAATTATTTCACTGTAAAGGAATATAAACAGACCAACACAGGCTGGGTGCTCAATGAGGCCTAACAACTGTTCTTTTGAAGAAAACTTTACTTTGGGGAAAAAATGCAAGACTGACTCTCAGTGTATTGTAGTGTGATATCGTATTGTGTACTGGCGTCACTACACTAAACTTTATCAAAATCTGACACTAGTTGCACATGTGGGAGTAAACAGATCAGAACTCTTCACATGTGCACGCAATCAGTTTGTGTGGGTCTGAGGGACAGTGTTTACTCGTGCATGAAAAGAAAACAAAAGACCAGTAAAAGAACTGGTCAGACAACTGGGAAAGATTACTTTTATGTAAAAAGAAAGTCAGGTTAATTTCTCCAGTACCGATAGTGATACTGTTAACGTCAACATATTATGCTCTGGTCTTGAAAATTTTAGCCCCAGGGCTTGGTACTGGGTTTTGGTACCCATCCCTGCTTGGAAGTCACTTTGCATTTAGCCAGTGCTTTTACCCAAAGTAATGCAATGCAGGGGTAATGAAATGGGAGTAATTACAAACAAATGGTCAACCCAGTCTTTACTGCAAGTTCTATACTTATAATTTAATCACAGGCTCTTTTTACATCTGTCATGTTTATTTTTATAACTTATTTTATTAACTGTGTGAGTAGCTCTCCTAGTCTTGCTGTATTGTAAAGTACATTGACAAAGGCATTAAGTTCAGTTCATTACTCTGATGTTGCTGTGTAGTGGCCACTCTTCACAAATAATAACATAAAGCTTACTTTAGATGGAGTTTGTGTGTGTAATAACATATACCCGCTCCCCTACCCTCACTTCCTGCCCGCACACGAACAGGTTAGACTGACTGAATTGGATTTTCACATCAGCGACATTTCAATGACGATAAACCCTCTTAAAATCTTTAAAGTAAATTCTTCTGCTCACCCAGTGCCCTCACAGACCCTGGGCAGACAGGCAGTGGGGCCTTTGCATCTTCGACGACGTGGTGGAACACTGCAGCCCCTCATCTTTTAAGTACGCAGAGTACTTCCTGCGGCCCATGCTCCAGTCACTGTGTGATACCAGCCCGGAGGTGCGGCAGGCAGCCGCCTATGGCGTCGGCGTCATGGCCCAGTTTGGAGGAGAGAACTACAGACCTTTCTGCACAGGTGGGGGATATGACTGCATGATGGCGTTTTCTTCAACCCTAAAAACAAGCCTCATATTCTCTTCCCTCTTGCAAATTGGAGTGTTAAAGTTTTTTTTTTTTTAGATAATTGGGAGCAATATATGAAATAACATATAGTTGGTTCATGTCAAAATGCCTAGCAAGATGGCATACCAAATCCAAAGCTGTCTTGTCCTCATAAGTTCTGTCTTTGGGGTATGCTTTTGTCCTTCAGAGGCAATCCCCCTTCTGGTTGGAGTCATCCAGGCCCCTGATTCCAAAGAAAAGGAAAATGTCAACGCCACAGAGAACTGCATCTCTGCTGTCGGTAAGATCATGAGGTACCGACCAGAATGTGTCAACGTCAACGAGGTCCTTCCCCATTGGCTCTCCTGGCTGCCGCTCAATGAAGACAAAGAGGAGGCGGTCCACACCTTTGACTTCCTGTGTGACCTTATTGAAAGGTGAGCTTTTTGCACTTGCACCTCCAGAGGTGGTTTAGTGTTTTTGCTTATTGGGCTACTGAATAGGAAGTTGTTAATCTTTCTGACTGCTGTTGCATGTCCACAATTACAGTGGTCTAACCCAAAGCCTCATAAGCCACCACTGTCTTTTTTTACAGCAACAATCCCATTGTTCTTGGTCCTGACAATGCCAACCTGCCTAAGATCTTTGTGATTATCGCCATTGGTGTTGTGAATGAATCTGTGAGAGGAGAGGATGGATGCAGCAAAAGACTGGCCAATGTTATTCGCCAAGTGCAGGTTTGTGACCCATTATTTATTCAAAGATTTTTTATTTTTTTTTGCAAAAAAAATCAGGTAATCCAGATCCTTGCATGGCCAAAGCTTAATTAAATGAAATGCTCAGATGCTTGGTCCAGCTCATGGGTGGCTGTTTAATCTGGGTTGCTTAAGTAGCATACATTTCACTTTTTATTTTGGGCGTCCCATTTGTCGAAAAAATAATCAGAGAAATTCTTTTCTAGTCTTTGAATGTAGTTTGAACTTTTTTATACTTACATTTTCCTCAGGTCTCTGGAGGATTATGGACACAGTGTGTCTCTACGCTCAACGAGACACAGCAGAAGGCCATCCAGGACCTGCTCAACACCGCCTGAGCGAACGCTCATCCCTCTGCCAGCCCATATTGATTTAAAACATGATATCTTAGCACTGGGGATAAACATCTTAAAAAGACTGGTCCTTCCCCTCTCAAGCGATGAACTGTAGCGTGCGTGTGTGTATCAGGGCCTCTCCGCTGCTTGGTCCTGTTTAAAAGAAAAAAAAATCACAATCTCACTCGTCTACTCCCAGCTCAAGGACTCCAGGTCCTCTGTATGTATGCGTACGTGTGTCTGTGAGCGAATGACTTGTCCACCCTCTAAAAAGGGTGGGTTTTGGGGGTGGGGGGGTTCAAAGGCCCAGTGTTTGGTCTTTCTCTCCTGGATGAATCACCACAACAAAAGAGAGAGAGGCTGCAATAATAACTAACATGGGTCATCATACATCTTCATCTTAGTTACAAAAAACCTGATGGTAGAAGAAATAAAAACACAATCCTTTTTACTTTCTGCTCACCCTTTCACCAAAATCAGTTACTTATGTAGTTGTGCCCTGTTAATGCCATATGTGTCTCTGGATGTGTAGTAAATGGGAGCTCTCCCCCTACCCCCCTCAGTTGTATGGGCTTTGCACCCCTCATAAAATGCCAGGAAAGGTTGGAAAGAGATTTGATGTGATGAAATTGGACTGTAATGGACTTGTGCATGGTGGTAAATGGGGGTGAGGGGTGGTGGCCTTTAGGAAGCCCAGCATGGCCCCTGTGCTGTCAGATGGTTTTTATTTAGGCTTTTTTGTTCGTTTCCAAGATGGACACAAGACGTCCCTTAGGAAATGGCATCAGTGCTGACTTGTTAGTGAATCTGTGAAAAGCTAACATCTGTCTTCAGCTTGCTCACTCCGTGACCGACATGAGAATTGGGTGGGGGTGGGGTTGCATCATGGAGATCTATATGGGTACAATGCCTATTGTGTAGTTGATTTCAGAATAAACTGGGATGGGCTCTCACTGTAGATTGGTTCAGCCTGTGGAAACTTGGTGTTTGGGTTGGGGACCACCTGCAGTTTTTTTTTTCTTAACCAGCCCGTTGTGTTATTCAAGCCAGTCTCTGAAGCTTGTCTGTACCCTTTATGGAAATCAGAATAGAGATCTTTTGGGGTTATATAAATCTCGACCAATAAAGTTTCTCTTGGGAGTCACATATTCCATTGTCTGTTTTTTGTGAATTAGGTTTATATTAAGTATGAGAGGTATGCTAAAATTACTGAATTCCATACCTATGACTTAAACTGTCGTGACCTGCTCAACACTAAACACAACGTTCATGTCCGCCTTTGCTCTTTGGTGCCATGCCACTAAGTACCGGACATAATCTATGTATTTTAAAGATGTCCCCAGAATGTGTCTAATAGTAATCGTAACATGCAAACTCATGGTACTTTGTAACTTTAACGCCTTAAATGTGTCCTTGGCCATGAGGGTTGCTGAAGGCTATGCACAAGTTAAACCAAGTTCAGTTAAGAAAACCGAAGTCCAAGGGCAACACAAACCGTTGAATCTGAAATAATGGAAAAGTTTATTTTACGACGTGTGCTAGTTTTGTTCAAGAAGCTTCAACTAGGTGGGGCTAGAGCTGCCTAAACACCAAACGCAAAGCGGTGTTTATCAGGTGCAGTGCCAGCTACAAGAGCTGGAGGCAGTATCTCACCCGCATTGTTCGCGCCGGGAACTCAATTGGAATCTGCCCTTGGTTTCAGTAACCCTCCCCACAATAAGTCGGTCCGACATGGCGACCAAAAAGACGCCTCGTCTTGGAGCTCTTACCAACTGAGTACCGACGTTATTCTGAAGTAGTAGGATCGTGCCAAGATAGTTTTACCTAACAGTCCAGCACTCATTTGAAAATTATTCCGTGGAATATAACATTACTGCTGCTTTTTCAAAGAAGGTAAGAAGCCATGCGATCTGTGGTTCACATTAGGGACCGGCCGGCTTCACTTACTTGAGAAGTGGATAGCGATGGTGTTCTCTGGGTTGTTTGGAAATTATTGTAAGGCTGGCAGGCTATCGTTGCCTTGTACTGACGCCCTTTCCAGAATACATGCCACGCGTCGCTATGTCCTACTCTAGTTAAGACAGGGAACGTCATTCAGAAGACTCCCATTTTCAATACTCGCCAAGTTAGGCTACTGTAGCTCACTGGAAGTCAGCGTTGGGTATTTAAGGACAGAAACAGCAAAAGCTACGGCATGTCCTGGTAAATGTTATAGTAGTTTAGTTGGTCACTTTCGTGTGGCACCCATTTAGCATTCCCTCGGAAATTGTATTGCTAGAAGGCTTCGTCCCCTGAAGTGCATTGTCGTTCCTGAGCAGGTAGGTATGAATGCATTCATCAACGTTTTTTTACGTAGGCTTCGCTTCTATTCTTCTACGATGGACAGGGACACTCCACAACGAAAAGCTTTTGCAGATAATATGATTATTCCGTGTCTATCTGGCGGGAGAGTCGTTGCTACTACTGCCTGATTTGGAACTGGGTGTCCTCACCTATGAATTCGTGGCTACTTTTACGTCAAAGCTGTTCGCTGTTACTTGCAACATTACAGCAGACCGCCTGCTTGAAAGGAGATGGTTCTAATTTTGGTCACTTCATCTTGTGCTGCCAGTGTCGCGTCAATACACTTTAGCCTACTAACATCTTAACCTAAAGGATTACTCTGGTAACCTACATTCAGTGTCCTGTCTAAGGCGGAAGCCAGCATTATAGGGTTATCTTTGCTGTTAGACACGAAGCAGCAAGAAGCGTCGTCGTGTGTGATTGATTGTCATTTAGGTTGGCAGATTTTTTCCTACGGACATATTAATCACGACATTGGGGCGACACCCTTTTTGTGTGATATCTGCCCCTTTTTGGCATTAGCCTACAAGATGATGGGAAGCGTGGTAGGCCTATGTAATCTGACATGAGATGAACAGGATGACCTCAAAGCTTGATCACAAAACCCGCTGTGATCTTCTCTTTGGATATTAGCCCTTGTAATTTCACTGGTACATTCTGCAGCTTTCCCCTATTGCACATTTAACCTGCATGCAAAACTATACAAATGCACTAGGATAGATGAAAAGGTGTCTGTTGTGTGCGGGTTGAGGGCATTTAAAACAGTGTCACAGACTGCAAACATTTAGTTTTGATCTTGATCAATGCAGAGTCCCTGGACACTGTTTGTGTGTGTGTGTGTGTCATGTGGGAAGCTGTCCCAACTCCCCCTCCTCATGGCTACTATGTTGGGAAATGACAGGCCTGCTAGTTCAAAGACGGGTTAAATAACCCACAAGACCTGGGAAAGTGTCCCAAACAGTAGCCTTTGTGTGTGCGTCTAACTGCAGTCTGCTTCCCCTTTTTGAAATGTGTGTGACTGTGAGTGATTGCATGCATATTGCTGTCTGTTTGCAAGTAACCGTGTGCACATACATGTGTTTTCTTATTTTCAGTTTTGCATGCATAGACAGCAGTTATATTCTCTTAGGCTTGGGCCGTATTTTGAAAATTCTGTATACCGGGGTATTTTGAAATACCGCAGGTATGATTTTTCATACCGTGGCTTTCTTCAGGTCACAGTTACACATACTGCATTTGTTTGCCAACATCAGAATGACTGATACAAAAGAAGTAGTTTCTTACATTCCATATGAAAAGTTGTAAAAGAAAAGACACTGCGGTATATTAAATCCTTTAATACTGCTAAGCTAGTTGTCTGATTTATGGTGATTAAATCTGACCATACAGACTGACACATGTGACATACTGGCATACCGGGATATGAAACACTGGATACCGCTCAAGCTTAATATACATTTTACTGTGTTGACATGTATTTTGTCAGAGACAACTCTGAACCAGCACAGAGAGTAATTATAGTGTGTGATACACACGTAGGCACACTGTGTCAAACTTTGGTCTGCTGACACTCAAAGCTTATAGGTGACAAATAGTTCAGGACCATTTCCTGTTCCACACACGACCCATAAAAATGATTTATAGCTTTGTCACTCTAGTCAGACTTGCCTACCTTATTTGTTTCTTTTCCTTATAGCTCATGAACTGCACTTTTTTTAATTTTTTTTACACAGAACCATGTATGATGTTTATGCAAACCTTAATTAAATACAGATATCTGAAACTATTTAGCTTCGGTTTGCGATATCTACCTTCCTTGTGCTTGCTGCAAACCTACAAACTTCAAACACAAAAAAACAATATAACGATGGGTGATTAACTCATGCTAAGAGGAAAAAGGGACTAATTAGGCATTGTAAATTGCTGTGCATGTTGTGACCTCTTTTCCCTGGCAGGCTACTCTTGCGGATGGCAAATGTGAAACCTTCAGAGCAGAACAATACACCGAAACAGGATGAGTTTGCACAATGGCTTCCCTTATCAGGTGTCACCTACCTACCTGTTTGCTGTATCTATTCACCACAAAACCCACTTTTTTGCATGTTCCTTATAGGCTGCTGGTCCTTGTTCTGTGTAACACTAGATGTAATCTCTGTTCCACACAACATGTTAATTTAGTTCTCATGAACAAAAACATGAGCAAGGCCAGGGGCCTGGAACCATTTAGTTTTGTGGGCATTAAATTACTCACTTGCTTTAATGTTCAAGGGCAGATTCCTGAAGGAAATAAAGGTGGTGCTATGCGTGGATATCTTTGTGATGACTTGATGTGGTTTTGAAGTTTCAAACCTGTTTGGCTTGTCCCAGTCACTGCATGTCCCCTGCCAGGGGTTTTCTGAGTAACTTGCTGAGAGATGCTGTGAGATTACTCATTTTTCAGCCCTCAGTCTATGAGGAAGTGTCCTTCCCCAGGCCCAGAGTTGTTAAGAGGAAATGGTCGCCACTGGAAATAAGTGACTAATCAGGGAACTTGTGAAAGTACCATTTACACATCAGTTGTCAGGGGAAGTCATTTAAGAGATTAAACAATCTGTCGATTGATTGAGGAGCCATTTCCATGTGTGTTTCACCCTGCATATTACCACCCACCCCTCTTCTTCTTCAAGTCCTCTTATGTCCTTTACAATTAAAACTACATTTGGCAAACATATTGGTTCATTGCTTAGCTGTGCCATATCAAAGAGCTTGTGTCCAAATTTAGCAGTAGGAAGTTATCTTGTCTTGTGCCTAGGTCAAGATTAAGGCTTCAAAGCCTAGTTACCAATCCTGTCCAGTTACAGAACATGTCCCTGTGCTTTGTCCCTGTGCTGCCTCGCTGCACGGAGCACCTAATATGCTGTGGTCTACACTGAAGTGGATCAGTATGAGTGGACAGCAGGGAATTGAATTGCATTGCAGGTTGTAAATAGACCGTCTGTAGCCCTCAATCTGTGGAACTGAAAGTTCTCAGACAGCTGAGTGAAATAGTCTCTAACGTGGCACAATAAAGCAGCTGTATACAGGTGATGAAGTGGTCCCACTGGAGTTTGTTCTCAATTACGCTCTCACAGTTTAAATGTGTAACCAGTAACTTAGGTGCTCTGGGCCCCGAGACAGGAAAGAATGGGCCCCTTTTATTGCTCTGTTTGTGCACGCAGGCTGGCCTCATTGGATCACCAGAGGATTGTATCAACAGTGATTTTGTGTTAGGGTCTGTGTCTGTGGCAAGCTCTCTGCTCTCTCTCTCTCTCTCTCTCTCTCTCGCTCCTCTCCCTTATCCCCATATCTGCCCCATTTCATCCCTCTATCTGTCCTTTCTGGCCTTTGTAAAATCTGTTTTGCAGATTTTCATGCCAGATCGCTGGCCTTGCCACTGAATGACTGTTCTCTCCATTAAACTCATTTGGATGGAAAGATTGTGTGCTACTCATACAGTTAGCATTTGCCATGTTCAAAAAA
Organism: Coilia nasus; assembly: GCA_027475355.1. Taxonomy (NCBI): domain Eukaryota; kingdom Metazoa; phylum Chordata; class Actinopteri; order Clupeiformes; family Engraulidae; genus Coilia; species Coilia nasus. The sequence goes on along the minus strand of CM050220.1, from coordinate 31,827,512 downwards.
CCTCACACATCACATTATTAACCTTCTAAGTCTTCATCCACTCTAGTGGCTGTTTTTTTTTTTTTTTTTTAATCAAGGTAGCAATCTTTTTTTCAGGATTTGCTTGTGCCACAGGTGATTGAGACAGTGTGATAACGTGCAGCAAAATTAAGTGTTTGTGCAGAGTTAGGTAAACTGGTGGTAAGCTCCATTGATTCCCCTAATCTTTCAGTCTGACTGTTTTTGTCTGTTATGTTAAGGTAAAGTCATAGTGCTTATATCTAGCCTAGACATTAGTTTTAGCTGTGGATGCTACTTAACCCTTTCATCTTTTGTCAGTTACAAAGGAGAATAATGATCACACAGTCCATCTGGGTCATTCCGTGTCAAATCGAACAATGGCCGACAGTCACCCTCTCCAAAAAATCTGAAAAAAATCACACCTGTTTGTACATCCAACCTATGTATAAATCTTAAATATTAAGTCTGTATCACTAATAGCTCCAAAACTACAGCCCTTTGAAATTTCAGGTCATTTTGGGAATTCTGGTGAACACGCCTTTTGCTCATGACATTGCTGGCTCTTTTAGTATTCCACACACATTAGTGAAAAATGTTTAAAAAATCCTGTGAACTGTCCACATGGTGAAATGACAAGATGAAAACAGCCTTTTTGAAAATCAAGCCTAACTTCAAGAAAATACACTGACCATATGAAAACAATATCAACAAAGGTTAATGCATAGGCATGACAAATCCGTATATGACTGGGAAAAATAATCTGATAAATTTGTGTGCCATACTTTTAGAACGAGAAGCCCTCAAAAGTGGTGGTGTCATTTCACATATTGAATCTATAGCCATTTTCACAGCTTTGGAGAGGAAGAATTACACAAGGTACATCTGATCTGATTTGATTTTTGAATTCTACAGGAAAATGCATTTCTTTTCACGTAGTTACACTAATGTGTGTGGAATACTAAAAGAGCCAGCAATGTCGGAAGTTGAGCAAAAGGCTTGTTCACCAGAATTCCCAAAATGACCTGAAATTTCAAAGGGCTGTAGTTTTGGAGCTATTAGTGATACAGACTTAATATTTAAGATTTATACATAGGTTGATTGTACAAACAGCTGTGATTTTCTTCAGATTTTTTGGAGAGGGTGACTGTCGGCCGTTGTTCGATTTGACACGGAATGACCCATCTTTGTTTTGTCTTCTGCTCATAGCTTGTCTTGCAAAAAACCTGTGCGTGAGCAGAAGTGAGTGATTCACACAGTGCTTTTGCAAACTATTGCAAGTTTGGAGTCTGACTTAAGCTTGTCATGACATGTCTTGATGCAGGAGCCTCTTTGACAAAGCAACCCACATCTCTCATCCACAACACCAACCCCCCGACCCCCCAGTCACACATTCACTTCACAGCCGTGGTGAAGCCACCCCCACTCACATATTCACTTCACAGCCACTCTACCCCCACCTCCCACCCCATGTCCCATCCCCACACACACATCTGTGCTGTGGTGATGTGATGTATCATCATCAGTCCCCGCAGGCCTCAGCAGCATCATGATCTTTTTTTCCCCGTTGTTTGGTTTGGGTGTACCACTACCAGACCATGCTGTCAGACAGAGTGGAACTGAACCCACCCCATGTCTCTCCACCTTCCTGCCCCCAAGGTGCTCTTTGGTTGGGAGGAATGCTGTGTAATCCCTGTGGTGTTGGTGGTTGGCAGTTTTCTCTCTTTCTCTCTGGTATGTTGCCAGTGTCAGCTGCTCGCTCAGGCTTAAAGGTGTCTGAGGAACTTAGATAAAGTCTGGAGTGATGTGGTTATGGAGGTAGCCTTCTGCGTAGGGGATTTCTTAACCCCTAAGGTAGGACTTTTGTTCCCGCCAGATTGTCAATTTGAAACTGTGGCTTACACTGAAATTCTACAAGAAAGATTTGTACCTTTTCTGTTTCTCTTGTCCTAACCCAAATAATGAATGACCTTTGGGTATGCTTTTGTCTCTGTGTGAGATCTGATATTTGTGTTACATTACTTTTTTAAAGGAAGACAGCATGGGGGAGTGAGGTTTTAATGGCTTTCTGCCGCAGTGATTTCCTCTTGCACAGAGGGTGACCTCTGATGATAAACGTGTCTGTCATCCCTGTGCAGAGCCAGTTCACGTTGTGTGTGGGAGCCTCCCCCAGATCCAAGGCACCATTTGGAGCTCTCGTTCCTCAGTGTGAGGGACAGGTTCCTTGTGTCTTAGGTTGCCTGGAATAATCCAAGACCTTCCCCTTGGCCTTCCCTTTTCAGTGGGCCTCTCTCTGATGGTTAGACTAATGATGCCCTGAGCTTTGAAAGGGAAGGAAGTGCTTTGCCTATCCTCATGTGTAAGCTACTTTGTGATCTTCACTCAAGTGAAGGCCTCTCGTTTTTCTGGACTGCGTTTCAATTTTTCCCACAGCGCCTCTTTCCCTCAGTGCAAGCATGTAGGCCCACGCTGACTGTCTGCCTGACATATTGTTATTTTGGTTTTGGAAAGCTTTAGACTTTATTATAAAAAATTAATCCCTCAAGCAGCTTCCAGAAGAGTGAGCAGCTCTGTATAATTTCACACCGATGACACATGGCGAAAATTCACAGTGCAAGTGAATGAAAACACGGTGTATGTAGTGTCGAAAATTAAGCAAACAAGCTATATGCACAGGCCATTTCCAAATGGCTGCCTGGTGATTCATAAACAGAATGTGGAAGTATACAAAGAGCCATTCAGCTCTTTCTTTTAAAGATCAAACAGTATCACTGGGAAGGGATTCCCACAGTTGCACAAAGCACCACAACAGCTTCACAAATAATTTGTAATGCGTTAGAACACTGGCTATTTGTAACAAACCACAACACTATTCCTGAGGATCAGCCTTAAGATTATGATTACAGTGTTCAAGACCTCTCCCAGGTGAAACAGCTTTGCATGATGTTGTGTTTAGTTACAGTGTTTATTTTATATTCATCATCACCTTGATTTAGACTGTACTTGAATCAAATTTGAAAAATGTTAAGGAAACTTGTCATGTCAGTACTTGTGCTGTGAGGGATTTTGAACGTGTATCAGGGGGTTAAAAAACATGTCTGATCCCTGAACTAAACCTATAACCTGCCCATCACCTCCACTCCCAAAATATGATGCGGGGCTCATCTATTCAGCCTACCGTTTACAGTTACACGTCAGGCTCACCGTTGTAATTGGTGCGCCCTAACTTGATCTCTCTCATCACAGGCACCATGGTGGAGCCAGACGAGAGACCGTCCAACGCAGGCCAGCGGCTGGGAGCCCCAGAGAGCCTGGGCATCAGCACCCTGGAGCCTGGCCAGCGCCCCCCCACCATGCCGCCCGGCCGCCAGGTGTCTGTGCGGGTCCAGATGCTCGATGACACTCAGGAGGTGTTTGAGATCTCTGTGAGTAATTTTCCTGCCTTAATGTTCGCTCTGTTTTGATTTTTTGTATCATATTATGTGTAGTACTGGTAATGTCATTTTAAACCAAAGACTGCTAAATTGTGAATTTTAAACAGTAAGCCACTTTATACTTATGCTTTGGAAAGAAATTCACACTTTGGGAAAATATTGAGTGCAGTAGCCTATTGTATACAGCTATCTTTCCTGACATATTTCTAAGTGCACTACCAACTGTTATGGGTTACCACTTCACCAGTTGGCATGGCAACCAAATTCATCTTGAAGGTGCAGGCTTCATGAACTGCTGTGCCGACAGCTTGGTTCAGCTGGAACGAATCTGGAAGGGGGAAAACTAAATGCTTTCGAAATAGACCGACCTGGGCAAGGAATACAGAACAATCAGTCTGTCAGTGGAAACGTCTGTTGAAAGAAAATATTTTTGCCTATTTGTGTGTTGGGTCAAGTTCGGGCAATTGTTACTGACACCTCAGGGCATTGCATTGATTGCATTAGTGAATGCTAATGTCAGAATGCCAAGAGCCATAGTCGCTTGCTAATGAGAGTTTGGGCTCATTGATTACTGGCCCTCTGGGGCCATAATTCCTTCAGGCATAAAGTAGGCAGCCTTGGAAAGAACCCTTTTGTGTTTGTTTCCTGAAGAGCCAACAGGGGCCACTTTGGGGGTAGGTGGGAGGCTAATACCCTCAAATTTTGAAGCGTGGCTCATAAAATTAGCAGGGACAAGGAAAAGGCAGAGTGATCCCAGACGGTCATATGGCCAACAAGGGTGTTCACGTCAGCTAAATGGGACATCTGAGAGCGGTAGTGCTGTGGGGGTTTAGCTGAAATGTATACAAGTGGCTGTCTGGCCCCAGAGGGCAATGTGTTGACAGTCAAACACTCCCCCACGCAGCTGTGAATGCTGCTAATGGTCCAGTTTGGTGGCTCCACTCTGAGTTATTCATTGTTAGACGCACTGCTTCAGTTACAGGGGCAGATTGAAAGCACTTCGCTTCACAAGGAAAGAAAAATTGGGACACTGTCTTGCTGAAAGAGAGGAACCCATCCAATATTTTAATTATTTTACATAAACTTTGATTGCTGTTTCCATACAAAACAACTATGATGACTTGAATTGAGGAATGGTGACCATTGAGGGTTAATTGAGCGTTAGTCTCTACCTTAGAGTTTTCTTTTGTTCCTTTGAATTTGAGTGAGCTGTGATCCTACTTCCACACAGGTGCTATGCTCAGCTTCTGCAGGTCTTATGAATAATTTGAAGCCTATGTGAGCCCAGAATGCTTTTGAGAATTTCTAATCTGAAATCTATTTATGTCTACCTGACATTTGCATCTGAGGCATGTCAAGATGTTAGCCTCAAGCATAAAATGCTTTCCCTTGCCAAGTACAGCGTAAAGCACGTAATCATTTTGAATATATGCTGTCTCGTTTATTGATTTGCTAATGAATTGGTTAATGGAGTGAATCAATACTCCAATGAACCTCTGATCAGTAGTGTTTCACTGCTGCACATAGACACATGTACTTAACGTTGACTCAACCATTTAAAATGAAGTTACTTGCATAATGGCAAAGATGCCATTCTATATTTTTTGAAATCCCACCAAAGCCCAAAAGAATGCACAAATCCAATATGAAAAGGCCTCAAAAATACTAACTTTAAATCGAAGACAATAGCTTTATTGCAGTAACATTAGACTCCTGCAAGACAGAAATGTCTGACAGTACCCTGGCATATCCGGTCGGATCTTGGTGAATCCATTCTGAGTTGAGTTTCAAGATCAAAGGTTACTTTTACCCAGCTCTTGAGTTCATGATCACATGCACTGCAGAGCCAGAGATGGATTCAGCCCAGCCATTGGGGGAGGTGAAAAATGAATGAATTTAACAGTGGTCGTCTCCCCTCTTCCATGTCCACTCTATGTTGTGTTGCAAAAATGGACAAACCGACCTGGTTTTTGGAGGTTTATTGTTCTTTCCCTGCCTCAGAACAATCGCAAAAGAGACCATATTTTGTGTGTAATTGCATTATAAAAAATACAAACATGTGGCATAACTTATTATAGCCCGCACAGTAATTGAGAAGGCTAGTTAGGTAGCTAGCGTACTCCACCTGCAGCAATGCTAAATGGTTGGATTTTGAGAAATTCCTGCAATATGTACCAGCCAATGCCCAACGAAACTCGTGCATACTGTGCACAATGCACTGATATAATTATTAGATGACAGGTACAGGTATAAATTTCATTGGCAAATAAACAAAACAAGCGCACTGCAGGACAAGATACCACATACCTCTGCCTCAGGACAATCGCAAAAGAGCCAGAGTAAGGGGTAACATGACAGTTAAGGGTACAAGCATGGGAAAACCACGTCCCTGTTTTACTGTACCCCGAAGATGAGGGACAAAAAATACAGTATGCATATCAGGTCTCTAGACTAACGTTTCGCACTGATTGCACTGGTGCTCCTAACTTTTCAATCACATTGCATTTGACATCACAGTTTTACAGGTTCACTTTTTTAATTACAAAATATAGGCAATAGGGGACAACTTCTTCTGTAATTTCTGTTTCAATATGAAAGAACCCACTGTGACCTTGGTCAAAGTGAAGGTCAGGCGAAACCTTTGCCCCGAGCAACATTCCAGCACAGTAACCTTTCCTTTAGTCAATGTATGCTTTCAGCCTCATGTTACATATGGAGGAATTTCACAGTAGTGTCAAATTTTCAAATTCAGGGGTGTTTTCTTTCATTTTGGCAGCTTCAAAAGGGTTAGAAAAGGACCAGGGCAAGAGCTGTGAAGAGGGAAAAGGGCGCTAGGGGCAAGCGGAAGTACATGTCATTTTTGGGTGGTTAAACTTTGGCATCAAGATGATGTTGGCTCAGCTGGTTGTCTCCATGGCTACAGAGAACCCCAAGAGGATTCTAGGAGCAAAGGGCAGTTTCCTGTAGAGTCTCCCAGGGCTAGACCTTTAAGGGAAAAGATCAACAATCATTTTTATGTGAACATTTGGCAGAAAGCGCTTGTTTAAATTTTTGTTCATTTTTCAAATTTACTGCAAATAAATTCTCAGCTTATACAAAAATATCTCAGGTCAGTTTGCAAGTTGTGTTTTACAATTGTAGAACTCATATTCACTGTCAAAAGATTAAACATTGTCTGGGCAAAGTTGTACATGTCAAAATTATCTCTAGTCACTCTTGTATAAAGTATAGATAGTTACAGTCCTTGCCAACAGGTATGACAGTAACAGAAGTTTATAAAAAAATCTTTGTGGCTTGCTTTAGGATAAGCCTATCAGCATGCAACCTAACCGAGGCTGAAGGGATCTCTTAGAGCAAACTGTTTCCTAATTGCGTTGCCCAAAGCATCCGATTAGTGCCAGGAAATTTAGAAGGCTTACAGACTGGAGGCTAGGGTGGGGTGTAGATGACTCCAGTCTAGGATATCTTTGGCCTTTGTGAAGTGCTCTCAGCTAAGCAATTGATGCCTGCATTGACATGTGAAAACCTTATATGAATGTTAATCATTGAAAGGAATGGTTTTAGACACTGCAGAGGAAATGGCTTTGTCTTTGTTTGTGCGAGATACCATAATGTCATTAGGCTGGCTTTTCATTTATGTTGAAGGGCAACAGTGTTTTGACGCTGTTATTTTGCACTCAAGTATCAGTCTTCTACATCACTGGAGTTGCTTGTCAAAGGTGCTTTTTTTCTAAATCACTTAAGAATATTTTGGACCACTTTAGCGTTCATGACCCCTTCTTTTGTCTTGGAAGATCCAATGACAAAGCATTAGGGTTGTATTTCCCAACTTTGCTGACCCAACTTGCTGTACAGGAAGTTCCCATAGATTGCATGACAACAAGGAAATCCCTGTTGGCCCCAAAGAGTCTCTGTTATAGCACTGTCTTCACAGGCAAATAGAGGCAGAAAAGATGGGCCGATATCAGCAGCTCTACCTATAGTTCCACTGTGTAGTCTGTTCAGCACTGTATGCAAATGCTGTAGATTGCATGGGCTCTGACTGCTTCCGTCTCATTCTGGGTTCACGGTCTGTTTAACAACAGCAGGAAATCTGATAGGAGAGGTGGGGCACTGTCATATGGGAGTTGTAGTTTCAGTTAATTTGGGTGAAATCCCAACTTTCTATCCTGCCTTGGGGTGGTAGGGAGGTAGGAGGCTTTCACAGACATACAGTTACTTCAATATGAAAAGTCGCTAAAGGATAGATGCTTTAAAGAATATTCCTTGATTTTGCTTATTACAACTGAATAAAATCTCTCTTTGCATCAAATGTTTCCTCATGTTATCTAACAGGCCCATCTTGGAAAACTGCTGCCATTGTCACCATGATCATCTGCATTCTAGAGCATACTTGTAAGTTGAGTGTAGCATGTACCCATTTTGCATCAAGCTGTTTCAGTAGGCATACAGTAAAAAGACATTTTAGTTCAACAGAAGTGGTTTTACTGTGAAAAGGAGTATAAATTTAGGAAGGATGTCTCCAACTGATGCTTATAATTCTGCAAAACAGACCCATGCATTTTTAAAATACTGGTGTAATTACCCAAATTCTAGCTCCAAGTTTCGTCAGTTGTAATTGTTGCTGAAATTGGCAGTTATGTGTATGATGGGTTTTGTGTCATAGCCTCAAGGGTGTGTCTGCCTGTCTGGGGACATTATTGGTCGCTTGGAATCTGCGGTTGCCGTTCTCTTGGGGAAGGCATTCTTTTGGGAGCATTTTTACAGTCCCTTATTGGCTGTTTCACTTTGCTTGTAGAGATGCAGCATAATAAGCAATATTTTTTGGAATTGTTTGTTTTGCTTGGGGCAGCTGTAGTGCCACTGTTTATGAGAACTTCTCTCATCTGTACTGCTTGTGTATGTATATATTTTTTTGAAGTTGCAGCATCTGTGGCTTGGGTGGCACCGTCAAGATGACTTTTGGTATGATTTCTGGTGTTACCACCAGAGTGATTGGCTGACTGCTTCTGAAAGCTTCTATATGGAAGGAATTTATAGATGCTTGCTTGTGTTCTAGCTGTTTTATGTGTTTTTCACAGTGTACAATAGTGAAACAAATGTGAGTGAAAGAGCATTCGTTTTCTCAGCAACATGGGTATTTCCAGGTGTCTTAACTTTACCCAACTATTTGACTGGTGTTTTATTTAGTAATAATAAGTGCTGGGTGATTCAGCGGTATAGAATTAATCATTTTGACCTGAAGCAGAGGAATGTTGTTCCAATCCAAACATTCTTATGCTCATCGTTAATCATCCTAGTTGTTAAACATCTGAAGCAGCCCCCCACATGTGGACTCTAAATGTGAAGTATAGGTGTGCACACTATGCATTTATTTAAACAAAATTCTTGTCAATGTTGACGCTCAGTACCCAATATTTTCTGTCTTTTCCATACAAAGTAGCTAAACAAATATGAGGAAAGTGTCATTTGAGACTTCTCTGCTTCTTTGTTCTCTTCTCTGTTCTGTGAGCATTCAGGTTATTATTCATGTTCTCTGAATATGTATGTTCACAAGTATCTTCCCTCTTTTGGGGCTTGTTTATAACAACAGTACAATAACATCTTACACCCAGCTTTGTCTATTCAAGGAGTAGTGTAGTCAGTGTTATAGTCTGCTCATAGTCTGCTGTTGTTTCTTCAACCTCCCCCGGCCTAGACTGTTCAGTGTGAAGGCCTCTGGGTCATTCCGTGTCAAATCGAACGATGGTCGACAGTCACCCTCTCCAAAAAATCTGAAAAAAAATCACAGCTGTTTGTACATCCAACCTATGTATAAATCTTAAATATTACGTCTGTATCACTAATAGCTCCAAAACTACAGCCCTTTGAAATTTCAGGTCATTTTGGGAATTCTGGTGAACAAGCCTTTTGCTCAAACATGTGGTGGAAAGAGGTACTGCTGATCAATCCAACTGCATGGAATTACTGACATTGTTTTCTCAAACATCATATCTCAATAAAGAGGGTCAGCAACAAATCCACATTTTGGACAAATGATCATCACCTACAGGATGATTGTGGAAAAATGTTTAAAAAATCCTGTGAACTGTCCACATGGTGAAATGACAAGATGAAAACAGCCTTTTTGAAAATCAAGCCTAACATCAAGAAAATACACTGACCATATGAAAACAATATCAACAAAGGTTAATGCATAGGCATGACATTATAATCCGTATATGACTGGGAAAAATAATCTGAGAAATTTGTGTGCCATACTTTTTGAACGAGAAGCCCTCATAAGTGGTGGTGTCATTTCACATATTGAATCTATAGCCATGTTCACAGCTTTGGAGAGGAAGAATTACACAAGGTACAACTGATCTGATTTGATTTTTGAATTCTACAGGAAAATGCATTTCTTTTCACATAGTTACACTAATGTGTGTGGAATACTAAAAGAGCCAGCAATGTCGGAAGTTGAGCAAAAGGCTTGTTCACCAGAATTCCCAAAATTACATGAAATTTCAAAGGGCTGTAGTTTTGGAGCTATTAGTGATACAGACTTAATATTTAAGATTTATACATAGGTTGGATGTACAAACAGCTGTGATTTTTTTTCAGATTTTTTGGAGAGGGTGACTGTTGGCCATCGTTCGATTTGACACGGAATGACCCCTCTGCACTCTGGCTTTGACATTATTCTGGCTGTTTCAACTTCGACAATTTTGTTTGCACCTAGACAGAGGCAGTACACAGTTTGTATTGAGTATCATAGTAATTTCCAAATACTCAGTCTACAGTCGTTATGATAATTATCTACGTATTGTATGTCTGTTTATTCTTTTTTTACTATGGACCTTTGTTGAGTTCTGAATAAAGCTTAAATGAAACATTGATAATGATGATAAACAATGAATTTTGTTGAGTGGCTCTGACAAAAAAAGACCAGAATCAATTGTAACATGGTGGAAGTAGAGTTTGATGTTGGTGTTTATGGCTGTTAAATACAATGGAATCTGAACTAATAGAATGTAGCAAGCAATGTGTACTGCGCTATGTCAAAGAAGGTATGTAAAGCCCTTTAAGAGTAGAGTGGCATTGGCCTGTGTAAAAAGAGTTCTGTGTGACCATAGGCAGGAGGATCGTAACTTGACGGCAGTGATGGTGGATGGGAGATCAGGCTTCTACTAGCCATGGTGCATATTTCAAAATGTCTCAAGCTGATGGTGTGCAATCTCTTTTGGGACTGTAGTGTTGCACGTGGGTCATTGCTGTGTGATGACTGCTTCCAAACAGATTCCACTGTGATCACAGAGCCTCTTCATTATTTAGTAGAGTTGGGTCTGCTGTGGTTGTCAAATTAGATTGTTTTCATGGTTTGTGATACAAGGGAAGCAAAGCCACCAAATTGTTGACACACTCTTCTCGCCAAGAAGGAAAAAATACTCCTTAGCACGTGGAAACTGTTCCATTTTCCACAGCTTTTGCCAAAGGTTTCATTATTTTCTTTTGTCTTTTATATCCTCCACTAACTCAGCATTCACTCTTCTGAAGGATGATGTAGAAGTGGGCTTATAAATGTGGAGAGCTGGTGCTGTAGATATTTTTGTACTGTGGGAAACCAATGTTTGGTTTGGCTGCTGCTTTGGCTTTTTCAGAAATATATGTGTTTATGTACCTGCACTCCCTACTGGTTCTGGTGTGGGATGTGTCAGTTAAATGGCTACACTTGGTTCGTGTGTGTTTTATTTATTTTTTTGGCATGTCAAGTCATACGGCCTACTAAGAATATCTCCTTGTAAAATTCTGAAAATGCCCTCTAAATGTACTGCAAATTAAAGTTGACTTCCATTGTTTCATCTGTGCATCGACACAGGCAGTATGGGCGGGCCGAGGCTACAGGCTATTAAGCCTCCTTATTTAGCCGATCTAAGCTGGCTTTTTCTTACTTTTTTTAGAATACCTCCCTCTATTACGTGATATCCTGTGCCCTAATTACATTTTGCCATATGCAAGGTCAGATTACTAATTTTGTCAGAAGAGTTATGAGTGGATATATGGGGGAACTGCTAGCCAACGGCCTGGGTAGCTGTGATGGCAGCCCTGCCTCTTGTGTTATGAGTTATTCACCGTCTGGGAGGTAGAGCTGCTGTTATGTGCTCACGCAGAAGACCACTTCCTCTCTGAGGGAAAATAAAGTGAGTTTTAGGTAGTGTTACTTTCTTGCTTCAAGATTTTAGTTCTGTGGTGGTTATCAGTACATTCAGCAAATTTGACTTCACTTGATTTTGCTGCTTTTTTTCATCTTAGGAAGAGCTGTACTGTATTTGTGAAGAGACATTTCCATGCTATGAACCATAGGCTTTGGAGTCTTTCATTTTTAGTGTCTTTAATTCTTTGTACGGATTCCACAGAATTTCTGTAATATATGATATCACATATTACTTTATGGAAAATATGTAGTTTTATTCAGTACTAAATACTGAATAGCCAGATATTATTTTTGACAAAGTGAACTGTGACTGAGTTAATCATTCTATCTACCATAGATGGCACACATGTTATTTTAGAGTTGCTTTCAGTATCCTAGCAACAAAGACCATATAGCCTTCTCATACTCTGTCTCCCTTTGACTCCCCAAAAGACCTTAGATTCCTCCCTCAACACTCCCTGACTCCCCCGATTGTATACAGTCCAAAAAAAAGAAACAGTATTGCCTGTCAGATGTTTTGATGAACAACATGGGAATAAATGTTTATTAATGACCAAGGTGATTTGTTCTTTTTTTGCACAACCCCTGTTGAGCTTGCCATTTCTGGAGTGGGATGGACTGGCCCAGCTTCCTTTTGTCACTACCTCAATATTTAATATGTACACACTGTTAAAAGCTGCCAGTTTAAAACACATAGCTTTTTACCAAGCTAATGCTAAACCAGGAAGATTAATCAGTATGTACAAATATTTTAATAAAATATTTGTATATTTATGTATATTTTGAAAGTTTTTACAGAGAGTTCCATGTGTTTTCTGTTTGGCCTGCAAAGGTTTGAGCATATAGGGAGGGAAAGTAATCTCATCGTCCCCTGCTGGTTGCGTTCCCCACCTCTATATCGAAATGAATGGGATTTTTTCTTCAAAAAATTACATTTCGGCTCCCACTCCAAAGTTAAGATAGTGGCTTTCATATGATATGCATGCTGGGCAGTTCTATCGATTCAGGTGGTCATACTTTCTTTTTTTCACTAATCTGAATTGTTTCACCGCAAAATCTGGCGCCTGCCCAAATCTAACAGTTAGCTGCCAGCGAGAGAAGTAAGTGAAACCCAACGATTGTGTACATGAAACTCATCTGATTATAAGAATCCACAACCGTAGCTTTATGGAATCTTTATGAAATGTGAAAACTGGCATTCATTTCTTTCTCCGTGGTTGCAATCAGTCACGAATTACAGCATGGTGAACTTGTGTTTACTGACGTAACGGGAGCGACTCAAAGTTGTAGTCCGTTTATGACAAGTTAGGCACAATTTAGATTTTTTAAAATAGGACGAAATTTCACACAATACTTTCACAGTTAGTAGATAATCCCCATATATAGCCTGAAAAATATGTCTGGTGCACAAGTTCCGTGTCATACCTTTGTGGGATTTTTTTTTTAATCGGTCTATGGGATTTTTAATAGGATCGCTCTGGGGATAGGAACGCCACCGCTAAGATCGCTGTGTTCCACTTTCCCTCCCTATAAACAAATCAGTAACTCTGAGTGCTGAGCATTGTTGACATTTACATCTATTGACCTCCCTAAATTGCTGGAAATCCACTTTTTCTGTCTTAACTCTGTAATCTAGGTCTAAGTTCTTGGAGTGTCTGTCATGGTTTAGGCTTCTGAAACACTGTGCACCCTCCTACAAGGAAGAATCGACTGAGCTAAAACGAGAAACATCTGATTCCAGGAATGAAAGAAGTTTGGGCACCCTTGACAATATATATCAAATAACTGATGAACACAATCATATTTCAGCAGTGAAATGAGGTTTAATGGGTTAACAGAAAATGTGCAATATGCCCCAAAACAATAAAAAGGCCCGTGCATAAATTTGGGCACCTTCATAGAAAAATCATATTAGTATTTAGCAGAGCCTCCTTTTGCAAAAATAACAGCCTGTAGACGCTTTCTGTAGCCACCAATGAGTGTCTGGAGCCTGGATGATGGTATTTTGGCCCATTCCTCCTGGCAAAACCTCTGCAATTCAGTGATGTTTGAAGGATTCCGAGCATGGACAGCCTGCTTCAAGTCATCCCACAGATTCTCGATGATATTCAAATCTGGGGACTGGGATGGCCATTCCAAAATATTGTACTTGTTCCTCTGCATGAATGCTCGGGTAGATTTTGAGCAATGTTTGGGGTCATTGTCTTGTTGAAACACCCATCCCTGGCGCAACTTCAACTTTGTGACAGACTCTTGAACATTATTCTCAAGAATCTGCTGATACTGAGTAGAATCCATGCAACCCTCAATTTTAACAAGATTCCCAGTACCAGCACTGGCCACACAGCCCCATAGCATGATGGAACCTCCACCAAATGTTACTGTGGGAAGCAGGTGTTTTTCTTAAAATTCTGTGTTCTTTTGCTGCCATGCATATTGCCTCTTGTTGTGACCAAACAATTCAAATTTTGTTTCATCAGTCTAGAGTACCTTATTCCAAAATGATATTGGCTTGTCCAAATGTTCTTTCGCATACCTCAAGCGACTCAGTTTGTGGCGACTGTGAAGAAAAGGCTTCTTCCGCATCACTCTTGCGTACAGCCTTTCCTTGTGCAAATTGCGCTGTATTGTTGACCGATGCACAGCGACACCGTCTGCAGCAAGATATCTTTGCAAGTCTTTGGAGGTGGTCTGTGGGTTGTTTTTAACCATTCTGACCATCCTTCGCCTTTGCCTCTCTGGAATTTTACTTGGCCTACCACTTCTGGGCTTAACAAGAACTGTGCCCGTTGCCTTCCATTTCCTCACAATGTTCCTGACAGTGGAAACTGACAGCTGAAATCTTTTGGACAGCTTTTTGTAACCTTCCCATAAACCATAATGCTGGATAATCTTGGTTTTGAGGTCATCAGAAAATTGTTTTGAGGCTCCCATGTTGCAGCTCTTCAGAGGAGAGTCAAACAGAATGAGAACTGGCATTTGGCCACCTTAAATACCTTTTGTCATTATTGGATGCACCTGTCAATTAAGTTCAAGGCTTAACGAGCTCACCAAACCAATTTTGTATGTCCAATGATCTTGTGGTGATTAGTTACAGGCCATCAAAGCAACAAAATGACAAGGGTTCCCACATTTTTGCACAGCCTATTTTTTACATTTGATTTAATTTAATACAATTGCATACTATGAATACTTAAAATCTGTGTTTGGAAATCAAGCTAACACTTGGCTCTTATGGGTAAATGAAGGACATGCCACCAAGATAATTTTGTGTGAAGTCAGAGTCCATTATTATACAACCTCAGAGGGGGTGCCCAAACTTTCTCATACCACTGTAGGTTTCAGAAGCCATGGAAGAAGGGCTCAAGCATGGGTTGCCAGATCCTTTACTGCAGCCTTTAGGCGCTCTGACCGCATGCTTGTGTCGGTGGTGTTACCCCTCTGGAGAGTGTTTGTGACTAGCATGGCTGTGTGGCTTGGGTGTCGCACATTCATCATTGCCACCATTATCACCACAGCCGGCATCACTACCATCACCACCACTCATACCGCTGCTTCAGCCTCGCTTCATTCCCAGCCCAACCTTCTCCCTGCCACATCAAATCCCTGATTCGTCCCTATCCATCTGGCGATGGATGGATGGATAGATGAATGGGGGTGCTGGATGGGCCTCCCGCTTGTAACTGGGCCAGGGCAGCTGATTTACCACAAAGGATCATGACCAACCAGATGGGTAATCTCTTATCAGCCAGACTCCTCTGAGCCCCTTCTCCTCAGCTCCCCCTCCCTCTCCAGCTGTGACACTTTGAGGGATGCACCTCTGGTGCCTGCACATGACTAATCTGAGCCAGGCCATACTGTGCTCTTCACTGGAAATTGGGCAAGAATGGGCTTTAATAATTCTCCACTGTGGCTTTGCATTGCATCACTCTCTTTGTGTGTGTGTGTGTGTGTGTGTGTGTGTGTGTGTGTGTGTGTGTGTGTGTGTGTGTGTACAGAGATGGAAATGCATGTACATAACAGCAACACTAAGTAGTTTTTTCAGCCTTAAAATGCTTTCAGTTGTTTCAGTGGTTTATCAGCGGTGAAAGGCACTTCTGAATTCACTTTGCTGCCTTTCATGGGTTATAACCGCACTATGCAAGTTTGGAGGAGCAGGCTGTCTCTCTGTACTTCGATTGAGAGACATAAGAAAGTACAATTTGACTTGTTTTACAGGAAGCGTTACAATAGCCGATAGGTGGAGCAAGCCTCGGGGTAGAGCAGACTCAGTACCTACAGACAGCTTTAAAATTGTCATCATGACGGAGCCTGCGAAGAAAAGGAAGGGTATGTCGGAAGAGACGAGGAAAAAAAAACGGGACTGTCAGACAAAAGTCGAACTAGAGTGAACATCGGACCCGCTTGCACTCGTTGGCAAGAGCTGAAGGAGGCTACAAGGTGCAAGAGTGATGGTCACTTGGCTTTGTTGCACCTGGACTTGTCAAACACTTGAAGGCATGAATCATAATTTAGAACTTTAGTTTCTCAAAGAAAGAAGTAGCAACATAGTAGCTAACGGGGCAGTAAGGAGATTTTGCCCATTATTCCAGTAGTAATGTAGCAATGCAGTCACTAAAACGCTGCCACCTTTCTCTGCAACTTTTGTCCAATAAAATGTTCAAGTTTTTATTTTCCATCTTTGTTTAAACCGATCTTGCTAATGCTAGACTGTTTCCAGTTTACCGTTTTATACATTCTAAAAGAAATAATAAGCAGTGTCATATAGGCCTATTTTGTTTTAATTTGTTTCAGCGATGATCCACTTGCTCCGTCACGTTCACCATGCATTCAATTCATTTTCAATTGAGTCCGGCACGTCCTCACAGCTGCTCCCGCAAAGCTTGTCGGGAATGCGACACGGCCGTTTGGATAGCTCCAGCACGTCAAGAAGTTGGGCTTTGCTCAACTTTATGCAAATGTATCCGGTGAACGCGTCTGCGTTATCCAATAAAAGTAGAGCACACGGGGATATCCCATAACACCCGCGGTTCTCGTGAAGGTGTATTTATCTCGTTACAGTTATTGTCTGGTGGGTTTTATGTGTGTGTGCATGTAACAAAACACATGTGCAAAGTTTGGTCAGGGCAGAATCGTCAATTATTATGGTTTGCTAGCTTGCTATATCGATAGATACAGGTAGACAGATAGCCTCGTAGATTCCAAAGACACGCCCATGCCCAAACATTTTGAAAATGTACATGCAGTCCCTATCCGGCAACACAAGGGGAGGCAGTACGTTTTCATGACGGACCAGACGGAGCAAGTGGATTTGTACCGTTTCTCATGTCTCTATACATACAACAGCGGCAATGGGCAATTCCGCTTCCAACCTGTAGGGCGACCACAGAGGAAAAGTGCTTTAATGTTGCTTTAATGCTTATCCACAGTTGTGTTTCAGTTATACCTTTATCTACCTCTTTTGATACTTGAAGCTGTAAGATTCCAACATTAGTTACCATTTAGAAGCACAGCAGTGACTGACCACATGGAGAGATTGCTGTAGATCCTTGATAACCGAAGAGGTGGATAAGATGGTGCCTTTTGGTACATGGGCTGAAAAGTCCTGTTTGTCTGTTCTGTAGCTTATTTCAGCATAGAGACTGCTGTGTGTGCGCATCCCACCTGTTCTTTTCCTAGGTGCCAGACAGAGATGCACGCAAAAGCACTAAGAATAATTGTCCATGCTATACTCTATTTTCTATCTTAGCTTCTGGAGGTCTAATCCAGTGAATACTGGCTTTCCACAGACCCTCTGCACCCCCATGCTGTAAATAAAACAGTGTACTATGTGTAAACCCCTTATGCCCGTTAGTCTGACACCATAGAGCACAGATAATTTGATGCCTAGGATGGTGGTGGGGGTGGGAGGGAGGGGGTAAGTTGGCGAGACCGGGTGAGTTTTGGGGGAATGGGGCGGGGGGGTGCGAAGACAGAGATGGAGAGAAAGAAAAAAGGAAAGAGAGAGATGGAGAAAGAGGGTGAGATGGGGGAGAGGCCTGGTGAGGTCCCTGTCGCCGTGGTAATCCTCTCAGTGGCTTCACAATGCCGTCTGTTGCCAAGCCCCTTACATCTCATTGGGCACGCATGCAGAGGCCTCTTCTGCATGCATGCTCTCATAAATTATGCCTGTGTGTGTTATATAGGCTCCAGTCTACATGTAAAACATATACGCAAAAACAAGTGTTTGACTTGGGGGAGTGCTGGGTTTTATGAGGTCTCTAGGGAGTCAATGATTAAAACTATTCCAGATATTGTTGAGATATGTTGGGTATTGCATGTGTCCATTGATCTTAAATGCACACATCACACAGACTTGTATGAAGACTGACAAAGCAGCAGGGTATTTAGCATCACTACGCCATGAATGATACTAGAAGGAATTACTGACATGGGAATTTTCAAGGTTTTGCTCATATGACAACAAAATGTCAGCATTCGAAAGAGAATAAAAGATGACTTGATGAAGTGTTCTAATTTACAGTGAATGAGGTCATAAATCTAACTACTATGATCCAGCCCCTTACATCATAGTCTAATCAGCTATTTTGTATTGGAGAAAGTATATATGTATGGGCTGCATTTAAAACTCCCTTGTTTAGCATGATGAATAACACTGAGGGAGTGAACTTTTGCATAGCACCTGCTCAAGGGCCTATAAAAACTCCTTGCATTTGTGTGTGTATGAATGTGTGCGTCTGTGTGTAAATGGAAGTAGTTTATTTACCTTGTTCCCCTCCTATATCCTGCTCAGACGATAACGGCCCAGTGCCCGGGAGTCAGTGTGTTTGGAGGACTTATTAACAATTTCCTTCTGTTTACTTTAAGGCTGCTGTCTCCACGTGAGCTTTGGCCTGGCTAATGACCGCTTCACTGAGATCACATAATCATTCCTGTCTATTTCATGGGCGTTTCTTTGGACACTCACTGGGCCCTCTGCATTCCTGTGCACATACATACTGGTTTTCAGTAAAATAGCTTTATCATTTAAAAGCAGTGGTATATTCAAGACAGTTCTTGTAAAGAGAAGATAAGTTTTCTCAACCAAAACTCTAGATATTTCCAGGCCCCCACCCTCTAGGCATTGGCCATGTGTAGTTCTCTTTCAATTTTAGGCTGAAGTCCTGGCACAGAGTACAGTGGTCCCTCGCTATATCGCGGTTTACCTTTCGCGGCCTCGCTGTTTTGCGGATTTTTTTAGTGCATGCAATCTCCTGTACAGTACAGAATGCGCTCAGCTTGTAAAATTTACATAGATTTTCCACTGCTAGCTGTGTGACCCTGAAGTGCTGTATGTTTGCAAGTGTGAACTTTGCCTGTCTGAGAAAAGTGTACAAGTGTAGTGAGCCTTAAAATATCTATAATAATTGTAAAAAATGAAGCTGACTACTTCGCGGATTTTGCCTATTGTGGGTTATTTTTAGAATGTACCACTGTACAGCAATTTTGCAAACACCCTCTGGCATAGTTTAATGTTAGGTCTGACTACCTCACCCTCAGCTGATGTGGAGTGCAGTAATCAACAGGCCGAGCGCTGAGCCGCTGGGGCTTCTACCCTCACCTCTCTCATCCTCAATCAGGCACAGCAGGACCGGCTGCCCACCTCATAAACGTGGCCTATCTCCTGACTTGTAGTAATGTGTAGACACATGCAGACACACTTTTTCTCTCTCACACATACACAGAGCAAGGAAAGTTGAATGTTGAAATGAATGTTAATGTGTGTGTGTGTGTGTGTGTGTGTGTGTTAACAGATGATTTTCATGCTGCTCTACTGTGTGTGTGTGTGTGTGTGCATATGCATGGGTTTGTATGTGTGCGTGTGTATGGGTGTGTGTGTGCAAACACTGAATGAACATAATCCCCACAGAGATCTGGGGAGAACCTTGTGCTTGTACCAAAGTGCACATCTGGGTTGAGATGTGCAGTTGCAGCATGAAATAATTGCCTGCCAGTCCATCCATGAGTTGCCATGGTGATGGAAGGATATGGAGTGTCTGCTGATGCCGTCATAGCATTTATCTCATGGCACTGGTACTCTCTCTCTCTGTCTCTCTCTCTGTCTCTCTCTCTCTCTCTCTCTCTCTCTCTCTCTCTCTCTCTCTCTCTCTCTCTCTCTCTCTCTCTCTCTCTCTCTCTCTCTCTCTCTCTCTCTCTCTCTCTCTCTCTCTCTCTCTCTCTCTCTCTGCAATGGATTGAGACATACCTTTTTCTCCATGAAAGAAAGCCTCAAAAACTGAAGCCAATTATATATCCAACCTGATTTGAATGCAGTAGAGACTTCTGTAGAGGCATTGTATATTTGTTTATTTTATGCATTTGTCTGCATATTTCTGCTATTTGTATTTGCATTCTATGTCCATTTTGGTTTACCTACAATCTAAACAAATTAAACAAAAATCACTACACAACCAGGTTATGCAACCCTAGTGTTTCCTAGGGTTTAGTGCTGTCAACTGAAAAACATTATTAAAGGTCTAATTCCCCAAGAAACCGTTTAGTACCTGCTCTTTTGCAAATATGTTAGGGCACTCAGAGTTGCATATTCATGCTGCAAGTGAAAATGTTCTTCTACCCCGATTGTCTCCATTAGTCAATGAATTAAAATAGATGAGGAAAAATGAGCAAATAAAAAAGTGCAAACCAAGTGACGCGAGTGAATTACAAAAAGCAATGCCATAGGTGTGATTACTGGAGGAGTCCCATTGCAGCACACATTCCCCTACACGACAAAATATAGGTAAGTAGGTGTGTTTGCTTAGAACGTTTAGATCTTGTATTTGCTGTGCTGTGACCAAAAGGGCTTTGAATAGCCGAGAACCTCTCCCCCAAAGTCATTCTCCCCGCTCCATCTCCTCAAACCAAACAGTCTGAAACCAAAACTGGATCATACTAACCCTATCCCTAATCCATTAAGCATTCATTAATACTAGAGACCAAATGAATGAAAAATGAATGAAAAAAAAAAAACTAATATGTGAACAAACTGGCAACTTCTAAGTTAACAAATTGACAGATGTATACTTAAAAATAAGCTGTTTGTGTAGTGCTTACACAGTGTACAAATGAAAGACCTTACTGATCAGCAGTGAAACATTGCAGCCCTTATTCATTCCATCACCATTAAATGCATTTGGTGCTAATGTCACTCAGCCTGGCTGTGTCTAAGGTCCTCCCCTGGCTGTAGCTGCATCCAGCATCTTTATTTAGACAATCTAATGGATGTAGAAATGCTTCCTCGCAGGCATCTAAACAGCTTCTTTCATTGGTATGAAATGACATTTCCACAGTCATTTGGGTATCTGTACTATTAGTATGCACGGAAGCACTGTAGTCACACTGCGGTTTTTGGGGTAAAATGGGTTTGCTTGTAGATCGTGTGTTTAGACATCACTGTACTCCAAAGAGGCTCTGGTGAGGGATTTTGGATCGCTTTAGATGTGAAAGCCGTCTGCTGAAAGGCAAGGCATGTTAACCTGGTCATTAGGAGAGGAGTGCGGTCCACTAAATGTGCATTTACAGCTTTTTTTCCCCAGATCTTAACTCTTCTGAGAATTTTCTCCCATAACTCCCTCTGCACAGTGAGTTGAAATGATTGTATGTTGCTGTCAGTGGCTTATGCTTCCTCCTTCATGGCACGGAAGTCTTTAATGTGGTCGATCAAGTATTTTTCTTATTTTAATATACAAAATACAGATATACAGTATGTAATTCACAGAAACAGTCTGCACCATTAAGTCCTTTACCCATCACCCTACCCGTCCTTTGCTCAACCTTCCAACCACAAACACCCTATACTATCTTCATACAGTGCAGACAGGTTATTTTATTTTAAAAGACACTACTATTGGCTGTCCCCAAAACCTTGTTTAAAGAACAACATGCTTCTGTAACTTTCCTTGGCAGATTCCCTGCATCAAAGGGCAACACAAAAAATTTAATAGCAACACCTTAAATCTTCCTGTCAGGTTTTTGAGAAACTCGTAAAGCAGTTTGTGGTTCTCAAGCCAATAGAAACTATGCTGATAGCTAGCCTCAATGATTGGTTCCTGTGTAACATATTTTGATAACATATTGTTTGTAACCCTGAGCCCAATCCCCCATCCCATCCTCCACCACCCCATAATGTGGGCTAATAAAAGAACAAAAATATTCATCTTCCCTCAGTCATGAGAGAGCCTGTTTGGGGGATTGTAATCTAATTATTATGCTAATTTGCTTAAACCTCCCCACATATTCATACTAGCTGAACAGAATAATAATGCACTGTTCGCTTGTCTCATTAAGTCGTGAAACAAATGTGCCTTTATAACAGCCTCTTACCCAAACTTCTCTCCACAGGGCTGCAGTGGCGTAACACTGCGTAAATTGGCTGTTCCTATGGAAACAGCAGATTTTTCTTCTCCCCACCCCTTCTCTCTCTTTACCCTTTCAGGCCTGGCTGTGGAATCTCTCACCACTTTCAAAAAGGCAGCAAGGTGTGTGAGAGATAGAGAGAGAGACAGTGAGAGTGTGAGTGTATGTGTTTCTGTGTGTGGGTAATGGTGCCACGCATATCTGCAGCTATTCCTCACACGGTCCTGTCTCTGTGTGTTGGTAAATGTGTTCTTTGCTGATGGGTGGTGGTGGGGTGGCATTAACTTCAGAACTTCAGGGTGGGGAAAGGGGGAATCTTCTTTCCTCAGGTGTCCCCTGTCTTACCACAGCGCCTCGGGGCGTAGTGTCACGCTCTGCCTTTGAGCTCAGGTGTGCTAATGAGCCAGCATTGGTTAACCACCGCCACACAGCCCACCGCCATGCTAATAATGCATGAGGTGTGTGTACAAGTAAGATGAAGGCGGAAGAGAGGGAGAGGGAAAATGCCTAGAGAGAGAGTGGAGTAGAAAAACAAAAAAGAAAGAAATGACTTGGTAGAGGAAGTAAGACTTGGACAAGAGGCAAGAGCAAAGTAGAGAGACTCAGAGGAAGAAAAAGTGGATAGGAAATTGACAGAAACAGCAGTGTTTTTTTAGAAATTTAGTTTCATCAGATATGTGGAAAAGAGGGTGGATGACCAATTGCTTGCTGAAATCCCAGAAATGTGCGAGCAAATACCAGACCATTTAAGCACTACCGGTCCGGCTCCCCAGAGTCTTTGATCGGTCTCGCCTCAGTATCAACCCACCCAATGTCAAATCCAACCACTGTTAGAAAAGCAAGCTTGGGACTGTGTGCATTTCTATACGGTTCAGCTGCCCTCCTCTCATACTCATACTCCAGCACAGCCAGGCACAGCAGGTGGTGGTCTGTCCTGACCAGCACCCTTGGATCCCTCTCTGCTCTGTTTGTCTTTTCATCTCCCTTTTATGCCCGCTTCACATCAATTATGCATACCCACTCTGAAGTTATCATGCTAATTCATTTGGAATAGGGACCTCCTGCCTCCTGGCCTCCTGCTTAGGTTGTGGGCTGTGGGCTGTCTGTGTGTTTGGAGGGGCAGAGGGCATGCCATCTCTTTCTCTCTATCCTCTCTGCCATCTCTGTCCTTTGGTTCTTTCCTTCACTTTCTCCCACCCTCCATGTTTGTTTTCGTCTGTGTTTGACATTCTTTTTAAAGCTCTGTATTACTATCTGCCTAATTTAAAGTTTTAGTTATTGCCGTCTCTGTAGTTTAACCTCTGTTTAAAGCATGCACGCACACACACACACACACACACACACACACAAGCACACACACACACACAATGCCAAAGAATAACAACCACTGATATATAACAGGCACTGTAGGTACCAACCAACACATTTCACCCTCACACGCAAAATCCTAGATGTTCGCATTCCCCTTCCTGGGCAATCTCAGCAATAATCCACACGCTGTTTCCGACCTCAGGAATGCAAGGGCTGGAGGTGCCAGCACAGCCATCTGTGAATGCCCCTGTTCAGACCCTGCTGTGCGAAGGTGAGGCTGGATCTAGCTCCCGCTGGCCGGTTCAGCACCTCCCCAGCCAAACATCCTCATCAGCGAGGTGCAAGAGTCAGCCTCGTGAAGGTCCTACAGCACACAAGAGGTTTTGTCCACAGAAACAGTTGACATTTTTGAATCAGCTGTAAGAGAGCCTGGTATTTGTTTAATTTGAATGCACGTCATTGAGCATATACAATGGCGATTGCAATGCCTGTGTGATGTGGGCATATGCCAGTCTTCGAGGGACAGTCATATATTGTTGGATATTGAGTAGGACAGCAGGAAAAAGTGGAGCCTTTTCTAATCTCGAGTTTTTCTCGGTCTGTGCTTTTGCAGTTTGACAGCAGCCTTGAGAGTCAAATCTCCAGAGGAGACTGGCCATTCTGCTTTGCCTTGTTCTGCCATGGAGCGGAACTTCTAATTAAAAAGCAAGAGGACAAAAACAGTGTGAAAAAACAGACTGAGAGAGAGGGAGAAAAAGAGAGTGGGTGTTACATAAGTTGTAATAAAGCACTAATCATGTCATGCTGTGAACTGGGGAGACATCGTTAAAGAGGCAAAGAGATGAGAGAAATCTCAATTTGGGCCATGGATTAGGAGAGCCTGCCAGGTCCTTAGCATTTTCTCAATGAAGCTTTTCTGCGAAGGGTCCCAGCGGATCGCAGGGAGGGAAAAGAGAAGTCCTTCCTGTCCTGCTGTGAGCTCATGCCTCAGCTTCTCTGGGGGTACCCAGCGAAACGGGAGTGAGAACCCCGTCTTTGGAAGAAAGCTTGTGTTATGTAACTCCTTTTCCCTAATGTCCCTGCTATTCATAGAGCAGGTTTGAAATGAGGCAGTTTAACTGTCACCGGAGCAAGCATATATGGTCCCATCCTTTGAATCTCTCTTAAGGCTGAAGCTGCCATTGAAACTTATCCCTTTCCAAGAAAGGTACTAACTCATAGGTCTTTGTATGGAGGGGCAAACAGTGGAAAAGTCAAGGTATAAAAAGCATCCTATAGAGACACCCCAATTCGCCCTCCAGTTTTCTGGCACCAATACAGATTCTCTGTTTCTTCAGAAATATAACCCCCTCTGCTTTCCCACTGAACTCGAGAATTGAACAGCTGCACCCTGTCGAGCTCCTGTCTCCACTCATCACAGTGTTTTAAAGAAGCCAGTTGTGTGTGAACATTCAGAGGAATGTCTCAGAGAAGGGGAAGATGTGTCAAAATCTGCCTGCCTTTAGACACTTTTTGAAGTGTTAGATTATTAGATTAGATTAGATTATTATTATGGTACAACATCGATGTCTAATGTTACTAGCTCTGCCCATTTTGTTTCATCTTAGTCAATATGTATAATCCTGTTGTGTAGTTTCATATTAGTGCAGGCAACAGTCTCTAAAAGCATTTTCAGAGACTCGAAGGTGGTAATACAATCATGATAATCACTTAGCTGCAGTTCTGACCATGCAGTCCTCACTGTCTCAGGTATAGGAACAGGCTTGTAAATCTGCCAACGAAGGTTAATCAGGATGTTCATAGCACTTTACAATTCTTGTGAAGACCATCACACATTTGTATAAGGTTGAAAGGGAACATTTTGGAGTTTCCATGCTGTGTCTGCTTTCTTATTTTTTTGTAATTTTTAAAATGATGCCACCCTTGACAAGAGTATGCGTAGAGTAGAACATGTCAATAAGAGAGCTTGCCATTTCATTCTGTGTGTGGTTACAGGTGCAAAAATGTAATCTCTCTGGAATCTGACTTGATCACCTCATCTTGTACTGAAGGTGGATAATTCAGTGTATTACTACAGATGCAATAAAGTAATACAATTAAAACTGTGTTTAAAATAACCAGCTATATGCTAACACTCCAAACTGATGCTTGATTTGTACCAGCTGACTTTAGTCTGACTGTAGTCTAGCCATTGTGTTTTTCCACTGTCTACATGAAGTCTGTGCTCTAGACAGCTACTTTATGGCATTTCTCCAGCACTGTGGCACCTTGGGCAAGGCTGTCTAATGCAGAACAGCACAATAAATTGCTTTACAATTCCCATGTTAATCTATAAATAGTTTGAAATTACAACACCGTGAAATTGCATTTTTTAACCAATCTTGAAACAGATTTGTCAGTATTACATTTGGTCTAGGAATGCTGCTCTGGTCTCATGCTGAAAGCTAAAGACAAACTTGCTTTGACTGTTAAACCAGGTTAATTTTCCATTTAAAGTATAAAT
Source organism: Coilia nasus (assembly GCA_027475355.1). Taxonomy (NCBI): domain Eukaryota; kingdom Metazoa; phylum Chordata; class Actinopteri; order Clupeiformes; family Engraulidae; genus Coilia; species Coilia nasus. The sequence goes on along the minus strand of CM050220.1, from coordinate 31,801,675 downwards.
GCCAGAAGAAAAATACTAGCCCACTGTGTGATTTTTTTTTTTTTTTTTTTTTTTTTTTTTTTTTTCGTTAACTGGTAATCAGTGCTCAGACATTAACACATGACCTTAGTTAGTTTACAAGTTGCAAGATCTCTAGATGACCTATGTTCACTTTTAGGACTCACCAGTTACAGCGCTGATTCTGGGTCTTGTGAAACTGCACTCTACATCTGTAGGCCATTTAAGTTTCAAACTGTGAGATCATGTTCGCATCATGGTCTTTTTTTGTCTTTGACAACAGACCCCAGGTCATTCGTTTTGGTCTCTGATGTACAAAGCAAAAGGCTTTCTTTGTTCATTCAACTGGTTAGATTGCGACGGCACTAAATGTGGTTGTGGTAAATGAAGATCCTTCTTGTCATCGCCATCATCGAGGGCATATAACATTGAATGTGCCATACCACAGATACAATATCAAATGCATATATGAAATTCTATCACGTCATGTCTTAAACTCAATCAATTTCTACCTCCAGTTGTACACAGCTGGGATCCTCTAGAAAGGGGCTGATATTTTGACCTCCCTGCTTCCAACTGTAAGCTTGTTGCTGTCACCCACTAAAACTGCTGTAGAATTGTGCCTTCTAAAAAATCAATTTTCTCTTCCTTGGATGGTTTAAAATGCTTTCTCTCAATTCAGAAGTGGAGAGTAACTGGATTTGTTGTGTTGGGGAGCTAAGTATCTAATCTGGAGGAGAGGAATTGATTGGTCTCTGGGGTCAGGGATAGTGATACTGTTGGCTGAAGGGGTGTTGTCTCCAGCTGGCTTGGTGTCATTTTTTTTCTCGATCAAGAGTGTTTGGGAGGGGCCTCAGAGTGTTGGTGATGAAAAGAACAGGACCTCCTACGCTCTGCAAAACTGACAGTAAATGCTGGAACGTAAGGTTCGTTGGGTTGTTTGGTCGTTTATGATTGTGCCGCAGCGCTATTAATTATAACCGGCTTGACGGCTGCGTTGCAATCTATCACTGCGTGCACATGGACGAGTTGAATCCGATTGGAAATGGGATTCTTTGTTGTAGCAGAGCGCCTGCTCTCAAGTAATTCTCGTTGTCCTCGATTGCTTGTAATATCAAACGCCGACGGCACAGTTCGTGTCGTATCAAGGAAACCAAAAACGCTGTTTTTCGTTCATACGGACCTCCAAACAAAGGAGAATGCACAACATGTATGCAAATGCTGCTCTGTCAACCTCCTCGAACGTCATCTTTGTTTGTATGCCGCCAGATAGTTTGTTTATTTTCTTTTTAGCAGCCACCAGCCTGAAGTAGTTCTAACACCACTTTTTGAAAGGAATACAGCGCCATCTAGCGTAGCGGAAACGGCCAGATCTCTGACCATTATCCGCTTACACAAACTCTCATGTGCACAGGGATTTGAGACAGACCACCCGTTGGGTAGCAACACCCAATCCAATACCAATCCAATCCGATCCTACCATGTGCCCGTAGTGTATAACATCTCACTTGAGAGCCAGAGTTGGGGCACTTGTAGTCTGCTTAATCCCTAGGCTAATCAGACTCTGAGGAGCAATGATCCCTGTGTACACTTGCTGTTGGGAGTGGCCTGGAAGACGGCAGGGGAAAATGTTGCTGCGGTTCTGTCCCAACTACTCTTCAATGTGTAGGGTGCTGAAAGGATAATGTGTATGGTGCTGAAAGTTTGACGTTAATTAACAGCAGTTGGGGACACCACCATTTTAGATGGTTGTGGACAGTGCCGGGAATGCACGGCTTGCTTATGATGCTGGAGAAAACCTTGGCGACAAGGGTAAGGTTGGAATTCAAATTCTCAGTCCGGGTGTTCTAAAATGGACATAAAGATATCTCACTGTGAGTTTTTTTGTGTTTCCAGCTCCTGCTACTAATTATTATTTAAGCATTGGCCATTAATGTGGCAGTATAAAGTTAAAGCCCTAATGTGCCATGATTGGCGTTGGAATACCAGTAAGTTAAATGCCTTTGTAAATATCTCCTGCCAGGTCTGCTGCAATATATTCATAGCAATTAACTGAAGCAGAAATTTAATGAGCTTAGAAACAGTCATGGCTACAGGTGCAAGCAGCCCTCTCCTCATGGCTGATCTGGAAGCCCCAGCAGTGCAATATCACCTTTCTCAAAGCCATCTATGATCACCGCAGTCCTTACTGTGGCTTGTTGGTGTCCTTGCTCAGAAGCACTCCTGTTACTTTTACCTCAATTTAGCCTCCCGTGACAGTCCAAGCGACCCCCGTCCCTCTCCCCTCCCCCTCTCCTTCAACCCCCACCTACCTGGTATCATTGCTTAATTTGGCATTGAGTGAGGTAGCAAGAGGCCGCAGCAGTCGGCATGCACACCCATCCTTGCTTCTGCTAGCAGCCATTTTTTCCCCTTGTGCCGTCGCTCTGTAATTAATCTAATTTGACGGTAATGGGACAAAAGTGTTGCCCGTGGGAGGCTTGCATTGATTGGCTCTTTCTCACCTTGAGACACGACATGCGCTTCTTTCCCAACTCGCTCTCTCCGCTTTCATTAGCTCTAATTTGCAGGTGATGTGATTAGTGAATTGGTGTTGGAGGCGCAGACATGAATGTTGCATGTTAATGGACATGATTTCTTACAATAAAATTGGTTGAGGCAACCCTGTAAGGACACAGTTGTGCATTTGGACAGCTTGGTCAGACTGTGATCTTTCATGCCTTTGAGATTGTTCAACTGGTTTTTGGTATGTCTTTTCGTTTACACATTTATATGTCAATTCATCCGAAGGAAGTTAGAATAAAAATGGAAAATTATATCCAGGAGGATTCAGATTTTATCAGGCTGATCATGATATAAACATGTCTGACTAAAACCTATGGATTTAGTGTCAAACATTGCTAAATCATGCAGTCAAGGGGCTTAGCCTTGCTTGCCCTCACAAAGTAGTAGAGCAGCTGCAGATATATAATCTGGTTCTGTGTGCTGTGGTGAAAGGCTAATGAGAGTGCCCTTCTGAAACATTCCCCAAACATTTAGGAATGCCTGCCGCCTCAGCCCACTCATATGAACTCAATTTACTATGGGATGTGTGATCTGCATTCCGATATCCTTGCATTCACACATATAGACACACATTTAAACACACACACTCACACAGATTTAGACACACACACACTCACACACACACACTCACACAGATTTAGACACACACACATTCACATATATTCACAAATATAGAGACACACACACAGTCTGAAAACATTTTGCGAGGGGGCAGATGGGGCAGGGGTCATTGATGCATGAATATGGGGTCTGGCAACGTCTCCTAGGAGCTGCAGCGTTTTATTAATGTGAAGATAGCATGTTGATATTGTCTGTCAGAGCAGTAGAGAAATAACATGTTAAAAATCATTTTTCCATTGGAAAAACTCTGGTCTGTTGATAAGGGATTCTGAATGGACCTTATGTTCTCCTTTCGTGAACTTGGGTTGACCTCAGCAGCCATTCATCCTCACAGTTTTTGATCATAGAGCTGTGTTTCTACTGTGCTTTCCATGACACTTACACAAAGACAGAAAGACTGAAAATGACCTGGAACTCGCCACAACTTATTTTGGTACAATTGAGTTCTTTTGCTGATCTCGGAATGATTAAATAAAGCATGTCAACATTTGATATATCTTAAATGTTGGTTTACGTGTAATTTAAATCTCAGCTTACTTTTACAGTCTCCATGGTTTGGTAGTTCCATCCCAGACTTTCACTTAGGGTGACATTTTTAGTCGCACGTAGTGTCTCACTCTTATTTGTCGTGCTTGCTTTTGCTCCATTTTTTCAGCCATTCTACTTTTAAATCTTAACTATTATGTGCCTTTTTAAGACTGTGGTTGTCCATGCTCTCACCAGCTCTGGGTTTACAGCACTCTCTCATTTTCCTCATTGAAGGTTACCTCGGTGTGAGTAAGCAGTGAGGAGCACTGAAAAAAGATGACTGGAAATCTGACCCTTCTCTCTGTCTTTCTCTTTCTCTTTCTCTCTCTCCCTCTCCCTCTCTCACTCCCTTTCCTTCTCTCTCCCCATCTGCAATGACTGTGTGCTGACCCCAGATGAACACAGCTGTCTGTTTGCCATTAAGGGAACCTGGCTGTGTACTCGGGCCTGATATTTAGAGGTCCAGTCATCTCACACGTGGCTGTCCTTGGACTGAGTATGAAACCGGTGCACTTGAAACATTCAGCAACCCCCTCCCCCATCCATCCATCACTGCAGGCAAAAGGATGACACGTCTTACTGTCTCCTTCACATTACATTGCTCTCTTGTGTTCTCTTTCCATGGTTTTTATCTGTCTTCTTTTCTCACCAACTCTGCTGCTACTCTTGCATATTACCTAAGGCTTTCTGTATGATGTCTATTATTCTCTCCCTGTCAGCTTTTCCGCCTCTCTATCTCCATCTCTCTCCCGAAGTGCAATCCAAGCTGCGTGCTCTGTGAGTGGGCGGCCATCATTAGGTCTGCGCCTGTCTGGTAGATCTGAGAGCCATCTCCATGAGAAGGCCTCCATTCAGATGGAGGCATGAATGGGCCGATTGTCATTGGGACAGGAAGAGTGGGAAAAGGGGGTTGGGGGGAGGAGGGTTGTGGAGTATATGAGTGTCGCATTTGCCCTGCACAGCTTGTACAGTTCTCTGCCAAGGCCTAGACTGCAAAACTCCCCCCACCGCCCATCACCCTCTGTTGCTTGTGTGTGTGTTTGTCTGTGTGTGTCTCCAGATTTCTTTCCATGTTTGTTGACAAGGGACTGTAAAAATAGGCTGGAGCCCCGCTCACATGTAGCTTGCCACGGCCTATCAAATGCAGTGAATCAATCTGAATTGCACATGCTGTTGTAGCCACACTGTAAAGACAGATACGTTCCTGGGTGTGTAAGGAAATACACACACACACACACACAAAGACACACACAAATACACACACAGGCAGTTCAAACGGCACAGTATTGCCATCTACATCGTCTATGTCCCATCGTGCTCCACCACAGCCCCACAGAGAGCCAGAGGAGGGGGAGGGGGGCAGGCAGGAAGGTCGTGGGAATGGAAAGCAGATTGTTGTATTTCCGCACAGTCTGAATATAACAGGCCTGTGGAATAATTAAAAAAAAAATGAGGAGAGGATAAGTGAAGAGTTTGTGGTTGCAGAGGGTAATGGTTAACTAGGGTTAACCAGGCAAGGACAGGGAGGTGACATTTTGTTTTTAAAGCAGCGTTGTGTAATAGTCTGAACAAGGGAGTCATCAGAACCTGAGCACAGAACACTAGAATGTGGGAAACAAGACCCGGTCATAGAAGCAAAGTGCTGTAAAATGTGGCTGTGTACAGAAAAATGAACCATGGTGATGTACAATATGTTACTGTGATTTTTTTTAAAACCTGTAGATTGTTTGTGAGTAAACAAGATAAGTAACAAGCCTAAGGTTTAAAGCAAAGCAATGTTATACAATTTAAAAGGGTGAAGAAGAGAGAGAGTAACAGAATAAAATAGACATAATTGCCTGGTCTTTTCTCACTCACTTACTCAGTCTTACTCCCAATTTAATATTTAACCCCCAAAGGAAAGTGAAAATGATCACATTAATAATGAAGGGTTAAATATTAAAGAGGAGCTTGATAGCCATGCTAGGATGAGTCTTGCTAGTATGGTTCAGAGTGTGCTAACTGTGTGTTGGTCTTCAACATTCAAATATGTCTACCATTGCAAATACAGGTCAGTTTTAATTGACACCTGCTATGCTTATCTGTGTGTGTGGTGTGTGTTGCATTTATTGGATGGCTAGCCACTCTAACAACTGCATTAAAGCAACACTAAGTAGTTTTTACCTCTTCGGTTGCCCTACAGGTTGGACGCAGAACTGTCCGTTACCGATGACGTAAATAATTTAGCCCACTGCAGCTATACCGTTCTATCAAAAAAAGGTCCTATAGGAATCCTATAAGATCGCTATAGTATGTTTAATAGTTGTATAATACCTCTATGGTGTTCTATAGTACTGCTACCATCCCTGTAAAATACTTCTGTAATTTCTTTCCTACCTGTATTGTTCCTGTAATGCAGTCATATATTTCTATAGTAAATGTTCCAAATATTATAAGATTCTATAGTATCTAAAGATTTCCTATAATATTTCTATTATAAAATGTTCCAAAATACTATAAGATTCTGATAGTACTCTATAGTACTTTTTCCCAAACCTGTTTGGTGTCTTTATTCAGCACCGGCTTTGGAACTAATGATGTCCTTAGACAAGATAGAATAGGCCATGTTGCTTGATTTTATAAAAGTATGATGTATTGCAACATGAGAAAGTAATAAAAAAGGAGGCCTATATGATATTGCTTGACGTTTCTTTTAGATTGTGTGAAACAGTACATTCAAAACAGTCTAGCAATAGCAATATAGGTTTAAACAAGGATCAAAAATAAAAACTTCTGCCATGTGCATTGTCTTCAGAAAATCTTGAGCATTTTATGGGAAATAAGTTGCATGTAGACAGCCGGCAGCGGTTTAGTGACATTACCACTGGAATAGTGGGCAAAATCTCTTTACTGCCTCGTTAGCTTCTATGCGGCTACTTCTTTCTTCGAGCAACTAAAGGTCTAAATTACCATTCATGCCTGCAAGTGTTTGACAAGTCCAGGTGCAACAAAGCCAAGTGACCATCACTGTTGCACCTTGTAGCCTCATTCAGCTCCCGCCAACTAGTGCAAGTTTTTTAGGTTTGTTATGGTTAGTTTGTTATGGTTAGTTTGTTATGGCTCTCATTCGAACTACAGATGCTCCGCTCCTCCCAACTTGCTTAGTGCGGTTAGCCCATGAAGGGTGGCAAAGTAAAGTGCTTTTCACCCTATTACAAGTTGATAAACAACTGAAACGATTTTAAAAACATTATTTTAAAGTTGAAAAAACTACTTAGTGTTGCTCTAACATTTTCTAACACCTGAGGGTCCAGTTATTAAAGGAGAACTTCGGTGTAAAATGAAAATTGGCATGTTAAAACATCATACCGAGTTGGTATGTGTACTGAGGAGCAAAATTGATTTAGCCTGTTGCATTCGGAGTTTAACTATTTTTATCGTTTGTCCCAGAAGGCTAACAATGGAAGTGGTAGGTGCCATAGACGAAGCATGATGACTACGCTATTTTTAAACCATTAAAACAGCTCGAAGAAACTCCACACTCCATCGGTAGTACAACAAAGGCCCTGACATTAAAAACGAGGCACTGAGAACTTTGTAAGTGTACACAACATTTATTAATAAAACAGTTTTGACAAGCAGTACCTTGCTGTAGTTTCTCATCGCCGCCATGATGAAAGTCCAAACAAGTCAATTGTACCACCTCTCCTCCTATTCTTCCTGCTGGTTCGTGTTCGTCAATCAACTGGTGCGGACGTTCATCATGGCGGCGACGAGAAACTACAGCTAGGTACTGCTTGTCAAAACTGTTTTATTAATAAATGTTGTGTACACTCACAAAGTTCTCAGTGCCTCGTTTTTAATGTCAGGGCCTTTGTTGTACTACCGATGGAGTGTGGAGTTTCTTCGAGCTGTTTTAATGGTTTAAAAATAGCGTAGTCATCATGCTTCGTCTATGGCACCTACCACTTCCATTGTTAGCCTTCTGGGACAAACGATAAAAAATAGTTAAACTCCGAATGCAACAGGCTAAATAAATTTTGCTCCTCAGTACACATACCAACTCAGTATGATGTTTTAACATGCCAATTTTCATTTTACACCGAAGTTCTCCTTTAAATGCTAAGGAATATTTTCAACTAGCTAAGCCCACAGTCACAAGTGCCAGGGGAACAACCCTGGAGCAGAATTACTTGCAACTTAATTTATTAACCAGAAGGTCAAAAGGACATGCCCTGATACATACACAGGCAGTGTTACAGTCACTAGTTTGTATGTATGGAAGTAGTGTTGTGAAGTCTGACATGTTGTTGGTTTGTTGTTTAGTAGCCAAGTTTCTAATATGCACATAGCATGTCGAACCATAATAAACAATACATAAACAATATCAGACCGTTTCATTTTTCACCCAAGGAGAGATTGACAGCCTTGTGTTGATCATTTCTGTCTTAGCTTTAGCAGGGAGTTGGGATGCAGTAGCAGTTCATGAGCAGGTTCTGAAGTTTACCAGTGACTGGCTGAACAGGCTCACACAGGAGAGCAGCTGAGTTGGAAATTGATTTTTTTCTTTTCTTTTGTTGCTTGGCCCTCCAGCTTACTAGAAACATCTGGTTTAAATGACCGCACTGCCCGGACGCCTGAGAACTGGGAATGAATTTGCTACTGTAATGTGACTGCGTTCTCAGTTTATGGCAAGTCAGGGCCTTAGAGAGGGAAGGGGGGGAGGGGTGGGGTGCGGGGGAGATGTTACAAATAACAAAGAAAGTAATCAGGACAAAAACTATGGAGGTGGTTGAAAAACTAAGAGAAGTAAGTGTAGCTGTAGAAAAACACAAAAGAAATAAAACGCCATTTTGTCCTCTAAGCAGAATTGTAGTTTTTTCTGTCCTGACCTCTGCTATGTCTGACGCCCTGCCTGACAAATGCTCAATCTGCAGATGGCTTGGGGCCAGTGCCTTAGGTGGTCAGAGTGCAGCACGGCTCCTGCCAGATCTGCCACAACAGATGCCTGGGAAAGCACTGTTATGCAGGAAAAAATGCCAAAGAGATGCAAACTCATAAGTGTAGCCGTAATGATGTTTAACGTTTTTTATTGGTTTAGAGGTATTGTTCATCATAGCAAAAAGCCAGTATGTATGGGTTTTCTTACTTGGTTACATCTGCTTGTTGGCATTTGCAGAATAAAGTTTTGTCTAAAGCAAAATTATTTTTTATTTGTAATTACTTCAGAGGTCTCCCTGACCATCATATGTCATCTCTTCCCCAAGTTTGTTTTTATTGTGTCTGTAGGCAAGAGGTCCGCATATTTTGTATCCACCTCATTCGTTTACATGGAGTGAGTGATTTACCTCGTTGACATTCATGCAGAGTGTTAGTGGCAACGGTTATAATTGGGATTTATTGCGTATAACGGGCAACGTTCCATCCACCTCCAGATTATGTTGGAACACTTCCCAGCAGCTCGGATGTCTGCCTTTGGCACAGGGTGCCTGTAGTGGATACACAGCCCTGGACCCTGCCGTCCCCTACCAGCCCCCACCACACCAACTCCCCTCGCTTACAGCCTCACGATAGAGACCCATCTCAGCCCATCTGTATCCATGAGCGCTTTAATTTCCTCTGCCGCTCACGACTCTCCTCTCCCAGAAGACAACAATTACCGGCTGTCCTTATCTGGACTTGTGTTTCAAAGAAAACATTCTTTGCTGAGCTTTTTCCCCCTGTTTTTTGTCTCAGGGGAATGGAAGGATTCTTAAATGCAGATGGAGTTATGTGTATGGAACATTTTTTGAGTGTAGATGTGTGAATGTTATAGTCCTGAAGAATTTTTGTGTGTGTGTGTGTGTGTGTGTGTGTGTGTGTGTATGTCGTGTCATCCACCACCAGCCACTTCCATATTTATCCACCAGCCACTTCCATATTTTACCAGCATTTGGCTAGTGGACGGTGCGAATTTCCATTCCTGTTTGTACCTGTGTGTATTTGTGTAGCCGATTCCTGTGTGGGTCTGTCTTTGGTTATTATTTCTAGCGCCCCCTACTGACAAGGTCAGGACTTGATATTTGTGAGGTAGTACATGAGTCCCCACACCCTCTCAGCTGTTCATCAGCATTCAGACATGGCGTGGTGTGGCAGGGCGTGGAGCCCAATGCCAGCTGGGCTGTAAGCTGTGCTGGGTTGGATCTCGGAAGCGGCCTGGAGGTACTGGGGGTGCGCTGTTGGCCGAGCTCCTAGCTTACACCCCACCCTACCCACCCCACCTGCCTGCCCACCTCCTGAGCCACCGCCACCGCCCCCATCCCTCTCCCCCTCCCTCCACTCCTTACACTTCTCCTCTAGCTGCTCCTCCCTCCCTCAGCTCCTCCCTCCCTCAGCTCCTCCCTCCCTCCTTCCCTCCTCTCCTCTCTTGCTGTGCCTCCTCACAGCCTGCAAACATCTGGTTTGCACTACTCCCTCAACCAGCATCTTCTCTCCATGGCTTGGCACATAAACCTGTATACACACACACACACACACACACAATCTGGCAGAGCAGCTCAGAGACTGTGAGACGTTATCAGCAGTGAAGCACTGCCAAGCACCAGGAAATGCTCTTGCCTCTCTGACAACAATGAGAGGTGACAGCTGGCAGACAAACTCAGCCTGCGCAAAAAGTTATGGGATGGTGATGCAAAGGTTTCTTTATACACACTCTTTATTAGAGATGGTCTGATTAATTGGACGGAGAACCCTATAAAGCGCTGATCATGTTACGTAAATTACTCGCAACTTCACCTACATGCAACGCTGTGCACAGTAGAGGTGCATCTCAACGGAAGCAGAATGACCTCTCCTGACTGCAATTACTTCAGAGTGTCTGAGAAAGATGTAAAATTTGCCATGTGCAATATATGTCACGATGAAATCCCACGAGGTAGAAGCACCCCTCGACATTTCAACACCACTAACTTCATAAGGCATCTTGGAACACGTTATTATTCAACTGGATATTATTATTCCACTCTGGTTGCACCGAGTAGGACAGTAAATGCTGGAATCACGTTGAGGTTCTGAAAAGTGGCAACTCCTAGCAACTCGGCGTTTTAAAACTGTCTATTTACACTGCTGCAACGGCTTCCAACGTCTCCATAACAACCAAGCCAACACGGGGCCGGGCATAGTTTATTAATAGGTGAATAAGTAAATGTACAGTGATGGTGATCCCAGTTCTCCCTTAAAGACCATGGTAGAAAATGGTAGTAGAATGTCTGGATGGCTGCAGTTCGTCCTGTTTTTTATTCCTAACCATAGCCGCACACAAACAAACATCAGTTCCTGTCATGTTAGTATGAGGGCAAAATTAAAGTGACAGGTGCCTAATTAGGCCTTAGACTATAAGAACGTCTCTGCCTGCAAACATCAAATACAATGTAGCCTCATTACATCTCTGGCACACACTTTTTAATGATATCTTAACAACACTTTATTATAAATATCTATGAATTATTATTATTTATTTTTTTTGTCTTGGCTAGAAAATAATGTCCAGTTACTTGCACCCTTGGCTAGATAAAAGGTATGGAAGATTGCAATTCTTTCTGTGATCAGTATTGACTGGGAATCGGCAGATCATGATTTTGGTGATTGGTAATCGGGCCCAAAAATGCTGACCGGAGCATCTATACTCTTTCTCAACTACTGCACTCTGCCCATACTTCTACATCAGTAATTTATGTCAGTGACTCTCATGCTTTTTGTGTTGTGTTCTAATCTAGGAACATTTTGTGGGAGAACACAAAAAAAGTGTTGTGCAACATCACAGGCAAAGAATCTGAGTCCTCGGCCCCCGCTGTTATTGGAGCGTCACATTGGTTGCTCGTGCTGCCGCCAGTTCTTCACTGTTGGCTGCCTGAGCATAATGCATGATCCGGAGCCGAACAGCTGAGGGCGATCAGTGCAGTGTTCCCCAACTAGTCTGCCGTGCGGCTTGTGTTTTAGCTCAACTCAATGAGCCACGTCTGTCTAGAGGAGAAGGGGGAAAAAATGAAACAATTGGGTGCAGGTCTGCTTTGATGTGGCTAAGTAATACTTTCTGGTCGGTCTCTCGGCCAACTTGTGGTCCTGGAGCTGAAGGATGTTACAGAAATCAAACTTACACAATATGTTTCCTGCTCTGTAGGTTTGAGCTTTTTGAAGTGAATTTATGAAATATTTATGGTTGGCAAAACACTTTAGGAATGTGAGATGCTGTGAAATGACTCATTCCAAACCAGACGAGTGATGTATGAAATGTTAAAAAATTGTTGCTTCCCTATTTTTCATCTCCTCTTTGGCAAAGCCCTTATCTCCTAGCAGATTACAGACAGACTACTTATTTGCTCACAAGATTTTTTCTGGGTGGCGTTCATGGCCATTTGCTCCTCTTGCCTTTCATATGAAAACAAATATGCATATCTGTCTCCCACGGCCGTTCCTCATTGAAGTCATTTGCACATTGAACGTTGCTCTGGAATGCTGTGCCTGTTTTGAAGGTGGAGTGGCTCTTCTCCAGGCACTTTTTTAGCAGCAGGTCTCAGCCTCCCGCTTCCCCGTGGCTCTCAGCGCTGCCTGGCATAACTGTAAACAGACTGGGTGCTCCGCTGGACAGGAAGAGACGAGAGCACAGGAATGCTGTCTGGTCTGGGAGCCCTGGAGAAATGGGGGGGGGGGGGGGGTGCAGATAACGAAATGGGATTTATACTACATGATGTTTGGACAGGGTGGGGGGTTGGGTGGTATACTCAGTGGAATGCCAGATCACTGTCATCACTGAAATACTGAGAGAGACAATGCTGTGGGCCGCCTGTTCAATGCTCCACAGAAATCTTGGCTAATGTTTGCTAAAGTTTTGCACATGTAGGCATTTTACCACCTATCTTTAGAGAGGCATTTCACAATTTGTCAACATTGTCCTTTTGGAGACCTTTGACCTTTTTAAGTTGGTGAGTGCCATTTAGATAAAAAATGACTTGCCAGCGTCCTGAATAGGAATACAGCTTGTTTAAGTCATGTTTCTCTGGCTTGCTTTGGTTCAGTCAGTCTTTGAGACTGACTTTGAGACTAACAATTGTCATGGAAAATTCCACACAAAATTGAACACACTAGTTGAAAATTCAGCTGGTCAGATGATCTCTATGGAGTTCTTGATATTTAGTTTAGGAAGCACTATCTACAGTAAGGCCATGGAAGATGTCTGTCTGTGGTTGTCTCACGTTTCTGTGACCGGTCCCATGATTCTTGCCCAGACGTCTGCTGCTCAGTATGTGCAAACAGTACCGCCCTGCGTCCACACCCTCCTGTCGGCCAGTCTGCTTGGTGTAGTGATTACTGATGCTCAGGGCCCAGCTGCAGCCCAGATGCTGGGAGCCAGGGGCCATACATACACATGCTTCAGTTCCCAACAGCCATCGCTCACCGTCTGCTGCTCACACACAGGTGAGAGGTCACTGACTGAAGACCTCGTTAAAGCCCCTGCGTGGAAGCAGTGGCCAATTAGCAACAAGTTTATTTCACTTTGGGGTTGTGTGAAAGACACACTCTGTCCTGGAGTTCAGTTGCCTTCAGCTGCCTGGTGTCTAGTGGGTGAGGGAAATGGAAATAGCTATTTAATGGCTCTGTTGGAAAACCTGTGAAGCTTTTATGTGCATGTATGACTTTACAAAGTGTGTGTGTGTGTGTGTGTGTGCGCGCGTGCGTGTGTCATGTCAGTAAATGTGCAACATACAAGTAAGAGTTTCTTGTGTAAACTATATGCAAACCCTCCTCAGGTCTGAGGTCATGCAATAATTGCTCAGGCCTTAGGGGTTGTTCATTATCATTTGCTGCTATAAATCAGTGGTGATGCATTACTGTGGCATACATTACTCAGGAGCTGACCTTCACTTAAGGTCCATACTCAAGGTCATGTATTTATGTATGTAGTGTAAAAATACCAAATAATAGCTGAGTTCCAATTAACCGCCGTGTTCCCTTTAAATGCCAGGTGCAGGTGTATATTTTGATAAATAAAGGCCGGTTCCAAATAAATGCCGGGGGGTAATTTATATTAAAAAAAAAAAAAAAAAAAGAAAGAAAAAGACGTGACCACTGACGCTACACCTTTTCTTCTTCACCTGTTTTGTTTAGTTTTCACGTAGCCATAGTGTGCTTTCTTTCAGTAAGTCTTTGATCACCACACAGTCAGGGGAGATATGTCTGAAGATGATCATTCATCCAGGTCATGTTATCAAAAGAGTTCAGTTGTAAGCCATAATTTGCAATAACCTTTCATTAACATAGCAATGTTACAAGAGGTGCAGGGAAAGGGCTACCGGCATTCCGAAGTAACAATTGTTTGTCAAACTCACGTGTACAGTGCACATTTAATAGTCATAATGATCATCTCTCATCTATGTTAAGCACATCTGCTAGCAAAGTAACACCATTTTACACACTGGTCGTTTAAAAAATCACAGTTTATTGGTTTTTAGCATTTTAAAAGCGCAAAAGTAGTTCTGTTATGCAAACTCTCCGAGCGTCCCGATTTCCCTGCGGAACCGAGGGACTGTACCACAGGCGGGATATGGGGGAGTTTCGCAGGTGTTTCATGGGATGAACTATTGTGACTGGGATGTTTTAATGGTGAATGGGAAACGGGCATTTTATTATGCACATAAGGCTTTTTGGTTAATGAAAATAATTTTTAATTTTTGTGTATTTCGTATTTGTTTCTATTAATTATTATGTTGTGATCACAATGTTGATAGTTTGTTAATTGATTAAAAAAGTTAAAGTTTTAGTCATATTGATTAAAAGAATTTGAGTACCATATTTTCCCAGTTTTGCTGAGCAAGATTTTTCTGAGGAAGGAATTAATCGCCTGTCCCAAATAGCCGCCTGGTCTCAAATAAATGCCTGGTCTATGAAGTGATTGAAACAAATAATAGCCCCAGCTACTATTTGGTATTTTACGGTATGTATGCATTTATGTATGTATGTTTTTGTTTATTGTTTTGTTTGTTTATTTATTTATTGTGTTTCTTTCAGCAACGGGCACCAGGAAAGTTCCTTCATGACCTTGTGTGTGCTCACCTGAATCTGGTGGAAGGAGACTACTTTGGACTGGAGTATCAGGACCATCGCAAAATGATGGTAAGTGAGAGCCCTGAGTGTCTTCCCTGGCCTTGCTCACCTTGCGTGTCTTTTGTCTCTGTGTGAAAACACTAATACAACAGGTATGGTGTGGCTGATTTTGCTAATTGGGGCTACGTGACGTTGGGATAAAAGAACTCTTTACCTGTGCTCTCTTCTTCCTCGTGTTTTGGACTGTGATTTTGCACAACACCTTCTTACTACTGATTTGCAGTATATTTTTGATTTACTTTATCGACTAGCTTTAATGACTGCTCTTAGAAGGCCTTTGAAATGAGCCACACCATTGAAATGTCAGCATAGTGAGGCTGTTGTTATGCCTTTGGTCCAAAAATGTAGCCCTTAAAGGATACAGTCTCTGAAATCTTTACACCACAAAACCTTTAATATTCAGAACCCCAAATTGTACATCATTAAGATGGCAAACCGTGATATGCTGCTACACTTATATTGCAGAAATTTAACATTTTCTAATGTGCAGCATTTGAAGGCCTGGAATCAACACAGAAAAAAGAACTTTGCTGTGATTAGCATTAGTGGTGGACCTGAAGTAAAATTTGGCCTTAGCCTCATCTTCCCTGCGTTGAGGAATGTGAGGCAGGACAGTGTGACCCTCAGATCAGCTGGAATGTCACCACCTGCCTCAGCTGGCTTTAGAATAACAGACTCCCCGAACCAGAGGCACGCAATGCAGCACTTGCACTGTTACCTAACATTGGCCGAGTTTTCTTTCACACACAGTCAAGGCTTTTTTTGACTGTGTGCTCCCTGAAATGCATCTGTGCTTTTGTTGTTGTATATTCTTATTGTCAGATTTCCCCATTGGGACGTTGAAGTATGGCTCTGTCTGAATGTTTACTTGTACACTGTATACTGTGTAAGTTACAATGTCTCTCTTTCCATCTACTTATCTTCCTACCTATCCACTGATGACATAGTTCTTGAGGCCGGTCTTGGTCTCAAGACTAATTTGTTGTGGTTCAGGTGCATTATCACAGAACAGCACCCTATTACGCACCTCACTTCAAATCACAGATTCAAGACTCATAGTCCCATCCGTTCTTTTCCCAGTGACTGCAACAACATCACGCAATCTTACCCTGCCATGTAAATTAGGGCTGGGACAATTTGTCAACATTGTCAATGTCATCGACACGGAAATATAACATTACAAAAAAATAATTTGCATCGACACACCAAATCTTGTTGACCTCCGTGAAATGAGTTTTTGCAGCTTGGGATGTCTGTAATGTAAATGTCCTGTTAATATTGGTTGCATAAAATTTGCGTTTCGCTGTATCTTAATTCACTATGTTAGGTCAAAAATGTACCCTACACTTATTTGTTTCCACTTAAGGGAACACGTGAAAAAAATGGTAAATTTGGGGGTACATTTATTTTACAAGTAGCCCACGTTGACGGCGCTTTGTGGTTTAGCATGCTACAAATAACAGTACTATATGTACAGAAATACTGGTGGTTCCATTGGTTAACTGACAGAGTACCAAAAGCTATGTATATTCTGCCACGTATTGCTAAAATTGCACTTTTTTTACTGTAAGATTCAAGGGAGAAGAGCTTGGGTGTTAAACAAGAGCTTACTCATTATTTGACCTACTACTGTTACTACTACTGTTACGTTTACCTACTAGAAAACAGGCTACTCATTTTTTGGGGGGGGGGGGGGGTTTATCTTGTCCCTGGCCCAGCCAAGACTGTCAGTGGGCCTGATTGTTAGTAGAGCAGTGGGAAAATAACTGCTAATAGAAAAAGCAGTCTAGACTAATTGGAAAAAAACTACCGCTAGATTAATTGTTTAAAAAATAATCGTTTGGGACAACCCTAATGTAGGCTAAATTCTGCACAACTAGCTTACAAAGTTAAAACAAGGTACATCAATGCTAGGTGCAGATGTAGAATATGGCAACACAGATTTTCTAAATTCTATTAGAAAACTGACAATGACATTACAATCATTTACTGCAGGCTTTAATGAACAACCATTAAGTAGCCTAGGCTACACCTGGATGATTTCTGTTAGTTCTGTGAACTAACCAACCAGCTTGCTTGCTAACGTTACTCACCAAAATCTGAAGAAAATTGCACTTTGCAAAACATATTTATTGTATAATCCAATAAAGATTCTCCTTCTGTGGTTTGTTAATGTTCATTTAAATTGATACCATAGAAAATGTTATGAAATGAATCCACATCTGCAGTAGCCATAGCCTGCTGATTTTCTCTAGCATTTTGCATAGAAACAGTTACAACATAGTTACAACAAAGTTTTGGTGATTAACACCAAATTCAAGTGACAGGCACCTAAATACACCTTAGCCTACAAATATCAAATGCTTGGTGATTACATTACTGGAACACACCTGTTTATTTTTTATGATATCCTAAATATGTTATTATAAATGTCTGTGCTATTGTAAATATTATCATTATATTACTTTTTATGTTGGTTAGAAAATAATGTTGGTACTGGGAATCAACCGATACACAAAACCCAGATATCAGAATCAGTATCTAAACTAAAAAAGTTGTATCGGTGCATCCGTAATTGAATACATTTTTTAACAGACACAGTCCACACACACAGTTCACCAACAACTTATATACATACAAGCCTTCAGTAAAATGTCACAAAATATTATTAAGTAGCCATATTTATAGGTTACACCAGGCCTTTGTGAACATCTTCATGGTACATCCCATCACTTTGCCTTGGTGATTTATGTTAAAATGGTCATAGGAGAGGATTTCTTAGAATATTATTATGACCGCCACTAGCCCCCCCAAATTTGGTATATGTCATCTATGTCATCTAAAAACAATGCTGACAAAAAGTTATCACTAGATTTATCTTGAGATGTACCATTTCAAAGCCTGTCAATGTGTATATAAACCACAAAACTTTTATTTTTTTCGTCGACCTGCAAGCATCCTTCAACTGCGTGTCATTGACAACCTTACAGTCATGTGACTGCAAAAAGTTTAGCGCTCACAACAACGTGGATGAGACGGATTGTGACAGGCAGCAAACAGTGGCTAGTTCAGGTAGTTCTGATTGTCCAGGTTGTCTTAAGAGTAGTAGAGGAGTACAACTTTTTCATTAAACCTTATCATTGTTCATTTGTTCTCTTGTTTTCCATTGTTTTATTGTAGTCTTGACATAATTATCTCTGGTAGTGTGATTTTTTGTTTGACATCTTTTCTGTTGTTTAGTTCCAATAGCTTGGTGGCTAGCTTAGCCACCTAGCACTTCACTTAGCTTAGTTTTTCAACCATATTTTCCAAAACGTCTCTTTGTCAATTAGTGTATACAACATGCAGAGATTTTTAGTCCCAAAGACTACACTTTCAAACAAGCCGGTTGCTGCCTCTGGTAGCTGAAACGTAGGTTGTTGGCCAGTGCCTTTGCCTTCTGTAAGCAGTTCCAATGTGAGTGTGCCCACTTCCCAACCTAACAAACATAGTGTTAGCAGTGTAGTTCCGGCTGCAAACATAGATATGTGTCAGCTAAATAATAGTGCACCATCCCAGCCAATATTAAAAGTGCATCCTAAACGAATGTTTGGTCAGACTTTGTGTTCGTTTAACTGCAACTGGTACCAATCCCGACCGTGGTTGCAGTACTCTGTCAACCTCGACACATGCTTTTGTTTTCCCTGTCGTCAGTTTGCAGGCATGAGTGATAGAGACGTAGTCTTCACCAAAACATGTTACTGTAATTGGAAAGGTACGTTGGAGAAGGGTAAAGGATTTTAAAAGCATGCAAAAAAAAGCAAGTCACTCCTATAAGCGCTGCAAAAAGATTGACTGAAATGAAACGTAGTGGTGGTGGTGACAAGATCTCACATTAGGACAAACACAGGTGGAAAACAATCGCTACTGCATGATGTTAGTTTGTATTATGGGAAGTAGGACATGGTCTTATGAATCCTTTCTTTATGGAGTTGAATTCCATTTATTTTCCAACAGTATCGTGGGGTGTATCGAACCGTGGGTCAAAAATCGTGATACAAACCGAATCGTGAGTTGGTGTATCGTTACAGCTTTCTTTTCATATGCACCAAATTTTGACATTTTGTCATGGGGGGGATGTTTCTTGTTGAAGCTAGGTGTCCAAAACCAGTTTTTGTTAAATAACTCAACCATTTTGCCAAAGAGATTTTGTGTTAGTATGTCGGTGTTACAGAGCCGTATTAACCCACCCCATAAACACTCACTTGAAGCATAGTGCCATCTAGTGATATGGGTAAATGCAGAAATTTTGATTTTGTATTGCCAATATCTTGGACCGAGACAACAGTATGAATTTCACTTCTACACACAACTTTCATAACATAATTCTTTATATAATACTCCATAGAACACAATGTCATGATTACCATCTCTACACAGACAGCAGGTTGCCAGGGTTCAAAATAACACATTTAGGCTACATACATACTATGACAACATCTATCCCTTTAACAAATCACTCCTACACACTACACAGACACACACAATGTCATTCATTCAAAACCCACATCCATGCCCACTTCCAGGAAATCATTTCCACACAAATTCTCACCTCACAACACCATTCTACCACACACTCATCATACCAACAGTTTCGACATTTCAATACACTGTGGCGGTTGTACCATGTATGCGGTACATCTAGTTTTCCATCAGGAAATATAGGCCTTAGGTTTAACTATGACAAAATTTAATAATTTAGCCATAAGTTTGTTCATGACATGACTAGTCATGACACTTTACAGTGATGCCCTTTTTTGTACAGTTGATACGAGCAGTCGTGTTCTGTCAATTAAACCCTAGTCTGTTTTCGGTCTTGGTCTTGGACTTGTCTCAACCAGCCTTGGTGTTGGTCTTGCTTTAGTCTGTCTAGTCTTTGTCTTGGTCTTGGTCCTCTCTGGTCTCAGCAGTGTCTTGCTGTTGGTTAAAGCGCTCTTGACTACAACACTGCTATCCACTTACTTAATTGTGTTTCTTCTATGATGTCATGTTGTTGTTCACAAAGGTGCAGTCATGTAATCTCCACTGAACACAATGTAAGACCTGGAGTGCACTCTTTTCAAGTGTGGAGACTCCATCTTAAATGAGCATAAGTAATGATACCACACACTGATCCAGGTTATGTTTTCTCATGACCTTTTATTACTGTTGTAACGGGAATCTTGGGTGACTACACCCAGTATCAAATGTGTGCTAGACTCCCGGGGGGTTTCCTAAGCAAGAACACTGCATCATTCAAGTCGTGTTGTGCATCCAGCAACAAAAACGGGCGTTGGTCTTTGATGGTGATTACGGTGACAATGATCTGTTTTTCTCCTTATCTGCAGGTGTGGTTGGACCTTGTGAAGCCAGCACTCAAGCAGATCAGAAGTGAGTATTCAAACTCACATAAAGTATGCATGCTAACACATGAAAACATTGCAGATACTTTTCATCTTTTGTTGTGTTCTGCTCTTTTGTTGTGTTGTATTCAATGCTTCAAGGTCAGCATTGCACTTATCTCTCCCTTTTTCTTACAGGACCCAAAAACACTATACTGAAATTCGTGGTGAAGTTTTTTCCCCCGGATCACACACAGCTCTCCGAGGAGCTTACCAGGTGAGCACAGCCAAAGACTCAACTTCTAGCTAACAACAGGCCAACACTAAAAGACTTTGAATGAACACCTTGATGGCATTTTACTGAAGCAACAGTCTTTGCTCTCAGTCATGACAGTTGTGTGCTGTACGCTTGACACATGGTGTGCAGACTGAAGGGTAATTTTCTGAAAGCTCAGCTGGATTTTCAGTCCTTTTCTCAGAGCCTGGCAGTGAAACCTGCACTTGTTCAGCTAAAATTGGAGTGCAAAAACATGCTGGACAGCAGCCTGGACAAGGGGACAGAGGAAGAGGGGAAAAGACTGTAACTGAAAGGGAGGGAGAGAGAGAGACAGCAATGAAGTTTTCATGCATGGAAAACTCCCAAAGGAAGAGAGCTAACGCCTCCTTCC
Organism: Coilia nasus; assembly: GCA_027475355.1. Taxonomy (NCBI): domain Eukaryota; kingdom Metazoa; phylum Chordata; class Actinopteri; order Clupeiformes; family Engraulidae; genus Coilia; species Coilia nasus. Next base: position 31,780,818 of record CM050220.1, on the reverse strand, counting down.
TTTGTTTGCCTCTAATGAGCTTCCTGGTGAAGATGTATTTTTCCACCATCTTAAAGGACAAGTGTCCTTTGCCGTCTTTGTGAGCAAGTAGGCGGTTCCATCTGCAGAAGAAAACAGAGGATCCCAGCAGAAAGATCATGTCTTTTCCAGGCTTCTGCTGGGCATGTTTTCAGTGTGTTCTTGTGCAGGTGTTTGTAAATATCCTGGTCCTGGTTAACTATATGTCCTGTTAAGGTTAGGGTTAGCTCGAGACTATGTTCATTTATTCACAGGATGGCTTTTAAAAAAGCTAGGGTTTCAATTCAACTATCGACAGGGGGAGTACGTTGAAAAATGTCATTTTGTCAATTATGTGAAGTTGTGATGACAACATCATAAGAAGGTTGCATTTTGTTGTCAAAGACATTGTCTGGAAATGTCATCTTGGTTAATGTCAAGTTGTCATTATGAGGGTACCCAAAACAGTGTCAACTTGACATTACAAAAACCGAATGACACTTTATGACAACAATAATGACGAATATGGTTGGATTATCATGCTTAAGGGCCTGCTGTAGCTAATAAAGCTAGCCTGCGGCATCTATATTTGCATCATTTTCGCAGGTGTCTCCTACATCATCTTACATATTTGTTTGCCGTGTCTAAAATGCATTAGGTCTTTGCGTGTGCTGCAAGGACAGAGGCAGATGTGCCTGTTAATGGCTTTCAAAGTGAACTTCTTGCTCAGACAGAAGCCATTAACCTCTCTCTCTCTCTCTGTCTTTCTCTCTCTGTCTCTCTCTCTCTCTAGTGTACGTCTTATCTGGCTTGAGATGCTATGCTGTCCAGTGCTGTTGAAACACCTGGGAGTGTTGAAATATTCATAGCTGTTTTACACATTTGCCATAGCTGATGAATATTTTGCTAACCATTTTTACGTCCGCCAAGTAGGTTTTTGCCAGCGTTTGTCTGTTTGTTTGTTTGTCTGCCTGTTTATTAGCAAAATAATTCCAGAAGTTCTGAACGTATTATTCTGAAATTTTTACACTATGTCGGTATTGTCACTGCCTAGGGCTGCAACTAATGATTATTTGGTAGTCAACTAATCTATCAACTACTTTTTCGATTAGTTGAGTAGTCGCGATTATTTTGTTTTTATTGTTTTTATTTTTTTATTTATTTATTCTTGCTTTGTGCGGGCACAGCTCTTACTGTAGGCTACAGAACATTAACAACATGAACCTTTTGACCTACCAGCCAAAAAAGTGCAGGGCAGGATTTTTTTTCTAGAATCAAAATTTAACATGAATTTTCTTAACACAATTTGTATGTGACAGAAATATAGCCTATTACCTTCATGAGTAAGCTACATTTTTGTACACATCATTTTTTCCAGTGTGAATATAACTTTATCACATTCCTACATATGCCTCACGAATAAATGCCTCCAAAATTGTTCATTCAGAGAATAACTCTTGTGGTGGCAGTGAAAGTTCCAGCATCATTTCATCAAAAACCTTTCAGTAGCCTAAACCTAGGGACTTATTTTTAAATTGACTTTTGAAATGAAAAGATGAATGATATAGCCCCGGGGTGCCCACTATATTTTGGCTCGTGAGCTACTTTTAAAATTACCAGGTCAAAGTGATCTACTCATAATAATAATAATAATAATAATAATAATAATAATAATAATAATAATAATGATAAATCACTCAGTATGTGTTTCATATGTACATTTATGCAGTTTGTGTAATGATATACATGTTGTATTACATATGCAGCATAGTAAAATACATGCATCAATGCATAAACATTTACAGCACAACTTTAATCAGCATCTCGTCTTCCACTGTAGACGCATTCAGGTAAAACAGTGTTGCAATTTTTTTCCCAAGTTTTCAGTATCTTGTAGCGATTGGCTCGAGTAAAGCAAAGTCTTGAAATCGTTTGTCAAAGTCTGACTGAACATTCTGTATCTGCTGAGTGTAGCGTACCTTGTCAATTTGCGCACACAGCCTCCCTTGTTCCTCCAGCTCCGATACCAGGTTTCGGAAGTTTCAGTTTCAAATCATGGCCCTGCCACTTTGAGGACAGCAATTTCATTTTTTGTTTGAATGCATTAACTAAGCTGATCATGGTGACCATGCTTTTGTATTTTTCTTGCAGCTCTAAATTAAGTTTGTTCAACATGTTAGTAAGATCAGTTGAAAACACCAAGTCTAGCAGCCACTGATTGTCATTCAGTTGCTTGTGTTTCGCATGTTTAGTGATGAGAAGAAACTCCTTAATCTCCGGACAGAGCTCTCGAAATCTCTGCAAGAATTTCCCCGTGAGCCATCTCATGTGAGCCATCTCACATCAGTGTGATCAGTATAGCAAGAGGTCAGAATAGTTACAGTCAGCCTCTTCCAACTGTGCACGGAACAGACGTCTTTGAAAAGACCTCACTCGAATAGAACAGGCTATTTTGGTTGGCACATCAATGATCTCTGTAATTAGCATTTTTGTGTATAATGCTTGATGGCATACTATACAACGATAATTAAGGAGGCTTGGAAAAGCATCGTCCTCCCTGCACTTGGCAATAAATAAATAGCCACTAGATACAACTTAGCGAACTAGCTAGGACTCCTTTGCTGCAGTCTCCCAGTAGCCATTCTAGTTGTTATGGTAACCTTACATGTGATATGTGGTAGACAACATAGATCTACATGCTGGTAGATCTATCGGCACTGCCTTCGAGATCGACTGGTCGATCGTGATCGATGTAGTGGGCACCCCTGATATAGCCTATTGAACTGGTGAACGACCAATGACAAAAATGCCAGTTGAGACCTGCATACATATAACACTTACAATTGGATATGATTTCATAGCTTAGTTAATTCGATTTTTATTGTAAAGATACATACTGGTAGTTCAACAAAAATCAATACAACTTTGACGCTTATGCATATCAAGGAAACGTCCTATTTAGCAAACTGTAAAACAATCGTACATCTATCTAATCGCTATCTGACAGCAATGGAGTGGTCATAAAAGCAGTGTGCGTTAAACTGCATGGTATTACTTCACAATTAGGAAATCACAACATGAAAACAAAATGGTTTACTTCCTGCACAATCGTGTAAATTACGGCAATCAAAAACATTAATATGAAATGCATAGAAAAAAATAATGTTTGATTCCACCATGGCAGAAAAAGACTGCACACTCTTCTAATCTAAAATTTACTCTCCAATGGAAAATCTACCAGACATTTATTCATGCTTAGCGGGTGCTAATTTTGATCGCTGCCTTATTGTAGAGTCAGTGTCAAACACAATATGAGGGAAGATGGACACTTTGATATGTTTTCTTTTGCATTTAACATGTTACCCTTCGTGTAATGACCTAAAAACAATTCATCCTGGCGGATGTATTTTCCAAAAGGTAAACAAGTATATGCAGTGAACTTGCCTATTCTAACTTCGGACCACTCAGGATTTTGTTTAGGAATACATCACTGTCATGCTGCTTTGGTAAGCTGCTTTGCAGACAGTAAATTACACATGTTTCGTGACTAGTTGGTTTTAAATATTCCCAAACTTTAGAAAGAAGAGGCCTAGCTTTTCATTACTCTGATAATGCTTACTTTATTGTCCCATCATTTAATTGTTTTCCTTGGTTGGATATTGGTTCAGATCACGAATTGACTGCCCCCAGTATTTCTTGAAGTACATTACTGTAATTTGCAATCAAGACGGTGTTTAGATGCCTGCTCAAAATGTCTCAGTTTGTTTACAATCATACAACATGTCGACAATAAAAAAAAAAATTGTCAGCGGATTTTTATTGTCAACGTTGTCAACATAGTTAGCCCTATCACTGCCTTGGTAAATCTTTTTTTGTGAAAATGGATCATTGGTTACCTCACAGAACAATCGGAAAATTAACATGGGAAATGCCATGACAACATTAAAACAAAAACAAGAACTGCTTCGCTGAGGCCTGTGCTCTCCGAGTGCGTTTCTAGTTACAATTTGAATTGAGTTTTTTTTTTTTTTTTTCAGTGTTGTATCACCTTCAGAGCACAAACCCTCTAAACCCTAATGACAGAAATTCATTTTATATTACAGTTCATGCAGCTGCGTACAAATTGTATTGTTCTTAGTTTAATTGGATTCATCACATTTTATTATTTATAAAACGGTGTTTTCTGATGTTTTTCATAGTGTGTGTAAATCTGCATGATGCGTACATACACTGGTCACAAATTACTGAAGCATAATCCATTCATCTTTTTTCATAACCCATTAATCCCACCCATCCCCAGACCAGGGGCCTCATGTACTAACACTTGCATGGATTTCCTACTGATTCTGTGCGTACGCGAAAAATCTGGAAAGATGCGTACGCACAAAAAAATCTACATGTGTCAATCTGTGCATAAGCAGGTTTCCACGCACATTCTCTTTGTACATCCCAATTAACGTGAAATTCAGCGCACAGGCACGAGCCCCACTCTCTGCCTTGTCTCCCTCAAGTACTCCACATTGAATATGCTAATTAGTATAAATAGGCCTGTAGTAGTGCCCCCGTTTAGAGAATGGATATGGAGAAAGGAAGGAAAAAAAACTTTTCGGCATGCAAGGTGGAGGTGCTGATTTCGGAGGTGGAGGCCAGACACAAAATCTTGTTTGGTTCACGTTTCCACCGGAATTGGCACCAAAACAAAACAACTTGCCTGGACAAATGTGGCAAAGGCAGTAAGTGCGGCAGGGTCAGAAACACGGGCCGCTGATGTAAAAAAATTGGTCCGACATAAAAGTGGATGTGAAAAAGAAAGTCGCTGTCTCCTAGGAGTGATTGGAGTAATTACAGCATAAACTATACATCAATCACTACATTCACTTTAGGTGTTAAATATCTTACCAAGTAGCCACCCATTACGCACTCTGCCAGCTTACAGCCTATTCCCAACCACGCTGTTAGTCAGGATGAAGGAGTCATGGGTTCCCCCAGGCCACCTTGCTACGATATTTGTAAGGCGCATTTGGGCATCACATATTATTTGTACTTTTATTGAATGGAAATGTTTCCTGTTAACGTACGCATATTCACCCTCAGATGGCGCCTTTATAGCAATGTGTGTGCAGTCGATCGCTCCGAGTACATTTGGAAAACCGGCTATTGCTGCAAATTGCGCTTTAATGTTTGCTTGGTTCACTATATTATAGGGAAACTCTATATACCTGGCTGACAGTCGGATGATGCCATTCAGAACAGCGGCTCAGCTGGTGTGGCTCAGAGCTGTCTGACTCATTCCTGACCGGTCAGCCAATTCCCTTTGGAATGATCCCGTTGCCAGAAGCGTAGTTAGGACTTGGTTTGGTACTGCCAATGTGTGACTCCTCGCTGTCTCCCTCTCCAAACCCGGGTGCTCTAACAGAATTGATCTTGGCAATCTGAATCGGCTGATAAGCCAGTCATCATCATGAGCCAAAAAAGCATTATAGTCATGGAACACCCGTTCCCTCCTAATGCGACCATTCGCGATGTCCTCCTACAACGCCAACACTACCATTGTCAACCTATTGATTAGTGCCACCTTTTGTGCATGCTTTAATATTCTCATTTTTGGATACATGTTGATGATTGGCTGTTCTCATACATCCAAGGTGTTAATAATATGTACGCAATGGGAAATCCACCAACTGGTTGATTGATTGATTTCAAGTAAATATTATGGTTACTCCACTGAACACCAACAAGTCTAGTCTCATTATATCACTGTCAAGAATTGAGCGACAAACATATCATGGGATATCTATTAGCATGAATGACATTCATAGTCCCGAAAATATGCAATGTTTAATAAGCAGTCATCCCTGAATATAATTTTACCAGGGCTTCCGATTTCCTTGATTCCAATATAGCTATTATAATTTTATGAATCTGTTCAAGTTAACCCAACAGTGTCACATTACGCGTGTAAACAATAACCCATGATTGAAGTGCATTTCAAATCATGCATCCTGACGTTTAAAGCCACCTTTAACTAGCCGTAAATTGCAATATTACGTCATGACTCGTGGGTAAGTACACCTGAAGTTATTGCGCTGCATTGCCTCTATGTGCCGCCAACTGACCAAATGCACTAGAAATGTGCGTACGCCAGCAATGAAGTTTGCGTGGAGGCCCGCACTTTTTCACGTCAAGTCAGTCTTGGTACATCCGAACTCTGGCGGAGCTTTTCTGTGCGTACGCAAGCTTTGTACATGAGGCCCCAGATCACAGACCACAACTCTCAAAGAGATTAACTAAAATAAATGAGTAGAAGGTGATTAGCAGAGTGCTGATCGATTCATTTAAATACTACTACATTATTGCCTTTACATTCCTCATAGTTACCTTACTAGTCTAATAGAGTGTGCACAGACTGTACAGTATATGAAACCTTAATTAATGTAAGCTAAACCCATGGCTGGTAGTATTTTCAGCTGTGCAAAATGGCCGTCTTGTGTCACATGACCATATGAAGGGCTGCAGCTTTACTGGGATAGGTTGGCATCCTCCCCAGAATTCTCACAATGTCTGACTCACCATTGACTGAACTTCAGTGGCTGACTGGGAACGCCTCTCTGTGTGCTCGTGGCGACTAACTTTTGTTGCTCTGCCATGTTCCATCTCGTAGCAGAAGCCTGTTGTTCTCGAACACCTGAAGGCTTCAAGAACAGATGAAAGGGGAGACAAACGGATCATAAAAACCTTGGACAGATTCCACCATTGCTGTCCCATCCTCCACCACTGACGGCAGGTTACCTGCTTTTTAGACTACCCAAATACCTGCTAGGAAAACAGGTTCATTTTACCTCAAAGATTCTGACAGCTACTGTTTGACATTAAAGCGCCCCTGGAGGAGAGCCAGCTCTTAAAACAACGCTGGCAGACACTACTGCATTTAATAGGGCTTTTATGAGCACTTTGAGAGCAGATTGCAGCGTCATACCTTGGCAATACGCTAGCTTTTCTGAAATTTCCATATTAATTTCCATATTCCATATTATGGTTTAGTTTTTTTTTTGCAGTGTGCAGAGAAATGGCATTCTACTTTATTGAGGTGTGTGAGACTTTGAGTGGGAATGTGTGCCCTGGTTAATGATGTGTTAACATAGAAGTGTCTGCGATTAGTTGGAGTACTCTCTAATCCAGATTTATTTTTAAATGGTAGATTTATTAAGTCTTTATTTTGGGAAGCACAAAACGGTGTAAAGAAATATATTCATTTGAACACAGCAAGACAAACAGCTTTCCCATTTGTGTTTAATGTTATTCTTTCTCAGCTGTCTTACATGTTTAAACTAACAGTGCACCCTCAAAAGCTATTTGTACTTACACAGAGCAGTGCTTCCTCCCATCACTGCATTGATTCTCTTGATTCCCATATATGTGTCTGCATAAATTTCACGCTACTGTTACTGACACTTGCTTCACTTGCCAAAAGGACATTTCCATATTTCTGAGCTACCTGATACTTGGCAGGATGGTCATGTTGGAAAAAAAAGAACTGCAATTTAAATTACATTTTGGTAGTAATTTGATTCCTTATCACAGACTGCTCACCCCCAGTGCTGGCTATGGTCTAACCTGCATGCTGAATTGGAGTCATCTGAGCTACAATAAAATGGCTCAGACGACTGTCCCTGGAGATTGGATATGAAATGGTGTCAGCCATCTGTCAAACAGTAGTTGGGGAGGAGAGGAATGAGGGGAGTCTTTCATTCATGGATGTGCTCTAACAAACGCTCTTTTCTTCCTCTCCCTGTGCAGGTACTTGTTTGCACTGCAGATAAAGCATGACCTGGCTTGTGGACGGCTGACCTGCAACGACACCAGCGCTGCCCTCCTTGTCTCCCATATTGTTCAGTGTAAGAAATAAAACTATGTTGTGTTTATATGCCTTTCATTTAGGAGACACTTTTAAAACATTACATTTGTTTCCAGAGATGGGTGTAACGCGTTACTAAATAACGCCTTACTGTACTCACATTACATTTGTCGGTAACGTAGTAGTGTTACTATTATAAATTCATTAATCACACTACAGTTACTAATAGTGCATATGCTGACCACAGATATCTGAGACGAATTCCCTGACCCTCCCCCAAAATCCTCAGGTGCACGCTTGCACAATTGTCGCGAGACATGTGCACACGCAACTGTTGGTGATTGTTGCATTCAGGAGACTGGCTAAGCCATCTACCATAACGTTCGGGGGCTGGAGATAGGCTCATTGTTTTTAATAAGTTGAGAGACGTTGTCAAAGTTAAAGTGAAATGGCTTAAGGAAGAGGAGAAGAGAGAAGCAGTGAGGAATTGTGTCGTGTTGTGTTTTGCACCGTGATGTGGGGTCGGTTGCGCAGCAGAATCAGAAACCTGCTGCCATATAGCACTGTCGCTGAGAAGAAAATGTTTGCTTTTGATGAGAATGACAGAGATACAGCTTCCTTCAACTTTGACACAAAAGCAAAAGAGAATGTGTCGTTGCAGTCAGACATCAAAGTCCTTAACCGTTTCCCTCATATAAAAAGTATATGAAACTTAACACAGCTATCCCATCTAGAGCGCCAGTCAAGAGGCTATTCAGACTAGACGGTCACGTGCTAAAGCCTAATAGAAATCGGTTGTCCGATGAAAGATTTGAAAGACTTCTCATGCAACATGATCAAATTATTTTAGTGTGTAGCACCCCCAGTGACCTAACAAAGTGCCTTTGCCCTAGACTACTGTATACCATGCCAATGAAACGTGTTTACCCTGATATCATCAAATGTGGTTAGATGTCCAGAGTTATTTTATTTAGTAACATGTTTTATTCAAATGGTCTAGTTTATTAAGGGATTTATGCTGTAGTAGCCTATATGCCCATCTCTGCATGCTATCTTATTCATTCTATTTTTAGTGAGTGCTGTTATCATGTTAACCTGTTTTAGACTTTTGGCTTTTTCTACGACATAAGCCTTGCAGTAGTGCAATACTGATATGACCCTGTGCAGTGCTCTATAGATTTTCACCAGCTTTGAGGTGTAGTCTGTTTTCGTTAAATGGCATTAAAGAACGACTTGTCTTACATCTTACTTGTTGCAATAGGAATTTATGTGTTTTGCTCAAGGTCGTTGATGAGTAACGTAAAGTAATGTAAGGAGGTACTTTCCATAAGGAGTAAAGAAACGCATTACATTTTTTAACAGTAGCAAGTAATGTGTAATGGATTACTTTTTTGAGTAATGACCCCAACACTGTTTGTTTCATGGCTTCTCTAAGGGCACATTCACACCAAACACTCTGTGTATACAGCGCATGCCCGTTTTCTGTCCGTATTCGTTTAGAATGCATGTTAACAAATTGGGACTATTCACACCGCACGCGTGATCTGTGCGTATTCTGTCCCTATACAAACATATTGTACACAGTTACGTTCTGTACACGCTCAAGTCAGTGTGAATGAGCCCTAAGACTGCATGTTCGAATTGTCTTTAACCTTACAACTCAAGTTTTCATGAATCATTATAACATGCTTGTCTTTTCATAGAAGCAACATTTTCATTTTTAGGTTTCATTTAGGTGTTGAAATATTTAAATTCACATCGAGTGCTTTGAGTTTCAGTAGGATTTTTTTTTTTAACAAAACCTATTGTGCAGTATATGTCTATAAGGAGTACAGACCAAATAACCAAACAAATGGTGGAGGACAGGGGAGAAGGCGGGTTATTCCTTGTTGCCGCTGTTCATACAGAGCCATTTTCAAATCATGTCAAACAAACCAAAGAGTAAATTGGAAATCTCTGTTGCCACGGAGACAGCTGTAGCATCGCCTTTATGAAATGCAGACTGCTGCTGTGAAATTGATCACAACGAACACCAGAAATAAATTTACTGCCAGTATGTACACTGTCAGAACAAGAACAAGAAACTTGCTGCAGTGATTGTCTCCCATTAGATTTGTCCCTGTTTTTTCTTGACCGCATGGCGGAACTCTTACCTCTTTTAGACTGAGCTGTATCAACACTAGGCTGAGGTGATTTGGGAAAATGGGCATCATTACCATGTTAGTATCAATGTTCATGTTGTTTTGTCAAGGAGGGGGAAAGGCAGTAAGGGGATTTACCTGAATCTAGTCAGAGGATTCTAATGACTTTATTCATGTAACATATCTGTACCACTAATATGGACTATAAATACTTCTCATAATTACCTCAGGAAATCATGTTGTTTTCACATAAGCCAGTAAATAGGTCACCCCAGTCTTCCCTCATACCTGTTCTGACATCTTGTTTTCAGCTGAGATTGGTGACTTTGATGATGTCCAGAGTCGACAGCACCTCCTGAACAACAAGTACATTCCTGACCAGGATGCCCTGACGGACAAGATTATCGACTACCACCGCAAGCATGTGTGAGTGCAGCAGGGCCTCTCTATGATTGTGCGTGTCTACAGTATTCCCTTTGGCAGAAAACATGCCAGTTTCTCCACACCAGTGTTTGCTTCCAGATGTTTTGCATCGGATTGGAATGATTTCATGCTTAAGTAAACATTCACACCTACGCACATTACACACAAAAACACTGTTGTAGGCCACAACTCATAAGATAATAGATGGTGTCAGTTGTGGGTGAGGGATCGACAACACAGTGAGTTCCACTCCCATGCTGTCTGTTAACCCCCAAACCATCTTCCACCCCTGTGTGGGTGTGGAAACCTTCGTGTGATTGACAGTGTGGTTGATTGAGGTGTCGTTTATCATCAAACCTCACCATATTTCAGAGGTGACTGCTTCTTGGAGTTGAAGGGTAACATTTTTTTTCCTGTGGGGGTCGACATGAAATGCAAAGTTTGCATTAGATAGACATTTGTTTTTTTTTTTTTCAACTTTCAACTTTTAATTGACCCCGATTTGTACATTCCACGTGTCCCACAGCTTACTTCATAGAGGGTGAAGATATCTTAACAAAACAGGACACAACACACAGAACAATGAAATCCTCCCACCCCTGAAAAAAAGCTTGCCTAATCTTACTCTACTGGAGGTGGACATTTCTGATGTCCCGTCCTTTTGTGTGCTTTCCTGTTGAGAAGCCTCTTGAATGGTAAAACTGTGTCATATAGGGCAAGACAAAGAGAAAGGAAAAGATAGCTAATAAAATATTTGGAGGAAACAGAAGGCTGTTTTGGAAGGCAAAACAGTGTTTGTGATGCATTTCAAGTCCCCTCCAAAGCAGCTGATTAATTTGGTCTTGCCTTAAAGCAACTTCAGCTGTTTTCTAAATTATAATTAAAAATGAAAAGAAACTCCCCCAAATAAAACATCTGAACACATTCACATAAAAACGCATCTTCACGAGCTGTCATGGTGCTGAGGGTACAGAATGCTGTCATTGGTACCCTCTAGGAGATGGTTGTTTTTACATGCAAACTACATTTAGTCGGATGAGTCAGACACACAGTTATTGTACAGACAGGAAGAGCCCAAAGGATTTACAAAAATAACTTGTCACTTAATGTTTTCTTTTTCTCTCTGTCCCTTACTAGTGGTCACACCCCGGCCGAGTCAGACTTCCAGCTGCTGGAGATCGCTCGGAGACTGGAGATGTATGGGGTGAGGCTCCACCCGGCCAAGGACCGAGAGGGAACCAGGCTCAGCCTCGCTGTGGCCCACACAGGGGTCCTGGTCTTCCAGGTACAGGACTTCTGTGTAGAGCTGACCTTTTTATAACCTTAAAGGAACACTCAACGTTTTTGGGAAATATATTAATTTTCCAACTCCCAGAGAGTTAAACAGCATGCTAACTGGTCCAGTGTGATGTAATGATTTGTGATAAGCTAACAGCTAAAGTTCTACTGCCAGATTCTGAGATCTTACTGCCAGATCTGGAGATTGGCTGAACTCAACTGTTTAGCTCCAAGGGACTTTAACATTTTGGAAATGTCCAAAAAATGTTTAGAGTTAAGTTCGACTGCATTGAATATGTTCTTAGTCCCAAGACATGTACACTGAATAATGTGCATTTAACTAGATGTACCGCATAGCAGTACATGGTATGACCGCCGCAGTGTATTGAAATGTGGGAACTGTTGGTATGATGAATGTGTGGTAGAGCAGTGTTGTGAGGTGAGAAGTTGTGCGGAAATGACTTCCTGGAAGTGGGCATGGATGTAGGTTTTGAATGAATGACATTGTGTGTGTTTGTGTAGTGTGTAGGAGTGATTTGTGAAAGAAATAGGCAAAATGAGATTTTGTACAATTACAGCGCCCCCTATGGGCCCAATTTTATGGCATGTACTGTGCTTTTAGAGGTCTTTTGTGCTGATCCTGCATGATATATTTTGTGTAGTTCCCACCGTCTTGGTCCAAGATATTGGCAATGCAAAATCCCAATTTTTGCATTTACCCATATCACTAGGTGGCGCTATGCTTCAAGTGAATTTTCATGGGCTGGGTGGATACGCCTCTGTAACACCAACATACTAACACAAAATAGTTGTCTTGGGCAAAATTGTTTAGTTATATTAACAAAAACAGTTTTTCGACACCTAGCTTCGACGATAAACATCGCCCCCTATGGCGAAATTTCACAACATTTAGTACACATGAAAAGAAAGCTGTTTAGAGTTGGCATGTCAACTTTGACCAAATTTGAGCAATTAGAAGCCAAGATATGGACTTTTGAAGAATTTTAAGCTACGTGGTAAATGTTCATTGACATGTAACGTCGAAACGGTTTATCTCAGGATAAATCCTTTAATAACTTTTTATCAGCATTGTCTGTAGATTACATATACCAAATTTGGTGAGATTCATATGAACGGCCTATGACGAGTTCGTTTGGATTCGTTTTCGCAGTATTAAAATTTCACATAAATTGTTTTCGTTGGACGTGGGCGTCGACCAGTGTTTTCAATGCATGAGGGTCAATAGATTTCACAACAAAAAAAACTGGTTGTAAACATTAGCGTTCGCTAGATAATAGACAAAATGACATTTTGTACAATTACAGCGCCCCCTATGGACCAAATTTTATGGCATGTGCTGTGCTTTTAGAGGTCGTTGTGCTGATCGTGCATGACGTATTTTGTGCAATTCCCACCTTCTCGGTCCAAGTGATTGGCAATACAAAATCCTAATTTTTGCATTTACCCATATAACTAGGTAGCACTATGCTTCAAGTGAGTGTTTATGGGCTGGGTCGATACGCCTCTGTAACACCGACATATCACAAAAATGTCATGTTCTTGGGTGAAATGTTTATTGAGTTATTCAGCAAAAACTTTTGGGCATCTCCCCCTCTTTGATGGACACTGGCACAGCGGGGGGGTGGCCCTTGGGGACCAAAAGCTTTTAGTCGCTCAAAACGTTCTAGGGCTACATGCCTACAAAGATTCATGTCCCCCAGACTTCCAGTGTCCCGGCAATCGTTGACGGACATTCACTGAAAAAAAAAGGAAAAAAGTCGTGGCACCACTATCATGACCGCTTTCGCTAGCGGCGGTCATAATAAGATTTTGTGACTGTGACTCAAGAATAGACCTTTTTTTTCCTCCCTACTTGCTTAGATTTTTTCCCCTTTTCATTGGATTTGCTTTTGTACTTCTCTCGTTTAGCATGGTTTCATTTCTGGGAATTGTAAGAGGCAGTTCTAATTTTGGAGTTGGAGTTGGAGCTGGAGACATGGGTGATTTATCTGCCTGTGTTGAGTTTGGAATATTGGAGTGGGCTATAACCCGGCTCACCTGTTTGAGATTATAGCAGAGGAAAGCTGCAGCTGGAAGAAGCCAGATGGGATTTTTTTTTCACTGTGTGAATGTAGAAGTATGATAACAAATGATCCATATCTGTGCCTTTCAAGATCCTAATCACTTAAACTGCCTCTTCCTTTTACATTTTGATTCAAAGGGACACACAAAAATCAATGCTTTTAATTGGTCAAAAGTGAGGAAGCTGAGCTTCAAGAGGAAGAGATTTCTCATCAAACTGCGACCAGACTTAAATGTAAGTCTGGACAGAAGCACTTCACTGTACATGGAGAATATTGCAAAAGGATAATGTGTGAATATGAAAATGGAAATGGAAAATGGGAATTTTATGATGTTATAAGCAAATTCCTCATTAGTATGTGTTCACTCCCACCCTGCAGCAAAGCAACTGCCAGGACACTCTGGAGTTCCTGATGGGAAGTCGGGATTGCTGCAAGATCTTTTGGAAGATCTGTGTAGAGTACCATGCCTTCTTTCGGCTGTTCGAAGAGCCCAAACCTAAGCCTAAACCTGTGCTTTTCAGCCGGGGGTCCTCATTCAGGTTCAGGTAACGCATGCCTCGGCTGGCAATCTGTGGACTTTACACAGCAAACAGATCGAGAATTCATTTGCTGCAAACTGAATTTATTGAACCATAATTGCTCTCCAATGATGCCAAAATACGTAAAACTCCCCTCAGTTGAGTCATATTATCAAATAGACTAAACACAAAAGTACATTCCTCTAACAGCATCATAGTTGTAACATAAACATCATAAAAATAGTTAAAATGTGAAAACACACACAGAGAATCTAGAAAAGGATTGTGAGATTCAAAATTATCCAGCATAATCTTGTTAACTCGGGACTTTTTTCCTTAGTGGACGAACACAGAAGCAGGTGATTGATTATGTGAAAGACTCCGAATTCAAAAAGGTTCCCTTCGAAAGGTGAGACTCTCTGTCACATACATCTCATATTTAGTATGACTGTGACACTATGAAACAGATCATGCTGGCAGTACAACGTATTACCCTTTTGTTCTTGTGATTTTTCTTTGATCCACATGACATTGCACAGCTATGCTTTCTCTCTCTTTCCCACGAATGGAGACATGGATGCAATAGGACAAGCTGTGACAGAACTTGTTGTTTCGGCAATTAGCAACCTCATTAAATTGAAACACTGTAATTGAACCACTACCCCATTACTGTGGAACGCATCACAGTGAATTGACTGAATAATGCCAGGGGTGTAATGCCTCTGCCGATTACATTTCCCGTGACGTGATGTAATTTCTCCTTTCCTCTTATCTCCTAGGAAACACAGTCGGATCCAGTCCAACAGTAGCCTATCTCCCATGACATCCCATTTCAGCTCGGAAGTGCCAAAAGACGTCAGTGTTAATTTGATGACAATGATCAATACCAATCACTCATCACATTTGTAGCACTAACCAGAAATAGCTTGTTTGGAATTTTTTACATTTCCTAACCTTTGTGGTAACCTTTTTAAAGATATTTAAAAAATGTTCAGACAGTAAACACAAAGCCAATGTTATCAACGCTGTCAGGTGTAATATATAGTACAAATAATTTGTTTTAGTTGTCATCACCTTCTCTTCTTCTTCTTCTTCTTCTTCTTCTTCTTCTTCTTCTTCTTCTTCTGTTAAGACTGTTAAACATTAGCAAGATTTGAAGATGTACTTTCTAAGAACCTCTCAACTAAATAAAATAAATAAGGTAAGATAATAATTATATTTATTCTGGTTTTCATCCCTTGCCAATTTTTCCTCTCTATGTTCTTATTTCTTTACTCAGAGGCCCAGAGCAAGCAGCCTTACAGCGGACCGGACAGACTCCCCCCTCAAGCACAGCCGGGTCGCCGAGTCTGCACAAGTAACGGTAGAGAACCCGCCTCTCCAGCGTCACCAGCTCAGCCCCGTCTCCCAACCCAACGGTCACCATGAAGGGCTGCAGGAAGATGATGACACCAGGAGTCGCACATCTTCCAGACAGCTTCAGCAACAGCAGCTGAGACAGTCCTCCGATCACATAAACACAGGTCAAGCCCCGCGATCAGCACAGGGCAGCAGCTCCTCCATCCCGTACATTGACAGCAGTGACGCAGATAGCGAGTATGATGTGGTGAAGGGTCTAATCACTAGGTGTCGCTCTCGCACTTGTGACAGTGAGGACGTTGTTCTCAGAGGCAGATCGGACAGGGAGGGAAAGGCCAATGGGATGCAGTCGCTGGAGAAAGGAATCCGAGAGTTTGGCAAAAACAAATTCAGTAGTTCATCTCCTGTGAATAACATCCCATTCAGTCCAATCCATGACCTCCAAGGCAACGATCAGTTGTCCAATGGGTCATTTCATAGGAATGGGTCTCATCAGGCTCCTCTCCACAGCACGCTGGTGGATGAGATGTTCTGTGGTGGGAACAGGAATGGAATGACAGCAGGGTCCTGTAAGACTAGGAGTGCAGCCTCGAGTCCCATAGTGAACAGTTTTTATCGCACTGGTTCTTTGAGCCAGGCCAAGCAAAACGGCCACAGTGGACGGTCCCATGGCTGGGATGATGGCAGTTACTTAATGAATGGCAAGCTAGGGCCCGACGGACTACATTACGGCAGCTACTCGCCCATTGGTAACCGCTCGCCACATCTGCAGAAGCTGCAAAATGGCATGAGAAACCGCTCCGACACTGACCCTTTAATTCTCAGTCAGTTGAGCTCCACACCGGCCCATGAGCCGCTGCCGAATGTGTCCAGGGCAGAACGCATCGCTGCCATTGAGCGACGCATGGCCGCAAACGGCCTCAAAGTACCCGGACAGGCCCGGTCCAACACTGTGCAGAGAATGTATGGGAACAGGCTTGGGGCTAATGATCATTTGAGCCCGAGCCAGATGATTGACGGCTCCACCAGCAGTGGCACAGAGTCTAGCGACACCGAGTCTGATGCTGGTAGTGGGTCCTTTGGCCATCCGCTGGTCTATGGGAACCCAGCAGCGGTGAACACCTCCCCAATGCCCAGGAGCAAGTTCTCCTTTGGCAGCCTTCAGCTTGATGAAGAGGTGGCTGGGCTGGAGGAGGATGGCTTTGGTTTTCATTTCAGTGAGGAGGACAACACCAGGGTCTTTAGCTGTTAATGGATGTATCCCATTTGGTCTAAATGGTTCCCCTACTCTGTTTTAGCCAGATTCCCCTCCCATGCCAGGTTAGGCTAGCATGTCTTTGTGAAATCTGTGATGGCATCTGTGATTGTTGTTAGGCCTGACATTCACAAGCAAATATATTGTTACCATTCATAGTGGCGTGGAGGTTAGTTTAACATGTATTTGATTTATTTTATTAGACATTTATTTGGAATGGTTCCACAATAGACATACTTTGCATAGTTTGCAGTTCAGTTATTAGAGTTTAGGACATGGCACAGCTTTTATTTCTCTGTAGATTGTTTCAGATTGGAGATGCTTCAAAAATATACTTACTCTATCTTGTGCCAAATGTCTTTAAAATACATCATCTTGAAGAAAGCTTTAGAAGTTACACAGACACAAGTCTTTCCACAGCACAGTATGAAAGAATGGATGTAATTCTGTGTATGGGGAGGCCGTATATATTACTGCAACAACTACATGATGAAATAGCGCTTTTACAAATTTGAAAGCCTTTGCAAAAATTAGCGAAGCACTGTGTAGATCATATTGCATTTTGCGTTAGGATTCAGATCACATTTATTCTGATTTTGCTTTTCACATCTCTAACTGCATGTGAAGATTTACTGTAGTTAGTTGTAGAGACTGAGGAGATTGAATGTATAATATTTGGTTGTCATTGTGAATTGCATAGAGCATATATACGTATATATATACCTTATGGATAAATGTGTACTTCCAGCTGTGTTTAGGATGGCCACAATGTAGGTCAGGGATGTGTGCCGTTGTAATGGCCATGCAGTGTCATGTTTTCACACAAACTAGAGAGGTCCTTAATGATTAAGTGTGATAATTAACAGTAATCAGTGTTGACATAGTTTTCTTTGGGATACACAGTCTTACTGATGAACAGTAAAGTAGAGAATGTTATTTTTGTCTTCCAAGATTATGTACATATTTAACATTTTAGGGTTTCTTTAGTTACACATGCCCATGGTGAAGCATGTATGACTACAGCCCCCAGAGTAGACTACAGGATGTCCTGTATGTCTGTTTGAAAGGCCTGTTGGCCATTCAATCTCTGGTACTCGCTCTTTACCACATCTTCATCTCCTCTCTCAAGCACTAACACCTAAGTTTTCAGATCCAGGCAGAAGTTGTCTATCACTACTAAGACATAATCTGTTTTGCTGTTTTGTTGCTAGTTTGAACCACATGTGTTAAACTTGAAACAGTCACATGGCAACAGTAGTTTAGGGCAACTTCCTGCAACACCACTGGTGCCTGGAATGGCTTGAAAAAGCTTGCTCGCTTTTTTGGCATGTGTGATTTTCAAAATCTTTGCATGCATCCCATTTAATTTCTAATTTGTTTATATGTTTGTATTTGTATGTGCTATATCTGTTCATTATTTTCCTGTGATAATGGCTCTGTGGTCATTGTGGATATTGATTCTTATCAATGTCATTTATTTTGCATTAACAATGATCTGTTTTGCAATTTCAAAAACAAAAAGCCAGAACAATCAGTGCAATGATTTTTTTTTTTCCAGCATGCTTCTTGACTTGTGGGACACTGCTTTCTTACTCTGGTTTGCTTGTTCTTTCTGTTTCTTTGTTCTTCTTTCTCTCTCTCTCTCTCTCTCTCTCTCTCTCTCTCTCTCTCTCTCTCTCTCTCTCTCTCTCTCTCTCTCTCTCTCTCTCTCTCTCTCTCTGTCTCTTTCTCTCTCTCTCTCTCTCTCTCTCTCTCTCTCTCTCGCTAAAAGCATGTTCACCTGTTCTCTTTCTGTCATGCTGTTTTCCCCCGGTTTCCTTTTGTATGCAAAAACAGCTCAGTGCTGGATGGCTTGGTTTCCCTTGACTTGCAATGATGTAAGTAACTGAAGTAAAATGGTAAACGCAGTCTTATGAAAGCTCTACGGCTACAAGGAGAACAGATGAGCAGAAATAAAGGGGCTTACATGAAAGGGAACAAAAAAGAATCTGTATGTGATTATGTCTGAGGCCCAACTGGCCTTTGTGATTTTGTGTCATTTTCAAAGTATTTTTCCGTAAGGATAAGTAGAGAAAAGTGCAAAAATAAATGGTTTACCCTCCTCATTACTCGAGTGACGATGAAAAAAAAAACAGTTCTTGTCATTACCGTGACAGTCTTGGGTGCCATTCCAAATGATTTCTGAAGGTTTGAGCTGAATCAGTTAGCGCATTGCTGCTTGTCTGAAGGGAATCCAAGCTTTGGCTTATAAAAGGCCTTTCTTGTCTTGGGAGGTCCTTGCACAACCTTGTCAAACTTTCTGGAATTTCTGAATACAGATTTGGCGGGCCTAGACATTCAAAGTCTGCTCAGTCAATGTTTGAACAGTGCAGCTGTTTTGATTGCTTCCATGTTTTACAAATTATGCCGCATATGTGTGTCATCCATTACTGATAGTACCACAGTGGGTGGTGGATCACTGTGCTATCAAAATGTACCTGCATTTGGCATGGTCCTTTAAACAACCCTAGTCATCCACTTGATGTATATTTAATGAAAATTTATATTCTCTTCTTTATACACATTCTCATTATGATGGATCCTCAGCATGTGTTAATATCTTGTGTCTTTGGTACTTTAACATTAAACTGTTTAAAAAACTAAATGTTTCAATCAAACCCAAATCAACTTATTAATGCCCTTGAAGCATGTAAAGCATATCTTGTATTTTTAATTTAAAATGCTGACAAAGACTTGCTGAAGGTCCATCAAGCCTGTTTTGTACAGCTAAAATTTGGTGTTGTCTAATTGAGTCTGTTCATTCTAAAATATTACCAGCAACCAACTCACTGAACGGCTCTAGAAAATAAATCGCTGTGATTAGTTTCGCGACTAGGTTTTCAGTCTTCATAAGCTTTAGCCAGGCCTTCTCTACTGAACAAATGTATTACAAATAGACTGTCCTAGACTACGGATCTTTGATCATACACTGGCCTTTTCCTTTCTCACCTGTGATATATATTTGTAAATTTTGTGTTGGGCTTTCTTGTGGTGTTAACTTTCTGTAGACTCCTGTGACTGTTTTGCCTCTTGTCCGTGTTTGCCTATGACTTGTTCTGTCCTGTATGGTACACTTTCTAACATGGTTTATTATAACTATGCACTAGCTGCAATAAAATATTCCGTTATGTGAAGCAACGACTCCAAGTGTCTCTCGGGTTTGGCCAGTGTTGTTTTTTGGTTACCCTTTCCTAGCTCTTAGCACCCTTCCCTTGTGTTTGTGCTAGACTAGAGCAGTAGGCTGCCTAGTTGTGTCGTGTGCCGTGTTCAGTGCTTCTTCGGGCTCCAGCCTAGTGATGGTTGTGTGGATCCATCTGGTTTTGTGTGGTTTGTGTGGTTGTTATGTTCCATGTGTTAACCTGACAAGGTTTTATGTGCTGGCTTCGCCACTCTACCACCTGCGTTCCCTATTGCACTGGACGCCATGCTGGTCGCCATGTTAGCAGTGGTTTAGAAGTCCAAAAAGAGGACCAGACAGCACTGGGCAAGTATACTGCACTTTCAGTAAGTAGTGGGGTAGTGAATGCCATAGATGTAGTAGTGACCCATCCAGTAGAGTACTTGCAGTACTTTTGTAGAGCCCTGATTTCACCACAATCTGAACGTAGGGTGGTTGGTTCAGATGAAGGTCAAAACACGACCACACACTTCCAGATCTCCTAAGACTCTTGGATGAATGATGACTCACTTAGCCCAGTGACTGGACATCTGGTCACTCATAATCAGCAAAGGCAACATTAGCTCATCGCCGAGGCATTCGCATTTCAAGAGCTTCTGGTCTCTGTTGCTTTCTTTAATTTTACTTGAAATCCTGTCTCTGCTTTCTTGCGAGCTCTGGGAATTAGATATGGCACTTCATTTTCTAGCCTGCTTTTAGCCTCACTTTTGGTGTTTGAATTTACTCTTCAGCCTGTTATACTGCTGTAGACTAACTCCTTACAGCTGTAATTCGCAATCACTGATATTGTATCTAGTGAGCCATCTTCACTGAATTGACCTGGGGGTATACTACAAAGGTGGTTGAGTGTCAAACCTGGTTTATTTAACCCAGAGGTAGTTGTAAACCTGGTAGAAGAAGAGCCTTTTAACAGGTTTACAACTAACCCTGTGTTAACTAAACCAGGTTTATTTTACTTAACCACCTTTGTAGTAAACCCCACTGTGTAGGTTCTGATAGGTTAACACATGTGAATGTATGTAAACACATCTTGTTCAGCTGCCTCACTTCCCGCTAATCTCTGTGTCTGCAGGCGCCCTGCCAGGCAGCCCGGGCCTGAGCGACTCCCCAGCCGTGTCCAGGGTGATGATGGTGAACGGGCAGAAGCAGCAACAGACACTAGGCCTGGGCCAGAGCCCCGATGGGCGGCAGCCCTCGCCCCTCACCAGCCCACTGCTGACTGATGCCGGATTCGTCCGCACCGACGACGAGGACGAGGTTCGAAGGAAGGTTTGTTCTTCAGAGGGAGGGAAGAGAGGCAAGAGGTGAAGGGGGACAGGGTGGGATTGAGGTGTTGGACAGAGAGAGTTGAAGGTGGGGGTGGAGTGGGCTCTGAGGATTCAGAGGGAGCTTTCGCTTTTAGAGGGAGGAAAGAGAGGGAAAGCATAAATATGAGTGCCACAGGTTTAACGGAAGGAGAGAAAAGCTCAAAGGAAACACAGAAACAAAGAGAAATGTGATGAGAGAACAGCCATGGCACTTTACTGTAATTGCATGGTAGATTTATTCATAGGCTTTGTACAGTACTAAATCTTATTTAATCAGACATTGAGGCATTTTACAACCATACATTTTTTTACCATGAGGTAAAATTGAGGATGTCTGCAGCTATTACACATGAAAAGAGATGATGGGGCAAGGCTAGAAGTGAAGCCAGGATTAAAAATGGGCATGAATACTCAGCAGTGACTGAACTTGTGACCATTTTGTGCTGATTTGGTGTAAGATGCTTCCCTGGTTTTGGTTAAAAAAAAACAAAAAAACAGTCATACACCAAAAATAGCAGAAGACCCAGATAGGCCAACCCAAATTCTCCTCTATGTGGGACAGACAGAAACTGCTGCCAGCCTATAAAGTATAGGAACAAAGTAGTTGCAAAATTGATGTGCTGTTATTTGTTTACTGTTCGTGTTGCCATTCTTCTTTTTCAGAAGGGTCACCTTTACAATACTTGTTTGTGTAAGTCAGTGGGGTGTGTATTCCTTCAGTGATAAAGTGGGCTTTACATGAAAGAACCAAATTAAGAACCCAGCAAAGAGTTGTCAGTCAGCACAGCTTTGAAGAAAAAATCGGGAAATCTCTTTAATGATGTGTCTGTTAGATAACATAAGCTGAAAGTGGTTTAATGGTTTAAATTTATCCATCTCTCCCTGTCCCTTTGTCTGTCTCTCTCTCTCTCTCTCTATCTCTCTCTCACTTCAATCTCTCCAGAGGTTTCCGACTGACAAAGCATACTTTATTGCCAAAGAGCTCCTGACCACAGAGCGGACATATCTGAAGGACTTGGAGGTCATCACTGTGGTAAGAGCACTGCTGTGCTGATGAGTTTCACTGTGAAAATACCTATGTTGGCCTATTATGGCCTATCTGCATAATATTAGGCCGAGTAATAGACATGCACATCTTTGAGCACAAAGTGAGGTTCAGTCTCTATTATGCCCTTTTCCCATGATTGATGAATTGGATAAATGATTTTAACTACAATAGAGTATTTGGGAAAATGAAAATATATATTTATCTTTGATATATTTCCACCATTTTGGAATGCACCAAGAACAGTGGTACATGACATTGTGTCATCACTGGAAAAGGGTTAAAAAATGTTAAGTGCACAAACTGAAGGATGAAGAGACAGATCACAGGTGGATTTAAAATGAAGAGTGGAGCAGTTCAGCTGCTTTTTGGACTTCTATACCTAGCTCTTAAAAGTCATGTTATTTACAGAAAAAGCATGCCTCCATTAGGTGGAAACCCCACCTTGAGAAAGCAAAAATCCTATTGCGTAAATCCAGTCATTCACTAACTCTGCAGTCACATTGTTTATAAAGGAAATTATTGCTTTTCTTTTAACTTGCATGAGGTTGGTTGCCTCATTCATTTCCTCACTGCGCAACTAACTAACGTTTAAAGTTACTTGGTGAACATAACATGTTTACTGAAATAAATGGCTTTGCTTATTGACAAACAGCATGACCAAGCGCGATTACGCATTAAAAACGATGCAAACTGTCTCTCAAAATATGCGGTTTATTTCACATAAATCATGTACAATTCACCCAACGTGAGTTAGGACTTTGTTTTTAATTTAAATTCTGTACATGGACTGTTGGCTTCATCATGTGAATGTGCAAGGAATAATATCCCCCATTTTGTTGTTGTTTGGAAGGTGTTTTAATGGCAAAGGCTGAGCCAAGCTCCAAATGCATAATTTAAAATTAAAAACAAATTGTAAGTTCACTTCCTGTTACCCCGGTAGTAGTAGTGTCAGTTTGAGTCTGAGTTTGCGGGAGACTTTTTTTTTCTTAGAAACACAAAACAAGGACAAGACAATGGACACAGTAAAACAAACGCTATGCGATTTATACATAATTTTATGTAAAATAAACAGCACGTTTTGAGAGACAAATCATTGTGTTGTGTGCTTTTTAACCATGGACAAAAATGGGTGGAAAGAGTAAAATATAAAAACAAAAACTGTAGAGGAGTAAAATGTTTGATGATAGTGCTACTGTTTACTAGTGTTGAGAAAACATGTCCAGAGAGCATCCATCAATATATCTCCATATATTGTAAATATCCCAAAATACATGACTGCAAATATCCCCACAAAGACCCCTTTCGCCTAGTGCATTTTCACCCTAAGTGTTGTGGGCTTTTTAACCGTGGGCGAAAAAGGGTGTGAAGAGTAAACTGTTTGATGATAGATTTAATAATTACTGTACTGTATAATCTTTATTTAGAGGGGGGCAATAGGTGAGTCCAGACTTAGTTTTACAGGGGCAGTGTCCAATGTTGGCCCCCTCTTAGAACCGCCACTACCATGCCATCTTCACAAAAAGCAAACTGCAGCTCTCTGCTGCACTGTATGTGTGTGTGAGAGAGAGAGTATTAACTGCTTGTCATATCCCCTACAACACACAGATATCAGTACATTTAAGCTTCGGGCCTCCCATCATCCCAAGCACTGACTTCACTGTCTGTGTTGTTTTTTTGTGAGTAGTAAGCTACAAACTGGATTGCTGTTTGGGCAGTGTTATCTCTTGGGGGGACGCTCACCTAACAGCTGGGTCTTTTTGGGCGACAGTTGATGGCTGAAGGTGTCTGGCTTGACTCCCACCAACTAAGCCAGCCAGAGGTTCTCTTCAGGCCTTTTGATGACTGCCTCATCAAAGGGACTGAAGGAACAGGGCAAATGTTATCGCTTCTGGTAAAGACCTTTGCTCTGGGAAAGGGACAAGGTGTAATTTTTTGAGGAGAACAGACCACCCTTCTCGTTCCTTCATTCATTTATTCTCTTTTTGTCTCTCTCTCTTTCACACACACGCACACACACAAACCACACTGTCTCTCTCCCTCTCTCTCTCGCACGCAAACCACACAGTCTCTCTCCCTTTCTCTCCCTCACACACACACACACAAACCACACCATCTCTCTCCCTCTCTCTCATTCCTTATATCTCCTGCTCCTGGTTGTCAGATTTTTCCAGCTACTTTGATGTTAGGGTGGTGGGGGCCTCTAAAGGGTGTGTGTATGTGTGTTTGAGCACACATACACATGTGTGTCTGTCTGAGGGAGCAGTGCTTTTACACTTCTCATAAATATTTTCTTTGGCGGCGGGATCAGAGAGCCACCGTCTGCAGCCTGTAGGGAGCCCCACCCGCCCAACCCCACCACATCCCAGCCCCCTTTCCTCCTCTGCACTGGAACAGCTGGGCTGCACCTTCTGCCCACTTAAACCCCTCCAACCACACTAGCTCTCACAACAACTCTTCCACCCAAAGCACTCATCACAGACACACACACACACACACACACACACACACACACACACACACACACACACACACACACACCAACAACAACAACAACAACAACAACTCACCCACCCAAAAGACTTACACACACACACACAAACAGACACACAACAACTCACCCACCCAAGAGACTTACACCACACACACACACACACACACATACACACACACACACACACACACACACACACACACACACACACATATACAGTATATAACAACTCTCTCCCCCTAAACACTTATCACTGGGCCTGCAATACAAACACACATACACATACACGCTGTCTCTCTGTATCTCTCTCTCTCTCTTTCTCTCCCATGCTCACACACACACACAAACAAACACACTGCTAGAGGGTAAACATTAATGTGCAAGACACTATTGTTACCAATGCTTATGTTTCGTTGTTATCCATCCACATGTATGAGGTTGTAGAATCTTCTCATTACCTGGAGTTCCTGTTAGAACGACTGGGTTGGAACAAAACAACAGATTACAAAACAACAGTGAAATGTATGAATGCATACCTCTCATACAACTATTTTTTATGACATTATTTTTTGTGTTAGAAAGAACTTTTGACTGAAGAATTCTTGAAAGTGGTGTAGTGGAATATTCCTTTTGCCTGTGTGGGGTGTGGTGGGGTTGGCTTAGTTTGTTTCCATCACTGATGCATTTCATTTCAAGTAAATGATTTCTGAAGGCGTCTTCAAATGTGGTCGGATTCAGTTTTTTTGGCACTGAGAAGATTCACCATAGCTACATTTGAAGTCCATCATTCTTGTGACCATAGGCTATTTACAGCTTATGACTTTTGTATTGTTTATTTCTGGGTTGTTTACTGTTTGATTTGTGTGTGGCCATGTTCCAGGCACTCCAAAAATTTGTGTCAAAAGAAGAGGCCTTGCCGGACTCGCTTAAGAATGTAATATTTGCCAACTTTGAGCCTGTCTACAAGTTCCACGATGCCTTCCTCAAGGAAGTGGAGCAGCGACTGGCACAGTGGTAGGTGTTGGTGTTGTGACCATCTTTGTGTGTGTGTGTGTGTGTGTGTGTGTGTGTGTGTGTGTGTGTGTGTGTGTGTGTGTATCTTTGGTAGTATACAAACATGGAGAAGATGTTTTGTTTATCCTTAGGTCTGAAGTGCTATGTGAAGAGTGTGTAAACCTTGCAAACTTGCCATCTTGTCTATGACTCTCAATGTTTGAATCATGTGTTCCTTGCTTGCCTTGGAACAGTAACCCCGCCCCATGGCCACCCCCACCCCCCTTCCCCAACACTAATGATGGATCCCTTTTATGTGCGAGTCAAAACAGCAATTACAGTGCATCAAATTGCTCTGGCCCTAGAGGCTCTGAGCTCACATTGGGAGAGGAAGAGGTATCGAGTGTCTGGCCTACCTGAGTCACACTGACAATTGTAAAGGTTGCAAAACACATAAATGATCTCTTTCCTTTATCCATATCAATCAGAATAGATGTAGACGGTTGTAGCTTTGCAGTCTTTCTTCCCTCTCACTAAAAGAGGAAAAACAGAAAAAAACATTGAAAGGGGTCTTGCAGTGTTTTATAAAATGAGAGACAAAATCTCTTAGGGACCCAAGGCAAGGCTTTGAACCACACTGAGTAATTCATATAAGTGCAGGTGGAGGAGCCTAGCAAGTGCTTTAGACTGACAAGACAAAGAGGACCTTTGATGAAACGGTGTTTGCAGCAACAGCTCACTATGTTAATTATTTCATAATCTGCCTGGAGTCAGTCAGTCTTCCCCCAATCCACCCCCACCCCCTGCTGAGCTCATTTTCAGTGATCCACACTGACCAGGTCTAATCAGGCTCTTCTTGACCCCGAGGGCCACCTGGTTTGCTAATCTATCTGCTGTCAGGTAGTGTGAGTGGGAGGGGGTTGAGGGTTGGCCTGTTCTGTCATATCCTGCTTCAAAGCATCTCAGGTTCACAGGTTGTCATGGGAACCGGTGGCCCAAAGAGGTGGGAGATCCGGGGGCATGGCAGGACCCCTTGAGCAGCATGGAGGTTACACATAGATATTCAAGGTTCCATCCCTGCTCCGATGAGACCCCGAACATCTCATGCTATGGCTGCCCTTGACTCTATAAATAAGTGGTCTACACAAGGCCACTGATCTAAGAAGAGTCAGTCAGAGAAAAGAGAAGCAAAGAAAGTGCATTTAATCCACTCTGTGTAAAATGCTTTCCACAAAAGCTTCTAGCACATCCAGTTCTGATCAATACATGTGCTTATTTAAAGCTAGAATGAGCCTCACAAATCAAATATGACTTCAATTCTGCTGCTGTCTTGCAACAGTCTCTAGATGTAGGCGCCTCTCTGAAGCAGTAGGTGGACACAGGGGAGAACAGCACTGTGCAGTCGAGACTTATCGAACCTTTCAGAGGAAACACTGCACAGCACTCGGTTCTTCTCAAGTTGTCTTGGAGAAACAAAGGGACGCACGGCTCAGGGAATCAATCCTACAGTTAGATGATTTCTCACCGGGGCCCTCCCTTTTTTCCCACCTCAAATACAACCAAAGCTGACACTAACAAATGGGCAGGGCAAGGGGAAATTCCTGTAGGCCTCGGTCCATCCTGTGTCTTTCTTGCTGAGCTGGTCTGGATGAAGTGTGGTGTAATTTATACCCATGCTGCCAAAGCCCAGTTTAATGAGAAAAAGAGAGAGCAGAGTCCACTTGTAGGACACGAAGATAAATCAAGTTAATTTTTTTCTGTCTTTCCCTGAATTTTCGTGGCATCTCCACTTTGGCTTGATTTTGCTGCGACTGACAGGTCTGAGCTATAAGTTATGGTGTGTGTGTGTATGTGTGTGTGTGTGAGAGAGAGAGAGAGAGCACGATAGAATAGATGGGTGTGTGTGACAATGTGCAGGCAGGCAGGGGTTGGTGTTGTGCATAAGGGGTTTGGTAATCAAAGGGTTAATGCCACTGATTCCCTTCAAAAGCATGTGGCTGGTGGAATGCTGCGCTGTAGAGTCATCTAGTGGCCTTAAGTGAGCATTACAAAAATTGATCACTGAGCTGTTACCTGCTGTGGACCAACTGCACCCATGGTGTTAGGGAAATGTGTCATGGATGTTGGATACAAAGGGGTGCAACTTCCTAGTTCCTGAAGAGGACCATTTTATCCCAAAAGTACCACCCTTGCTTGGGGCTAGTGACGTCTTAAACTAATGAGGCTTCATAAAGAGTCTCAGGTCCATTCAGTCTCTTCTTCTCTCAGTAGACAGCGCTTTTGTTTTTCTTTGCATGTGAAGTTAGCTGATATTTTAAAAAACACCTTTAGGGTGCAGTTAGAAATCTGGAGTTGTTTTGTGACAGTCTCCTGTTGACTTGAGTGAAGGAACTCGCACAATAAAAGCATTAACAGCCTTGTTTTTTTTTTGTTTACAGGGAAGGCCGTTCCAATGCCCACATAAAAGGAGACTACCAGCGTGTGGGAGACATCATGCTAAGGAACATCCAGGGCCTGAAGGTTGGAACGTTGGTCCAATGGTCCAATGCCTTAAAACTGCAAACTAATGCACTAATTTCATTAATGTTATGGGCGGAAGGCATTATCCTGTCTAGCCAGCTAGGCACAAAATACTAGCCAGGTAAACCAGCTCCTCGTACTTCATTTCATTTTATACAGAGGGTCTGGCAGTGCTGTATTGAGAAATGATTTCTTCCTAGAGGGGTGGACTCTGCTGAAGTTTATAACAAGTGGCTCTGCCTTTACCCAGTCGCTAACATCTGGTCCTCACGTATGCAAATAGCCTACCTACACACTGCAATTCAAATGCAGCACACAAAGTCAACGTCAACGCTCATGAACACTCCCTCTGTTCGCTGATTGGCTAGGATTGGCTGGTACCTAATACAGCAATGTCAGTGGCAGCATGGCCAGACCATCTGTACAAAACAAAATTAAGTACAAGGGGCTGGTTTACCAGACTAACAAAATACCTCAAAGATCAGAAAATAATACGGTACTATTGCTGTTGTGCAGTTATAATGAACACATCAGTGTCATACCATGTCATGTATTTACTGTATATGGTTAAATATTAATCTGCACCAGCCAGTGTTACATTAGTGTGAAGATAATGTGTTTATATGTCTTCTTTCTTTCTTTCTTTTTGTCTGTCTGCATTTACCCCCTACTCCCTCTGGCGATCCCTCCCTTCCCTAGCTGATGACGGGTCACCTGCAGAAGCACTCGGAGGCTCTGCTGGAGCTGGAGCGGACGTGCCGTGGGTCGCGGCGGCTGGAGGGGCTGTGCCGGGACTTTGAGCTGCAGAAGGTGTGCTACCTGCCGCTCAATATCTTCTTCCTGCGCCCACTCCACCGCCTCATGCACTACAAGCAGATTCTGGAGCGCCTGTGCAAACACTACCCCCCCACCCACGACGACTTCAGGGACTCCAGAGGTGTGTGTGTGTTGTGGGTGGCACTGGCTTGCTTTGGTTTCTCTAAAGCTGTAATCATTCTGACGGGATGCAAGCCTCCCACAGATTGCTTTCATTAAAAACAAGCCAGAAAACATGTTGACATGAGGCTTGTTCAGCATGTTTGATGCATCTGGAAATCACAGACAGATCACTAGAGAGGGCTGTGTAACCAGAAGAATTAATTAGTTACTGACATTCACAGTTAGAAAACATGTTCTAGAGAAGGACTAATAAAGAAAAATGCTAAAAACAGTTACAACCTGGAAGGCTTTTACAAACGGTACAATGCAACCTAATTAAATGGTTATTGGACAGCAGTTTAGACTCACGTCTGAATGATAAATGCTACTGTGATAAAATTATAATTAAATGTTAATGTGGAGTAATATTCAGTAACGAAACAGGAAGTTGTGCAAAGTTATTATAGCACATTACATTACACTACACTTAGCAGACACTTTTATCCAAAGGGACTTACAGTAGAGAACCCCAATTGTCATTCATTATAATCACTTTGCTGATTGCAGCTGCTCTGGCCGACATATCAGAGATGGTGGCACAGCTCCATGGCACTATGATTAAGATGGAGAACTTCCAGAAACTTTTGGAGCTGAAAAAAGACTTAATCGGCATCGACAATCTGGTCATTCCCGGTCGGGTGAGTTTAGGTGGCATTCACAGATCTTAAGTAACAATCAACACAGTCCTCTTTTGTACACTGGATAGGCCGGCATTGTATCCACTTGTTAAAATTTACCCACAAAGTCTAGACACTGCGAATACACTACATTGAGAATAGGACTGCCTGAGGTAAACCAGAGCACTAATACCAATTTTGTGTTATCTGCGTTGTTTTTCATTGAAGTGATGTTTTTTTCCCTCTTGGCAGGAGTTTATCAGGTTGGGTTGTCTCAGCAAATTGTCTGGGAAAGGCCTGCAGCAGAGAATGTTTTTCCTGGTAATTGTCTTTTTTTTATCTCTGTCTGCACCTACTAAAATACATTAGTCATTGTCATAGAAAGTTTACAGAAATATTTTCTCCAATTTCTTATTGTACAGATAGAAGGATATAAAAAAGAACAGTATTTAAAGCTTACCTCGACATAGGTAATGAGACAAGCGTATCAGCAGATGTGTGAAGCTGAGCTCAGCTGCCTCAGATGTGAGGACAGCTGAGCAAGAGAGCCGAGCTACTGTTTGCAAAGTAGTCTGTGAATGGATATCAGCACAAAGGAGGGTGACCTTCATAGAGTCACTGCAGCATCCTGTGTGTGTGTGTGTGTCACTGTGTGTATGCGTGTACATATACATCCTAGCTTATTTTTACCTTTACCTTCCTGTTTGGCTGCAGTTCAATGACGTCCTGCTGTACACAAGTCGGGGGATGACTGCCTCCAATCAGTTTAAAGTGCACGGCCAGCTTCCTCTCTACGGCATGACAGTAAGTCATCATTACCATCACAATCTTCATCATCATCCCCCTCGTCACCAGATGTCCCCATTTATTGATGAGGTTATTGGAGTAAAAGCATGTCTGTCCACTCTACCCTTGCACTCAGCCAGCTGATTTTATGTGTGTGTGTTATTCCTAATAAAAGTGTAAAAAAGAATTTTGGGTCATTTTGTCAACATTGGGCAACATAAACTAGTGAGGCAATTTCATGAAATCTCAGTGTAATTGAAGGTTAGGGTCTCTTCATAAGATAAATTCTAGAAGTCTTTAGAATCTGAATTTCTGCTTAAGAGCAACAGAAAAGAGATCTGTCCCAGTCTGCCCAGCGCCAACTTCCCCACTCTGTGGGCTAGAGCTAATAAAAGCCAATGTCAGTGTCCCCTCCCTCCTCTCTCTAAACTTTCTCCTAATTTCCCACTAACACAAACAGAGAGCTTCATTGTTCCCTTGCACAAACATGCCTCACTAAAGAGTTGGGCAGTGCACCGAGTTGTCTTGGCTCCCAAAGCAGAATAACATGTCCCACGCTGTTGTGTAAACTTATCAGGCCATTGATTAAAATAATTATGCGAGCTTATGCAATATTGATGTAAGTAAATCGTATGATGCGGTGCTTTGTGTGCTATCGGCACCGATGCAGATGTGCACAGTCTTGTGAAGTTAATATCTCCTCCCCAGATATATTGAATAATCAAGTTTGAAGTGCAGTCTGTCATTCTAATCCCATATACTTTTCAGACTCAGTTAACTGGTCCCTATGGATCTCCTCCCTACCCGTCTGTTCAGTGCTTTAAAAAGAACCTCCAGAGTCCATGTGTAACCTTGGCTCTATGGAAAGGAAACAAAGAAAGTGGCTTCAACCACACCATAAATCTCAGCCAATCAACACACGCTTCAGGAGCATGCGAGGAAGCAGTCTAATACCAGCAACCTCCAATGACACCACAATTAACATGGGCTGCTTGTTCTGTATGTGCAGGATTTTGTCGAGACTATGAGAAGTTCAGAGTTGATGAGACTTTAGGTTTGTGCTAGACTGCCCCCTGCTGGCCATTGCATTAATAGATTTATGATGATATTGTAGTCATAGGTTTTACTAAACATTTCATTGTACTGAAATGTTTGCAGACAAGTCTTTCTTATTTGGTCTATGTTGAGGTGGAATGCTCATAATAACTGTTTAATTGAGGACACTGATGTTTTGGTTTGTCTGTGTCTGTGTGTGTGCCCTACCTAGATTAGAGAAAGTGAAGATGAATGGGGTGTGCCAAACTCTTTCACCCTCTTTGGACAGCGACACTCTGTGGTGGTTGCAGCCAGGTGGGTGACCTTTTGCCAGACGCACATTCACTGAACGGAACAAACTACTAAGTTGCTTGAGGAGTGTTTTGTCAGTATAGAGATTGAAGCCCATCATTGCACTACAATGTATGTAGTGCAATGATGCACAGGAATGCTGACATGATGATAAAATTATATACATTTTAGTCAGTTAGCACAGGATGTTCAGTTATAAGTGAATAGTTAATGAGTTCTCACAGCAAAGTAAACCAAAAACTGTTGCAGTGCCCTGTCTACTCCAAGTCATCACAAGGAATAAATGCTATTTTGTTAGTTTTATATGTATGGTACCACAGTCACATCTTCCTCTGTTTCCTCAGCTCTGCCTCTGAGATGGAGAAGTGGATGGAGGACATTAAGATGGCCATTGAACTGGCTGACAAGTGCAATGGACCCTCGTCAGAAATTCTGGGCAGCAGTCTAACTGACAGCAGTAAGTTCTTCTAAAGTCTCCACTAATTAACACTTAATTCATTAGGTAAGCATTTCAGAACTAAGCCATACCCCAGTGTTATTTCATTGACTGCTTGGAACTAGCCTTTGAATGTAAATAAATTCTAATAAACTCTAAAAAACTCTAAAGTGTGTGCTGCTTCATGAATATAAGTCCTAAACCCAAGGTGTGGTACCTCTGTACTATACATTTAAAGAGTCTGTCCAGATGAGGGTTGATGAGTATTTTAAAATATGTGCTGCTGTTGTCAGAGAAATGATTTGGTTTGGCAGCAGCACTAACTAAATGCCTTTAACTCCCCCCTCCCACCAACCCCACACCAAGTATGAATCATGTCTGTAGTGGATGGCTAACTCCAGTCATCATGTTGGCAGTCTGAATGGTGGGTAAGATGAGAAGAGTATGGCACTCTGAGACCTTTAAATCCTCTGCATGGCTTTGTCTCTTACAGGCAAAGAGGGTAACATGAGCCATGACTGTCCCTCCCACATTTATCCTCCAGGATCTCCCTTTGTCTCACCTTCTAACTGCATTGGTGTCCCTTTTCTTTAGGGATTTATTTCCAAGCTTCGTAGAAAAGAAAAATGGCCCAAAACTACAATACGTCTACCTGTGATTACCTTTTTTCCAAAGCAGCCATTTAAAGGTGCATGTCTAGGGAGTTTGTGGTTTTTCTTAACCTATTGTTTAAAAATGTTAGGAGTGTTTAATACCTCCACTACCAGTAAGTATGGATGAATTGTGAGGTCAGATTTTCCCACTAACAAAAACCCTCATTGTTTGATGGTGACAGATTTCTCACGTGACTATAGAAAAATAAATCCTCGTCTACCATTTAAGTGCTGGCCCTTGCTAAATTTCCCAGAATCCCCTGATGAGCCCGGGATGGACCAGGAGTCCGAGGATGACCTTAGTGCTTCGCGCACCTCACTGGAGCGGCAGGCACCTCACCGTGGCAACACCACGGTCCATGTCTGCTGGCACCGCAACACCAGTGTGTCCATGGTGGACTTTAGTGTTGCCGTAGAGGTATTTTTTTCCCCCTCAAAGCAGTTTCCGACCCTCATCTGTGCCTGTGGTTGTATATGTGTATGTATGTGTCTGTAGTGTCTTCTGTGTTCATCTTTGGTGTTAATCTTTATTTTTATTCCATCACTTTCATGTGCAGGGACATCATGTGAGACCTTCTGTTTAAAGGATGCAATACTGCCTTTAGCCTGTTGGGAAGGAGGGGACTCGCTTAATTTGACTTCCAGTCTGTTAATTAAAGGGGCTTAAGACCACAGCCCCTGTGGTCTTAAGGACGTGACAAGGTGGTGACTTAATTTGTCCGCATACTCAAGAAATGGACATGGGATGGTTTTTTTGCCCCATCTTCATTTTGAACCCAACACTAGTTTCACATATGGAAGTTAATAGTTCTCATTTTGAAAGGAAACGTTTTTAGACAAGGAGTATCAATTGATTAGTATCCATATGAAGAATATTCTTTTTTGCTTTAATTTGTGTGTGGGAGGTAGCTGTTGCACAATGCAGTCAACAAAAGTGAAGGTCTCACAGTGTGTCCACTCAAATCCTGTAGAGGCAGTTCACTATTCTTCTCTCCTCCCTCTTTCTCTCCTTGTCTTTAGATTTCCATCAGACCGGCTTTTAAAAGTCCTACCTTTTATTAATCTGGATAACTGTGTGCTTCCAAAAGAATGTAAAAGAAAGAATGCAGTATCTCCCATGAAGGTGTTGCCTTCCTTGCCTACAAATAGTGGCAGTGGTGGTGATGGACTTTCCTAAATTCCTCCATGTCTGTCCATGTCTGCGTCTAACTTCTGTGTATGTGGGCCTCTTTTTCTCTTTCTCTTTCTCTTTCTTTGTCTCCTATTTATTCGTCTGTCTCTGTGGTCTGCACCATCTACCCTGCACGTCTCGTTGTGTGGTTGTCTCTGTTGTTCACCTGTCCTTCCTCTGGTGCTAAGAGGACCCAGGCCCTACCAAGGGCCCCGAGGCTGCACGGCTCCTCAGGGGTCTGGGGCCCGTGTCATTCTCGGTGGTGTGCTGGTACCGAGCTCTCAGCCTCTCCCTCAGTGACTCCTCCAAGAGTAGAGAGGTAACGAGACGAGAAGGCCTCACGAACACCACTGGCTGTTTAGGTTGCAGCCCTACAGTTAAAATACTATCTTGGCTAAACCTTTACTGCAGTGTGGATTAAAACCTAACCACAATAATGAGTTTGCTAGCAAACAACATTTTTTTTCAGTGTTGCCTCAAGTTAAATTGACTAGCAATTGACAAGTTGAATGCAATATATTGTAATGTATTGCAGTATATATTTTAAAAAGAAACGCACTGAAGGCTTTTTTAAGTGTGGTTTACCACACATAGTATGGAGGGATTGTAAGAGAGTACAGCGCAAACCATTCCCAAACAGCTTTAAACATTCTGTTTGTCATTTGTCTGTGGAATGCTACATGTTGCTAGATAAGGGCGCATGTGTGTTCAGATTTTTTTTTCTCCAGAGTGCCTTAGTTTGGCTTACTGACACCCTCATATTAGGAGGCAGTAGTCCTTTCACATTGCTCTGTTGTAGCAAGCATGCCTACCTGTCAGACCTTGTTTCATTCAAGACTGTCTGATCAGTAATTACCAGGCCATTAATATGAGCCATGCTGAATGTTGCATTTATGGCAGCTCAAAGTCATTTTGAAAGAGGGTAGGAGACAATGATAATGAAGTTGACTTAGATATGTAAATCCAACTTGTGACAGCTGATAACTGTGTAGGTTATGAAGAAATGTCGTAGTTCCCAAGAGTAGTTTGACATCTAGCCAGATAACGATAAGGCAAATTTAAGCCTGTATTTTTTTTAAACCAGGATCATCTCTTCAGGATATCCTGCAGCAGTAATTTCACATTCAAACCGAGAGACTGTGCGTCATTAAAGACTAAAACAAGCCAATGAAACGCCAGTGGCACGTTTACCTGAACTGAATGAACTGCTTTACGTCAGTCAACCTTAGCTCTTTGAAGCCAAGCTTGTACTTGCACCAGGCTGTGTTGTAGTCAATGAAAAACAACAGATGACTGTAGTATCTGCGGAAAGTCATTTTAATGAAACTTTCTTGCTGTCTTTCCTATTCTGACCTTGTCTGTTAATTCAACAAAAATGCTGATGATTTTTATAAATTTCAGGCATAAAGTTACTGACTTAAGTTTTGGCTAAGCAGACAAGGCATGTATTTTTTAAAATGTCTATGAGGATATCTGATGACATTGAAGTTTTATATGCCTATTTCAATTTAGAATCAGCTGTCTGGGAATTTGCTGAGGAAATTCAAGAACAGCAATGGCTGGCAGAAGCTTTGGGTGGTCTTCACCAACTTCAGTCTGTTCTTCTACAAGACTCATCAGGTCTGGTCTCATTAACACTCAAATTCTAGATTCTCATTTTATAGATAATAAAATACCAATATACAGTAAATAAATGTAATGTAAGAAGATTTAAGTTAGATTACAGAGTACATTCTTTTAAAATATCAATAACTAGAAAAGCAGTCGGAGAGAGCAGACCTCCGCCAAGCAGTTCAATGAACCGATTTTTACCAAAGAAGAATCACCTCAAGGCAGTGACAATACCGACATACTGTAAAAATCTCAGAACAATATGTTCGTAACTTCTGGAGTTATTTTACTAACAAACAGACAGACAGTCAGATAAACGCCTGCAAAAACACAACCTCCTTGGCGGAGGTAATGAAAATCTTATGTTGATCATTTTGTAAACCATCTTTCACACATGAAAATATTCTTGTGTATGGATTTTTTGCCATATGCAGTGGCAAAACAGTAAAAAAAATTATATTGATTAATTTGATGAATTTTAGGATGACTACCCACTCGCCAGTCTTCCTCTGCTTGGCTACTCGATAACGATTCCATCTGAGTCTGAGAACATCCACAAAGACTACGTGTTCAAGCTTCACTTTAAATCGCACGTCTACTACTTCAGGTCCGAGAGCGAGTACACCTTTGAAAGGTACAGGTGCATCTCACTCCACATTCACTTTTACTTTTACAAAAATGGCTGTCTGTGTTATTTGCATTACTATTTGTTATTATTACACTGCAGTTGTATGTGTACAAACTGTATGTGACAAATAAACTCTTGATTCTTCTTCTTCTTCTTTTTGTTTTTCTTCTTCATCTTCTCCTTCTTATTATTATTATGAACTCTGATTTGTATTGTCAACATAAGATCAGTGTTGAGCAATCACAAAAAGTGAATAGTTTTTCACAACTAAGTGGTCAGATACATGCATTTCAGACAACACTGCCATTGATCAGAATTTTTTATCTACCATACTTAACCCAATTATCACTGTCAAGACAGTAAGATTGTGTAAAATTTAAAAAGGTGTGCTGTACCAAATGTCGACAGAGGGGTTAAAAGGGGTTTCAAAGGGGTTAAAAATTCCTAATTGTAATTTAGTGATGCCCATAAGTAGAAGTTTCACTGCTTAATTAGCTGTGCATCCCTGTCTTGATTTTAGTCTCTGTGCTTATTACCCAGCAACTGTTCTGATGTGCCTTTGTTGTTGCCCTGTGTTCCATGTGCCTGCAGGTGGATGGAGGTGATCCGCAGTGCCACCAGCTCCTCCAGTCACGCCCGCTTCCACAGCCGGAAGGACCCCTACCCGTACTGAACCCCCCGCGGCACCCGTAGGTGGAGGCCCGACCTCTCCCTCCTGCACCACCACTACCACTTTTACAAACATGTATCTCTCCTGAATCACCCATGCCAACCCACCTCACTGACACAGTAGTCAGGTCCCTTGTCAGGCTGCACAGAGGATGAGCCAGGCGCTGTGCCCAGCTGTTTTACTCTGGCGGAGCAGCCTCGCAGCTGTTACATCATGCTGGTCTGCACTGTCGGACGGCTTATATAAATGCAGAACTCTTCAGCCAAGTTCACATAGATTTGACAATGTAACCGTTTTTGTTTCTCTCTGCATTTCACGAGAATCTACGCACGGTGTCTATGCATATCTGGACTTAAAATAAAAGTCTTGGTGGCGTTATGTGCAGGCGTGCGACTACCACAGAGACTTCGTCAGGGTTGTAACCCATTTTTATGGAATCAATTTTATTTTATAGGTCATTTTATACAATTTTTAATATGGACTGTGAACCACTTTTTTTCTAAAATGCAACGCTGTATCATATTCTGTTTCTGCGACCATTTTACCTGCAACACCTTTTTTGAAGGACAGTCACTGCCCTTCCGTCCTCACTCCAGTGCCAAAATATGTTGTTTCTTCTGTTTCTTCTGAATGCTGTTGTTGCCTTTATATTAGTTTTTAAATGTTGATAAGTTTACAACCGTTTTAGAAAATAGTGTTTCCTTTGTAGGAATGCATAATAAAGACATAAACACCTTATGAATGATGGATAAATGGATTATATGTGGAAGGAAATGTATGATGGTTACTGTGTTCACAATAAATATGAGACCTTGGTCATTTTGTCCTCTTGTAGTTTGTAGTGATTGTAAAACCATTATAATAATAATGTAAATGCGTGTCATTATCTTCTGTGTACCAAAGTTCAGGCATAATGCATTGAAAGTAAAAAGAGGATAAAAATTCAGGGTACTAATAAAAATAGATTCACCCTCAAACGTAAAGCTATACACAGTAATTATTACTTATATAATTCTTATTTGCACTTGTAACCATTGTGTTTTACAATCCAGTGGATACGTTGATTATTAAAAGAATATCCATTGCTTTTCTTCCTGTACTCAGCCATATTTATAGATATAGAACACATACAGTTTGGTTACAATGATTTTTCCTACCTACTCATCAAAAATAAACATGAACATATCCCTATCACTGAAGATAAATCTGGTATGTGAAGTAATGCAATATTTGCACAGGTGTTATTTCTCTATCTCAAAACTGAAACAGGAATGGTATCAGCAAACGGCTGTGAGGAGAACATAGGATGACTGATTCAGATTCAGAACATACTTCCTACATGCAAAATATATGCAGTATAGAAACACATCAAAGAGCCTCAATACATGTTACCTTTCTGTTCACAGGAGCAAAAAACTGATCAAAGTTTTTTTAAAATGATTTGTATACGCCAACCCATGACCACCATAGGAGTCATAACTCTTGTAGGTCTGCAAGTTCACCCAGTCGGGCTGGTAGGTGGTGGTGCTGTACACAAAGGCCTCCATCGTGCTTCCTGGTGTCTGGCCACAGCCAGCCCCATCCACCCACTCCTCCACCTTCAGTTTCACCAGCGTGCGCTGGTACATGTCAGGGACACACTCAAACTGATCCAAGAAAGCCAGCATCTGGCCATCAACGAAGTAGACCTCCCCCTGGATGTGGTGGCCCTGTCCGGGGATGTTCAAGAGGAACGGGATATTGCCATGGCCTGCAATGACCAGAGGGTATTTATCGATGGTGCTGCCGCGGCCACAGAAGGAAGCTCTTCCGTTAGTGTGGTCCAGCATCCTGGAGTGGTTGGGCTGGCCCCTCTTCAGGGTTCCATAAACAAAGACGTAAGTCATCTGGAATGGTGAAAAACTTAATGCTGCTAATCCTTGAGTAGAAAACCTAGCATTTCCTATTCAGTGTTATTCTCTTTAGGTCTCTGATGGTCAAGAGTAAAGATTTCCCAGTCATTTCACAGGTTGCATAATTTGGCTCCTATCTAATCAAAGATATGTAAATTCAGAGACCTTGTACCGCAGTTCTATCTTCAAGGACGTTTTCACAGTGGTACCCTGATTGAACATTGCATTGAACTCCTGTTGGTCAGAGCATTAATGTTTAACCTGTATTTGGTTAAATCTTAAGACAAATGGGTTACAGGTAAAAGGGTCATTCCATGTCATTCAACGCACTCAAGTACCATGTTTGTTTTGTGATTTATGTGCCTCTTATTTCTGATGTACATTTTGCACATACTGTATTTAGTGTGGAAAATCTTCAGTACATTCCCACAAGGTGTTGGCGTGCTCTGAAAATGAAATACAAAATTATTTTTCAGACTTGTGAGGTCTGCTCTTTTACCACTGATAGACTTTCCTTTCTGAGAGTGTTTCTACTTATCTCAATAAAGAAAAAAAAAACAAGAGCCTATGTTGGGTACAAATATTTTGATGAACTTTGAGGGACTGTTATGATCATGCAGGATCATCCAGACCCAACATGACTTTGGGGATACTATTCCTAGTAGAAAAGGACAAACAAAGTCAACACCCCCCTCTCCCTGTAAAACTGGCTGTAACTTGGAAAGTATTGATATTAACATAAAA
Organism: Coilia nasus; assembly: GCA_027475355.1. Classification (NCBI taxonomy): domain Eukaryota; kingdom Metazoa; phylum Chordata; class Actinopteri; order Clupeiformes; family Engraulidae; genus Coilia; species Coilia nasus. The sequence goes on along the minus strand of CM050220.1, from coordinate 31,740,799 downwards.
GTAATTTAACAGTGTGTTTCCTGTGTGACATAGGTACACCTGGTATTTTTTTCTGAATTTGAGACCTAAGTACGTGGACCCTGGTTGAATTCACATGGAATGACCCAAAAACAATGCATGACGGTGAATTAGACTTTGATCACTTAACTGATCACCAGCTGTAAAAAAAGTGTGTTATATGGACAAATTGGTGACTATATTGAAGTACATATTTAAACTGGCAACATAAACTTCAAGCAAACACATTCTGAAGTATTTCAGGAAAAGTGCCTTTATTGTTCACAACTTTTAATTTTACATTAGTGTTTGCTGCTGCATCAGTTCATTGTATTATTTGTACTTGATGGATTGTCTTTCTGTAACCACACTTTGCCATAAACATAGAAAATTAATTCAAGCAGTCCTTTAAAAATCTGAAAAAATGATGGTAGGTAAAATATATAAAATTCATAAGCTCTCAGTCTCATGACAAAATCTGCAAATACATGCCTATTTTCCAGATTCTGTGCACAAACAGTAACAGCAGTGTTAACTAGTATGCTATTTGCCATCAACTCTACCCATTCATGACAGTTGGAGGTACATCAAGACTACACTATAATTCTTGTCCATTTGCTTACCTTGAATTAGAAAAGAGTGTTGTGTTAGGTGCATAACACAGTTAACAGTACACTGTGAGATTGACAGAATAATTAAATAATTTCTAAAGTAACTAATGTCTAGACTTAAACTAGGGATCAAATGCATACTGATCCTACCCCTGAGGTACAACATACACAGTGATACTTCACACATGGCTCTCTGAAATATAGTTGCCACAATAGTGTTTTGCATGATATAACTTCATTAAATATGCCTGAATATAGTTTGTGCATCTAGAAACATCACTTAACTCAGATAGCAGTGGTTGTATAAACCAGGAGTGGTTGTTTTTCAACCAGACACATTTAATCTACTTATGATCCCAAACAGTATTTTTTTAGGTACTAGGTTCTAATCGTCCCTACTTTCACGAATAACATACTCTAAACCATGATCACCATAGGCATCATAGTTCTCATAAGCCGATAGCTCCACCCAGTCAGGCTGGTAGGTGGTGGTGCTGTACACAAAGGCCTCCATCGTGCTTCCTGGTGTCTGGCCACAGCCAGCTCCATCCACCCACTCCTCCACCTTCAGTTTCACCGGCGTGCGCTGGTACATGTCAGGGACACTCTCAAATCGGTCCAAGAAAGCCAGCATCTGGTCATCGACAGAGTACACCTCGCCTTGGACATGGTGGCCCTGTCCGGGGATGTTCAAAAGGAACGGGATGCTGTACTTGCCTGCGATGACCAGAGGGTACTTATCAATGGTGCTGGCGCGGCCACAGAAGGAAGCTTTCCCATTGGCAGGGTCCAGCATCCTTGGATAGTTGGGCTGGCCCCTCTTCAGGGTTCCATAAACGAAAATGTGGGTCATCTGGACTGCTGGCAGTATAAAGGCCACTAAGCCCTACAATGAAATCCAAACAATCTATGATTCAATTATTCTTATTTTATGGTAGACGTCAAGTCTTCCGGCTGGCAGTTGTACATCATACAGCAATGTCACAGGTCACATAGCTTAATATTCTCTGTTAAGAAACTGACAAGGCTGTGAGGTCAAACATTTCACTAGTTAGTCAATAAACTGTTACCATAATATTCTATAAAAGGATGTTTCCTTCACAAGGAAAATGCATTTAGGCTTGCAAAGACCTCCACGCATCATCTGCAATGCAGTTAATGGTAACACTGTATTTTACAGTTACTTTAATCCCGTTAATCTACATGTAACATGTAATAATACATTAAGAGTATTCATCAGACTATTCAGACTATACAGAGGCATGGTCTCTGTAGCCTACAGCTATGTATATCCTACATTGTCATAGTATTTTTATATGGCTCTGGGAATATCGGCCTTTGCATAATCATGAACGTATAGTATGTCCACTAAGCTATCCAAAACAGAGAGTTAATATAAATACACGGCGTCTATCTATTTTATGTCGCCAAATAGTCTCTTAAACCAGACTCACAACTGCGGAAGTGTGCAATGATGTTTTGATTTTGATTTGCATACCACTCAAATCGGAGCGACCTGTGAGAGCAAACACAATTAATGGTGACTAAATTCACATTGCATGTCAAAGAACTCTTATGATACGCGTAGACTTTATTTTATAAATATCACTACATATATAAAACGTACTCCATACCGGCAGCATGCGAGAGAACGCCGCAGATTGAAGACATAGACATCCTATATGATTGGTTTTCCTCTCACAAGTGTCCATTTAATCCTGTGCTGCCTTCTGTCGTACAGGAGTGTAATCACACATTGATCTACCGGGTAGCAACAAGGAACACCGACTTAATTGATCTGAGTTGGAGGGCCAAAAATGACATAGCCTAATTAAATATAAATACGTATGTAAAAATATGTAGCACAAATAAATAAAATAACAAAAAAATGCACCAAAAATGTGCTTAGGAAAGAATTTTAAAAATATATCACACATAAAACTGGACATAAATGGGAAAGAAGTCATTTTTATTTACTGCTGTATTTACTGCTGTATTCATTAATTCCATAATTTATTTGTTTTCCACTTTCTGTTTCTATTTATTTACAGATATTTTCCCCTGTAATATTTTCTACATACTGTTTTATATGCCCTGCATTTCTTTCTGGCATATTAATTTATTGTCACTCCTTTTTACATTTCTTTGTTCTACATTTACATTTATGCCTACATTTCTGCCTCTGTATGCAAATAAAGTAGGCTGTCTCGCAAGGCGTCACCCTCTTGCCCATTGGTTGATCGAGATAACACGGGTACTATGGTACAGTAGTTACGGTGCGTTTCCATTACAGCGAATTTCGCCTTGCTCTCATTTACTTTGAATGGAGGCAAAATTTGGCCTGATAGAGCAAAGGCAGGGCAAATTTGCAGAGTGAGGCGAAATACTGTTGGCGAAACCTGAACTTTATTTAACTGAGAATGATGTGATAACCAATTATATCAGCATGTGATGTGTTTAGTACATGACGCTGGCTGAAGAGGCTGGAGTTACAAAAAAACTCAGACCAACATGGCGGACGCTCGTGGAAGTGAAACATGAAAGTGTTTATATTAGTCACCTATATGGTGACTGGTGAATGGTCTTCATTCCTTTCAAGAACTGAGGCAAAAATTTGACATTCCAGCTTCTACATTTTTTCTTTATTTAAGATTAAGGTCTTCGTTGATGGCATGTGGCTTGAAGTGCAATGCGCAAGTACAAACTCATCCACTGTCAGAGTGGTTTGGCACCCTACAATGGGCCCGAGGATGGGTCACAAAAGTATACAAAGCACTCACGCGTTCCCAGTGTAATCTACTTCCCATTACGAGCATCTGGGGCGGGGAACTTAAAGACTTTGAGCCAAACTGGAAATGGATATGGACAAATAATCATAACACTTCCAGAAATTGGAGCCACCAACTGATTAACCTTAAACTAATACATAGACTTCTTATAGATTATACAGAATGGGTTTATTTTCTAGCCCTGAGTGCACTTTATGTTCAAACTCAGTGATAGGAACAGTAATGCACATGTTCTGGGAATGTGACAAAGTTACAGTGTTATGGACTCATGTGTGTAAAGTTATGAGTAAGATGCTCTGTTTTCCAATACACCCAGATCCATGTTTATGTTTGTTAAATGATGACACAGTCTTGAATTTCAAAATAATTTACAGAAGGATCCTTTTTTGTGCCTTTACAGCAGCTAAAAAACTATTTTGAGTTACTGGCATGATAAAAACTTGAATTTAGTTAGCAACTGGTTGATAAATGTAAGATACATGGCTAACCTTGAACACTCCACAGCCCGACTCCATCGAGCAAAACCGGAAACTGTGGCTGCTTGGGGACATTTTGTATGTGAACTGTCTGGACTTTTGAGAGACTCCTAAGTTACGGTGCACCTCTCTTTAGACAACTTTCCCTAATCACTGTCCCACTGACCCCCCCCCCCCCCCCCCTTTTTTTTTTCTTACTCCCTGATATTGACTTCATGTTGTGATGACGGTGTTGTTGTTTGTCTTCGTGTTTTCTAATAAAAAGTTAATCACAAAAGAAAGTGTTTATATGATTTAAAGTCTCTGGGTGACTAAAAGTGATGGTGCTATAACTGATTGTTGTTAGATGTAACACAAACTGATTTAAGACAGCCAGGCTACTCTAAATTGTCATTTAATCACTCGAAGTTTTAAGTTAGCAAAGTTAGCTTACGAATAGCTAACTACTAGCAAGCTGGCTAACATATACGGCCACAAGCTTGTACTAGGACACTTCTTGCATTTGTAGAACGATATAACAACACTTAAATGTTATCTAGGCAACCCAGCAATAGTAATAAGCCCATGTAGACCCTGCAGTCCTGAAGCAGTTCTGTGCAAGACTGCCTTTAGATGTAGGCTATCTTGCTGGATAGCTTCTGTTGGCCAGCCAGGCTGCCAGTATCAAAATCGTCTCTGGCCAATATCTACCAACCAGCCTGCTTAAAAACCAATGGGTGAGAGGGTGACGCCCAATTCATTTGCATACCGAGCCAGAAATGTGGGCATAAATGTAGGCATAAATGTAAATTTAGGACAAAGAAATGTAAAAAGGAGTGGCAATAAATAAATATGGCAGAAAGAAATGCAGGGATATAAAACAGTATGTAGAAAATATTACAGGGAAAAATATCTGTAAATAAATAGAAACAGAAAGTGGAAAACAAATAAATTAATGTAAATGTAAATAAATGCAGCAGTAAATGAAAATGACTTCTTTCCCATTTTTTTGTCATTTTATTTATTTATGCTACATATTTTTACATAGCCTACATACTTATTTTTAATTATGTCATTTTTGGCCCTCCATACTGAGTCAATAATCAGTCGAATAAGTCGAATAAATCAAAACATATATGATAATTTAGGCCTAATTATATTGTTTAAAGGGATCTATTAACTGGACTGGATCAGTCGAGCTAATCTGAGAAGTAGAAGACGAGCATTTGAGGAAGACTCATTCAGCAAGGGAGTGTGTTTTCCGCCCGATATGCTAACCATAGGGATAGAAGTTGAGATGGATGTTGTGCCACTAAGGTGAAAGGAAGTTGTGGTTGTGGTAAGGAAAGCTAAGACTTCATCAGCACCAGGGTCTAATGGGGTTCCATACTGAGTGTGTAAGAATGCTCCAGGTCTTCTAAGGTTTTTATGGAAGTTGGTTGTGGGGTGCCATTCTTAAAGAGTGGTGTAGGGCAGGGGGAGTTTTAATCGCAAAAGGAGTCTTCTAGAATAGATCCGTTTAGAATGATATCACTTCTAAACATGGAGGGTAAAATCTTATTTGGTGTTGTAGCAAAGAGACTTGTACAGCACTTAGAAAAGAATGGATTAATAGATACTACAGCACAAAAGGCAGGAATCCCGGTTTTGCCTGGTCTGGTAAACCCTAGCCTGGGTGTGCCCATACTGCCTGTGACGCTGCATTTGCATTTCGCGAGCTAGTCAGTCTGGCGAAGCTGCCTTTCTAAACCATTTCTGCTCGCGCCTCAGAATGGGCGAATATGAAATTTGAGCGAAAACTACTAGTTTTTGTTTGGATCAAGCAGTTTCCTTCGCTGCGTATACGTCAGAGGACAGAGGGGTGTGATTGGTTGTAGCTTCGTCCAGTAGGAAACAGAGGCATTTGAAAGAGGCAGGTTAAGTCCCTTTGAACAAAGGGAAACATGAAATATACAATATCATGAAATACAGCAGTCAATTTCCCTTAACCCCCAGCCACTCATTCCTACTGTATGTTAACAAATTCAGCTTAAATTGTTAAATGACAGATGTCCGCTGATGGACAACGCAAAACATTTACAGAGCTTGAAAAGAAAAAAAAGAAACATCAATATACAGATGTATTTAGAAAGTAACTCTTTAACCATTGCTATTCCGCATAACCAATGAGACACAGGAACACACATCATACAGCCACAACAGGCACAGAATAAGAGGTCTCAGCCCCCACTTTCATCCTAAGGATGACATCAAAATTGTGTAGACAGAGGTAACGCAGCAACTTCCCAAGTATTGTCTCGGGCAAACACCAGTACATTATGGGCCTCGTGCCTAGCCCGGGTTGCTACAATATTATATTGACTACTGACTACTACCAGAAAGTGAAAACCTCTGGGCAGCTCAAATATGCATGAAGGTGCCTACCACACGACCAAAATGTGCAACAGAAATCAGAGTCAGATATTGTCAGATGTAACTTTCCTATGTCTCGTTTCCATTGTCTATTAATGCTGTCAGAGCATTTTAAATGACCTCACAAATATGAGGTCACAGAAGCTTAATCATGAGTCCACCCTATGTATATCACCTAATATATGTATGTATGTAATATATGTGTGTGCCCTTCTGCACCCATGGACCTGGTGTAAATGGTTTGTTTCTTGACGGGGAAAAAATGGTTAAACCAGAGTGGGAAGTTTTTGTGCCACTTAATTTCTATACCTAGGAACTTTTCCACAGGTCTGAATGTTCTCAACAAATAAGAAATAATAGGACCACATCTTAAAGAGCATTGTCTAGTTTAATAAACATCTGAAAATAAGTAATCTTGAGGTTTCGTTGGACCCACCAGACCCCTTTCAATATCAATCCAGAAGGTCTCAGCCAGTGTCTTATGTGTTGTAGTGTACAAGACCAATGGTAGAGTTTGATATTAGGGGGAGAGCCCATTCCCTTGTGATTTGGATTGTTATAATGTTTGCTACTTTATTCAAGGACACCTCCTATTCAGGATTTGAGTAAGGAATCCATCTTAAGATGAGAAAGGGGTAGTGTTGCAGTGGAGCAAAACAATAATTTTAATTGAACTCTGAGCAGGTACAGACAATGGATGAAGCGTCCACCTATTAATATTATTTGCTACTTTCTTTAAAATGGAGCAATAATTTATCTTGGCAATAGAAGATGCAGAGGATGGTACCTGAGCACCTAGATAGGTCACTTGGTTAGCTACAACATCTGATCGGAGGGCCAGTTGAGTTTCATCCATATTGAGAAACTGGAGAACAGAGTTTTTTAAGTTGGCTTAGATGCCTGAAAATGTATTAAAAATATTAATAAATTAAATTAATAAAAATATTACACATATGGTACACACTTGTAAAGAGGGACTGAATGTTGGACATGTAGATGTATCATCAGCAAACAGGGAAATATATTGTTTGGTTGAACCTACAGTCTAGACATTGTTAATGTGGTAAATGATTATTCTAGCTGGAAACAGCAGATTTTTAATGCAATATGTACATGTACAGAGGCCATTTCCAGCAACCATCACACCTGTGTTCTAATGAAACATGCTAGCTAATTGTGTTAAAAGGTTAATCGATTATTAGAAAACTCTTGTGCATTTATGTTAGCACAGAGAAGCTATAAACTGACCTTCCTTCTGGAGCATTAGCATTTGTGGGTTCGAGTATACCCTCAAAATGTCAGGAAGAAGAGAACTTTCTTCTGAAACTCGACAGTCCGTTCTTGTTCTAATAGTGGGGGAGCCTATGTATCTGATTTGGGGGCCCGTTGGCTTTGCATGTCAATTTTTGGAGACCATTATATATTCATTCTAAGGGTCTAAGGAATAAAAAAAAACATGTCTCCATTTTTTTTTAAAAAGGTGAGATTTGTAAACATACATTATCTATGGGCGCTTCTACAGAATTGGTGCAAATTGCTGTCCCTGAACCAAAAATATAGTTTAAAACCCATTTTTGTAGGAAAATTTTTGATGATATAAAGATGTAAGCAAATAACAATTAAACCCATTGTAATACTTGATGTACCTGGTAGTTTATTGCAGAAAATATTTACGAAAATGAACTGAATCAACCACAACGTTTTGAAATTTTGGTTGTGACGTCATTGTTCGGTAGAGACAAAATGGCACTGTTTTCTTTATTTTGACAAATAAATAGAATATAAGTATAAATAGAATAGAAAAATGGGTGCCGTGGTGAAAGTCCACACGTGTTGGCGCCGTGGTGAAAGTCCACACAAGTCGATTGACGAAATTTTGTTAACGGTTTGACTTCTTGTTGGCGCCGTGGTGAAAGTCCACACAAGTCGATTGACGAAATTTTGTTAACGGTTTGTCTTTTGAACGGTTCCTGGGGAGGAACGTTGTGAACGAGTTCACCGCTCTTGTTCCAGGTCTTTTCTTTCGTTCCCGGTCGTTCCTTTGAGAATCAGGACAGCAGTCTGTGTAGTCTGTCAGTAGCAGCAGTGAAGCCCGCCAACTAGCCAGCCAATCGTCCGCTGCGCTGTTGTGTTGTCTTTATTGAGTCTGAGACGTTCTAATGCATATTATCCAATGAGAGCCTATAAAGCCTAGCAACTGTTTCCATGAGTAAACAAAAGAATCAATGTTAATCTAGCGCTACAGAAGATAACAGTAGTTGTTAATCCAGTTTGTAATAAAGTTATATTTACTTTGTGTCATAAATGTTCAATAAAGCTTTGCTCATTTTAATCTATTTTAAGATGGGTTTGGTCATTCATCCATTGATCGTACAGTGGACTTGAACTGACTGGGGGGAGGAACGAGGCAAACCAGTTCGCTGCTTCCCATGGTCGGTCGTTCTTTCGAAAATCAGCACAGCAGTCTGTGAGCTCATTCAGTGGCAGTGAAGCCCACCAACCAATCGTATGTTGTTATCCTTATTGAGTCTGAAACGTTCTCATGCATTTTATCCAATGACAGCCTATAAAGCATAGCAACCGTGTCTATGAGCAAACAAAAGAATGTAATCCAGCGATACGGTAGACAACTTAACAATAGTTGTTAACGCTATTTGTAATGGAGTTGTTATATTTACGCCTTGAATGTTGAATAATTCATTATTCATTTTAATTCTTTTAATGGGTTTGGTCATTCACCCATTGATCATTGGACTTATACAGACTCTCTCGTTCGTCCCGTCGTTCTTGTGTTATCACATAGCCTAACGAAACATCACTGAATTCTGGCGTAACTCGGAAGATATTATTCTGATATAATGCTGTTTCAGTGCACTTCACTTTAAGATTGACTGACCGGTCAAACGGGCTCTGGTTTCATGGCTTGGAGTCGTGCAAGACGCGTGATATGACGTCATCCAAAGGAACGAACTGGTTGGAATCCGAACGAGTTCTTTAGAGGCACCTAATGAAGAGAACTAGTTCTCAGCGAGGAACGATAATGTAACATCACTACTTCTTTGGACTTTCATCCTGGCACCGACATGAAACAACACCAAGATACTGCCTTTGAAAACACCAAGGGAATAGGAACGTATGCAGAAGTTGAAGCCGCCTGCACACTACATGCGATATGTGATTCCGGATTCCGCAATACGCCACCCCGTGGACATTGTACTATCTCACAAAATGTTTCGGAACACATGTCCGAATGTTCGGATAGGAAAGAAACATGGCGGACGGATCGGAGAAGCTCATTGTGGTCGTCTCTGGTCAGAAAGTTTTATACGACCTGTCCTGTGACAGGTACAGGGACATAAATAGGAAGGCTGCAGCATGGGATGAAGTGGCAGGGACAGTAAGAATGACAGGTTGGTTTGAAGCATTTAGTCGATGTCATCGTAATCTTGATAGGCTATAGGGAACCGCATCAGACATATCAAATACAATCTCTATTGAACACGTGAATTATTTGTGTCATAGTAGGACGTCTCAATTTTGTGTGAGGATTGTATGTGCAAATTATAATTATAATTATATAATATCATATAATTATAATTATATAATATCATATAATTATATTAGAATGACAATATCTTGTACAGCGAGAAGCAAATGAATGACATTTGTTTATCAGCGCCATAGCAACAACAACTTCCTGTCGTACTACCGTGCCCTTACCGTGCTGGAGGAGTTCGAAATTTTGAACGCATGCGCAGGGCCTCGGATATGGTATTTCTTCCGCACCACTCTTGACCGGAGCTGATTGCATGCGGAATGTGCACTGACAATGACTGACTTCCCGTTGTATCGGAGCCGTATCTCCGCATGTAGCGTGCAGGCGGCATTATGTGGAAAATGCAACCCGACCCAGTAGCCTTTAGCATTCAATTGACTTCCATTCATTTTAGCGTCACTTTGAAATCAAATAACTTAAAACGCTCCGTCCCTTGATATTAGCATTGTTATAAAGACACAGCAAAACACATTTGCTCTGGAAATCTGTCATGTTATTGCCTTGTAAGAAACGTTTATTTGAAATAATGCTAAAAATGACTTCACAAATCATGCAATGGCTATTAGTGAGTTTCTGTCACACAGGAGAACATTTACCGTACTCTTTGGATAACAAGCTATAACCATATCCGTTTACACTATATATGTTGGGGAAACATTTCCATCAGTATTTCTCGCAAAATAAACTTAGGAATTGGTTTGTAAGTGGAATGCCTATGTTTATGGATTTTACTATTCGATGCAAGTGAAGCCCAAAGAAAGATGGCTAAGCTAAGCTACACACTATAGTTTGGTATGAACTTGCTAACTAGCTAGCTCCCTTGGTGCTGGCTTGCAAGACTGCCTAGAACCAAAGTTAGTAGAAGAAGAATCAAGTTCCCACGTACAGTATTAGCCTCCCACTCCAGTAAATGATTGCAGCTACGCTGTCTGATTTGTGATTGAGCATCTACCACCCAATGTATGGTATTTGGGTTCATTGGCCGATGTCACTGAACATCACTGCGAGCTTGCGCAGTAGCCTGGTGACCAATTCATTAATAAAAATAAAAAAATCATTAAATTGTTCATTTGCATATTATTATTATTATTATGATCATTAATATTATTATTGATATTATGTTATTATCATGTCATTATAATGGTTGGCCCTCACACATGTTCACCTTGTCAAATCCGGCCCCCTTGGCAAAAAGTTTGGACACCCCTGCACTAAGCTATACATTTAAGAAAGTTAACATCAAATCAGAAATAAAGGGAAGAAGGGAAATTGAAGAATATTAAGTAGTTAACCAACATTTTTAAATAATTTATATGTATATTTTGGAAAAATTAAATGTGTTTTTGTTATTTGAAAATATGTCTTTTTTAGTTAGATACATTTTTAAACTGAGGAATTCTTGACTCTGAACTCTGAAAACTGTATCAGTGACTGAAATCTGTAACTGTATCAGTGTATGTCATTGTAACCATGAAATTGTCGTGAGACTGTTCTGAGATGTGCCTGTGTGGAGCAGATGAAGAGATTTGTGGAAATGTCAGCCAGGGAGATATGGTGGGAATTGATGATGAGGAGGATGGAGACTGTTTGGTGTGATTGCAATTGTTAAACTGTCATTGTAGACAGCAACACACAAGGAATGAAATGTTTCACACTCTTTTTCTATGGATGAAGGACGGAAGATTATTGTTACTGACTCCTTACTCACGCATGCGGAAAATGTCGCTACTACTGATTTGTCTTCAAAGAAACTTGAACTACGAAAGCTACTAGAGAAGGATATCAAACTGAAATGGCACATAGTGTCACTTTCCGATTATTGGAGAGAAGGACTCATTCCCCGAGGACTTCGCATATCAAAATTCCCACCCACTCATACTGAGGATGTCACATTTAAATCTAAATGGGAATCTATATTGAATAAATGCTCTAGTGATCTGACGTTGTTGCTAATACAAGAAGCGAATTCAGTCTCGCATAACTGACATAGAATCTTCTATAGTCACGGCCGCTGAACATCAGGTCCCCTGGCAAGACTCGATCAGAGCAGAAGTGCTCAAATTGGAGATCACAATCAAGGATCTAAAAGTGCGTAAATTCAAACGCGACAGGGAGGATTACCAGAGGGGCCAGGTATATATAGGTGGAACCAACCGCGATCCTTCCGATCACACAGACACACACGCCTTCAACTGACCGTCAACCACGCCCCGCGTATCCAAGGTGTCCTTCAATTTAACATCCAGTGAAGATGAGGGCCGCTCCAGAGGGTCCGATTCTGACTATTTTTTGGAGGAGGACTGGCCAGAACTTCGCACCAATCGAAGCGCCTTAAAAAAACGCGCCGAGGCCGCAGGGGGAGAGGAGCAAACCCGACCACCATCACTGAGACCCCAACCCAAGAAGAGATATCCTCGGTGATTAATTTGTCAACGGTGCCTCTCACTAATGACCAGTTGTCTGTGCTTTCCAAAGGTTTATCCTTTGCACCCACACACAATTCGAATTCGTTCAATAGGCTACTAAAATTGACCTTTTCCGATTCTACCGCAGTTTACATTTGAAGGCGTTTTTTCATAAACCGAGACCTAACCATCTCCGGTCTCCAATATGTGAGATGAACAGTGACCGGTCCGCCAATACAGCGGACCGTCCAAATACTCTTGTCAATTTGGACAGTTCTGATTTTGTTTCTCTATTCAAGCCCAAATCATACTTCACGCCACTTGTGTCGAATCCTTCCCTGGTTGCATTTTGTAAGAAGGCTGATCATGATGTGGAGAAATTATATGAAACTACCAAACCACACTTTAAATCTAATTTGTCAGCCACAGAACGCAAAGCTCTTACAAAACTTTCCAAGATGGACAATTTGATTATTCGCCCTGCTGATAAGGGTGGTGCAGTGGTGGTTCTTTCTAAAGACATGTACATCACTGAAGCCATGAGACAACTGCAGACTAAACATTATCAGAGATTGTATGAAAATCCTTTACCAACTTTAAATGAATCTTTCAAAGAAATACTGTCTCATGCCAGGGACACAGAGTGGATTACTGAGAACGAACTGAAATTCATGACTGTTGATAACCCCAAGGTAGCCACGTTTTATTTACTTCCCAAGGTACATAAACCGCCGTTTGATAACCCCCCCGGGCGACCTATTTCAGGCAACGGTACTTTTACTGAACCAGCCTCGAAGTTTGTGGATTCGTTTATCAAGCCGTTTGTCAGAACTCTCCCTTCCTTCATTGAGGACACTGTAGACGTGCTGAACAGCCTCTCGGGTCTGGGTAATGTCAGATCCCAATATCTCATTACCATGGACGTTGAGTCTTTATACACGAACATTGTTCATGAGGAGGGTTTGCACGCACTAAAACACTTCATTTCTGACAGAAGGGACTTGAGACCTCCTTCGCATTTCATTGTACAGCTCACTGATTTCATCATTCATAATAATGTATTTGTGTTCACTGACCAGTTGTATAAACAGAAAATTGGGGTTCCGATGGGTTTTTGTTTTTCACCCAATTATGCTTGTTTGTATTTGGGATTATGGGAGAAACTTCATGTCTTAAACCCGGTTAATCCGTTTTATAATTGCATAACGTGGTATGGACGGTTTATCGATGATCTTTGTTTTGTATTCAAGGGCTCGGAAACGCAGGTAATAGAATTTCACAACTACCTAAATTCCATCAACACTAATATAAAATTATCCTTTGAATACTCCAAACATAGTATTGATTTTCTGGATCTAACTATCTCCATTGACCAGGAAAGGCACTTGCACACCACCATCTTCAGGAAAAAGACTTCAAGAAACACCATCCTTAGGGCCGACTCTTTTCATCCACCACACCTTATCGATAACATACCATTTGGCCAATTCCAGCGATTACGCCGGATCTGCGATGATGACTATGATTTCAATGAAAAGTCAAACGAAATGTCTGACCGTTTCATTAAAAGGGCATACAATCTTCAGTTCTCTTTGCATGTGCCCTGAAGAAGACCTGTGCAGGTCGAAACATGTTGGCACTGATTTTAAATGATTAGCCAGTGTGATTAAAGGCTTTTTAACCCTTTTCCGTCTTCGTTTGACACTTCTGAGTGCCTTGGACTCTTTGCTTTCTATGTGGAATTATCCCTACTCCAAGAGCACCTGTGTTGAACCCTTGAACTCCACCTGAGCGCCGAGTTGGACCACATGCTTGTTGAAACCAGAAGACAGTTCCTCCACTCTCCAAAAATTAACACTGAAATCCCACAAAAATACATAGGCTCGCCCACTATAAGAAATGAATGCTATCCCATGTGAAGACGATAGTGGTGCGCACATCCAAAACATAGGTACTGGACAACAAAATATATATTTATGTGAAACAAAGTGGAATGTTCGCACACTTGCTTCTGTTTCATTTTTTTTTTTTAATAATCACCACAAGTGAACGTTTTCAAGCGTATGCTCTTCATCAGACTTGAGCATAGATAGACCAACGTCATATTTAAAGAAATAGGGGTCACATGATATGTCAGTTAATGATAGGTTAGAAAAATATATAGGTTAGCAAAGTATATCCAAAAAGTACACCATGACTTTTTATAAATATTGACAATTCTCTACAAATACTTAAAAATATACCTATATATACTTAGACACAAATTTATGCATTGTAAGCTAGTAACATTTCAAAGTATAAGTACATATCCCAAAGACCGGTTCAGAGTACTTGAATTTGCATCAGGCCCCACTTGGCCATCATGATTGCAAGTAAACATGATCAAGGTGTCTATACAGTCTACAGGTTAATCATCAAATAATCTATCTAGGGGACTACAAGCTCACGTTACACATTACATCGGTGTTCACTCACTTTTAAATAACCATCATAGTTTTACAGGTAATGAGCCATGATGGACCAGTTATAGACAGGTCTAAAACTTAAAAACATAATTTTCCCACATACATAACACTAATTATAATTTAGCAAACAGTGGGTCATGTATTGGACCAGTTATAAGAACAGAATGCAGAAGTCTTCATTAAGCCTCTTGGTGCCATAGTGTCCAGTGTATAAATCCAATAAAGTTCACGTTTTAGAAGTAGGGAGTCAATATGGCCCCACCGTCGGGCACTCTTCACCATCTCTATTCCAATATATTTTAGAGAAGACGCATCATGTCATAAAATGAGCTGCCACTGAACTTTTCATTTCCTAATTACATATTGCTCATCTATGTTCTGCTATCCTGGTCCTAAGTGCTCTTAGTGCAGTGGCAGCAGGGCTAAAAAATCACCAGACCCCTCCACCCAGTAGAACAAAACAAAACCTGTTTTAAATGAAGGGTATGGATGCCTTTCAACATATTCTGGGGTTTGTACTAACTTCAAGTGCGTACAAGGGTATGTATTAACCCCTTGTTTGCCAAAACTTTGGAAAAATCTAGAGGTCATCTCACAAGCCCGTAAGTCAGTTCTGGGTAAGAAAAAAAAA
Source organism: Coilia nasus (assembly GCA_027475355.1). Lineage (NCBI taxonomy): Eukaryota > Metazoa > Chordata > Actinopteri > Clupeiformes > Engraulidae > Coilia > Coilia nasus. The sequence goes on along the minus strand of CM050220.1, from coordinate 31,725,478 downwards.
GTCTTGGTTTTTATCCATAAAACATTTGGAGGAACGCATACATGTGCAAAAAATGCAAGATTAACCCCTTCAGGTCCTCTTTTTAACCCCCTATTACCCAAAATGTAGTGTTTTTGAGGTTATAACTTGACTTCATTTCCTATTTTCTAGTGGCTAAATGGATGGACCTTCATGAAAATTGCTTCAAAGGAGGGTTTAGATGTGCTTTTAAGGAATATAGGGTGTTTAGGGAGCTAGGGTGAAAAAACAACCCACATAATAAACCCTTTATTACTACCATACCGAAATTCACTAAAATAGTTTTTTTTTTTCGTGTTTGCTGGAAACTATTGATATTCTAAGTTTTGAATTTGAAATAAAATGTCAAATATAGGGCCTAATAGGGATTCTGATTGACTAATCTGATTATCTTTGCTGGTATTTTGCTGTCATTTGTGATTTAACCCTTTCAGTCCGTGACTGGGCCAGTATTTGAAAAGTTGACCCTGTGTTTACTATGTCAATCTTCATTTTTCAGCAGCATTGAGATAATATATCTCCCTTATTGTTATTATTGTTATGTCATGTTTACACTTATTGTTACGTCATGTTTAGACCGAGACGTATTTTGACGTCATAGTCTAACAAGAACGTTGCGCTATAATTTCATGAGCTGTCATTTACATTCTAACACAAGCGTTTGCAGCACTGAATACATGCAGTGCAGTTGCCTATCTATTCTAGAGGTTCAGCACACATGGTGTAGGCCTAGCAGGTAAATAGTCGTTTGAAACCCTTGAAAGAGCAGATCAATATCCATAAGATAGAGCATGCATTTCTCCGAAGTGAAATATAGGCCTATTGTGACTATGATTTTCAGTTGAGCTGTTCCTGTTGTTATAGTGGGACTCTATCTCTTTTGCCATCATCATTATCTTGAGCTTGAGGTCTGTCAGAGTGGCACAGTGTGTAAGATCAGTACCTGTCACCTCTGAGGTCGTGGGTTCCCTCCTACATGCATTAATCGCCCAATATTATTTCTGCAGAGCCAATAATGCCCTAGTTGACGCTCAGCTCCATAACTCATTACTTAAAAAATCTTGAACTTTATGTTCCTATGCTGAACTCTGCCATGTAACCGTTTTATTTACAGCTATCTTTCTTGTGATTTTCATGTCCAGAAATGGAGGAGTCCCCTCAAAAGATTTGAAAACTTGATTTATCCTGCATAATCTGCGGGAAATCTCTCAACGAAGGTGGGAAAGCTATATGCAACCCAACCCCTGCTGGCATACAGACTTTGATCAATGCGGCAGAAAAACGGAAGGATGATGTTCTAGTCCGGCTTCAGCCTTACATTAAAGACCCTGAGGGCAGTTTTAAAGTAGCATTCCACAACAACTGCAGGGCAACACAGGCAGGTGAACACAAACTCATGCTCTCTCTCACTCACACACAGATGCAGATGCCCTCCTACATGCATTAATCGCCCAATATTGTTTCTGCAGAGCCAATAATGCCCTAGTTCCAAGAAAAAAATGCTGCTTTGAGCCATCCTAAAGAAATTAAACCAACACTAAGTAGTTTTTTGTTAACCTTAAAAGAATGTTTCCAAAATGGTTTCAGTGGTTAATCAACTTGTAACTGGATGAAAGGCACTTCGGAATTCACTTTTCTGCTGTCCATGGGCTTTAACCACACTAAGTAAGTTTGAAGGAGCGGGCCATCTTTCTGTAGTTTGAATTAGAGACAATTTCGCTTCCAATCTATAGGGCAGCTGAAGACAAAAACTACTTAGTGTTGCTTTAAGGCAAACGGCTGCCTGAATGTTTTCATGTTAGTTTAACATAACAATGCCACGTGTAATGTATATGGCATTGTGTGATTAAACCAACATAAAAAAGATCTATGCAGCATGTTTACTTATTTTTTTAAGTTGGCTCTAAGCTGGAGGGGGGGTATTCCAAGAGGCAGGTTTACTCACTTACCTGTGTGTTTTCACTCAGAGCAAGTAGTGACTATACTACTACAAGGGAAAGAATAAAAATAAAAGACGTTTTGCTTTGAAGCCATAACACCCTTCTATTAGAAGATTTACTACTTACTCTGAGTTAACTTATCCAGGTTAGATATCAAAGGTGCAGGCCCCCGGCTTCAGAGAGTAAAAGTCCTGTCATGTGTTTCTTCAGCCTTAACACTTAGCACTTAACACAGGAGATGTAACTAATTAACCAATCTGTTTTACTACTCATTAGGGTCAGTTGGTATGGAAAATGGCTGAATTAAATATGTGGCAGGGTTTTTACTTTTTGAAGTCGGGATTGATACCTGTGTTAGTCACTAAACCACCCATTTAGAATACCCCCCAGAAAGAGTGATGACAGTCAACAACCATTGAAAGGATTACAGCCAAAGACACAGTGATCAGACCTTGCTCTGTGAGGGTCCCTTTCTGCCCCTGCTACCATCAGTGTCATTTGGGGTCTGGTGATGTAGATCATAGACATCCTATAGGATGTCTATGATGTAGGCTAGAGTTACTTCCTGCTGTGTGACACCTCTTCTATATGTCTTTTTGCTCCTGGGATTGACTGTGTGAATGAGAGCATGGGTTGTGTGTGTCTGTGTCTGTGTATGAGTGAGAGAGAGCATGTGTTTTTGGGCAGAGGTGCCGCTAATTTGGGGGGTAGATCAGGACAATTCATGGGACCCAGGGCTTCACAGGGGTCCACAGAGGACGATGATATGGTTGAGGTGGGGGCCCAAAATTATTTTCTTTCAGGGGCCCCACAATTTCTAGAAGCGCTTCTGTTTGTGGGTATCTGCATCTGTGTGTGAGTGAGAGAGAGCATGAGTTTGTGTTCACCTGCCTGTGTTGCCCTGCAGTTGTTGTGGAATGCTAGACAGCAAAATACCAGCAAAGATAATCAGATTAGTCAATCAGAATCCCTATTAGGCCCTATATTTGACATTTTATTTCAAATTCAAAACTTAGAATATCAATAGTTTCCAGCAAACACGAAAAAAAAAATCTATTTTAGTGAATTTCGGTATGGTAGTAATAAAGGGTTTATTATGTGGGTTGTTTTTTCACCCTAGCTCCCTAAACACCCTATATTCCTTAAAAGCACATCTAAACCCTCCTTCGGAGCAATTTTCATGAAGGTCCATCCATTTAGCCACTAGAAAATAGGAAATGAAGTCAAGTTATAACCTCAAAAACACTACATTTTGGGTAATAGGGGGTTAAAAAGAGGACCTGAAGGGGTTAATCTTGCATTTTTTGCACATGTATGCGTTCCTCCAAATGTTTTATGGATAAAAACCAAGACAAAATTAAAAAATTCTTTTTTTTTCTTACCCAGAACTGACTTACGGGCTTGTGAGATGACCTCTAGATTTTTCCAAAGTTTTGGCAAACAAGGGGTTAATACATACCCTTGTACGCACTTTAAGTTAGTACAAACCCCAGAATATGTTGAAAGGCATCCATACCCTTCATTTAAAACAGGTTTTGTTTTGTTCTACCGAGTGGAGGGGTATCTCCTTAAATAGGGCTCTTTTTTGGGTCTTGATAAAAAAAAACTAAACCGCAGCAAGTGTGCAGACATTCCACTTTGTTTCACTTACTGCTATTCCATGTGAGAAACTGCCAAGAAACTGAAGATTTCCTACAACAGTGTGTATTACTCCCTTCAGAGTAGAAAGAGAAGTGAGAGGCCTCGATGCACAATTAAGCAAGAGGACAAGTACATTAGAGTCTCTACTTTAAGAAGTAGACAACGCCTCACAGGTCCTCAACTGGCAGCCTTATTAAATGGTACCCTGCAAAACTGCAGTCTCAATGTTCATAGTGAAGAGGCGACTCCTGGATGCGGGCCTGCTAGGCAGAGTGGCAAAGGAAAAGCCATATCTGAAAATGGGCAATAAAAGGAAAAAAGATGGGCAAAAGCACACAGACATTGGACTGAAGAAGATTTAAAAAAAATGTTATGGACAGACAAATATAGTTTGATACGCTGATATGTAAATTTAGGAACATTTCATATAGACTTTTCCAATTGGTCTTTTTTTTATTTCTAGGACCCCCAAAAATAAAAAAACAACCTGTTTCCATTTTTTTCTTAATTTTTAAGAAAATAATATTATTTTCTATACATTATATATAGCAAAATTGATATAGTTGGTGTTATAAGGCCTGTAAAGCCTTTCATTTCTCTTATAATGGTAATATTTGTGATAGATACACTAATGGTCAGTCAGACATCAGATAAAACAAACTTGTTTATCAACATTTATTTCATTTTTGATTTTCATTCAACATAACATCCACCATAAAATGAAAAAACCCATTAAACTCATATCTTTATATAACCAGCTAATGTACAGTATTTCAGTCAAATATCTGAACTCCACCTGCAAAACATCTACAGAACAACAGGTAAACATCTGAAAATCCATCATCTTTCAGTAAAAGTTCAGCATCATCGCTGTCAGTCTCCACATTTTCAATATTAGTGCAGGTCTCCTCATACCCTTCACACTTACACATCTCAGTGCATGGCAGGCTGCTCTTCTTGCAGGAACACTGTCTGCTGCAGTTGCTGGCAAGACACGAGCACTTTACAAGCTCCACGACAGCCTCTGGTGCTGGTGGGACACAGCAACTCTTCGGCATGTTTAACGCGAACAACAACGGTCACTAAGACAACTGTTTTAGTAAACTTTGTGGCTTGCTTGAGGGATTGTTTTCCCCTAAAAGGGGGCGTGGTGATAAGAACCTGCTCTGTGTGACGTGTCACCGGTTGTGCGTAATGGAGAGGAGCCCACTGTCCATCATCAAGTTGCATCCATCCCAAAGAGAGCATTTGGGATGTTTGGTGTTGGGACTATGTCTTGTGCCCAAACATTAGCTTGCCAGTGTGCTCTGAGAATGTGTTCATGGACAGCTCCTGGTAGGACAGTTTTTGGCACCCTGATGGTGTTTTAAAGTTTTGAACATATTCCACCGAAGGGCTTTAATGGATTCATACCCGGGTTTAAAAAGCTGACACATAAACTTTTCACATCCAATCAGGACTTCAGACGATGGATATGGCTCTTAACCAAGTCTACAAGGGCACTAATGACCTCTTTGTCTGTCTCCACAAAAGCCTGGAAACATGTAACCCTTCCTTTCCTTTGGATGTGGTCGGTGGTGTCACAACCTGTGAGAGAATGGAACCCAGGCAATGCACTGCACGTTTTGGACCAGGGGCTGTGTAAATGGGTTGGAGCCTCTCCAGTTCATGGATGAGTGCAGATTTAGCTGAAGTGGGCAGCAAAGACTGATCAGATGTCATTAAGTTTGCATTATAATCTGCGAATTCATATGTTCCTACAATTTCCTGTAGGTCAAGTTACCTGGAGGACTTTGCAATTATGAGCAAACGGACAAAGAGGGAGTTGGTTGCTTTCATCTGAACAATTTCAGAAGATGCCTTCAGCTTAATAGCTTTGCATTCATCTTTCCAAGTCAATTATTTGAGCTTTGTCATTTTGTCACATATATTCTTCTCACCTCTGATCCTTTCATTCACATATGTTTCCAGTGCCTTTCTTCCTCGTCACTCTGTGTCCAAAATATCATGCTGCACTGCTGTTGGCATAATTTGCTTGGTGACTAAATTAACCAGTTTCATTCCAGATGCATCATCTTTTTCTGGTGGAATGAAGGGGTTTGAGATGCTCAATTGCCTCACAGCCTTTTACTGATGTGCATTTATGGATGCAGAGTACTGATGATGTTTCTTTGACACATGGTCAGTTATGTTCAGCATTTGCTCCGTTTCACCAGCAAGCCTTGCCTGTACTGGGGTGCTCAGGCAGTACTTCAGGAGGCCAAAAGGGTTAGTGGTTAAGCCAGTAATGGCATCTTCTCCTTTGTGAATCTTGTTTACATGCTCCTGAGCATGGTCAGGCCCAATGGATGTGAAGGGAACAGGATTGGTAGTAACAACAAAATCACCACTCTTAAGATCTTGCCAAATTGAAGGATGGCTATATTCCAGTGAGGCCAGGTACAAAGGCCAGTTGCGACTGCGAGTGCTCCGTATGAACTGGAGTAGGTTGCCGACCTGCTTCATGTATGAACAAGCCCATTTGTACATTGGGTATTTTTTCATTGTCGCAATCAAATTGTTCCAACACTTCCATGAACTTCACATCAGATACCATTTGTACCAGTTTACCATGACCCTGAGGAACATCTCCATTGTCACATAACCTTGTCACTTCCTCCAACACAGATGACAATTTGCGGTGTAGTATTTGGACTACTGTCACACTACTGTATAGACCAAATTCAACCCAAGCATCCTCCAGACCACTGCTCTCAAGGGTTGCACCAAGGCAGTGTAAAGCACACAGTACAACATGGAAAGGGCCTGGGTGTGATATGATACTGGCCTGGAACTGTGTGTTCAAGAAATTCAGCTTCCGAACTCTTTTATACAAGTCCATGTCTAACCACACAAGAGCTGGCTCAATGTTTTGATTGTCCTCTGCTATCAGTCTGTTAAGGTTACAGAGATGAGTCAAAGCTGTTGTCCATTAATGAGCTGGCGCATTTATGAAGGGCAGTGTGTGCACTTTGTCTGGTGATTGAGTGTTGGCCACTGGTGTACACAGAAGTGAATTATATGATGACCATACAGGTACAGGCTGTTTTAGTCCACTGTTTAACTCATTCATTATTGCGTCACTGTGTGACTCAGCAAAGGCCAAGTTAGCACAGTTACGAGAGAAATGACGCACTAACAACCAGGCTACGTCATCTAATGCAGGTGCTCTGAGTTCTCCCTTGTTCATTCCCAGGTTGTAGTTTGGATATTGTGGGCTATTGTGAGGCTTAGGAACACCAGTTATATTGCTTGGTCTCAGTGGAATGACAGTTTTGGGGACATTCTTCAAAGACCTAACAGATTTGTCCTGTGAAGGATTTCCACACTGTGTCAGCATCTCCACAGCATCATCCATGTTAGGTTCACGTTGATAGACCGCCACGGCTGTTCCATCATAGGTATCAACGTTTGCATGAAGGTTGTCAATTGAAAAGCGCAGCCTTTGCTTCTTGTGAAGCCCATGAGGGATATAGTTTCCATCATTTTTGTCCATGTTCATCTGTACACCTTCTGCAATTTGTGACACACACTGCTTTACTCGTTGGTATGGAACGCCCAAGCCAACATGTGAGAGTAGATCTAAGAGTTTCTTGCTTCTCCATTTGTAATCACAGTACAAGTGTGCCTGGGGTTTCAATTTTCGATTCAAAACGTTTGGTTTTTGGTGATAGAGGATTATACACCAGTTGACAATAAGATGTGTGGGCTTGAACAATTTGCTGTGAGATAACTGATGCAGATGTATTCAACTCTTGTGCTCTTGCTTCAGTTTTGACGGTTGTTGTACCTTTTAATATCCAAACCATCATACTTTGGAGCTCCTGTGGCACAGTCACTTTTTTCCAGTGTTCCATCAAACATTCACTGTTTCTTCGCTTCCTTGATCAGCTTTCTTATGACTTTGCTTGCTTCAAACAACTTCTTCATGTCATCATATTGGGTATTCCCTGCTTCCTGAATTGCAACATTCTGTGCTTCTGTGGAATGGATAAGTCTAGGCTTCTTTTTAAATGCTGTGAACCGAACTGTTGCCACATGTTCTTCAATCTTTTGTTGTAACCATCTACATTCTGATTTGACACACAAAAATGTTGAGGTTTACTGAATGTTAAAATTTGCCAGCTTTGAAATGTAGAGGTTTTTAGCATCATCCAGTGGAATAAACTGTCCCTCTTTGATGCAATCATATATTTCAGCAAAGAACTCAATTTCAGCCATTGTGTGGTTAACTGTCAGTCCTCAGTCCTCAGTCTTCTGTGTTACTCCAGTCATGAGCACTTGAACAGCTGCCCTCTGTGGTAGTATTGAAATGTGAGACGACATGCTCAGGTTCGAGACCGACATGAGTCATATTAGAGAAATCTAAAATGTGCGTGGCCTCACACGTACATTAATATGGATATATATTGTTCTACTCTGTAGTTTGGTTGAATATTAAACAGCTACATGTAGAAGAAATGCATTGTATCAGTATAACAGGTCAGTGATCCGTGACTGAAAGCGCCACCGTTACTCAGCTTAAAATGTTGTCGTGAGTGGTGATTATAGTCAAGTGTATGATCAACCAATTACACCAAATTGGTTGTATCAGGAAGCATACATCCACAAAAGATCTGTGGTAGTTCTTCAAGATGTTTGGCGCAAGCTACCAGCCAAGTTCCTTCAAAATCTCTATGCAATAGACCTAGAAGAATTGATGCTCTTTTAAAGGCAAAGGGTGGTCACACCAAATATTGATTTGATTTAGGTTTTTCTTTTGTTCAGTCACTGCATTTTGTTAATTGATGAAATGATTAACACTTCCATTTTTGAATAACATTACTGTTATTCAGAAAGGCGATGATTACCATCCGCCATCTTGGATTTAGAGCATTTCCACCCCAGAAAAAATTGGAAACAGGTGGATTCGAAGACTATGGGGTTTGTAGAATATAAAAACATAAATTGGAAAAATCTGTATGAAATGTTCCTAAACCTCATTTTGCTACATATAGGCATATATTAGAAGGATATTATTTCACTTCTGGCTCCCTGAAGGATAGTTTCTCTTCATGATTAAAGTTTTTGGTAGTCGTCCAAACAAATCACTTGGCTGCTTGCTGTCAAAACTAGTTAGGGGGCCCCCCTCAAGGGGTATTCCGATAATGGTGTCATTGCACTTTCCAGTCATAAAATTTAGGGAGGCGCTGTCGCACTCACAAAGTTGTCATTGCTGTTTTTTGAAGGCAACCAGTCGTGGTCAGGGGGCCCCCTTTCGGCTGGGGGCCCTAGGCAATTGCCAAGTTTGCCTACCCTGTTGCGACGGGCCTGATTACAGACAGTGGAAATAGTCTCATTAATCTTCTTGTCCTATTTCTTATGTGTGAATGCAAGGAGTTTGTTAGGCTTATTAGTCTCAGAATAAGATGTATGCTTAGTTATGTGCATTAAATATTCAACTCTCTGTTTAACGCTTCGTGACCGCATTACCACCTCGAACATGCATTAACTTTCTGATATCCGAACACCGTGTCGTCAATTATCCCTAGGCAACATATAGGCTAAGCGTAGAACCACAGGCTGCATACCTAACAATCTAATTAATATCCAGCTCAGGCGGTTAAATAAGCCTAAAACCGTCATAAATGCTGCTGTCCTTAATGTAAGGTCCCTCACCAATAAGAGCTTTTTTAATAAACGAATACATCTCGGACAATAAACTACAATTTATGTTCCTTGTGGTAACCTGGTTAAAAAAAGCCGGGGCTGCCACCCTTATTGAAGCCTAACTATAAAATCTATCAGTCGATAAGAGACAATAAAAGGGGTGGCGGTGTAGCTGTCATTTTCTCCAGTAAACTAAGTTGTAATGAGATAAATTTAGGCACGTTCACGTCATTTGAGTACATAGCGATCAAAGTTAAGCCAGATCACAGCTTAATCCTTATCACACTATACAGACCGCCAAAAAGCTCACCAACTATTTATCTGACTCAGAATCGTTGTCTTGGGCAAAATTGTTCATGAGTTATTTAACAAAAACTGTTTTTTGACACCTAGCTTCGTCGGTAAACATTGCCCCCTATGACGAAATGTCATAAAATTTTGTACACATGAACAGAAAGCTGTTTAGAGATGGCATGTCAACTTTGACCAAATTTGAGCAATTAAAAGCCAAGATATGGACTTTTGAAGAATTTTAAGCTACGTGTTAAATGTTCATTGATGTGTAACTTCGAACTCAAGATAAATCCTTTGATAACTTTTTGTCAGCATCGTCTGTAAATGGCATATACCAAATTTGATGAGATTCACATGAACGGCCTATGACGAGTTCGTTCAGATTTGTTTTCGCAATGTTAAAATTTCACGGAAATTGATTTCGTTAGAAGTGGGCGTTGACCAGTGTTTTCAATGTGTGAGAGTCAATAGATTTCACAATAAAAAAAAAATTGTTGTAAACATTAGCATTCTCTACATAATAGGCAAAATGACATTTTATACAATTACAGCGCCCCCTATGGACCAAATTGAATGGCACGTGCTGTGGTGTTAGAGGTCTTTGTGCTGATCGTGCATGACGTATTTTGTGCAGTTCCCACCTTCTCGGTCCAAGATATTGGCAACTCAAAATCCCAATTTTTGCATATACCCTGATCACTAGGTGGTGCTATGCTTCAAGTGAGTGTTTATGGGCTGGGTCGATACGCCTCTGTAACACCGACATACTAACACAAAATTGTTGTCTTGGGCAAAATTGTTGACGAGTTATTTAACAAAAACAGTTTTTTGACACCTAGCTTCGCCAATAAACATAGCCCCCTATGACGAAATGTCACAAAATTTAGGACACATAAACAGAAAGCTGTTTAGAGATGGCATGTCAACTTTGACCAAATTTGAGCAATTAAAAGCTAAGATGTGGACTTTTGAAGAATTTTAAGCTACGTGTTAAATGTTTATTGATATGTAACTTCGAAACGGTTTATCTCAAGATAAATCCTTTGATAACTTTTGTCAGCATTGTCTGTAGATGGCATATACCAAATTTGGTGAGATTCACATGAACGGCCTATGACGAGTTTGTTCAGCTTCGTTTTCGCAATGTTAAAATTTGAAAAGATTTTGGCAACTCAAAATCCCAATTTTTGCATTTACCCATATCACTAGGTGGCGCTATGATTCAAGTGAATGTTTATGGGCTGGGTCGATACGTCTCTGTAACACCGATATATCACAAAAAAATCATATTATTGTGTAAAATGTTTATTGAGTTATTCAGCAAAAACTTTTGCCGGTCTCCCCCTCTTTGACGGGCACTAGCACAGTGGGGGGGGTGGCCCTTGAGGGCCAAAAGCTTCTAGTCACTGAAAAAGTTCTAGGGCTACATGCCTACAAAGATTCATGTCCCCCAGACTTCCAGTGTCCCGGAAACCGTTGACGGAAAATTGCTGAAAAAAAAGAAAAAAGAAAAAAGGGAAAAAAGTTGCGGCAACACTATAATGACCGCTAGCGGCGGTCATAATAATTTTAACTATGTCTCCACACCCTTATTACAGATCATTAACACCTCCATTCTCACAGGTGTTTTCTCAAGCACCTTTAAAACTGCTGTAGTAAAGCCATTGCTAAAGAAACCAAATCTGGACTATAACACGCTAAATAACTATAGACCAATCTCCACCCTCCCATTTATAAGCAAAATACTTGAAAAGGCTGTCCTCATACAGCTCAACAAATTCCTTAATAAAAACGACATCTTAGAAAAACTCCAGTCAGGTTTTAGAGCAAATCATAGTACAGAGACCTAAGCCTCAAACCACACATCAACAAAGTTACTAAAACAGCATACTTCAATCTAAGAAATATTGCAAAAGTTTGCTCCTTCTTTACCCAGCCAGACGCTGAAAAACTTGCTCACAGGTATATCACAGGTAGACTAGACTACTGCAATGCCTTATTCACAGGCCTCCCAAAAAAATCAATTGAAAAACTACAGCTTATTCAAAATTCGGCTGCAAGATTACTAACAAAAACAAGAAAGATGGAGCACATTACTCCTGTACTGGCTGAACTACACTGGCTACCCGTATCTTACAGAATTGACTTCAAAGTACTACTACTAGTATTCAAAGCTGTAATAGGCCTTGCCCCATGCTATATTACTGATGCATTATCCTTTTACACCCCTGCACGAGCCCTTAGATCCGTTGATGCCGGTCTACTGGTGATTCCAGACGCACCACCCAAAAGGATCGGGGAATCAGCCTTCTCATACTACGCCCCAAAGAGATGGAATGCCCTACCACAGCACATCAGACAAGCAGAATCCATCGACGTCTTCAAACGACAACTAAAGACCTACCTATTCAACCTTGCCTATACCTAACTACTTGGACCAAAGTCCCTTTAGTCAGACTCCCCTGCTCAGATCAAAGATCAAAGACCCTTCAAACAGTCAGAGACTTCCCGTTACCAGCCCCGGCAGATGGGCTCCCCTGGGGGACGTGGTTCTGTCTGAGGTTTCTTCCTAGAAAAACAGGGAGTTTTTCTCACTGACTCCCAAGGTTTCTTCCTGAATTCACACAAATTAAACAAACAGGGAGTTTTTCCTCACCCCTGTTGCTCCCTGGGGACACTAACAACCCGACTGCGCCTAAATGAACTCTCCTTGCGCCTCTCTAGCGGACTGTTGACCTGTGTTCATGCAAGAGCCCGCTTCAACAGGGCATTGCATAGTTCTAGCACCTCTGGATTAAAAAGACTGCTGACTGGGGCCTACAAGGACTGTCTACCCGTGTTCACGCAAGAGTCATTTTGCTATTGTATTCATCTGCTCTGGCGCCACTGGACTGCAAGAAATGTTGTCTTGTGGTGACTTTCCCAAACTGTAAAGCACTTTGAGCTGCATCTTGTATGTATGGATTGTGCTATACAAGTAAAGATTATTATTATTATTATAATATAGTAAGTCAGGCAAAGTCAATATGCTCTAATACACATTTTCTTTGAAGTGCATCAGATAGTGTTCTTCCTTAAATGCCCCCCCCCCCCCCCCCCCCCCACTCACACACACACACACGACATAAGACACTGAACATGTTTTATGTCAAGATAAATTAGCATTCCATGTTGAGCCTTACTTGAGTCGGCATACTTTTGACCACAGTAGTCAGTCTATCCAGAAAATGTTTGATAGTCAACATTTCGCAGTCACTAAAGGAGCAACTAAATTATACCTTTGAATGCTGTACAATAAAAATGGATATTATGTTTTACTTAACATGAAAAAGTCTTACCTAGGGTTAGTTCAATTCTATTTAATTTAGCATCTATACAAATTCACATTATACTCTCAGATCATATTCAGTATTAATTGTGTCATCCATTGTAGTTGTTTGCTGTGAGATTCTGTGGAAATTGTAATGGTGTTTATTCCATATGCCATTTTGCTTGTATGCCAAGTTCTTACGGACTCCCATAATCCCCCTGCCACTTGATTAATGGCAGTCAAGTAAGATAAAAAGTCACACATGACATAAACTTCATTTCACAGCTGTAAGCAGCTTAGCTCAGTAAGAGAGAGCCCACAGTAGAAGCATGTGGAGAGAGGTGAAGTGGAGATGCTGGAGAAATGACAGACATGCAGAGCTGCTGCGCTCTCCGCTGGCCCTGTCGGTGAATATATAAGCGCTGGCGGCACATTTCCGAGCCTGCCTTCCAGGACACTCAGGAGGCCGGACACACTGGAGTGGTGGCAACAGCCCACTGTATAATCAGATCAGACAGCCTGCATTACTGCCTGTCCCATGGTCCCTCGGCCCCTCTCTCTTTTTTTCTCTCTCTCTTTCTCCCATGGTCTCCTTTTTCTATTCCTTACTTTGCATTTCTTTTTCTCTCTCCCTCCCGCTCTTTCACTATCACTGTTGTGGTCCCACGGTCCCTCTCTCTTTCTCTCTCTTCCATGGCCCCTCTATCTTTCTTTCTCACTCTTTCTCTCTCAATCTTGTGGTCCCATGGTGCCTCTATGTTTTTCTTCCCTGGTCTTGCACTTTCATGGTCTTTCTCTTTTTCTCTCTCTCATTCCAAAAGCATCTCCAGCTCTCTTTCTCCCCCTCATTCTCTCTCTATCTCACACACGGTCCCTCTTCATATTCCTCAGTTTGCATCTGTTTTACTCTCACTCAGTTTTTTTCTCACTTGTCCTCCATCTCACCTCTCTCTTGTTTTCTCTCTTCCATGCCCTCTCTCTCTCTCTCTCTCTCTCTCTCTCATATTCCAAAAGTGTCTTCCTCTCTCCTGCTCTAAATACCTCCCTCATTCTCTCTCTCTCTCTCTCTCTCTTTTCATCTCTCTGTCTCTTCATCTCTTAAACTTCCCTGGTAAAAGGCACATCTGCAAAGAGTTGCAGGGGCGAAGACGTCATGTCTTTCTGGCACTTTTAGCTATGCCCTTCTCGCCTCCTTGCCTGTCACACCAATGTTTGACAGGTAGTTGGTTTGCTGAAGGGTCAGAGCATAAAGCGTATGAGCTGGGCCACTCTGGTGGGCTATGCTTGTCTGTTTGGTTCAAGCGCATCCGCTCTGATCGCTTTCTCTAGAGACACTGGTTTGGCATGCGTTTTATCGGGAGACAGCAACACCGACGAGGCCATCTCTTGATTGATGATCGCGGAATTATTCCATCTGAAATGTTGTACCTAAACATCATCTTCTATCAGTGAAACAAAAATATGATCAATTCTTCTGTTGCTGAAAAAAGCCCTTAATAGTAGGACAGAAAATGAAAGGAGCCTTTGCCTCCTAGTTCCGCACCAGAAATGACACCAACAGCGTAATGAAAAGGGTTTTTTATTGCACCATCTGCTGATATTATCACTTGGGGAGGGCCAGAGCGACAGACTGAGGTGGGTATGTTGCCAGACCCTCTGGCAAGTTATTAAAGACAGGAGGCAGATGTCCAGAAGAAGGGAGGGAGGCACTCTGTCAATTGGCCCGGAGATGAGAGCATCAGCCTGCATGTGTTGGCTCCGTTTATCCCCTGCGAGTCAAAGTGAGATAAGGGATGTTGAAAGAGTTGGGAGCTAATTCTAATTCTCATATCTTCTCTCTTCCTCTCTCTCTCTCTCTCTCTCTCTCTTCTATCTTTCTTGCTTTCTTTTTAATAACCCATTTTCTGTATTATATGTCATCCATGAACAGTCTGTAAAAAGCCCTCAATTCAAATTTCAAATTCAAATTTTAATTTGAATTCACTGTCATTAAAATTGCACCCAGCTTGGACATCAGCTTCGCTCCAAACCCCTATTGACAGGCATATGACCTTGTCTGTTTGGGTGCTGTTATACTCACTTGCCCAAAGTTTTTTTTTTGCACTTGCTAGTGCTTCTGCTCTTGGGTGCATAGCCTAGTTGGTCTTCATGATGACCAATGGAGAAAACGTCAATATTTCACTGGCTCCATCATGTTTGTAGCAAGCAATAAGAAAGCTTGTGCTGACCTCTCAGTTTCCGCTGCATGTCAGGTGCATTTAGGAGGGTTTCATTTTATCTGAATCTCTATATGTGGTGTGTTGGGTCGGTTAGCCAGGTTTAATTTCTATGCATATGGTGTTACCTTATGTTAACTTGCACTACACAGGACTAAATAGGAGGAATATTGTTGAAGTTGCAAGTCACCAAAAAATGTTGCCAAAAATGTTCGTAGAACACTTGAACTGATGCAGATGCTTCGTATTTGGG
Organism: Coilia nasus; assembly: GCA_027475355.1. Taxonomy (NCBI): domain Eukaryota; kingdom Metazoa; phylum Chordata; class Actinopteri; order Clupeiformes; family Engraulidae; genus Coilia; species Coilia nasus. Next base: position 31,710,118 of record CM050220.1, on the reverse strand, counting down.
TACTGCATCAGTTGACCTGATACTAAGGACAAAAAAATCACTTATCACTCACTTAGAATTCATCCTTCATCTTAGTTATGCTGTTATATATTGTTTATCGATTACAGCTCAGCTTTCAACACCATAATCTCTCTCACTCTAGTCAGCAAGATGAAGTCTCTGGGACTTGACAACTCACTCTGCAACTGGATCCTCAGTTTTCTCACCAATCGAAGACAGGTTGTCAGAATGGGTGGCATGACATCATCAACGCCCCTAACCATAAGCACTGGTGCTCCCCAAGGTTGTGTTTTAAGCTCGCTGCTCTACAACATATACACACATGATTGCATAGCCAGCAGCAGTCAGACCTCCATCATCAAGTTTGCTGATGACACTGTGGTTGTAGGCCTAATCAACAACAACAACGAACAGGCATACCTGAAACAAGTAAAAGACATCACACAGTGGTGCCAGCTCAACAACTTGCCACTAAACGTCACCAAAACAAAGGAGATGGTAGTGGACTACCGAAAACTACAGGGAAATTACATGCCATTATATATCTCTGAGCAGCCTGTAGAGAGGGTAGAAAGCTTCAAATACCTTGGGGTACGTATAACTAATGATTTCACATGGACAGTAAACATCCAAAGCATCATCAAGAAATCCATGCAATGACTGTACTTCTTGCGCCTGTTTAGGAAATTCAGAGTTTCGACACCCATCCTGAAGGCCTTCTACTCCTCAGCAGTGGAGAGTATATTAACAGGGTCCATCACAACATGGTATGGAAGCTCCACAGTGCGCGACTGTAGTGCTCTACAAAGAGTAGTGCATTCTGCTGAGCGGTGTATTCGTGCACCTCTCCCTGCACTGAAGGACATCTACAAAAGGAGAGTTAAGTCCAGAGCCCGGAAAATTATCATAGACTATACTCATCCAAACAATGGACTGTTTAAGAAACTTAAGTCTGGAAGGAGACTACGTTGTCATAAAGCAAAGACAGAAAGACTAAGGAAAAGCTTCTTTCCTCAGGCCATTCGTTTTATGAATTCAACCTGAACCCCCTCCCCCCACCATCTTCAGCACACTTTTTGCAGAGGCCAATTCATTTCACTGCATGCGTCACGAAAGTGACTCTATGTATGTGACCAATAAAGTATCCTTGTATCCTTGTATCCTTGTATATACTGTACAATGGCATTCCATAGGCTTTAAAAGAAGAATGAAAGAAAATCAGAAAATGATCAACACTTTTAATATCTTTATCCTCCCTCTTAATCGTAAACCAGTCCTATCATCAGCCAATCAAGCTTAAATCAAGGGCTGCCATAATGGATTTATTGGAAGTTATTTACATCATCTTGGCTTACTTCCCTCAGGACACACGCTGTTCGAAGCTGAACAAATTGTTTGTCTCCCATTGCTGTTAATGCAATTAGTCGTGCTTTGCTGGTTGCTAGAATGGTGTCTAAGGCAGTGAGGCTGAGACTGCCTATTCCCTCTTTCGCCTTTCATTCCCTTTCTTCCTTCCTTATTCCTTTTCTTTCTTCCTTCCTTATTCCTTTTCTTTCTTTCTTTCTTTCATTCATTCATTCATTCATTCATTCATTCATTCATTCATTCATTCATTCATTCATTCATTCATTCATTCATTATTTCTTTCTTTCTTTCTTTCTCTTTTGTTCTTTGTCCCTTACCCTCCCTCTCTCTTTCTGGAATTCAGCAGCTGGCAAGTTCCAGCCACTAAAGCCATTTTTACTTATTCTGGGTGATAGCACCATATGGACGGCATGTCGTGTGATTTGTAAATATGCCCCTGTGCCAGCCTCTTGAGGTGGGTTAGGAAAAGGGGGGTGCCCCAGCACCATCCACACCCCCCCACCCCCACCCCTCCTTTGGTGACCGCTGTGGCACTCTGGCCCTCTTCAGCCTGATACATGCGTCCTTGGAGCTCTCGCCATCTGCTTGAGTGGACTGCCAGACTGCTTTTAATGGGACTCCAGCCCCCGTCTTTGCCTGCCTGCGCTGAAGCCCATGTGTATGAGAGAGAGAGAAAAAATGAAGGATGGAGAGAGAGGGATGTATGAAAGCTTAAACACCTGTGCCTTCCTACATGGTTCGGACTGAGGAAAAATAATTAGCATGATCAAGTCAGATATGCTTCATAAATGTGAATTTATGTAAAAGGCATTTACGAATGTACACTTAGCATTCTTAGCACAGCTGGGATCTATGATTTCACACAAGCATGCATAAGCTGCAGATAAACAACCACACATCCTTGCAAGGCGAGCGCACACACACACACACACACACACACACACACACACACACACACACACACACACACACACACACACACACACACACACACACACACACACACACACACACACACACACACACACACACACACACACACACACACACAGCACAGCACAGTAAGCAGGATTATTAAGAACAGGCAAGGTGACAAAGTGGGTCTAACCAGGTTTGGGTATCATAGGAAACAGGCACTCCAACATTGCAAATCTAACTCACATGAACCGATGTTACTATCAGACAGCAGTCAGGTTAAATCAGGGCACAGAGATTTTAACTGTGCAGACACAGGATTAGGAGAGGACAAAGGAGGCCTCTTATCATTCAGGGTATTACCTTGGCTAATAACTATCATATGTCTGTCTATTTCCCCCCACCCTTACCTTCTCTCCAGGCACTGTGCAGACATCACAAGCATCTCTTGGTCTGATAAGAACATAAAAAGAGAAAGGATTGATGACACACTGATTTGTTCGGGTCTTATCAGTAGGCATCAACTGCTAATGAAAAGCTGTGTAAGGCATGTTTTTTAAATAGGGCATGGTTACACAATCTTGGTTAAAAAAAGTCTTACATTAGCTGGCAGGTTTTCACGCAGCCTGTAACAGTTTCCCCTGTTCACTGAAGCATTCGACTCTGATGAGACTTCACAAAAAGCCAGCATCACCCAGCAACAAGGCCCTGTTGCAAAACTTGTCTTTCATGTGTCCCTCGGGAGATTTACGAAGGCGTGTGCCAGTCATCAAGTCTCACAAACACAGCTGCCCAGGAAAAGCTGGGGCTCAGTGCACGTATGTGCTTTAATTTACTTTTATTAATGGGCTGTGAATATCGCTCTGTAAGACAAACCGGGTGAGACGTATCATTGGTGTGCTGGGTGGCAAGCTGATAATGTTTTATGGGCAACATCACTGGCCAGATCAGAGGAGATCTGTACTAGAAGCTGTATTATTTTAAGCACTGCAGTTTATACATTTTCACAATACCAACATGTGGATTGGGTTTAAACAAATTAAGCCATTAAGATATTTGTTACTGCTGTTCAATCTCTAACACCTGGTGAAATTAAACAAACCTATTTTGAAAGAATTATTGCCATGACTCACTGGCATTGAACAGAGCGGGGAGCAGAGCCTGGCCAAAGAGTGTCCAAACAACACACTACATTTCTACCAGAAATAGAAAATAGAGAAATGCTAAAAGAAAAGAGAGATGCTAGCAAACACATCAGAGAAACTGTAAATGCAATTTGTTTTCTAATGCTTTTTGGGGTCTTTTTGCACCTCCTTATTTTGCATTTCTATGAATATATAAACAGTACTGATGTAAAAGATGAATATATTAGACAGAGAAGCTTCCAGATTAAGCCACTAGGTGTTGCTAAATGTCTGCATGAATATGAGTAAAACAAGCAGCACTGAAACAACAGGGAGAGCAAGAGGAGAGGGAGAGAAGCACTGAAAATGCTCCTTCTCTTCTGCCTCTGATTGCTTGCTTTGCCATTTATTAATTAAAGTGCTGTCCATACCCTGGGGGCAAGACAAGCAAACAAGACAATGATCTCCTTCCACACAACAAGGAGAGGGATCGACAGTTGTAAGGTTTGTGCTGATAGCATTATTATCATCCACAGCAGATGGCAACAACAGGTATAATTGTGTCATCTAGAAAAAAATAATCTAAATTGAAAGGAAAAATTAGAATTTTTCTCCTTTCTCTGAATTTCAAAAACATTCCATATATTCCTCCCGATCCTGAGTATATTATACTGAATAAACAACAAAATAGCATCTATGAATATCAAACACGAGGGTAGGGGGTGGGAAGAAAGTGTAAATAATCAATAGGCATAAGATGTGAATTTTCATGGCTGACGATGGGGTTCATATCAGTATGATCAGAAGCTGTGCCATTTCTCAAGCCTATAGTAAATTTAACATTTGAGATATTCCCTCAATCTGATGTGCTGAGAATGTATTCAGGTCCAGGCTATCTATCACCAGCAGCATGCAGAAAGCGGTTGATTGACGAGGATGTAGAGGCTGCTCCACTCAAAAAGAATTACCGAGGTGGAGGGAATGGATGGTCTGCATGCTGCCCTCTCCATGTCCTCGTGTGGTTTCAAAATAAGAGAGGAAGGAGAGACAGCGTGCAACAGAGAGACAGACAGACAGAGATCATGCAAGACAGACAGAGAGAAACATACAGAGAGACAAAGAAAAAAAAGCAAAACACAGCAAGAGGGAGAGAGAGCGAGGAGAAGAGAGAGATTGACATGGCTCCAGCAGTCTTTGACCTCTGTGCCCCCTAAGCAGGCAAAGCTCTGGCTAATCAGTGGCATCATTAAGCACCCTGGATCACTGAGGTGCTCAGCCCTCTGCTGAAGAAGCCTCTTCCTCTTCCCCTTCCTCTCGCTCCTCCTCAGTGCAAACACTGCCTTAGCATCTGGCTAGGTCCTGAACTTAGAGCCGAGGAGAAAGAGAGGAGTTTTTATTTTTAATCTCTTTATTTGTTGTTTGTTTCACAGACACAACCTCTTTCTTCCACATCAACTTAGACAACAAGCAGCAGAAACGGTAAGCAGCAGAAACATTTGAATACAGTATACTTGTGCCTCTGATGCATCAACCTCATGACTCGGTTGTGAGAACCACCAGGCTCTTACCGAAGATGCCCAGAAACAAACGTGTGTGAGGCTGAGAACAGGTAGGCTATACATGTGCCCTGATGATTCTATTTTTGCCTGACTATAAGCCTGCCTACGCACTTCCGCTCGAATATTTTCTCCTTACAGTGGTAGCCTGGGTTTCCTTCAACTGGCTCAGGGTTTCCTTCAATTGAGAGGGAGTGTTGAGCAATGACATCGACTTTGTGCGCTACATTTGAATTGTAGTGCATAGGTAGGCTTATAACCAGGCTAACTGCATACGTTAGTGATTGGGTAAAGGCAGATGAAGCAGCAGGGCTCATGCTAGATGGAGTGGCTACCACAGTAATTGCAGCACCTGGCTATGGAATTGGAGGTATTGAACCCAACCAACCTGAAGAAATTTACAGTCGTAACATATAGCTGATGCAGCTAATTTTTATGATGATTCACAGAATTTCACAACAAATGTTTGTTTTCTTTCACAAATGCTTATTTTAGCCATAAGTGCTAAACAACACTGCTTTAAACTAAAAGTGTGCAACCTCGCGGACACAGTCGGACCTCGACCTCTTAATCATGGCCGAGCTAAGGGAAGCCCCTGAGAGTGCACTCCAGTGCCGCCAGCCTGTGATGACTCCCCCCGGTGCTGGCCTGAGCCCCGCTAATGCACTTTGTATCGATGCAGATTAGAGGTCTTAACCCGCCGGGCGGGGGGATTTAAATAATTGGGTGGGCTGGGAGACAGGCTCGTCCACATTACAGTTGATGATGTGATGGCCTATGACAAGCCACAGGGAGGGAAGAGGGGAAATGCTGGACTTCAGAGCAGTTGATGTACATACAGTCTGTCATCTCCTCACTCACTTGCTGATGAAGCTGATTATTTAGCCACATAAGAAGGGACTGTGCTGAAAGCTTTAATGCTGATTACACCTCAATTTTTCCAGGATCAAATATGCATCTATCTACTATTTTTCCAAAGAACAGGAGCAGTACCAAAAGCATTATGATTGACCAGATTTTGATTTCTGATATTCTGCCAATGTATATTTCAAAGAAGCATGTACATATTTTAGTCATCAGTCAAAGTCGTAAATTGTCCAAATGAAACCTTAATTGAATGTTAACCATCAAAGTTATCCATCACTATACTCTGAGATGTAATAGAAGAATGCCTTGGTGTAATCAGTGCTGCAAGAATGACTATTGGTCAGCTGTTTGAACAGCTAAGCGCTATAATAACAACACCCTGTATGATTTAAAGCATTTGGCTCCAACTTACCGCACAAGTGAGCCCGGCAGTGTACGAACATTCAAAAAGTGCAGAAATCCGTTTTAAATTTCAGACGTAAACACTAGGAACACAAACAACTGTCAGGTCTATGGCAGTAGACTGTGTGTGCAGTTTACCTCACTGCCTCAGGACCTGTTTGACTCTGTAACCACAGAGCCCATACATTTTGCTGCGTGTCATACAATTTTAAAAAGATACTTGTCTGCCCATCTGTCTGTGCACTGGAGTCACGTCACAGGACCAGACAAGGATCCAAAGCACAAAAAAGTTTACAGCAATATAGGAACCATAGTCATAACCATAGCCAAAGAGGAACAATAGTGAGTTTGACTAAGAGCCTAATTTGGGGGTCTAAACCTGGAACCAGCAGAGGTGCTGCAGCGTGAACCGATGAGATAATCCAAGGAATTTAGGCTGGAACATCTCAGCAGGCGTTTAGAGAAGCATTGCAGTAGTTCTGGGCAAGGAGACTGTGATAAAAATGGCTTTACAGCCATCAGAAAGACTTGAATAAGGGGAAAAGGGGGTTGTAGTCAATGCCAGTGGAATGGACTCGATTTAACCTTTCATAGAGGCCATGGAGGCAGGCCTGTTATTTTTGAAGCCATATTCCCTTTACTAACCAAGGACATCAGGCAGCGAACCTACATCCTGCATCTGAAACCTCAGTAGACAGTGCCTACCACCTAACTGTTACAATAGTAGATTCTACATAGAAAGCTAGGTAATAGCAGGAGGTACGATTCGGATGTGCTACAATACCGCCATCTTGGGGTTTGTTTGACTTTTTGGTTTGTTGCTTGGTAGCTTAGTGACTAGTGAACATTTGGCAGTGGACATTTAATCCTGGCCCGTAGGGGAAGCCTCGTGAAAAAAAAAAAAAAAACACAAGTTGCATAGTATGTCTTTAACCACTGTGTACACCTAAACTGAGCTTCCCATTTGAAAGACCAGCAGCTGCCACTGTATGGTTTGCTTCCACACTGCAAAATTCTGGCAGAATTAGCAAGCCATCTGGGTACCTTTACGCCCTACTAAAAGCTTATGTATATCTTGGCTTCTTATTTCTTGTGGTCAGAGTATTTGGATGGATGGACAGACTTTTTCTGCTCTAGCTCTTGTCTTTGTTGCCTAGGCCTGAAGGGTGATCCCAGCTGGACAAGGTACATGAGGGATACAGGGGATTTCTTCCTTTTTAGCACTTGTCGCTAGGGGCTTGTTCAAATCATCCCAACATTTTAATGAGACGTACTTCTACAGTGCTCATTGACTGGAAAGGCAACCAAGAGCCTAAATAGGAGACACAGTAACCAAACAAATGAGGGCGAGAGAAAAGGATATATGTATTCAGTGTCCTTTTCACTGTAATTTCCCCATTGCACCTTCCAATTCACCAAGTCACCCCCCAACCTCCATGCATTGGTAGAATTTGGTAGCAATTTGGCAGAAATTTTATTTTATTTATTTATTTTTTTTAAGAAAAAAATGAAAGGACAAAAAACATCCAAATATTAGATCCTGGGTCTTATACTGTATGTGTACACAGAAAGTATCATCTGAAAATAAAGCTTGTTTTACATCAAAGCAAAGCCATCAAGCATCCAATCTTCATCTGCACAAGGAGGTGTTTGTGTAGGTTATACAGGCAGTGTGTCCTGCAGTGCACTGAATAAACAGCAAGATAAAGGCTACAACGACTGCTTACTTTTACATCTTCATGCTCATGCGCCAGACAGAGAGAGAGAGAGAAAGAGAGAGACAGAGGGAAACTCTCTTTCTTTCTCCAAAATAAATCTGCTCAATTTTCTCACAGAGAAAAATGGCAGTAATAGGACTTCCCACAACCCCAGAGTCATCCTTCCATTAGACACCAAGTACGCTCTTTGCCCTGAACCAGGATAGCATCTCTTTGAGGCCGAATTGGCTTGAGATTTTTTTTTTTCTTTACAAAAAGCGTACACCTCTGGAGTGCTATCGTCAAGCATCATCACATCTGATAAGGACACATATGGGCTAGCAGGAAGTCTTTGGTACATGGAGCTCGAATACAGAGTCTACAAGGAAATCTCTCCAAATGTATTCAGGAAACCATTTGACATTTTATTGCCTGGAGCAAACACTGCATTGTGTAGTATGCACAACCTAGACTTTGGCTATGTCTGGATAACCAATGCACTAGTCTGCTATTGTAGTATAGCAAAGAATCCCACAGTACAGGATGTAGAATATTGCAGAATCTTGTTGGCTTTGACAAGAGTTCCTTCATGCCTATGGTGGTTGGATGAGCTCTTGAACTCCAAATAGCACCATCATGAACAGTGTCTAATCTAGCAGAGGCCCTATAACTTGATTCTGTGGAGTGAGAAAGCTAGATGGTTTGTCCGTCAAGTAACCTAAGAGAGCCAAGCAAGAACACAAGAGGAACGAGGATGGACCCTCTCATGACCTCGGATAGTTCTCAGTTATACATGTAAAACAAAACATCACAAGCAGAGTAGCCTACCCCGTAGTAATCAAGCCCTGAGGCCCTGTTGCACACACAGTGCTTAGCAAAAACACGGTGCAGGCTCCTAAAGCAATTCAGATACACCTGCCTTGATCGCTACTGCTGGGCCCTTACCAGGAAGCAAATGTTCACACTTGATGTTCTCAATTTTTTGATACCTCTGGTCCCCTGTCAGGGAAGTTGGTAGCACCCTCAGTTGTGAATATTTAATTGGAGATGTGAAGCGATAAAAGTAGGCATCCAAGTGATTAGTTTTAACATTACTCATGCATTTTTTTTCCGATAGTGTAGGGTCATCACTTTCATTTTCTCCATTTTTAGCATCTGTTGCTAATTATCACACCTAAGACACATCAGGTGTCAGCTCTGCTTGGACAAAAATGTCTAAGCCCTGAAGGTCGCCAGACACCTTGGCAGAGCGGCAAATAAATTTAACAAAATGACCTCTGTAATGATGCCTGTGTGGAGCCATGATGAAATCCTGTGAAATGTGGAGGAATATTAGGATGCGGAGGCACACAGGAACTGGATGTTCTTGTGCCACCATGCCAATGAGTGATGCTGCTGCTTCCCACAGCATGTTTTGCAGACTATCAAAGAGTGTGTGGAAACAGGTTGAAAAACAGCTGCAGCTGTGAAATGCAATTCAGTCCCAACAAATATTTACGCATTTACACTTCTATTTGTTTTCATTTATTTATTTGTTTTTATTTAAATAGGATGTCACATGGCAGCTTAGACACCCATACTATACATAAAAAGTTGCACTGTACTTCAGTTGTACTGAATTGCAAAAGCTATTGAGTATGAAAACCTACACATTTGAGTAGTTTTTTGATTAAATAAAATTTGCAGATGGCTGTTGGGCTCTTGTTATAAGTGAAGATAAAACCCTTGGCTCTTATTTTTGTTTTTCTATTTTTACTTTTAATAGATCTATGTATTATAATTATTTTGCCTTATTCTTTTATCTTCGTAACTTTTGTTGTTGTTTACTGGTGTTTTTCTATTTTTGTGGTGCTTTGTCTCAGCTCATAATAATAATAATAATAACTATTGTGCTTAGCCAGTCATCTAGGCAGTAAACAATGAGTGAATCAATGAATTCACCAAGTTCTTTCAGGCTACTAGTTCAGACCACTAGTAGTACTAATGGACTATGCTTCAGAAAGTACACAGATATGAATATGTTACAGACATCTTTAGTAATATTCCACTTACGGGTCAGGGACCACTGTGATCCTACAAAGGTAAGGTGCAGCAGACAGCAATTACTGACAAGCATTACTGACAACAGTTTATCCTCTAAAGTTTCAAGTTTAAAGTTTCAGTGTGAGGTATACAGAAAATGTTCTACAAAGAACTAGCTAGTTGTAGTGAGGACTAAGGATTAACACAAGTGTGGTGACAGAAGTTGAAGCACTGTGAGGTGCATTGCCACCTTGAATATACATTAACCTCTGCTACTCAAACAATGCAGTACCACACATAATAATTATGACCCCTTTTATATACAGCAATACAGAAAAAAGAGACTTTATACACAACCTACTGTACATTTTGACGGGCATGACGCTGGTTTTTCTATATAATCTATGAAAGCTTTCTAACTTCAGTCATGTCCCCTAAGGGCAGGTATTGTTTGTGACACACTTCTTGTTAAAAGCTGTTTTATGTCTGACCCTTTGAGCAGCTTGTGATGAAAAAGCCACACTAATGATACAATGGTCTTTCATCAGAGTTGGGCATTTGTGCACTGTAATAACTAGCATTTTCGCCAAGCATTCTATGTATATGGTTAAATGTGCCGTGTAACACCCACCAATGTAATAACTTCCCACCAATGTAATAAACCATCTATGTAATAAAAATATGCACATGTTACAGAGGAATGACTCAGAAAGACAAGGAAATGGGCTTTTCCATAGAACTCCTTACTTATTCTAATGGCCAGCTTGAGCCGATATTTCTAAAGTAAAAATAAAAAAATTGAATAAATAAATGAATGAATGGGACCCACTTTTTACATTTTAATCATATTATATCAAATATGTGTTTTTGGTGGTAAAATGTTTTTGTGGTTTTCCTGCATGAGGAGAGGAAGGCCAATGCTATAACCATTGGCGGCGCCGGGGGGGGCGAGGGGGGGCTTTAGACCCCCCTGTAAAAGGCTCTGCCCCCCCTTAGCACCCCCTGACTGACCTAGTGATATTTATTAAAATTATAATATGAACATGTACACATAAAACGAACACATTTCTCTGATTTATTTACACTGTATGTAATAATCCTGACGAGGAATTATATCGTTTATAACGTTCCTAAACCCGGAACTTTGCTCCACCTGCGCCGTGTGATTTGATTTGCTGATTTAAACTCAGACGGCACGCTGGAATTGTTAGGTATGTTGTAGCCGCTAGTTCTCTCCAGTTGGAATCCAACTGTTGGACGATGGATCGATTTGTCAAACGAAAAAGGGCGGTGGACGATGATGAAGAAGAAGAGGTTCAGGCGGCGGGGTCAGAGGTGTCGGTGGCTGACTCGGAGGCCGGTGGGGAGGCGAACATTTCTGACGGTGAGAGTGAAGTTTCAGCAGTTACCACAGATGCGGTAAGCCTAAGCGGCGGCGGGAATTCTGGCCCTGTGGATTTAAGTGAAGATCCAGCAGAAGGACCGAGGCGCCCAGAACTAAAGTCTTACCCTCGTCGACCTTTTGGAACACAGTTAAGGGCTTTTAATCAATCATGGTTCAAACAATACTCGTGGTTGGAATACTCGGTGACACTTGATGCAGCTTTTTGTTATGCTTGCCGTCATTTTTCCCGTCATGGGCCAGCATGTTACACAGAAAATAGCTTTCTATGTATTCTTACCGACAGTCTGAAACCAAGGTTGTCAGGATCAAGAGTATGGTTTACGATACAGGCCACAACAAACAGTAGGAGTAACTTTGAAGTGGGGAATAAGCGCAAGTATGTTTGAAATGTTATATTTGATATAAAGAAGATCGATTAATGCACAAAACACAATACTGTACTTGTATTAATACTTTCAGCAAATATCTGGCGTCGAGTCACTACGGTAGCCTACTTGTATGAATAAGGGATTTAATGAGGGAGGCCGCGGTGTTTGAAAAAAGATTAAATCCTGGATGAAAAAAGATTAAATCCTGGACCGGACTGGCGTGGGTTGGGAGTAATTGGCCTCTATTGTGTTATTTGTTCGTGTAGTAGGTGTCTTGTGTCAGGTTTCATCAGCCCCCCCCCATTGGGGCAGTGGTGGCCTAGCGTGGGGCAGTGGTGGCCTAGCGGCTAAGGCATCGGACCTGTGACCGCAAGGATCGCAGGTTCGAATCCCAAGTCGCCAGTAGTGCCACTGAGGTACCCTGAGCATGGTACCGTCCCCACTCACTGCTCCCCGGGCGCCGTTGTCATGGCTGCCCCCTGCTCACATGTGTGATGGGTTAAATGCAGAGGTTGAATTTCGTTGTGTGCACTGTGTGCTGTGCTGTGCCGTGTGATCACAATGACAGAAATGGGAGACTTTCACTTTCACTTTCACTTAAACAATTCGCCCCCACCATAGCCCCCCCAATAATAATTCTCTGGCGCCGCCACTGGCTATAACCAATATCATAGCCTTAATTCTCCAGCTCCACACATAAAGATGCTCTTAAAAATTGTGTATCATATCTGTACTGAGACTTGGCTTGGATGTATCAGCTAAACAAATCAAAGGAAATATAAAATACTACAGTGCAGTATGTATCATCACAGGAAAAAGATTTTAGCAATCAAGGAAAATACTGAACATATTCTCTCACACTCAGTAATTATCATCAGGGGCTCCTTCACTGGATATTCAATAAGGATGCTTCAGCCCAACCATCTTGCAGATGTGCTTTTGAACTACTGATAAAACACTGCTACTTCGCCTTGGGCAAAAACATGGAAAACACAGAACAACTCAGCACAAGTCCTTCCAATCTCCCACCAAGGCCTGGGGAGGTGAGAAACCTCTGAGTGTGGGGTTGCGCGTGTGAATAATGTTGAACATCATCCGCTGGTGATTACGTTTCTCACCTCTGTGTGGTCTCGGGCGGATGGCACAACAGCAGGGTGAAAGGGTGGAAGCTGCAGTGCTTTGCCCTCGCTGAAGCCTGGCGGATAGTATTTTTCCCCACCACATAAGGCTCTCCCTCACTGTTAGCTTAACATGCTGAGCCCTGCAGCGCTAAAGACGCCTGACATTGTGAACTTAGCTTCAGCCTCAGATTGCCAACCCCTGTGTGCTTAGGCCTTCATTAATTATCATGCTGACTTGTCTGTCCACATTGGAGCACAAACCCAGGTGTTCAGAGATCCATGTGATGAGAAATAATGATTTATTTAGATGTGTGGAGCTGTGGCGAAAGACCCGTGGAGGGTGGTTGTGGGTGAAAACTTTGAGCCAACTTGGCTCTGAGGTCAGCACTCATAGGAAACAGAGAAGGGAGGTGGAGGCAGAGAGAGAGAGAGAGAGAGAGAGAGAGAGAGAGAGAGAGAGAGAGGGCAGAGGAGGAGAAGGGAGTGAACTGGGAGTGAACTGATCGACCTAAGTAAACTGCCTTTTTTTTTACAAATAAAAACAACAACAACAACAAGCAAACCGCTAACACAGACCATAATGACTGTGTTTACAGTCATTCAGATGGCAGTTCCCCTGTTTCAGACCTCAGCGGAAAATTACTAGCAAAATGTGCATTTTACAACACAAGAGACAAACAAGAGATTTTGACACTAGAATGCACTGCAAAACTCACTGTCTCTCTCTCTCCGTCTTTCTCACTCTCCCTCTCTCCCTTTCTCTACTGCAAACCTCAGTCTCTCTCTCTCTCGCTCTCTTCCTCTCTCTCTCTCGCTTTCTCTTTACTGCAATCCTTACTATTTCTCTCCCCATCCCTCCCCCTTTCTTTCTTTCTTTCTTTCTTTCTTTCTTTCTTTTTTTCTTTCTTTCTTTGTTTCTTTCTTTCTTTCTTTGTTTCTTTCTTTCTTTCTTTCTGTATTTCTTTCTTTCTGTATTTCTTTCTTTCTGTATTTCTGTTTGTGTGCCTGTATTTCTGTTTGGCCCCCAAGTGACAGAGCAACAAAGTTCAATTATGTGCGTTTTACAACACAAACCACATACATTTTAGTTAAATTTCAGCCATACTTCTTCATATAGTTTATGTGCTGGGCTAGCAGAGAAGCTAAACCAGGCATATCAAACTCACCATGCAGTCTTAATATCTACACTATAATGATGGCTACAAGAGTTTTGTCCATGTGAGGTCAGGACATCTCTTGTTTGTGTTCTTTTACCTGAAGTTAAATACTACATTCAGGGTAAGCGTTAAAGAGCAGGGGAGTCATTCATATTGCCAAATAAACAATGTGTCACACTTAGGAAGCATTTAAACAGCTCTGCACTGCCTAAAACCAGGCTGATGGTAGTGCTTATAGCTATCATGATTAATGGATGCATGATTTGGCCAGTACTTGCTTTGGCGTATTGCTCATTTGCATGTAACCACAAACAACACATCTGTGGATGGAGCGCACATCAATTCAGCTGATTGCTGGATATTGGCATGCATGCCTCGGTCTATCTTGGTTGAATGCTAAACAATCTATGTTGGCTATGATGAATACAGTAGCGCACTTGCGTTTGGGTGGGAAGAACAAAAAAAAAAGGCAACAGTTATAATTACCCGCAAGTGATTTCTGTGCACTTCAGCCTTCATGAATTCTTAATTAGATTCCGTAAAATGACAGAATATGATGAAATGGGTTTGACTCAGTGATCTCTGTGGGGGGGGGGGCAATAGATATGCCAGACAGGCAGCTGTGTGAGTTACTGTGAAAGTACACAGCAGAATAGGGGAGGCAGCATTTGGCATGATTAATGATGGAAGTGCCAGGTAGTGTGGTTGCTCACCTTTTCTATCTGGCATCTTACAAGTATAGTGGAAGGTCTTGAGCCTGATTGAGAGAAGGGTAAATAATGACTGCATAAAATACTGATGATCAAAACACATCTCAACAATTTATGTCCACTCACTTCATTAATTGGGCCTGTTGCTTTTAATGCTCAGTACAGAGTTAATCAGTCACAAAGCAGGTTGACAGTGTTGAGTGTTTCCACACAAATACACACACACAAACACACACACACACACACACACACACACACACACACACACACACACAAACATATAGACAGGGGAGTAGAGAGACACAGGAAGAGAGAGAGAATCCAGAAAAATAATCTGTAAAGGATTTAAATGTTCTTTTCCTCTACTTAAATGGCACTACTTCCTCACAGAGATAGAAAATACCTTTTTCAGTCCACCTCTCCATCTCTGTCTCTGTCTCTCTCTTTCCTCATCCACTACTACATTCTCTCCTTTTTCTCACCATGGTTCACAATTCATTGGCGTGGAGAACAAATAGGACTTCACCTGTGCACAGATAAATGATTGAACAAGATGGAGAATGGAGAGGAGATTATGAACTGGGATGGGCATTCACACTGGCCTGTTACCCTCGGCTGAGCTGTGAGTTCAGGAAAGGCATATGGGTCGATGTACAAAGGGAGGGGGTGAGAGTGGGGGGTGGGGTGGGGTGGGAGTGCATGTGGTGGGGCACCACAGGGTTTGTTGGCAGGGATTAATGAAGGGATTTGTTGGCACAGGACATGCACAGAATGGTAAGAGAGATGGGGAGAGCTGCACTGGTTGCTGAGGTGCTGCAGATATGATAATGAAGAGGAGAGGGGAGAATGTCAGTGACATTAGAATGCACTGCAAAACTCACTGTCTCTCTCTCTCCGTCTTTCTCCCTCTCCCTCTCTCCCTTTCTCTACTGCAAACCTCAGTCTCTCTCTCTCTCGCTCTCTTCCTCTCTCTCTCTCGCTTTCTCTTTACTGCAAACCTTACCATTTCTCTCCCCATCCCTCCCCCCTTCTTTCTTTCTTTCTTTCTTTCTTTCTTTCTTTCTTTCTTCCTTTCTTTCTTTCTTTCTTTCTTTCTTTCTTTCTTTCTTTCTTTCTTTCTTTCTTTCTTTCTTTCTTTCTGTTTGTGTGCCTGTATTTCTGTTTGGCCCCCAAGTGACAGAGCAACAAAGTTCAATTATGCTAACTTAATTTACCAAGTTCACTCAAAACAACAGATTCAGCTCAGCCAATGATGACAGCTTCAAAATAATAGGGGGACCAACACTGTTACTAATGAGATACACAAATCAGCAGGGGAAGCAATGTCATCCGTTTGCCCCCTCTTATTTTCGGAAAATGACATCAGTCAAGAATTGGGTTGTTTACCTCAGCAAGATCATTGAGATCATCCGGCTAATAGTGAACAAACACAGACTCAAGGCCGTGGCCGGTGGCTGACTCACCAGGGGTTGCGGAAGAAACGTTATTAATGATGGCAGAGCATTTGTTTACGTTGCAATCTACAGGGGAAACTTCCAAAGTGTTTACGATCAAAAGTACAACTCACTGAATGTCAATACATGGTATGTCAATAGGTTCATGCTATATTCACCAATGAGTAAGAAAGTTTTGCTTTGATCAACAAATTTAATAAAAGGTGATAGACTTGCTATTGTTATTAAATACCTTCATTAATCCTCAAGGACATCTGCCATTCCTACTAACTAGGATGTTGAAATTCCAAGAAATTCCCATTACTATTCACAAAGTTTTAAATACTCAACATTGGCTGGGGGTCACTGGAGGTCACTACAAACACATTCACTTGTGTTTTTATTAAACGCAGTCGCTGAACTGTTCATTCTTAGTTATGCTTACTATTCAGCCACAACATCCACCATGACATCTATATGAAAAATTGCTGTCTTAAAGAAGCTCATTACTGCCTCAAATGCTTGTTTTTCTTCTTCTTTCACACAGGAATAAAACAGATAATTAGAGAACAGGATGAAGAGCTGTCGTTCATACTTTTAGGGAAATGTATTGGAGGATAGGAAGCTGCTGCCGTAAACACATAATAAACACAGCTGCCGTCTACCTCACGTAAGAGCCATCTATGCTGGGCTTCAAAGTAATTGCGTGGCATAGGAAATGACATCTTTCACAGACTGTCATTTGAGACTGACTGCAATTTTGAAAACATCTCAATCAATGTCGCAAACACAGATTTGCCTCACAAAATTTTTAGAGGGAGGGCAGGAACTTTTTTCTCCCTTTTTCTCTTCTGACAGAATACAAATACATGTGGCCCAGAACTCTCCAAGGAATCCATCTTTGAAAGTGCAGTGAATAGGCTGGCTGTGAATAGCAAGGCATAATAGAGGGAAATGGGCTTTGATCCCTCCATTTCAAGGACTGTGGAGGCTGTATCCGGCCGGTCGCTTGGGCTTTCTTGAAGTTGGCCGTCTACACAGCCAGCGGAGGGAGTTGAGCAATGCTCACCTAATCAGCTGGGAGCACATTTAATTTTCCTCCCACACACAAGTGAATTAAGGACATCCCAAGCATGGGCACAAAAGACAACTACACAATGGACAACTGTGTGTGCTGTGGTGAGAAAAGGCAAAGGTTCCTATATGTGAAGATGTGTCCATAATGGCTTATATTTTATTTTACAAACAGATATAAATAAATAAATATAAATGCTTAAAAATAGAATTAATAGCTAAATGATTTCCATTAACGGATGGATGACAGGTCTTAATACTATTCCTTAATTGTTTGTTTAATCTTTGTCCCAGAAGTGGTCATACTGTATGTGAGAACTTACTCAGATTGCTTGCTTGATGAAACTGTGACTTCAAGACACCAGTCATTCTCTGATTGTTTGATGGGTTTGTAGTAAAGAGTGGCATTGCCAAGGATACAGCCCAGATGTTTTACTTACCTCTCAAAAAGGTATCTTATTTCTCAGTTGTTTTCAACACAGATAAAATATGATACAAAATATTTTCTCTGCCAGGAACGCTACAGCCTGCTAGTCTCTTTCGTATATTTATGTTCTGGCAGAGTGTAGACTACTTGGGACAAATATTTCTGTGTATGCAAATGTCAAAACAAAACTGTTACTGAGTTTTATGACACTGTCATATATTTTACAACATATTTTTAAAGATATTTTTTTCATTGAGAAACTGCTGCCTAATATATACTGTAGATCATGCACACCAAAATACGTGCTTCAGTTTCAATCTTACCCACCTATTCCCCGCCCAAGCTAACCCAGCAAGTCATTCACAGAGATTTCTCCTCTCCCATCAGAATAAAACAAGCCTCCCCGCCCAATCTGGCTTCAAAGCCATTACAAGCCACAGCAAAGTGACGTTGTGTCAGAGCAATTAGGTTGGTGCTAGGGAAGAGCGAGGGGTGGAGAGCGACCAGTCAAAGGCCCCGTCGAAGCAGCGCTGCAAACTACTCACCGCCTGACAGCTACCCGTGATCAAGCGGTGGTGCGCCTCACTGACATAATAGCCGCTGTGCTTCGATTGACATGAATGATTAAGCCGACCGTGTTCGAACAACGATGACAGCATGGTGAGAGGCAACGTGAACAAGCGTAAACAGTCGTCAGAGAGGCAGAGCCGTACTCACCTCCAACTTCAGATAGCAGCAGGGGGAGAAGACTGAGAGCAGCTACACAACAACAAGTAAATAGATTAGAGAGACATCCAGGTTTTGTACTGTGAAGTGGTTGTGACTGGTAAGATGTTAGGAATTTAACAGTGGGCAGTGTTTGTCAGGCACCAAGGCCTGCAATTTCACCTGCAACAAAGCTCAATGAAATACCAGGGGAAAGAAAGAAAGAAAGAAAGAAAGAAAGAAAGAAAGAAAGAAAGAAAGAAAGAAAGAAAGAAAGAAAGAAAGAAAGAAAGAAAGAAAGAAAGAAAGAAAGAAAGAAAGAAAGAAAGAAAGGGACTAGGACAAAGAGGTCAATGCAAGTTGAAAGGTGCATAATCCACCCCCACCACCAACACCTTTCTCTCCACATGCAGTCAGTCAGCATGCTGCTGGCATGCCATAATGTGTTCCTTCTTGTTATCTGCTCTTCCAGAATAAGAAGTCAAAATGGCATTATTGCGACAGCAATGGAAACGTTCATTTGAGAAGAATGGCATCTAGATAAATAATGTATGAAGGATGAAGCACTTTTCAAAATACAGCAATGCCCCCAGTCATCATTTAGGTTACCTATTTAAATTCTTCATGATAAAAAAAATATAAAACTGAGTGCTTGTGGCTGTCTTTGTTGTCCTAGTTAGTCAGGGAAGCTTGTCATTTTAATAAAACCTATAAGCACCACAGGCAACAAGTCAACAGCAGGGAAGACACAACAAGCAGGCATAGCATATTCTCCACTCAGCAGCATCTTACTGTAGATGTGCCCTGTGCACCAAGAAGTGGTGTTGTACTCCGTTTTCTTCCATTCGCTGTGAATGTATAGAAAAGACATGATGTGCCCTTGAAAAGACTCTATGCACCTTACTCTATGCACCTGGAGAAGTGTTTGACAAGAGTTGCCACTCCACTGCACTCTGTTTCAGTGGTTCATGCCCCCCCCCTCCCCCAGCCACACACACACACACACACACACACACACACACACACACACACACACACACACACACACACACACACACACACAGAATTACCCAAATCACTGACTTTCTAGGGTTAGTGCCAGTACAAAAACTTAAGTTGAATGTGATTGTTTAAATGCTTTGTTACTGTTTCAATTGTTTGGCTTGCCAGTAAAACAAATACAGCACTGCATTTCCAATATACAGTATCTGTGCTATAGAGAAAATATAATCTGAAATTCTTATTTTTATGTAATTTCTCTAAAAAATCAGTAATTTCTCATTTAAGACACCAACATAATTGCATGCTTCCTGAAATGCAATTCATTATACAGTTAATAGTCATGTTTTAGCTGATTTAAATGTAATGTTTTTTTTTTTTATTAATTTGCAGATGCTGTCAAGTGTATTATGCAGTGAGGATAGATAGATCTCTTTAACTTTATGCCATATTGTTGTATTGAAAGACACAACATGCCAAACTTTCACATCATTGATATTTGGAATGACTATACTGGTCCTACTGTGAATTCCACTTCTGTCATTTAAGCCTTCATGTGTGTCAGGTGGGTGTAAGATAGGTAAGTAGAGTAAATGTGAGGTAAGAGTAGGGCTAATGCATTTAGAATGCATCTTACACTTTTATTTGATGTGACAGAAGATGCAATTTAAATATATATTTTCATACTACTAAATCCACGATCCTGGTGCATTTAGCACCTTTTCTTTACCAGTTTAGTCCCAACCACCAGAAAACAATTAGTAGTGGTTGGATTTTAAAAAAATCGAATTAATTATAGGCTTTGTAATTAATTAATCTTAATTAATTGCATATTAATATTTGACATGAGAAACAAAATTTTTCAACTTAAATGGGTTCTGAATAGACATATAAATGAGCTTAAAACAACAACACAACAAAATTCAATATGAATGAAGAATATGAATTCATTGTTCAGAAGGCATAAATGTAAGTTGAAGTTAGCTGTATTAAAGATTTTTTACATTTTTTGTCAACTTAGATGTCTTAGATGTCTTAAACACATCTGAGAATTCACTGCAATCCATTTTGCTCGTGAGTTTATTAATTTGTCAGTCGTGGTCAGTCAGTCGAACCTGGTCATCAATTGGTCCAATGTGGATTGACGGCATCGCCTCCTTACACTAGGAGCGTTGCCTGTGCTAGCTGTGCTAACACTCCTGTTGTGTTCTGGTGACCGTTTTGATTATATTTTTTCTCAAAAATATTTTTCCTTTAACCAGACTGCCATGAGGCTCCATGACTTTGTTCACATTGGGCATCTGAACTCACAGCATAATTTTGGATGATTTGTATAAAAATATTAACATTCGCAACTTAGCGACTTAAAATATTCTAGCAGCTGTTTAACTTTTATGAAACTTTTACAGGTTTTCAGTCATATACATCAGGAATCTTCACAGTTGGTGCAACTAATATCCAGCAATTTAGAACTCTTAAGATCCCTACCATTTCCATTGTTTCAATGTTTATAATTATCATGTCCTCTCTGCGCTCAAAGTAATTATTTTCAAAATTGTACCCTAACTTTGAATATATGACCATAACATAACGAAATTTTAAGAAAGAGGCCAATCAGTGCAATGGTTTATTGTGGCAGAACAGTCAAAAACTGTTAAAAAAGTGACAACATTTTAATGGGAGCATCAACCATTGCATTTAAATGGCCACAAGCTGGCAACAATTGAGTCTATTCGGGCCCTGCAGAGACGTACAAGGCCACCATTCATTGTCTCTGCATCGGCTGTCCTACAGGATGTATCAATTTGTATTCATTTTCTTCAGTGCAAATGTTCAAAATGCTGAACTGGAAGTATATCTGTGAAAATCTTGCATACTGTAGGGTACCTCAAAACTCTTTTTAACTTGGCTTTGTGAATTAGAGTATGGCCACAGAGCTGTCAAGAACATGGTTTGGACATTGTTCACGTGTACATTTTGAACATAGGAATACCCAGTAAAAATGGTTGAATTACAACTAAACATGGGTAAATTTGGTTCCCAAAAGGGACTCTATTTAGCAAAACAGTCATTTTCAAAACCTGACCATAAATATATGATTGTAACTTATAAAAAAGTGCAGGGCAACCATGGCAATTCCTGAAGGGTTGACTGTTAGTGATCAATCTCTGGATAAAACATATATTATCAGTAATTTTCAGTTGTTCTTTAATTATGGCACATCAAAACAAATCTTAAATGGATTTGATTGTTTTATTTCCCTCCACTTACCCTTACTTAACCTCTGTTCAATTAAATTAAGACCAGTTTAGTTCAGTTAATTTCAGCTGCATTATGGAGCAGAGAGCTAGCAGCAAGCAGTCATGATGAGGCTGGCATGGCATGGGGGTCACCTGCCCGTGGCTGGCCTAGATGACATTCAGATTTGGAAGAAGCGCAGAGGAAAGAAATGCACTTCTTGAAGCCTGCATGCCTGTTAGTACACATGCATCAGTATGTGAAACACAGACGATGGTTAGTCTACCTGTAATATTTCATGTAGGTCATTATGATGTAATTGCATCTAAAGTTCAGAATAGGTCAGAATTAGTCAAGGGTATGCTGGAAAGCGGGAGTTAGAGAGAAAGAGAGAGAGGGAGAGAGAGAGAGAGAGAGAGAGAGAGAGAGAGAGAGAGAGAGAGAGAGAGCAAAGGAGAGAAATTCTATTTAGTAATTGATCATGCCTGTTGAAAGGATGCAGCACTTTAACTAAGCAGCTAACAAAGGAATGTAATTTTCAGGTGGTTGGAGAGGGAGAGAGAGAGGTGAGAAAAACAGAAAGAGAGAGAGAGAAAGACAGAAATGGAGAGGCAGACAGACACAAAGTAGATGGGAAGAAAAGAAGAAGAGGATGAACAACCAGAAGAGACAGAAGGTGCAAAGACAAATGGCACAGTTCAGCATTACAAGACAAACGAGGAGGTAATACAGGGGTGCGGCAGGGAGGTATCCTCACTGGCTTCACGTGCGCCCTCCTCACTCAGACAATCCCCCAGCTAAATCAGAGGAAAGAGGAATTTTATTGGAAGTGTGGATGAGAGAAGCAGAAATAAAACATACCCAGGGCGAATACGATACCCATGCATTAGACGGGAATGCAATACCCCCATATTACATTTGATGGATGGTGCCCATGAGATGTTCAATCTTCTTCCCTCGGCTTCCCTCCCACAGTAGCACTAAGGAGAGTCTTTTTAATATTAATACAACTCGCTTAATCAACAACTATTTAATATGAGCTGTCCCGGCTGTCAAAGGGGGTGAATTAATAGCACATTTACTGCATTACCTGCTTTATCGCACTATTGGATTTGCAATAACACCATATCCGCTCATGTGAATGCGATACTCCTCCATCCAATCATAGTTTACAGAGGGGGTTTTTGATTTGGTGAAGTGGAAGCAATTGTAATTTCAATCTATTGTGCTATAGTTTTGAAGGAATTGGGGAGCATCTGGGAGGTAACACCTGTATTGCTTAATGATGCTGCCTCAGTTCAGAAAATCCCCAGTCTTTCCATTCATCATCAGGTTAGTTGTTAATAGAAAGAGTGTACTGGCTATTTTATGAGAGGAACCATAACATATCTTGGCTTTACATTATTACGAAATGTTGTGAGATATTTTACTGTATGTTTATCAGTTGCATGCAAAATTCAATCAGTGTTCATACTTTCTCAAGACCTCTTACCAGAATTAGGTCTGTAGTGGAGGGTAAATATTGTTTAAGCATTAAAAAAGGTTTTTGCTCACTTTTATATGATCATAGTAGTTACAGACATGCATAGTTTACTTAGCTTATTTACTGCTGTATGTAACAGATATGTTTATGACATTACACCACTGCCTGTAATATGTCAAGTAATCAAATAATGATTCTCTAAGACAATTGAGTTTGGTCTCACTACATCAGCACGGCACCAAAGTGCAAAGTCCCCAAATGCCCCCAAATGGTGTCTAGAGATGAAAGCTTTCACATTGTCTACACCTGCCTGTATATGGTACCGTTTACATTAAACACAATGGATTGGCAAGAAATCCCTCTTGAACTGAAGGGGTGTCTAGGGAAAAAGTCGAAGAAAATACATGCTTAAGAGGGTTACTCCCATGCCAATTTGTGTTGTGTTGTGTTACCCTAAGATCCCACTATTGGGACGGAACTGCTGCTGTTAAATTGCACCACAAGCATCAAATCTAGCTGGGGAATGGTATATGCTGTCAAAACCTGGCTTACTGGCTTACCTCCAGCAGGCGCACTTGGATGTGGACTGAAAATTAAATGGGGAAATGTAAGTTCCACTAGCCAATTTAAAGGTGAGATACTGGCCGTGTGCGTATCACTAGTATTAGAAGTGGGAATTGCCACAGAGGGCAAATACAATATTTATACTATATTTAGCCAACAAATTACTATTATCCCTTACATTATACAGCAAGTATTTGAATGAGATTTTAAAATACAGTATATTGTTATTTATGTCTCCTGTGTATTTGTTGTATATTGGGAGTTGGCAGTCACCCTGGTATGGTTAATTTGTTAAAGGAGAACTTCGGTGTAAAATGAAAATTGGCATGTTAAAACATCATACCGAGTTGGTATGTGTACTGAGGAGCAAAATTGATTTAGCCTGTTGCATTCAGAGTTTAACTATTTTTAATAGTTTGACCCAAAAGACTAACAATGGAAGTGGTAGGTGCCCTTAGACGAAGCATGACGACTACGCTATTTTTAAACGATTAAAACAGCTCGAAGAAACTCCACACTCCATCGGTAGTACAACAAAGGCTCTGGCATTCAAAACAAAGCACTGAGAATATTGGAAAGTACACAATGTTTATTTAAAAAACTGTTCTTACATGCAGTAGTTTGCTGTTGTTTCTCGACGCCGCCACAATGAAAGTCCAAACAAGTCGATTGTACTACCTCTCCTCCTATTCTTCCTGCTGGTTCGTGTTCGTCAATCGACTTGTGAGGACTTTCATCATGGCGGCGGCGAGAAACTACAGCAAGGTACTGCCTGTCAAAACTGTTTTATTAATAAATGTTGTGTACACTTACAAAGTTCTCAGTGCCTCGTTTTTAATGTCAGGGCCTTTGTTGTACTACCGATGGAGTGTGGAGTTTCTTCGAGCTGTTTTAATGGTTTAAAAATAGCGTAGTCGTCATGCTTCGTCTAAGGGCACCTACCACTTCCATTGTTAGCCTTCTGGGAAAAACGTGAAAAAATAGTTCAACTCTGAATGCAACAGGCTAAATCAATTTTGCTACATGCCAATTTTCATTTTACACCGAAGTTCTCCTTTAACTTGGCTTTGACTAACCTGCAAATTAGTCACAAAATGCAAAGAGAAGAGCCTCATAAATAATGTGTTCATTGAACACCAAACCAGAGTAAGCTTGTGTTTAAAAGCTGAAATTGTAAAATTGGTAATCACTTAATTACTATGCTACCATGTTCAAGAAAGGTTATGCCATGAAATTGTTATGGTAAAGAAATATTTACACATATCTGCATTCTTTGGTAGGTTTTGCCTGGCATAATGTATTTTTACACTAATCTCTCAAAGATTCATTGAGGTTGACAAAGAGCATAAGATGCATCATTCATCCAAAGCACCGCTATTTCAGTGGTCCTAAAACGCAAAAAAAATCAGAGTCTTCCCCTCAGTGTCCTGAGTTCATGCTCGTTGTCTCCTCTCTCCCCCCAGTACAGGCTGGTGAGACATATGAGATTTTTCATACCTTTGCACTAAAAGGCACAATCTTGGCATCAAGCTTCATGTGGGCAGCCTGGTGCGCTGTCTCAGCCACCACTGTTCTCTTTAAAGGGCCTTGAGTGACATTTAGCAGCACACGCTGCACTGCTCAGCTTGGACCACATATACCCCTGTTTCACCAACAGCTGCAACAGACATTTCCTTGTCCTGAAATGGGCGGCGAACAAAAACAACTGATTTAATGTGATGTTCCCATTCACAGACCTCAAAGAAGTGAAGGTAAGGATCAAAACAGAGGGAAGAGCCTGATTTTCCCATGACTCTTTTTTCATGTCTTTTTTAGTGCCAGATATGGAAATACAAAGCGGTCATTACGTGGCATTATGAGGGTTCCAATTTTCTGGAGCATCACTCACTTTAAATCCACACTCAAGATGTGCCCAGTGGTTTGCATCGAGGAAAGAATCCAAAGAATGAAGCTTGTCATAAAAGGATGATGTCTGTTGACTGTCTTTCATGCAGTGCTCAGTTTGTTTTTTGATCATTTCTTTTGAATTGAATTTAACTGAATAGACCGGTTTGACCTCTCCTGACAACCATTGTCAGGGACAAACTCAGAGGACAAACATACTCAGAGGCGCAGTGTTTGTAAACATATGATTTGGAAATGGTGGTGGCTTTAACATGGTCATTATTTGTGCTGTTTAAGGCTGTTTACACCGTTTCAGTTGTGATTATTTATTTAGTAAATGCAAAGTCCTCAAGCAAGGCAGTAGCGTTTTGATCTGCAGTGTGAAGAGAGACCAGTCCTCCATTTAGTCTTTGCAGAGGGCAAGTTTCAATAATGTGCTCCATGGTCTGCTACTCTCCACAGATACACAGTGGGCTTTGCCTGCTCCCCCACCTAAAGCTTGTTTGAAACTCACCGTGTTGTGCCATACGCGTGAAAAAGTGACATCAAAATGACGTCAGTGCACATCTGGCGTGGCATTTTTGAGTGCGCTTCTGCTGTGTCTGTACCTCATAGGCTATGACGAGTGTGGTTAAGCTAACTTTAGCCTAGTAACTACCAGCCTAAACATGTCTTTTCCATTGCTACACATAGGCTTACAATATTGCTTGAAACTCACAAGAAATACAAACACTGACCAAAAACTTTTAGGATTTTGTTCAGTTTTATCCAAAAACCAACATAGATGCAAGCCTGCAATTAGTTTATTAAGCGAACCTTTTTTGCCTTATTCTATCTTCCTATCATCACTCATAACATCTTATACAGCTGAAAATACAGTAAATATACACACTGACCCAAACCTTTACGGGTTTATCCAGTTTAATTCCCAAATCAAGATGTAAACCTTTAATTCAGTCATGTTTCACTCCTCTGACACGCAAGGTTTTCTGAAACGTTTAACTAACTGTTGCATTTGACGCTTCTGATGAGGAGAAGATTGAAAGGTCAGGCACATCGGTAATGTCACTTTCTCAAGCGCACGTCCTGAATCTGTTTAGGGTATCCCACTGTCTCCTTGGGAGGTTAGTGCTAGGGACTGGATGGATGGGATCTGATATCAGGTGTTTGTTTTGGGTGTCTTTGGACTCCCATTCCATTCTCCATGCAATCTTGGCATCAAAGTTAGCAGGTGGGGGTTCCTTCCAGATTGGCCGTCTAGAGAGTAGTCGGTTCAGTTGGTGGGTTGAGGATGTCTGCATGGAGTGGTAGGTTGGGGGAAGTTTTGATATTCTGAAGCATCTTATGGATAAGTGCAAATCGTATGTGTGTGGAGGTTATATTTGACAGAACTGGGAGCCAGGGAAGTGGTGTTGAGCAGATAGTATCAGTTATGATGCACATAGATCCAGTTGTGAACGGAGCTATTGTTTGCCTGAAAATCCCGCTGAGCATTACTCAGACAAGAGAGAAACAGGCACCTGAGGCTGGGCAGGGTAAATAGGTGTTGTACCCTGTTCCATTCCCTCTGGGAATAGTGGTTATATGCATAACCTTATGTTACCCTTCGTTCGATTAATTCGGTACAGTACAACTGCTGCTGCTGCTGAGTAGACCTGTTCCAAAGACAGCCCTTTGAATAGTGCCCAGGATGCAGCCATCCCCCAGTAGAATGTGCATGCAAGCCCACGGGCATTTCCGCTGCGTTGGGGTAGAAAACAACCTTAGCTCGATCAGTGGCAAACTGACTACAGGATGGATGTACAGACAGAGCATGAATATCAGACACACGCTTTGCTGAAGCAAAAGCACGGTCTTATAAGAGAGGAATTTTATGCCTATTGAGTCCAGCAGCTCAAATGGAGAACCACACAAGACCTTTAAGACAACAGGCAGATCCCAGGTACTGATGACCTAGTGAAGGGACTTGGGCAATGCACTCCCCGCGTGAAGTGAATGGCCAGGGGGTGTGCCCCAGGTGACAAGCCGATATAGATGACAGGTCGACTTTTATAGTTGAAAAAGAAAGACCCTGCTCAAAACGCCCTTGTAAAAACGATGATATTCACAACAGATAATTGAAAGGGCGCCAGAGGACGAGGGTTTTTGAGCTTTGAATAGTAGTAATGACAGCAGGATGCAGCATCTTTGCTACTAAGCGCGACCTCTCAGTAGTAAGCCTGCAGGCGCCACAGCTCCGGCAGAGGGTGCACAATCTCTCCCCTGCCTGCGATAAGAGATCTGGACAGAGAGGGAGAGACCAGGCTTCATCCACCAGTAGGCTGATTATCGCCGCTTAGCATGCTTTCGCTGCCCAATATGGGGCCACCAGGATTGAGGAGAGACCGTCTTGGTAAACTCGCTCCAGTGTGGGGAGGATCAGGAAATATGTATAGCAGGCATCTCGGCCACTCGGAGTGGATGTGCTGGGGTCTCAGACGGCAATGCACATTTTCTTTGGATGTGAAGCGATCGATGTGAAGCTATCGATGCCCTGCCATATCGATCTCAGATTAGAGACACCACTTCGAGATGGAGACACCACTCCCTCACAAGGGGGCCACCCAGGACAGAAGATCCACCCCACAGGAGCAGTGCATAGGCAGGATTATAGCCAGGCTAACTGCATGCATCATGACCAGACATTAGCGATTGGGTGAAGGCAAATCCAATTGTTTTAAACTTAAACTTTAAACAGCAGAGTGTACATCTCCAGGCAGAAAACATTTCTCAATACAGCACAGCCAGACCCTCTGTACAAACATTAATAAAGTAGGATAAATAAAGTAGTCGATAAAGCTAGCCTACTTAGTAGCAGCAATAATGTTGCGCCACAGTAGCAACAATGTAACAACTTATGTTAAATGCTTGACTGTTTTGTCCCACTCTGTCGAATATTGCCTGTCTCTTACCTTCGCAATAAGTAATCTGTTTTCATCAAAGTCTTTGCAAATAATCTCTCTAACCCAGCCACTTGCAACATTTTCGAAACATTTTAAACTCTTAGAATGCATTAGGCTTTCTTGGGTGTAGCTGCTCTCCCTGAAAAGTAAATATGTGTAGGCTATGTAATGTCAGGCCCACAGGTCTAGATCAGCTTTTACCTCTGATTTGGAAATTTCATAAAGATCCTGAAATAGGCCCATATTCCAATTTTTCTCTGTACTGGTTTTCTGTTTTTTGTAAATACCCTGGCAGCTTGTTTTTATTTCAGGGGAGATGCCACCCCCCTCATTTGTGTTGCATTGTGCCTTTTCTCAACGGAGCTCCCCCTAGTGTCTCCAAGTAAAACTCATAAAAATGAGCTGTTTTCCCTTTCTCTTACTATGTGCATGTGTTTTCAACTCAACTGAGTAATGAATACCAAAGTAGTCATGTCCACAGAGGTAAGTAAAGTCAGAATTTGTTCAGAATTCATCGTTATTCTGCTTTTCGCGATATTCGACACTTTGTGAGACCAAGTGTGCTGGACCACACACCCAGATATTGCAAGCATGGTATTCTGTCCACAGTCAGTGGGGGCGGTCAAGAAAGTCTTCATTTACCTGGTAATGACTCATTTAAGCATCTACTGACTTGTGAAGATGATTAATTAATTTGAAAAAGTTGCATAGTGCTGCTTTAAATATTTACCATGATTACATTACAAAGAAAATCATAGCTTTTTAATGCGCTGTGATATTTTACACTTTATTTGGGTGATTGTACATAGATGGATATAGACTGCCTTTAGATGCTGAGACTATTAATAAACTATAATAAGCCTTAGGTGAGGGTTAGGGACTGGGTTAAGATGATTAGTCAGTAGACAACAAACAAAGTAAAACTAAATTTCCACAAACGATCTGTAATGTCTCTTTGGGTATACTATCAAAATAAAGTATTACCCTGTAAGGTGTTACAATAGGTAACAGCATAAAATTATATGTTATATGTGCAGTCATTACCTTGATTGTGTATAGATAGCTATGTGGACTGATGTCCATTAGTACAAGGTTGAATACTTCATAACACTTTATAAATGTGCTTTCAATGCTTTATGGATTTTAGGCTCATACAAAGTCTCACCAAGAAATCATTATGTCTCATTTCGAGAATGAGTACCTCCAAAATAAAGAAATTACATGAAAAGCAAATATGGAGCTGTTTTATAGAACCATTCAATTTGGATAGTCCTTGATTTTCTGTGAGCGTGAGAGTGGTGACAGACTTTTAAATTAATTCTGAATTGCACTGATGAGCTGACGGTAATATAAGAAATGCAGGTGTTTGTGCAAATGAACTTGAACAAATCTCCTAGCCCCTATACACAACATGAAGGGAGACATAAATAAGATGTTTGCTTTTTTCCACAACCACAAATCATTTAGAGAAAGGAACAATGTCTTGTTCCTGAATATTTGCCAAAACACACTTTTGCTCACATAATAACCTTGTTCCTCTTTCCTTAGCCCTGCGGAGAGGGGGAGGCGCTATAATAACACAAGAAAGAGATTTCATTATCCAAGTAAATGACGCTTCATCTTGTCAATCTCTCACCCTGTCTTTTATCCACAACACGATGACGGAGGCGGCACGAATGCATTGGCGATGGGCGCCCACGCCACCCTATCCTCCCCGCCAGCCAGACGCCCAGGGAAATATTTCAGGCTGTCTTTTGTGTCGCCGTGTCCTCGGCAGATGAAGATGGAACACTTTAATGCCTTGCATGCTTCCCACGACCAGGAGCTGTCTTTTCAGCGCCGGTGGCCCATCATTCAACATGATTACCAAGTGAGAGATTTCATAGGACACATAAGCAGTTGATTTCTGCTGCTAGGTGGTCTAGATATAGACAGCCTGCATGCGGTTATGTAGCCACTAAGTTATGCAGTCTTATGCTTTCTTTATTTTACCTGAGGTAAAGTAAATAAAAAAGTGGCTTGTAAAAAAGTGTAAGGATAAAAAAGTGACTTGGGTGTTGTAAACAGCAATGGATGCATGTTTCAATAGTAATAATGAATGTATGGTGAAAACAAACAAAATGAGTTTACAACAAGTCAGTAAAAGTTACTGACAAACAAGAGATAAACAAGTACATAACAGAAGAAAAGTTGTACTTTTCGAAACTCTCTTCCTACTCACAGAGTCGAGTCAGTTACTCCTGATCTGAAGCTGAGCTAAGTCCACTCTGTTAAAACTGCATGGAAGACCCTGCAGCTGTGTGTGTCTCAGCAGATCCATCGCACAAGTAGAGAGAGAGATGGGCCCTGAGCTTGGCTGTCCACGTTTCCTGTCTATGGTCTACTCCTGTCTACAGTCTAATCCCTAACCATGATAAAGGATTTACGAGGCAAGCCAAAAGTCCGCTTACCTATTCACCTGTGCAACTTTACAATATATTTCACAGGGTCAGACAACACGCTTTGGAGTCACAATTTTTTTTTCCTTTTTCACTGTGACCCTTGTTTGCTTGATGCTTTCCTTTACCTGAAGGTGCGAAAATAAGGCCAATAACTGAAAGCACTTTAAAAAATCCAATTACCTGAAGGTGTTAATGTTTCACGACCCATTCATAACCAATTACTGCCACCACAGCTACAGAGGACTCACAGTTAGTTATGTCTTGCTTAATTAACTGTGAAAACCTGAGGAAATTGCTTATACATCATACTGCAACTGTGGAGGGGCAATATGAGAAAACAAAGAGAGAGAAAGATAGTGAAAAGAAAAAAGGTTAAGATCTGTATATTTTCTTTAGTAATGGTGCTTCCAGGAAGAATAAAATTTGCACCCCACCATCTCAGCAGATCAAGAGCAGGCATGTTTATTGTGGTAACACTGTTGTAAGTAGTAGTAAAGTAAAAACAAGTAACACACATGGAGTTGACTTTCCAAAAACAACAGTGATTTACTACTCATCCTAATACTTAAGTGATCACCTACCCCAAGTATATTGCTAAGGGCTCATAGATTTATTGAACTTAATTTGTGTATACGTACAAGCTTAACACACCAGCCAAGGCCATTTCTGAGGAGACTGCTGTGGATTGCACTGTGCATGATCTGGGTCACTGCTGATGAAAGAGACACATCAGACGGATCACTGTGTAGTATGTCATGGCGTTCTGCACAGTCTTGGGTTCTGTGATCACTTTAATCGGATGGTTTCATTTCAAAGGTGCACTGATACACGAAAATTGCACAGAGAACAGATATGATGAAAGTTTCAGACATACTGGGCCTCCTCATGGCAATGTACTCATGGCCCAAGTTCAGAGACACAAGGCCCTGTCTTCCATCTTGTCAAACCACTTAGTCATGAAGTGCACCTCCTCAATTACAATTGCTAAAGTTTATCCAGCTGTGAATTGTACTTGCTTATATTTAGCATATGTTTTACATTAACTTTACGTACAGAACCACCACTATCGTAATACAAAAGCACCATATTTTTCAGAAATAAAATCTTCATTTAACTCTAGTGCAGTAACTCTAATGCAGACGCACCATGTCTTTCAGAAATTAAATATTCATTTTTTTTTTAAATAAAATAAATGTGTCTTTCAGATTTAAAATGTGCATTGAAAGAACAAAGTGAAGAGCCAAGGTTACATGTAGGGTGTGTGCAGAGATGGGTGTAACGCTTTACTGTACTCACATTACATTTGTCGGTAATGTAGTAGTGTAACATGTTACTGTTATAAGTTCATTAATCACACTACAGTTACTAATAGTGCAATATGCTGATTACTGAACTTCCCCAGTGAACAGTCTGACCACAGATATCTGAGACGCATTCCCGGACCCTCCCCCAAGGTGCACGTTTGCACAAAAGTCAGGAGACATGTCCACACGCAACTGTCCTTGATTGTTAAATTCGGGGAAATGGCTAAGCCGTCTACCATAAAGTTCGGGGGGTGGCGATAAGCTCATTGTTCTTAATATGTTGAGAGACGTTGCCGAAGTTAAATGGCATTTCCTAAGTTCAGGATGAGCGTTACGAAATTCTCATGCCCTTTTCATTAACCTTTTCCGGTAACTTATTTTCCGCTCACCTGTCAGTGTTTCTGCTCGCTTCTTTCCGCTCGCAACCCACCACCTCCCCATTCGCCTCCGCACTTATTAGTCCAGCGACCATTGCACCCACTGAGTGGAGGATTTGAATCACGCTCCTTCCTTATTGTAACCACAGTCCCCGTGAGGATGCTTGCTCGGTTTTTCTCATGACACCTGCCTGCGTAGGGTCATGCGAAGACTTGTTAACACATCAGGACCCTGGCCTGCGACCTTGCCCAAATACGCTCTACTCGCATATCATCTAAATGTCTCACTCGCCATCAATTTAAAATGTTTCACACCATCTCATGAGAGAGTCGTGTCCGCTTACTTTCTAAATCTCATTCAGGATCGATCATGCCTTTCGGGTGCTCGCGCGTCCCGTCAGACTTCTGCCGCGCAGTCGTTCTGCCGAGGCCTCGTGGATGCACCTTGTGATCCGTCCTGCCGCGCAGGTGGCTCTACCGCGTAGAGCCTGGATCAAGAGACGCTCGCCAACTTTATCTCTACATGCTCATTTCTCATCGGCACCGGAGATCGATCCCGAATGCTTCTCGGGTGCTCGCACGTCCTGCCAGTCTTCTGCCGTGCAGTCGTTCTGTCAGGAACGGCGGATGCACTTTCTGATCCGTCCTGCCACAGCAGGCGGCTCTTCCGCGGAGAGCCCCCGGATCAAGAGAAGCGCCCCAAATTGTCTTTATTTTAATAATCGCTCGTTTACTCAAATTTCGGAACGTGAACTAGTGAAAGTGTAATGGGTTAGGGAAGAGGAGAAGGGAGAAGCAGTGAGGATTTTTTGTGTCGTGTTTTGCACCGTGATGTGGGACTGGTTGCGCAGCAGAATCAGAAACCTGCCACCATATAGCACTGTCGCTGAGAAGGAGAATTGCTTTTGATGAGAATGAGGAATATACAGCTTCCTGCAACTTTGACATTAAAGCAACAGAGTATTTGAAGTCGGAGTCAGACATTGAAGTCCTTAACCGTTTCCCTCATATAAAAAGTATATGAAAATTAACAAAGCTATCCCATTTAGTGCGCCAGTCAAGAGGCTATTCAGATTAGATGGTCTCGTGCTGAAGCCTAATATAAATTGGTTGTCCGATGCAAGATTTGAAAGACTTCTCATGCAGTATGATCATCGTTTTAGTGGGGAGCACCCCCAATGACTTAAGAAAGTGCCTTTGCCCTAGACTATACCATGCCAATGAAACGTGTTTACCCTGACATCATCTAATGTGGTTAAATGTCCAGAGTTATTTGTCTAGTGTTAAATGGTCTAGTTTGTTAAGGGATTTATGCTGTAGCCTATATGGCAGTGTCTGCATGGTATTTCATTCATCCTATTTTTAGTGAGCGCTGTTATGAAGTTAGCCTGTTTTAGACTTTCAGGTTGTTTATTTAAGACATAAGCCTGCCAGCAGTGCAATACTGATACGACCCTGTGCAGTGGTCTATAGATTTTCACCAACTTTGTGGTGTAGCCTGTTTTCGTTAAATGACATGAAAGAACGACTTGTCTTACATCTTGCTCATTGCAATAGGAATGTATGTGTTTTGCTTAAGGCCGTTGATGAGTAACGCAAAGTAATGTAACGAGTTACTTTCCATAAGGAGTAAAGAAGTTAATTAATGCATTACATTTTTTAACAGTAGCGAGTAATGTGTAATGGATTACTTTTTTGAGTAACGACCCCAACACTAGGTGTGCGTGCGTGTGTGTGTGTGTGTGGGTGGGTGGGTGGGTTTATGGGGGGGAGGGGCATCTCTATCAGCCAGATAACTCTGCAAGGATTATGGGAAGAATCGATGCAAGAAAGGATGATTCTAAAATATAATAGTTTCATCAAAAAACAGCCCAATGTGTTATTAATTTGTGTTCATCTTGAATCCATTACCTGGGATAGGATGACATTATTGATTGCTGCTGTTCTTGGAAGAGGATGACAAACCTCTGGGCTTTTTTTGTGAGGATGTTGATTCTTTTTAGGCTATCTAGAATCTGAAAATGCTACCCGTATGGTTCACTTAAAATAGCAAAAAGACAGCTATTCAGTAAAGATTGAGAACAAAATGGTATTTGTGCTGTATGTGTATGACCAGCAGCTTGCTCAGTAACCTTGAGTCCCTGTGCAACATTTGTGGAGACTTGGAGTTCAGTCAGTTTCTTCTATGCTGTGCTGTGTTGTGTTGTGTTGCTAATCAAGGGAGATCATAATATAATGAGTGATTTATTTAATAAAATGTTATGGGTTCAATATTTATACTAGAAAAAAACTAATTTTCTCCATTGTGAACACTTGATTATTTGACTTGCATGATTGATAGAGATGTTCATTCTCTCATTACCCTCTGCATATTTCCTAATGTCACCCATGCCTCTGTCTGCTTTCCTTTGGTATATGGTGGAAGTGTGCACTGTGTACTCAGTTTAGAATACAGCATTCACATGTTATGATGCACCCCTGGCAGAGTCCAGTGTACTTTGCCCTGATAAAGAAACCAAACAAACGATCAGGATTATAGGAATTAATGAACTGCATAAACAAGTACAATCACATGCCTACACACAAACAACAATATCAACAACAAATACATGAAATATGAATAAACAAGTGTCGGTAAATGGCCTTTGACACGTCTATTTGATTTAGGCCCAGGGAAGCCAAAACTGTTACTCACAACCTTCCCGACCTTCCCACACACACACAACCCCTGACCCCCCCCCCCCACACACACACACACACACACACACACAAACACACACACACACACACACACAAACACACACACACACACACACACACACACACACACACACACAGACACACACACATACACAAACACCTCCTAGCCAGCTCATGAAGTAATGTAAGGTGACAGGCCCCCTGCTGTTGGGGCTGGCTGCAGGTGTATCCAGAAGGGGAGCTCTGGGCAGTCTGTGGCTGCCGTCAGGCTTCCAGGAATCAGGTCAGCATTTGTCTCAGCCTGGCTCTCCTGGGTCTTTCAGAGCCATATCTGGATCGTTGGCAGGAGCGCTACAGGCCAGACCTTGGCGTCGGTTGGAGCAACATTTGTCTCCTTGGTAGCATGGTCTGCATAAATAGGCTGAGACAGAGTGCCGGATAATCACATATAAAAATGCATAATGAGAGAAAGTGATATTGCTGCCCTTATCATAGCTGACCAAGAGGGTTAAACTGTTCAATGTTTTTTTTTAGTTCACAGTGCCCATAGGAGTCATTATGGAGTCTGGTCTGAAAGTCTAGTGAACTACTTAGTAAAAAGAATGCAAAAACCTTGCAAAACTTAAAAAACCCTCTAATGACCTGCTGATGAAAGGTTACAAATGCTAACTGGTGTCATAATGACAAGACTACATTTCATCAACACTAAACTCAAAAGCAGTTGTTTATCAAAATAACTAACATTATCACTTCTCATTGTATGAGAGACAGAGAAAGAGACACAGAGAGAAGCTGTCTCCTTCACTTCTGAACCCTCCCCAGAAGCTTTCATTCCCTTCTTTATGACACACTTCACATATGAGGTCGAAAGCCACACAGTTGGCTCAAACTATACCAGTTGTATAGGGCTCAATGTAAACACACTAAGAGGTTATATTGAAGGCTTAATTTAAAAGTGATATACTGGGATATCTGTTTGAAACTGCTTATGGTGACTACCATAGTAACCGTTGCAGTAGTAGTGAAAAGTGAAAACACAATTACTGTGATACTACTACCAATAAAAAAATAATAATTTATGTGTATAGCACTTTTCAAAGAAATTAGAATTGAGCTGTGCCTCGTGTTCAAGTCCTACACTTCTTCTGGTGTGGTAGTCCTCACTAAACATAGTATGAGCAGCAGGGACTCGCAAACGATAAATCAGAATCAGACAAAGTCTTTTTTCAGAGCAAAATGGTGCAAGGTGCAAACTTTTCAGTCCCTCAGACTTTCCTCAGTGCAAACAGAGAGTGAGGATTGAGTCATCCCTCAAGAATTGTGTAGACAGGTGTCTTCAATCAGTGGCCTATTGCCACCTCACACTCAGTTGATCACCAGTCAAAAAACACAGCTGGATATATCCAATTCCTCATTCACGCCATTAGGATGTCAAGTTTGTAAATAATAGATTTACCGCCATTCACACTGAAGCAGACATTTGCCCACGTTACCACTCAATGCCACAGAAACCCAAGTCTCTGGTTGAATGATTGCCATCTGCAAAGTGTCTTGCTACTGCAGATTTAAGATCTGCTCTGTGGACAGTGCTCTTGTGTTTACTGATTCTGCATTTCAGTTGTCTTATGGTTTTACCAACCATAGCGGTATTATAATAACAGGAGAAAGGGAGTAAGTCCCGCCCGATTCACACAAAGCTATGCCATGGATGCTATTGGACGTTCTGGGGAAAACAGATGCGCATGGACACACATCATCCTCTGGCTCTGCCCAAAATCACAGCCCACAGGTACTCAGCCCTGTCGAATAGATAGAACAGTAGATAAAGGGATCGTATTTAGTAATTCACCATTAATCATATCAGAATTGGCAATAGGAGGATGGAGTAGGAGTAATTATCCTGCTTGTGTTCCTGACATTATATTCAATGATGTTTATGTTACAGTAAACATTTACTTTCTTTTCATGCATTCATCAGGTATTTTTCTTGTTGGGTGTTGCAGTGAATAAAAGTGATAAAACAAAAAGTGTGATAAAGCAAACACAAAAAAATACCATCTACAGTATTTCTATGAGCGTAAATCTCTCTCTCTCGCTCTCTCTCTCTCTCTCTCGCTCGCTTGTGTGTTTGTGTGTGTGTGTTTGTGTGTGTGTGTGGGGGGGGGTGCATGTGTGTGTGTATCAAAGAGATAACAGAGAGCTGGAGGGAGAAAGACAAGAAAGAGATAAAGTAAGTATGAATAAAGTAGATCAATCTAAAGATTCAATGTCTCAAATCCTAAGGGGACACAATATTGCCACTCATATTACTCTCACTCATTTTGCTCTCTCTTATTTCCCATTGTTCATATCTCTGTTTTGAAAAGTGCTACAATTCTTTTGCTCTATCAAGTTAAAATACATTTTTCATAAGGGGAGAACTAACCATTCACGGTTGAGAATGCATGATGAATCTAGTACGCCTGTTCCTTTTACAGTTTTTTTTTCTGATGGCTTACATAAGCGCATTTCTTTAAACTATTGGCTAATTTTGCAAAACTCTACACACAAATAAAAACAACTTTTACCAAATTAGCAAAACATTGTAGGTACCTTGCAAAAGCTAACACATCTTGCTTAAAGGAGAACTTCGGTGTAAAATGAAAATTGGCATGTTAAAACATCATACCGAGTTGGTATGTGTACTGAGGAGCAAAATTGATTTAGCCTGTTGCATTCAGAGTTTAACAATTTTTTATAGTTTGACCCAGAAGGCTAACAATGGAAGTGGTAGGTGCCCTTAGATGAAGCATGACGACTACGCTATTTTTAAACCATTAAAACAGCTCGAAGAAACTCCACATTCCATTGGTAGTACAACAAAGGCTCTGGCATTCAAAACGAACCACTAAGAATATTGTAAATGTACACAACGTTTATTTAAAAAGCTGTTCTTACATGCAGTCGTTTGCAGTTGTTTCTCGTTGCCGCCATGATGAAAGTCCAAACAAGTTGATTGTACTACCTCTCCTCCTATTTTTCCTGCTGGTTCGTGTTCGTCAATCGACCTGTGCAGACTTTCATCATGGAGAAACTACAGCAAGGTACTGCTTGTCAAAACTGTTTTATTAATAAATGTTGTGTATACTTACAAAGTTCTCAGTGCCTCGTTTTTAATGTCAGCGCCTCTGAATGCAACAGGCTAAATCAATTTTGCTCCTCTGTACACATACCAACTCGGTATGATGTTTTCACATGCCAATTTTCATTTTACACCGAAGTTCTCCTTTAACTTGTAGCAACTACACACTGATGGTATGAATAAAAAACACGTCTGGCTTTTGGTTTCTCTGTACACAAGGTATGTCAGTTTGAGGTTATACTTTTGTCATAGTACTGTATCCAGAAAATTACAGTTTTTATCTGAATTCTTAAACAATAACAGTTATTTTTGTAGCACAATTTCTGAAACTATTAATACTTGTAGCAAAACCCCTCACTGAGTTAGCAAAACTAATAGCACAAACTCTGCTTTGCACTCAGTTTGTAATTTTGTTACACACACTTTGCAAAACTGCTTTACACTCAACTTCCAAATGATAAACACACTCCTATTAAAACTATGCACATTGATGGCTATTATTTTCACAATTTGGTTAACTGTTTGGCCACACTGTTATGTGAGAACTGTTTTAGATAATTAGTTAACTTTGCAATCAGTCTGAGTTGTAAATAAGACACAGGTAAGCTGTCAGTGTGGAGTACAATGGAGGGTGAAGGAACAGTGAATAGAGTGGGAATTAAAGGAGGACGAGAAAGAGGATGTGGAGGTGAAAAAGCAGGAGGAAGAGGAGGAGAAGGACGTGCAGGTGAAGAAGCAAGAGGGAGAGGACGAAGAGGACGAGGACAAGGAGGTGAAGCTAGAGGAAGAGGAAGAGGTAAAGAAACAAGAGGAGGACAATGAAGGGAAGAGGAAAGGTAAGAACAGTAAGAAATAGAATCACTGATGACATCCAAGCTACGGTAGTGGACCATGTAATCAACCATGATGACCCTGAGGGAAGCTGGCCAACGGGTTCAGCCTAACCTGAGTTGCTACACTTTAGCAAACATCATAAGGACATTATGAATTGAGAATCGGTTTGCATATTCCTGGACATTCCCCTAATACCTACTCACTAACGTTCAGAGACCAAAGCCAACCAGGTACATCGTCATATGGGATAATGTTAGTTTTCATATGGCTGCTTTGGTCCGCAACTTTACAGATCGCCCACTCTTCACCGTACTTAATCTCCCTCTTACTTCCCATTCTTGAATCCAATTTACATAGAGTTCTTCAAAATGAATGACAAATTTGTAACACGGGACATGTCTTCTGGGTCTATCTCAAATTAGAAAAGTGGAAATTTTGTCATTCATTTTGACATAATTGGGTCTTGCATCTTCCAAGCTACAGAGGAGACAAATCATCCTTCTTGTTTTAGTGGTAAGTTCAAAAGACAGCATCTACGATGGTATGGGGGTGCAGTAATACCTTGGTTATGGTGTGCTTATTCATCTGGAGAGTTAAAATGAATGCTGAATGATAAGTTTTGAACTGCACAAGATGGCACTCACACATTATATTTTGAGGTTAGACCTTAAATATTACCAGATAATGAGGTCCAACTGCATTCTATACAAAATTCCAATGGTGTGGCTCCATCATAAGGGCAACTGGATGCTAAAATGACCAGCGTGCTGTCCAGATCTGTCACGTTTTAATGATAATAAAAAGGAAAACATGATGAAGAAGACACCTACCAGTTGGGCTGATGAAATCATGTCAAGGACAAGAAAGAAAGCCCTTTTTTATACAAAATAAATTTGTCAGTTACACAGTAACATAATTAATTGTGAAGTGTCTTCCCTAGTTTTTTTAGTCTTACTCAACTTTTCCTGCCTTTTATTGACACCGTCCCAACTTTTTTGAGACACATTGCTGGCCTAAAATTTGAAATGAGCCCAAAGAGAAAGAGGTACATACTGTTACTGTAAGGTACATCTGGAGCAGAGCATGAACAAAAAAGATGAGGTGAACAGTAGGTTGAGACATCCCTTGAAAATGGAAAGAGATGATGCTTACTAGGCTTTTTTTTTACTGTGTTTTTTACGTTGTTTAATACATACATGGTTTTTGTAGAAATGGTTGTGTTTCAATTTTCAATAAGCAACCATACACAATCTAACACTGCCTGATTTTGCATTGTAAGTAGAATTTTTGATCAGATGAACAATATTTAGTATTAGTCATGTGTTGTGTTTTGTGATAGATCACTGTATTATAGATGTTTTAAGGCTGTAAAACCCCTCACTACACACTTTATACACACTCAGACAGGCACAGTGATTGATTGCTGAGTTTTGCATTTTAGGCCTAATTGTTTTGACACCTGATTATTGTGTTTAAACATCAGTTCCTGAGTGTAGTGTTTTAACACAGTGTTTGTATATGGCAAAGCAGTGTCATTACATTAGATTTCTGTGTCTTAAGTAAGAAAATGTGCTTAGTGTGTTGCAAATGACTGTGTGTAGCATTTTGCACAAAGGGTGAAGCTGAAAATGAGCTTACAGTTATGCCAACTTGAGCCAATATTTTATTATTTAAGTGTTTAAGGAAACCTGTAAAAACTGTGAGAAACATTTTATTTTACTGCATAAGCGGTCATAAAAAACTGTAATAGTTTTAGAAACTGCTATAAGAATCACTTTTAGTGTTTAAGCCTTCAGAAAAAACTATAATTGAAAACGCAGCAGTTAGGTCCACTAAAAAAGGCAGCAGGTGAGTTCACTTGTTAGTTAAAAGAAAAAGAAGAATGAGAATGAGAGGATGAGCTCAAAGAGGGGAAGAAGAGGGTGAAGGAAGACCTAGGCAGAGGAAGAGGTAGAAAGGGACCTGCATCTTTCCACCGATCTGCTCTGGTCCAAAATGGGTTCCATCAGCACCCTCGATTTGCAGTCCTATACCTTCCACCATACTCCCCAAATAGAAGAGTTTTTTCTGCATGGCGGTGGAAGGTATACGATATACAGTATAAGATGTATTCTATAAGTCCATATGCCCCTCATTCAGGCAATGCAGTAGGGCTGTGATGTAAGTGTATGTATTTCATACAGTAATTTTTATTTGTCTACAGATTTTCATTTGTCTCCACTTTACAGTAGGAAAAAAACTACTATTTTGTTCTGATTTTCCATGTTGATTGACATGTTACTGTAAGTATACTGCAATAAATAAATATTTTCAGTCTGCAGCACTAGTCTTGTGTAGTGCTTAAGTTTATAGTATGTATGTACTTTATACCTCAAACTAATCATGAGCAAAGTCTTTGTCATCTAAATTGCCATGCTCTTGTAGCCTGGGCGTGCCCATACCGCCTGTGACGCTGCATTTACATTTCGCGAGCAACTCAGTCTGGCCAAGCTGCCTGTCTACACCATTTCTGCTCGCGCCTCGGCATGGGCGCCAATGAAATTCGAGCATTTGAAAAAGGCACTACTACTAGTTTTTGTTTGGATCAAGCAGTTTCCTTCACTGCGGATACGTCAGAGGACAGAGGGGTGTGATTGGTTGAAGCTTCGTCCAGTAGCAAACAGAGGCATTTGAAAGAGGCAGGTCTGAGAAATGGGTTTACAACACAGCTTGGCCAGTCCAATGCTCACAGAGCATTGACAAGTCGCGATAGCCAGGCTAATGCTCTTGAACAATATTTCTGAATAAAATCCAGCACTCTACTTCTAAAAAAAGGTATAAATGTGTGTTGAATTTATTATGGCAGTGTGTAACAGACTGAAACAGTGTACAATCATTGTGAAAGATTGTGTTGGAGACATGAGAAAAAAAATTGTATCAATTTGTTTATGGTTTTAGCTGAAGTATTCCATTTTGCAAACAAAGTGGGTGTTCTGCAAATTGGGTGTGGCATTTAGTTAATTGTGTGAGGTGTGTATAAAAAGAGCCCTGATTTCAAAGGAGTGTAAGAGTAATCCAGACAACAAGTGGTGCTCCTGTGAACAGGTCTGAATACTGTGGGTTTTTTCTAACACCACAATAAAATATCACCTACATTTTCAGTAGGTTATGCTGAAATGCAGGGGAGGTCCCAGAGAGGCTTTGAACTGGGACACAGTGGGGATCTGCGCATCTGAATGGGCTTTTCACATCCGCTCTGCTCCAGTTCTTTCCTGCGCTGCCATACTCCCTCCTCCACAAGGTTCCCCCAGTGCACTTCTTTGAAGAGCACTCCTGTTTGTTTACACTGGGGCTTCAAATTGCCTGTGATGCTTGGTTAGATTTCCATCAGGAGCCGGCTGGGGGTCGAAGGGTGGGGGCTGTTGGGTGAAGAGCAGTGCACATCTGTGCGTATGTGTGTATGTGTGTGTTTGTGTATGTATCTGTGTGTGCATGTATCTATGTGTTTGTGTCTGTATCTGTGTGTGTGTGTGTTTGTGTGTGCATGCATGTGTGTATATGTGTGTGTGTGTGCGTGTGTGCATGCGTGTGTGTGTGCGTGTGTGCGTGTGTGTGTGTGTGGACCTAAAGTCTCTTCACTTGTTTGGTGCCTCCGCAGAACAGCGCTCAGAGCCTCTGCCCAGACTGAAGCAGCACCCCCTGGATGGCCCCAAAATATCTCTGAATTATCATCTGATTCAACCATCTTCCACTGCATAACTGACTGAAATTTGAATCTGAATAGACAACTTTCAGCATAATAGCTGACATTAATATCACAAAAACCATTAAAAAGACTTAAATGTTTTACAGTTTACTGGATGAAGGGAGGGGGTCATATCATATCCAACATGATACTGCCATA
Source organism: Coilia nasus (assembly GCA_027475355.1). NCBI lineage: Eukaryota > Metazoa > Chordata > Actinopteri > Clupeiformes > Engraulidae > Coilia > Coilia nasus. Next base: position 31,667,000 of record CM050220.1, on the reverse strand, counting down.
TTGATTGCTGTCTCTTACCGATATTATTATTTTTCGTGCCCGGATGATAGCTATGGCCACCACCATCTGACGGCTGAGGTCTGACCATCAAAGGACCTTGAGGCCTCTCGATGTGAATGAAATAATGTGAAACTTTATGCCTCCCATAGTAAAAGGTTCCCACTACTCAATCCATGACTTTTTTCGGGAACCTGATGTGATGGAGTGGCTTTACCAGCAGTGGCAGCACAATCGTCCGCATCAGTAAGACACGTCTCCCCTCTTCCCGTCTCCGTTTGGCTTTAAATGTCCCTTGACACATCTCCATAGGCTGGGTGGTGGGGACCTGCATGACATGCTTGTAAGCTGAGACGTGATCACCCTTCTGCATGCTCTCTCCCCAAGGAGGGCAATAGGACCCTGGGGAGACTGAGATAAAAACACTGCAGGAAGGACGAGTGTTGTTGCCTTTAGTTCAGAATGAGCCACTGAATTTTAAGATTAGACAGCCATGTAAAGAGTGGTGTGTATGTGTGTGTGTTTGTGTGTGTGAATAAAGCTGTCTCATTAAATAAGATAATAATGGTAAAAGGGTTTTAAATAAAAATAAGCTTTCTTGTAATACATTCCTGTACTGGTCTGTTGAGGTGGCTTTGAAAAACACTGCCATGATTATGTGGTCACCCAAGAAAAATAACAAGATGTGTCTGGCAATGACAACACCCTTCAAGAGCCTTTGTGATGATCTCGGAAAACAGAGATCAGGTTAATAAAGACAGGGTTAAATCTGCTGGCGCACAATTAGTCCCTCTTCCAATTATATTTGACAGCTTTGCCAAACAGCCAGTGGGAGACATCCACAAGTGACCTTATTGTGGTAAACGTCAAAGGAATTAATTAGCATTTTCTGAGTGTGTATCCTTCTAGGTGCTTCAGAGCCAGAGATTACTTGAAGACCAGGGAGGAATTATTTGTTGGGTCAGTCTTTTCCTTGTCTCTCGATTAATTGAACATCTTTATCTATCTGGCTCTTAAAATGAGAGTCACTTATCTTCACTGCATTGAGGTCTTGGCATTGCTTAATGAAATCAAGACATGATTTGCATACTGTATTGGGGGCCTTAGCAGAGCATGTCACATTACATCTGGTCATACAACAAGCATAATAATAATTATTGTTGATATTTATTCATAAGTGGTGTTGAGTCAGAAATGGGGTTAATAATGTAAATTTCATGTCTCTGGTGATTGCTTTTATCATTTCACTGTTGAAAACATAATACAATATAAAGTAAATCCTCTAATTTCTTACTTATAGCTTTTGTCTTTTGTGTATGAGCATGTTGCATGCTATTTGCAAGTAGCTACTGTATGCATTCCACTATGATTCTCTGCAAGTCTTTCCCCTTACACCCACTTTGAGGCTACATCAGTGCTCATGATTAAGATTTCAAGTTAAGTAGCCTGAAGACATATAAGCTGTGCGTGGACTGCAGGTCCTGTGGTGCAGGCTCACAATGGCCTGCATGATTTGGAACAGAATGTTAACAGTGTTGTAGTAAATCTTGTATGTAGACCTAAATCAGATTTTGTAGTTGTATTTAATTTTTCATCATCATAATTTCTCTTTAAGAACACTTCCAATATTTGCCATTACATGTGACTGGATTGAGAAGTACTGTATATTTGTGTAAAGCTCCACTGAGGCATCTCCATGAGGTTTACTAGCACTTGATTTAATCAGCACTTGATAAGGGATTTATCAGAATCTGATGAATAATGTCTCATCAAAAACAAGCAAAAACGATTTACAAATAAATGTGTCCATTCATTCGGTAAATGCTTTTCTCAAATAAAAAAAAAAACGCGATGCACAATTCAGTCAGGTACACTGTTACAGTTCATGTCAGTGCAGTTACATTTATTCACAAACCGATAAATGTGCATTTACAAACCGCAGTACATATCTGTGAGACCTTTCTGACAGTGCTCGATGCACACGTGTGTTTTTTTTTATTTTTCAAACAGCTAATCACATCAACTGAATTTTGAGTATGGTTTATTGTTGACAACATTGCGCTATATTTGCACATTGTAGTGGACTGATCAGAGAATGTTCCACTTAGTCAATGCCACGTGAAAATGGCTAGTGAAGGGGGATATCAAATGCTCAATGTAGCTTAATGTCCAAAAACAATAACCAATCATCACCAAACTGCTCATGGACAGATCTAGTCATGCCTACTCTCACATCTCCAAACAACAACCCGTAAGGCAACAAATGCCCATGAAAATTATGCTAATTATAAGAAAAAACTAAATTGTATAATGATATATTAAATATTTTTCCCAGAATAGATACCACAAAAAGAAAAAAAAAACATTTGTAAATAAGACACCCTTATAGTGTCTTAGTCAGGTAATGACTGACTTATTTTTTATATATATTTTTTTTCTTTGTATGTTCCCAAAAGTCTTTATCATGGTATTTGAGTAACCAAACAGTGCAAAGCATAGAAAGACTTTCACACACAGAGTTTCAGGAGAAAGCCAAAAACACATGTGTTTGTTTTCTGTTTCCCTCACCATGTGCATGTGTTTTTATCTCAACTGATGAGAGTAAACGGCGAATACGAAAGTAGTCCTGTCCACCGAGGTAAGTAAAGTCAGAATTTCTTCAGAATTTAACGTGATCCTGCTCCTCGCGATATTCGAGGCTTTGTGAGTCTGAGGCAGGGCCGTTGCTAGCCATTTGGGTGCCCTAAGCACAAATGCTTTGTGGTGCCCCCCCCCCCCCCCCCCCCCCCCCCCCCCCCCCCCCCCCCAATATGAACAATACTTCAGAACTTATCAGTGCCATTCACTTTATTTTCGAAACAAACACACCAAACATTAAAGTTAATAGAGCAAATAAAGCAGGATCATATAGAGGGGGAACACATGTCTCCAGTGTCCCCTGCTGATGGCCTCTCAGTGACAGGGCTCGTCACTGTCGCCGTGGTTGTGTGTGGAGTTGCACCTGTACCTGAACTGGACGTTGATGGTTGTAGCTGGTCAGGGCTGGGAACTGTTGCAGAGTCTACACTGGTTGATGGTTGATGTCCAGGGCTTGAACTGCTGGTGGATGGTTGATCTAAATTGGTTGAACTGCTGGTGGATGGTTCATCCTCCTCCTCCTGACCTTGAGGTCCTCCTTGCACATATGTAAGCATTGGCCCTGCATTCAGAATTAAAAGACAACACATTCAGGGATTCTACTGAAATACAGTTTTTAACCACAGTTCAAAAAATGCATATATAAATTAGGTTTATGTAGGCCTACGTGTAAATCACTTCATTTCAAAATTCAAAACTCTATTTTAAATTTATAGAGGTGTCATATGGGACAACATAAAAATCTGTACATAATTTGATATGAATACGAAGGGGGAAAATCTACATAACTGTAAGATTGATTCTTTTCATATTACAATTTAACCAACAGATGTCGCCCTTGGCCTATAAACCTGGGTTATATACAGTCAGACTGTACAGACTGTATATATACAGTCAATAGACGAGAACCATTCACTTGAATGAAAATACATCTTTATAGATATCCTGAAATGCAGTGTCATGCGAAATAAAGGTAAAATCTATCTTCATTTTTGACCATAACCGGTCACACCTTGAAAATTTTACCAAACAGTTACATTCAACGTTTCTATAGGGCAGAATCTTTGTTTACACTGAACTTGACTAACAAAAATGGTTTGTGAATGACTATAATATAGGCCTAATAACAAAAACTAATAGAGCATTCGTCACGAGACGAAGACAAAAACGAAATTTAAAACAGGGTGTCAAAATTAACACTAGAAAATTAAGCTTAATCAGAAATAGCATAGCTAGCTAGCAACCTCGGAAGGGAAGCGCTAGTCTTACCCGAACGTTAACTCAAAACAGTCGAGTGACCATGATGAATTGCTTTCAGTAATTCATAATTCATGTTCATATCCACAACGTAAACTAGCTAGATAGCATCAGTCATTTACAACTTTAATCATTTGTTAACACAGTCTGAACTGTTAACTGTGTTAACTGATTCACTTGTAATTAACACAGTCTGAACATGGCTAGTAGACTAGGAGCTAACGTTACAGTTTGTTGACTGTAAGTTCATTGCCTGGCAAGGGCTACATTTTTTTTTTTATTACTAATTTAAAACACTGTCTTACCTGAGCTTCATTTCGCTGTCTCTTCTTTTTTCTTTTTTCTGCTCCCGACACTTGATGGCTTTTCGAGGCACTGTCTAAACAGGTCTGCCAAACTTAAATTGAGACTGAGCCATAATCGAACAGACCACTGGGAAGGGAGGGGGGCACCAAGAAGAGAATGGAGAGAGGGCAGCAAAGGGGAGATTCGCCTTTTCTGGAGCAAATTGGCCTATGTTACTTTTGTATTACTTATAAATATGAACATGTTTTACACATATTTTATATATCGTACGTAGCTTATTGTGATGATTTTTTCACGGTGCCCCCCAAGCACTTGGTGCCCTACGCACTGTGCGTAATGTGCGTGTGCGGAGCTACGGCACTGGTCTGAGGGTGCCGGGACAGACACACAGATATTGCAAGCATAATATTCTGTTCACAGACAGCGGGGTGGTCAAGAGAGTCTTCATTTACCCGGTAATGGCTCATTTAGGAATCTGATGACTTATGAAAATGATTAATAAACTTGAAAAAGTTGCATAGTGTTACTTTAAAACATAGAAAGTGACACACTGTTAGATTTATCATGCAATATTTGACTTACTTACGATAGCTATGACCACTATGATTAAGCCCCAGTTTATAGGCCTATTAACTCAGTTTTGGAGAGAAATCTGTGATGATACCCCTTTACTCTATCATACACTCTTAGTTTTAGAAACCTACATGTCTTAGTCAGTGAAATTGCTGATTTAACAGGGGGAGTGGGTGTCAGTGCTCGTGGAGGGGGAGACAATAAATAGTCTTGAATCCTTTTTGTGCCAGCTTTTGTTTGAAAATATTAGCTGATTTTAAAAAAAGAACTTTGGACTTAACATGGTTGCCACGTTTATACCAAAAGCCAGTGTCAGCACTGGGGGCTAAGCACACCTACTGTAAAGATCAGATCCTAGAATTGCCCTAATAGTAAATCATTCATCAACAAGGATTTATTAACATTGATGCATCGATGGAGAAAGAGTCATAGTTTGAGGCAAAGTTTAGCCAGCGTCACTGTCAGAATGCCGAGGCCTAGGGCCTTAACTTACCAGCAGATCAGCTAACGATCCAGGACCTTTCCATGCCTCTTGCCATGTCTCTCTCTACACCACACAATACTGAAATGTAAGCCTGCGAAAGTTCTGCCAGGAAGACTTCAATGTCTGGGACGGCGCTGTCTCCGACCAATCAGCGGCCGCCACCTGCTTTATAATGACTTGACTAACTTACCTTTTCCGCTGCTTCAGGTGCCGACGTTTCGACGCATGTTTTTTGCTCGCGTAAGCTACCACAATGTCGCAGCTCCCCCTCGTCGATTTCGGATTCCGACGAGGACATTGTGCCTCCTTCTCCTGCTCCATCTCTGAGACGCAGCTCGTAGCTCTCGTCTCTCGTCCTTGGCCCCCTGGGCTTCCTGGCCCACCGAAGACCTATGCATATTCCTTGAGGATCGCAACATCCCTGTCTCAAGCGGTATATCTAGGGAGGGCCTAATTCAAGTGGCCGCTTCCCTGCCGGATGGTGTTCCCTTTACTCTTTTTTTCCTCGCTACTGCAGTGTCTGCTGCGGTTATGGGTAGGCGTTTTCTGTCACCTGCTATGTCCGCTCTGTCAAACAAACAGAGAGCGGACATCGGCCAAGGTAAGGACATTAATCTTGCCTCCTTATTACTGCCGTCGCCCGCTGGTAACCGTCGGATGGTTGATTGCGGAGATGTCTCTGTTTTCCTCAAAACCTCCGATCCCAGGCTGCAGCGTAACCTTTCGTTGGTGATTTTGCTATCGCCTTTGGGATTTACAGGGACGTTTTATGCCGCGAGTACCCAGAAAGAAGGGAGAATATGGACTTGTACCTCGCTATGATGGCCGATTTTAATCAGAGTTATGGGGGCACGCTGTTTTATGAATACCAAGTCGTTTTCAGCCAAGTCGGCCTCGTATATTGCCCTTTTTAACACCTGTTTGGACTGGTCGGTTTTAGATATGGAACTTTTAGTTCGTCACTTTGGTGGCCAGCCTGCACTGACCTGCTCTATTTACAGTGCTCATGGACATACCGCCGGCTTTTGCCCTAGAACCTTGACTGCATCTGCTGTCCAGGGTCCTGAAACTGTAAGATCTGTTTCGGATAGCAGGGGGCGCTCCTCGACCGCCCCTAAGGCCATCCAGATCTGTAATAATTTTAATCAAGCTGTTTGCAAATGCGTTTTTTTTGCACATTTGTAGTGTCTGCAACGATCCCCACCCGAGAAGTGTCTGCCCCCGTCGCTTCCGCCCAGCGAAACGGGAATCTATCCCTCCCTACAAGAAATTCTAGCCGTTCATTCCTCTACTCCCATTAATGACGACCCCTCTTTCGTTGATTATCTAATCACTGGCCTGTCCCAGGGGTTTCGGGTGGGGTTCATTTCTCCCCTGTCTACATATGTCGCAAAAAACCTGCAGTCTGCTCTCTCTGAGCCTGATGTCGTTACTGATCTCCTGAACCATGAACTTAATAAAAGTTACATAATTGGCCCTTTTCGTTCTCCTCCCTTTTCATTGTTTAGGGTGAATTCTCTCGGCGTAGCCACCCGCAGGTATTCCGGAAAAAATGGCCTGATTTTCGATATGTCTTCCCCCCATTCACCTCTAGTGGCTAGCGTTAACGAATCCATTCCCTTGACGCTTTTCTCGCTGTATTATGCCTCCGTTGACAATGCCATTCATTTGATTAAGTTAGCGGGTCAAGGTGCCTGGCTTGCTAAAGCCGATATTACTGACGCGTTCAAAACCATGCCTATTCACCCTGCCGATTGGCCATTATTTGGTGTTAGGTGGCAGTCAAAATTCTATTTCGCCGTCAGATTGACTTTCGGTTGCAGGAGTAGCCCGCACATTTTTAATTGTCTGTGCGAGGCCGTCTGTTGGATCCTGCTGAACGTGTGTCGGGTCCCTTTTGTTTTACATCTCCTGGACATTTACTTACACTTACTTACTTAACATTTACTTGTTGATTTTCCGTCGCAACGGACCTCAGTGTTAGATACTCTAAAGGGAGTTTTTAGCGAATTGGGTGTTCCTTTAAACCTTAGGCCCCTCTACAGCCATCGAATTCCTGGGTATCGTTTTGGACACGGTTAAGATGTAAGCTTCTCTGCCGACTCTGGCTTCTCTGAGAAACTGTTACGAATTCGTTCGGTTGTGGCTTCGTTTCTTTCCGCCACATCTGTAGCTTAGCGCTGGGCACCTTAATTTTGCTATGCGCATCATTCCCCAAGGTCGCTCGTTTATCTCTCGTTTGCTGACACTGGCGCATTCCGTAGATAACCTAAGTGATAAAGTACTCCTCGACAGAGGGACTAGGTCAGAGTTGCGTTTTTGGTCCCAATTACTGAATTCATGGAATGGCATTTCTTTTTTCTATAATGATGACCTTGACTCTTCCGATTCCCTACAATTATTTACAGACGCCGCTCCATCTGCAGGTTTTGGTGGCTACTTTCAGGGTCAGTGGTTCGCGGATGTCTGGCTCGCAGGGTTCGGGACCTCTGCCCCTGGAACTACTTCCATTGCCTTGTTTGAAATTTTTCCTATTGTGGTGGCGAGTGTGTTGTGGGGCGAGGCTTGGTCTCGTAAAAAGATGACCATGTATTGTGATAATGAGGCGGTAGTGGCCATAATTAACAAAGGTTGTTAGTCTTGTTTGTCTATCATGTCACTACTTAGACGTCTGACTTGGCAGTCAGTGATGTTTAATTTTATCATCAAAGCTAAATTCAACCCTGGCTACCGTAATGCCATTGCTGACGCTCTCTCCCGTTTTCGATTACAGGAGTTCAGACGGCTCTGCCTGTCCGCAAATCGGGATCCGACACCATGCCCGACTTTACGGGAGTTGATATTGGAATAAATGCGTTCCCACCTGCCATGCGCGACTCTGTCGCCTACTATATGCGCAAGGGCTTAGCGGCTTCAAGCCTTAGGGCATACAGTTCTTCTTGGTCATTATTCACTCTTCTGTTTTTCTCAAAATGTTTCTGTTTTCCCCATTCTTATTTCCGCTGTCTGCGCTTTCTTGGTGTTTCAGTTTGAATCTCATCACCTAACCATTTCTTCCCTTCCCTTCCCTTGTTCTAGCACTGCGTGGTGGTTTGTTTTCTCTGTACTTTAATACTCTCCTCGAAGCTGTTTCTTACGGCAATTTATGGGTTTTTGCGACCGGGGGAATTTACTTCTGATTCTTTGGCTTTCGATTCCTCTAGGGGTTTGTGCTTCTCCGACTTACGGGTCTCACCTAATTTCTTTTCTATCTTTCTCAGGCACTCAAAAACGGACACTGTTGGCAATGGTGGTACTGTTAGTATTTCTAAGCACAATTCTTCTTTTTGTCCTCACGCTTCTATGCTTCGATATCTTTCTATGCGTCCGCCTACTTTACCCCATTTCCCCTTGTTTATTGTGAAAGACTGTTTGCCTATGACTAAAGAGTGGTTCAGGGAGCACTTGGGTTTGGTGGTAGAGAATTGTGGCCTGTCTCGATCAGTGTATACGGGACAGTCCTTCCGCATTGGAGCCGCTACAACCGCTGCAGAAAGAGGAATGACTGACTCCTCGGCCCACTGATCTGTGTGCCGTGTGTGCAGCTCTTAGTCAGAGCCCATCGACTTGTCACGTGTGTTGCCCTCAGAGATAACCGTTCTCTCGGGCAGATCTGTGTGTCTCTTGTCTCGCTCCAAGATAGCCGTTCTCTGGAGCAGTCCTGTGTGTCTCCGTCTTATATGCTCTCTGTCGGAGCCTCTGTAATACTTCTGTGTAGCTCTCTACGAGGGCTGATCTGTTCGTTGTTTTTTTGTATGTCATGTGTGTTTTCCTCAGAGATAGCCGTTCTCTGGGGCAGGTCTGTATGTCTCTCGTCTCGCTCCGAGATGGCCGTTCTCTGGAGCAGACCTGTGTGTCTCCGTCTTATACGCTCTCCTGAGAGCCGCTGTGAGACTTCTATGTAGCTCTCTATGGGGGCTGATCTGTTCGTCTTGCTTATCTGTCATGCGTGTTGCCCTCAGGGATAGCTGTTCTCTGGGGCAGATCTGTGTGTCTATCGTCTTGCTCCGAGATAGACGTTCTCTGGGGTAGTTCTGTGTGTCTCTCGTGCGGCTCCGAGATAGCCGTTCTCTGGAACAGATCTGTGATTATGTTTTAGGTCATACGTGTCGCTCCTTGAGGTAGCCATTGTCTGGGACAGTTTTGTGTGTCATCGTTTTGCTCTCTGTGAGAATCTGTGAGTCTTTTGTGTCCCTCTTCGTGAGGGCTGATTCATGTATTTTCCGTGTTCGTTATATGTTTGAGTGCAATTGGTTTGATGTGTTCTCCAGGGCTATATTTTGTTTTAACCATTTGTTTCTCTGCTCCAGGTGGGTTCCAGTCATCACTTCACGGTGGGTCTAATGTCTTCCTGCTTCGTAGTTCTTCTCTTTGGGGGTATGTTTTAATCCACACGGAGGGTATTAAAACCTATTAATGCTATATCTGTTTTGGGGGGTAACTCCGGTTCTGCTAAACCACAACGGAAGGATCAGCTGGATCCAAAGATGCAAGACCCAGGCTGATGACCGGACCTACGCCAAAGATCATCTATTTTCTACTTCATGTTCAATTGTTAATTCTTACCATATTAAATTGTTTAAATTGAAACTCCTCTTCTCTGAGTCTTTCTGGCCGAAATGTAAGCCTGCGAAAGTTCTGCCAGGAAGACTCCAATGTCTGGGACGGTGCTGTCTCCGACCAATCAGCGGCCGTCACCTGCTTTATAATGACTTGACTAACTTACCTTTTTCGTTGCTTCAGGTGCCAACGTTTCGACGCATCCTCCTTCCTCCCCACCACCACCAGTTTGGTCCCTGTATATCCGCCTGGGGGTAACTCCGGTTCTACTAAACCACAACGGAAGGATCAGCCGGATCCAAAGATGCAAGACCCAGGCTGATGACCGGATCTACGCCAAAGATCATCTATTTTCTACTTCACGTTCAATTGTTAATTCTTACAATATTAAATTGTTTAAATTGAAACTCCTCTTCTCTGAGTCTTTCTGGACGAAATGTAAGCCTGCGAAAGTTCTGCCAGGAAGACTCCAATGTCTGGGACGGCGCTGTCTCGGACCAATCAGCGGCCGTCACCTGCTTTATAATGACTTGACTAACTTACCTTTTCCGTTGCTTCAGGTGCCAACGTTTCGACGCATCCTCCTTCTTCCCCACCACCACCAGTTTGGTCCCTGTCTATCCGCCTGGGGGTAACTCCGGTTCTGCTAAACCACAACGGAAGGATCAGCCGGATCCAAAGATGCAAGACCCAGGCTGATGACCGGACCTACGCCAAAGATCATCTATTTTCTACTTCATGTTCAATTGTTAATTCTTACCATATTAAATTGTTTAAATTGAAACTCCTCTTCTCTCTGGCCGAACAACAGATATTCTAAGCTTAAATGTCCTAGACAGAAAGTGGGTGCATCCAGTGGTACCCACCCTACTGGAATATGCAATAGGGAGTTGTATGGGACAGGGCCTTTGTTACAGTGGTCTATAGAGTCTCTCCCTAATCAGATCACAGACAGACACAAGTAAGTAAGAGACAGACACACGTATTGGCAGAGCACTTCAGGAAATCTTTCTTACAAAGCTCTGATTCTGATAGGGAGAGTTCCAGGAAAACAAAATAACCAAGGAATACAAAATAATAAAATGAAATAATAATAAAGAAATAACATTAAAATGTTATACACAAGATTATTATTATTATTATTCAAATTTATTCAGCTCTGAGGTGAACAAAAATACTTGTCTTTATGTACAGCTGACATAGAAATGGTTTAAAATCTGAAGAGCAGAGCCAACAAATAATGATGGAAATGTTGACTTACGTGTTGCCAGGAGCTAATACAAACATATTTTATCTTCTGGGTTCCTTGGAGTGACACTTGTGCTAAGGGGCTGGTGCAGACATATTAAATCAAATTGTATTCCCCTCATCTGTGGCCAAACACATGACACACACAGCATTCTCGCAAATCCGCCCTAATCCAAATTAGTTCCCCTCAAAAGCCATATCAAAAATCTGCAGTGCAGTGGAGCACATCATACATCCTCTTTATAGCACCAGCAGATGGGCCTTAGAAAGTTAAACATAAAAGGGATCATATAACTGACACAAAAGGAAAACACAAGCCCAAATAACTTGAAGATATACAAGGGCACATAAAACTGACAGTGGCTGCGACTGATGCGACCGAGTATGTAGCATGAATTTGATGCTTCCACTGAGCACGGAATCATTATTGTTTTGTTTTTTTTGGGGGGGGGGGGCTGCATTTTTTTATCACCTTTCACATCAAAACTTGTTTTTGTGGCTGTCATGCTCAATACAAATAATACAATTAAACTTACAATTGTTTCAGTTAAAATGTCTGGTTTATAAATTTAACCAACATATAGTATTATACATAAAGTTTGCCCATATGTGGCATTAGTTGATAAATTAAATTATATGTAGTTGCATGTCTAAAAATTCATATTGTCTGCATAAATCTGTGCTGCACAAATCAAGAAACTATTGATAATGAGTGCAAATGTTTGTGAACTGTGAATAGTGCATAAACATAAACATGAATACAAGTAACATACTGTACATTGTTACACATGGTTGAATACTGTCTCACACTGCACTTACATGACATACATAATGTACCAAAATAATTAGGTCACAATAAATAGGATGTTATTTAAATATGAATGTATGAAACCTCTACCATGACACTACCCTCTTTGAATGTCTGAACCTTTAAAGATGGCATTACCCCTGAGCAATTAAGCATTCACAACTTCAGAAAGTGGCGGCTATTATGTTCGGCATGTTCGCATTCATTATGTCCTGCCCTGTGGTATTGATTTTTCTGAGCAACGATTTATCCAACTGGTTCCTCACAATCAAATACACTCATTGTCCTTTAATAAGCACACAAATATCTTGTAGGCCTAACACAGCCAAAACCAGCATCCACTAAGCCCTATTTTTTAGTATTATAAAATACTTTAGTGCCTCATAATAAGGCATATGTCTATAATTACTTACACATACTAAGGCATTCTAATATTGTCATATGAGCACCTAGGGCCGATTCTCCCCTGCGCGTAGGGGCACGTAAGTGAAAAAAGTATGCAACTGCGCCCACGCGGATTCTCCTGTTGACTTAAGTCTGTCATTTACGCGGAAATCAGTCAGTTACGCGCTTCGGGAGGTGCAACCCCAAAATTAGGGAGTGTCGCATGTAAATGAACCCTATGCGCATTCTACCCTCCACTTAAGCGGTTTTCTCTTTACGCGCCTCAAATGGCTGTAGTAAGGTCCAGCGCCACTATAAGGCAAAATTAAATACTGCAGTTTGTTTTGCCATATTTAACATATCAAAGTGCAGAGTCAGTAATGTTTGGTTGTTGATCCTTATTCTTTAAAGGACAACGTTTCTCATAGCCATGACATTATCTTTCTAAAATATCACGTGATATCACGAAAGAACCTGATCTCCAATTAGGTAAATTACAAACAAACAACAATGAATGAATGAATGAATGAATGAATGAATGAATGAATGAATGAATTAATTAATTAATTATTTTTTAATTAAATAATTGGTGTGAATATAAATATGACCAACATTCTCTCATAATCAGAAACCAAAATGCCATCCTTGTACAGTACTTGCTCGCACTCCTGCGTCAATGTGAGAGAGAACGCCGAGGTTGAAGACGCGCTATAGGTCGCCTTTATAGGTCTAGATAAGCATCCTGAGTTTCACTGACATGGAGTGCATGCAGCGGTTTTGCCTGGACCGTTTTGCAACACATTTGCACATTTGCAGCACCTACAATACATCACACAACATCAAGTGAATGTGATAGCCAAATCAAAGTGGATGAAAGAGGCCTCAGCGATATTGTAATGATCCGAGGCTTGCTTGACACTTTCAGGAAGCTTAGAAACCGTTTCTAGAACAGAGTTGCTGTTTAGCCACAACTCACGCTTATTCCACACAAACACTACGGTGCAACGATGCAGCAACTTTTCTGTTACTCTCCTCTCATCCCGCGCACACACACACGACACAACTCCATTCCCTTAAAGGCACATACGCATAAGAATATCGCAGAACAGAACACAATTAACACAGGTTATCACTGTTTGTTGCAGTTTGTTGCAGTTGTGCAAACAATCACTTGTTTGCCAGGACATTCAGTTGGACACGAAACATCTGAGTGATTTCAGTTCTCAAATGTGAGCATTGTAACAGAGCTCAAATAATATAAGCTGTACCGTTTGAGTGCCTAGAATGTAGGCTACTCCTTACTCTCTGATTTTTCAATGAACAGTGTTGCGCTTTACAACGAATATAGCTATTGTTTATTTCATTATCGTGGCATATATATTTTGTAAAACCGGACTTCTTAAATGAATGGGCTAGAAAGGTCATTTGCACCACTTGTTTGCTTGCATATTCAAATTTAAAGTTCTTTTCTGTTTCCCACGGACTACCACTGCTTTTATATGTGTAGTCAGAAAGTCCATGTCCCATGTTTTCTTGGTAGCCGTAATCCTTGCACTTGGCACTGACGTTGCTGTCATTTTACATAGATCACGCCGCTGTATTTCGGAGTTAAGCGCTAGGGGAGTGGCAGAGGTTCAGAGGGGAGAATCCGCGCAAGACGAAAGTGCTTAAAAAGTGCGTGCGTAAAAAAGACTTACGCGCTTATGGGAGAATCGGCCCCTTAGATCATAAAAAATGTAAATACATGATGAAGCTTTTTTTGTCTCTTGGTTGTGGAACTTCTGACACCATTTCCTGATTTGAAATAATGTTCAGTCACCAAATGTTTACAGGACCATGTATTAGCCCATGGAACAACACTCTGAAGTGTCAGGCATTGTGTGTGAGACACACACATGTGGTTTTCCAATCACACAAACCACTGTCTTGTATAATGTCCAGTGCATTCCAGGACTAACAATGCAATGGGAAGTTTTGCAATGCAAACAGATGTAGAGGAGGCAAAAAGCAGAAAATTGATTAAACTGAAACTTGGACCACCTGTTCTCTGGGTGACAGGATTTACTGTATTAGCATAATATATTAGAAGTAACAGAGATGGGGGATTTGGAGGCATTCAGACTACGTTTGGTTGTTTACCTGCTTTGGTTTTTTAAAGATAACATAATATGGCCGTGTATGACTAAAAACAGGTATGTAAACAGTTCATAATTAGATGACAATTTATGATAGTCCAGAGACTGACAGATACTGCTGGTGGTTTATTAGTGTAGTGCTGTCATAGGCAAGCACACTATTGTTATCTGTTCGCTTTTTCTTTTCTATAAACTTAGAGCTTTGCAGATTTCCCAGAGAAAAGATGGTTAAATGTGGTTACGCTGGCCCTTGTCGTGATTTACATTTTTTATCGCCATTGAAATGACTGGTGGAACACTGGTACATTGTGAGATCACCCACTCAAGCTGCTTTCTAGCACCTACAGGGAGAGTTGTATACTAATGCAAAACATGAGGCAACAGGAAGAGGGTAACAGGAAGAGCTCTCATTTAAACCATGTTAAACTCTCCTCGAAGCCATGTTAAAGAGACTTCTGGATATGTCTTAGCTGAAGAGGAGCCTGTGGAACACTGCTACGGCCCACCCACTTGTTGGGATGTGGGCTTAGAGAAACAGATGGAAACAGTATGTAGGAGAGGTAGTTGCCGGTGTAAAAATGGACAAAAATATTTATTTGTCTTGCCAGATCAAATAACAATAACAAAAAAAACACATAATAAAGACAAAAGTAAAGGTATCTTCACTAGCACTCACAACAATGCAGAGGCAACCTTCCTCCTCAAGCACTCTAGATCAACTGAGCTGCCCTGGTTAAATACACCCAACCATCAACTCCTAATTGCCCCAAATTGGGTAATAGAGCTAAACTACCCAAAAGGGAAGCTCACTTCACAAATATACAGCATTTAGAAAAAATATACAAAATAACAATGCCAAAATATAGTTCAAACACCTATTACTAATTACTAATTACTAATCCCTAAATATTATTCAAAAACACACCATAATCATACAACGGTTAAATGGCGACAACAAACACCCCTGTGCAGCAAATGCAGAGCTATGGAGGGAGGTAAAAGCATAGTGCCAGCGTGGCGCGCGCTTCCGCTGTGGAACGGCTGGATGGAATACCAGGAAGTGTGAGTAAATGTTTGGTACTGGTTTATGGACAAAGAACAAATATTAATGCGAAATGGATGATATGTTAGTGGGTACCACGCTATATGTAGATAGGACAGAGTATATCAAGAGAGTTAACGCTGCATGAAAGGGAAACTAAGCACTTGGCATAAACGCTGAGTCGGCAGTCACCTTAGGTTGGTAACACCAAACACTGTGCACAAAACACATTATCCCTTTGACTATTTACACACTGCAAAAAATGTCCAGAAAGGGTGATTGGGAAGGAGAAATGCCGTGTGTGCCTGCGGAAACAAGTCTCTCTCCCTCTCCGCAACTACGGAAGCGCAGCAAAAACTCAGTAAAGTCCATGACAAAGAGAAGGGTAATATTTTAGCTTCTCACAGAGCCACCCTCACCACACTCAAATCAAATTTTCTTGAAAATGCTCCAGTATGCTTTTCAAATACTGTTATGAAAAACATAGTATGCCTGTTCACTAAATTGTCTGTAGTCACCCCAGTTTTTTGTCATGTTAATCCAAGGAACGAGGGGATATAATCAAAGCTAGTGGTCAGCTAACATTCTAGAACAGTGAGGTCATAGTGCTGTACATAGCAGAGCTCTGACAGGCTCCCCACACCACAGATGAAAGAGGTCTGTGACTAGGATGAAAGAGAGACATGATGATCACAGTGTGATAGATCTGTGGCCATGTACCACTTGAGTGACCCCTGCTGTGTCACTGGAGAGTGAACAGAGAGACACACACACACACAGTCTTTCACTCTCTCTCTCTGTCTCTGTCTCTGTCTCTCTCTCTCTCTCTCTCTCTCTCTGTCTGTGTTACACACACACACACACACACACACACACATATATATATATAAACACACACCCACACACCTAACCAATGGCAACTTATTCTTTTCGAAAAGTTTAGCTTTAATAAAACATGTACTGTATGCTACACACGTCCATTGCCTTTATTATCTATCTACTTTACTATCTACCCTCACTTCAAAGTCCAGAGCTTAGCCACTGAGTGGATATGTGGCAGGACAAATGGAAGCATGGCTTTATAAATGTTTACAACTTTCAAGTATTCTTCATTTCATGCTAACTGGATTCTTCTTCTTTGCATCTTCCATCTTTCCTGCATAATTCAATTCCTTTCATAGTCTGACATAGTCTGACATATGTTCTCTACAAGGGTCCAACCGCAGCAGACTTTAATAGAGTTTGCTCATACTGTTTGCTTTATGGGCATGATTTATTGCCTTCATATTGTATTTGTAAGGCCCATAAGTCAGATTTTTGATGCCTGAGGTATGAACTTCAGACCTAAAATGCAAACAGGGGGATGGGAAGCAGGAAGTTTTTGTGTGGAATTAATGTGTCTGAATCAGTGACAAGCACCGGGCAAAAAAAGTCCAAAATGTTTGTTATGAGAGAACTGCAGTCTGACTGCAAATTAAAGTTACATAGAAAGCAAACTGAATCACGATTAAAAAAGACAAATGAAAAGGCTATGTCCATGTCTTGTCTCACTCCCAATTCTTTTTGCATTTTGAAGCACTACCTAGAACCTTCTTAACATCCAACAGTGCAAAATGTGAATTCTTGCAATTTTTCAACTGGTCTTAAGATTTTGATCAGGACTGTATTTAATCCGTGCCCACACAACTAGGCACTGGTCCTGGGCAATTCCCCTGCCTTTCTCTGGACCCCAAACCCTTGCCTCACAGCAAGCAAGGTTACCAAACACTTGACAACTCTCTCTGGTTTCCAGTTGTCTTCCAAAAATCCTGACTCCTTAACTGAAGCATTTGGTTCCTCCTCCCTTGGCCTCTCTGTTCTTCTGATCTGTGGTCTCCATGTGCAAAATCACCAGCCCTTAAGTAGGCTGGCCAATCAGTTCATTGTGCAGGTGCAGTTAGCAATTTAACCAAGTGGGAAAAACCCAAAACCAAAATCCAACAGTTAAAAACTTCCACTTAGCACAGGTTTCACTGCCAACAGAATGGACTTAACTTTCCTCAACATTCTAGAATGTTAAGCATTCCCCCTGCAAGTTTGCACTAATTGATTCATTCTGTCCCAAGTTTATTCATTTGTGCACACATGCTTAATGTGGGCTACATCATGGCATTTTTAAAGCAAGCTAGTCTTGACTCTTTCCTTGAAAAGCGCCCATCTAACAGTGCAGATTCACAACATGAGCCAGAGACGAAATCGCCCTTTCAATCTGTCGCACCCCAGTCTTAACCTGCCCTACACCCAGACATGCTTCGGTGGCCTTGCACTCTCCTCCCCACTGTTTCCTGGTGGCCACACCCTCTGATGGCCAATGGACTGCACTGGCACCTCTCCACCTGTATCCAATCACCCACTGTGGCCTGGCTACACCTGCTGTCTATCTGCATCCACTTTAAACTCCAGGCCAAGGACTGTGCTCATTACGGGATTGTCTCTCACTGCTCTGGATGTGCTCCCTGCATTGTTACTTGCCTATGTTTGTATACTGCCTTCTGGACACTTTTTGCTACGTGAGTTTTCTCTGTTTTTGTGAAATGCTTGAACCTTTTGCCACGTGAGGTTTTGCCTATGTTTGTATACTGCCTTTTGGACACTTTTTGCCACGTGAGTTTTCTCTGTTTTTGTGAACTGCTTGAACCTTTTGCCACGTGAGTCTGCCTGTGTTTTTGTGTTTTTTGACCCTGTTGCCACGTGTGCTTTTCCTTGGTTTGCCTTTTGCCTTGTCCCTTGCCTGCCTGTGCCCTGAACTCTGCCTGTTTTTTGACCACACTTCTGCCTACGTCCTTGTGCTTTTGCCTGTGTACTGCCTCACCGTACTTAGACCTCTGCCTGCCTCCTGACCTTGATTTTTGCCTCTGCCCTGTCTGTACCTCTGCCCTGAAAAAACCCCACTTTGTTGTAACTTTCTGTCTCCTGGGTCTCCTAGCCTTTTTCAGCCACACTGCCCTGACACACTCATAATTCCAACCCTTCATACATAACATTTGCCTTTATTTCAAGTGATAGGTTCCCCTGGAAACCAATCTGTGTCACATGCCAAAATATGCTAAGCTATGCTAAGGTTATGAAGCCATCCATATTTGCCAGCATTTGGAAACAAAACATTCACATCTCAAGGATAGGCTAAATCAGATTTTCCAGAAAAAAACGTGATGAATTGGCCACTCGAAAGTAATTTGACGGACAATGAAATGCTAACAAAGGCATCATACATAATCTCATCACATCTCTAAATGTCAAGCACCATGCACAACTGTGGAGAAGCTAATTATGCCTTTTATAGTTAGTGCTTGTAGTGAAGTCATACATATCTGTATATTTATGGAATCTGGCAATGCAGTAGTTCTAAGGCCAAAGCGCTCCTGTCTATTTAGACAAATTATTGTTATGCTGATCACCCCACTACTAATAAGTACTACTACTACTACTAATCATAATAATAATAATAATAATAATAATAGTAATGAACTACCAATGTATCTATCTATCTATCTATCTATGGAGACACACTCAGGTGGGATTTTGGGGGTCACAACTTTTAGTTAGGAATAGCTTACAAGAGCAAATAAATACAATAAACTGTGAACTGCACAAGATTGTGGCAGTATTTGTATGTAATACATACAGTAAATATTATTCAGATAAAATATATTATTATTAATTTATATTTTTGGATTAGATTCCACTAGATTCCACTCCATTGTGGCACAACACAAATCAGAAGTAGAAGTTGCTAGCTTGTGTCTAGCCATCTTGTCTTAAGTGCTCTAGACATAAAGTACAATAGCCATAAACTAAAGAAATGACACATCACCTTAAAACAAAGATGTCAGAAGGGCAAGTTTTTAAGATGAATCATGGGAAAAAAAACACATTGTCCACTGGAGGCTTCTGTAATGGATTGCTAAGTGCATGACTGCTGTGTAGTAAATTCTGGTCCTTTCTTACAGACATATGGTTACACAATCAGTCTGAAGCTATTTGATAGTTAATGGCTCTGTGCTTACAGTGCATTAAGCTTAAGTGGTGCCGTGATGTAGTCGCTTGTTCCAATACAGAAATACAGGAGGCTCCTTCTCCTTCACTGATCTTTTGTGGACATATTCTTATCATGATACAGCACTACCACACATTTGGTTCATAATGACTTATGCATCCTTTTATAACACAATATAATGCAGTCATATTACAACAATTATTGTTATCTTATGGCTGCATTACATTGCATCATGAATGTAGGCATAAATCATTATAAATATGACCTTTAAACAAAGTCTTTTTCTTTTTAATCACGTTTACATGCAGTCCAAAGGGCAGCTGTATTAGACCCACTCACAGCATAAACAATGATACACAGGACACTATAATGCCTGCAAACATTAGCAACATTTTAACTATTTACACTTGATCTGTACTGTGCATGTATACATACTGTAAATGTCAAGAATTAAAAACAAGCTAAGAGAGGTTAAGGTAAGTGGTTGGAAAGAACAGCGTCTTGTTATGACATGTGTTTTGTTCATGTGGCAGCATGAACTTATTTTCTATAGCAGGTTCTAGCTGTGCAGAGTTTCAGGGTCCTGTTAGGTAAACATCCTACCACATCCTCTCCTCAAAATGAGGCCCAAAATTATGATGCCCCAAATGGGACATAACTGCTGCAATTGGGAGTTTTGTGGTACACTGAACCTCAGGCCCTTTTTACCAGCAAAACACTGGTTTATGCTAGGCCTTGTATAATAGAAAATCACTGTGCAGTGTATCCCTGACTATTTCAGAAATCACATACTCTAAATCGACCTGCTGTGCTTTACATTTCAGCCAGATAGCTTCACTTCCGGGCCAAACAGACAGGACTGTCTGGATTCAGCTGTGGCTTTAGATACAGAGAATGATGCTGGGAATGGGAACATCTTTTTGTGAAGGACTAAAGTAACTTATCCTCTCCCCAGCTTCCTGACAGACACGAGCACAGTATCGAGTTTGCACCTGTCAAGGGCTGCCACCCAACCCATCAGCGACTCAATCATCTTCAGCAGGGATGAAAAAAAGAAAAAAGGACACACCTCACACCCTCACACTGGGCTTCTGATGAAAAGCTGATACTGGTAGATGCCATATTAGAGTGGCACCATGCAGAAACAAGACAAATGTTAAAGTCACTGGCTATACCATAAGCAGCATGTACCTGTATGACACCTGTCGAAAAGAAGGTGTGACACTGGTATTGACGAATGTGTCAAAAATAAATGTATAATAATAATAATAATAATAATAATAATAATTTTTTCAGAGGAAATAGTGCAAAGTGCTTACCAAGAAACAAAGAGAAATTGTGCTTCAGTTATATAAAGCGTATATCTCAGAGATTGCTATTGAGCTCAGGCCTGGGCCCCCAGGAGCAGTGGGGAAAGGAAAAACTCTCTACAGGCATTTATTTGCTGTGAGTGGCAGATCCACGGCCCAAGGGAGAAGCCTGTCTGCTTGTGGCTACACAGGATCAGCTAGTTAAAAGAGTATAAGTTACTGGTAGGTTGACGCAGCAGTGTCAGAAGCATAGGTTAGTTAAGGCCTAGTGATTGTGATTCTGATTATACGAGATTATTATGATCAGTGGCGGTTCTACATTGAATTACTCCCCAGGATACACCCCCTCCGAGACAAAAAAATCCATAAATTGCAATTTTATATTAACTTTGTTGAGCTAACACCAAATTATTGTTGAGTATAGCAATCGTAGCATCATAGCTAGAAGGCGTAAGAGTTATACCATGATTAACATTAGCCTTTCATTCAGGGGCGTCGCCAGACATATTTTGCTGGGGCACGTGACCCAGTATTGGTCTGTAGTGCCCCAGTATAAATTTCACCAGTAAAAAAAAAATCAGGTGTACGTCTACATGGCATAATCTACAGATTGCACACATAGCTAATTAATATGGCAACTCATTGCTACTTTAATTTAATGTAGGAGGCAGCTGTCATGCAAGCTGGTTCTGGCTGTAAATTGAAGTAGCCTACTGGAGACATTAGCTGCTGTCATAACTGGCATATGCCTATTGTCATTGTTGATTCATGTAACAGTTAGCCTAACACTGTGAGCTCCCACATTCGGTTTCTGGAGATTGCTATCTTACATCTACAATATCTGATGAGCATATCGCTCGCATTACTTGTCTGTACCCCAGCTGTGCCCCAGTACAGTAATAGGTCTAGTGACGCCCCGGCTTTCATTCATGACATGGATAACGTAATCATGCAGAGAAAACAGTTGCATACATTCATCTTTTGCTCGTTTCTACTCTTCTAATGGCTTTGAACTTTTTCTGGCCATCTCCTTCTGATTGTCACTCGACAGTCAACATACTGCATTTCCCATCCCCGAACACTGTCACTGCCGACCAGGAGTTAAGACTAAACCAATTCACCTTGGTGACCTATACTGCCCTTTTTTATGAACCCTTTCACACAATTAAAAAGAACCTGCAGGAATTATGAACCTGTAAATATAATATTATGAATGAAATGTGCATTATTGGGAAGAAAGTTGATGTGTGATCTGCTTGTGCGTTGCATTTGAGAGACCCAGAGGTGAACTGTCCCCTGCGCCCCCTTCCCTTTCCCCTTCTTCTTTGTGACACTGTCACATTAATTTAGTGTTTCTCTAAGTTACACTACATTACACATTTTCGCACATACATTGCATGTCATATAATGTTTATGAATAATATGCATCTGTACTTACTTGTGTAATAGTAGCAATATCCACTGTACGTTTGGTGCATATGGGGGTGTGTCATTATGACCACGGCTGCCCAGGAGTGGATCACCGCGCACCCAAGCTTACTTAGGGGGTTGCGTCAGGTGAGGGGGGCCCCGGGGAAGAGTTTCCAGCAAGTGCGGGTGTGCTGTGTGTGTGTGGCGCCAGTTTTGAGCTGCAGTCACTGTGATTGTAAAGAATAAGCCTCCTTTGTTTTTTTTATAACTTTGCGTTAAAAGTAAAAGTTCTATATTAACTGGGAAGTCGAAGTATACCGCTCCTAGAATAAGCTGTGCCATCTCTGCTCACGGCGTCCGCGTCTCCCTCAAGAGGACGCGCTGTCATTCTCGAAAGTTTGGATTGCAGGACGGGTGAGATCAACCCGGTTTTGTATTTTTGTGTGGTATACCACTGGAAGAACGATTGTTTTTTGCTTTTTTTTCTGGTGGATTATTCTTTTTTGTGTTTTTTAACGGTGGACTGTTCGCGCGTCTCACTTATTTCCTGGAGTGTATCACGTCGATTTTTGAACTGCTGTTTCCTCCCGGAGGTGGAGTTTTTGGACTCATGTTTTCATTTAGTACGGACACTTAGTTTAGATTGTGTGGACTGAGATAAAAGGGGGGGGTTTGGGGTTTTTTTATGTCACGGGTGGTTGGGGTAATTAATATACAGCGCTTTGCGCACAAGGCAATTGAACAGTGTGGTGCGTCTTTCATTGTTCATAATCAGCGCCGTCTGATTGATTGTTTGTTTACTGTGTTTATATGCTGTTTGTATTTCTGTGTTTATACCTTGCATTGCTGGATGCAACTAGTGTAAAGGGGAATTCTTTAACGTTGCTATAGTAGCAGAACAGCAATGCACAGTTCATGCCCTCATTTATTCACAAGAACCCCTTGTGCGTTTTTTCGTAGCACAGCCTATTAAATATTTTAAGGGGCTGGATGTTACAGTATTATCATAATTAAAGTAATATGATTGCAGAAAATTCAGTAAGATTCTACGCCTAAATGATGATTACATCATTTCCCAGGCTGCAAGCTGAGCTCGGGATGTGGGGCGGCACAATTTTGGCACAACTGCTGCATTTCTAAACTGGCATTTGCATGCACTTTGCCTCCCTTCCCTATCCCTGAGAATCTGCTCTGACAGTAGGGGAAAAGAAAATTATTGACTGACTGGTATTTCCATGACTCCTGCGGTTGTGGTGAGATCTTCTTTCTGAGTGGCTAGAGAGTCGCTGCACAATTAAAAAGAAATGAGCAAATAAAATCAATGGGATCGCTTACACTGTGGTGACAAAGGAGTCAACAAAGGACAGCACAGGCCTACATCTTAATTAAGAGAAATAATGAGGACGACACTGGAAAGAAAATCCAATTATCTTTTGGAGACCCAGCTGAACCACAGCACTTCTTGAATTAATCTATTCACGTGCCACACAATATGTTTGCTGGGAAGACTACAGTAGAATTGAACACATGCATAGTAGTCTGTATCATACATACATGATTAGAGCTTTGCATGCTTTGCATGTTGTTTGTATGTGAGGCAAACCTGCTTCCTTGTAATTAGTGTCATTTTTACTCTCCAGATAAAATGGCTGGTCATTTGTATTGCTTGAACAAAATCGATGTCTTGCCAAAAGCAAATGCTTACATTAGCAATAAAAATGGGGGGTGCACGAGATGGGGCATGCATTATCCCGATCACCTCACGCTGTCGACAGTTTTCTGGCAGATTCCGACAAGGAAGAATAATAATGACATGATACTGCAAAAGAAGCACAGGTGAGTATTTGTCACAGCCGTGTGTGTGACTGATGGTGCAATGTCCATCATCAGCAAAAACACCAATCCTGTCCGACAGAGCGGCCATGCTGGATGTCATTAATTACATCTTTTTGCGTGACCTCTAGAGTTATTGCTCAATGACAGTATCAGTGCTGTGGTAAGTGGAAAACTGAAGAGTCCCATCAGGATGTATCACTTGTATAACAAAGCTGCACCCCAACATTTTAGATAGAAATCCTTGAATATCTTTGTTCTTTGTTAACAAAATGTGAGTCATTTTTTTTTACAGGAAATGACATGGTTAAATACCACATTACACATGTTGCATAAGTTGTTGTGTATAATCTAATTTTGCATCTAATTTAAAAATAAACTTTTATGACTGACAATGGATTTCTTTTTCCCAAATTCTATTGATGATTAGAGATACAATGTAACTGTTCTAAATAATGCAAATATAAAGTTGTTTATTTGACAGAAATAAAGATAATCCAACATCACATAATTACATCAACTTCACCCTCAACAGGTATTTTGGCACATCAGATTCTGTGTCATTATTCTACAATAAAAAAAATAACTGCCCTCAGTAATCACAGCCGACTGCGCTCAGTAAAAAAGACTGGATTTTGATTTGTTCAGCATTTAACTCTACAATCATGTCATTATAGTTAAGAGGTGTATGCTCATACGGGAAGAGGTGAAATGTTTCCACAAAGACAGAGGGCACATCTTTCATCACTTCTGCCCCTGGAAAATTCCAGCACTCTTTCAAACATACCATTTTTACGGCATGTAATACAATCTTGTAAAAAAAAAGTGCACGTGGGCTATGCACACATAAATACATCCATCCATCCTAACAGCATGCAGGCCTAACTCAACAGATGTACCATGAACGGTACCCTCTGCTCAGGTGCTGGGGAGCATCTACTGATCACAGTCTATACTACAGCCTGCCTTTTTTGCCTGTATGGGACCCCTCATAATGCCAGGTGATAATTGCTTTGATATCACTGTAAATGATGTAAAATAACATTTCCCCATTCGTCAAAGCATCAAAGCATGAGCGCAATAAGCAAAAACTGATTTGCAGTCATATGGCATGGGGGAGATTTATTTATGTTTTCTTGACAGTGTTGAATTACACCTGGCACTACAGGGAAATTATTATCATTCACTTACACATACACACAAAAACACACACAAACACACACACACACACACACACACACACACACACACACACACACACACACACACACACACACACACACACACACACACACACACACACACACACACACACACACGACTGTTCAGGGACTGAGAGTAGTGCATCTGACTTTCATGCGTTGATGGACATAACACTTTTACTTTACTTGAGAGCACTCTTCTCAGTATCATTACATGCTGACATGAGACAGATTCGGTTTGATGTAGCACAGCTGCATTATGAATTGAACATCTTTAAGGCTTAAGGGTAAAACTGAGTTAGTGTCTTGTTTCAGCAGTATAATTATAGTATTTAATTACTTTGCTGTGAACGCAAGCTAGGCAGAGGGCAACATGTAATTAGAAAATAAGGCATCATTACCCTGATATGAGGATATCAATTTCATGCAATCTGACTATGTTTAATTAGCATAACCTGTTTCACAATCTGTTTATATTTGTATAATATGCAAGTATCTCTGTAAACATATTCTTATTCCCTTCCAAATCTTCTGTAGTCTAATGCATATCTAAATTTATCATGCGCAGCTTACACTTGCCAGATGTTGTGAAAATTCCTGTGTTCTGAAGGATGACCATAATGTGCAACAGATTTGAGGTATCACCATAAAACACCATATTTCCTCCTGGAGCCATAGCTACCTACAAATAAACAGGCTTGGGCCCGGCTGGATAGCGAATTAAGTTTTCAGCAAATGCAAAGGACGATGGGGAGGAGATTAAGGTGACAACCTGCCTCTGTGATTTCATAAAACAATTACAACCTTCTTTGCCTTGCATTTAAAGTAAAGGCGTGGGGATGTGGGGAAATGCACCCACGCGAAGGTCAGAGGAGCTTTATGGCAAGTGTCAACAGGAAGTGCATGATAAACAAAGGGATTATAGGATAGCATCCCCTTCTAGACAAATTGAGGCAGCCCATGGTGCCCCACTGAATGACCTTGCGGAACTGTCAACAGATGATACAAATCAGTTAACCACACACACACACACACACACACACACACACACACACAACTGCTAAACAGTATTTTGCTTACCATTGTGTTTAGTGCCAAATAGCAATTAGCAATACCAACTGATTGTTTCTTTAGCATTTAGAATAAGAGACTAGAGGAAAAGGTAAATTAAAAGGTAAATTAGTTACCTAGTCAGTATGTATCTCTGTTACCATCTTATCTGTAAAGTGAGTGGTTCAGTTAGCAAGAGACCAAACTTTTATTTAAATAATCGGAATTAAAGGACATGCTTTAGAAATTGTTTACAACTTCATGACCTAAATCTGAGAAACCATGCACATTTGATGTGGGTAAGCATGAAGGATGTAATGGTGTGGATGTTTGTTCAACATGTAATTCAGATGGCACTTCTGCTGCAATGACAAACCTTACTGACACTGAGCAATGGAGGGCATGACTGACAAAAACATTCACTAGTGCCACCACTATACCTCTCTGCTCCACTGGCTCTGCAGTGCTAGCATAAATAACAGTAGCACAACAAGCACAGGTGGCTCAGGATGGATGAGTCGATGCCACAGGGGTAGTCACGCCCTGACATACAGCAGCAAAATAGAATTTCAAATAAAAACCCCAAAATGGGTGCTGCATTCAATGAGACAAAGAAATCAATTCATCTGAAATTCCACTTGTGTGTGCAGAAGCAGAAGCAGAAGCAGCAGCAGCAGCAGCATTGGAGTATCTGAATGGGTGACAGGAGACTTCCTCCAGTTCCTGCACACTGCCCTTTGTTCGTACAGTTAAATGCCGATGAAACACAAATGGCTGTCCATTGGTACTGAAAGCAGTGAATGTACCCCACACAGAGCATGAAAAAGCAAGTGCCATATCACACTTAATTAGATGAATGGGTTTCCCAAGCCACAACATCCTATTATTTTATTTTATTTTTTTCGCCACAACACGCCACATGTATACTGATGTTTGTTTGCAAACATAAAGCCGAAGGGCACACGTGAAAATAGCTCAATCAAACATCAGGGACAAACGTCGTCCTTGGCAATTCAGTGAGCACGGTAGGTGGGTGCGCCGAAACCCAGGGATAAAATTAACGCTGCCTATAAAAGCAATGGCGTGGAAAGAATACAAGCAAACAGCGCACCAATCAGGTGGAGGTCGGGAGTCAACCAGCTGCATTGCCCAGTGGTGCATGGGTGATGAGAGCAAGAAGCCAGAGGGGTCAGAAAGAAAGGTTGTCTTTGAGAGCACTTTGCACTCTCAAAGTGGAATTAAGTGTTTAGATAACAACATTGTTGTGTAGTATGTGTGTCTGTAACTGCAAAGATATGGATGTAGTTAAGTGCATATCTTGTCTATAAGTTGAATATTAGAAAGCTAAAGGTATCATTGCATCATGTTTTATTCATTTTGCGTATTAATGAATGCCCTGTGAGCTGGATTTGGTGAAAAAAAAATTCTTTAATGCTCCCAATTCAGCCTATTCTAGTCTGGGACAAGGAGAATGACTGCTATGATGGCTATGCTAGTCACAGGCTACCATCTTTCTTTCCATTCAGTCATAGCACACCAAATAAAAGATCTAAATGTTCTACTAAACATAGCTACTTTCTAATTCACAAACTTACGTCACTTTGTTTGCTCTTTTCTCTTATTCGCTCGTTATTCCGTCTATTTTCTTTCATTGACTGATAGAGGCAATCGGGAGAAGAACATTTAGCTACAGGTGTAGCATAGGTGTAGCACTCGTGACTTATTGTATTTCAAAAAAAGCATGTAGGCTACTAAACGGTTTCCCAGGGAATGACACCTTAAACATCTACCAGTTAAAATCCTTGTGCATGTAGGTATACTTGGCTAATAAAAAGTCATACTTACGTAGCGTTTTTGTATTATTTAATTTTGATAATTGTGATCCTGGTAAGTGATGAAATATCGGTAGCACTTTATAATTTAAAATAACTACTTCCTAATAAACATTTATTTGTTAACTCTTACTTAACACTTTGTTCATAATTTGCTAACCACTGTTTTACACTATTTCTCATCTGTATATTATTATGACCGCCGCTAACGAAGCTAGCGAAAACGGTCATATTGGAGTTGCTGCAAAATTTTTCCCTTTTTTTTTTTTTTTTTCCCACCGATTTTTCGTCAACGATTCCCGGGACAGTGAAACTCGGGGAGACATGAGTGTTTGTAGGCATGTAGCCCAAGAAGTTTGTGAGCGAATAACGCCTTTTGGTCCCCCAGGGACACCCCCCCGCTGTGCCAGTATCTGTTAAAGAGGGGGAGACCGGCAAAAGTTTTTGCTGAATAACTCAATGAAGGTTTCACCCAACAACATGAATTTTTTGTGATATGTCGGTGTTACAGAGACGTATCGACCCAGCCCATAAACTCTCACTTGAAGCATAGCGCCACCTAGTGATATGGGTAAATGCAAAAATTGGGATTTTGAGTTGCCAATATCTTGGACCGAGAAGGTGGGAACTGCGCAAAATACGTCATGCACGATCACCACAAAGACCTCTAACACCACAGAACATGCCATAAAATTTGGTCCATAGGGGGTGCTGTAATTGTAGAAAATGTCATTTTGCCTATTATCTACACAATGCTTACGTTTACAACATTTTTTTTTTATCGTGAAATCTATTGAACCTCACGCATTGAAAACACTGGTCAACGCCCACTTCCAACGAAAAAAAATTCCGTGAAATTTTAATATTGCGAAAACGAATCTGAACGAACTCGTCATAGGCCGTTCATGTGAATCTCACCAAATTTGGTATATGTCATCTACAGACAATGCTGACAAAAAGTTATCAAAGGATTTATCTTGAGATAAACCGTTCCGAAGTTACACGTCAATGAACATTTAACACGTAGCTTAAAATTCTTCAAATGGCCTTATCTTGGCTTTTAATTGCTCAAATTTGGTCAAAGTTGACATGCCATCTCTAACCAGCTTTCTTTTCATGTGTACTAAATTTTGTGACATTTCGTCATAGGGGGCGATGTTTATTGGCGAAGCTAGGTGTCAAAAAACAGTTTTTGTTAAATAACTCGTCAACAATTTTGCCCAAGACAACGATTTTGTGTTAGTATGTCGGTGTTACAGAGACATATTGACCCAGCCCATAAACTCTCACTTGAAGCGTAGCGCCACCTAGTGATATGGATAAATGCAAAAATTGGGATTTTGAGTTGCCAATATCTTGGACCGAGAAGGTGGGAACTGCGCAAAATACGTCATGCACGATCACCACAAAGACCTCTAACACCGCAGAACATGCCATAAAATTTGGTCCATAGGGGGCGCTGTAATTGTAGAAAATGTCATTTTGCCTATTATCTAGAGAATGCTTACGTTTACAACATTTTTTTTTTTTATCGTGAAATCTATTGACCCTCACGCATTGAAAACACTGGTCAACGCCCACTTCCAACGAAAAAAAATTCCGTGAAATTTTAATATTGCGAAAACGAATCTGAACGAACTCGTCATAGGCCGTTCATGTGAATCTCACCAAATTTGGTATATGTCATCTACAGACAATGCTGACAAAAAGTTATCAAAGGATTTATCTTGAGATAAACCGTTCCGAAGTTACACGTCAATGAACATTTAACACGTAGCTTAAAATTCTTCAAATGGCCTTATCTTGGCTTTTAATTGCTCAAATTTGGTCAACGTTGACATGCCATCTCTAAACAGCTTTCTTTTCATGTGTACTAAATTTTGTGACATTTCGTCATAGGGGGCGATGTTTATTGGCGAAGCTAGGTGTCAAAAAACAGTTTTTGTTAAATAACTCGTCAACAATTTTGCCCAAGACAACGATTTTGTGTTAGTATGTCGGTGTTACAGAGACGTATTGACCCAGCCCATAAACTCTCACTTGAAGCATAGCGCCACCTAGTGATAAGGGTAAATGAGTGAGATTTTGAACTGCCAATATCTTGGACCGAGAAAGTGGGAACTGCACAAAATTTGTCATGCACGATCAGCACAAAGACCTTCTATAGGGGGTCCACAGGGGGCGCTGTAATTGTACAAAATCTCATTTTGCCTATTCCTTGCCTTGACAAATCACTCCTATACACTACACAAACACACACAATGTCATTCATTCAAAACCCACATCCATGCCCACTTCCAGGAAATCATTTCCACAGAAATTCTCACCTTACAACACTGCTCTACCACACACTCATCATACCAACAGTTCCCACATTTCAATATACTGCGGCGGTCATACCATGTACCGCTATGCGGTACATCTAGTTTATAAACATATTGACACACATCTGTCTGGATGTTGGTTGGCTATCTGTCTGTATGTCTGACTGTTTGTCGTTATGCTATCTACTATCTTTCAGCCTGTCTTTCTGTCTGTCATCTTCTTTGTCTGCTTTAACATTTGTAGATTTATCTACCTGTAGCCTACCTTAAGTGCTTGTTGCAGTCTTATGGCGTCAAAATAGTGTCTATGATATTGAGACGCAAAAAATAAAATCTAAGAACCAAAAACCAAAATCTAAGAACCAAACCACACAATTATATGTTCAAAACTCTAAATCTGCAACCAAGAAATTAAATTCTGCAAAGGAGAACATCTTTTGATGTTGTCTTTTCGATTTTTTAACAACCTTGGTCTTTCTCGGTTGCGCTTTTTTTTGCTGTCGCTTTCAGTTTTGACAAGTTTCTTGCTTAAGATCTCGATTTTACATCTGTAAGGAGGCGGGGACATTTCCTGATGGTGGTAGCTCATTGGCTACTGATCGACACTGCATTTTACCTCAGCGTCAGACCAACCAGCGCGCGACAGAAGACATTCAAAGTGATGGCGGACCAGCGAGAACAATTAAGTAGTTGACATGTCTGTTCCTTCTTCACCATAAATTCTCAGTTTGACAAACAATGTAACTGGCAGATATGTTTATTGACATTTACTGCCTACCCTGCCCAAACGTCATTGAGTAGTAGAAAAGTAGTTAAGTCACTTCATTTACTTGTCATCAATGACCTAGCAATTACCTGGTTACGTGACCTGGCGAAACTAGCACGGAGCTAACGGCTACAAACAACAACAAACATATTGACTTGCCCTACATACTTTGTTGATTTTACTTATTACCAAATGCGTTCATCTTATCAACCCACGTATCTGCCAGTTACATTGTTTGTCAAACTGAGAATTTATGGTGAAGAAGGAACAGACATGTCAACTACTTACTTGTTCTCGCTGGTCCGTCATCACTTTGAAAGGCTTCTATTTGGTTGGTCTGACGCTAAAGTAAAATGCAGTGTCGATCAGTAACCAATGAGCTACCAGCATCAGGAAATGTCCCCGCCTCCTTACAGATGTAAAATCGACGCCAGACAGCGAGAAGCTTGTGAAAACTGAAACCGAGAAAGACCAATCGAAGCAGAGTGTGTTAGCACCTGTGAACTGTTAACCTGTAATTACCACTGATTAGGAACATGTCGGAGTAGCCAGAGGGCGAAGGAGTTCTTAATCAACTTTTTAATGCTGCCGCAAGACAGAAGCTGGCAGCGAGAAATGATAATTCAATATTACTTTTCACCACAACAACATTCTCTCTCTCCACAAATCCCCTGTGTTAAGGCTTGTTGAATTTCATGCCATTTTCTGGTGGGTTTTTTTTTTTCGATTTCAGCCAATGCCACTTCTTCCATTCACAGAAATAAGGAAATTAACCCAATTCTTCTTTGATTATGGCGGGGAGGGGAAATTCCGTAATTTTGGATATCTAAAATAGAGCAATGTCATGCACAATAGTTTGCATTAGTCAAAATGAATGACAAATTTGTAACACAGGACGGTTTTCCATGTCTTCTGGGTCATCTCAAATTACAAAAGTTTAAAATTTGTCATTCATTTTTAAATAATGGAGTCTTACATCTTCCAAGCTAGAGAGGAGACAAATCATTCTTCTTGTTTTAGTGGTAAATTCAAAAGACAGCATCTATGATGGTATGGGGGTGCAGTAGTGCCTTGGTTATGGTGTGCTTATTCATCTGGAGAGTTAAAATTAATGCTGAATGATATATATATATATAACTTTTGAACAGCACAAGATGCCACTCACACATTATATTTTGAAGGTAGACCTTAAATATTACCAGATAATGAGGTCAAACTGCATTCTATACAAAACTCCAACAGTGTGGCTCCATCATAAGGGCAGCCAGATGCTAAAATGGCCAGCGTGCTGTCCAGATCTGTGACATTTTAAACATAATAAAAAGAAAAAAATGATGAAAACACCTACCAGTTGGACTGCTGAAATCATGTCAGGACAAAAAAGAAAGCCCCTTTTAATACAAAACCATCTTGTCAGTTAACATAATTAACTGTGAAGTGTCCTCCGTTGTTTTTTTTTTAGTCTTACTCAACTTTTCCTGCCTTTTATTGACACTGTCCCAACTTTTTTGAGACACGTTGCCAGCCTAAAATTTAAAATGACCATAAATATCACATACAGTACAACAAAATCCAGTTTCAATAACTGATATGTTGTCCTTGGACTATTCTCAAACATATATTGCTTGTATGATTTGGGAATTATAGCATTTATTTTTTATTTACATTTAACACAACGTCCCAACTTCATCAGAATTGGGGTTGTATTTAATTTTCATTCTGCCTAGTGAAAACTGAATTACAGATATCTGCAATTGTCATTTAAATCAATATTATACTATACAACAGTGGCGTAACTCAAACACTTGAGGCAACCCTGCAGCTAACAAGAGTTGTCTCAGAGTGTTCTAGTTGCCATACAGAATGATCTTTTGTTCTTTTCTATGCTAATAAAGCAGGGGCAACTCTGATTCAGCCTAGGTGGCTATGCATGGCTAACATAGGGTACTGCCTTGTTTAACTCAAATATGCTTTTTCCAAGGCCATAACTATCCAAAATGTAATTACGACTGATAATTTTAGTTGTTTAATTTCAGATCGCCAAACTTAGCTTTTAAGTGTTAAAAGGGCTTGCCTGATCAACCTGAATGACACAGAAATATTTTACCTGTGTGAGTGCTGTTTCACTTTACTGCTAACAAAGACGACATGCTTTGGGAATAACACTTTCTGTGATACTTGTTGCCATGGATAGCAAGGTTGTCAGAGGTGACTTGTTCACACTGGAGTAGTTTTGCTTGTGTGATGCGAGTGCACACTGGAATAAAACTACTTGTCCCTAAGAAGCAGCCTAAGTAAAAAAAAAAAAAAAAAAAAAGCTATCTGTTTCTTCTCCCCAGGCTTCCTATGTTCACAGACATCTTTTGAAGCATGGCAAACAAATAGGCCAACCTGTCCCCAAGTCTGTGATAAGAAGGCTCAAAGCTGCACGAATGACAGTTGAGCACAACCTCTGGTGTGCAGTCTCACCTTCTGTAAAAGCCTTACTGGAAGAATTAAACGTAAATAAGTCAGTTTTCTAAAGACTTGATTATGTTTGTGATTATTGATTATGATTTTCACTTTCCACATGAGTAACTATGTGAATTCCTAAACAGTTTTCAGATACACTTTGTCAACTTTGTTCATTCAGTTATGCACTTCAAAACACCTGTAGGTGTTGGTTAAGAACATGTCTTAAACACACAACCGACCCAACATTAAGACGTTACAAATATTCTTCTCATTTTAAAATCAGCAGAGGAAGTAAGTGAAACAAATATTTCATAACAACATTTTGAATGTGCTTTGTTCTCGAGAAATCCCTGTAATTAAAGACATTACTTTGTTTGATAGTATTTAATGTTTTGGTGTTGCTTGTCAAGCGGATCTACGTGGTATGAAGAGACGCTGACAAAGTGGAATCGTTGAGACATATTAAACATTCAAAACATTTACACGAATGATTAGGGATGCTCTGGACGAGCTTTGATGTTTTATTTGGCACCCATACCTGCTTCAGCGATGCCAAAAGTGTGTCTGTGTATACTGCACAAAGTATGGTGGCTGTCTTAGTTCCTTCTGAGGATGTGGAAGAATGAGAAAAGGACAAGATCACACAAAGGTGCACTGACATTTTTGCTTCTCAAGCCACATCAATCATTTCAGCCCAATAGAGGGCTTAGCTCCATTTGTCGACTTCAGTAATAAATGCCATGTGAAAGTTGGTGTGTTCAGTTTGTTGTGGGCTTGTGCTCAAAATAGATTGTTTTTGTTTTTGTTTGGATTGTCTTTTCACCATCTATAGCTTTGGGAAAGGTTGCCCGAGGACAAATGAACACAGTGAAAAAATGAACTCATATTTGTTTGCACAATGAAATTGCAAATAGGATGCCCTCAATTCCATTATCTTTGACCCAGTGTTGAGCAACTTTTGTCACGTGGTCACAAAATCCCAACATTTTGCAGAGAAAACTGGACCATTCCCTTGAATGTTTCCCCTCTTTAAGTTGTTGTTGGGTCTTTCTGTAGAGTTTATTTGCTAGCATGTTGTCCACCACTGCCCCTGTGGATTCCCACTGTGTAAAACACTGACTTCAAGGACCCATTATGACCTCTTGAGCCAGTCTGGTCATGATGTCAGTTTTCTGGTTACGAAATCCCACTCAAAGTACCACATGGCTTTAAAAATATGATTAATGTAGGTTATAATGTTTATATAAACAAGATTAAGCACAGAACATCATATATATCCTAATAATTTAGCCTCAGCATAGGGCTTGAAGAAATGGATGTTTAACCCCAAAATGTCCACAGAAATGAAGTAGTTGGATAATGTAATGATTTTATGTGAAATTCTGCTCGCTGCTCTGAGGTTCAGATGCTTAGATGCTGTGGCCTATATTGCAATCTTTTTGTTTATCCCAAAAAAAAAAAACAGAAACTCAGAAGTTCGCCATCCCAGTTGCTGTCCACAACATCGCTTCTGTCAGTTTACATAAACACTGCAGGAGTACAGAACTCGTTTCTCAATCAGAAAAAACAAGCTAAGCCAAGATATGAAAAGAGAATGAACTCGTTCAGGCAACTGAGCCACATGATAAGCGTTTAACACACAGCGATTGTTGAGATATGGCCTGGAGACTTTGAAGAGAGTGAGTGAACTACTGACCCTCTCCCTGTGCGGCCTCATCCCATGCTGATCACACAGCGAGGAACCCCTACTGTGCTATGAGAACAGGCAGGCCTCCGTTTGCCTTATTTCCACTATGCAGATTACTGACTGTGAGTTACTGTGTGTACTTCTGAATAGGAGTTTAGAAACAAATTACCCTGCATTGAGTGAGCAGATTAACCTGATGTTTTCGTTATCACTGTAGATTCTACACTGCAGATATGTCCTTATGGTTTTATGTTTACTGCTGTAAACCACTTTGGGCAGAAAAGAAGCACAAGACCCACAGCAAATATGTTTATTTATTTCAATTCTATGGCCCATCCCTTGGATTGATCATTTTGTGTAGACGGATGTGGGTCGAGCAGTAAAGTGGAGGTTTTGGACCTCCTTGACAGAAACAACCTTGGGGCAGCAGCAGTGTGATACACCGGCAGTGTATAACGCAAGCAGCTGAAACATAACGTGCATCTTCATTTATTTATTTATTTATTTCTCTTAGCCTTTCTTATTGGCACATCTGCTGATGGATTCACTCTCCCAAATGGCTCCATCTGTTTACAGCTCACTCGTCTGTTTGACTGGGAGAGAGTTGAGCATAAAACTCGGCAAAAAAAAGAAAAAGAAAAAAAAAAAAAAGATTTGGATTGGAGTGGAATACCGAATATAGAACAAACTTGAAACCTGAAGCCATTAATCAAACGCCATGCAGTCCTTTTGCCTTCCTTCTGGTCACCTTTTCACACATGACATTAAGAAGCTCTCTGCTGAATAAATACATCATGGATCAAAGTGCTGTTCTCGCGACTGGACCCAAGGCTTCCAGCGTAGGCTAAATGTCAAGTAAGCATCAAGGTACCCCAAGCTGTGGGGAGAACTCACGGTGTGGTCTGGCTACATGAGCCTTTTTCAATTCAAAAGAAATATGACTTTATGAGTTATGTGCGTGCGGGCATGGACAAACTGAAGTGGTCATGCTCAATGTATCAGATTGAAACAGGTGTATGTAAAGGTATGTGAAAGGCAATTGTTTTATTTTTGACAAAAAAATATTATTCAGACTGAAAAACAGGAGAAAGAAAAGAGAAGAGGAAAAAAAAAGACATACACTGACAGAAAAATACAATACAAAACATACATGGCACACACAAAAAAACGAAAAATATATAAACAAAAATAAACAAACCTAATGAAAAAAAAAATCCTCATATCCTTTGACAATGCTCCATCTTATGCAGTGCAGGGATCTGACACCCCAGGGACAGGCACGGAAACACACATACAGCTCAAATGACTCCGCTCGTCACAAACACATCTTATGCAGCCAAAAATCAGAAAAAGAAACACACTTCCATCAAGATCTGTGCATCTTCTCACAGTTGGCCACAGGGCAGGACTCCCACTGTGAGTTCAGCACCCGACGCAGCCGCTGATGTGGGACACATCCCAGCTCCATCCTTTCTCCCATGCTGTTCCCGTTATAACACAGCCCCGAGCTATGCGGCATGGCTCATTGTAAAAAAAAAGATGCAAAACGGGAAAGCATGCACGGCATTCTCTCTGATATACAGCTAAGAATCTTGGGAAACATTTTGTTTGAAGCTGTTGTCATACGACACAATAACTTCATGGCAGGTGCCTTTGTATGTCACAAGTCATCATGATGGTGTTTTCAGTTATAGAACAGTGCCTCCAAGTTACTGCAATCAGCATCTGTGCTGAAGGATCTCAAAATGTTGGAAGAATGTTGCAAGAAACCACCATGAAAGGATGATCAGTTCTAACATATATATATATATATATAGAATATCATATGTCATGTGTCATATATATGTCATATATATATATATATATGACATATATATGACACATGACAGAGAGAAGTAAAGATGAGGGAGCATCTTTGTGAATAGATGGCGACGTGAGCTTTGCTACAAGAATGACTACTCCATGAATACATATTTCCCCTGTTGCTCTCAGTTGACAGGCACTGTCAAATGTTTCTGTTCCATTTAGTTAAATATACAGGGCTTCCAATTTAGTATTCTCTCACTGACAGTCAAGAATCGAAGCTGTCCACATAACCCTCTCTTAGTCACTTCCCAAGCCTCCACCATGAAACAGGCTAGGACGCCTGGATGCAAGCACTGGTTTTATTACCACATACAGCTGAATTTGTTATACATGTATATATATAAATTTGTTATATAACAGCTGAATTATAGTTATATATACAGTAATGTGCAAACGTTTGCTTCAAAAATGGAAGTGTTAATCATTTATGTTCATCAATTAACAAAACGCGGTGACTGAACAAAACAGAAACCTAAATCAAATCAATATTTGGCGTGACCACCGTTTGCCTTCAAAAGAGCATCAATTCTTCTTGGTATACTTGCATAGAGTTTTTGAAGGAAGTTGGCTGGTAGTTTGCACCAAACATCTTGAAGAACTAACCACAGATCCTCTGTAGCTTCCTGACATGTACAACCAATTTGGTGTAATTGGTTGATTATACACCTGACTATAATCCTACAAAATCCCTGACTTTGTTTGTACCCCTGTGTGTGTACACGTTGTGTGCATGTGCCTAAAACTTGTCAAAAAACAACTTATGCCCATCAAGTCCTTCCAGCCTTATGGGTGTTTTAACATTAAACATGCGGATGACTAAAAATACAGTACTGTGCGAAGAATTAGGCAGGTGCCTTCAAACCAGCATCAATTCACACACATGGGTACACACAAAGTCAGGGATTTTTTGCAGGATTATAGTAAGGTGTATAATCATTGATGCTCTTTTGAAGGGAAACGATGGTCACACCAAATATTAATTTGATTTAGGTTTTTCTTTTGTTCAGTCACTGCATTTTGTTAATTGATAAACATAAATGATTAACACTTCCATTTTTGAAGGCATTCCTAGTTGACAGCATTTTTTCACACCTGCCTAAAACTTTTGCACATCACTGTATATATATGGCTGTATGGTTGGATGGTCAATATGGCAGAAGTTAACTCAGAATAGTATATAAAAATCCATTTGTGGGCATTTCAGAGGGAGAAAAGGGGTGGGTGGGAGTCAAGTGTTGAGAACAGTTGATTAGAGTATGGCTGTGCTCCTAGGGTGCTGGGCAGAGGTTTTGTGTGACAGGCTCTGTGGTTGCTGCTTAAAGTCGCTGCTTTGTCCCACTAGATAGTGAGGAGCAGGTCTGAATCTCCTCAGAGGGGATTGTAATAAATTAATCTTACGTTTGTTCATGTTTTGTTGTCACTTGCCAAACATAAAACGCAAGGTGATCAAAGGTGTTCCAAATTCACGTTGTCTAGATAGGAGATGACACTGCGCCCTCATGGGCGTATTGGTGAAAAGAAGAGGAAAGCACAAAGCTCACCAGATGCTAAAATAAGGATGCAGAAAACAATGACCGAGAAAAACCTGGTCGGAAGTCAGTCGCGCATTGTTAAAAAGCTATTTTATGGGCGCATAACGCTTTGAGATATAATGAG
Organism: Coilia nasus; assembly: GCA_027475355.1. Taxonomy (NCBI): domain Eukaryota; kingdom Metazoa; phylum Chordata; class Actinopteri; order Clupeiformes; family Engraulidae; genus Coilia; species Coilia nasus. The sequence continues at coordinate 31,628,104 of CM050220.1, read as the reverse complement.
AGGGACACCCCTCTTGATGAGTGGCTGTTGAGGGGACGCTGGCTAACCACTAAAGGCATTTCTATATTAAAATACATTAAGGAGGTTACCAGTTACAGTTCTTGTAGAATAACACAACATGTCTTTAGGCCCTATTTTCATGATGGGAAAATTGAACATGTGCATGGCGCATGGCTCAAAAGGGTTGGTGTTAACTTACCTAATTAATCATAGGTCTGTTTGGGGCATAACATGCAATAAACCAATCAGAGTTTATACTTTCATTCCCTTTAAAAGCCAGCCACGCTTTTTCCATTACCTGTTGCTATTACAATGGTGGGTTGGCCTGGACATCAAGAGCATTTTTCTTTGAAGACTGTTCTACTCGTGCCCGAGTAGTTAATCTTTGGGGATGGAAGAAACCCACCAAAACCCTCGTGCATTCGTTATTTAGACTTTTGCTTTAGGTCAGTTTTTTCACTTGTGTGAAACATGTAATTTCTCTCTGGTTATGAGCAATGTATATTTTAAAAAGAAACAGACTGCTCAATAAATGTACATTATTGCCAAATATTTGCCAGTTTTATGTGCGTCTTTGCGCTTAGTAAATCATTAGATTAGGCTACTCAAAAGAGCTAAGTCGTATGCAACAGGACATATTTTTGGCGCTTGAAGATGTTTCACCTAGTCTATCTGCCATGTTTTCTTGGAGTAAAGACACAAACACACAGCTTCGCATTGACAGTCTTTACTTAGGCTACTGTTCAATTTTGTTACACAATATTTCCTTGTTTTTTAACACTACCATCAACTTCATGATGGTGGAATATGAAACTGTTCTTAGTTGTATGCAAGGGGATGTTTAACACTTAAAAAGAATCTTAGTTATAACCTTAGTTACAACCTATCCTGTCATCAATTGTTAAGTTTGATTTATTAGTATGCTTTGAAATTAGCACGGACGAAATGCATCATGTTGGACCAGACAAACTACACTTTGACCTGATATAACTCATACAACTTCTACAACGGAAGAACAAAATATTGTCTTGTCCAAGACAATTACTTACTTAGTTGAAATTTTGATTTTTTGCTGCTGCCCCTTCAGACGATGCCTGAACCATGACAGATTAAAAAAGGAACTAGCACAATACTGAAGTTGTCACATAACTCCCATGTTGCCCCTGATTTGTGGAATTGATGGTGTTACAACTCTCCCTATGTTACAACTATAGCTGTTCTCCCCTTCTCTCCAAAAGCAGCAGATGAGAAAAATGTATGAGGTTTCTTTAAAATTGATGCAATGTTTAATGATCTCCACTGGACGTTCTATGTTTTCTCTTTTGAATGATTGATGTTTAACCCAGATGTGTAGATTCAACTTAGTAGCAGTCCAGGGAAGCCAAATGAGTAATTTCATGAATAAATTCTGCTATTCACTGAACCTTCTAAAACATTCTATGACATGACTTACAGGTTTATGTGCTAGTCTACTGTATTACACTGTACTGAAGAGATCGAGTGTAAATGATAAATGTTATACATTGCTGTACTGCTGACGTGATGTTGTGGGGTGTGATAGAGTGCCATCACTACGGTTTAGGATGTGCTCTGACTACCATTCCAATGAGCCAGGTTCTTTGCCGTTGCAGTCAGAGTGCATGTTTGGTACCCCGGAGATCCAGGTTCAAAGTTGGGTGGAGTGACCTCTTTCCCCCCTGCTACAAATGGTATCAGAAGTGGGATGGCTTGCTGTGAGGCCATCGGAGGTGCACCTGCTGTACAAGACATATCGGGCCCCCAGGTGAAGTTGACCCTGGTGCGAGGGACCCCAGTGATTGGTCAAGCATGAGTATGTGGGGCATCCTACATTGGAGAAGTATGGTGGGAGATGCGTGAGGAACACCTGAGTGTGTGTGTGAAGCGCATAGGTGCGCTTCCCGAAGGGGAAGGCAGTGTGATGGAGTGCCATCACAATGGTTGAGGGTGTGGTCTGACTGCCATTTCAACGAGCCTGGGTCTTTGGTGTTGTGGTCAGAGTGCATGTTTGGTACCCCGGAGACCCAAAGCTGGTTGATGTGGCTTCCCTTCCTCTTCACTACATAGGGTAAGCAGTGAAAGCTAGAGCCACATAGAATTATTAAAAAAACTATGAAGCTTTGAATTAAAAGCATCCTTCACATGAAAACAAATGATCTTCATCAATAGTTCAGCAACCTGTTCCCCCAAGTCAGGGGGAAAAACAATAGGCCTGCGGACAATCGTAAAGTTGAGATAAGGCTACAACATTATGCATGTATAAGTGTTTAGGTAATCATGTCAGTGATATTGTATTTATCTTAGAGATTGTAATTGTACAATTCCTTAATTTATTTAATCAGCGATTATATCAGACTTCCCTGCATGAGAGAAAATAAACAAACACATATTTAATGTTGATATATTAATGTGATTTTTGTTCATTTTATTTATTTAGACTCACATTAATGCTGACAGGATAAGTGAAGACGCACTGCTGGGCCAATCATAAGGTGACATTCTGCGCAGCAGACTTAAGATTCATAGACTAGTGAAATTATTTCAATCCAAATATTTTTACATTTACATTTGTGAAGAAAATCTTTGTTGCCTTTTTTAAGTTTATTAATACTTTTCTATGACTGACAGTGGCTCTGGGCAACAAACCACTTCCTTATCATGAATTGAAAAAAAAAGCTTGGTGGCACTGCACATTTATTTAGGTCAGCACTGTCAGTACTTTAAGAAGGAGGACACCTGCTGTCTGGTTATTTACCTTCAGACGTCACAATTCAAATGCTTAGGGCCTGCGGCACTGCCACTTTGAAGTCCCGCCACCTTCTTCCACCCACCCTATCAAACATGGCTCTCACTGGACTGGGCGTTAGCAGGCTTCAAATATTCAGTGAGAACCAGGTCGCTCTTTGAATTTTACAGCCCTGCCATTTTTTTTCATATATAGTTTTATTTTTTTTATTTTTTTGTTGTCCCCTGCTGCTGCTTTTGTCCTCCATCTTGGTAATTCCGCATTCATGAATTCAGACTTGTGAGAGTGGAAAAGAGTGGCAGAGACAAAGCATGATTTTATGCAGACTGCAAATAGTAAAGCTTCTGAAATGTCAAGCCATTCCCCAACCTGACAGTCTGGAAATGATTGAAGACTCATATACAAAGGTCCTGTAGATTCTAGTGATAGTTTAGCATTATAAAAGGTGCCAACTGTACATGCATCAACAAACAAAGTACTTTAAGGCCAAAAGATCATTTGCATCAGTAAAATTTAGCAAGCAACATGCCAGAACTGGTTTGTGCTGTTTATGCTGTTAAGCTATACTTTTAATAGCTGAATGAGGTTCAAAGATACTCTTAGGGTGCTTTCACACTGACAGCATTTGGTGCGCACCAAACATCCCATTCAAACCAAAAGTTCTTAGTTTGGTTCGTTTTCGTTGGTGTGAATGCATTCTTGGTACTTTGGGGTGGTCTCGGACCACTTTATCTGCCCTACTTTGGTACAGTTCCTCAGGTGTGAAAGCAACCAAGCCAAATTGGATGGAACAGTAGAGTTTAGTGCATTATTATTATTGAACGTGGCACGTTTTAGTCTGGTTCCGGTGGCGATGGCCTTCGCGGACTATTTTGGTTAGTTTAGAACTATGCATGTGAAAGCAACCCGTACCCATGTCTGTTTGCTACATTGTAACATTTTTCTCAGTAGTGCGGACCAAAACAATCGAACTTTAGGTCTGAAAGCGCCCTTAGCTCACGAATGAAAAGATGTTTGGTTGTGTTGACATGCTCCTTGTCTTGTGATTCTTGTGCTCTCATTGTGCTCACCTGTTCCTTGTCATCGTGTTAACCTATTCCTGATTGTTTCCCTGTTTGCCTGTTTCCCCTTGTTGGTCTTGTCCAGTCTTCTGTCTTCTGGTTAATTGGTTTGTGTATTTGTACCCCTCGGTTTTTTTGTCTCTCATCAGATCGTTTCTCCCGTCCAGATTCCCTTTTCTCAGAAATCCTCTCACCAGGCAACATGCATGGTGTAAAAGCATCTGAAAAGAATACACAAAGACAGTGGGTCAAACATGCCAATTTGTGCCCACCAGTTTGCACATGTCCATTCCAAACCATCAAGTCATACAATAGGAATTTGTGGAATTCCACAAAACTCTGGCCTTGGAGCACTGTCCTTCCATTTGTGCATGCTTTCTTTTAACCTAATCCTGAAGCTAAGCCATGCACTACTTGTACTTATGCTTCAATATCTTTACAATCAGTTTTGTAGCTGATATGTAATGAAGCCACAACTAATTTTACTTTAAAAAAAAAGATTTGATTAACTACACTTTTCCTGCACCTGCCCTGTCAAAAGTACACTTTGAGGTACAAATGTATGCACATTCCTACTTGTAGGGGGATTGTAATTATTCTTTGTGGATTTATTGATGACTTAGTGCTCAGCAGAGGTGGACAGTAACTAAGTCAATTAGTCAATTAGTCAATTAGCCAAATAACTTATCAAAACATTTGTGACTATGACAAAGTTGGAATGAAAAAAGACAATCACTTGACGTTCACCACACATCTTTGCACATCTATTCTGTTTGTGTTCAGGTGTTTCAGATTTGTTAGTAGAGAATGAAAACAGTAGCAATTCCGTTGATGGTTTTAAACATGGACTAGAAATTACACTCTCTCAAAGATTTTTTAAACTACAGAGCTTCCCCAAGTACATATTGTTTTGTAATTTACACCATTATCCTAAATCCCTGAAACTATATATGGACCTACTTACAAGGCAAAGGATAGAAACCAGCAATTATCATTTTCAAAGAGCTAGGCTATGCTGACTACAATTATCCTTATTGAAGTTTATTTGCATCTACATTATTTTATATTAGGCTAAAATGTATAAACCTTGCATAGTTAAACAAATTACAATGTCAGGTAGGTCCAAAATATGACCAAAACATTATATGAAAATAGTGATATTGTGTATAAAGAACTTAAGGTTAGGGCAAGTTCTAATTACCTGTCTGTGGCCCCACATTATCAAAAAAAGAAAGAAAAAAGATACTTGTAAGTATTTTTAAAAACAATTACTTTTGTACTTGTACTTTAGTAGAAAATTGGCATAGCAACTTTCACTTGTAGTGGAGTAATATTTGACTAGGAGTATCTATACTTTGACTTAAGTAAAGGAATTGTTGCTCGGGTAGTTGAGATAATGATAAGTTGTCTTCTTATCACGATTCATTGCACATGGGTTGGTCTCTTTGCAAAAGTGGACCACATACACATTGAGCAACACTCAGTGGGTATCTGCACAATTTGAGGATTGGTTTTGAAGGGCTATATAAAGGCCCAAAAAAGGCCACCATTAGTCCAGACTACGCTGTGTCCATCACATGAACAACAACTCCGGGCAATGGGTATGGTGGAGGCCGGTTTGAGCTACAGTGAGATAGCCAGGTGTATGGGCTGTTCCCAACCCACAATTCGAAACCTGGTTCTGGCTCTGTTGACGATAGACCGGGTCGTCAACCTCCAAGCATGATTGCCTTTACGCGCCAACATCCTGACCATGGTTTAACACCAGACACGACTTCGATAGGCCAGGCTTTCACTACAGCAAGAGCGGAATAGGATTCTGCAGGACACTATCCGGCGCCTAGTCCAAAGCATGCGCTAACCTGATCGCCGCCTGCATTGAAGCAAATGGAGGCCAGGCAATACCTGGTATCGACTGTTGTGACTTTGTGTTTGGCAGGTGCCATTTTCTTTTGTTAAGTTCTTTGTTTTGAAACAAAATTATTCCTGAAACTTTAGATTTTTATTTCTGTATGCCAATTTCCTAATCTCCTTTACAAATCATTGAATAGCATTGTAAATAGCACAGTAAATAGCACACTCATTGAATAGCACAGTGTAAATGCATTTTCCAAACTGTCATAGAATCTCCTACAGGACGCACTGATGTGGAAAGTGATGAAAGTGAGAACAAGGGTGTTATTATTAAGTAAAGTTTTGAAGTGTCTGTTTTTAGAGTTGTGTTTTGTTTATGGTGCCTGCAAACTCATTTGGTAGCCTGCTGTACAAAGACCATGGTAAAATGAGAGAAGTAGGTGTACAGTAGGTTTTATTGCACCTTGCCACAGTTGTTAAGAAGCATTGTTTGTTGTTTAGCAATATGTTGTGTGTAATTAATTGATTTAGAAGCTTTACAACTGTCAATATATTGTTATTATAGTTGAGGCCAAAGGTGAAATAAAATGTATAAACCTCTCCTGCAGGTGTACAGTTTTACAAATAACCAGGTGTATGCTGACCTACAACATACCCATTTTTATTAAAGACAAATAGGAGACCAAAAATGTGTAAAAACCACAGAAAAGTGTGCACTCTTTGGCACAGATTTTTAAATTTATGTTAATTTCCATTGATCCATATACTTCATAATATGTCACCAGCCTGAGAAAGTACATACAAAACAGTCACGCAACAGTCACGCAACAATCACCCCATTTAATTTTCATTACAGCTTTATTTAGAATGAAGTGAAATATGCAGAAAGAACAGAAGTCTTTTGAGGTGGAGAGAGACAGAGGTCAACCTCATGAGACCTAATTAATTAAGTGACCCTTGTATCGGCTAATCAAGTGCAGGGAAGTAATTAGTGAAGTCATTACCTACATGTCATATGTGATTTTGTCAGTTCATTATGTCCCCCTTTATGGCATAGTTTAGTCTTCAGAAATAGCTAACAATAATGTTAGTCATGCTTCAATGAAATGTTTGACTAGATGATAAAGTGGATTTCTTTTATTTTTGTGCTATTTTATTAATAATCAAATGAATATGTTTGTCCAAAGCGCATTTGCTGGACATTTTTTTCTCTTCATGTTTTAGCAAAATCATTGCGGTTGCTCTTGAATCTCAAATTTTACAAAGTATGAATCACAACTTTTTTTTTTGAATAGCTAAATTGAAATTGAAAAATTTAAGCCTATTACAAAACCATGACAAGACACCACTGCAGTTTCCTTCTTCCACCCCAAAAGGTTCCCGTGACACTGCTGTTATTGTAGACACTCTGTTAGGGATTGTGTGGATGGACGGACTGCTTACACATGGAGGGCAGAAAAGAGTCCAGGAAGACGACGGAGAGGTGTGATGCATTATTGTGGTGTCTGAAGGACAGAACTGCACATTAACTGGTGAACTGTGGTTATCGATTGGGCCATCAAACCAGAATGCCTGCTCGTGCGAGGCAGACCTACTTTTGGCATGCTGACAGCTAAAGGGGATTAGGTTTGGAACGATGGCCACACATCACACACTTATCTCAGTATTTTCATAGAACATTTTTATGTGTCTGGGTTTTGGGGTGGGTTAAGTTCTGTTTAGGGTGTCACTTTCCAAACAGATTTGTTGGTCAGCATGACTAGGTGCAAGTATTTGTGTGCATTTATCCTCTTTTGTTGAAAATAACCTTAAAATATATGCATCATAATGCCATTAGATTATTTTGAAAATTCAAGTGGCTTGTCATTAGATCAAATCTATATGTATTTTAAAGGCTTATGTTGGTCTTTTAAGTCTTCAGGGCTTTGCATTTTGTGCAGTATTTTAGAGCTTATCTGGTTGTCTCCATCTCTTCAGTGGCCTTTGCAGAAGCTTATCACTAAATTTCCTTCACATCTCAGCTGTCAGTAAGTAGGAATAAAGCTATATGGCTGGTGTGAGATTTTCTTCAGAATGATTTATATTGCCAATTGGATGAAACAATATCATAGTCTGAAAAAAGTATATACAGAGTTTATATTTCTAAAATATAGCAGATAGCAAATGGCTTATTCTAACAATATACTTAGAAAAGAGTTTCCATCAGCTGTAAGGCTTTCTAGGCAGTTAACTCTGCTTTTAAGGAGTTTGTGGCGTACAGCCACCATTACGAGAGGGCTTAACAATAAGTGCCCCCAAAATGTGGGCCTACACTGAGTAAAACCCAGTAATGAATAAAAATGTGTCTCAGTGTGTTATGAATATAAATGATTGCTGTCCGAGATGACTGTACAGGATTCATCTCTCCCCGCAGACACCTGATGTTTTGGGCGTTCCTTCTGAACTGTTGCTAGAGTTCAGTGTGAAGACGCATCTGCCTTAAAAAACTATAAATAAATGACACAGGCTCTGTCATTGAAATCCTTAACCTCAAACTAGAGTTATCTTCGCATAGCGTTCTTGCTATGGCAGGTATAGTACATCTATGCAGACAATGCATCATCGTTGTTAGCAATATACCATTAAAAAGAATATATCATTAGTGCCACTGTGTCATTCTATTTTATTTGTTTTATGCTGTGCTCCACAATATTGTAAACAGGGGGAAAGTTGTTAAAGTAGAAATGACAAATACATGTGCAAAATCTTGCAGACAAAGCCACTCAGACAAGCAAGTTGTACAGACACACAAGGGCTGGCCAAGTAGCTACCTGCACCAGACAGTGCTATCACACTCCAGAACCTTTGATGTGGGGGGAAGGGTGATGCAGGCTAATTGGTAGAGAGGGAGGAATGGAAAAGATGAGAGTGAGAGAAAGCGAGAGAAAGAGAGTAAAAGAGAGAGAAAGAGAGAGAGAGAGTGTGATAGAGCAAATAAGATTTGAGTTCTTGAGTTCTGAAGATGAGTTCTGGACTTACATCATCATTTTTTCATTTTTAGCACCCCTAACTGAGATACATAAATTCTTTCCTCAAGAAACAAACAATCACACAATTTATGTTAACTGTTCTGGATTTGTTTATCTTCTCTTCTAAATATGCAGTAAAGCTAATGGACACACTACTGACCACCACATTATAATCAATATAATGTTTTAATCGCATAGCCACCACGGAATGGGTTGAACTACAATGTGTGTCTGTCCATTACATTGTTGTCTTTCAGATCTCCACGGATTTTGAGTCAGCTCTCATGAAATTGAAATCATTATAATCATCCCCTTCCAAACTGAACATTCCCCTCTTTCTCACAGAGATGTTCACAGAGAATCCCACGAGAAATACAGATGGTACCGGCCTTATTTATTTTCTCTCCACACACAAAGTTGTTTCCCCCTTTCCAATCTCACTCAGACTCTGTTTGCTGGAACAATTTGACAGTCTCAAAATCATTTTCAGTGTCCCACAACCAAAGGGCCCAGTCAGTCAGCCAGTCAGTCACTCAGCCAACAGAGCAGACATGTACCTAGTCATCTGATGTCATGCTAGACTGAGCACATGCGCTGTCAGATAAACATCTCAGGGGACCGATCGAATCAGCCTGGACAGACACACTCTCCACCGCTGATGGATTTGCGACACCTTTAAACGAGTGGTGCCAGAGAAAGGGCGAACAAGAAAAAAGAGCTACTGTGGGATGTAGCAATTCATAAACAAAAAAATCTTGTGATAGTCTTGTGGTAGTTGTGTGGCAGTCTTGTTGTAGTCTTGTGATAGATGTAGCATTCCATAAACATGAGTCACAATTTGTCCTGTGCTCAGACACCTGGCCATACATTCATAGATTTTAATTTGGGATTCATGCAAGTGATTGTAATAGTGTGGTATATTAAACACTGCAGCAAAATATGACTGAAAGATGATCACACGACTTCTACGATTGGCAGGGGTGTTGCTTAACATTTTGGACCTGTTACATAATAGTGGATCTCTTAATAAAAATAATGTTGGTCAATTATGCACTAAAATGGCCAGATGGGCAATGAAGGACTTTTGGAAATGTTCTTACTTTCCTCACCTTCAGGAGGTGTGCACAGTAGGGTGAGTGCATTCAGTGTGTGTGTGTGTGTGTGTGTGTGTGTGTGTGTGTGTGTGTGTGTTTGTGTGTGCGTGTGTGCGTGTGTGTGTGTGTGTGTGTGTGTGTGTGTGTGTTTGTGTGCGTGTGTGTGTGTGTGTGTGTGTGTGTGTGTGTGTTTGAAACAGAACCTTGAGCTTGTGGTGTAAGGAAATGCTGTTTTTTTGTGTGGACAAGATAGTGGATGCTGCCTTCACAAGATTTTCTAAACTATATGCAGGAACAGCTCTCAGTAACATAAAACTGCAGGTGTCTGCCTATACACGATAAACTGTAGCACACACTTGGTCAAATCTGTCAGCGCCTTATATAAAGTTTCACTTTTAAGTAGATTTCCGGCTTTATAGCAAGCTTAAGATGCGAATTATTCTTCAAACCCTGTTTATCTTCCAGTTTTGATTTTTGTGGCCACAAACATCCTAGTATTATATGCTTTATCCCTTAAATAGAAAAATCTGAAGGCTGCTCTGAAACCAACCAAATGAATTATTGAGAAGTGTTTTGTAGTCCATAGTCGGCGTTTACCTTTTCTGAGGTGCACTCATGGTGTATTCAAAATAAGAAAACTGTGTTTCATAATACCCTGCTTTTCCATGTCTGTGTATGTATTTTATTGTCATCTACAATAAGTCCAGAATTAACAAACACTATCTCAACATACTCTTTGTATTCTACCCCATGTGTTATCCTTGACGACTGATGGAATAGGGGTTTGGTGTCTCCTCAAGTACAGCTTTTATGACAATACTGAGCCATCAAAAAAACACTCAAAAAGGCACAGATCATGCATTTTTACTGTACCTCGAGAGCATTAGGCACCCCTGCTAGGCATTGTATTGAGTTCTTTGCAGTATACCTCTACCTGAAGAATACTGAAATGTCATCAATTAAAGGTGGAAATGGGGGTGGGGTGGAAAAAATGATACATGCCCTGCGTCCGAAACCTTAGTAGGCACTGGGTTAGCTACCACTGCTAGTTAGTCATGCAGTGATGGCTATCTATGCTGCAGTCTTCTTTTATCAGATAACCTTAACGTTTATGTGCATTGGTGATGTGAACAACTATTTACATGGCTTATATTTACTGAAGTGCACATTTGTACACCGTCAGACAATGACCGGTGTCTCCGCCATCTTGGTTGGTGGGAAGTTTTGGGTTCTTCTTCTACGGTTTTCAACTTCCCAGTGACTTCTGGGATAGCGTAGTGTAGTTCGTTTGCACACTGCAAAATACTACCGGAAACAGAAAGCCATCCGGGTACTTTTGGCCCGGCTTCGCCTACTACTGAAATCCTATTAAGGTATTCGGACATTCTAGATCGTGACTTCCTCATTTTTGGCTACTATGCAGGCGGCTAGTAATGGTATTCGGATGCACGGATGGGCATCGGTGGTAAGTGGGAGGAATCACCCTGGAGGGATAGTGTCCTAAGGAGTCCTGGGAAGGTGGTCAATCCATTGAGGAGGCCTGCTGCTCTCATCTCTCATCACCCACAGACCCAGTTGCCAGCTTGACTCAGCACTCACACTCTTATGCTTCCCACTAACGCTTGTTCTCTCTCTCTCTCTCTCTCTCTCTCTCTCTCTCTCTCTCTCTCTCTCTCTCTCTCTCTCTCTCTCTCTCTCTCTCTTTCTCTCTCTCTCCCCTCACCCACTCTTCCAGACACACACACTCTGTCTCTTCATATTATTTTGCTCTAAGGTATACCTTACAAAGGCCAGATGCTCTCTTTTTTTCTTTCTTTCTCTATCTCTCTCTCTTTCTCTCTCTTTCTCTTTGTCTCCCTCTCTTTGAATCTCCCTGTCCCTCTTTGAAACACACACACACACACGCACACACACGCACACACACACATCCTCTTCCCATATTCTTTCACTTTTAGATGTATCTGACAATAGCCAGTTTCTCTGTCTCTTGTTTTTCTCTGTCTCCCTCTGTTTCTCTCACTCTATCTCTCTCTCATTGCCTCTCATCCCTGTTCTCTCACTCCAAGATATATCTTACAATGGACAGACCCTCGCTTTTTTCATTCTTTCCCTCTCATCCTTTCTTCCTACGTTCTCTGGCTCTGAGTTACACCAACAATAACCATACTGGCTCTCCACTTTATTCTCTCTGTCCCGCCATCCCCATCTCCCACTCCATCTCCCCCTCTATCTCTCCCTCAAGTGCTTCTCCACCACTTTATGAATTTGAATGTGGTGTGTGTCTGTGTGTGTACGTGCATGTGTGTGTGCGTGTGTGTCCATGTGTGTGTGTACATGTGTGTATGTGTGTGTGTATGTATGTCTGTATGTGTATGTGTATGTGTATATGTATGTGTATGAGTGTGTGCGTGTGCGTGTGCATGTGTGTGTGTGTCGGTAGGGGTTATGGTGCCTGACAACTGACCAAAAAGGCATAGTTTCAGTATGTGAATTATGAAACATTGTGCCCAGAGGCAAGGCAGGAGAGTCTTAAAATTATGCTATTGTTGCAAACACATACACACACACACACACACACAAGCACGCATGCACATACATACATACGTGCACACACACACATGAAACCCAGAGGGCCACCCAGCAATCCTGAATACACAGGTCATCTGTGCTGAGTTTATTTTACAGTAAATGTATAGCTTACTCTGTGCAAGATGAGGAAAATAGTATTAATTCCATTGTATAATTAAATGCTGTAGAAGAAACGTTCACTGATTAACACATAATAGGGATAAAGCATATGGAAATGGTTTTTATTCTGGGGAGACACTTCATTATAAATGTGCAGAGTAGTGGGATAAGGATGAAGCCAGAAAGCATACGTATTTGTCAGTAGACAAAGGAGAAGCTAAAAAAGGATGGAACTGTCTGAAGCAGGAAAACATAAATAAACAACAGATAAGAGAAATACAGAATGGGAAACACACACATAGAGTATCTGTGTCTGCACATATACATACATATGCTACATGCACACACACAGATACACGCACGCACACACACACACACACACACACACACACACACACACACACACACATATACACACTTACGCATACACACACTCACAGACACACACCCACCCACACACACACACAGACTTGCACATACACCCCAACACATACACACTTTAACCTTATACAATCTGTCACTCAAAGTTTTTTTTATCTGCTACACAAACCCAAAGCACTATTACAGTAAATAATTAACACTTCAGTAAAAAACACAATTAAGATATTCAGCAAAGTGAAATGTGCAATTCCTGCAGTATGACTTAATCATATCCGTGCCTGACTTGCTTGGCTTGCTTGGTTTTTGTGAGGATATACAGGCCCGCCTCTGTGGTGAAGGCTATAGTGGCCTCGTGTATGCAAATCTGCCCCTGTGTGGACCCTCCTGCTTAAGCTGACAACAGCAATATCGGGTCACCTAATTAATGCAGCCTCTGTGTCCCTACCCCGCCTGCCCACCGCAGAAGCAAGGAGACAATTTTCTCCCACTCTATCCATCACAGCCTGGCAGACTGTTTATAACATCTTTAAAATTAAAGCTAGACAATTTTTCATCTTTTTTTTTCTTTACGGAACAATTGGGATCTGACAGCACACTGAGGGGTGCTTGACATCCATCTGTGTGTGTGTGTGTGTGTTGTTTGTGTGTGTGGGTGTGTATGTGTGTGTGTGTGTGAGAGAGAGAGAGTAAAAGTGTGTGTGTGTGTATGCAACAGAGAGTAAAAGACAGATAGATAGGCAGACAGTCAGAGGTGTGTGTGTATGTGTTTGTGTGTGTGTACAACAGAGAGAGAAAAATAGGTACGTGTGGGTGTGTGTGTGTGGGTGTGTGTGTGGGTGTATTTGTGTGTGTATGTTTGTGTGATGTGTGTATGTGTGCGTGTGTGTGTGTGTGTGAGTTCATATACTGTATTTGTGTATATGTGTTTATGTGCGTATATGTGTACTTATGGTGGCAGGGCAGAGGGTTGAGAGCTGCCTGGTTAAATGCAGAGGACTGACAAACTGAATTAGTTGGCAGATTGCTCTGTGCACTCCTCCAGATAACATTAAGCTCACCTGATCATATCTGCCCGAGACAGAGAGGTCAAATATTTGTGCAGGGTAATGGGATTTTCACACATTACTGCCTGCAGTTAGAGAACCAAGGCACCTACAATGGAGCTGGCGATATCAGATATACAGTATTCCTCTACCCAACAAGGTTGTGAAAGACCACTTTTACACAAAACCCACAAAGAGCTACAAAAAGACCAATGCATGTTGCGGTTTTATTCACAGATACTTGCAAAGTCATCATAACAATATAGTTATCTTTACACATTTCAGGCAGATAAGGGTTTTTATATATATAATAAGGTTTTACACTTTTATGGGTGAACTTAATCTCGAAATGTCTTTTATGTGTTCTGTCTACTGGGACTTAGCATAGACAGAGAGGGGGACAGAAAAAGGAGCAAAAGAGAGGAATAGACAGAGAGAGATAGAGGGAAAGAGAGAGAAAGAGAGAGGGAGAGAGAGGGAGAGAGTAAAGGGAAGAAAGAAAGAGGAAGAGCGTGAGAGAGAGACAGAGAGAAAGAAAATGAGAAAGATGATGAGAGAAAGTCCCTCCGAGAGACAGGATGAACCACTTGGCCTAGATCACATTTTGTTTAGTTTTACAACCCCCCTGAATGAGGCAGGGTGGACTCCTAGGAGATGGCCATGCGGGTGGACAATAAAAGGTGAGTCACTCCGGGGGGATGAGTGAAGAGGAGGCTCAAGCCTACTGAAGGCAGGACGAGGTGCCCCGTGATGCAATCTCACTGTGCTGGACGCCATGCATTCCGTTCCGCTCCACGAGGGGGGCAAGATAAGAAGAGCCAAGCCGCGAGCACCATAGGGTTTGGGCTCAGGGGGCCTGTGATAAGCCTGATAGCAGAAGCAGCACATATACACTACTTCAGACCTCTGTCATCAGATACAGCACCACCTGACCATGTCACCAGGACAATAAGATAGACGCAAGACCGTGTCAGAAGGTTTTATTACTGAACATGTCCTGTATTAAAAAGGTTGTCATGCTACCAGCACTGAGACATTTTTTGTCAGTTCTTACCATTTTAAAGCTTTAAAAATGTTTCAGCATATTATGTAGACTGATATGATATTACAAAGAGAATTAATCTGCTATGCTCTGTGACGACAGGGCATGACATTAACCATTCTATGTTCAGGAAATGACCAAGCCCTCAAATTATGTGTTGATGATCTGAAGCTTATGATCTTACAGATAGTTTCAGGCAGCTGGCAGGCTTCAGATATAACAATGCCCACAGGGCAGAAAAGGCAACTTTGAATCCAATTAGTATTTTCATAACACCATTATGTCTCATTTTCTTGTCTTTTCATTGACAGTTTCAAATAAACTAAAGGGCATGTAAATGGTTTATGGCAACACTGACAACTTTATGAATTTGCATTATAAAGTCGCTGGTGCATTGTGTCGAGCTGACTGACGCTATGATTAGTAACACATTGCAGATGATGAATTGGTGTTTTACATCAACTGTAATAGCATTTGTAAGACATCCACAACCCTTAGCATTTGTACCATCAGAACACAGGGGGGCCAAAAAGGAGAATTTAACCTTCTGAGACTGACCACTGTGATTGCCCCAGAACAGATGCCCCTGCTCAGGGTAATGTGCCCGGCCTGCCCCTCTCTGCAGCCACCTAATGGCTCTGGCAGAGAAGTTAAAGTGGTTAACATCAGAGGCCCAGCCAAACCCTTGGCCTGGCTCTCTGCCTGACCATATGACCATTCTGTGAGCCAGTTAGCATGGCTGTGTTGTTTTTTTGTTTTTTGTTCTTTTTTTTTTCCTCTCATCATGCTGAACCCCATTCTGTTTATTTTAGAATCACTGTTATATTGATGTAACTAGTACAGCTACTTTGGTTGAGTTGTGCTTACATGCTCCTCAACAGATTTTGGTCCAGACCCTCTGTACAAAATGAAATGAAATGAAGTATGAGGGGCGAATTTACCAGGCTAGCATGCCATCTCAAAATAGCTCTTTAAAATTGATTGCCATAGCTCAGATCTCATAAAAATTACCAGGTCAAAGACTTCCCTGTAATTTGCAGCTAATTCAAATAATAGGTTGTTTGCTTTACAAAATGCTTTTCTGAGCCCAGAACTCAATTCTGTTAAGGGGATTAATTAATTATATTGGTTGCCTCTTTGTGTTATTTTTATCATTAGGGGTAACACTTTATTGTAGCCATTATGCCAGGCTTGAAAAATCATGTCACAGTCACGCCTCGGCAGACACCCCATATCCTGTCCCCTGTCATCCTTCCGGTCAGTGTCCAATGACCAAACTGTAACTATGTTCTCATGGCAGTGTCATATCATACGGGCTGCCAACAATGGGTATGTGAGAATATGGCAACGGTCATGGCATATTTATGGCAGTTTAATGACAAAAAGATCAGTTAAAGTGTTGTCATCTGTGTCATTGTATCACAGTCCACCAAGCCTGCACTATTTGGACATCAGGTGGCCTGTAGCCAAGACTGATTCTCTTGTATTCACTTACAGTAATACCTCTAAGCTCTGACAGAACAGTGCTAGGCCTGATCTCTCTCTCTCTTTTTGTCTCTCCTTTCCTCTCTCCTTCTCTTTCTCTCTTTCTCTCTCTCGCTCTCTCCTTCAGGTGGTCAGATACACATTTACCAGTGTTTAATCATTTTTGATGGATTGAAAATGCTTGATGCAACAACCTTACAAAGTTACTTTCTTATTATAACTGAAAAAAGAACCAGGGATTGCAACCCTGCCTTGCGAACAGATGTCTGTCTGTCCCACTACATTTCATATTATATGTTTGTTTTTCAACTTCAAAACCGGAAAACAAATCAATGTGGGTTGGCACAGACCACAAAAATGACATTAATTAACCACTGAGCTTCAACAGTGACTTGTTGTTCTGTTACAGACTTCATCTTTTTAAAAAGAGAAACCCTCCTGCTGCAGTGATTAATAATAAAGCAAAAACAAATAATTCATGAATTATCCAGATGAATATTGCAGTGGGAGTCCACATTTTAAATGATACTCACTGTCTTGGTTGTTGAATAAGGAAAGAGGACCTGCAGCAGTTTCTGTTAATGATTCACGAATTCTGCTTTGAGGCTACTATGGGTGCAATATAGAAAGTCGTCCTGGGAAAATGTACATGGATACAAATGTCATGAAAGCAACATATCACCATGCGTGTTGCACTTTGTTATGCTTTGAAGTGTAAACGCAGAGACAAGGGTTTGGCTAGAGAGTCAAGCATGCCCATACCTCAGGGTAAACAAAATGGGAAGCTGTGCGAGCCATGAAAAGTGCTTTCTATCCCCTGTAGAGGAGCCCATTACCAGCACTATAGTCTGACCTTTCTATGATTAGATCAGACAAGATGTCATTTGATAAGACAAGCAATGAGTGGAACATCTAAGCTAGCATTGTTCAATAAAGAAAGCTATCAATAAATTAGATTAGGCCAACAATTATCATTCCTAGTTATCCTATCGGATTTTTAATTAAGTAAGAACACATAACATGTTGTGTTTCCTTCCTGTGCTGGACTGCTGGAACAGTAAAAGGTTATGTTGTGCTCTTTTGTACTTTCATCCGTCAAGTATAACAAGTAATCAATAAGTCTTTGTGCAGGATATTTTAGATTTAGCATTGTGGTGTCTAGCGCTACCGGTAAATGATACAGTGTACCATATACCCTATGTAGTGATATTTCAGCAGGGACTTCCAAAACCTGTGAGTATAATTGTCATTCATCATTGATTTCGATTACTGGTACATTTTACATCATGAACAAGAGGCAGGCTTTAAAAAGAACTTTACCTGACTTCCTAAGCTGATTGTATAATTACAGCATTTGCCTCAATGTTGTTATAAAATGAGACATTACAACAGTAATTGGATGGAAAGGCAATGCTCAAGAAACAGCTTGAACATTCCCTGGCAGTGATCCATCTTTCATTATAATTGATAAAATGAAGAATGACTTCCTGGGATAACAAAACAAACAAACAAACAAACAAACAAATTCTTACCCTTTACATTAAACTTAGGGTAATTTAGTATTGAACCCTGTAGTAAGCTGTTCTATGCTGGGGATGGAGATGTCACCTAGCTCACCTTGGCTAAAATCCCATGTGACGCTGGCATGTGTTTGCCAAATGTGTTGTGGGGAAAGGTGTTTGTCATTGTTGTCGTCCTCTGGCTCTCATGCTTGGAGGTTGGGGTGAGATGTTATGTGTAGAGCTGGGGGGTAGGGCTGGGGTTGGGTGGGGGTGACAGGGGATGTTTCCAGCTGTGGAGGAGCCACCTGCTCCAATCTCCTCCATTTTAATTAGCAGCAGCCCCCCCCCCCCTTCTGTCTTTTTTCCTATCTCTCTGTCTTTCTCTCTGTCTTTCTTTCTTTCTCTCTCTCTCTCTCTCTCTCTCTCTCTCTCTCTCTCTCTCTCTCTCTCTCTCTCTCACTCACTCACCTCGTCTCTGTAGACCCACTATGGCTAATAATGATAAACAGACCACTCAAGCTGCTGAAGCCTGTCATGCAAACACAGATTAATATTTCACCATGTCCTTAATCAGCTTTTACATTGAGAAATGAGTCTATGCGCTTACCCTGGTCCATGCGTGAGGGTTCTTGAATGCAGGTGCTGTGGCAACTGAAAGAAATGAAATGAGACTCAGACCAGAGCATGTATTATTACATTACTACAAGGAAATAATTATTAAGATAATAATGCATTACAAACAGGGCCTGTGCTAGCCATATGGGTGCCCTAAGCACAACAATACAACCCCCCTACCATAGTAGTAGTAGTAGTAGTAGTAGTAGTAGTAGTAGTAGTAGTAGTACTAATAATAATGCAATATTTTCCATGTGCAATTGTGTTGCTCCTCTACTGCATAGCGCTGACTCCCCTTATACTTGGTCAGAAGTCATAGATATGATTCTTAAAGGTGTCATTGTATCCTTTTTTATGAATTTTGCAGTGGTTTCTAGTGTTAATGAATGCCCTGTGAGATGATTTTGGTGACAAAAATGCTTCAGGCTCTTCTCGTTTGGTGAAGGAGGTGGGGGAGGGAGAATGACATGTTCTGGGCTATGGTAGGGGAGACCGGGGCTGGTTTGATCAGGGGCAGGTTGAATCAGTTTTAACTTCCAAGCCACTATAGGGTGCTGAGACACAATTCCAACACTAAAATGATGCCCATTAGGACCAGAGTAAGTCAAGTTATGTAAGAGGTCTCAAGGTCATTAACCCTTTAGGTGAGTAAAACTTTTTAGTTTTGGGGGGTCAATTCCTGGATTTTATACCTTCCACTTAACTCCCAGAAGGGTAACAGTTAGGGATTAAAAATAACTTGTTTTAAATGATTGTCAAGGGACTCAACTATAATGTAAAATAAAGTTTGAGATCCTGAGGTGACTAATGGTAGTAGGGTAACAGTGTTTGTGGAAAAATCTGTACTTCAGTGTGGGCGGGGTTGGTTGGCACACTAATTTTGGGGCTGGTTGGCTCACTAACAGATTACATGAGAAAGGCCCATCAGTACTCATAAAAATTTGCATTTTATACAGGGTGTTTAAAAAAATGACATAATTTGAAATGGGAATATTAAAAAGGTGGATTAGGCATTATTATAATTATTATTATACATTTTCAATTATAATTCAAATACAACCCTATTTGGTAACACTTTATAATGCAAAACATGTATTGAAAGTATTACTATGGGTGGTCTCCCATTCATGTTGCTCATGCTTCGAGCCAGCGTGTGTAACACATATGATTACACGTTTTCAGTCATTTAATGAGTGAACTGTATTTATTTTACATTAGCTTATCTGTGAGCCAACCAACCCCGCCTACCTGAGCCAACCAACCCCGTGCTGCGGCAGGTTGGCACAATTTCTCAAAGCCAGTTATATCATACATTACTCGAAACAAGAAATATTTTGTTGACATTGTATATACCTGTTTTATAGAAGAGATATTAAGCTTTCAGTCAATCACACTTTGACAGCTATAATGCACTGTAAGACGGAGAAATATAACCGAGTGTGCAAAGTGATCCAACCAGCCCCGGTCTCCCCTACACCAAATAGAAGATTTAAACTTTCTAAACAAATAACCCTTCTGACCTATATTTTCTAATTAACGAACGTCACTTTGTTTGCCTTTTTTATATTCGCTCCTTTTTCCACCTGTGTTAATGGAGGCAATTGGGATTGAAGAACATTTTCACGTGCAGCATATGCAACTTGGAGTGACCTATCATATTTCTAAAAAAGCAAGTACTGAATGGTTTCTCAGGGAATTACACCTTTAAGTAGAAATTATTGCTTGCTTGCGATTGCTTGACGTTTATCAAACAGAAAAGACCACTTGGAGATGAGTGAGGCATCATGGGGGAGATTGGAGAGGGGGCAGCACAGACTATAATTTGATCTTTTCTTAAGAAAATATGTTTGTTTGTATTTATTACATCTTTTAATACAGCAGTCTACATATTTTTTATTTCAAATATGGTTTAATGATTGTGTTTGTAGTGTTTTTTTCCCTCAACTCCCTAATTTTTTGGTGCCCCCTCCGGCACTTGGTGCCTTAAGCACAGCGTGTGATGCGCGTTATGGGAGCACTGGCCCTGATTACAAGAGACCCAATGCCATCTCATGTCTTTGGATGAGTATTTGGTATTCTAGCCTAACTTTTTTTTTTTTTTTTGCTATTTATTATGGCCATATATCTTTTGTGACATATTTTTTCTGGTGACTGAACAGAAAAAAGACACATTCAAAAATCTGAAGTTATGTGCTCTTTTGTCTACTATCAGTAAAACAAATTCAAATGAACACAAAGGAACACAACATTTTCTAACCTGTGGGTGTATTTATTTGACAAAACTTACTTAGAGAATATCACTAAACACAAAACAATCAATGTATCAATGTCCAGACACTGACAATGGACTGACAACAACTTCTCCACTATCAATATACCCCAATGAAATCCTTCCTAGTGTTTATAAAAGTGGAATACATGTTGCGATAGAGTGAGGTGAAACATGGCCTCGATTTGGAAAATATTGTCACAGCACCGTGTGACCTTTAAAAAAATATGGCAACTTTAGTTCTGACCCCTGAACCCCATTATATTTAAGGAATGCAGAAAGGAAAAATTAAAACACTCCTTGAGGTCACAAAGTGTGCATGACTCAAAATATCAATGTGATTAAATTGTTCCATGATCACCAAACTGGAGATACAGATGCAGATATTAAATGTATGAAAATATGCACGTTAAATCCGTGCTCTATCCTTTCAGACTGTAATCCAATTTCTAAACAGAAAACATTTGGTGCCATTAAAATAACTTAATGGAATAGATGCCACACACTCTTTATGTCAGTGTATTTTTACATTTTATTTTAAGTTTCTCATTAATCCTGGTGGGCAGGCCCGCTGACAGTCTTGGCTGGGCCCTGGACAATCTAATGCGCCACCCTCCCTCCTATATTCCATAATGTAAGGAGGGACCAGTTATGGACCTGGGACAAGAGACCCGCTTGCCCCCCCTCCCCTCCATCAGCAGGCCTGCTAGCTGGGATCATTTGTGAAAGTGCATCATTCCCTTTCCTTATTTGTATCATTAAAAGAACACCAAAACAACAACATCAACAATAATTCTCATATTGTAATTTCCCCTAAATACTCCAAGACAGAATTTTATTCCTGCCCCTTTCATGTTCCAAGCATGTTTATCTCATAATGAAGATGAGCAGGCCTGCAAACCCCTCTTCCCTTTGGCTGCCAATCCCCCTCAAGTTGGGCTGGGCCTGTTTGGGTTCATTCAAGCAGGAAGGGAGCCCAGTCCAGCCACATGCCAAAAGAGGCAGACAGCCAGGCCTGGGGCTTATCAATGCAGCAGACTCAGATGTGGTGGTTGAGGCTGCTGGACTGGTGGTGGGTATCGGTCAGTTTGTGTGGCATTAAGCACCGCTTTGCAATCATTCAAGGCCTTAATTGCAACAGCAACAAGTGAGGAGCTTGTTGTTCAGCAGGAAACAAAAAACTGCTTGTTTGGTGGAAGATACAATTTTATTGGGAAATCACATCATGGTATTACACCACTAACCAACTCTCTGCAATTATGGCATGAGCCAGCTATCACTACCCCATTCTGCAGCATGAAATCAATAAAAACCTCCAAAAGGAGCCAAAAATCTAAAAGCTGACCTCATGGTGACATTACATGGTAGTAATGCTACGAGAGAGAGAGAGAGAGAGAGAGAGAGAGAGAGAGAGAGAGAGAGAGAGAGAGAGAGAGAGAGAGGGAGAGAGAAATGCTGGGTGAGGCATCAGACAGATAACATGACTTGCTGACCTTTTGCTCTCTCAGCCTCATGAATATTCTCCCACACATGAGCTTTGGCATTCAAGCACTCACTCCTGGGATGCTGTTCCTGTCAATAGTGTGTGTGTGTGTGTGTGTGTGTGTGTGTGTGTGTGTGTGTGTGTGTGTGTGTGTGTGTGTGTGTGTGTGTGTGTGTGCGTGTGTGCGTGTGTGTGTATAAGAAGCAGACAGAGTGTGTATGGGTTTGCCTGTCTCTGTGTATGTGTGTGTAAGGAGAGAGACAGAGAGAGAGAGAGAGAGAGAGAGAGAGAGAGGAGAAAGGAGAGAGACAGAGAGAGAGAGTAAGGGTTTGCATGCTTACAAGTGTGTGTGTGTGTGTGTGTGTGTATGTGTGTGTGCGTGTGTGTGTACGCGCACGTGTGTCTAATGTAAATGCACGAGTGGATTTCCTTGTTCAAAGGCATCAGTTCGTGGCATACACTTTACCCCAAATCAATAGGCTTGCATCAGGCTAATTGATGAGCCCATCTCCAGAGAGATGTTGAGAAACAACTGATTCACAATGCAGTAATGGGGAATGATTGAAGCTTTCTCAGCACATATGATAGCATGACAGAGAAGTACAGACATAATTTGGAGTTTGACATCTTAATTCAGCTCTTTTTTTGATGTGAAGTACTATTGTGATAGCATGTGCCACAAACAGACTTCTTAGTTTATTTTTGCGATTTTAAATAAGGAATCACTTCACAGCAATATCTTTTCAGGAAAAATAAGTTTAATGTTATTGTTATTAATCAAGCATTAATAGTTTATTAATTAATAGTTAATCTGTTGGCCCAGCTGACTGCATCAGCTGGGAGCTCAGCTGACCACTTCCTGCTGCCTCGTTGGCTAAAATGACACTGTGAGTTGCTATTTGAACTGCATGAGAACTACTCTGGCTACAGAGCTCAGGAAAGCTCAAATGAATTGTTTTAAACATCTTTGTGTTCACATTATATAACATCATGAGCATGATTTACGTACTAAAGCGTTGTCACGATTTATAAAACGTGCATACGATTGTGAGTACGATGCCATTAAAAATTGTGAGCAGAAATTACTAAAACATGGCCATGATTTATATGACATGCTCACATTAGAGAAAATGGTGAGCACAATTTACTTACTATATTTACGATAATAATTTAATAGGAATAATGTTACTGTTACCGTAAGTTACTGTACAAGTACACATAGGCCTAGTGGGCCAGATTGAGTCATATGAGGCATTTTGACATGGATCTAGTAAGGGTTTACTATGGGTTAGGTATGGCGCACAAAGACAAACTGGCAACTCTAGCCACCCAGCATGGTATAATTCTAAGATACATCCCAAGTCTCCCACGGCCTCCGGGACACCTACAAGTATTAGAAAATTCCCCGCAACTCGCACAAATTTCTTTAGCTAACTTGGACAAGTGCAAGTGACAGATGCAACAAGTGACAGGCGGAGTGAGGCAGAGTGAGAGTGACAGTCCCGTGTAGTGTTTTTGCAGACGCAATGGACAACCTCTGTGTCCCTCATTAGGCTATTTTTGAAAAACCGAACAGCAGGGAATGGAACGGCAGGGGTGTCCCAGAACAGAGCTATACTGCATATTAATAAATTCAAATTTTTAAGTTTTGTGTGTTGGTAAATTATTTGGACTAAAGTGGACCCAACAGAATTATACTACTTTAATTTCTAAATGATAGGACTGTAGGAGGAAAGGAGGGAAGAAAAAAGTGATACTGTACATGAGCCATGCAGAGTGATGTTCCTGTTTTATCCCCTAGACATAAGGACCTGACAGTGCTGTGTAAACTCAACTCTTCCCTCTCACGTGTGCAAGGCCTCAGGCTACAACATTTTTACTTAAAAATTGTCTCTTTTTTTGGATGAGATCGTTTCACTCCATAAATCACTTAAAAATAATTGACCTTGAGAAATTAATTACTTACACACGCAGCTGCTTTCCGGGGTAACCGTAGACGTGAATTAATGGAATACTAAATCTCAACTCTTCCTCTCTCTCTCTCTCTGTCTCTCTCTCTCCTTTTTTTGCTTTCAGGGGTCTTACTAGATGTGCACTTCTGTACAGATGAGTCGAGATGATTACAAGAGACTATCTCTGAATGTGCAGAGGTGAGAGGTAGGAACACATTTAGAGGATTTAACACCCGTGCACCGAAACCTTTTCTATCAGCCAAATTATTCAGTAATGGGAGGGATTTCTTTGAACATGCTCTGGCAGTGCTTTGACACAATGTCCTGAAATCACAAATGAGAGCCCCAGCTAACTTGATTAGTGCCAGCTGCACTGCAACCTGGGCATGCATCTTGGCCATACTAGACCGCTGTATTCATTAGTGTTTAAAAACCAATTATATACTTATTACCACCCCAATACACACACACACACACACAAACACACACAGACAAATGCACGCATGCATGCAAACACGTATGCACGCACACATACACACACTATCGGTCAATTATGACAGTTACATTTATTTAACAAGGTTATACAGTTAGGGGTTTTTAACAAATGTTTGCTTAAACTGACACTGATATTTGGTTGTGACATTAATGGTTTATGGATAATTTATAGTTGAACAAAAAATAAAATAAAAAGCCTACAATAAAAGGCTATTTTCTCGCCTACATCTTACAAGACTGGTTCCCAGGAGCTGAAAATACTCCAGTCCCCCCATTAGCCCCACCCACCCCCACCCCACCCTCTCTAGAATGGCCTTGACTCACACAAAAAGAAGCAACAAGAAAAGGCAAAAAACACATTCTTTTAAATTGCTGGCTGCAAAGAACTGGTTATGTGGACCAAGGATTCAATAAGAAAGTGGACCTAGGTCAAGGCATATCGGCCATTGGGTAATAGCTTGCTGGATGTGAAACTGTTAAATCCTGGGCCTTGGGAAAAAGGCCTAGGCTATTTGGTATTCTGGGTTGACTGATATACTCCAGAGAAAAAATGTGAATATATGTAGTTATGTATTTGTATTGGTGCATTTTATTTTATGATCCTAAACCCGAAAAAAAGTTATGTGTGTATGCCTTAATCTCATCAATAAAAATGAAATGGACAAAAGATGGATTTACACAATTGATACAAAAAAAGGAATGTACTGTGTATTCTTACAAGAAAGTTTCTGCAAGAGGTTCTGCAAGAATTTGGTGCTGTCCACACCCATGTTTGTATGGGGCACTTGCTTCACACCTACAACTCTGGAAAAACATTAAGAGACCACTGTAAAATTATCAATTTATCTCATTTAACTATTTATAGGTATATGTTTGAGTAAAGTGAACATTTTGTTTTATTCTGTAAACTACTGATAATATTTCTCCCAAATTCTAAATTCAACTGACACTGGAAAGGAATGGCTGTCATACATGTAGAGATGCTGATTTTAGGAACATTGGCAATGGTCTCTTAATTTTTCCAGAGCTGTATAAGTAACACAAATTTTAAAAGACAAAAAACTAACAAGGTCCAGGGATGCAGACAAACCTCTGTGACCTGCAGGGCAAAGACAATCTATTTTCAGCACATTCACCCAAGGTGACAACCTTTTATTTACAGATTACAAACCAGAAAGGTTAGTTGCCCACCGTATTTGTTTGATCATGAAGAAGGCATTTTTTTATTTTCATGGCCTCCCCCACACCACCAATAATGACCTTTTCATTATGGGTAGACACATGTGCACACTCATCTCACAGTCCGTGTTTTTCGTTAGTTTGAAGTGTTTGAAGCAGCCCCAAAGGGCATGTCCTGTTTAAATGGCATTTTGATGACATTTCTGTGGCCTCTTTAGCCTTGGCTGGGTGTCTGGTGTTCTCCACAGATTCAATTTCATTTGCTGACCTCTTTTTTTACACTTTCAGAGTTGGTTTTTACATCAAGTGCATGCATACATTTTTCTTGCTGCTTATCTCTACATGTTGGTGTTTACATCATCCTCCTCTTCCTCTTCCTCTTGCTCTCTCGGTCTCTCTCTCTATCTATCTCCCTCTCTCACACACACACACACCCACACACACACACATACATACAAATGCACGGATAGAATCTTTGCCTCTAAATCACTTGCTTATCAAGAGGACGCTGTGTAGGTTGTCAAGAAGTTGCTCAGTTGTGGTATAGAAATCTCACAACTTTTTTGCGCGTGACATCTGTCTTCCATCTCCACTTTTCTGTCTGTTTCAGTTCAGTGAAACTCTAATGCACTAAAATAACACACACACACACACACACACACACACACACACACACACACACACACACACACACATCATGCACACCCTCACATACCCTGATAATATTAGGCTTATTAAGCCGAGTGAAAAAAAAACATCCATTGGTTTAATAATTTCCAAGAGAAAAAGAAAATTACCAGTGAGAGGCACATTGAGAACTGAGCTGTTTTAAAATGCTTTTGAGGAAGAGGACGTAAGATATGAATAAAAGACTGCAAGATAGTGTATCCCAGTTTTACTGGAAAATATAATACAGTTAAGGGGTGAAAAAAATGAATAGCTTTCAGTGACTTGAAGTCAGAATGAATAGGCTTAATGGTGTGTAGAAAACAAGAGTACTGGTCAGATGCTGGACCTGTAGGCTTCAGGTGTAAAAGTGTGTGTGTGTGTGTGTGTGTGTGTGTGTGTGTGTGTGTGTGTGTGTGTGTAGATGGGTATTTAATTTTGTGTGTCATCCATATTAACCTACATTTTGTGCCCACAGCTGGCCTGGCCTATGCAATATAATGCTCATCATCTGCCTAATTAAGCTACTGTATTTACTCACAGTTGCAAGTGACAGGTTAAACCTAACATGAGAAACGTGTGTATATGTTTGTGTGTGTGGCCATTTTGACATGTATATCACAGAAACATTTATATGTGACAATTCAGAATTCAGAATGATTTAGTGCTGTTATTTAACAAATAAAGGCCATGTTGTATAATGCACTGTACAAAACCCTGTAAAATTACATTCCTGATTTTAAAAATTAAATAAAGACAACAGTCTTTTTTCTTTCAAAAATGAAATACTTGCGGGTGTACTTATATTTAATAAATATACCAAATTCACTGATACAATAAAGTATGCTACTCTTGATCCATTTGTAATTTGCTGACACAGTGCAGTAAAACACAGGGTGATGCAAATTTGGTATGCTTTAAACCTTCAACTAGAGATCTTCATCTCTGAGTCTAATAAACATTTTAATTGCGCATAATCAATGAAACTACAGCATGTGTCTTGTTATCTTTTTTTTACAGGTCTAGCAGGTTCTCAGCACACTACTACAACCAGCTTGTGTGACTGAATGGATAGCCTGTCCACCCAGTGTCACCTTCCTTGATGTCACAAACAGGGTGTGAAGCACTTGTGCAGCAAAAGTCATACATTTGTGTCAGGGTTGACCTCCCCCCCCCTCAAAAAAAGTTAACAATGTTTGTTAGGACATCATAAACTGATACAACACACCTTCTGAGAATCTACAGTATGGGGCATGAAGGTCTGTGCTCAGCTGAAAAGCTGATAGAGCTGAATACCCAGAGGAAAGTGTCTCATAACAGTCTCGTTGTTTTCTCTCAGAAGGATCCTGTTGATTTCTGATCTGATTTTCCTAAAATGCCCTTGGGAAAAACGCCATATAGGGCCATTAAGATCTTTCATTGGAGACCGTTTGTTAAATGTTTAATTTTAGAAGTTTGGCACAATGGCCAGATCTTACTGACTTCTGCATCGTTTCTCCTAAAACCACCTTAGGAGAAAAAGATCAAAATCAGCTTCTTTAAGAAAGATCTTGCTATTGAAAGACAAAATCAAGACACTTCTTGGCAGCAATATTTTCCTATTCCTTTGATGTAAGCAAATCTATATAAGTCACACCAAAACTAGCACACAATGAAATATTTTTTCTTGCAACCTGACAGTACTTATAAAATGATTTCCTCTCCTCCGCAACATCCCTATCATCAAATCCATTTTTCGACCTCCTGTCTCTTATAGCAATAAAGCTTAGGTAGTTTACTGACCATATGAGCACAAAAAAACGCTCATAATTTAGATACAGTTTAAAGATGGTTGTTGGATTTTATGTTTGATCCTTCTGCTAAAACACTGTGTGGACTGTGCTCTCCGTACTGTTTTCAGTAGGAAACAAAGACTTAAATACCAATTCTCTCAAGCTGCCTGTCGTCTTTTTGATATTGCATGCATGCATCCACACATGCAATATCAGACACACACACACACAATGCACACACACACACACACACACACACACACGCGCACACACACATACACACGCACACGCTCACACACACACATGCACACACACAATGCATGTGCACACACACACACACATACACACACATGCACACACACAGAGAATGTTTTCCAGTAGGTAACAAAGATAGTGGGTCTGTGTGGATGCAGTGATGTGATGAATATTAAAGCTTCATCTCTGGGAGGGCTTGGCTCCCAGTGGGGTTGCTGCTAATTTCAGTAAATTAGAATTTATCCAAAGGTCCTTAGCGACCAACCTTGGGACTCTGATAAAGCAAGTAAATGGAATGTACCATGTGTGTGTGTGTGTGTGTGCCTCACTGTCTGTCTGTGTGTGTGTGGGTGTGTCTGTGTCTGTGTGTGTGTGTGTGTGTGTGTGTGTGTGTGTGTGTGCGTGCGTGCAGGCCTGCATGTGATCATGTGTGCGTGTGTGTGCGCGTGCATGCCTGCATGTGATCGTGTGTGTGTGTGTGTGTATGTGTGTGTGTGTGTTTGTGTGTGTGTGTACGTGTGTGTGTGTGTGTGTGTGTGTGTGCGTGTGTGTGTGTGCGTGTGTATGTGTGTTTGTGTGTACCTGATATTATTTGCCTACACTATTGTCTTTTCTTTTGTTCTTTTGGAAGACATTACTGAAAGCAACCAAAAATTAGTTCAAATTAGTTCATTTTTTAAATAAGCCACTGTGGATGTGATATAGATAAACTATGAGTGTATAGGTTTTTTATGTATCAGTAGTACACTAATAAAAGGAAATAACATGTCAAGGACAGCACAAAATTGTGTCACACTACGAAAAACTATATCTAACAGCACATCTCAATTTCTGTTATGGCTTTGTACATAAAAGCCAGTAAAAAGAATAATTACAGGACTGATGTCTGAAAAAAAGAATAAAATGAAAAACAAAAATAAAGATGAATAAACCTGCTTATTTAAAAGATCAAAATGATCTTGTAAATGCTTTGCTCAGTGCATTTACCAACATTACGTCATTTTTTGTCAAGTGATACCACTCCTCCACTTCATGTGGCGATAAGACTGATGATGACTAGTTAAGGGATGAAGACGAATCGGGTCCAATCAGGGAGGCATAAGACAAATTCCCTTCCCATTCTTTCTCACCCACATGTCCAGAATCCGGCTGTGCACCCAAAGGGGCCACATGTAGTTTTACATCCTATCCCAGCCGTGTGTCACAGGCTAAGCAGCTTTGTCTTAACCTCTCTGTTTCAGAGCCTCTTTGGGCTCCACAGGAAGGTGAGCCACACACGGGTTTGTCAGGCCAATCTGTTAAAGCCCACATTCCTCATATTGTTTTCCTCCTCCCGCACCTTGGCTGAAGCGGTGAGGCTGAGGCAAAGTGAAGAGGGGAGAAGGGAGGAGAACTTTGGTAAAGTTCCCACCAGATTGAGCATGGTAACATCGGCCCCAGTGCATCACGTGGCCACCACAGGCACCAAGGTTGCATTTTCAATATCACACACTGCCTTTTGGGAAACCAGTCAAATGTCCTTCAGGAATCCAACTGTCTCAGAGTTGTGAATTATGAACTTGAAGTGCTTCCCATTGCTGTTCTTTTTACAGTTTAGGTCAATAGGATGGTGAAAGGCTGAGATGAACAATTAACACGTGTAGATGAAGGGCCTGTTGGGTTTCTGAAATTACTTTTGCATGCCAATAGTCTATAGTATCAAAAATATATTGTAATGTACACTGGCCGCAGAGGCAATTTGATGAATTGGGTCATTTTGGGTCATGTAGAAAAGAATGTACAGGTAGGTTCAACAAATGTGTACAGTTCTTACTTTTTTCTCAAACTATACAATATCAACACATCGAAATGATGAAATGTTGTTATATATAAAATAAGTCATTTGACAAGTTTTAGGGACATTTCAGTGTATTAAATGTTTCCTTATGGTAAGCTTCTTGACAAAATATCACTAGACATCTTTTGCCACAGAAATATTTCACAAGATTGGGCAACTGAGAAACAGCCCTTTCCCCTTACTTATTCAGACTTTCTTCAGAGGCATGCATGTTTCAGTCTGTGGTAAAACCAAACAACTGCTGTGCAAATCAAACACAGACCACAGCAAGCATGCTGCTGCAGAGAAGCCACAGTGTTGCCTGTGCCCATCTATTATTTTGTCAGCGGGTTACTCCCATCCATAAAGCAGTTCAGATGTGACTCAACTGTGTGGGAACAGGGAGGAATGCAAACAAATTGGGGACCAGAAACAAAAAAATCTTTCTGTTTTACACATCTCTGCTTTCTCTGCCATTGGAGTCAGTGGCAGCACTTTCAACCATGATAACAAGATTTATGAAATTTATGAAATTTCAGTAGAGCGGCAAAAATATATACATATTTTTAAATTTAGTTTGACCCTATCCTTTCAAAGACTGACTACCCTCCATCAACATCTCCTCTCTGTATTGCTGTGTCAGACTATAGCACGACACACAATAGAATTATCCCCTCACAGATGACGTATGTCTTTAGGTTTGCTAATGTCAGCTGTCATGAAGACTTATGCTGGTGTCACAGAGCTATCAAGACCCTAAAATGTCCAAAGGGCAGCAAGGGGTCCAGCAGATGGTGATGATGGGTTTATGACTGCCAATGCAATAAAGCAGAAATAGGCGGTGCGAGGCCATTTCATCATAAACTATTGAATCTCTCACCACCACTGCCTGTCAATCTCACTGTCGGTGTAGTATGAGAGGAGATCCTTTATTCCACCTCAGTACACATTTCAGGAACTTTCCTAAACTGCCAAAAGCCATCCTATTAGCAAATAAAAGTTGAGAAGAAAATCAAAATAAGCCAAATCACAGACTTAATCATTATGCAATTATATTTAATTTAACAACATACTGTGTAATACTGCCAGTGGAGGTTTATGATTGGTACACCCATGCTCAATTGTCCTAAATGTTACTACTTTCATTTACAACACAACCATACTTGTACATTTCCAGACAGTGTTGCATGATTTTGACAGGGCTGAAATTGAGGATACAGATTTTCTAGACTATCATTAGGCGTGTTTCTATTAGGGGAAGTTCTGACGGTAATTCGGGGAAAGGGAAGATGACAGGGAATGTCGTTTGCATGGTCCTCTCACTCCGTGTCTCCACTACAACAGAATGTTTGTCGGACACTACGTAAATAAAGGAAAACTTTGTGTCTTCATGTCCATTCCAGAACTGCCCGATAATGGAGATACACAAAAACCACAAAAAAGAAGAACAATTATCCAGAACCCTCCTCAGTGGAAAAGCGCCTAATGCCTGCTAGCATATATATTTATTTATAGTTTACTTGACCCTGTAAACTAAATATTTCTAAACATGTCAGGGATAAATGGTATGTGATGATTCTTGGCTCCAGAACAAATATGTGTGGCTCACAAAGCATGTGTCTCCTCCTCCTCAGGCTTTGGTTGTTGGGCCTTGGCTCCAGCCTGCTGAGCTATTTCAAATATTAAGACTGTTTCTCTTGGCTTCCATCTTGATCTCAGGAGCATTGTCACATTCCTGCTCTCCCTGTCCCATTTAGCAAAGCAAACTGCTTGGAAAGTGGCAGATTAGCATTTGATATGTTTCACCATGCTCTTTTCAAACATAGTGCAAGCCTGATAGAGCTTGGCTAATCTACATAACTCAGATGCCAGTGATTCGTCTGAACCCTTTTACAGTAAATAATGAAGGCTGAGATGAAAATATTCCAATGGCCTTCTACATGGCATACATTCTTAGACTTTGTGATAAGGGGTGCTGACTAGACAAAATAATCATTCCTCCACTGCAGATAAATTGTGTTATCGTTTTAGTTTGTTATCTTAGAATTCAATCAAAAAATGAGTTTAAGTTACGGTTTGTAACATTTGGATCCGTTGGAAAAATGGTTCAATTTAACCTGCCTTCATCTTTTTTTGTCAGTTGTACATACCAGGTAATCCTTCAAAAAAATCATACACAGTGACTGTAATGGTTTTGTGTGGATAATAAGTATGTTAATACAATTTAAAAGATCTGTAATATGTTGGAATGCACATATAAATTACCCTTTTCAATTACAAAGACAAAAGGAATGGCTCCTATTTCTGCGTTAGTCACCTCTGTGATTTTTGGATTATCAGCAATTGTTCGAACACTTTTTTGCTTACTGAAGGTTTAATTTTTATAGACAGACTCACTGCTACTTATATGTTTGGTTTAAAATAATACAGTCAAGTCTTAATGAGTTAAGAAGGCTCTTAAAAAGAGGTCGGCTAAGAGGAAGCGTTAACATAAGAGTGTTTCCCAGACGCCTTCTTAACGCTCTTCTTACCAACGCCTTAAGAACCTTCTTATCTGCCTTCTTAACTGGAGCGCAATGAGCAATCGATCTCAGAATGGCCGATTGGAGCGCATAGTTACCATAGTAAAATGAAATATTCTAGAGCGCTTCTCTAGAATCTTTGGTAAAATGCTCCAAACTGAAGTTGTGGTATAACACGTGGCGTCCGACTGAACTCATGAATGAAATAACGGCTAAAACTAAGACATTTGTTGTCGCACGCACAAAAACACAAATAATTATTACCGAAACACACAAAAAAACAGAAATAAAAATGGAAACACAAAATAAAATCAGTATGACATTTCATTTCATGTGTACATCCTTATTTGTCTGATATAAATCTGCAGTTTGAGGAGTAAATATGTGAAAAACTGAGAAATTGGCGTCCCCTTGTCATGAACGACAGGGAAAAGGGGGAAAACACGATTAGGAGAAATGGATGTACTGCACTGATATCTCATTGCTTAGTGTCACATTGTTTTACCTGCCTAAGGGGGTGCTGTTTTCACTGTTTTGTTGCTAAGAAGGGTGTTAAGAAGGCTCCAGACCCTTCTTAGAGATCCTTCTTAATGGTCTTCTTAGGCTAAGAAGCATTTTGGGAAACGCGGTTGCTTCTTACGGTAGCCTTAAGAAGGGTCTAAAGAAGTTCTTAACGCTAAGAACTTCTTAACTGCATCTGGGAAACCCGGCCAATGTCGTTTGACTGCAGTAGCCTAAGGAGGTACCAGGGCTTTTAAAGTATTCTACTATACAAGTCCTTACAGTGCAAACTCTTCATGTGATGATTTAGATGATTCAGGCAATGGCTATGTAACAGTCTGGCCCAGTCACAATGAATCTTAAGAAACATGTGCCTTGACAGCACAGGTACCTGAAAAGCACTCAGTAGCAACATATCATATTAATGACCATGACCTCTGTGCAGCCGCCGTGTTGCTGTGGTGAATCATGGCTTACCAGAAGCTGTCTGCACCGCCACAAGCTGCGTGCCGATATAAAAATATGTCAAATGGCATACAGTCTGATGGAGATTGCCATCAGCCATCAGCAAAATGCCACACCAGCCAACGCCACACACACTCAGAATATCTGTCCGTCTTGCCCACTTGACATGCTCCTGACATGCGGCCACACTTATTTATTTATGCCCACTTAGAGTACCAGAGGCCTCCCCTGCAGCACCTTACTGAACTGTGTTGAAATATCTCAATGTTAGGGCAGAGCATGTAAGCTATGGTATTTGGGTGGGGGTAATCAAGCTGTAACGATTTATTTCCTTTAAGCTATATCTATCATCACATCCACCAAGAGATTAGCAGATAAACAAACAAATAAATAAACAAGTCGCTAATAAAGCTGCTTATGGTATTACAAATTTGTAGCCTGTAGATGGCGTGGGGGTAATAATATTGTTTTGAATAAATGTATTGCCCCAAATGTACACTGCCTCTAAGCTACTATCTAGCAGAAAAGATTCATTTCCCACCCCTGTAACAGAGCAGACTCAAAATGGTACGAAATGGATTTGGCTCAAAAGAGCCTTTCATTGGATTCAATTATTAAAATATAATCGTCTGGGTCTGTGAAACTCTGAGCTGGTTTTGCCGATCATCTCCGTGCTGTGACTCTCTGCTGCTGTTCTTGCACTGTCTCACACACGCAGCCCTGAGTGGAAAGTTGTTGTTATTCATGTGGTCAGAGGTTGATGCTCAGTTGACCGCTGGGTGTAGATATAGTCAAGTCTGTTTTTTTTAATTATTTATATATGGTGAAGAAGATGGTGGATAGTTCTTTAAAAGAAAAGCAGATATGAGTGTGTGAGTTGAAATGGGTAATAATAATAATAATAATAATAATAATAATAATAATAATAATAATAACAACAACAACAATAATAATAATAATAATAGTACAATAATGTGCACATAATTACATATGTACATATGCACATACACCTAATTCTATGTTTATTTCCACATAGCTTCATTTATACCTTTAGTCAGGACTTTAGTCATAGCTTTACATTTCACAAAACCTAACGGGTCCTACAGTACAGGTTCAAATCACAGCTTTAAATAATTCATATCTGAGGTAGTCTTGTATAAAACCTATTAACCTTTTCATAGTCATTAAGAATAGCCCTTAGTGCAAAATCAAGTTAAAAATAAATGTGACACAGAATGAAAGTCTGGCAAGTAATGTGCTATTTTCTGTACTATCTTGTGGGTTGTACATAGTTTTTTGTGCAAAGGTCTGTTATTTAGTCATAGTCATGGTGTAGCGAAGGGGAGGAGAAGTCACCCCACCCGGCTTCGAACCCGGGTCTCCGGGGTAACAAACTGGGGCTCTGACCGCAACGCCAAATCACCCATGGTAATATCACTACCACCAGCATTAGTAGTAGCAGACTCAGTAACAACAGTAATATGAGTATTAGTAGTTGTAGTAGTAGAATGGTAGTTGTCAGGGCTGGAGTGGGCCGCTTTTTTAGCCCGGGAGTTTCATGTCCTAACTTGGCCTACTTTTTTCATAGAGGAGGAATGAAACAGCAGCTAGCTAGTACAATGCTTTTTTATTGGGTTTGAGTTCAGATTTTTTAATTTCGCACATTTGGCAGCATCTTTGTGCAACCCTTTCTTTTTTTACCTGGTCTTTTTGGCTCCACCTGGCCTTTTCCTGCGCTCCATCACCACCGACTGATGCTTTGCACTATTCTATTTCTATATTTTACCGCTGCAGAAAAAACGACTCATGGGCCCAACAAACTGAAACATTTGGGAGGGGAGAATTCCTTGAGACAGTAGAACCCATATAATCAATAAATGCATAGTTGAATAGAGAATGAACGCAAGAAGAAGATTAGATAAGTGTCAAAATTATTTTTCCCATCCAGCCGGCCAAAACCCAAGATTGACATGAGCCGGCCCATCAGGAATGTCCCGATTAGTCACTCCAGGCCTGGTAATTGTTACAGAAACAGTTTCTAGTAGTGATAAGTGAGGTTGTCGTATGAAGTGTGCCATGGTAGTTAGTGTGACTTACGCCAGCTAGCACAGCTAAGTGTTATATTAATGCTTCTGGCCAAACAATGAAGCCAAAACTAAACGTTTTAAAACTGCAATATCTCACAAGTCCATTGGCAGAGCAAATACTGTAAATCTGAGTTTAGCCATATTTGGCTGAAATGACTATAATCCATTGGCTTGCACAGTGTGCCGTGTATCTAAAACCCTGTGTTGTTTTATAAAATTACATAAGATGTACAAATAAAAAAATCTTTAATCTGGTAAATGGTGCAGAATTATCTACTACTTGTTAGTGTATTTACTGTATGTCTGACTGGTTTCTTGCATGTTCTTGTTGAATGCTCTTATTCAGTGATGGTGTAAAATCATATAGTTCTATTTTTGTTAGAATCATTTATGTAAGACAACAGCAAATGCAATATTTATTTCCTTTTTTAATCCTACACTATGGATTTGTAAATACGTTTACATTAAAATGTGTACTGGACCTCACACCATGAAACAAACTGGTGTGGTCCAGATGGACCTAGTCAGCTCACGAGATTACTGCAATATTAATACTTAGTTGGGGGTGACAATCCAACCTCCTTGTCAGCCAGCTTATCCAGCTTTTTGCACCACAAGAAAAATTACAGTTTTTCTCAGTCGCTTTGGTGCTTTTCTCAGATCAGAATGAAAATTCTCATAACTATTAGTTCAACCTCCACAACATTTAGTCATTTGTGCACATCATAGTAGCAATTTCTCCTTCCTCTGAACAAATTGCAAATGCTTTTGGACATGTATCAGTTGCTTTCATACAATACAATATTGTTTTATAATATTATCATTTGCTTATGTCATGTCAGTTAAAATTAACTATACTTATGGATGTTGAATAGTCATTCCCATTAAAACTAATAGTCTTCATTTCATTGCTTAAGTCATTACATACAAAATTATTTAACTAGTTATCTGTCAACCAAATGTTATACCTTTCTTTATCATTGTTTGCTGAAAATGTCTTCTACATTGAACAATTGCTCTCAGGTGAACTTCAGCCGTCTTGGTCCATATAGTACACAACATCTGCTGACTTTTCTAGACACTCTTTACAGGGACATGAGAATGAAAGGAGTGGGGGCTAACTCAACAAGTATGTTGTTGTGTGGGATAATGTCTGTTTTCACCACTCAGACCTGGTCAGACAGTGGTTTGCAGCACATGACAGGATGCTGGTTAAATATCTACCTACCTACTCCCCATTCCTTAATCCGATAGAGGAGATGTTCTCTGCCTGGAGGTGGAAGGTTTATGACCGGCATCTACATGTGCAAATGGCCTTGCTAGCAGCCATGGATGCAGCATGTGACAACATCACAGCAAAGTCATGCAGAAGGTGGATTCGCCACTCCAGAAGATATTTTCTCGCTGCATTGCAAGGGATATCTGTTGTGATGTAGATGAAAATATATGGCCAGACAGACAGGAATGTCTGGATGTGCCAGAATGATTTACCTATGTTCAGTTACAATATGTACTGTTATATTGTTACCTGGATCCCTGGAGGGAACTGACCAGGTATTGCAATGACCCTCTCCGTGTGTGTGTGTGTATGTCTGTGTGTCTGTCCGCATGCAATGACCCTGTCCACCCACATGTGGGACCAGTGATTCTGCTTGCCATCAGTGCCATCACTGTGCCATCACTGTGCTTGTTCACTGTGCACAGCTGTACCAAAAGGGTGTTACTTATGTTTGTTCTAAATAGTTGCCCAATGCTGTAGAATTGCAAAGAGCATATACAGTAAAAATGTGAAACATACGTATTCAGTGTCTTGTACTCACCTACTCCCGTAACTTCAGCAATGTGTAACTTTACTGTAGTTTTCAAATAGCTGTACAAGTAGTGTATAGTGCTGTCTTGAGCATTTTCAGGCCGTGTCACAGAGTTCGACGTTTTTTTGCATTGTAAAACACTGAGAGAATAAACTGTCATAATGAAAACATGACAAAGCCATTTGACTATCTTGTTCATAAACCATGGTGTCAAGACTTCTCATTTTGATGACACTGGCAGTTTCATTGACATGAATACTTGCTATCTATTTTGAGCAAGTGATGTGCTTTTGCAGGTTATCTACTAGGTTTTGCAGTTTGCACTAATTGTTTTGAGAAATGCACTAACTGCTGTGCAAATGTAAATACTGATGTGAGAAAAGCACCAAACCGACTGAGAACAACTGTAAACAAGAAAGTGAAAGAAGAGCCCAACATGCCATGTGATCTTGGAGGATTAGGGCATTCCAGTTGCCCCTAGACAAAGCCTAAACACCAAGCTTATGAAAGTGGTTTTCCAAGTGACTGTAATTGGTCTTCTTGTGCCTTGCTTCTCTAACCGAGATAGTCTATTGTATGAGTGGAGAACTGAACTCAGATCCTGGGTGGTAAACAGACAGGCCATGGAAGTGTTGCCCTGAAAATTGGTGTCTGGCGGAGTGTGTGGCATTTCTGGGGGCCACTGGCTG
This sequence comes from Coilia nasus, assembly GCA_027475355.1. Classification (NCBI taxonomy): domain Eukaryota; kingdom Metazoa; phylum Chordata; class Actinopteri; order Clupeiformes; family Engraulidae; genus Coilia; species Coilia nasus. Next base: position 31,589,605 of record CM050220.1, on the reverse strand, counting down.
GAAAAGGCCACGCCGCTGGCAGGGGAGTGCACGGCAGGTGCCTTGCAGGAGTGCTGAGAGAAAAATTAAAAGAGCGAGCCGTGCGAAGCCCAGCCAGCCGTGAAATGTGCTCACTCTCACTGCCACCTCTTTCCTGGGATTCACACTTCATCTGAAGGGACCGTCTTTGGTGTGAAGCCATCAAGCTTCCATTTTACACTGTGAGTGCAGACTGCTCTGATGTCTTTGTTTCTGAGGAGTGCAAACTGGACAGATAAGTTGCATTGGGTTCTTGCCAGTATCCATGCATTACTGGCCACAACACATCTTGTGTTTGTTTGTTTGTTTTCTGTTTTCTTGGCTCAAATGTGTGGTCAGTAAACACTGCTTTTTATATATAATAAAACACTATATTATATCTATCCACTAGAGTGGAGATATTATGTAAAGAATACAGGTGTGGCAATGTGGGGATTTTTTTTCTATTTGGAGAAAAGGAAAACGATTTGATTCGTTTACCTGATTACAGAGGTAATGTTTCCATTGTGGTTACCTCATGTATGACATTAGTACAGTATCTACTGAGCCAAACAACACATCAAAGTTTAGGCATAAATGGGTTCGCAACCATTAATTACCAGTGATTTTCAAATGGTCTGTAGAACATCTATAACGTCTTGGGCTGTAATGAATAGTGCTATGTCTAACTTGAAAGAAAACCAAGGCAGAAAAAACAAAGAATTCTGACCTACAACAATGATACATTTCGTTTACTGAGTTATCCACTCGGGTCATTTTAGTCTAGCTTTGCAGTGACCTGTTGACAACCTCAGGTAATGAGTATCACAGGCTTGAATAACCTATGGCCATGAAAAAGGGATTATAAAGTTTAAGTGGGTGGAGAAAAACCATACCCAGAACTTCATCTTTAAAGAGGCAGACCTTGGCTTGAAAAGAAACACTGTCACGGCTTATTTGAAATAACGCATCAGGGACTGTAAAACCACCAAATAGTGGCAGCAGTTACAAAGAACGGCTCAACTTGAATTAAAACGTTTGCTTTTAGGTAAAAGGCCCGTTGAAGGCTTTTTGGCATGTCCAAGATGTTTTCTGAGAGTAAATTTGAAAGCTGGTTCCCAAAACATGTTCCCTCATTTTCCTTCAGCTGAATAATGTGCCTAAATCAGGACTGCTGTGTTCCACTACATGATTTATATAAAGAAGCAACAACAGGTCTGCATAACAAATGTTATTGTTCAATGCATATCTTATCTGAAGCTTTATTGGTGCACATTCCCTCATAAAAATGAAAAATGCTTCAATTTATCCTAATCCACTTTTATGGATTTGCGGTCCCAGGCAATTGCAATAATTTCGGTAACTGTCAAAAAGCAGTGATAGGCCTTTGGCTACAGCACACCTTCAATCATGTTTACAATGCCTGTAATTTTATCTGTTCCCAGCTAAGCTCCATCCATATGTCACTTGTACACATTATTGCACAGCTGTTAGGAACATCACTATACATCTTTACTATGTTTGCTATCACCAACAATGTTTATATCTTTTTTAATTGCTGGTATGATCAAAACTGTTCTGGCCTACTCCACTTAAAATCATTATTGCTAGATCTGATCAATTCCAAAACACACACACACACACACACACACACACACACACACACACACACACACACACACACATACACACACACACACACACACACACACTCAAAAAGAATGAAATCAAGTGTGGTACTATCTGCATTATGTAGTAAACTCTCTGTAAACAAAACAATGTGCTATTGTTTGAGATATGACAGAGAAACATGGGAGGATGGAAAGTTGTGAGTGAGAAAAAAGTAGAATACTGTGTGTGTGTTTGTGTATGTGTGTGTGTGTGATAGATAGATAGATAGATAGATAGATAGATAGATAGATAGATAGATAGATAGATAGATAGATAGATAGATAGATAGATAGATAGATAGATAGATAGATAGATAGATAGATAGATAGATAGATAGATAGATAGATAGATAGATATGCAAGGGATAACAAGGAGGAGTGAGTATGTGAGAGCATGAGTGAGATTAAAAGAAAGGGAAAATCAGAGGTAATGAGAAGGAGTGTGTGAAGAAAACAGTAAAGGGGAGTAGGAGAAAGTCAGTGAGAACTGAGAGAAAAGCAGAGGCGGAATGAGAGAAAAGAAATGAGTAAAGGAAAGAGAGAGAGAGAGAAAAGAGGGTGGGGAGGGAGATCCAGCTGGGACTCTGTGCATAAAAAACTACAGCACTGGCAGCAGGCCCAGCCTCTCCAGTGCTCTCCCACCAGGGCTTGAGCAGCCAAGCCTCAGCAAACTACACGACACGCAGCTCGACTGGGGGATCACCAATCTGCGCGCAGTACGCTCTGCCAGCAGTCTGGGGTAACACAAGCCACCCCAAGAAAGAAACCTGGGAGCTTGAAGGAGAGGAAAGAGACGTGAGACCATTGTGTTCTTGCTTTGGTGTGTTTTATGCCTCTGGATAGAGCTTCTTGGAGACTACAGTACTACAACACTTTGTGTTTTTGTTCTTTCAAGCATTCAAGCATAAAAAGCAATGTCTGATGTAGTGCAATGATCATGGTACCCTAATTAGAACAAATGTGTCCAGAAATGTCTGCTCTTGAATGTGAGTACTTGTTGTAAGTGTTGGACATGATTAAAAGAGCAATACCTCAATAGCAATACCGCAATACCTTGTGAAGTCCCAATACAAAGTAGTTTATATCGGAAAATAAATGTGGACAAAACATTGCTCAGTTGTATTTGCTTTACAATTGCTCAATTGTAGGTTAACTATATAATCTCTGCTACAAAATATTTACAAAGCTAGACTATGCAAAGTTGCAAAAACACACTTTTCAGAAGTGCTACGTTTTTGTAGACTTGGATGCCTCTTTTGATGATGTATTTTTTAAAATGCCCATGTTCTTCATAGGGATCAGGTAATGCTCTTTTTTCTGATGCAACTAATACATTTTTAATGAATCAATGAAATCTAAAGTTGCAGTTGTCGTCAAACTGGGTATTTTAACTGGAAATGATGCTAGAAGTGTAAACACCATGTTTTACAAATGAGTGGAGTCATACTTTCAAGGATGCAGGAATTCTTTGCAGGAAAACCTTTACCTTTTTAAAACACGGTGGCTGACTGCAAACAAGATTCGCAAGAACCTTTAGGCAAGGTACTGTTGTCATCATAAAACACAACACCTGATCCCAATGTCCCCTCTACCAATAAAGCTTAGGGGAAATGCATCAATACTGACATTATGCGATATTTAGAGGCCCACCCTGAAGAACTTTTACTTTCCTCAGATGTTTTGTGTCCTGCCTGGTGTCCTCTACTATCCTGGAGCCTTTTTCTTCCTCCCATATCTTTACTGCCTTTCTTGTCCTTTCTTCCCGGGCACTACTGATTGACTACCCTGCCAGTGATCCTATCAGCATCACATTTCTGATGTGCAGGTTTGGCAGTGAGGTGCAGTGTGGCGCTGGTACTAGTGCTAGGTGCCTGCCGCTGAATCTGGGACACCTTAATATACTGTATGGGAGACAGGCCGTCTCCTTGGCTAATGATGGAGGATGATAAAGTAACCTCAATCCCATGCCAGATATCCATTATTGAGTGACATAAAAAGAAATGCTGGAGTCAGCAATGGTGACATTTTTTGCTTCTTTTAATGCCCATGGGAGAGAAGGAGCCAGATGAGAAAGTATGTGATGGTATGATAGAATGCTCAAAACACATGAGGTGGGAGACACAAAAATGCACTTTAAGAATGTGGCTTTCCACACATACCTCCCACACAGTTTACTGTAAGAATACACTCCCATTCCCAACATAACAGAGTCTGGAAATGATTTTAGAGTTATAATTTGTCTGTGTGTTGGTAAAATAATAGTTGTTGCAATCCGATCAACATTTGGAAAGGCTAAATTGATTTCCTCTTTTAAAAGGGTGCAGTGTAGGTTGCCTAATGATAAACGAACATTCCCTGCATTCTTGTGGTGCAGTTGACCTACTTTTTGGATGTTTTTTTGGCAAAGTTTGATTCTATATCCTATCCCAATGGCTTTACCCACATCCAGTGGTGTGCTGGAGGCCTACTCAATTATTTCTGTGCAAGTAAACTACAGATAGTGTAAAACTACAAAACTGAAATAAAGGAAAAAAAAACAAAGCTGCAGACATGTTTAAATTCACTCAGGAATAAATGCAGAAAATAATATACATACATGTTTGGTCTGTGGTTGAGCTTAGTTACTAACTCATCTTCAAACCCTCAAATAATTAACTGATTTTCAAACATGGTATGTATGCAAATTGCTCTGGGTCTACATGGACAGGAGCTCTCCTTAGAATTTTTTATCACCTTCTGAATATTATCTTAGGCCAACACCTTGCTACAGGTCAAGCATGTTTTCTATAATTGACTAAATCTAGTGTTCTAGTCGTCACACTAACAGCAGAGGTGTGAAGATGTACATGTAAGTTTTAATTATTTCCCACAGAGATGCTGTGATGTTCAGTCAGTGTTTTTTTATTCCCACGACAATGATTTCATTTGATAATTTATGAGACAGAAGTTCACAGAGAAGTCAACAGCGCCATTCGCCACAAATTACCTGCGTTCCGTCCAGCTCGTTCAAGTACTGCCGTGTTCTGGCAGCATCTCCCTTTGATGAATTCGGCTACAGATGCTGTGCGACTCCACTAAGCCCATTCGGCATTCGTCGCAAGTTGATCACCGACGGCAGTGTTTGCAATTACAGAGGGTGAGATAATTGAAGACGAATGGTTATCATCAGTGGGATTTCATGGTAAAAGTGTTCTGGCATCAGGCGTGAATGTTTTTAATGAAAATGCACTGAGCCGTGAGAAGCAGCCTTTCTCCCAGAGATAATCAGGCCGACTTTTTCTCTCTTTTTGGCACAGATGTGCCAAGTCGTTCTGATTATTGTTTCGATGAAAGCTGTTCTCGTTCCAGTTCTGATTAAGGGGACGAATATAATTAGCACAAAGTGCTGGATGCTGTCTTTGGGCCTGTTTCACAATCAGGCAGCCTCAACAGTTGTGCTGTCGCCCGTGAACAATATGAAAGACAGTAGATGTGGCAAACAAAGACATTAGTGAGACAGAGAGACAGGGATGGTTTCTCACTGCTGCTGAGTCATCAGTTTTATTTATTAATTACAGTGATGTCAGTACGTTTTAAACAGGCAGACAGGTAGAAGTTGTGGATTTTATGACAGCAATAAATGGATTGTCTGCCCAGTGAAGTACTGGTAGTACTCATGAAGTATAAGCACGAAGTGTAAGTTTAATGCTGCCTACAGAAAATGGTAAGTAAAAAATCTCATAACTCCTTTGTGTAGCACTTACTATAGTTATGATTTCAGAAAGTCATTTTCCACTTTCCACATTGCAGGCATACTCATGGGGGGTTGCAGAAACAGACTTTCTCAGATGATGACTAGAGCAAAAAGGTCTTCAGTTCTAGACCTGGAGAGTCTGATCCCTTGCACAATGTACCATTTAGACAGTATCTTCCCAATGTATTAGTAAATTTATAGAATGATGACCACTCTTAATATTTTCCCATATATAACAATCACACTACTATTACAAGAAGGAATAACTGTAATGGGAATTTATTATAACATGAAATATTATGAGGTCAATGTTTTATTTATACTAATCTCATGCCTTCTGTTTCATTCTTACAGTACAAGCATTATGCCTTCAACTTTAAGAGAACTTTAAAAGTTCTCAAACGACATACATGTCATGATCAGATGCATTTGAATGTGGAAAGGTCATCTATGTACACTTCATACAAAGAAACAGTTTGATCAACAGCTTTCAGTACATAATGAGGTCATTCCCTGATATGGTGGTGTTTAACACACACGCACGCATGCACGCGCACACACACACACACACATACACACAGACACACACACACTACTTGCATGTTTGTCCTATTTGATCCTTATGTTATTCTTATGTTATTTAAGGAGCAACTCAAACATTCTTCCTTGGCTCTTATCCTCACACACCTCTTTCTCATATGCACGCATCTTCACACACACACACACGCACACTACTTGCATGTTTGTCCTATCTGATCCTTATGTTATTCTCAATCCTGGGCTGTAAACTATGCTTCTTTGTGTTCTGATTTATGTGTTTGTTTCTTTACATGTCGACTACTGAAAAAACAATGGAACACTATGGGCATCGATAGGCTGAGGTTAGAAAAAGTGCCACGTGACAACAGACTTGTAAACGGCATTCACGTATTGCAGCTTGGTTTACACACGGCTTTCTCTTTTGAGCCTCCCTTTAGCCTATGGGCGTACTGTTGAAAACATACATTTCCATATATTTTCCTGAACATAAAAGGTTAAAAAGAGAAATGATATAAAAAATGCATTGCTAAAATAATCTTCAACCTTTTTCACATATCTGCAGCATTGCATCATCATGAGAAGTCTATACCATGTTGACAGCACTAAATTGCAAAAGTACACCTTCAAATGCAGGTTGTTGCAAATTCACAGCAGTGTACAAAAAAGTTTACATAGTTTAAGAGTTTGTGGGCTGATTAAGATCTCTGTTGGTGTGTGTTTCCTTTGCCACTTCCTGCTATGTACTTGGTGATGTATTTTTAATGAAGAATGCCTTCTGGCTGTTGCTGCCAGAGGCTGCAGGGCCTGGACTTGGGCAACTGAGAGAGAGTTTGATTGTGTAGTTTGGTCTGTGTCTGTGTGTGAAGTCTGCGTTGCAATAGACGAGTGAAAGTGAGCTGTTGCTGGAAAAACTGTCCGAAGATATCGGTTGTGTCAGTGCTTTCCGAAGTTTATTCGGCTCATTGTGTCTTCCTCAAACTCTGTCTGTGGGCGGAGGCTGGATGTCTACTTCTGTCATGCTGAGAGGGCGCTTTAGTTACAGATCGCCCTAAGATTTTATTTCACATTGTTAACATCAGCTAATCTTTCACTGTGTTGTATGGTAATTACAAGGCTAACAATGTGTTTGTTTGTGTTTATATATAGATACTTTGAAAAAAAAAACTGCTAAAAACAGAAACACAAACATATTAATAAACAAACAAAAACTTCATTCACAGGTTCCATTCCCAACCAAGGCAAGTCTACTACAGAATTTCTTCTTATACATCTTTGATCTGTTTCTGACCACTATAAATGAGTGCTAAAACATGCAATGTGAAACCAACCAGAAAGGAGTTGAAAATGTCACTAGTGTCACTTTCTCAGCAAATTTTCTCGTTCAGATCCCCCTTTGACATTAAACTGCCTTTCACTGTGTACGCCCACTGGAAAATGTGCCCTGCACTTGGATCACCCTATCCATAATCTAAAAGTAATCGTGTGTCAGTCTGTGCCTACAACTGTAGCACTTCACAGCCAAGTCCCCCCGTTGGCACGTTATCCCCACGCAAGTCCACCATCATTCAGCATGTCGTTGTCGGTACAGTTGATATGTGAATTATGAAGTAAGAATGATTTTCACAAAGATATAGTTATAGTTGTAGGCGCTCTTTCAAAAAGCATAAGTGTACTGTATTTTCATAAATATAGGACCACTTCATGTGGGCTTTCGTTTCTGTTTACTCTTTCAAAGGTTGGTTTGTTGTTGTTTACTAATCAATAGCTTTTCATTTGTAAACACACATATCAATGGTATACTCTCACCATTGCAGTTGTTTGTCCAAGGCCAGTAAAAAAAAACTTGCTCCAAAGACTTGAGTCAGTGATTTACTTTTTCCAGGTGTGTCTCTCACTACTGCAGTGTGTCCTTTGGGATGTGGGAAGAGGGATGGCTAATGTTGGTCTCTCTTGAGGTCCATCAGTGAGGACGTTACCCTGTGTGCCAACCTTCACGTAGAGCCAAAAGGCAAAGTTTGCTATGGCACCACAGGTTGTTTCAAAAGACAATTTCAGCATCCAATCACAATAAACCCCTCCTTTCTGTCTTCCTAAAGCATGAGCTGATACACTGCATTGGTTTATGGGGAAGTCTGATGACCTGTTTATGGGTTTCCTTTCACAAAGGACTGTACCTGAACAGTTGGAAACAGTTTGAACAGTTTTATTTTAAAATAAATATACCACACAGGGACTGTGTGGAGGACTGAGATTTTGATAAAGAACGTTTTTTTTGTGTCATTCTTATTATCAAAGCTATATGAAGCATTTTGTACGTTTTGTGTGTTTCTATGCCTTCTGTAGCTTAAAACCACAGACGGTCAAAAAAAAAAAAGGTTAAAGATTGTTTTATTAACGTGAACCCCATTTGCCACTTCCATCTGTACAGTATCTTTAGTTACCAAGGCAATAAGAGGGATGTGTGGAATCGGCAGTGCTAGTTAAATGTTGTTGAGAACTTACTGTAACTTGTATATCACATACCTAATTTTTGATATAACTAAACTGAAATAATCTTGTCTGACAGAGATGCTGTTATGCTTGTCTGCAAAATGGTGGCACATCTCCTCTGAATGACACAGTGGTGAGATGTTTGTTGTTACCCTAATGCTCTCCGCTGGTGCTTTATTGCTCTCACTGGCCCCATTTCTGATTTAAGCTGAACCCAGGTCAGGGTGTGATGGACTCATCCTTTCAACGTACCTTTTTTTCTCCCCCGTCTAGGGCAGCGCAGCTGATTGTGTGGATGACCCTCCGGGGGGTTGTGATGCTGGCCAGTGGGCACTCACAGAGGCCCTGTTAGCCCTGGGCTCAATGTGAGTCTCTCCATCTCCCCTGCACTAATAGCAGACTGTAGTGCAGCCACACAATATGTCTTTCGCTCTGGCAGAGGGCCTACCAGGCAAATGAAAGGACTCTGATAGTATTATTTTCCAAAATGAGGGTGATCTTATTTGTTGTCATCAGGCACTCGTGTAGAAATTTGTGGTTGCTTTCGGACAGCTCATGGGAGTCATTGATAGTTTAAATTATAATAAAAAAACACAGGCCACAGGAGCTCCTGCTGTGCAATTACCCAGGTTTTACAAAGACATTACATTGACATAGCATAGCAAAGCACTTACGGCACAGTTTTGCAAATAGTTACAATGCTGTGTGTGTGTGTGTGTGTGTGTGTGTGTGTGTGTGTGTGTGTGTGTGTGTGTGTGTGTGTGTGTGTGTGCACGTGCAGTGTTTTAGTTGAGCCAAATTCATGTATTTGAATGTGGTCTTAGCCAGCATTTTTCTGAAGAATGTCTTTGCTCTCCTCAAATGGAGGCAAAAATAATGTACAATGCTTTATATTAGACACTGCAGTGCGCATGCTGTTAGTATAGAGCAACCACTCAAGGATGCCAAGATACATCCTTCTACAGCCTGAAAATATGCCTCGTTGTGGAGGGATATGCATCATGGTAATTGCCGAGTGTAAATGCAGGGTGATGTAAAATCACCCAGATGCATCAATATTACCGGAAAGAGGGCAAGAGCACATTTATATCGTGCCAGATTTAATATGTGCATTACAAAGAAATTTTACTCTTCTTTAAGTGAATGGGATTCATCAATGCATTTAGAGACTAACCATAGGATGGTTATGGAGGATTGGTGCATTGGAATTGCTCAAAAATAATTGAAATAGACTTGGAAAACTATATACATATACTATTTTAACTTTCAGTCAGAGTGTCTGTAACTTATATTGGTACTGTGGAGTGTCTCACTGTCGTTGTAGTAGTGTTCTGTGGGTGGAAAAAAATCTTTGTGAGATTGCTCTTTAGTTTAACAACATGAAGTTCAGTGACTGCATTCTTTAGTGTCCAAAATTCCCACTGACAAAGGGAGCTGAGAGAGCTACTCCTTATCAATTCCCTGCCCTTTGCACCTACAGCGAACACTGGTTTGGGTGTTAATTTGTATCATAATATGCAAATGTATCAGTATGCCTCAAGCAATTCTCAAATTCCTTCAGAAACATTTTATTGCATTATTATCATGCAGTTTACGGTTAAGGTTATGGTCTGAGTATCTGGCAGACGCCTGTCTCCAAAGTGATGTACAAAAATGGAAAAGTCCTATGTGTAAAATCTGTAGGGTAAAATATCCCCAAATGATACAGTATATAAACATCAACAAAACTGAGTAAAAGTAAGTATAGTTATGTCACAGAAATTATTGCTATGTATTGGGCTGCTGAGATATTTAGCCCACTTTGCAACTAGCTTCGGTCAATCCAGTGAAATACCACTTTCTGCCACTTTGTGGCAGTAGCAAAAAACACAGCGGCCCAAAACTTTGGCAACTTCTTTGTGTTGTGATGTTGTAGTGAGATTTGGCTGGCCGCTGTGTTGTTCACTACTGCCACAAAATGGCAGAAACTGGGGATATTTTTGCCTAAAAATTGTACACATAGCTCCTTTAAAGAAACACTAAGTAATTTTTTTAACCTTAAAATAATGTTTTGAAAGTGAAACGCACTTCTGAATTTGCTTTGCCACCCTCCATGGTCTATAACCACACTAAGTAAGTTTGAAGGAGTAGGACGACAGAAGAGGAAAACTACTTAGTGTTGCTTTAAGTACCGAAATATAAACAAAACATACTCAAAGAAGAAACAATTTATGATATGTGGAGACAATCAAGTGCATTTTAATACACAAGAGTGTGTGGCTTGACATTATCACTTTCAGGGCAACATCTGTTTGTAACCCCAATCTCTTTATTTACATGAAACATCTAGTACCTGTGTTTCTATAGTGAAGAATGCATCAATCAGCAATCACACTGCATTTGTCATGCATTTCTCAAGTGTGTTTTTTACTTAACTTCACTTGGCATATCATTATGATTTATTTCAGATATTTGTTGAGGTGCAAGAGAGAAAGAGACTGTCAAAGATATTTTTCAGAGTTGATTCTCTTGAAAGAAAATTATTTAGATGATCACAACAGTGATTTAGAAAGATTTCAGGTAGTGAGAATTGACTCTCTGTAGTCCTTGTTCACCCCTGCTGTATTTGGTGGTGATTGAGACATCTCTGCCTGACAACGGGGTGTGTGTGCACGATTCATTCACGGCCTTGGGGTCATGTTGAAGCAAATAATTTGGAAGTGTTATTTTCCCCCCATCAGGTCTTCAAACGAAGCAGCCTGCCTTTGAAACTCATTGTCAGTAGCACTCGCCTGTGGTAGGTCCCCCAGATCAGTAGATGGTGATCGGCTTGTTATGTGCTGCTCGGCTCCCTCATACATGCCTGGGCAGCCTCTTGTCTGTGGAGAATGAGGTGGCGTTGTGGCGCTGATGAGCACTTGTGCATGCATTACAACCAAACCTCACATCTGCAGCTTCACAGCCTGCTGTGCTTTCCGCCTTTGGACCCCAAAGTTTAAAGCCGTTTCCCTGACGCTTTCGAGTCCGTAATTGAGTTGGACACCTGTCTCCGGAACCTGCGGATTCCTGCCGCTGCCATTATCCATGCTGATGAAGCTTTTTCATGTCCCCTAATAAAGGAGAGCATTTAAATTCCACACAGCCCATGGGCCTGGGGTGGGGTGGGGTGGGCGGGGGTTGGGCTGGCTGCGGTGTGGGGAGGGGAGTGCAAGCATGCTTGGCAGATCCAGTGGAAATTACAGCTGTGGACGGGGGTGAGGTGGGGGTTGGAGTTGCCACTCTCAGTGGAGTGGTGCCTAGAGCTAAAACTGCTTCCTGCTAAATCTGGACACTGACACAAACCCATGATTTCTATCCAACTCCTGCATTAATACGCATTTCAGTTATTCGAATAAGAAATCCTCACTTGGAAACATTTGCAAAGTCTGTTAATCCTTGCTGTGTAAAATAGTCACTGATGGGCATGTTATTAAGCCGAATTATTATAAACTAGTAGAGGGCTAATTTGTGGGATTGCATGATGGCGACACACAGACACACAGTGACAACTGACTTTAGAGATAAGATTTGCATAACTGATGTGAAAAAGTTGAATGGAAACTAATATGCTTAGTGCCACCTTACACTGTCTCTTAGACTTCCTATATTTCTCTTTCTTTCTCTACTATATTCTCTCTCCTCCTCCCTCAAGTTTTCTCACTGATGAAAACTGTGGGGTCCAAAGAGCCAGGGAAGGCGCACCCCCCACCAAGACACAGACATGTGGCAGCCCAACATGTTTCTCCTATGGCTTGGGAACACTATGAAATCTGAAGCTGGAATGGCAGCCTTGATTTTAGATGGTCCATGTGATCACTGCAGGTGGTAGACAGACAGCGAGAAGGAGGGGTGGGTGGATAAGAGAGAGAAAGAGAGAGAGAGAGAGAGAGAGAGAGAGAGAGAGAGAGAGAGAGAGAGAGAGAGAAAAGGAGGGGGGGAGAGAGAGAAAGAGAGCTGGCCTCTTGTGCCTTGATGAGTGGGTGATTGCGGGGCAAAAGGGTAGCTGAAAGGGAGGTTTTCACAGTTGTCATCTGTGGGCATGAGTCAGTAGAACATTCCCATCATCAGCCACCAATGGTGTGGAGGACTATTTGTTTATTTCATTTATCTAGTCATTAAATTCTTTACACATTCTATCCTAGTATCCTGTCATTCCCATTTTTAAGTCAGCTATTGATTCATGACATTTAATTGTTTAAATAGATAATGCTGAAAGGGAATAGATGAAAAAAAATCCTTCCAAAGGCACTCCAAAGCCCAACACACAAATGCGAACTACTTGAATATGATGGTGACGCCACGAGAGGGCATTCAGTTCTGAGATTCCAGAGGTATTATAAGACAAAAAGACTTTGGAAAAGCATTGTCATAGCTACCTGTACCCAACTACCTCATGCCTCATTCTTAGTCTCAAAATTATAAAAACACAGAAGCAGGCTAAATCACCTTATTTGTAAAATTGTCCATTTCTGGTGTCAGAAGAAATCTAATGAGGGGAAACTGCTGTTTGTGAAATGATGTAATTGCTTGATAATATGAGTTTGCCATCAAACAAAACACAGGCCTAGTTCCATAAGATGCTGCAAAGTCTCTCTCTCTCTCTCTCTCTCTCTCTCTCTCTCTCTCTCTCTCTCTCTCCCTCTCTCTCTCTCTGTGTCACACACACACACAGACACACACAGACACAGACACACACACACACGTATGCATACACTTACACCCACCCAGACACACACACACACATGTTTGTTGCTTTGTGCCTCTGGATGCTGTAACATTTTATTAAAGAAACCAATTTATCTGTATCTAAAGTCTTTGATTCCACTCATGGGAGCTAAGCCGAAAGGTCTCACTCTAATGTATCCGTATAACTTTAGCAGTTGGTTCATAATTATGGATAAAGTCAACCAAAATCATTTAGTAACATAAGTGCTTCTCTTACTAGACATTACTTGGGTTCAACTGGGGATAGCGTTGCTCAGGTCCTGCTAATGCCTGATTTCTATATTGTGGCCTTTAACATGGACATAAGTTGGAACTAGTCTAGAAAGTGGTACAGTGGTACTGTCATAACCCTATCGCTCAGAGGTGCTGGGCCGGCTGCTTCACGTGGCTGATAGAGTTAAATATGAGACAGAAGTCACTGCCACTAGAGAGTGGCAGTTCCATACGACATGACCAAACTTAGGTGACTAGACAGGGACTTAACATTTGCCTGAGTTTGAGACTAATCCTATTGAAAAGCTGTTACCCAATATCTACTTAAGCAAAATATTCCACTGACCCTAGACAAAAGTGGATCAGAACAATATATTAGTCAAGTACAAGTTACTAAACCAAGTTGCAATATCCCGCTTGTATGTCAAGGTATTAACGTCACCAACCTCTCTACCCAAAAGCATCTACACACAAGTCCAGGAGTGTTGTGGCTACATGACAACTCAAAGACACACACACATAGTATGGGAGCATCCTTGGTAAAAGATAACTCCAAGAGAGAAATTACACAAATGTCATTAGTCAAACTGATCATCAGTTAAGCCGGAACACAGTGAACATGTGCACATCCCAGCTTGAGCTGCAGGGAGAGAAGATGGCGGTGTTGTCAGATTTTTCCAGTCTGTAATCCCGTTTTCAAAAAACATAATTTTAGGGCACCCAGAATGTCAGAGCCGTGTGGACGAAACAATCAAATACTTTACTTCAACCTAAAAACGTTCCCATGTGGACAGCCTCGTAAAATACCCAGTCTTGGTGCTTTGTTGAGAGCACACCATGAGGTGTTATCTTGGGGAAAGGAAGGCTGGAGACAGCCAGCTACACCACACTACCTGCTTTAGGACTGAGACCAGTATAGCACACACACTGAGACCATCACAATGAAACCAAACATGACATGTAAATCTCATATGCCGTTAATTCTCATATCCTTGTTTGTAGTTGACCTGTGGAAAATCCCCACACCAGATGATGGCAGGGCACAGATAAGAACAGAGTAAGTGTGTGACACAAACTTCATTCACATCAAAGAGTTCAGGATATGCAGAGGGTTCCATTGTCATGGAGTAAAACAATAGACCGACTAGTCTCTGGAAGCCTCCTCCGGGCTCATCACCAACACAGCGAAACAAAGCAATCTGATTGAATCACCAGACCGATTGGAGCCTTACACACATTACTAAGCACCCACAATGCACAAAATATGGCTTATGTGCAAGCATCTTTCTTATTCTCTCTCTCTCTTTCTCTCTCTCTCACTGCAGAGTGCAGGTCATTAAAACATCATTTGGTATAGAATCCATTTCGTATGGAATAATGACAGAAAGTCATTACACATCATAATCATGGCATTATAAGGTGAATTAAACAAACGAGTTGTTGTTTGTGCTGAAGAATGGTGTTTGTCCACTATGCATTTTACAGGTTAGTTCCCTTTGAAATAGTAGCTTAGCTTAGGAGTTTTTTTTTACAGCACCTTGATTGCTACTGATAGAGGATTTATGTTTATCATCAGACCTTTTAAATGTGATGTCAAGATAACTTACCTAAATATAAAAGTTATACAAAAATGCGTCCAAAATAAATTCCCAAAATAAATACTGTATTTGGTAAATCTGTATCTGTGAGCTTTCCTCTAAAAAAGTTCAGTGTTTCACAAACACAGTCAGAAAAAGGCATGAAAAACTGTTTCTTTACTTTCATCTAGTTTTGTGACTGGGCCCCAGAATAGTCAAAGCAGCCATGCTGGGAGAGGCGGAGAGGCTACCAGAGCTGGGCATTGGTGCCACCAGTGTAAA
Organism: Coilia nasus; assembly: GCA_027475355.1. NCBI lineage: Eukaryota > Metazoa > Chordata > Actinopteri > Clupeiformes > Engraulidae > Coilia > Coilia nasus. The sequence continues at coordinate 31,574,360 of CM050220.1, read as the reverse complement.
AGTGGGGGTGTATGCAGAGAACCCTCAGTGGTGTTCATTAGTGTGCCCTGCCATGGGGACCTACAACACATTTGCTCTGCCATCTGCCTATTCCTCTGGCCCCTTGTGCCAAACCCTTAAAAACTACAAGTGGGTACAGGCGTCCCCACAGAGGTCCAACTAAATAATAAGAGTCCAAAGTAAGCCTAGCTGCCTGCATATCTTGGGTACTTCATGCGCGGCACTGAAGTGCATCTTCTGGACTCATGCACATGACTGACACAAACACACACACACACACACACACACACACACACACACACACACACACACACACACACACACACACACACACACACACACACACACACACACACACACACAAGCACATGTAGACAGATGGACAGCCATTATCCTGCTGTCTCTGGCACAAAGTGGAACGAGAAGTGATGTTTTTTAATCTGCTGTTCGTGCTGAGGAAAATTTGTCTCTTTGTGTGGCAAGTTTGGGCATTAATAATTACGATGGGGTCTGTCTGGCTCGCCGGTAAAACAGACAATGCCGTGGGAGGACTTGAAAGCAGCTTTAACCTGCTGCGTCTGTGGAAAGTTGGTCTTCAGCCCCGCCTGCTAATCAACTTGCTTTGAGCTAAGCTGATTGAGCCGTTGATGGGGTGTCAGGGTGGCACCATTGGCGGCTGAAGTCCTCTGAACCCTGCCACGCTACTCTACAAAGGCTCGATTACTCACCCCTGTGGAAAAGAAAAAAAATCCCTGTTGAATATACTGACACGGCTAATAGACATGAATCCTGTAATTGACAACAGAAGGCCTTTACTCTGTGATATGTACACTCCCTTGTGATTGAAAAGTCAGGCAAAAGTGCTGGGTCAAATGTTGAAATAGAATTTTCAGAACTGTAATGACTGGTGGAATTTGGTAGCCTGGTAAACCAGCCCCTCGTACTTTATTTCATTTTGTACAGAGGGTCTGGCAGTGCTTTCATTATTATTGCTGTATTAGGCAGAATCTTTACCTGGCCAATCAGTGAACTGAGGGAGTGTTTGGGAGCGAAGACGTTGACGTTGTGTGCTACATTTGAATTGTTGTGCGTAAGCAGGCAAATTGCATATGCCACAACCACACATTAGCGACTGGGTAAAGGCAGAGCCACTTGTTTTAAACTTCAGCAGAACCTACACCTCCAGGAAGAAATCTCAATACAGCACTGCCAAACCTTCTGTACAAAATGAACTGAAGTACAAGGGGCTGGTTTACCTGGCTAGGAATTTAGTACCTATGATGTAATATGAGGCAATTAGAAATCATAGTCAGTGGAGTACACCACACATCAGTGTGCGGACGCCTTCAGTCTGTGATTTCACGTGTTCTTGTCAGTCAAAAAGTAATGCAAAAGTTCTGGGAAAAGTCTCAAAGTAGACCTAAATTATAACAGACAGTGAAATTTGGTGTCTAAGCACAGGGTGTAATCAATAGGAATCATAGGCAGTGTAGTACACAGCACTTCTGGCACTATCACTGTGTAGAGGCCTTTACTGTGTGACGTACAGTAATGTGCAAACGTTTTAGCCAGGTGTGGAAAAAATGCTGTCAACTAAAAATGCGTTCAAAAATGGAAGTGTTAATCATTTATGTTCATCAATCAACAAAATGCAGTAAATGAACAGAAGAGAAACCTAAATAAAATCAATATTTGGTTTGACCACTCTTTGCCTTCAACAGAGCATCAATTCTTCTAACCACAGATGACAGCTTCCTGATATATACAACCAATTTGGTGTAATTGGTTGATCATACACCTGCAGGATTATAGTCAGGTGTTTGATCAACCAATTACACCAAATTGGTTGTATATCAGGAATCCCACATCCACAGAAGATCTGTGGTTAGTTCTTCAAGATGTTTGGAGCAAGCTACCAGCTGAGTTCCTTCAAAAACTCTATGCAAGTATACCTAGAAGAATTGATGCTCTTTTGAAGGCAAAGGGTGGTCACACAAAATATTGATTTGGCCAACAACAATTTGGCTAACAGAAAAATATGTATGATATGTGGAGCTAATCAAATCTTAACATACATTTATATAGGTAGATAGGGTCAAATAAACAGTTATCCAATAAATAAATGGCTTCAGTAAATATAAACTAAAAAAATGAGTCTTTAGACGTCTTAAAATGTGTATGCTTCCAGTTACCTGTGTGCCCTGTTGGCTATGCTGCTGCATGCAGCCCCATGTAAGGGAGCTCCCTATTGGTCAGGACCATGGACAGCACCCAGTGAACCAGGTGAAATGGGTGCTTACCACCATCTATTAGGCAGCCCTTGGAGAACTCTTTGGTAATTGCCTATGATTCATTAAGGTCCTTGAGCTGGACATCTATCCTCCCCTATGTGGTTGTGATATGAATAACCAACCCCTATTTCCATCACTGCTGAACGTGTCACAATGCCCCTAAGTCCTCTATGTAAAAGGTCCCCTGTTGGAAATTTCAGCATACTGCTAATTGGATCATTCATTTTTAAATAATCTTTGAAGGTGGTTCCATCTTTAATCCTTCATTGTATTATACCTGGGGTAAGGTAGTGATATTATAAGACTACTAAAATATAATGGGGAGAGAGAGAGAGAGAGAGCGAGAGAGAGATGGTGTGTGTGTGTGTGTGGTGAACATGTACAGTATATCTGTGTGTACCCTGCACCATGTTTGCAATGGGATCAGTAGGCCGTACACACATAAACCCATGTAATTTTTATGATATGCCTCATAATGTGTAATAGCTTTAATTGTACTTGTGTCAGCATTGAGCACAACAGCTAAAGTAGTTGAGGAGGGAAACCTCCCAGACAGATTTAATGTATATTAAGATCTACTGAAGCAGTATATATTTTTAAGTTACAGTCATGTAATGACTGTGTGTTTTTCCCCTGCCTTTTACACATTTTTTAACAGTTCCAAGTGAGGCCTGCTGCTGCATTGTGTCAATCTGACCCAAGCGCCAAAAACCTGCAGCGCTTCGAAGTCCATTACGTTACATTAACAACTCGTGTGAGTGTTTTACAGTTCCTTGGTCAAATCCCCGGAACACTAATTAGAAGTCACACTCCACATCCAGGTTGGAGGCCCTCATGGGGTAAAAAAATGCCAGAATGCAAGCCCGAGCTGCCCTATTGGTGGAGACTGGGAGTCAGGCCTGCGGCCACTGTCTTCAGTGATGCATGCGAGCCATTAAGAAAAGACCCACATTATAAAAGAGCTTTATACTGCCCCATAGAAAAGGAGAGGTAAGGGAGGGAGCTGAGGGCTGCTGGTGGGTGTTTTATGTGAGTGAGTCACAGTAACGCACATTGTGCCAATGATGAAAAAAGGTATGTGATTTTGAACCTGAGAGTGTACTGTATAGAAGGTGGTTATATAGCTGAGTGTGGTATATTGGCTGTACAAGAAAGAGAGAGAGCGAGAAAGAGAGAGAGATGTGAATTAATGGCTATATTTTTACAGGGTGAAGCACAGTCCAATACAAACTTGTAGATAGCATGTGCCTGGCCAAAGCTCGGAGGCGGAGAAAAGGCAACCTTTGGGGCGTTCACTGGTGCCAAGGTCACGCCTCTCATTTCAGTTTTCCTCCGGGCAGAGAGAGCATCCTAAGCCCAGACCTGCCAGAGAGAGAAAGACAGAGAGAGAGTGAGAGAGAGAGAGCGATAGATAGAGAAAGGGTGTGTGAGAGGGAGATGGACAGAATGAGACAGATTAGGTGGAGTAAGAGGAAAAGAGAGCGAGAATGAGTGAGAGAAAGAGAGAAAGAAATAAAAGAGCTTGCCCAGTGGCAAACACTCCACAGAGAAGCACACCATCAGATGTGCAGATAAATGCATGGATGGAGGAAAGAAAGAAGGAGTCATGGGGAGATAGAGATAGGAGAGCAAGAGAGAGACAGAAGAGTCTAGAAGAGAAAGGAAGACACATGGTAGCTAGAGATAGGAGGAAAGAAAAAAAGGGTTGGAAGCATGGTGAGATGGAGATAGATGAGTTGATGGGAAAATACTGGATAGCAGAGAGAGAGAGAGAGAGAGGTGAAGAGAGCAGACAAAAAGAGTGACTAGACGAGTGATGCACAAAGGGGTATAGGGAATTGGGGAAAAGGGTAGTGGGAGGGGGAAAATCACACTTCAATTTTAGCTGCGACATGCCTTATGAAGACCGCAGTCTGTCCACCATGCTGACAAGACTCACAGCACATCTCCTCTCTGACTCTGCAGGGCACACATTTCTGTCAGATAAAGAAATATCACCCAGCCTGATGAAAGGATACCTCCTGTGGGCCAATGGCTTACGCCTCAGGCATCTGCACACCCCTCAAGTTTCGAGCGGAGAGAAATATAAAATATATGTCCCACAGAAAATTCAACAATATGACATGAACTGGCCACCTTCTTGATTCAGGTTGCTAGTATTACCTTCTCTCCTGAAGGCAGTTGTTATCTGCAGCTGCTATCAACAGGTTTAAGTCCTCTCTAAGCAGTGATTAATAGCTGTATGAATAATTGTCAATTACTGACTACCGCTACTGTTTATACAGTGGGTCTCAGAGGAGCATTTTTTAGTGTAATCGTTACAATTCAAATAATGAGCATGTCTAGTAGAGTTAGCATACATTTTGGGGAAAACACAACTGTAGGGGTCTAACTGCCAAATAAATTAAACGCAGAACCCATTTGAAATGTGGATTTTAAGAAAAGAAAACTTTTTTTATCACCATGTAAATGATAATGGTAGTCAACAGAAAATTATAGGCAGAGACTTCCCCCCCAAAATTGTATACATGGGAGAGAGCATGGAACACACATTAAGGTAGATTAACATTTGGGATAATCCTTGAGCATATAAACAAATTTCCAAGAGGGGATATCCATCATCTGAGCGCATTAATGGTGGATTATTTTCCGCTTCACTGAGGCTTATCAACAATGCCATTATATTTTATTTTTATTATTATTATATATTTTTTCCGCTGGTGAGGAGTGATTTCCCTTTCTAATGTGAAAAGGGGGCCTCATTACTTTGTGCTGTGTTCTAAATCACCTTTCTCCCTCGTTTTCCCAAAAGCTTTGAAGGTGTAATGGCGTGTGAATTTTCCATCTGAGGCAATGTCTGTTACACTTTGATTATTTCATGGACAATGGGGTTTATTTATAACCGCCGCATAACTCAAGTTAAAAATGTCCCCTTTCCACATTAAAAACTCAGATCAGGTGAATGCATTACTGCAGGTCTTTACATGCGACCTCTCCCATGTTCACAATTCTGTTTCAAAATAAATAAATTAAACTTGCCTGCATCTATCTATCTATCTATCTATCTATCTATCTATCTATCTATCTATCTATCTATCTATCTATCTATCTATCTATCTATCTATCTATCTATCTATCTATCTATCTATCTATCTATCTATCTATTTATCTATCTATCTATCTATCTATCTGCATTTATCTGCAACTATCAATATTGGAGTAACATTCTGTCAGCATTTTAGCAATTTAATGGACACTTGTGGGTGACATCTCTGTATCCTTGCTATGCACCAAAAACACAAAGTGATGCAGTGCATGATCTGCCTACTCTGTATACATACTGCATGGCCTATTTCATCAAGGTTATTTAGTTGTTTGGAACATAAAGGAAAGTAATATAATGCAAAATTGACTGAAGCCTATGCGCTGCCAATAAAGACCAAGCCTGGTCTATTTCTCAAATACATGACAGTGTAAGTACACAAACACATAAAAAATAATTTGAAACAGCATTGCTGGGCATTAACTTGTTTTTTTTGCCATCTGAGCTTCATGCCATTATGCGTATATTGGAAATAAAATTAACTTTTTATTTTCATCACCTGTACCTTCACCATACACACTCTATAACACCGGTTTGAGACTTTATTGAGTGCTGTGACAGATATTTCTACACCGGGTCACCTATCACAAATCAGAGATGCACAAAGGGCTAAAAAATCAGTGCAATTTTGCAGCAAGGCTTGCGTTTGTATATTACATCATCTAGATCGTCCACAAGTATACACATAACTTTCAATATTTTGTTTTGAGCTTCATATGCTGTCTTTCAGTATAGACTGTCTCTTCTGTACTGACTGCATCTGTCTTTCCCATCCTAAAGTAAGTGGTGTCTCTCTCAGGCCTATAGTTGAAATAGTCTTGGGTGTTGTATTTTTTAAAGCATTATTCTGTTATAAAAATAATACATTAATAAATGTGTAATACATTTTTTTAATCCAGATAAAGTGCAGAACCACACTGGCAAACTCTGTCAAGAGTATGTCAAACAAACAAATAACATTGTTGTCCAAATGAGAAGTTTTTAAAATTGACATACAGTGTAGTAGTGGAAAAAGTTTTGCTGTATACATGTGTACTCTGAAAATGTAATTTTGTTTTGCAAATGGTTTGTTTAGTAGTGTCAGTGACATGTACAGGAAAGGCCCAAATAGAAAGAACAGAAAGGTGCATATGTGTGGACTCAGAAGCAAACTCCAGGGAGAGATAGACTACATTGCGCTGCTGCTCCCGGCACACCAGCTTTCAGCCCAGACTGTGCAGCCCACCCCCGGCTGATCAATCTTGTGGTTCCCCCTGTCTCATGCAGCCCATTCATCATCCTGGCAATATTGTCAGCCTTTCATTTCACACGTTCATTTATATATTTATTTTCAGGTGTAATCAAATGTTGTTTTCTGTCTTTGTTTGGGGGAGGGAGCACACTTTTCATTTGAGCTTGTAAACAAAGTAGCATCCATCAGAGTTGTCTCTTGTGGATATCCTGCCACAACACCTCTGAATATACATTTCCACAAAGCTCTACTTGATTTACTGATCATTTAATCACAAGTGTGTGATCAGTCAATGCGGTTTTCATAACTTGAAAAAGATTGATTATTCATCAGAACAGGTAATGTCCAAGTGTTTATATAGGCACTTAAACAGTGAAGTCTGGATATCATCAGCAGGGTATAATATCTGATAACGTACAGAGAGGACAAACTGTACCTATCACACTTTACATGTAGGCACAATCTCAGCCATATCATGAACTACAAAGATAGCTTGTGTGTAGATCAGCTGAGTTGGCCACCTTTGAAGTTGCTGTTAAATGTGGTGTAAACACACAATCAAAATCACAAAGCTCAGGCAATTACAGCTATCAGTGCACACTCAAGAAGGTGAAGCTTATGTTACGCACAGAAAACATTCATCTACAGTCATGCTAAGGGAAGACATTTTACCAGTTTCTTTGTATTCACACCAGTTACAAAAAACAAACACAGACACACAAGCCACAGAAATGTAATGTTTTAGAGGCTTCTTTTGTTGTCGTCTGTCTTGACTACTGTAATGTGAACTGCCATTATGCATAGAATAAGCTATTTCCTGGGAAGCAGTCGAGTGACATCTGCAGGTAGTTGGCAATGCCTTATGAGAGGCAATCATTTTGTGATGATGGTGGGATGCCTGGAACCATACTGATTTTTACTCTGGCATGTTGCACTGACACAAAACAACAAATTGAGCAAGATTTAAAATCTGATTGCCTCCAACCTCAGTATACGCCATCTGCAATTTATTTTCAAGCATACTGTCCCAATCTCATTCGTCATCATTAGGTGCGAATAAGTCATTGCAGACGTCCAAACCCAGTGATTAAGCGGCTGCTGAAAAGCAGTCGGCTTCCTAATAAAGGATTTGAGGCAACATTTGGAAACCTTCAAATGTTTACCTGCTTGGAGGAACAGAGAGGGGAAATAGCAGCTTGAAAGGAAGTAAACTCTGCTTCTGGGGGGAGATCTAACCTTTCGACTTGGTCACCTGTCAGATGGTGGAAGGCTATGCCTCTGGCCAGCTTACATGACTTACAAAAACACATACACATACACACGCAAAGACACACACTCACACCCAGGCACAAACACACACACGCGTTTAGTCTCTCATCCAGCAGCTGAAGGGCAAGCTTGGATAAGCGTTGACTGGCATGTAATGAACTGGGTGATAGTTGCTTTGGCTGTGGAGGGTGAAAGAGGGAGCAAATGAAAGTGAGAGAGAGAGAGAGAGGGCTGGGGGGGGGGGGTTATGCAGGGTTTCATAGGGCCTGTCAACTCCCAAGAGTGGGTGGGGAGCTGGGGGTTGAGACTGGGACTCAATGCCAGTAGCATTCACCACTGCTGGGGTGACGTCTCTGGACATTTCCACCGACCCTGCGAAGCACCCATGGGTCAACATGAAACAATTTTCTTGCACTAGAGGCACTTGGGAGCTGTCTGTGTGCGCGGTTCTTTTATAATATCCACTTTTGTGAGAGCTTGCTTGGTAAAATTTAAGAGGTATACTGTTTAATGCCAGCTGACACACCTACAGTAAAGCAGAGACTACATAACAATTTATCATTGTAGCGAAGGGGAGGAGAAGTCACCCCACCCGGCTTCAAACCCAGGTCTCCAGGGTACCAAACAGGGGTCTGACCGCAACGCCAAAGAGCCAGGCTCATTGGGATGGCAGTCAGAGCACACCCACAACTCTAGTGATGGTCACTCCATCACACTGCCTTCCCCTTCTGGAAGCGCAGCCATGCACTTCACACACTCAAGTGTCCCTCACGCATCTCCCACCATACTTCTCCCATCCAAGGTGCCCCACATACTGATGCTTCACCCATCACTGGGGTCCCCTTAAATTGTGGGTCCCTCACAACAGTATCAGACGCACACCACTTTAGTCACTGAGCTACCTGCAATTAGCAAATAAGTCTCATGGCGGAGTTTATTAATAGTATTGACAGATGATGTTTAAACTCTGTTAAAAATTCAGGATTTATAAGAATATAATTTCCTCCACTACATGCATCCGCTTTGCCATATGGCCACATTTTACACGTTAGTTGGTTTTACTAGATGTTTACCATACCTTAATCATTACTATCACCGTTGTATAATTTCAAAAAGGATACTTTTTTATGGCTCTCATGGCATGTCAACAAAAAAGAAAGCTGTCCAATCAAAACGCCTTTCCCCTGCCTTTCCTCTGTTGCTTCCATGTGCTTCACACACTGAAGTGTAGAGCCCACTATGGTAGTACCTTCAATGATAGTTCTACCGAAGTACGAGTGCTTCTGAAAATGGTCAGGTTTCGCCACTACTATAGTAGATACTTTCATAGTACAATGGTAGTAAAATGCTAGCCTAGGAAGTTGTTCGAGAAACGCACCCTCCTGATCCCTAACCTTAACCATACACATAGTTTGTTGACAGTTTAAGCTTATGAAGACAGTCAATAGGGGACTATCCAAGTAAATTGTGATCCAATTTCCATTTGTGATTAATGGAGTTATTTACTTCTGGAAAGTACCACTTAAGCAAGCTAAATTTAAGAGCATTCTACCAAGCCAAGATCATATTTGGTGAGATAAGATTATCATTATAATCCAATCTCACCATTTTTTAAAGTTAGGAAATATATATTCAACTAGTGTAGCATCCTGGGAGGGATCCCATTTGATTGGATGAGGTAGGAAGCCGGGGGGCATGAATTTTTCATGAGTTTCCCCCATTCCGGCTTTTTGACAAATCATCAAATAATGCTTGCTTGGGTCATAATGATGCCTATGCAAGTGTTGTTTTTACCCAACACCAACAGAGCCCGCAAAGAACCCTCATTCGGGGCTTGCCTGTCACATCTTGGGCATTAATCAATGTTATGGAGATGCATGCAAACAATGAGAGAAATCAGTGTCTTTGCTCAATTAAAGGAACTTAGAGGGGGCAGGCATGTATTATTAAAAAGCAAGCATGTGTTTGTGGACAAATGAGGTCATTTAGTGGAAAGGGACACAAGCCTCTAACCCTACCCACCCTGCCACCCACACACATAAACAACACACACAAACAACTCACAAGAACACAAACAAACAAACAAACACCAAGACACACACGCTAACAACACACACACACAAACAACACACACATACCTACACATACAGACCCATACTGGGAGGCCTCTGGCATGTAACTGAAGCATAGCAGGGTTGTGTAAGCTTTAAAAAGCACGGAGGACAGAGCCACTTTTGCTCTGGAGCGTTCCACTGGCCACCCTTTCATTTGTGTGCGTTCAGGAGTGTGATATTTCTTGGGAATCCAGTGGCAAGACGGTTGATGGGGAACATCTCGGTTGGGCAGCACAGACTGAGCACTGACTCCAGCTCCTGATGACTAAAGGGCCGTTCACATCAAGAACTTTACCGATAACATCTATAATATTATGAGCGTCCACACTGAAGAACAACATTTGAATGACACAATTCTCATCGATGCCCTATAAATTCTAAAGAATTCTGATGGGCTGATAGTGTGCTGATAGTGTTTTTATAGTTCACAAAATCAATCTGAAAGTGATCTCAATGATATTGTTCAGCGTGTCGTGTTGATATGGGAACAGCGCCATTCACTGAAGTGAGAATGATTTAAAAAAGAAACATAGTTATAGTAGTAGTTCTAGTTGTCGTTGTAGTTCTAGTTCTTGGTGTGAATGTGCCATAATGCCTTACTGGAAACATTACTGCAATTTAGGGATGACCAATCAGATATTATGTTAACCATAGAATAGATCTCATGTTATTTATTATTCATTACAACACCCCTTATTGAACCATATTTCTCTATGAATATTATACATTATCTGCTTTGTCAAATTGGCTACATCCCAGTTTTGAAAACTGGAAGGAGAATCATTTTCAATAAGTCCTATTGTGTCTGTGCTAAAGTAGCTGTTATATCAAAGATCACTTTGGTCTCCTTTTATCAGTCTGAATAATGAGAGACCTCATAGGGCCAAGCCTATTCAATAGAATAGAATAGGACAAAACATTCTACAGTAAAAAAGCCATTCATTAGCCACAGCAGTGTTAGTCATTGAAGTGTATGGCCTACTGTCCACCGGAATCCTATAACAAAAGCAAGAAATGTAATATTAGTTGAACTTGATGACACTTTGTAACAGCAGGTTAGCACTCTGGAGAGTGATAATAATCACCACCACCTCTCAAGGTGGGGTCAAATTGTTCTGGCAGTAAAAAAAAAGAAAAAGAAACCTGTCTTCCAAACGGATGTGTCCCACAGTGGTGTATTGGGGCAGGGCATCAGTGTGTGACTGATTTATGTGAACACAAAAGATGTCAGTTCAACTCCAAATGAAGCCACAGGTGTGCTGGCAGATCTGATCTGTCCCTCAGATGCTGGTAGTGCAGATTTGCTCAAACTGAGGTGTGCATCTTGCATGTACTCTTTCTCTAAGGGCTCATTCACACCGACTTAAGCGTATACAGCGCGTATCCGTATACAATATGTTTGTATAGGGACAGAATACGCACAGTGTGCGGTGTGAAGAGTCTAATTTGTTAACATGCATTCTAAACGAATACGGACAGAAAACGGCCACGCGCTGAATAAGCAGAGTGTTGGGTGTGAATGAGCCAATGATGTTATGATGTATGATGTTATGATGTTATGTTATGACAATTTGTTTGTTCAACCTGATGGTTGTAATTATCGCCAGCCCTGCCTTTTTTCAAGGAAATTATCCAAAGATATATACATATATCACTTTTTGTGCATGTGTGTGGACAGAGTGTGTGGAAAGAGAGTCACAGAGAGATGGAGAGAGATAATGAAAGAATAAGAGAGAGAGAGAGAGTGACAGACAGACCCATAGAAAGATGCACACAATGGTTATATGGACAAGGTTGTTAGATGGAGATTGCAGTATTCTGTTCAGTAAATTTGATGCAGAAAAATTATTTTACTATTTGCTGAAAAAAATGCTGGAATGAAAAATTAACAGCACATTATTAAGAATGGAATTCAACTGCAATAAATTTCTTTTTCTTATTTACTGCGGCAAGAGTAAGAGCAAATCTGTGCAATATTGACTACTTTGCTAAATGTAGCAGCCGGTCTCCTATAGCTGCAGAGCATAATATATTATTCATGTGAGACAGAGTGTATTCTCTGACAGCTCAGTCAAAGAGGAGAAGTTTGGAGCAAGGGAGCAGTACCAACATTCAACACTCACTGCTGAACTTTTTTTGGTCTCTGGAAATGTTGGGTAGTTAGGCTGGAATACACAAATGCATACAGCAAAATCAAAAGGTTACTAACATGACACTGAAATATCACATAGAGCCAGTATAACAAAGATGTCAGAAACCGTATGGAAAGATTTTGTAGAAAATGTCATCATTTCCCTATATTAAGTTTTTTTTATATTAAGTAATTTTTTTTTTCAGTTTAACAATTTACACACCTTGGTCAAACACAAATATGTCAGCAAGCTGTCTACATAATCACTCTATAAGTGTTGAATATTCTAAAGTGCTCTTGAGAAACAATTAAATGCATTTATCTGTTTTACTACACTAACCTTGGTAGTAATCTAAATACATATTAAGAGATGGGGAGCAAGGCTATATGTGTACTGTGTGTGTGTGGAAGGGTGGGGGTGGGGGTAGGGGTGGAGGGTTCTTGAGCTGAGGGGCGTGAGGGCTGTGTCCTCATGTGTCTAGCTAATGTCACTGTGGAAAGGGGAGCCATGCCTTTATCAAATACTATATCAGTGGTGATCAAAGGCATTGTTTTTATGAGGAATACACTGTTAATATACCACAGCAGACAGCAATGAGTTTCACTGCATCATCAGGAGATTAGCTACAGTAAGGGGTTCATTTAAATACAATCTACACATACCTGTTTTTTTTCATAATTAACTGGAGGGGAAATATGTTGTTTTTGTGCACTCACACTAGTGAAGCGCATTGTTCTCTGATTCTCTGATTGTTATCATAATGAAATTCAATGACCTGTATCACACTTCTATCATAGTTGCTAAAATGTTTGTTGAAATGCAATCCATGTGGATTTATCACATTGTGTTATCAAGTGGGTGAATTAAGCTGAAACTTTAACATTCAATCAACTCTGTTTTGTATTTTATTGTCGATCTAGACAACTTGCTTTGAAGACATTAATGTAATCCGCAAAGCCAAAACCCCCACAATCAAAAGAACTAAATAATAATAATAAGTTAGCACATTTTATACAAAGGGTGTAGCTCAAATTGCTTCAACAGTTTGGCAAAGGAACACAAAAGAGTTACACATGGCTAGCTTTGTTTTAGTCCAGTAGCGGCAGAGGAATCCGTTAGGGTGCTGTGAAAGGCTCCACTTATCTCCCCTGTTGTCCCCAGGGGAGCTTATCTGCCAGGCTGATAGAGGGAAAGTCTCTCAGTGTTTGAGAAGGGAAGTCCCTTTGTTGGGGTTAGTAGGGGCAAGGTCTCTGCCTGAAAGTCTTTGAGCAGGGCAGTTAAGTATAGGTTGAACAGGTAAGTCTTCAGTTGCAATTTAACAGCATCAACGGATTCTGCCTCTGCCTGATGTGTTGTGGTAAGGCATTCCATCTTTTTGGGGTGAGAAGACTGATTCTCTTATCCTTTTGGGAACCCTCAGGAGGCCGGCCTTAGTGAATCTAAGGGCTCGTGCGGGAATGTAAAAGAACAGTGTGTTAGTGATATAGCATGGGGCTAGACCCTTAACAGCTTTGAATACTAGTAGAAGTACTTTAAAGTCAATTCTGTAGGGCACGGGGAGCCAGTGCAGTTCAGCTAGTATTGGAGCAAAATGCTCTCTCCTTGTTTTTGTTTTGTTGTTAAAAGTCTTGCAGCTGAGTTTTAAATAAGCTGTGTTTTTTATTTACTTTTTTGTGAGGCTTGTAAATATGGCATTGCAGCAGTCTAATCTACTTGAGATAGATTTGATTATATTAGATTCAACTTTGTCATTACACACGTACATATAAATACAGGATAACGAAATGTGTTTTAGTATTTAATCAGAGGTGCAAGAAGCAGCAAGTGCAATATACAGTATATATATATATATATATATACAGTATAGAACAATATATTACAGTGTAGTTTGTAGTCAATTGTGTACAAATAAATAGGGCAGTATGAACAGGTGGGAATAATTAGGTATTACAGTTTTTCTCTATCGCTTTGGTACATTTTTCGAATCTTTCTTGCAATTTGCAGAAGATCGAGTGCATTTCTCAAAACAGCTTGGAAAAATAGCAAAACACCGTGGATCACCTGCAAAAGCCAGTCTCTTGCTCAAAATCCTTAGTTCATCCCTCAAAAGCAAGTTTTTGTGTCAATATATGTGTCAGTGCCATCAGAATGTGTAGTCATTGTTTCACTGTGTATGGATAAGACAGTCAAATTCATTAGTCATGTTGGCAATTGAATAGTGCACTTTACATTTTGATGTAAAATGTGGTTTAGGTGTGATGACAAGTGTTGTACATTTGACCTCATATGTATGTGTGAGAGATTGATTGCAAAAGACAAGATTCAGATTTATAGAATGTCTTCTTTAGTGGCAGACATTGACATTGCAGTGCGTAAAGAAAAAAAAAGACAGCACTGCACAGAACAAAGGTAAAATACAGTAAGTAAACATAGGTCAAAAATATAAACATAGGTCATACAGTACGTAAACAAAAAATATGAACATCTTCCCAAATTCTAAATCCTAATCCTAATCTTCAGCTTCTTCAGCTTCTTCACGTTCCCGTCTGTCAGGCCACAAATTTTCATCCACGTCACGCTGTTGTCCAATTTCTTGTCCTTCCATTGTCAGACATTGTAACTTTGTATTGTGCTCTGGTTATATACTTTCCATTAGATTGTTCATGAGATGCTCCCTTGAGCTCATTCAGAAAACTGTTGATCATTGGTTGATAAACTCTCTTCATTAGAGACAGTCTAGATTCAAGCAATTTACCAATTTAGATCATATTCGAATGTCTTATGGAAATGTATAGAAATGTGCTTGACATGTTATGATAGCTTGGTAAATCATATTGCAGGTGAAGACTTATATGATGAACTATAGCCTAAATGTTTTGGGGAGTGAGACTATTTGATAGATTCCCATAACAAAGCATTTTGATTAGCATGACAAAAGCAATTGATAATGTACGAAAAAACTGAGAATTGTACACAATCATTTGCATGGATGGACAAAAGCATTGGCAATTTGTTTAATGCAATGAGAAACTGCCTTTTTCATCTGCACAAATGGCATGATGATGTGACAATTGAACAAGAACTTTTGAGAATTTCTATTCTGATGTGAGAAATGTACCAAAGCAATTGAGAAAAACTGTAATATACTTGTTAAATTCAAGTTTCCGTCTCTGCCATTGAGAGAGTAACTGCAAGCTCGACAGCTTGACTTGTTTGGACTAGTCAGGGTTAATGATGTTAACAAACCAGTATGTGGTTGCTTGCACAAACACAATGCTTTAACCACTTTTTAAAAACATTTTGGGTCATACATTCTACAGTGCTGTATTGTAGGGTGTCGCTGATTTTGCATAATGCTTGGGGTGAGATTTGGAGCATGTTAAGACGCTAAAAAGTTCAAACAACTAACCCCATGGGGTTTAGCTGTCAGTGCTAACTCTCTATCCAAGTAGACCTACATGGGTTGCACCAAAATTTCTCGTCTCTTCGGTACTGGCAAGTCTATGTTGGCTTGAGCAATACAGGTGCATGTTGAAAATGACCAAAGTTGTCCTTTAAGTGGGGCCGCCTCAAAGGAGGCTGTATAGTGACTAAAGGCTTGAAACACCCGGAGATCCTGAGGTGCACTTCTGATTAAGTGCCCTGGACATTTTCACAGACCAACTAGACCATGTGACTTAGCAAACAAACCCAACAGTCGGACGATTGACTCAGGACCCTGGAAATAATAGAATAATAATAATAAGCCAACCAGAAAACTGCTTATGACAGTCACCAGGACCACTGACATGACACTAATATGACAACCAATAGGCTTTAAATCTAATAATGACTCAGAATAAGGACGCGCCATCAGTTATGAAATGTATAGAGCATGCTATTGATACTGAACTTGAGATGGAGGGTTGTTAAATTCATTCACAAGTGCCTTGGACTCCTGCGTGCTGAATTAAAAAATGTTGAGTATTGCATCATCTTCGTGGCAAGCTGTGTCTCCCAGATTTTGTGTCTACTGTGCGTTGATTAGCATGGATGGGGCATGTATAAAACTGAACTCCCGTAAGTTCACAATTTGTCCAAAAAAATGCTGTCTAACGTTTTTTAACTATCTCTAGGATGATGCTGAGATGAACTTCGGTTGAAAACTTTTCCATAAGTTCTGACACCCCTTTGGATTCTGTGGAGCTGTGTGCCTGTTCTCAATTTATAGCTCTGAGCTATGCTTTGTTGGGAGCTTCCAGAAGCCAAGAATGACAAGGCTCGACTACACATAGCTCCGATGTGTGCCTAGGACTGCAACGTGCACTGCAATCACGCAGCCACGTGCATGGCTGTATACCACGGGCCTTAGTTTTACTGCTACAAACTGTCACCTGTTTAATATGAGATGGCTAATTATCTACCAGATTGCTCACCCACTTCCAGAAAAGGATTGCCACTGATTGACATACGTAAGGGAACTGTGTATTTGACTCATTTACAGATACCAGCTGCGTTTGCTCTTTTAAATCTTGATTGACATGTTTTTCCAATGATTACTTACAGACCCACAGTTTGCATAGATGGATTTGCTAGCAGTTGCATAAATCAATTGCTAATGCCTTGCAGTAAACAATCAGATTGCCTGACAGATGCTACGTCATGAGGTCTGGCATTTGTGCCCCCACACATTTCTTCATGTGTCACCCAAACTGTGGGGTTTTGTGTTAGCATTCATCACATTGTAGCATGGAGCACGCAGGGACACATTTTCTCAGATGATCAAGCACTCTCATTTCCCCAACCCACTCTTATACATTCTATGTGTACATGTGTGAGTGTGTGTTTGTGTGAGTGAAATAAAAACAGGGGAAGAGAAACGTGTGTGTGTGTGTAAAAAAAACTAAAAAACAGGGAAAAAGAAAACAACAAAAATGCCCTCTCTTTCTCTGTATTTTTTATACACGCATACATTTCTTCTGTTGTGATAAGCCAATCAAGGATAGCCTGGGAGAGAGAGAAGAGAGAGAGTAGACAGAGAAGTTTTACTCAACTACTGTTGCCCTGGCGCCACCACCAGTCCTCTTAAGAATTCCCCCTGTACTCCTCTTCCCGCTCTACCTGTAGTCCAGAGGTCACACGCAAATGTTTCTGATATCTTATGTGCATTGTCTGTGTACTAAATAGTATGCCTCAACAGCTTACTTCCACAAGTTGATTGTTTTTTATTGGTGTTGCTATTGTTGTTTCTTTTCTCTGAGGAGCAAGGGCGTAGAATTGGCATGGACGGAGGCGACGCGTCCCCACCAATATCCAGCAATCTTTGATTCGTTCCCACCAATAATTTCAGCCCCTCAAAAAAATAAAAACGATTTGTCAACGTCTCATCACCTAGCGGAGCAGAAATTGTTAAATTTAGTTCCCTACTGAAATCCTAACACATATGGTCAATGTGATTGGCTGTGCCCTGCTTTCACGTGAGATTCGGTTTGGTGATAGCAGCGCCAAAATTAGAAGCAGACTTGTCCAAAGCGAGTGGGGAGTGGTGAGCGATAGCAGCTAAAAAGAAGGTGGACATAAGGAGTTACTTTTCAAAGAAGTCAGTACGTCCCCACCAATGTCAAGAGCAAATCTACGCCCCTGATGAGGAGTCAGCTGTTTTTCAGTATTGTTACAGTATATACAGTACAGCCTGTAAAATAACTATTTCTGTTTATCATCTGTTGTCTGAAGCACTTTAATAATCATTTTAATGAGTGTCACTGCCAGTTTGTTAAGAGCAGTATACTGTATATCCTTGGATGATTTTCTTGAAAAAAGCAGGGCTGGAGATAATTACAACCATCACATTGAATAAAGAAATTGTCATAACATCCAGGCAGAGAGAGAGAGAGAGAGAGAGACAGAATTAATTTTAAGTTGCATGAAGTTGCATGTAAATATCGCATGGAGTTGCATGGAGTTGCATGCAAATATGGCCAAGCCATATCGAGAGAGGCTCTGCTTATGGTGGGAGTGCGAGCCAATCACAGCTGTGACAATGCAAAATTGATGCAATGCAATGTCAGATAGCGCCTTTGGTATCGGAAACACCATACTAGAGTTAGAGCATTTTAGCGAAAAGTCAAAGCGAAATAAACTATAATGTTGAACATTGTGCATCTAAAAGGTTTTTAATAAACTGGATTACCAGCAGAAGTCATCAAGCAAGACAGGCCAACACCACCTCTTCGTGACCTCCATCAACGTAAGGGGCAGTAAATTGCCCGTTTATTCCAGCCGGATTGGTACCAGAAAAGAATGGCTTTGTGGGTGTGATGTTAGCAACAGTCTATTCTGCTTGCCTTATCTGCTGTTCTCCAAAGATCGGGACAACGTGTGGGTATGTGGTGGCTACACCGAATTGAATAACCTACTCAGTGCTTTAGCCAAACACTTGTGATCCAGTGCACACATCCAACATCATAATGCATTGAAAACATTTGGAAAATGCACTCCGATCAAAATAGCTACTACAGCCTAGTTGCAAGTGCTGTTCCTTGGTGCACTTTTACAGTCGTGTTACCTAATTTAAGTAGCCCTATTTTGCAGGTTCATAATGTTTTGTTGTCATTATTTTTCAAATGTATTTAGAATTTAGATGATCTAAGATTTTTACAGATGGTCTATTATTGTCAAACATATAGAGGGAGCATTGTGTTGTCTTTATTTTACAAGTTTGTGACAAGTTTTGCACTTACAGCCTATTTATTCTTTTTACAAATCTACATGAAGCCAGGATTTGTATTAATTTGTTAAATTGAGAGTGTGTAGAGGTATGAATTTTTATTTCAATTCAGTTGTGATTCAGATTCATAATACGAGTTACATTTACACTTAAACATGTAGGCTAAAGTTCACACATTATTGATTGATTCCTGCACTTTTTGAACTTTGCTAAATTGTTTATCTGTCTGCTTGTATTGCACACTTTGCAGCCTGTGACATGTATATGATCAATTGATTAATAATGGTGTGTATATAAGCTAAAATGTCACATTAAATTGCATGTTTTTCAACAAATATTGTAGTATTTTGTTGACATTCCCCTTTTAAAGATGCAGCTGAATTTATTAAGATGAACTGATTTCTGTAGGATAGGCATGCTGGCATACATATTGTTTTAAATGTGAAGTTCTGTTAGAATGGCTCTGTAGCTCAGAATGAGAATAATTATATTGTGTAATTATTAAGGGGGAGTATTATTATGAAAATATATTAATATGTACGGATGGAATTTACATGTGTGAATGGCCACTGCCTACCCTGCCACAGACCTCACCGCACGCCACTGATTCAAACTCATGACAAATTTAAACACTCCAGAAGCCATTCCATGTCCCTTAAGTCATCAAACTATAAAATTGTTAAAAAAAATGCTTCACACAATTCAGATGCAGCAAATAAATCATCATTAAAAAGTAATGCTAAGTCATTGCGAAGTCTGTTTGATGGGTTGAGAGCTGGGAATGTTGTGTTTTTTACAGTACATGGCGTGCTGCATCAACAGCTGCAGGGATCACTGTGCCTGAGTTTGAGGTGAGTTTCAAGGAGTGACGCTCACCCCTCCTACCTGCTCCAAAAACATGCCCCTCCTCTTGGGTCTGAGATGTAAGCACCAACAACATTTGGATTACAAAGAGGCCAACTGTAAAAGGGTAAAAGACAAAACAAATGTACAGACCACAGCTTCGTGGAGGGTAACAAACATTTTTTTTCACTAGCCTTCTGAGTCCTTCAAGACAAAGCTTTTTTAACACAGACTACACTGATTACTTGAGTGCTCTCACTTCAAGTCTGGAATATACTGTATGTGGAGATAGTTGGAAAGGGCACATTTAAAACAACAAAAAATAAGGTTGTTCATGATTGAGCTCCATCACAGCAATTTGCATCCATCCGGCATTCAGATCGCCTCTCATACCGGCATTCAATCAACGCAACCAATTTTGTCTAATTAGTATCGCCATCCTGTTGCATTTCATCGGCACGTAATGCAACATGGCTGCCAATTTTCCCTGTTGTCTACCCTGCACCGTCAACACCATCCGTCCCCCTCAAGGTCTGGGTGGTGCGGAGGGTGTGGGGTCAGAGGGAGTGGGATTGGGTTGGGAGGGATGTGTGTGTGCCTGCTGAGGTCTTTATGGACGTGACGGATGGGGGAAACAGCTGCCTGATTGATTTGCTCTGTTTCGCACTGAATTCCACAATCACGGCAGAATGGGCACAAATGATTGTCATCTCTCATCTTTCATCTTGATTTTCTTGCTTTTTTTCCGTTCTTCCTCACAAGCCCTAGCACACTGCCCAGTGAGGATTTATTCTCTTCGTTATGACAGACAGCACTGCGGTCTTGTGTGCGTTTGATCACTGGATTAAAATGGTCCGTGTCTGCTTGTGGCATGAGGGGTAAATATTGGTTAATTGCCCTTGTCTCATAGCATAAGCTCCCACTGATCAGTTAGACAGGGCAAAACAACCAGCTGTGAAAAGCAGAAAAACACAAGTTTAACTTAATGAAAGTTGGGTTAAAAGGAAGTACTGTGAATAGTTTCTGTCTTTATCCCTCTCTCTTTCCCTAATTTTCTCTCTTTCTCTCTCTCTCCCTCTTTCTTTTTGTCTGTTGCTCTCCTTGTTTCCCCTCTCTCTCTGTGTGGTGAAGACTTTGGCTCTCAGTAAAATGCTTTGTCTACTGGGGTTTAGTGCAACACTGATAACAGAGAGCTGCAGTCAGCCAAGAAAAGCTGATGAGTCTCTTCCTCTCCCTACATCTCCTTATCCGCTCCTTCCCTCCCCTGTCCCCCCAACCAGAAAACACAAACACTCCTTCCCAGCTCTCCCATTGTCCCAATGTGCAGGCCACTACTCATCCCATGGGGAACAGAGGAAGACAAACATCTCATCTTCTGATAAAACAGAAGGTGTAGGGGAGGAGGAATAATTTTGCTCACACTGAGTGCTCTACAGGTGTAAGGGGACCACAAAAACCTATACCGACACCGTTGGCGAGACATAGACAGCCACTGGTTGGCTCTGTGCTGGCAATTGATGAAATTTGGTGGGCAGTGGAGTTTGATGGCTCGGGTTGAATCAGTAGCTTTCATCTGGCAAAATTACTGCTTGGCTTGGAGTCCCCGCCAGGTCACAATGAGGATTTGTGTTTACCAGTAAATACTTGCTGTTAAATGTTTGCTAACAAAAAAATGAAAGTACATTTGAGGCAATCCTGTCACAAAGAAATGAAAGTACATTTGAGGCAATCCTGTCACAATCCCTGTTATGACCTCAAAACCACAAAAAAATGATATTCAAAATACCCAGCACCACTACATTAAGGAAGTTGGTTTCACACAATCACTCTAACTGGCAAAATTAGATCTGAAATCACAGTAGCCAGAGAATAGCTGAACAATTAGGTAATCTATCCTGTTTAGAGATATTTGATGGTTTGATGCTGATTGCTGATTTGAACTTTTTTTCTGCAGACTGCCTTACCACTAGACACGAGGTCTGTGTGTGTGTGTGTGTGTGTGTGTCTGTGTGTGTTTGTGTGTGGACACTGTCTGTGCCTGAATCTGAATGCAGCTCATGGCACTGAGGGAGGTGGGGGTGGAGAGATGGGGTGGGGGTCAGGATTTGGGTGTTCAGGGGGAACGCTGGATAACTGCTCACGGCCCTCAGGGGAACACTTGGTACTCTCAGGGGCTTCTCTACTGTCAGCTCAAGCATGCTGTCATCATGAGATAAGTCCTATCCAGGCAAATTCCCCAAAGGACAGTGCCATGTGCCATGCTTGTCATTACTGAGAACAGCACTGAGGGCAGCACTTGCAAGGTGAGGTGGGTATGGTCCCATCAGACTCCTGCACAGCTGGGACGGCCTGAAAAAAGGGCAGCTGGAGTTAGTCAGAGTTTAAGCCCTAGGCCTAAGGGTGGCTCCAAGACTCCGAGAATGGGCAAGCAGTGGGGACACAGAGAATGGCACCTGCGTCCATTGGCAATTACCGCACGGAGGACCGTCCTCCTCAAGCCCTCATTGAAATGCATTGTACCCCCCTAGGCGACTCGTGGAAACTGTTTTTTAACATAGGAGTCAATGGCAGTAAGGGAGGATGGTCCTCCGTTCAGGTCCAGCCCATATAGAGTCATTGGTTTAGCAAAGCTCAATTTTGTGCCCAAAATCGTAACGCTCAAAATACATGCAAGCGGGCGAAGTGAAATGTTCCATTCTTTTTAGGTGGAATGCGGCAGGTGGTGATGTAGATTAGCAAGGTGGGCGGAAAAGTTGAGCTCGGCTGAACTTAATGCAAATGAGGAGCGGTGTTTACCGAGCGGTAACAAATTACATCGTTTCAAATGATTTTTCAGTTGGAAGGAGGCAGGTGGAGGGATAACCATTTAAAAATGAACGTACATAACATTTTAAACAGTGATTAACATTATATTGCCATGCCAGAAGCAAAAAAAAAACATTACCATTTAGAATTCTTTAGCCTTTTAAACTTCATATCTCTTCAACTGACGTTCGGTACACGCCCACTCAAAACGGAGCAAGCGGAAAGAAAGCGGTACATTTTGCTTGCATGTAATCCTATTAGCACAGAAACCAGGCCCGGCCCTAACCAATTTGGCGCCATAGGCAAGATTTTAGGTGGCGCCCCCCTTGCATCACAGTAAATTCCACTGCTAGTGTACATATACTCACAAGAAATTGAATAGCGTTGTCTTAGACATTCTTTTATCTAAATAAAGAATTTGCACATTCAAAACACTTAAATTTAAATACTCCCAAAGTAAAAACTATAAACAAGTGAAGTGCTTGATGCTGCTGCATCACTGCTGGGTTGTGTTGCTGAGGTGGAGGCAACGGGAGGATTTGCAGGGGTGGGACTGAGGAATCTCAGCAGTGCATCTAAAGAGAGAAGAGGAATAGGTAACACCAGTCTAATAATAAAGACATGATTTCAAGAATAAAATAAAATGAAATAATATTAATGAAAAACCTAAGAAATACATGCATGATGTAGACTATACTGTACAGTAGCCTATAATATACAATGCACTTTTTTTCTGATATGCAAATTATATTAGTAATTCATAAAGCAGTTTGAGCTGCATCTTGTATGAATTGTGCTATACAAGTAAAGATTTTTTTTTATTATAGAAGTAATTGCATCAACTGTAGTGTCATTGCAGTGAAATGCTACTTAGCAGAATGTAAATAATCTGTAAACTGTAGTATAATATACAAGTTATGCTCTAACATTAACTATGTACATTTATATAAAGTTTAGCACTATAAACACACTTTAGACAATATGAACTAACACAATAAACAGCTAGGCTTACAACTATAGTAGGCAGTAAGACAGACCTGTTGTAGGCTACTTTACAATCACGACATCCTGCAAAGCAATTCCTTAGAAGAAAACCAATGGACCAATGGAACTAGCGCTGACCCTAGCAAAACCCCATTGAAATCAATGGTACTAGCGCTAACGTTAGCAGTCTACCAGTGAACTATAGAAGCTAATCGTGATTATCATTTTCGCCATAATCGTGCAGCCCTAAGCTATATACTTAGATTTTGCGAAAAATTCAATGGAATAAATGTCCCTTAAGGTCCCATAAAGGTCACTTGTAATGGTGTTTTGTGTCTCTTGTTAACATGTTTTGTTCCTGAATGAGAGTATGTTAGGATGGTCTGTCTCATTCGGTGCCACAGAGCTAAAATAACAGAAATATTTTTAGCTCTATGTTCAGTGCCCACTACATTTAAAGATGACTGCAGCCTACTTAAACACACCTCACAACAACTTCAAACCTTTACAAACAAGTTGTTCAACTTTTCACTGCCAATGACCATGACAGGTCAAAACTGCAGAAAAGCTGTATAGTTGCAAGGCTGCAATTAATTTTGAGGAGACTGACTGATTTTGCGTTAATAGCTGCGATTGCAACATCGCGAAATCGTGGAGGGTCGGATTACTGTTTTCCATAACAGCTTAGGACCTTTCATTAACATAAACTAACGTTAAAACTGACAGCGCTGGCTATTTATTGATTAGCTAACTGTGTTATGCTAATGGTTGCTGACATTATCAATCATCGTTCTGCAACAGAAAAATGATATCATGACATCTTTGCTGTAACATTACCTCTGTCTTTGTCACGTTTTCCCTCCTCTTCTTTTCTTTTTTTCCTCCCCTGGGCACCAGACAATTTGGGTCGTTTTGACATGGTTTTGAGGTAGATAACGCATCAAAAAAACAACCATCCCCTCGAAGTAGCAGGTAAAGTCCAAAGTCCTCTACGGCTCTGGTCTGATTAGTTGGAGAAGGAGGGGCGAAAGGGGAGGGGGGCGTCTTAGGAAAGTAACATATAGGCCTAGGCCTAATTATTATTAGTAGTAGTACTATTATTATTACTATTGCTATTATTATTATTATTATTATTATTATTATTGCTATTATAAGCTTTGCTATACAGTTAAATTAAGACATAATAATTTTTAACAATAGTGGAAATTATTATTTTTTTTATTCCCCCCCTTCTGGCGCCCCCTGGAGGCACAGCACCCTTAGCATTTGCCTATACTGCCTGCCTATGCCATGGGCCAGCCCTGACAGAAACATACACTCAACTCTCACTACATGCACTGACATCTGTCATGAGACAACTGGAATGGTTTATCTCTCCTTAACCTTCTCTCTCTTTGAGTAAGATAATAGAAAAGTTGCTATCACTGTAAAATTAGCCGCTAATTAGCGATTAGCATTGCTGCTAAATA
The DNA here is from genome assembly GCA_027475355.1 of Coilia nasus. NCBI lineage: Eukaryota > Metazoa > Chordata > Actinopteri > Clupeiformes > Engraulidae > Coilia > Coilia nasus. Next base: position 31,549,413 of record CM050220.1, on the reverse strand, counting down.
GAATGCTTAACATCTGATATTTCTGTTGTTCGCTGTGAATTAGCGAAAACAAAATGAAACATCAACCGCAGTTAAAATGCATAAAAAAAAATTCCTTACCTCTTGTGTCTTGGGCCCTTTCGTGTGTATGTATCCTGTGAGGGCGCAGGCCTGTTTCTCGGAAAGTTAGCCTGATACACCTGGCCTGTGAGGTTCATATGTCTGCCTCGATTAAACAAAGAATGAACTTTTTGATCCGTAGAGCAGTATAAGTTAACATTAGTATTTTGGCTTGTAAAATTACAAGCATTTGCCAGGGTGTTGATTGCTTCCTCATTACTTAATATTGCTGCTGCTATTTTGCAGAGTCACTCTATTGGCAAACCTCTAGCCGCAGCCTAGGTACCAACTGACAACGAAACAGTGCCATGATGAGGTCAGTTCTCAAGTTTCATGCAATATATTCAAGCATTCATTCAATATGTGTTTATTCAATATATTCAGGTTTCATTCAATATATTCAAAACACTCATTCCATATATTCAGACATCAATTCTCTTTAATTTCCTACGCGGCATGCCAGTATATGGCATATGTACGGCATTTGTATATATATGGACATGATAATAAACAGGTAAAGGCTAATAAGGCTAATAAGCACATTTAGCAAGTGTGTGTGAACTTTAGCCTACATCATGCTCACAGTGAAAGAGGACAGTCAATCTCAAGCACTGTGTTATACAGGTGCTGTCACATTCTACCCATTTTTTTTTCCATTGTACAGGTTAGTTTTCTTAAGTAGTTTGGTGGAACTGGTGTAACTGCACACATACCCTGGGGCTACAGGGCCTATTCCATAAGGTAATGTTAAAGTGATGTCAAGTGAATAAGCACGTACATTTCATTCCTCTATATGAAAGCAAGTCAAGCTGTGAAGCTGGTTTTGTACTCATTGTTCACACATTAAATTGCCTTGTCTCATGTGCAATTAGCACCTTTGCAGAGAGCCAGGCGTCACATGGAGGAGAACAATGAACATTGTACACATGCAGTGGTAAGAAATATGAGATAGCCTATATGAGAAAAAAAGTAAAAAAAAAAAAAAAAAGAAAGATAGGACAAATATAATTGTGACTAAACAAATGGCTGCATAATGGCTGCATAGTAGGACCTTCAATAGTTTTTTTTAATCTTCCTGTAACATTTTAGTCAGTGAAAACCCTCTTCCATTTTTATCCTGTTTCATGGCCATGCCTGTTTGTTGTGTTGTAAATGCACGTTGCTGTGCGGACTGATTCCCTGCATGTCCATGGAGAGGGACTGAGCTCCATCACTCTGCTGCAGGCTGGCATCTCCATCGTTGTGGCTCTCTAGGCAGTTATGGGAATACTGTCATGCTAAGTGTACGTATGTATTCTGCATGTTACCGCTGGGTGACATATATGTTTAATGGACTCCTTGTTTTCTTTGAACTCAGTGGCATCCCATAACAATGAGAGAGAGAAAGAGAGAGAGAGAGAGATTACTGAAAAGGGTATGTTTTGTTGTTGACACTATCAACTGGTTATGCTCAATTCCTAAAGGAAGAACAAGCTATTGAGATGCAGTAGTAAAGCCAACGTTAATGCGTCTCTTATTTTTCATAAGAGGCTGGTTGATGCAGTTGACTGTCTATCACTGAACACATCTCTATCTTGCTAGGATGTTTTTTTTCTACCACTAAATAACATTACTTAATTTTCTGATACAAATGTGTTACTGTCGTGCAATTAAACAAGTTCTAATATCTACTCTAGAACCCGATTGACACAGATGGGTTTAGTGAGGAAAATTCCACAGTCATATCATTAGTATTGAGACACAAAACAGCATTTACTTGTCTTTTTTTTTTTTAAGATCCTATCTGAAAATACTGTGTCGATCAGAGAAATTTAACAGCAATTCACATAATTCTTAAACTAGTCTGTCACTAGTGTAGCCTAAATAAGTAATTCATCAGGCATGCTGTTTGAGCCTTTAAGTCACATTGTCAGAACATACCTATATCTTGATTTCTAATTGTTGGGTTGAATAGAATTGTGTGCTAATTTTTCTTGGTCTGCATAGTATGAAACCTCAATTGTTTAACATGGTGATCACAAGGGCAGAAGGTTGGGGACTGCAGGCGAGTTGGGTAGCCTCCTGAATATGGCACTTAAAACTGTAGATGTGGTCTCGTGCCAGTTTTAGTCTTTCCCTGGCTCTTGGGTAAAGCGAGTCTCATTGTGCTGTTTATGAGATTTCTAAGAATATCATGACCATTTCAAGGGCAGACATGCATTTTCTGCTTGCTCTTAGGTAAAACAGAAGTGTCACATTACAAAACTCTGTGATTACGCAATGCAATCCTTTGGCCATTTAGCAATAAAGATGTATGTCCCCTATTTAAAATTTAGTACTTCAGTAAAGCTTCATGTTACCATGCTCACTAGCCGCCCATGGCAATGTCATACCCCCACACTTCCCCCTGAAGTGGCAGAAGTATATGCTTTTGCACAAACATATAACACATTGTTGCCATGAGAACATCATGAAAGCATCATGTAATAAGGTTAACAGTGATCTCAAGTAAATTATTAGTGAAGTATTTAGAACTATTTTGACTTTATACATTGTATTTCTCGTAGGGCACCTACTGTGTATGATTTTACGGAAAGCATAATTTCCCATAGTATGATCTCCTAATGTGCATGTTGTCCTCTATTGTAACCACATTTTTAAAAGACAGTGAGGAGCATTGTCATGAAACTCTACAGTACCAGTTACAACTCTTTTCATGAATTTACGCTATTTGTAATATCTCATACATTTAAAAAAACACAGACATGTTTGACATGAGTCAGCAATGGAAAACTTTGAACACACACATATATAGTCAGTCTACAATGTCTTTCACTGCATCCCTTCCAGGAGCTACTCCTAGCAGGTTGTCAAGTCTTATTGGTTTGCAAGTCTGCAGTAGGCTGTGTGGAATGAGAAGTCATTACGTTTTGTGGCGGCGGGATAAATCTCTTTCATTCGTGTAAGGCCACTGCATTAAAAAGAAAGTGGCGGTTTGGATTGGCTCAGGCCGATGGATATGAACTCAAATAATAGCGCCCTTCAAAGCAGCGCTTATAGGAGAGGAGATTCATCTGTGGGCTTTACGCTCTCCCTTGGGTTCATATTTGAAATCCCCCATGTTTCTACCGCAGAACTCAAATGCATCATTATTATTTTGAAGATACAATGGCACTTCCAATGATAATATTCCACACTGTACTTGAGACTTCTATGTCCATGTGTACGTATGTGTAGGTATGTTGGTGGCTCACAAATAGCATAGGGTAAACTCACCAATAGAAAATAGTCTCAGTTTATCTTCTAAACTGAAAAAATACCTATACCTAATAAAACTACTATAGCGTATCTTTTTGTTATATCGGACAACATAATCTGTGAACGGTCATGAAAATGTATCAGATTTGCAACCAAATCTGTTCATTTTCTATCTTGGTTTTAAATATTTTTTTTGCATATGCCTGATATGTGCAGGATCATCATCAGTAATACTCAACCCTACTGCACGATACCTAATGCCATTTATTTCCTCTTTCTGGATTCATTACTGTCTCCCTTTTAGTCTCCCCCTGTACAACAGTAACTCCCATAATTATTATTTAGAGGATGGGGACGAAGCTCAGCGTAGTTTTGAGTACACTCACTGTCATCTGTCTGGGGCCTTGGATCACAAATTGAGCCTTAATCCGGCTTGAATGCTGGCAAGCAGCGACAGCAAGCTACCCAACAAGGGCCAACTGGAGACAGGGTCATCCCTGCCGACCCCTCTGTTGGCACTTGGCACCTAATCCACACCATCTGTGAGGTGTCACAGCTCGCTGGTGAATCCATACAGCGCCCATTAGTGTATTCATGGCAATTGTGGCTCTGACAATTTGTGCAACGTGTGTGATAGCGAGAGAGACAGAGACAGAGAGAGAAAAAGAGAGAGAGAGATGAAAGAGTGCCTTTTTAGTTAAGACTGACATGCAGGAACATGTAAACATTTAAATAACTGTGTATGTGTCATGGCAATACTTGTTTCTTTAAATGGTAACTAGTAATTGCAGAGTGGATAATCCAGTGGACTGTGTGTGCATATCTCCATGTTTGAGTGTGTATGCATGTCCACACATGTGTGGGTGTGTCTGTGTTTGTGTCTGTGTGTGTGTGTGTGTGTGTGTGCAAAAAGTAAGTACCCACACATACAGATGTGTCATTCTTTGAGTGTGGGCGCAGTGAGCATGCACCTTCGAGATAAGCTGCCCGTTTCTTTTATTTCCTAGTGGCTCATGCATTTTCCAAGGTTAAATTAGACCACCAAGACCTCCTTCATTTGTGTGGGAGGAAGGTAATTATAACACCTCCATCAGCAGTCATGATTAACCTAATCACCTGCAATGCACATGGCGAGGTCTCTTATGGAGAACCCTTTATTACAGACGATAATCATGAAATAGGTCTGTGGAGAGTACAACATGTGGACACTCGTGTACTTCTTGCTCTAAAAATAGTCAGCATGTTTATCATCATCATCATCATCATCATCATCATCATTATCATCATCATCATCATCATCATCATCATCATCACCTGCATGTGTGTGTCAGGTTTGTCTTTCAAATGAGGAACCTAGGGAGGTTTTGTTAAGACATCAATGTTGTAAAAATCTGTTTAGTCGAGTGCATTTCCTATGGCACAGGCTATGCAGGCAATGTGCCGTAGATGACAACACAAACATAAAAACATGTAACATAATGCACTAAATAAAAAATGTAGAATAAAAACATAATAGTAACATTTCATACAGCAGACTCACACTCAATGTGCTTCACGGTAAAAACATATTAATTAATTATTCATAAATATTAATTAACAAAAATATACATACATGCAAATATATAAATACATGCATGCATACTTGCATACATACATAGAGTACGCACACACACACACACATGCACACACACACGCACACACACACACACATACATACATTAAAATAAGTGCACTAAAACATGTCTTGTTCTTGCTGTCAGCCTCCTAGCCATGTTGCCTATTTTCTATTTGACTGTACGTTACCTAGACATGCTTTATGTGACTGCATATGTTCAGCTTGTTTGTGTAGGAAGTGGTGCAACACAATGTTCTTTTACCACTGGATATTCCCACACTGTTCCGAAACACATTGACATGGTGGCCTATATGTTGTGTGTGATAGGATCATAATAATGTCAAACAAAGTGTTTCATTTATATGCAAATTGGCAGTTTTCCTGTCAGTTATTCCCAATCCAGTAAAAAAAGTATTCCAATGCACATCTAGTAATGTTTTTGATTTGACACCCAATCCATAGCTTGTCATAGCATGCCCTGTATGTGAAGTGCCTGTGTAGTCTGATGCTCCACTGGAGGGCTTCATGAGACTTCCATGCTGTGTCAGTGCTGAAAAGTATCCTTTGAATAGATGCATACTATCCTTTTGCTGACATGCACAAAAGTTGAGAAAATGTTTCACTGATATCAATTACATTACCATGTTTTCTTGTTGTTTGTTCCATTACTTCCTATTTGCACAGTATACATGGATATGGAAAATTATGCTTTGCCATTTCAGCATATTGTTTCATTACTGCTTTTGCAATGGTCTACTTTTGTGTCTGTGAAAAAATGAAGTGTACATTTTGGCATCAGCAACACTGTTACTTCCATCTTTTCCATCACATTTGTTTTTTCTTTCAGTCTTGGTAATCTCTAGCCTGGCATCTTCAAGCATCCATTTAGAAAGCTGCTTAGCCAATTGGATAAATTATTCAATCGCTATGGTGTAGCACTTGCATCACAGGAGTACCCTTTTAATGCCTCAATTAAGGCAAAATGTTCAAATGGATTCTCTAACTCACAAAAGGCTGAAAATTTCATGAATCCCATGAACCATGAACTCCAAAGCTCCACCTGTTTTGCCACATGGTGAAGTAATATACCAATATATAGATATATTAATACAAATGTATAATATTTATATAGTATTACTATAGTATTTATTGCATTTATGACAGCATTAGTATTATATTGTTGTAATTGTTATAAAAGTAATTATTTGCAGATATACAGTATGTAGGGCCATTTATAGTTAACATCATAATGCCATTTACTTATGCTGCAATTTGCTGACCTTATTGTATAAGAAAGGCAAATTTCAGTATTCAGGTTTAGATAGACAGACAGATACTGTAGGTAGATAGGTAAACATATTTCCTATGTGCAAAGTCATATGAGTCACATTAATGTAGCCCCTTTGCTCTGACGTTCATAAGCAGAGGGTGTGATGATGGAGATGACACAGCTTGGTGACACGACCTTTTTCCTCCAGAGACTGGGAGCTGATGATGAGGCTCAGCAAGCCCGCCGAGTGTAAATGAGAGCCAGGCAGCTGTGCCCCGCCACGACTAGCCACGTCAGATGACCTTGTCTTCACCGTTTAGGAGAGGCACCATCTGGAATGGTGGAAAACAGATAAACATAAATACGGAACGGCCAAATCGCTCAGCAGCCTTACAGAACTGCGCTTGACCCGCAAGTTGTGTTTAAGATTAAAAGGACACAGAGTTATGACCTGGAAAATATATGCAAGTTCTCTCAACAAAGTGTAGGTTGATAACATAAACAAATTCATTTTTAATGATTTATCTAATGACTACCCATTCTAGGGATTATCTTCCCTGGATAAAAGTAATATAATATAATATAATATAATATAATATAATATAATATAATATAATATAATATAATGTAATGTAATGTAGTGTAATATAATATAATATAATATAATATAATATAATATAATATAATATAATATAATATAATATAATGTAATGTGATGTAGTGTAATATAATATAATATAATATAATATAATATAATATAATATAATATAATATAATATAATATAATATAATAGATACAACAGTTAGGTCCGGTCGTACTATTTAGCAATTTCTGATTGAGCGAGATGAACTGGAACTATTTTGTGGAGCGAAGACTGTAGTGAACTGAAATACAATTAAAGGAAAGGGCCTTTTCATATACTGCTCCAAAACTAAGGAATTCCCTCCCTTATACATCCACACACTGGACTCCGTGTCACAATTTAAAAGTGCACTGAAAACATGCTTTTTTAAAATTAGCATATGGGCTCTAAGCCATTTCACTTCTTCACACGCTTCACTATTTTAATGCTCTTGTCATTGTTTTTAATGTTGATTTCTTTATTTTTATTTTCTGTAAGTTAACCTTGGGTGTTTTGAAAAGCGCAGTGTAACAAATAAAATGTATTATAATTATTAATTAGATTCGAAGCTGTGCATTGTGCATGTTAAAATATACATGCTATTATGTCAAACATGAGGGGGGGGGGGGGGGGGAGAGACTCAGCTAGCAAGCTGTCAAACACATTGTTAGAAGTCCAGACACATCCACATAAGCAGGGGTATTTGGTGGTCGTGACTAGTAGCCTATCCCAGAAGCGCCATCTGATTTTGGGTACAAACTTGTCTAATCTTGCCTGGTGTTGAGGGTGTGGAGCACCAGACCCCTGAGGACACACCTAGATAAGCAGCAGAAAGGCTCCGGGTTTGGCTCTTGTTAATTACAGGAAAAAAGAGAATTTATCTCTGGAGATACAAGAAAAAAGTGTTGGAAGCCCCCAAACCTTACATCTCTCTCCTGCTCCCTCCTTCCTTCTTTCCCTCATTCCCTCTGTCTTCTATCAGAGTTCTTCTTTTTAAGGGTATAGTGTGACAGAAAAAAAGCACAGCCTGAAGGAATGATAGGGATTTGAAGGAAAATATGACTGTGGCTGCCAACAGTGCACAATTCTAGCATGAAGAACAGGCATGTATATAGTCAGTACACCAGTGAAAGTAGCACGATGGGGTATTTAACAGAAGTGTGTGTGTGTGTGTGTGTGTGTGTGTGTGTGTGTGTGCCTTTTCAGTGCACTGTACAATCTGAATTTGAATTAAATTCAGAAATGTAAAATGTCTTGTTATCAGCCTCTGTAAATATGAGGCACACTTGGCATAACTTGGAAGGATCTTATTAACCAATATCCCATCACTGCTTCATCATCGATCCGTCCTCTAGATTAAGTCAAGGTTGTCTGATCCTCAGTGTTTTTGTGCATGTGCTGAATCATATCTCTCCATCCTCCCTCTCTCCTGCCAATGTCCACTAACAGACAACATTTTTTCCTGCTACCAGAGTAATCTCCTCTCCATTTCTTTAACATACCTCAAAGGACCACAATAGAGCTAATGTTATGTTTTTCAAGGTTACAGCACTCAACATATTGATCACTCTGACATGTTAGATATTGTTGAAGGCCAGGCTGCAGTGCTGCCTAAAAGCACACTGCGTCAAACAGCTCAGTGTCTGTAAAAGAACATTGTGGCACCGGTGAAAACATAAACCATTAAAAGGAGAAATCTTAAGAAGGAAATAACACTACTGTAATTGGTAAAAAACTACTTAGAGAAGTCAGAAATATAATCATTCCCTTTCTAGTGGGAACAAACAAAACTTGTTTCATTTACACTATGCAATACACAGTGCAGCCTGAGAGCCTTTGTCAGTGCATACAGATCTAAGTGTGCGTTACCACTAATTCCACTTTTAAGGGATACCCTAGCCTAGCTCCTGCCATAAAGCTGCCCTAGATATAACATTACATGCTGAGCTTTTTAGAATCGGCCATCATGCATTATTTGCCTGGCGTGGTCTTTTGTTCAGTTCTGTGCTCCCATAAAAGAGAGAATATATTAGGTTTGCTCAATGAGAAAGCCAGGCAGCCTTATAAATTTAAGATGCCAAAAAATGGCTTCAATCAGAACCCATGGTTAAGTCAGTTATGCTAGTTTTTGCTTCATTTTTATTTTAATAGGAAAGACTCTTCAGTGTACTGCAACACTCTTGCTGGTGTATCCCATTGTTAAAACTATCTATTCACTCTTAAATCTACAGTAAATACCAAGGATAAAAAAGTCATTTATCCATGAAACAGAAACAAAAGTATGGACTCAGGCAAAAACATGCACACAAATGATTTAAACGGTAGCATTCTCCAGAAGTAATTGCTTTGAAAAATATATAAAAGGCAAAATGGAGAGTAGTAATTTTTATCGCAGTTTCTCTGTAAGTCACTGAAGGAGACTTACAGTTCACTAGAAATATGGGACTCATCAGGAACTCCTTCTGCATTCTTTGTTATGTACTGATAATGAGGCCATGACAGGAATGTAATGTACACATGCAATAGCAGAGGTGGAAGCAACAGCTATGAACCTCTTAAACAAGATATTTCTTTTCTTTTCCCTTATTTTCAGTACAGTGCTGCACTGTTCTCATAGTAAAATGTGATATTCACACTGCCAAGGCTTGCTTTAGAGCACACAGATGCACCCATGCACACACACACAGACGTGCACGCACACACATACACACACGCATGTACATGCACGTGTACACACACACACACACACATTGAGAGAGAGAGAGAGATACACACATGTTAGCTGCACACAGTAGGCCTATACATATTTCAAAGGGAAACAAACACAGGCAGTGCAGCTGTCTCCATATGCATGCAGGTATGCATAGTCATTATGTAAATCCCATGTAGGCTGTGCAGACAAAAACAATAACGTGTTCTCATGGTTTGATCTGAAACACTTACAACCATATCATAATGATGAGAGCCCTCTGGGGTGCTGCTAGAAATTTTGGGCCTTAAGTTAGAGTATAATCCTGGGTCCCAAAGTAATAACGAGTATGGACATTATGTTCTACAAAGACCCCTGCTGGTGCAGAGACGCCTTTGGCATTATCCTAACATCATCCTCATCACACCCCTATGACTGCCTAACTTGGTTTTTGCCTAATGTAGTAATATGTGAAGAGTGCGAATGTGCACTCATATCTTTGCATGGTTAGGACTGTGAGAGAGGATGATTGTCACACCTGATTGAATGACATGTAGTTGATTAAGGGACACTGACTGTCACCTCATATGACCTCAGACTTTGCTCCCAAGTTGCTCACACACTGGCCTAACAAACTGACAAATCACAACATCACCAACACTGCCTTTGCAAACCAAAAAAAACTGAAACAAACACCAACATTTTTGTCAGTTGACTGGATTTTTTTTTTTTTACTCATTGTTAACATACACAGATGGTAAAAGTGAATCTTTTAAAAAATTAGTCATTCTTTAAGATTTTCCAGGGGTCCAATGAGTTCTTCGTTATTCATATGCATATTATGTATGTCACGGTTTCACTCTGGACTTGGGTTTTTTTCATGTGTGTTTTTCGCTGTTACTCACCTGTTAGTTAATTAGGTTCACTCCCCGGGTTATCTGCTAGTTCACGGCACCTGTACTCCCTTGTTTGGATCCTCATTAGATTATCTCTCTCACTTGTCCTCCCCGCTTCACGATCGTTGTAATCATCCGTCTCACCTGCACTTCCTGGTTTGTAACAATCACGAGTGATTCAATCATTCTATTCACCTGTACTCCTCGTTCACGCTCGTTTAGTTCCCGGGGTTTCCACTACTTATACTCGCCTCTCTCACTCACTCCTTGTCAGTCCGTCTGCGAACCACGGTGTATTCCCTCGGCAAGCTATTTGACTCCTGACTTCTCTGCGTCTGTTTGGCTGTGTATTCCTGGTGTTGCTCGTCTCCCGTCTGTTCCTGTGTTTGCCCCTGTCTGTCTGTCAGAATCTCCTGTCCTCCGGTACCGACTCCTGCCTGCCCTCGACTCTGCCCTGCTCTACTGCCCTGGTGAACGACTCCTGCCTGCCCTCGACTCTGCCCTGCTCTACTGCCCTGGTGAACGACTCCTGCCTGCCCTCGACTCTGCCCTGCTCTACTGCCCTGGTGAACGACTCCTGCCTGCCCTCGACTCTGCTCTGCTCCGCTGCCCTGGTGAACGACTCCTGCCTGCCCTCGACTCTGCTCTGCTCCACTGCCCTGGTAACGACTCCTGCTCGGCTGACTCACCTGCTCCTGGTCTCGACCTCCGCATGCCCTTGACTCAGCTCTGCTCTACTGCCCCCGGTATCGACCATCGCCTGCCTACGACTCTTCGCCTGCTTCCGGGTGTGGGTTCTCACCACCCGTCTGCCTGGGTGTTTCGCCGCGTCTTGGTGGATACCTACCGGCTCTCCGGAGCTGTTGACTTTGTCCCTTTTTCCCCAACCCTTAATAAACTATATTTGAGGTTACGCATTTGGGTTCATCTGTCTGTCTGTCCGGTCCGCGTGACAATGTATTGCAGAAATACTGGATTTTCTTAACTGAAGTAACCTGGGGTAATGGCTGTTCATATTCATCACTGCAGAGTCAGACCCAATATGATGAAGTGTATTGCAACTTCAATTTTGCCTGCAAAATGAGCTGCACACCTTAAACTAACTGGACAGTGAACACTGCAAATGGCAGAAAAGGTGTGTACATCTTTGTTTTAAATAAATATAATTTTGATCTGAAATGTTGTGACTAATACGTCCTCTGTTATACAGCCATTTTTTGTTATTTGACTGTAACAGTATACTGTAGAAAAACTAGAATCATCATTCAAAAAAGTCAAAATAATGAGAATAGACTGGTGAGTAGAAGTGTACTCAAAGCATTATACTGAACATGAGATACAATGCATTTGAAAAACACAACAACAGAAAACATTTGTTCTGGGGGTAGTGCTGTGATGCAGAATAAACTGTTAACAAACCAGATGTTTTGCCCTCGTGGATGAACAAAATAAACAGCAAATGGTCTTGCCTCAGGACCGCATCTAGAGTTATGGTTAACATGCAGATGAGTTTTTAGGAAACATTGTTTAAAAATACTGAAAAATGAGAGGATATATGCTGACAGTAAACGGCATGTGTATTGGGAATAATGTATGGCACAGATACAAACTAAGCCTATATTAAAATATGAAAGAAAACTAAAAGTGTGTTTTCTGTTGTAACATATGATGAATCATTTAGAGTTCAGATTTATAAACAGTTATGTTATTTGGCCAGTCATACACATATAGCCTATATATATATATATATATATATATATATATATATATATATACAGTAGCGGCTCGTGAGCATAAATATTGGTGGGGCAGACACTGATTCTGATGCCTGAATCACTACCATGACCAAATGTTATAGAATAATGTATAGTGATAGGCCTATTAAAAACCTAATTAATGTAGTAATTTGGCTCAACAGGTCTATCTGCAACCAGCACCGCATGCGTTTCAGAGTTCTTTTTTTTTTAAATATGAACATTAATGTAGCGCTATGATTAACGAATACCAATTAAATGCTGACCCAATGCACTAAAAGCAAACAATGCAACAGCTTCATATAATATATTACAACAGTGAGAGGCCTTAAAATCCATCAGGGGAAGAAGGAGTGTGGAGGAAAAGTTGGACAGGGGAACCGCATTGAGCAGTACTTTCTAAGAAGTCTGCGGAGTAAGTCGGCTGAAGTCCAGCGGCAGGTAGAAAACCACAGTTCGCAGGATATCAGAAACCCAGTCTTGGAAGAGAGGGAGGAGGTCAGAGGGAGAAAGGGAGAAAGCCTGGGAGCAGAAAGCTAGGGTTAGTTGGCCACAGGCGAAAGATAAGATGACTTGGGAGTCCGTAGACAGAGACTTGGCAATGGTGTTAGAAGGATTAAAAGGGACAGCCATGGCAAAGTTGGAAAGGATGGGGGAAGTGATCTATAGTTATGGCTTAGATAGGTTTGGAAGTAGTGATAGAAGGAAAAGGGAGCCAGCACAACATTGTCAGTCGAGACGCCAGAAAGACATTCGTGAATTGGTGTTAAGAAGGAGGCAGCTAAGAAAACAGTGGAAAAGGGCCACAAATGAGGAGAAAGAAGGTATAGATGCCCTGCAGGAAGAGTTACTATGTAGGTTAGCAACTCTTAGGAGAGCTGAGAATCTTAGAAGGAAGAGAAAAGAGAAGGAGCGGGTAAGAACACTGTTTTATAAGGACCCCTTTAAGTTTGTGAAAGGGTTGTTTAACCAGGAAAAGGGAGGGATATTGAGAACCTCAAAAGAGGAAGTAGAGGAGTACTTGAGGAAAACTCATTCAGATCCAGGGAGGGAGGGAGGATTAGGTTTTCCGCCTGACATGCCACCTTTGGGTGAGATAGAAAGTCAGATGGATGTTGTGCCACCTAGGTGAAAAGAGGTAGAGGCTGTGGTGAGAAAAGCTAAGGCTTCATCAGCTCCAGGGCCTAATGGGGTGCCATATCGGGTATATAAGAATGCCCCAGGGGTTCTTAGGTTTCTGTGGAAGTTGTTTAAGGTTGTGTGGCATAAGCAGAGCATTCCAACAGCATGGTGCAGGGGGTGTGTTGATTCCAAAAGAAAAAGAGTCTGTTAGAATAGACCACTTTAGAATGATCTCTTTGCTTAATGTGGAGGGGAAAATCTTCTTCAGTATAGTGGCTAAGAGACTTGTGCAGTATTTGGAAAAGAATGGGTTAATTGACACAACAGTGCAGAAGGCAGGAATCCCAGGTTTTGCTGGATGCATTGAGCACACTAGTGTAATTTGGCACCAAATTCAGACAGCAAAGCAAGAGGGTAGGGAGCTTCATGTAGTTTTTTTGGACCTAGCTAATGCCTTTGGCTCGGTGCCGCATAGTCTGATTTGGAGTGCTTGTGAATACTTTAGAGTGCCAGTTGAGATTGTGAATATAATGAAGGAATACTTTAAAGATATTAAATTGTGTATAGGTACAGGGGAGTTTGTATCAGACTGGCAGAAGCTAGAAGTAGGCATTATGGCGGGGTGTACGATCTCACCACTTGCTTTTACAATGGCAATGGAAATGCTAATAAGAGCGTCTAAGTGGGTGGTGGGAGGGGAAAGGCGTCGGGAGGGACTGCGTCTCCCCCCAATTAGAGCTTTCATGGATGACATGACTCTGTTAACAACAACGGTGCCATGTACAAAAAGGTTGTTAGAAAGGATAAATACAAATCTCAGGTGGGCGAGGATGAGGATAAAGCCTAGTAAGTCAAGGAGTATCTCAGTCACCAAGGGAAAAGTGGTAGAGCAGAAGTTCACGGTGGAAGGTGAGGAAATCCCATCCATCAGGGTGAGACCAGTGAAAAGCCTGGGGAGGTGGTATAATGCAGACCTGAGTGATCGAGAGCAGGTAGAGCAGCTTAGAAAAGACGTGGTGGAGGGATTGGAAAAAATTGACAGGTCAGGGCTACCAGGAAAGCTGAAATTGTGGTGCATGCAATTTGGACTGTTCCCTAGAGTAATGTGGCCCATGTCAGTGTATGAAGTACCATTATCAAAAGTAGAGAAGCTAGAAAAGGTGGTTAATTCATACGTTAAAAAGTGGTTAGGGGTTCCACGGTGCCTAAGCAGTGTAGCTCTGTATGGGAAGGGCATACTGCAGCTGCCAATAAATAGTCTGGTAGAGGAATTTAAGTGTGCTAAGGTTAGGACAGAGCTGTTGTTAACAGGGAGCAAGGACAGGATAGTCAGCGGTCTGGCTCCTAACCCGAGCAAAGGGAGAAAGTGGAAACCAAAGGTAGCAGTGCAGGAGGCAGAGGCAGCCCTTAGACATGGAGAGATAATGGGAAATGTCCAGATTGGGCGGGGAGGCTTGGGGCGTACATCAGGGAAGCCAATGTGGAGAAAGGCAGATCAGAAGGAGAAAAGGAGATTGGATGTAGAGCAGATACGCAGGCAAGAAGAAGCTAATAGACAGGTAAAAGCTGTGTCACTAGCAAAGCAGGGCCAGTGGTTGAATTGGGAGGGAGTAGAGAGAAAACAGGTTACTTGGAGGGATTTGTGGAGTATGGAGTCTAACAGGCTAAAGTTTTTATTGGGAGCGACGTACGACGTGCTCCCATCGCCAGATAACCTGAGAATCTGGACAGATGGGGATCCGTCATGCACACTCTGTTCAGGTGTAGCCACATTGAGACATATACTATCTGGCTGTAAAGTTAGCTTGGCACAGGGTCGCTATACGTGGCGTCACAACCAAGTATTAAAATGCTTAGCAGCAGGAATTGAGAGTAGGAGGCAGCAGGTAAATGCAGAAGGTAGTCATAAAAAAGGTATCCAGTTTGTGCGGGAGGGTGAGAAAAGTAAGAGAGCCGTAAAGTCAAGGAGTACTACACAGGAAGCAAAGGATTGGCAGATGCTGGTAGATGTGGGTGGAAAGTTGGTGGTCCCTCAAGAAATAGTTACCACTAACTTGAGGCCAGACATAGTCTTTTGGTCGACCAGCCAACAGGTAGTGTATTTTATTGAACTCACTGTCCCATGGGAAAGCTCCCTAGAGGAAGCATATGAAAGGAAAAAGCTGAAGTATGAAGAGTTGAGATTGGAAGCAGAGCAGAAAGGATGGAGGGCAAGAGTATTTCCAGTAGAAGTGGGTTGTAGAGGGTTTGTAGGGAGGTCAGTCATTTCATTGCTAGGGGAGCTTGGGGTTGGTGGTAAGAATCTACATAAAACTGTTAGGGAGATGTCAGAGGAAGCAGCTAGGACTAGTAATTGGATCTGGATGAGAAGGGCGGTCTCTGCCTGGGGTAAGCAGTAGGGTTGCCATGTTCGAATGGGGCGGTGAAGCGTCATTACGTCATTATAGTGTATAGTGATACTGCGTTGTTGCATCACGCAAGAGCCCGCATGCAACGGGGCATTGCGTGATTGCGTCATTATTATTATTATTATAGTGATACTGCATTGTTGCATCACGCAAGAGCCCGCATGCAATGGGGCATTGCGTGATTGCGTCATTATTATTATTATTAGTATTATTATTATTATTATTTTATTAATGTAGCAGTGGAGGCTGGGATTATTACTATTTTATTTTATTAATGTGGCAGTGGAGGCTGGGAGTGGTTAGCGTGGGTACTGGTTCAGCACAGGACATTAGTAAGGTGGTGGAGATTAGTGCAACCTAGGGCTGTTTGTGCAGAGAAGGATGGGCACCCCAGACCAGCAGATCGCATTACTGCGTTTAGGGGGTCAATAGAAACACAGAAGAAGGAGTTATAAATGGCAGCCATTACACACATGGGCAGCTTAGAATCAGGCTCTCTGGGATCGTGCGGTGTATTGGGATACAGAGTGGCCAAGTTTCCCGGGGTTTTGCGGTGTATGGAACACGGGATAGCTGAGCATTAGACACCATTAGATTCAAGAGGTGTATACATTTAATGTTAAGTCAGCGGGTAGAATCGGGACCTCTCGCCACTTTAAGCCAGAGATATGGGTCAGTTCTCGGAGGTTCTCTCATACTGGTAAGTGGCAACAGCCAGTTTATTATTATTATATAACAGTCACCCATAAAAGGATCAATTTGTGATTATTACTGTATTACTATAACTGAGCATTAGTCACCATTAGATTCAAGAGGTGTATACACTTAATGTTAAGTAAGTGGGTAGAATCGTCTTTAGAACTAGCATTGGCAGGGTTGTTTGTGTAATGGCATATGCGTTAGTGACTGCAAAGTGATAGTATTTGTGGTAAAATGGTGATAAAGTGCAAATATTCGATAATAAGTCCTAATTAGTAAGTAAGCAGGTCATTTTGGAAGTAAATTGTGGTGGTAGTTAATTTTGTAAGTAAAACTTTGGAAGTCGTGCAAACAGGTGGTAATGAACAGTAGGTAGTAAATTTTGGAAGTAAACTTTGGTTGTAAGTGAATTGAGGAAGTACATTTTGGAAATTTGGGTAGCAGGTGGCTGAACTGTGGACACACACTAAAGGATTGATCACCTTTAGTGGGGCCGCCTCAGGGGAGGGTGTACAGTGAATAAAGGTCCGAAACACCCGTTGATCCTGAGGTACACTGCTGAGGATGTGTCCCACATAGTGTATGGATAATTGTAATGGCTGTAGTTAGGAAAGCCTGAAGTGTGGTACAATTAGTCCGTGAGCCAGAGGGGTTGGTCGTTACCGAAAAAGTGGCAAAGGCTACCATACCTTTTCTGAAAGCCTGAAATCTCAGCTTTTCAATGATGTATGATGGCCATCTGACAAGAGTAGCTGTTTTGAGTTATCACACATAATGTAAACTAAGGTAGAGAAAATAATGCGTATAAATTAAGCAGAACACTGACATAGCTGAAGATCTATATTGGACATATTGGAATATTTTATTTTGTTATGTTTGGTATCATTTTAAACAGGAGACTCTGGGCTTTCATTTAAAGCCTTTTGTGAACATTTTGGATAAGTACAGCCAAACCTGGAGCTCTTCAAACTTTTAATCACACACATTTTCCTGCCATTTCCGCCTAAGTCATCTTTTGTCTTTTAATCCTGTGGCAACAGGGAGCATCAGAGAAACAAAATCTTAACACTGAAATACTGGCATGACCCTAAGGATTCAGAAAATGTATCATTTACCCATATTATCTAATTTGGAGTGGGTGTTTTTTGGTCTTATATCAGACATGGTGTTTGAGAAAATAACATTGACATAGCTGAAAATCTAAAAACGGTATAACAAATAACAAATGAGACATGGATTCCTTTTAAGGTGTGGTACCCCCAATTATGACATTGCCATTACTGTAAAAGGTCAAGGTCATGACTTTCTTGTAAGTGTATGTTTGGGTGTGGGTGTGTCTGTGTTTGGGAGGGGGGTTACAGATAGACGTGTAATGTGTATGTGTGTGGGCATGTGTGTTTGTGTGTGTGGGTGGGGGTGTGTGCGCGCATGTGTGTTGTGTGGGGGAGGGGTGGGGGTTTACAGACAGACATGTAATGTATCTGTTTTATATATTGTAGTTTTACTTTTTTGTGTGTAACTTTGTTTTAATTACCAGGTACCATGCTTCTTTTGGCAGGGGGACTGCCAATGGAAATTTGCCTTTTGGCTATAATTGGGTGCATTTACGTTTTATTAGTAAAATGTCCATTAATGTACAATGTCCCTCTATAACAAATAAAGGAAAATAATAATACGAAGAAGAATTTTGTGACATTTTCACAAACATTGCATCATTCAAGGCCACGACACTAATCAAACTCCTCGTCAGAATCCTCATCAGAGGAATAGGATTGTTCTTCATCAGCAAAGTCATCCTTCTGGTTTTTGGTCTTGCATGGCATAGGTCAGTGCAGGGCAAGTTGTTGGCAACACACTGACATGATGGAGTGACACATTCCCTCTTGCATGAGCAGGACAGAAACTCAAGTACTGCTTGTGGACCAATGGAGACATTGAACCAGTCTATGGAGAGCTGCAAGTCACCATCTTGGTCCACCCTAAACCACCCATGCTCAACTGGGGAAGAAACGTCAGGGTTGTTCTCAAGGCATCTTCTCCAGATAGCACCTTGATAGTTAGCTCTGAGACAGTGCTTAGTGAGAGAATCTGAGCATGGAGGTAACTGCCAGGATGCCTTTCTTTGCACTGTAAGGCTGCATACAACTCAGGTGTAATTGTCCAGTCTGCCCCAACCTTCTGAAAGGTCTCACAGAACTTTTCATTCTTCTGAAGAAGTTAGGGCTGACACTTTACCACGACCTGCAAATGCACTTACAGTGTCACAGCCTGTGTATGCGTGTAAACCAGGCAAAGCCTGACACAACTGTGAACCCAGACCACGAGCGAGTTGTGAGATGTTTATGTAACTGGTGCGATTCTTTGTCCCCGTCTTCAGGAACAGGTCACATGTGAGTGCGTCACTGGTAGCCAGGCTTATCACCAAGACATCAGTGTCATCAGACACAAGGATGACAGATTTGTGACCAGTCCTTGAAGCATGGCAAGCATGGAGCAGCATACGGGTGTCAGCCTCTTCCTGAGTGGACGACAGGTCTGCTACCTTGTGCACTCCCTGTTGGGTCAGCTTGTAACACTCATCTTTGGTTGTAGTGTACAGAACCTTTTCACCGAATCTTGTTCTAGACTGGTCTTTGCCCCACTCTTTCAGCAAGAAGGTAGCAAGATTTGTTTTGTTGTTGTTGTTTTGTAGGAATTTCTTCCATTGCTGAACTCTGTGCCCTGCAGTGATCTGTTTGACCTGACCAGACAGAGTCTGCACCTCTGGCCACTCTCTCCATGTGTTTGATAGAAGCCTCATTATATACATCAAAAACAATGTCAACACGGGTGCTGTGACTTGCTTCAGCTAGCACAGTGGACAAGGCATAGTCTGCAATATCAGCAAATGTCTTGCCATCACCGTTCGGCTTCTGAACAAGTGCCATGCCATCTATTACGCAGGTAGAATTTAATGGCAATGATTCAGCAACACATGGGAACTTGAGCAGTTGCTTGGCAAGTGAGGATTTGCAAGTCTTCCTCACATTGCCATCTGTTGAAGCAAGAGCCCATGGAAGTGGTCCAAGGGGATGAGATAACACCTCCTTCAGGTTGAGCTGTCTACTCTTTGCAATCAGTACCATCTGGGCAAATATTCGATTATCAGCTTTGAGGATAACTTCTTTATTCCCGGTTTTGCATGTCTTTGCCTTTCCCTGCATTGAGGAGAATGTTTCCAGTTTCATCTTGGAGAGTGGTGCATGGAACTGCTTTGCAGGAGGATTACTGTCAACACGCTCAGCAGAGAAGGTTCTGTAGGCATTCATGCCAATGGTGTGTGCATTCGGAAGGTCTTCAGCAACATCTGCTGGTGCAGTACTTCCAGTAGACAGAGAAACAAGGGACTCACCACCTGCAAATAGATTTATCCAACTAGAATCCAACAGATCCACAATGCTTGTAATGTGTTCTTCATCTTTGGCAATTCTGCTTTGTCCAAGGTCCTTGTGAGGACAGTCAGTTTGTTGGAGTCCCAGGGAGCTTTTCAATATAGACAGGTAACTGCTTTTGTACTCAGCAGTAAGATAATATCTTGAGACAGCTGCTGGGTTCAAGCTGAACCCTTTTGTGCCTCCATCTGTCTGAGTCTCCCGATTGACTGTTTCCTCTAGGATCTGGTCAATCTGAACCCTGTTAAATGTATTTGTTGCACTCAACTGGGCCGAAAAGCCACCTTCACAGAGAAACATGTACAGATCTGGTTTCTCATGTTCAATGTGGCTCATTTCTGAGTAGTAAGCAGTGAGTGACCTTGCATAATTCAGATTATCATAGGCAAAGGTCCAAGGGATGATTGATTGAATGCTAGCCATGTGCAATGCCCAGTTTCCTTCATGTGATGCCCACACAAGGTTTAGTACAACCTCCATCATGTCAATATATGACATCCAGAAGCTGGCCAGTGGACCTTGCTGAGACCTGAGATGCTGCAGGAATTCACAGAAGTACTGATGGACCTTTCTGAAGACTGTACGGTCAAGTGATTCTTCTACAGTGGTTGATGATATACCCTCAGAAAAGGCACTCAAGTGTAGGGGCAGGATATGTAAGAGACTGTGGATATCAGGATGGTTCTCTGTGAGCCACTGGGGAAACTGATTCCAGACCAGCCTCAGCCTTCATACATGATTTTGTGGAATCTCAGAGATCTATTGTACTTATGGCCATCCAAAACACCACTGACAGATCCCTCGGCCACAGCTCCAGATTCAATGCATATGTCCCTAAGGCCTGCAGCCTGGAAGCGCTTCCCAATCACACCCAAGAACATACAGATGATGTGAAAGACTCCAAGTCTTGGCACAATGTTGGGAAACCTGTCTCTATGTGCCCACATAATTTCTGTAACTTTACAGTAGAGAGCCTGATCAAAGGTAACTGACATGTTGCTGATGTGTAAGGAAGTCATGATTTTCTTACTCTGAAGAAGAATCTCATGAACAGTTGCCATCTGGGTGGCTGGGGCATTGATGGTTGGCAGATAGCTGACAACACTAGGAATAATATCCACAGAATTTAATGCTAAAATGTTGTAACCTGTCCAGCTAGGGACGCTTTGATTTGTGGCAGAGTGCAGTCTGCATAGCAACCATAAGAAGTTCTTCTTCAAAGCATCAGCACAGATATCTGTCTTGACCTCAACATAGGATCTAGTTGGAGGACCACACCTAGTTCCCACAGCATACACTGGCAGAGCTGGAAAAGATACAGAGACAGTTCTCTGTTTGCTCTTGGGCACATGACAAGCTGGTTTAGGCAGTTCAGGACCAAACATCCGAGGCTGCACTGCTATACCATTGACCCTATGGGATGTTCCACGGCCTGTCAGTGTCTCTTCCAGCCTGTCAATATTGTCCCAAGCTAGAGCCGTGTGCACATATGGCTTCACTTGGTCAGGAGTAACTCCACCATCCTGTCCTAGCTTGTGCACACAATCAATTATATTTAACTGCAAATATCGAACGTGAAGAGAAATATTGTACGAGTAGCAGATTCAAACTGTGAGTGAGCTCTGGCGCAGAAGAACTGTCTTTATATTCGACAGGCAGAGGAGACACTGTTGGAATTATTAGCCAATAGACTTGTGGGCCCTTCAATGGGGAGGAGTCAACAATTCCATAGTCAGCACAGAGTGGTGTATAAAGAGAGTGAGGACATTTCCATATCTATTTCTATCTATTTATCAGTATTTTTTCGCCCAAGAACAAGCAATTAATTTTTTAATGTAAATTCCATGAAAGTGGGGACCTGATATAAATGATATGTGGTGGATATATATCAAGGTCCACTTGAACTATCTAAAAATGCTGAATAACACCTTTTTCAAAAAAATATTTACTTCAGACTTTTAACCAATTGGCCTGTTAGCACGTTAGCTGTGAGTGTGTGTGTGTGAGTGTGTGTGTTAGAGGAGGACTCCGATCAAGGACCCTTTGAACTATCTAAAAATGCTGAATAACAACTTTTTCTAAGAAATATTTATGTCAGACTTTTAACCAGTAGGCCAGTTAGTATGTTAGCTGTGAGCATGTTAGCAACCCAACAATAAATTAGCATATAGTACACTACTGTTTCTGTCTTTGAAAAAACGCCATGTCTGATATAAGACCAAAAAACACCCCCTCCAAATTAGATAATATGGGTAAATGATACATTTTCTGAATCCTTAGGGTCATGCCAGTATTTCAGTGTTTAGATTTTGTTTCTCTGATGCTCCCTGTTGCCACAGGATTAAAAGACAAAAGATGACTTTGGCGGAAATGGCAGGAAAATGTGTGTGATTAAAAGTTTGAAGAGCTCCAGGTTTGGCTGTACTTATCCAAAATGTTCACAAAAGGCTTTAATGAAAGCCCAGAGTCTCCAGTTTAAAGTGATACCAAACATAACAAAATAAAATATTCCAATATGTCCAATATAGATCTTCAGCTATGTCAGTGTTCTGCTTAATTTATACGCATTATTTTCTCTACCTTAGTTTACATTATATGTGATAACTCAAAACAGCTACTCTTGTCAGATGGCCATCATACATCATTGAAAAGCTGAGATTCCAGGCTTTCAGAAAAGGTATGGTAGCCTTTGCCACTTTTTCGGTAACAGTTTCCATATTTTGAGGCCCTGGCTCATGGTCTAAATGGGTGCTCTCCCCACATGTGCAAGTGTCTTGTATTTTTATGTATTTATCTAGTTATTTTAATTGTTAAGGAAATGTTGGAGGAAACTGCAAAGGCTTGCCAGTGGTCCTGGATGAGATGCATGTTGTTGGCATGGTGAAAGCCATGGGGGAAAGCGATAGGTAGGTGCTGCTGAGTGGATCATGTAAACGGCCCCAGCAGCCGGCTGGTTCAGGTTAACCCTTGTTGAGCATCTGTCTGTACGGCTCCAGTTGGCCACCCCCTCAGCTGCTCTGTCCTGTACAGCTCACATGAGGTTGCGTGAATAGCTGTAGTCAGCGGCCAGTTGTGCGTGTTACACCTGGGAGTAGGGACTAACAGCCTGAACTATTTACTTGATTATAGATAGTGTACGGGGTAGGTGTAATAGCTATAGTTTCTCCCTAAGGTGCTCTTCCTACATGCACAAGTACTTTGTGTTCTTTGTAAACTATAGTAAGCACAACGACACATTTTGCCTCTCTAATTGATTTTGAATGCTTACATGATAGCCATCATCGAGTTGTGCTGCGATATTAAAGGAGAACTTCGCTGTAAAATGAAAATTGGCATGTTAAAACATCATACCGAGTTGGTATGTTTGCTGAGGAACAAAATTGAGTTAGCCAGTTGCATTCAGAACTTAAAGGTGTACTTCCATCGTGTTTTCATTAATTTTGCTGTGTTCTCTAGTATTAATAATTGCCCTGTGCGCTGGTTTTAATGAAAAAAATGTTCTAGTGCTTCTGTTTCAGGCTGTTTTAGTTTGGTAGAGGGGGTGGGGCCGGGAGAACGACGCGATTTCACCAGAGGCACGCTCCCTGCAGCTTCCTTTGCCCCACAGTCAACTTGATAGCAGAGTAAGGTAAAGGGGAAAAGTCAACTTGACAGCGCTAAAACTGCACACAGAATGTCTACGGAGATACAGCCTTATGTGTTTGATCCTGAATCCGAAGAGGAATGAGAGATGGCACAAGCACAGTCGCTTCCTGACCGTTTCTAATATTTGCATGACAAAACAGTGCAAGTGCCCGGTAAATGCAGTTCGGTCATTCAACTAGCCTGCTAATCTTATGCGAGTCAGTCAAACAGGCTAACATTATTTAAAGCCCATTCGGTCAGTTTCTCTTATATGTATTTTCGCGTCTACGTCACGCCGAAGGCCCTTTTCGCATTGGGTCGTTTTTCCGCATATTGTCTTCTTTTGACTGATACAGAAAACGGGGATAGAAAAACATTTTGATATTCAGCATGCATATGCAACTCGGGGTGACCTATCATATTTCAAAAGAGCAAGTACTAGACGGTTTCTCGTGGAAGTACACCTTTAACTATTTTTTACCGTTTGTCCCAGAAGGCTAACAATAGAAGTGGTAGATGCCCTTAGACGAAGCATGAAGATTAAGCTATTATTAAACCATTAAAACAGCTCGAAGAAACAGACAGGGATTGACTGAACAGGCATGTATGAACTGCTCTTGCCTCAGTTTAGCTGCGCGCACTTGCTAGGCTTGCTCAGTTGGAACGCAGTTTGGGCTCTCAACTACCCCCAGCGCCGAGTCATTGCGCTCTGTCCCCTAAGTCAAAGAAGCGCCCTAAGCAGCCGCCACGTGAGGCCCCCAGTAGGCCCAAACGACAGAAGGCGGACCCCTTGGTACAACGAGTGGACACCTTGGCTTCAGAGTTTGCTGAGATTAAAGCATTGCTCTATAACCTACAAACACCTGAGGCACAGCCTGCTGGTGGTCTCACCACAGCTGATTCATTGCCTCCCCCCGAACCACAACCTCCGGTGCTGACCTCGGCTGTGGAGGTCCAGGATGATGACATTCTTTCCACCATGGTCTCTGACAGCCTAGATGCTGAAGAATGGGGGGACGAACAGGTAGACAGGTCACGTGGCTCTGGGGGCGACTCCATGAGTCCATTGAGGAGCTGCAGAGATGCTGGGCAGACCCAGCTCAGATATGGTTGGCTCAGTCACCACTCTCAGAGCCCTGCAGGAGGGCCCTCCGCACTCTCCCAGTAGTTCCGGGAGAGCTCTTTGGTGATGCTGCACAGCAGGCCTTGGAGCGCACCCTTCAGGAATTCACTCCTGGAAAAGGGTGCCATCAAGCCATTATAGCCACTCTTACAACACAGTGGATTCTATTCCACCTACTTTATTATTCCGAAAAAAGAGGGTGGGCTTCGCCCCATACTGGATCTGAGGCATTTGAACGACCACCTCAAGATCTTCAAATTACATATGCTTCGCACACCCGAATATTTCCACGTTCCCATCGCTCCCCACCACAGGCAGTTCCTCTGCTTCGCCTTTGAAGGAAGGGTTTACCAGTTCCGGGTGTTACCATTTGGGATTTCCCTAGCACCCAGAGTCTTTACAAGATTTGTTTCAGCAGCACTGTCCCCACTTCAGAGCAGGGGAATGCGTATCCTCTCCTACCTGGACGACTGGTTAATTTGTTCTCGGTCTAGGGTAGACGCGCTCAGCGACTCAGCCATGGTAGTCTCTCACATTTCCAAGCTTGGGCTCAGGGTGAACCACGCCAAGAGCTCACTTACACCCAGCCAGAGAATTATTTTACTTGGCCTTCAGCTGGACTCTCAGCTGTTGAGGGCAACCCTGTCTCAGCGACGGGTGAGCGGTATTGTCCGACTGTTGCATTGCTTCAGAAGGGGACAAACCCTCACCTTCAGATCTTGCCAGTCACTGCTGGGTATGCTCACTGCATCCTCATCAGTAGTCCCTTTGGGACTCCTCACACTGAGGCCTCTCCAGATCTGGATGAACAGCCTTGGGTTACACCCACAACATCACGGGCACAGGTCCGTCAGGATCACTGCAAGTTGCTTAACATACCTACGTCCATGGAGGGAGCACTCTTTTCTGACGCAGGGGGTCCCAATGGGGTCCATACCCTCTTGCAGAGAAGTGGTAACAACCGATGCATCGCTGGTCGGATGGGGCGCAGTGTGGCAGTGCAGGTCTTCCCAGGGTGTATGGGGTCCGCAACAGCAGGGACAACACATCAATGTGTTAGAGCTATGGGCTGTCTTCCTCGCATTGAAACATTTCCTACCAATTTTAGCAGGTCGGCATGTCCTGATAAGGACCGACAATACAGCTGTGGCCTATCATTTCAACCACCAGGGCAGCACCAGGTCACTACCTTCCCTGAGGCTCACTCAGCGTCTACTGTCATGGGCTTACCCTCGTCTGTTGAGCCTGAGGGCAATGCATTTACCGGGCATGAAGAACACTGCTGCGGATTTTCTGTTGCGACAGAATCCCGACCCTGGGGAGTGGAGGCTGCACCCGGAAGTGGTGCAGAGCATTTGACTGAGATACGGGCAGAGGCAGAGGTGGACCTTTTTGCCTCTCAAGCCACGACACATTGTCCCCTGTGGTTTTCACTGAGGGAAGCGGCGAGCCCAGACGCCCAGAGCCCGGGCCAAGACGCACTGGCACACGAATGGCCACAGCCGCTCCTGTATACTTTCCTGCCACTCCCACTCATTCTGCCCACTCTCGAGAGGATCCTCTGGAAGGATCACAGGGTGCTGTTAGTAGCTCCCAATTGGCCAGGGAGAATCTGGTTCCCTACCCTGCACGGGTTGCTGAACGGGGAGCTTTGGTGTCTCCCTGCACGGACGGACATCCTCTCATAGCTGGGGGGTCAGATCTGGCACCCGAACCCAGCATGATTGCAACTGTAGGTGTGGCTTCTGTAGGGCCAGACCCACTGCTAGCGGCATGTGATCCAGCAGTTGTGCGGACCATCCAGTGCTCCCGCCCACCTTCCACCACTGCCCTCTATGCTAATAGATGGAAGCTCTTTGTGAGATGGTGCCAAGTACGCCATCAGGAACCGACATGTTGCCCAAAACAGGTGATTCTCGCCTTTTTACAGTCTTGTCTATCAAGGTGTATATAGCGGCTATATCCGCAATGCATAACAGAGCGGATGGGCTGACTGTGGGATCCCACACACTGGTGAGCCGCTTTCTTAAAGGTGCTCAGCGCATAAGACCTCCTCAACGCAGTCCAAGACCATCTTGGGACTTGCCTCTTGTATTGACAGCACTGTGTCAACCTCCATTTAAACCTCTGCAGGGATCAGAGCTCAAATGGCTCTCTTGCATTTCTTTTGGCCATGGCACCGGCTAAGAGATCGGGTGAACTACACGCCCTGTCTATCA
The DNA here is from genome assembly GCA_027475355.1 of Coilia nasus. Taxonomy (NCBI): domain Eukaryota; kingdom Metazoa; phylum Chordata; class Actinopteri; order Clupeiformes; family Engraulidae; genus Coilia; species Coilia nasus. The sequence goes on along the minus strand of CM050220.1, from coordinate 31,522,604 downwards.
GTCAGGAGTGCTTACGATGGAACCCTGATGGCACAGGTGTAACATTGTGGCCTAACCCTTCATTTCTGCCCAAGAACTTCTCCTCTTCATACACCAATCAGCCTCTCAGCCTGAAAACTTTCACACCACTGCCTGAAGAGAATGGGTAGGGGCAAAGTAATGTTCCCCTGTGCCCAGTTCGAGCACTGAGGGCACACATTGAAGCGACTGCTGCATTTCGGCAGTCGGATGCACCGTTTGTATGTCACACTGGACATAGGCGGGGCCACCCGTTGTCCAAACAGAGGCTGTAGAATTGGATCGTGGAGGCCGTTAGCCATGCTTACACTAACAGCAGCCTCCCAGTCCCTCCCCACATCCGAGGCATCATGGGCGGCTCTACGTGGAGTTCCACTATCTGATATCTGTGCCGCTGCCTCATGGGTCTGATCTTGCACGTTTGCAAAGTTTTATAGGGTTATAGGGTTGTTGGTATTAGTCATCCAGGTGCTTTAAGCACCGCCTCTGGTGGTCAGGAGAAATGAAATAGAACGATGGTTACATATGTAACCGCGGTTCTATGAATTTCGGATGACCACCAGAGCTTGGCTGTCACTCAGAAGGCTGATGAGTACGAATACTGCCAAGAGAACGCTTCCGGGGTGAACGTACCTTAAGTACCGGTGCAGAAGCATACGTCACCCCTGTCGCAAGCAACTTTGTTGGTATATACACTCGAACTGTATGTGCATGTGATGAACATTCAGATGCTTTAAGCACCCCCTCTGACGGTCATCCGAAATTCATCCGAAGCTATTTGCATCAGCTGCAGACTGTGAAAGTGAAAGCAGTATCACCTACTGATTCAGATAGACAGCTTCTCAAACAGTTCTGCAGAGGCTGCTGGAACAATAATTTCATTAGTACACTTCAGCTTGAGCAACGGAAAGATAATCCACCCACCTTTTCAGAGTTATTGTTGCTTCTGCGCACTGAAGAGGATAAACAAACAGCAAAAGTGAACAGAATGAAACAACATCTAGGGTTCACAAAGACTAAAGCTCAGGCCCAAGCCCAAACTCTTTGCTTGCCTGACACTGAATATGACTTACCATCTCCGCTCGATAAATCAACTTCAAAAGCAGATAATTGACCTCCAAGCACAGATTGCAGCTCTCTCGTACCCTAAAGAGAAAAAGATTAAAAAACCCAAAGCTGCAAAGCCGAAACCTAAACCAAAAGAACCAGTTAACATTGAGCCATCACCAGAAAAGTCTGCCATCATCGCTAAAACACCCAAGCCTTGGTATTGTTTTCAATGCGGTGAGGATGGGCACATAGGGAGTAGCTGTAATGAGCCACCAAACCCTGCGCTAGTTAATGCCAAGAAAAAGGAGTATGGGAAAAAGCAAAACCAACTGATGCTGATTCTTTAGACGCGTAAATGTTTCTATTGAGGGAGAAATAGGAACAGACATGAATAAAAGTCCCACCCCAGCCAAAGAAGACAAGAAAAAAGCAACATTGGCAGAACATGGAGCTATAGTAACTGATGAACTACCAAGAGGCCTAGTCGGACATAAAAGTACTGTGAATGTCAAAGTAAGTGGCATTGAATGTAACTCATTGTTTGACACTGGGTCACAAGTCACAACTGTGTGTGAGTCTTTCTATGATTTGCACCTTTCAGATCACACTGTCCACCCAGTAAGCGACATATTGGAAATTGAAGGTGCAAATGGTCAGACAGTTCCTTACAACTAAGTATGCAGTTTTCTAAAGAATGTATGGCTTCACAGCCTGAGATACAAACTCTTGCCCTAATAGTACCAGATACTCGCTCCAACAGTAACATACCTATTCTGATAGGCACTAATACTTTGGACCCTCTCTATGAACAGTTTGGTGATGGTAGTCCTTTTGAAGGCAACACATACTGTGGTTACCATCAAGACTTGAAAACCTTACAGCTTAGACATAAACAACACCCGAGGGGTCAGATTGGTTACGTCGTCATGAGCCAGGCACCATTCCTGTCGGCCAGAAAGTTGTCTTGGAAGGTTTTGTTAATGGAAGTGAAGCGAACAATGAGAGATGGGCAGTACTTGAGCAGCCTTCTATCCCATCTTTGCCAGGGGGAATCTTTATTGACAGCTGTTTGATTTCCATTCTGACACATCCCCCGTATAAGATTCCTGTTGTGTTAAGAAACAAAATCAGCCATGACATTGTTTTACCTACTAATTCTGTCATTGCGGAACTTGGTATTCCTCATGACATCAGTCACACTAATAACACCCCCTATAGACCTTGTCATTTATGGCTGTCATCTGCTGTCTGTTCTAGTCAGCAACAGTTCTTTTGCCAGCCTAATGAGCACTGAAGTGACACAACTTCGAATCTCAGATTTGACTTTGGAGATTCTCCACTTTCTGGAAACTGGAAAAATCGCATAACCCAGACACTAAATACTTGCTCGGATGTGTTTTCTCAGCATGATCTTGATTTTGGTCATGCAACGAAGGTCAAGCATCGTATCAAGCTTAAGGATGAGATGCCATTTAAGCATCGACATCGTCCTATCCATCCTAAGGATTATGACGCTGTGAGACGACATCTTCAAACTCCTCTTGAAGCAGGTATTATCCGTGAGTCAAAGTCTCCTTTTGCATCGCCAATAGCTGTTGTAGAAGAAAATAGAAGACAAATAGTGATGTACGCTTATGTGTAGATTGTAGGAGATTAAACATGCAAACGATCAAAGACACTTGTACATTACTAAACCTTGAGGAGTCATTCTTTGCGTTGAGCGGATCACAGTGGTTTTCTGTGATGGATCTTAAGTGAAGATACTATCAGATTGAAATGCAAGTAGATGACAAACCAAAAACTGCTTTTTTGTATGTCCCCTCGGATTTTGGGAATGGAACCGTATGCCTCAAGGAATCACAAACGCACCAAGCACATTCCAACGCTTAATGGAAAAGTGTGTGGGCGATATCCATCTGCAGGAGATGCTAGTATTCCTTGATGACATTATAGTCTTTTCCAAAACCCTTGAAGAACACAAAGCTCGCTTAACTGAAGTCTTAGATCGCCTTAGGGAGAACGGTCTTAAGTTATCTCCTGAGAAGTGCCAGTTTTTCCAGACATCTGTCCGTTATCTGGGGCACATTGTTTCCCAGAAAGGAGTGGAAACGGACCCTCAGAAGATAGAATCCCTCAAAACTTTGCCGAGACCCCGTACTTGGAAGGAACTCCGTTCTTTTCTCTATTACCGGAGATTCGTGCAGGACTACTCAAAGATAGTCAAGCCACTGACAAATCTAACTGCAGGATATCCACCAACACAGAAATCTTTTCTGAAAACCAAGACTGATGTGAAGTATTTCCATCCGAAGGAGCCATTTGGAGAAAGATGGACACCTGCTTGTCAAAATGCTTTTGAGCAGATAATTGAAAAACTTCATTTCCAGTCTTGGGGTTTGCGAATCCAGAATTACCATACATCCTGCATACAGACACAAGCACCACCGGACTCGGAGCCGCACTATATCAGGAACAGGATGGACAGACACGTTTAATAGCTTACGCCAGCCGAGGTCTGTCGCACAGTGAAGCCAGATAACCAGCCCATAAGCTGGAATTCTTAGCCTTGAAATGGGCTGATTACTTATGTATATGGGCATTCGTTCACTGTTGTAACTGACAACAACCCACTTCGGTACATATACTCACCACGGCTAAGCTAGATGCCACCAGCTACCGTTGGTTAGCTGCTCTGTAGACGTTCTCCTTTGACATGAAATATCGTGCTGGTAAGCAGAACCGAGATGCTGATGGTCTGTCGAGGAGGCCACATGGAGAATTGACCAATGACAACTGTTCACAGGAAGAGAGTCTGCGGATTCATGAATTTACATCTCATCACTTAGCTCCTGTGGATGTTGTTAAGGCCACCTGTCAGTACCATGCAGTAGGGAATGATGAATCACCATCTCATTGCCTTGTAGAGTCACTTGCCATCCACCCGGGCGCTGTCCCGTCTGTGTTTCAGGATGTAGAGTCGGCTTTCCATGGTCTCTCCTCTGTCCCAAAGCACAGTGATGCTGATCTAGCCAGACTACAAAGAGCAGATCCCTCAATCAGCATTATCATCAAGTCGCTTGAGTCTGGCGAACCTACAGCTGAACTGGAGGTGAAGTCACCAGAGCTTCTTCTGATGCTGAGAGAGATGAGTCGCTTTGAACTCAGAGACACTCTTTTATACCGGAAACGACAATGTGAAAACAGGAAAGAATACCAACTTCTTCTCCCACGTGTTTTGAGGCCATCCGTTCTTACCAGTCTTCATGACGAGATGGGTCATCTCGGTACTGAACACACCCTTGAACTGGCCAGGTCCAGGTTTTATTGGCCGAAGATGTCATCAGATTGGAATGCGGCTGCTCGCCCTAAAGCCTAAACAACCCCCAATCTTATCTGCTTTCGACTCCCTCAACTGGCACTGGCCTTGGCCAAGGCCAATGCTGGAATAACAACTCCCCCGGCAGATCACGGCAGCGGGACGCTCTTGCATTCCTCCCCCCCTCCTTCCGCCAGCCTGGCAAGCGGGTCTGTGTGACCAGCGCCCTATGGCTGCTGGACCGGATGGCTGCTTGCCTACGCTGGATTACGCCAAAGACTTCCTTACCTTGTCTTGCATGTTGTTAAATGTTTGATTATGTGCTCTGTTGCTGAGGTGTTTTTTTCCTGTCCCACATCATGCTCCCTCAAGAGCATGGTCTGGGGGTTGGTTTTTTTCTCTCCTCCCCTCTCCTCATGTGATGCTGTATATCTTACACCCCTGTCTTCCCATCCTGTCTACCCCCCAGTCATTTCATGTATGTTTGTTTTTATGTGGATGGGTTGATGGCTAATTTCGCTGGCCTAAAACAACAGTGACAATAAAGGGCTACTTACTTACTTACTTAGATGTTAAGTCCAAGGTTAAAACCTGCCCAAGGTGTGTTAAGCGCAAACATCAGCCAGAGAAGGCCGCACCGATGGTCAGTATTCAAACCAGCCGACCAATGGAACTGGTCTGCATGGACTTCTTGTCCTTGGAACCGGATAGCCACAACACAAAGGACATTTTGGTAATTACTGACCATTTTACGAAATATGCTGTGGCAATACCCACAAAAGACCAAAAGGCCATCACTGTAGCGTGATGCCTCTGGGAACAGTTTTTCATTCATTATGGGTTGCCAGAGCGCCTTCACAGCAATCAAGGCTGTGATTTTGAATCACAGATTATCAAAGAACTTTGTGCCTTAGTAGGTACTAAGAAAATCAGAACAAGTCCCTATCATCCCATAGGTAACCCTGTAGAACGATTTAATCGTACTCTGTTGAGTATGTTGGGTACTCTGAGGGAGAAAGAAAAGACCAGATGACGTGAGTACGTAAAGCCTCTAGCTCATGCATATAATTGTATAAACAATGAGGTGACTGGGTATTCCCCCTCGTACTTTACACAGGGAACTCCTACTGCCATGCGGATTTCTTGCTGATGAAGATGAGGAGCCTGAACAGCCTGTGCGAGTCTCTAGGCCCAGAACCAGGCAGAATTATCCTCAGCCAGAGGAAAATCCTGTTGACTCCGATACCCTCTAAGGTTTGAGGTGGCAGACAAGAATTCTTGATCTTGGTATTATATATCCGACTGAAATTGTTACGCAGACTGGAAATGGACCAAATTCTCAGACTCATTCATCAGGAAATGTACCAGAAAACCTACCTGAAATTCCTCCTGAACTCCAACAAACAGGTATACTGAACTCCGCTGTAGAAGAAGGAGATGCAGACCTCATTCAGTTCCTACCTGATGATCCTCCAGTTGATGCCGAACCTGTAGAAAAATACTCACCTATACCTGAAATTGGGAGCAACGTTAATATGGAACCTAAGCAATCAATTGAACACAGAGAAATTTATCAGAAAGAAATTGATCAGGAGGAACCAATCACTGCCAGTGAGCCAAAGTTGACAAACTCCTCTTCTCACAAGAGACTGATAAAGTAGTATTAGAGGATGTTCAACCTGAAAGACATGACAGTCAAAGTCCCCTGCTAGTTCCATCTGAGTTAGCAGTTGTTTCTCAGACAGATAATCCAGATTCTACAGTTAGTAATCCATGTCCAGAGTATGATCCTGTAGAAATTTCAGATGGTGTTAGTGAGCCGGATCATGTTACTTTGCGTAGATCTGAACGTCAGCGTAAAGCCCCAGGGAAGTTTACTTATCCCCAATTAGGTAAACCCTTGATTTCTTTTGCCCAGACTATTCTGGAAGGTTTTAATAGAGTTTTGCTTGAAACATTTGAGGGTAATCCTTTCCCATCAGAAAATGTCATGAAAGCACTCGTGCCAGTTTAGAGAGGGAGGGTGTAACCCAGCTGATAAATAGCTGATACATAGACAATAAATAGAGAATAGATAGGATTAAAATCAGTAATAATAAATAGCTGTATAAATAATCCTGAGGTAGAAATTCTTTAATATTAAGCTTATTTTTGTTAAAAAGTATAAGTTAAATGAAAAGGTACTTTTGTAGTATAATTTGAGCATTGACACTTTTATTTTGAAATGCTGAACTTGCGCGATACTGTCTTGGCTGATTTCCTGATTTCCTTCTGAATGTAGTCCAAACGTAGAGGAGAGAAGATGAACAGAAATTTTGCCAGGTGCCATGTTTCATGTAGTTTCGTGAAGCTTAACGGTAAGCGAACGTGGTTTTGCTTTACGTTTGTGAAATATTAACGATTGTAGCACTCTGTTTTAGTAGTTTATGCATATTTTTGAAGAAATACTTGTAAGAGACATATGTGAATGTATATTTGTGATGTTATGTTATCTTGAGTGGTAAAAGAAAAGATTTGTTTTACTTGAAGTGTATTTAGCTTGAAATAAGCTCCTCTACTTGGAAGGGAGACTGTTTAAATGTGTAATGGTTGAAAGTGTGAAAGTGATACACCGTACAAGATGTGAATGTGTCTTTATTCAAATGTTTTATGTTACTTAAATGTATTTCATTTTATTGCAATTGTAAAACCAACGGTTGCAGTCAGATAGCCTGGCTATCACGACTTGTCAATGCTCTGCGAGCATTGGTCTGGCCAAGCTGTGTTGTAAACCCATTTCTCAGAAGGCGGGCTTAACCCGCCTCTTTCAAATGCCTCTGTTTGCTACTGGACGAAGCTTCAATCAATCACACCCCTCTGTCCTCTGACGTATACCAAGCGAAAGAAACTGCTTGATCCAAACAAAAAGTAGTAGTAGCCTGTAGTCATATAGAAATGGCGTTAAATGATTTTTCTCGGACTTGTGAGGTGAACATGAGAGTGGCTGGTGTTGGCCATTTAATATTGATATTCGACTATATAAAACGAATCAGTGCGATGAAAGGCGAAAAGACCACAACAACAGCGTTCTCGCAAAGCCCAATCGACTTGGCTACCAGCGGGGCTAACTGCTAAATTAAACTTTTACCGAAGCCGGTCGGTAGCATTGCGAAAACGTCCTTTCCCGCAACAAATGCTTCAAGGGCTGCCCTTTGCTGTATTTTCAGAGAGAACTTCCCTTTGAATTCGTCCAAAACAGCAGCTACAGCTGCATTGAAATCTTGCGTTTGCTCCACCTTCGCCATGTTGACAGTGACTGAGATTTCCGGTCGTCAAACTACCGCGTCATTACCATTTTGAAATGCTCGATTTTCATTGGCCCCATATTCCTGCCGGAGCAGAAACGGTGTAGATAGGCAGCTTGGCCAGACTGACTTGCTCGCGAAATGAAAATGCAGCGTCATAGGCAGTATGGGCACACCCAGGCTAGCAGTCAGAGGCATTCTAAATGCAATGCTTTGTATACTTCGGGTTGCTGGATGGTAGTAATGGTTATTCAGCATGATTTTCAAGTATATGTTTTCAGCAAATACTTTTGTATTGAGTTAATTGGCAAGATAACAAAAAAGGCTGTACAACTGAGGAACAGAATACTGAAAACTGTTAATAGAGAACTGTTGATTGAAATAGACCTGCAAAGGAAAAGTGTACAGAGATATAATTTCAATTGTAAATACAGGTCAAGTTTTTGAGTTGGATTCGGAATTCCATGAAGACCCTGCGATCTCAATAGATGGCGAGCCTACCCAGCTTGATCTCAGATCCATTGAGTCCTATCCACTGAAGTGCCGTTGTCATATCTGCCTGTGGTAGGATTGTACCAGTCACCCACTAGTTGCAGTATACACACACCTGACTTGACTACTTGACACTGACTAAAACATTAACATAAGGATCCTAAAGGAAACTGAACTTTGAAACATTTAAAAGAAAACAACTGAACAACATGTATGATACCAGTGTGTGTGTTTGGTCATTGCACTTTCACTCAGCTCCTAGATGGACCTAGACGCGAGGTGTACATACCCAGTAGTGGGTTACATTATATATATATATATATATATATATATATATATATATATATATATATATATATACACACACACACACACAGTGGTATGAGAAAGTTTGGAGTTTGGGCACCCTTGGCAATTGGCATTATTTATATTCACCAATCATTGGGTGTTTTAATTCACAACTTAATTTTGATATATCAAATAACTGATGAACACAATCATATTTCAGCAGTAAAATGAGGTTTATTGGGTTAACAGAAAATGTGCAATATGCCCCAAAACCAAAACAAGGCCTGTGCATAAATTTGGGCACCTTAATAGAGAAATCATATTATTATTTAGTAGAGCCTCCTTTTGCAAAAATAACAGCCTGTAGACGCTTTCTGTAGCCACCAATGAGTGTCTGGATCCTGGATGATGGTATTTTGGCCCATTCCTCCTGGCAAAACCTCTGCAATTCAGTGATGTTTGAAGGATTCTGAGCATGGACAGCCTGCTTCAAGTCATCCCACAGATTCTCGATGATATTCAAATCTGGGGACTGGGATGGTCATTCCAAAACATTGTACTTGTTCCTCTGCATGAATGCTCTGGTAGATTTTGAGCAATGTTTGGGGTCATTGTCTTGTTGAAACACCCATCCCTGGCGCAACTTCAACTTTGTGACAGACTCTTGAACATTATTCTCAAGAATCTGCTGATACTGAGTGGAATCCATGCAACCCTCAATTTTAACAAGATTCCCAGTACCAGCACTGGCCATACAGCCCCACAGCATGATGGAACCTCCACTAAATTTTACTGTGGGAAGCAGGTGTTTTTCTTAAAATTCTGTGTTCTTTTGCCGCCATGCATATCGCCTCTTGTGACCAAACAATTACATTTTTGTTTGATCAGTCCAGAGTATCTTATTCCAAAATGATATTGGCTTGTCCAAATGTTCTTTCGCATACCTCAAGCGACTCAGTTTGTGGCGACTGTGAAGAAAAGGCTTCTTCCGCATCACTCTTCCGTACAGCCTTTCCTTGTGCTAATTGCGCTGTATTGTTGACCGATGCACAGCGACACCGTCAGCTGCAAGATATCCTTGCAAGTCTTTGGAGGTGGTCTGTGGGTTGTTTTTAACCATTCTGACCATCCTTCCTCTTTGCCTCTCTGGAATTTTACTTGGCCTACCACTTCTGGGCTTAACAAGAACTGTGCCTGTGGCCTTCCATTTCCTCACAATGTTCCTGACAGTGGAAACTGATAGCTGAAATCTTTTGGACAGCTTTTTGTAACTTTCCCCTAAACCATAATGCTGGATAATTTTGGTTTTGAGGTCATCAGAAAGTTGAGGCTCCCATGTTGCAGCTCTTCAGAGGAGAGTCAAACAGAATGAGAACTGGCATTTGGCCACCTTAAATACCTTTTGTCATTATTGGATACACCTGTCAATTAAGTTCAAGGCTTAACGAGCTCACCAAACAGAAAGTCCACGCTGTTGGACAAGGCAGGTTCTGTGCTGCAGGCCGTCGCTGCATTTGACACGATTGGGTTGGGTCTAACATTACTAGAGGAGTACTGATCTGTGATCTGCTAGAAGGAGGTAAAAAAAAGCAGGTGGGCTTGCTCCTGCCCATATTGGACTCTTGCAATTCCGACAACTGACGTGAGGTGAATATGATAAATCAACAGATGGAAGTGGTCTCTGACCGGTCCTGCCCCATAACTGCAATCAACAAAAGTATTTGAGATTCAATTTCACTGTTCACTGGTAACTAAATAGTAATAGTAAAACACATACACAAACCATACACGACAGAGTAGTTAAATAGGTAGCAAGCAGAGCAGTTAAGTAGGTAACATTATTTATTAGAAGGAGCTAGGTTTTGGGGTGGATGTTTTTTGGGAGGGCGCTGCCCCACCTGCCCATATTGACGGGCCGCGCCTGCCAGGTTGCCAGTAGTGCCACTGAGGTACCCTGAGCATGGTACCGTCCCTGCGCACTGCTCCCAGGCGCTGATGTCATGGCTGCCCCCTGCTCACGTGTGTGTGATGGGTTAAATGCAGAGGTGAATTTCATTGTATGCACCATGTGCCATGTGATCACAATGACAAAATGGAAGTTTCAAGTAGATGCTAAAAGTTATGTCTGGCCAAAATTTACATTGTGTTTTGTTATCTCCTGAAAATATAGCATACGCTAAATACTGTTGGCAGAGTTTGTAACCTACAAAAAACATTTTCAATTGCCAAATCAGTCATGACTGTGAAGTTAGCCATAACTAAAAATGGAGATTGTATAGCCTATAACTAAACTGGTGGCCTATTCACTGTTAAAACGCATACAAGCCACAAGTCTGTGGAACTACACGTAAGCTAAATACACCTTATTATAATATTAATACATGGAGATTGTTAAGTTACCCATATTTTGTTTCTCATGCCTCTATGTCTATCTGCCCTGCTGTTCAAATAAAATTATTACAATTACTTCATTGTTAGTTCCTGATCGTATCACCTGATATCAAGCATTTAGGTATACAAGATATACAAAACACACAGTACCCAGGCTCATCTTCAATGGGCTCTACACTAGTACTTTAAACAGACTAAGTTAAAGTAACTGCCAGTAGTTTAGTAAGAGCAATAAAATTGTGTGCAACAGTTTCAGCTGTTTTCAAACTCCCACTACTTGGTTGGTAATGAAATGAAAGCTAAAAACAAACACAATATCCGAGGACAATGTGCAGTGTCCTAGCAGCATATATAACTAGCACCAAGCACTTCAAAAGCCAAAACCTCAAATGAAGACATAAAATATAAACAATGAACTTAGGACACTGTAAAGATGCTGCTATTTATTTTCATTACTGGATAATTCAATCTTCTTCATGTGAGTGAATTAAATCTGAGGAGCACTTAGAAAATACCATGCTACATAAACTACCAATGAAGCAAAGGGGTGCAGCAAGCCCATAATTACGCCCGTATAAATGCAGATCTAAAATGGATGCATAATTCAACTGAAATACATGAAAGTGTAAAGGTTATCCAGACCCTTAACCTCAGAGTGATGCACCCAGGCCAAGTGGCTCAAAAGATTACATCAAGGCAGTAGCATTCATTAAAAGGATTTTTGGGAGCATTATGGTGTGGACTTTGTGTCCTTTTTTGAGATGGACATACATGACTTCCTCTGTCAAGCCCATACATATATGCCCCCACAGTCTCTGTGCTCTGCTGGGATTGATCAGGATCTAAAGGGGGATTTTAGAGATTCACCTCTCTCTGTCTGTTGCAATTTGAAGCGCTTAGTGCTCCCGTGGAGTCAGGGCTTTAAATGTAAAGTTTGTACAACTAACCCTACCCGCATCATCCCACTGTTTGTCACAAAATCGATTTAAGTCAGAGGACTGAATAGGTCAGTTTACTTGAAGGATTATGATGTTTCATACTTGTGTGGTGTGAAAAAAGAGTGTTTCAAGGCTATGTGCTATATGAAGAAGACTTGCATTATGGTTACACACATAGTATGTGAGACCACATGCAGCCACCCACTCACTCAAGGCGCTATCTTAAATTGATACATCACAAGAGCCGACATCTTGGAGCTATTCACAGAGAAACTTAAATTGTAGGAAAAAAATAACCTTGGGCATCCAATCAACTGGAGAGAACAGCGATAGCACTGGGTGGCAGAGACACTCTCTCGTGTGATTCGCATTCCGAGGACACTGTGGTCACTTCGGCCAATATGTGAGAATTCACTTTAGCGTGCAAGACTGATAGCTGTAAATCCTACAAGCCCGAGGCTCTCCTACAAGGGTCAGTGAAGTAAAGCAGCCTCACAGGGCCCTGCTGTGAGCAGCATGCTGGTGACTTATGATGAACGAAGGGATTTGTTTGCAGGAGATATGCCAAAAATGGCTCGCGCAACACTTTTTGATTTCTCCTGCACATTTCCATGGGCCCTTCCTAAGCCAAAGGGTCTTTTAACATAACACTGTATACAGCACTGGTGTAAAGGATTTACACATGGGTGTATGGATCTATGGATGGTAGGGACATGTCCCTACCAATTTTTCCACATATTGCACAGTTTTTGTACTGCATATGAGATTTTGACAAATTGTTGTGTACCCATCAATGTTGACACCAAACCTACAACCTTGGTTTTCATATATCTGTTATGCCAATAATGCTTGGCAGAAGGGTGACATCTCCGATGGCGAGAAGACTAGATAAGGTGAAGTCAATTTCTTACTTGCTGCAAATGTGCTCACATTCACCCGTAATTAACTGATTAACAAGTCATGCAAAACAGAATTCTTCTTCCTAAGAATACTTCTTTCAAGAGGCTTTTCCTTTTCCTTTAAATTCTGGTGGCAATTGTGTCCAAGCACTTTACATGCCATTTTTTTTCAACACATCCACATTTGGCTGGAGGGCAGAACAACTTTGAACCATACAAATATGTAATACTTCGAGATGATTTTATTTAAAAATTATCACCCACTGGAAAAGTCTTCCAGGCATTACAAAAAAAGAAACCAAAACACATAGAGAAATGCTTTTACCATGGCCATGGATTTCTGTGACATGTTAATATTTGTTTTTATTATGATTGGGGCTATTCATCTGTCTCACTCAAAGCAATGTTAAAAACTCACAACCATTTTGGCTTTAATGCCATTTGTCTAAATGGTAAAGACATAGAACTTGGGCAGAATATTTTTTGTTTTGAGAGCACAACATAAACAACATTTGTCAGTAAATATTTTAGTCCAAATCCTTATTCATTTTTGTAGTCACTAGGCAAACTATGTTTTGTTATGGTAATTTGTTTTACTGTTAGATTCAGTCTTCTGTCTCATTTAATTTATTTGGTCAAGGCTGTAATTGGGCATTCTGTTTCTCCACACAACTATGGATTAAAAACAACAAACTCATAGAAGATGTAAAGGGGAAATAATAATACATTGTGTTTTTATACAAATTGCAGCTCAGAGTGCTATACAAATGAGATTGGCACAAATGTATGGTTAAATACCATTATATAACATAATAAAAAACACATAAAGTACACAAACCTGTAAAACATGAAAGAACATATACAGCATATGCAAACACAAAAAACACATGTTAAACATGCATAACAAACTAAACCCACCATAACACTGTGAGATGCGGTGGATGGGGTGGTCATCATATTCTACCTTCTCAGCCCCCAATCTAAATCATACTCTGTTGTTTGTTCCGAAAAGTTGGGTCAGAGTAGAATAATAACCAAGCCGAACTAGTAATTAACTAACTTTATGCTCTCTGTCTTTTGGCCCAAGTTTGCAGTATTTCACCTGCTTCTCCATTTCACTGCTCCAGGGGGATTCATTGTGCTTGACCCTACTTTTTTTGAGAGCCTCGGGGGTCACCAAGACGGATCATCACCTTGTGATGAAAGTCTCTTTTCACACCGCCAGACTGTCACTCCTCCTCAGCCATCCCACACATCTCACAGGACGCCCCAGGAGTGATTCATCCAGAGCTATCTATACAACTAGACTGCTAATAAGATCTGCCTTTATGTTTGGCTATCACAGTCAAAGCTCAACAGCTCAACAGTCACATATACACATAATTTCTTCTTAGTGTCAAATCATTAATTTCCGTACTGAATGAATCATGCATGGAATGCTTTTCCATGTGTGTGGACTGGTTTTCTCGTCATAGTTGCTGTGCGGCAAAAAGTGTGTTGCATTAAATCACCTTAATTCAAACTGTGAGGAGAAACTTGTCATACGAATGAAAGTTGATGAAAAGTAAAGGAATTTAACATGAAGCTTTATGTAACCTCTCCGTTAAACCATCTGTTCATTTAATTATATTTAGACCAAGATGCTAAAGTCCTTGTGAAAGTCTAAGGGACCTGCAGATGAGGGCCTTGTCTTTACACACATGCGTATTCCTCCATTGAAAGAAAGAGGAAAAAACAACTCATTTAATCACAAATAACTCCTTGTTTAATTATCTCTGGCATCATCTTGCCATGCAGGGGAAAATCCCCTTGCTTTGTTCAAGTAAAACTATCAGGGTAAAATACTTGGAGTTACAGTAAAGTCTCTTTGGGCCATTTACACGAAGCATTTGAAAACAGAAAAACCATCAATAGCTTAATAGCCAACATTAGCAGACAGTTAATATACAGCACACCAACATTCAAGTGTTCTCAGTCAAATTGTTATTCTAAGGAAAGGCTGTATATATTTGAGCACAGCAAAATTAAACTCTCTATTCCTCCTCAGTGCAGCTGCACAAACCGTGTCAATTGGCTGGAATTGTTTATGACCCTGTTTGTGCTAATATATTTGTTTTCAATGTTTTTTTATGTTGTTTATTTTCTTTGTTGTGAATGCACAAGTGGAAGAGACAAAAAGGAAAGCACAAAGGAGTATTGCACTAATGACAAAAATCTAAATCTGCTTTAATAAAGAGATGTGGATTCACCTTTTTAAAGTTAACCTGCCTGTTTAGTGATGTTATACTTGTTAGTAACAGGCTGTACTTAAAAAATGGAGAATACCTTTAAATTCAGACTAATTACATATATTTCCTGTAGCATGTATTATAACACAGGTGATTAACCAGTGTTGTTCCCCCTTTTCCCTATCGTTCATGACAAGGGGACGCCAATTTCTCGGTTTTCACACATTTTCTCCTCATGTAGCAGATTTCTATCAGACAGATAAGAATATAGCCTACACATTAAATGAAATGACATACTGATTTCATTTTGTGTTTCCATTTTTATTTCCCTGGTCTTTGTTTCGGTATTATTATATGTGTCACTTTGTTTTTGTGTCGTGACGACAAATGTCATACTTTTAGCCGGTATTTTATTGATGAGTTCAGTCAGACACCACATGTTATACCACTTCAGTTTGGAGCATTTTACCAAAGATTCTAGAGTAGCGCTCTAAAATCTTTCATTTTACTGTGGTAACTATGCGCTCCAATCGGCCATTCTGAGATCGATTGCTCATTGCGCCCCAGTTAAGAAGGCAGATAAGAAGGTTCTTAAGACGTTGGTAAGAAGGGCGTTAAGAAGGCGTCTGGGAAACACTCTTATCTTAACGCTTCCTCTTAGCCAACCTCTTCTTAAGAGCCTTCTTAACTCGTTTTGCTTTGAAAGATTTAGTTATCGTGTGGTACTAGAGTCTTATGTTTGGAAACAAAATGTTTAGATTGGGATTTGTAAATACTGGTATTGGATTAAACCCTCCTGTTGTGTTCATTTCATGTTTACTACTTTTGTGTTCCGGTCAAAAATGACCACTTCCCTATTGAGGTGTTACAAAATCCAGTGTAATACATAATTTTCATCCAGTTTTGTGATTGACGTTTTTATCAACTTAATAACTTTAAAATATTATGAGTTTTGATCTTTATTTTGTGCAAGCTCATTGACTTAAGCTCTTACAAACGACTTTTAGTAAAAAAAAACATAATATATAGAATATTCTGACCAAAACAGTTACTCAAATGAAACCTACTGTGCTGCTAATCTGACCTTCATATGCCAAAGTGTACATCACAGAGATTTGTTTTGAAATCATTAATTTATTTTGAATTTCAGAACAAAATAACATCTTTACTGTTTCGGTCAGAAATGACCGGAATATTCATACTAGTAAGAAAAAGGGTAGAAGCCCACAATTACATAAGTAAACTTACAATATTATCATCTGATGTTGTAATGAACCTATTTAAAAACTAAAATTATTTTAAATATTAAAAGATTTGAGCTTCAATTTGCTATTTAGGCCAACAGGCCTCATTGATTTAATACAAATTGTTTTTGTTAAAAACGTATAACAAAAACACAACACTTTGACCAAACAAATACTCAGATAAAACCTATTGTGCTGTGCAGACCACCTTGCATAAGAATTACATCAAAAAACTTACATTTAATATTAAAAACTGAATGTGTTAAAAAATAACAATTAGGATAGCACACGCTAACAGTTATTGCTAATCATGGCAAAACATTCAAATGTTTGGGTTGAAGGCCTCAGGCATCCACATCCAGCCCCGACATCCAACATGATTGTTGCTGACCTGGCCTCTTCTGGCAGTTGTGAGGGCTCTTTATTGTGGTGGGCTTTAGGGACATCCCCCCAGAAAAACCTCTTTACTCAAAGAGCAGCACATCACAGACAGACTGAGGTTTGCCTGTGAACATTTGAAAGGTAAAGATGAGATTTGGAAGTCTATGCTTTGGTGTGATGTCACTAAACTGGAACTGTTTGGTCCAGTTGGATTGTGCTTATGTTTGGCCTTTAAAACACAGTTCACAAAGTTAAAAATGGTGGTGGAGCATCATGCTGGGGGGCTGTTTTGCTGCCTCAGGCATAGGTGGCTTTGTTTGGGTGCATGGCATCATGAAAAAATAAAATTATGTTGAAATGTTGAGGGATAAATCTGTTCATAGTCTAGCCTTAGGTCATTGCCTATTTCCTGTGCAATACAGCAATTAAAAACTTCAACACTTTTAATTCAACAAGACTTGCGAGTTTAAAGGAGAACTTCGGTGTAAAATGAAAATTGTTGTCAGTTGTGCATTGCTGAAAAGCTATTTTAGGGGCGCACAGGCCTTTGGGATATGAAAGCGTGCACAATGCGTGCACACCCTGCTTCTCTCATCAGCAGGAGCGCACAGCAGGGTTTATACAAAAGTTTTTCATGTGGAGAAAAAAATTATGGAGTACCTGGAAATATGAAATATACGTGTACATCACATATATCACAATATTATTAATTAGTTAAGTTATTTAAGATTCACATTGCTGTAATCATGGATAAGTAATGGCGGTAAAACTAATTGGTTGTTTAACCAATAGTGGCAGACACATACATACTTAAATACAACTATCAAGATTGGGTGTCAAGAGCAAGATTGGGTGTAAAGAACAGGAAACAGTGATATTACGCTACACCTCCACAATATCATGTAAGTTCATAAGTTGCATTGGCTATAATTTCTATCTTTATTACGTTGTGAAATATAGTTTGAAATGTGAAATATAGCGCTTATATATTGTTGGTTTGCAGCCAAATGGAGTATCTAATGGGACAGAGGCTCGCTCGATTCTGGCGAGGGTCCACCGCCCGAGACAGACCTATCTTTTCCTCACTGAGGAACAATGCCACCAGCACCTGCGTCTATCCCGCCAGGCTGTGACAGCCAGGTGTTGTCTGTATCGTAATAGCAACACGCCATGGGAAATGCGCGGCTGGCTTTTAAAGGGAATGAGAGTATAAATTCTGATTGGTTAATTGTATGTTAAGCCCAAAACACACCCATGACTAATGAAGTACTTTAAGACCAACCCTTTTGAACCATGCGCCTGGCGCAATGTTCGCTTTTCCCGCCGTCAAAATACCAAATAGTGTTAGGAACGCCCCTAAAGCAACTTGCGCAACAGACTTTAGACAATGCGCATGTGATCGTGAAAATAGAGCCCCATGCCTCCCAGACCATGCTAAGAAAGAGCTGACATAAATATAAAAGCATAGAATGGTTAATATGTTCTTGTCTCTAAAATTGAAATAAAAATCATTTTTTCTGCATTGGATATATTCACTGGCCCATTTTATCTGAACATGTGGCCCATTTTACCTGATCACAGCCCATTTGGCCCAGAAAGGAACTTCTAACAATTAAACACCTCTAACATATAAAACAGACCTAATAACTATGAACTCTTCATAGTTAAATAACTCTTTATAGTTATAATAACTCTTTATAGTCTAATAGAGGACACCTGACTGAAGAAAACCGTATCTTTTTGGAGGTTTTATTTGGTGATAAATGGTGTTTTTATGGGTCTTTTAAAATTTTGCCAAAACGTTACCCAATATAGCTGAGTTCACCCTATTCTTGGATGTAATTCTTTGATGTTTTTATTTTTTGATGTAATGTTTTGACCGGAACACCACAGGTGTACAAAAGTTAAATAGATCACCCAAAGTTTTATACAAATCATCCAAAATTGTTTTGTGTTTTCGCATCACCTATGTGAACAAAGTCATGGAGCCACATAACAGTCTGATTAAAGGAAAAATATTTTTGAGAAAAAATATAATCAAAATGGTCACTTTTGACCGGAACACAACAGGAGGGCTAAGAACAAATGATGTGCTATTTGCTGTGCTCTTCCTGTGCTATCTGTGTCAACGCAGTTTCAACAGACGTAGTCATGTGCTGCTGTCAGTGTATGTGTGTAGTTATTAAAGGTTATGGAAAAACTCAAGTTGCTTTATAAATGTTTATGAGCCTTCATAAATATACTCATGATATACATTATCAGCGGTAGCTGAAGGTATGTTGGATGACTTATGACTTATTGGGTGAGTGTTCTTTATGACAGTATCACAGATTCATATAGCTTAGAGTTGTAAAAGACAGTCCATAGTATAGCTGTAAAACAACAGTTTTTTTGTTCCAATACATTAATTGTATTGTTATAGGTGTAAATATTATGATTTTGTTGTTGATTCAAAAACTAAAAAAAAAAAAAAATGAGTTGAAAAGAATTGTGTTTTTGATTGCTGAATGACAGATGTTTCAGTAGACATGTTTTTAGCTGTAGGTGGTGTAGGGGAGTGTAGGGGAGTGGGGGTTGAAGGGTGTTTACATAGTGCACTGCACCAGTCAGAACTGTTTCTGTTCTGTGTATGATGTCTTTCAAACACAGCGATAACATCCTCTCCCAGTGAGTCAACATCAATGGAGAGGCATATTACCACTTGAAAACAGGCCGCCAATTCATGTTGCTGGCGGGGAAAGTGGGTTCTTGGGAACTGTGACCTCCATCTATTCACCAAAGCAGCAGTCAACAGAACAATTCACCTTCCATCTGCTGCTGTGAGCCACACAGAACCCACAGCCATCTTTCAGAAGCTTTTCATTCCTCTGTCTGTCAGGCTCTGGAGAAGCTCTAGCCTGAAAGACTGATTCATTTACATATGCTAGAAATAGATAACTTTCAGGCAGGAACAATTACAATTGCCTGATGGTTAGCCAAAGGTATGGTAAATAAAGAAACGTAAGGATACACACACAACAAGGTGCATGCTAGGACAGATTGTAGACTAAACTCCACGTAAATTAAATTCACTCTACACAAACAACATAACTTTTCAAGTGACAAGAGGACTGGAAGGTTTCTGCATGTTGTTTTACAATTGAACAACAGAGTTGTGGACTAGGGGTCTATTTCACAAGATCTGACAGCCCAACACCTTTAAAATAGAAAGAAAAGCACATTTACCAGACCTTTTTTTCTCTGGCTAAGGATTAGGAAAGGTAATCTGGTGCTTGAGGGATGTGTAGATTATTGCCCAGAAGTGCTGAAGTGATCAGACACCTGCATGTTGTGCTGGTAGTGGAGACACCTTACATCGATTTCCTGCCAAACTGCACAATAAGAAAGAGAGAGTTGAGGAGGTCCATTGTTAGGAGCCTCCTATAATTAACAGACACCTAAGAGGACTCCATGATGGCAATCCTTGATATGTGTGTATTTATTGTGTTTTTAATTTCATATTCAAGTATGGATCAACTTTATTCATCAATTGCATTTGGAAATATACCATGTCATTTTCATATCATAACTGCGTCATGACTTTCCTCTTTGTTTGTTCGCCACTGCTTGTTAAACTTTGTGACAGATGAAAAAAGTTAAGTCAGTAAAGGATTCACATTTTTACAAGTGTCCAACTGGCTTGTTAAACTGTCAAAATGTGTGTATCTTTTAGTTGAGATACTGCTTTGTCCATGAGCCTTCAGATGGAAAAAATCTTAACCATGGTAGAATAAAAAGAATAATGGCAATTTATAAAAGGAAAAGTTAGGTGAATGCAAAGTCTTTTTCTTTACTGTGGCTAAGAAAGGTTCATCCATCTGTTCTGAGGACAGGACAGTAATTCTTGGTAGTAATTATCCAATCAGACAATATTAAGTGTGCCAATGCAGGAAACGCGTTAACTGAAAACGAACACCCATTGATCAGCACCACTACCCCATCTTACACCATCCCTTCTCCTGATTAGTTGGACATTGATCCCTGGTAACAATTTCACGCTCGCAGCTTCCTAATCGATCTGACGTGAAGATGTGGCTCAGGGTGGCCTCTTCACTTCTACATTATGACCCGTTAATTTGTCACCATACCTGACTATCTTTCTCTTTCTCTCTCTCTCTCTCTCTTTCTCTCTCTCTCTCTCTCTCTCTCTCTCTCTCTCTCTCTCCCCTTTCTCTCTCATACAACTGATTCTACACAGTTGAAAGTTCAGTCCATAGCTGTAGTACATTACACTTCTTGTCAAATGCTGCTTGTCTCTCCTTAAGGTCCCCTACTCAATGTGCCCACTGGGGCCGAGCCGATAGCAGCTCCAGCCAAGAACACAGGAGGGAGGGCAATGTAGTGGAGGTGTGATTTGATTGGCTGTTGAACCCAGATATCAACAACCTTTCAGCAGAATCACAGACTGCCATTTTAAGGATGTTTATCCTCAAGGGATGGTTGATAAAAGGGAAATTATACTTAACTATACTTATACTTGGAAAACAGATGTACAAATATATTGACTGTGAAATGTTGTTCGGTATATTTACATTTTATTAATAAAAAGCTTTTTTATGTACTTAAAAAAGGCGTTCCTGGGGTTCTCAACAAAATGAAAGAGCACTGCTTAAACACCTTAGAAATACTACTAGTGGAAGCAGCACATAGTATAGTTATTAGACTGGAGAAAAAAGAATCATTATCAAATAAAATCAATTGCATATTTTTTTTCAACTCAAACGTATGTCTAGTCATTGTATGGTAAAATTATGTTTTATGTATTTTTTCCTTTTTTTCCACTTAAAGACATTATTATATAGAAAACTGTGTTGCCACAAAGGCACATGCTATAAATTGATCTATCAAAAGCTGCATGAAGTTACTTACTACTGACAAGAAGGAGTGGAATGAATCTGTTCACAGCATGTTATCAGAGATCCCCCATTCTTACAGGATGTGAGCTTTTATGACACTTCAAAAAATGGGTTTGTTTTGGGAAGATGGGTTTTTGCGCATGCTGTGTGTCAAAATGCTCACAGCGTTTCACAACTCTCCACTGCCATGTAGTGAGTTTGCTGTGACAAAGAAGTCCACTCCTGCCTCATTCAATATAAATGAGATGCACGGCAAATGAGCCAAAGCTTCTCAACTTCATCGCATTAATTATATATCACAGGCCCCAACTCGGAAACTCATTTAGAAGCTCTGGCTTGCTTGTGCAAAGGGGCTTCTCTGTCTTCCAAGTGAGCTGCTGCTGGCTCGAGCACAGCTCCCTCACACATACACAGTCACACACACACACACACACACACCCATCAGCCCCCGCTGACTCTCCTTGATCTGCCATCTAATTCTCACCCAGTTCTCTCCAGATGCCTTATGTTCTCTCAGAGGTTGCACCATTTACTTTCTGGTGTGAAGAGCCCAGCGTAGCTGAGGGTCTGTGGCCTGATGTCAGTCACACAGAGGTCATGTGGGTGCTTGTTGGCAATTTTAGGAGTCCATGCCGTCATAACACTGATAGTTGAATTATTGAGTGATGGAGGGCACATTTATACACATTACAAACCACCAAGAATTCCTTACAGGTCATAAAAATGGATGATGAATGAATGAATGAATGAATGAATGAATGAATGAATGAATGAATGAATGAATGAATGAATGAATGAATAGATGGATAGAAGAATGGGGGGATTGGCATATTTCCTTAGATGTTTAGAAAACAAAATAGAATATTACACAAACAAATCAATCGATTGAGTGAGCCAGACCCAAGGCCAATTTCTTTTATCCAAGGACACAGACTACATTTTAGTGGAGCTGGCAGAGGAGTTTCCTGCTTTATCTCTTTTATATCTGCACCTCTCTCTGCATTTACTATGCCCTCTGAGAAAGAGAGAGGGAGAGAGAGAGAGAGAGAGAGACACAGACAGTCAGACAGACAGTCAGACAGACAGACAGACAGACAGAGACAGAGTACAGAATTTCAAATGGCTGGTTTAAAAAAAGAATTCTCCTTTGTAACCCTCTGAGGGCTTCACGCATTCTGCTCCAGACCAGAGCTGTTTTTGTGTCACTAAAAGACCTTTGGGTCAGGCAGGGATAGCATGGTGTGGAGTGCCCAGAAGACCTGTTAACCTTCCAGTGCCATCTGTTTTTGGACGCTCTCACCTCCGCCTCCATCTGGAGTCGTTTGGGTGCCCCTATCCCCCCCCCCCCCCCCCCCCCCCTCTCTCTCTATTTTTTCCTCCCTCTCTCTCTCTCTTTCTTTCCACCTCTCTCTGGAGTGGGAGTGATGGGATATTTGTTCCCAGCCACCCTGTGGGGTTTGAGTGAGGTAGAGTGGTGTGTTTTATGTTATGGCCCTGATAGATTTTGTTGTACCTCTGAGGCAGATTTATTTATTTATTTCATTCAAGTATTGGCTTCAAAATCCTTTAGCATTAGGTGTTTTTTTCCTCAGGTATCATTTGAAGGCAGTCCACACAAGACACAACATTACAAGAGTACTGAGAATGAACAATGCTTATTTCCTGGCAGCTCACGATACATCTCATCGTTTTATATGTAGTTATCCATTCTTTGCTCTGTGCTTCATGACATGGCCTCTGTCATTCATTGGTGAAGATGACTGCTCCCTAGTGCTCCTTTGATAATGTTTGATAGTTGAATGGGATAAACCTCATCCACTCCTGTGTAGAGCCCCATAGCTGTCTTGCTACTGATTGAAGTGCACTACCCGAAACATGTGTGTTGAGAGATCTCTCTCTCTCTAGTTAACTAATGCACTGTTACAGGTAAGGGATTTCTCAGCTTGGTGATTGTTCAACTCATAAATGATACAAGTCATAGAAATAGGCTACAAGTCAAAGTTTCAAATAACCCACTAATAGTATATAAATGTCAAACTACTAAATTAATGTTTAACCAAAGTGTCTTTCTTACTTGTGTAACAACATATCTTAAATATTTGGCAGGAATTATTATCTCAACTGAGTTTTAACCTTTTTAGAAATATTATCCTCTTAGCCCTTCAAACTCTGTAGTCAGTATGATCGCTGTAGTAATTACCCACATGAAATGCACATATGTACCAAAATATTAGTAAATTAGTAAACGAATGGGAACTATGTACTTGACAATGTTTTGTGAATATATACATTCAAATAAATGACTTTAAACACAAACTTGTTACCTTTCTGTTTCAGTCCAGTTCTGTTCAAATAGTTCAGTTCACTTTCAAATATTAATTCAAACTAACTGTATTCATCAGCAAAATTAAACATAAAATCCCATATGCTTAACCTTATCCTAAAGCCAGCAGTCTAAATCTAACCCAAATGGAACCTGGTGTCATCCAACGACCGATGCAGGCCTGTAGTGTAGCTTAAGCATTTACTATTCACACACATAAATTAGCGTTTTGCCAACTGTACAGATCACTCAGGTCACTACCTAACGTCTTTTTTCTTTTTTTTTCTCTCCTGCATCTGCTTCTTCGACCTCCCGCCACTTCCTGTTGTTTCGTTGACCTCCCACCTCCCTCTCTGATTGGCCCACATAACAGGTAAGTGTTTTCCACAAAATTGAAATTCACATGTTAAATATAGGTCTACATTAACAAAATAAAATAAAAGAATCAGTTAAGGAATCAGTAACTCCAAATCCCACAGGGCTACACCTGCAATACAGTGAAGAGAGGAGAGGAAACCTCTCTCTCTCTCTTTCGCTCTCTCTTTCTCTCTTTCTCTCTCTCTCTCTCTCTCTCTCTCTCTCTCTCTCTCTCTCTCTATTGCCCTACTCAGCCGTCAGAGACAGTCAATGGATCACAGATTTAATCAACCACAGGGAGGGCCGAGGTAAAGTGGATGGATGAAGCCAACCATTAGTCGGGTGTCCGCAGGGATGAGCGCACTCACACTGGGCCTCTCGTGACTCCAGAGTGGGCACTGGTTCTCGAAGGGGATTTCTGGATACACTGTGTGTGTGTGTGTGTGCGTGCGTGCGTGCGTGCGTGCGTGCGTGCGTGCGTGCGTGCGTGCGTGCGTGCGTGCGTGCGTGCGTGCGTGTGTGTGTGTGTGTGTGTGTGTGTGTATGTGCATGTGCACGCGTGTGTGAAAAAACAACATCAAAATATATGTGTCTAAGCATATGATGATGTGAACTTGCGCTTTCTGGTCCCAAACTCCTTTGCAGTCCCATTTGGATAAATCCACCATCAGTGGCCCTGCAACTAACATGACCTATCTGTCAGTAAAACAGTTCAGACAAACTGAGATTAATCATTATCTTATCTTTTCTTAATTTGTCACATCCAATTTGTCATTTGGATAAGTAGGTTTCTTGAGCGACCAACTATTTTTTAAGTAACTGGGAATAAGGAATGGAAGAGTTATTCTGAAAATGTGCTTCTAGTAAAAAGTCAGGCAGCTTTTTCTGTGTTATGATACAGAACACCACAGGTTCACTGGTCAGTTGTTTATTGTGCTATTACTGTGGCTTTCACTTGGCTTTTAATGAAAATGCTTTGTTTGGTCCTTTCTGTTAATATTTAATAATATTGACATAATATTGCTGAGGTATGTGTTTTCTTTACCCACATGCATGATTCATAAGGTCTAGTCCTAAAATCAACACTCCACCAGCTCCAAAAACTAAACAGAAACTCAGGGTAGTTCTGCTCATTGCAACCATTCTAAGAGGCTCTTAACTTAAAAAACAGTTTTTTGAAGTTCTGTATTTTTCATAGATGCAGTTTGATATGTTCAGACTTCAAAAAAGACTTCCTCCTTCCTCTCTATAAATGATCTAAAAGAATGTCATGAATCATAATATGCATTCAGTGAATTCCTTTTCTAAATAGCAAGAATCAGTTGAATATTTATTGGTTTGGCATCCATTTTTAAATATAAACCTTCAAAGCTTCAAACAGGTGAGTTTGTCAAGGTCTCATATGGGATGTGAGAATAAACATGTTCACATTTACCTGTAAAAATCATTACCAGTGCTTTAACTGCCTCCATTTTTCTTTTTGAGAGCACATGGGATCAGACTTCACATCACCATTTGTTAAGGTAATGTTATAAAACAATGCTGGTAAGTACTCTAAAGCACCAATAGTAGTACTATGGTCTGTACACTTAAAAAGACTAAATAATTACATAATTAAACCACCAATTTCAGCAACCCAATAAATTTAAAGCAATTAACTCCAAATTTACAACAAAAACATTTTACCGAAGTCACTTTTTTTAGATGCATTTTATTTTGTTATTCTTTGAATCTAACATACAGCTAAAAACAGGTAGAGGTGTGTACAGTGCTTCTTGATCCATTGTGATGATTTTGATCTATATGGAGTCTGACATGCTCAGAATGCGAGCAGCAGCTGAGTGGCTCTCTTGATCTGTGGAAGAGAGTTTTTGAAGAGCACAGAACAACTAAATAACCGAATGCAACAACTGGATGACTCACACACTCACTGCGGTGATGTCCTTGATACCCTCGACACTGAGTGCTTGGCGAGTGACCAGACATTTGTGTCTTTGTGCTTCTAGTGACATTTAGTGACTCAATGTCTCCGT
This sequence comes from Coilia nasus, assembly GCA_027475355.1. Taxonomy (NCBI): domain Eukaryota; kingdom Metazoa; phylum Chordata; class Actinopteri; order Clupeiformes; family Engraulidae; genus Coilia; species Coilia nasus. The sequence goes on along the minus strand of CM050220.1, from coordinate 31,496,467 downwards.
GCAAACAGCCAATTATTGAAATGCTATCGCACTAATTGTCGACTTATCTGTTAGACCAGTTCCTGCTGGTAAAAGCACTTCTCAGAAGCCTAAAGCACAGCCTCACCACATTGAGCAACAGCACCATCCTATACATGCTTGAGCTTTACTCTGACCTTCCTGTCACTCACTTGTAGGAGCACAGTCTTTTTGTGTGCTTCATTTTTAATCTGACCATGAGGTGAGGTGGTTGGGGTTGAGACCAGGGTCTGTGTGTGTGTGTGTGTGTGTGTGTGTGTGTGTCAGGGATGGAAATTAAGCCATTTTTACCAGCCACCTTATATTCAACAGCTCCATACATTATAATGCCTAGAAATGCAAATATTTTCCGATTCATAGTTTGTTACAGAGCTGATTATTCAGTTGCTGTGTTACCAATACACGAGACAGGCCATCTATATCTTCCTGTAACTACAGGAGTTTACAGTAATCCTGTTTAAACTTATCTGTTTAATGGAGCATTGGAGACAGACAAAGGAAGTTAAAACTGCATCATTAGGTGGTTTGAAATATGTAGCAATATCTACCTGCAACAGTACAATGTACTCCATTAGCCTATTTCAACTGCATTGACCTGCTCTGGACTCACCCAAAGAAAATAGAAATTGTCAAACCATCCAAGCTTTATAGTAAACCCTACCCATCGCCCTACCAGGGTATGAAGGGTGCTGAGCACCCTCTGCTGAGCAGTAATTAGACGTTATTATCGTCACTAATTTCGCCATCTGAACAATTTTAAAATATCACACAATGGAATTCATATCCAAATATAAATATAATAACGCATGAAAAAATACTAATGTGTATTTAACAGTCTTTTTTATTTAGCTTACATTATAAGATCAAATGTAAAAAACTTTTGAGATGGCCTGGCAGCTATTCCAAAGAGCCTTAGTTGCTGCTCATAACGGCGCAGAAAAGAATGTTTTTTTTTTCTAATCACATCGCTGTAGGTACAATCACAAAGAGACTACACTACCCATGGTTCCCCTGGCCACACCTCAGGTGATAAGCCCTTCTCACATTACACACCCTTCCTTCAAAACCCCTGGCGCGCTACAGCTCCTTCTCTCTGTCGGTAGATCTTTGGGTCACACAGACGTAAAGAGGCACCCTCTCTCTCTGTCTCGCTGGCCAGGCAAATGGCAGCAGACCTGGGGAGACACTCTCCCTCTACTGCAGGCCATCGGGCCTAGCAGACCACAAAGGAACTCGTCAACATGCGCAGCTAAGTAGACAACAATGGACCAGAAGGTCAGAAGTACTTTAACTCGAGTACGTTTTACTGGAAAGGCGACCGGATTCCCTTTCCCCAGTTCTATAGCCGCGATTACAGGGCGACCGGATTCCCCTTTTAGGCTACATTTGTTGAGTTTGATGAAACAAACTACTCCTAATCCACAGGATTCCCAGCATGACGCTGAGGGAGTACAGTTTCTGTAAATGTCTAATGCGCGACGAACCATAGTAGGAAACCTCTTAATCGAGCACTCGGTTCCCAGCTATAAGCTGAGAGAGAATTCTCCTACGGCAGTCAAAAGGACTCTTCTTCACTCAGATCACCGCCAATCAACGACTGAACAGTGGCGACGACCTCGCCACGGATCCTCCAACACCCAAGGGAGGACTGGAGCAACTCCACCCGAGACAAAGGACACGCTCAAGCAACACTGGCGTAAGGCACTTGGGCATAGTTAGAATATTGCTTAGCACAGCAAGAATGTTTAAACTTATGTCTGATGTAAACATGCACACTGTTTTCATATAGACTTTGAGTTGACCATTTGTTATGTTCTTTTATTTGCTACTTTGATAGACAGATCATGCATGCTCTTTCTCTCTCCCCCTCTTACTAACCCTGATCTAATGCCCTGCATTGATATCTGGTTAAGGGGAATGTTTAGCTAACAATAGCCTAGCCTATTGTTTCAAAGCGATTTAATCATGTGCCACGTGCACAACCCCCCGCTTCTCCTGTGATCTGGCCAAAAGGCCTATCTCACATACCAAATGGGGGGTGGGGAGCCGTGACCCCCTCCTTATCTCTCCTCTCTCTCACTCACACACACACACCACCTTATTGCCTTGCATAGACACACACACACACACACACACACACACACATCACTACCTGTAGGATTAGTTCACACCTGTAGTTTGTTAGTTAATAAACTATACCTTTTTGAAATAAACTGTGTCTTGTCTGTTACTGCAACAAATACTCTGAGAGCCACTGCCAAGAAAGATCCTCACTCACCTTCAAGACTAATGAGACTGATATGAGACTGATATGAGACTGATCAACTAAGACCAATTAATTATTACAAACTCCATTTATTTGTAGGGTGCGCCGTGTAAAAGTGGTTATCCCTACATTATATTTATGGTGCCCCTGTGTGAGGATTGGCAACGTTGGTTTCAGAGTGTTGTGGCAATAACAGATTAATTCTCAGTTTAATAGAAATATTTTTTGAAATTTGAAACTTTGACCCCTGCAACAAGATGCAGTGACAGATCAAGTTTCAGTTTGGTGAACAATCACAGGTCCAGTGAAATTAGCAAGGTAGATATTTATGTGTGTTTTCAGACAATCTGTATTATTGTGATATTAACTATCACCAAATACTAAGTAGCTGATATCAGTAACCAAGAGAGAATTCTTTTCAGGAAACAATTTCTGTTGCAATAGCAACCTACAGAAATTCAACACATTTTAAGAGAGTAATTAGCAATTAAAGAAGTAAAACTAACATTGGTTATCACCCAAGTTTTTGTGTAAGCCACAGGTTAAGCAGCTCTTGCCTGTGCATCATTTTAGAAATGTTTGCTTTAACACCTCATTTACCCGACCCCCGCACCTCCAGTTGTGCTTAAATAAACAAGCAGGATGAGTCGTAAAAGCTCACATGCCTTAGAAGGCAAGGACAATGGCCACTCTGATAAAGAGAATGTTGAGCTTATTAAGTTTATCTCAAATCTCCTTAGAATAGACACTAAAGCAGAATTTGAGCAACTGAAGGAGTGTCGATCAGAAATAGACAGCATAATGCAATACATCAATAAAACTGCCAACATCCAGGAAGTAATTGGTAGGCTGTTCCTGCATCACTCCCAGGAATCCCACCTGGAGATAGAAATCCTTCGCAAGGAAAACACAGCGCTAAAAGCTAGCCTTCATAGTTTAGATGCAGCTAACCAAACCTTGCGTAATGAACTACAGTTAACTAATGACTTGATACAGAAGTATGTTAACAGACACCAGCTAGATCTAGCAAGATCTGAGCAAGAAATTGCTGTTGACCAGGCCCTTAAAAAGAGCCGTGAGATACGTGCCAGGGCCCAGGCGATGCTTAAAGCATCCCCCACACAAGTGGAGACAAAAGCACAGCTGGATACCAAGGAACAGGCCCTGCCTGATCACTACATTAAGTATTCCAGGGACCAACACCTATCTCCCTGCTTAACTAAACAAACATGCTGTGACATAAACCCCCCTCATAGCTCAGATGGAGTCAGCTTACACCCACTGGCACCTGGACAGCTCCTAAAGCCCCAGGTTACTGAGAAACACAAGAGGACACAAGGTCACTCCAGGCCCATGCGCCAGGAAACCTCATCCTCTGAAGAATATGGGGAGAGGCTTCACCCTCTAGGACAACCATATTCAAGTAGCTCAGAAAGTGATCACACCGGGAAGCTAGTGAAGACACACAGAGACCGCTTCCCCACCCCTCGCATACACTATCTTGACTCCCTTACAAAGGACATTGAATGCTTTGACCCTGATAGCTGCAACGCTAACATTGACAATTACTTTGACATGATTGATGACCATCTTTCTGACTTGCGTCATGCCACCACACGTGAGAAACTCAAATTAATTTGGAAGTCAACCAGTAAGAGTGTTCACGATTTTATCAAAACTCAGCCATCGTACATTCGTGATAGTTACTCGAGACTAAGAAAGGTCCTGATTGAGGAATACTCCTCATATGTCGATGAAACATCAGCTTTCATTAGTGCCTTTCAGATCCGGCATAAGAGAACAGAATCCCCTCGCGAATATTATCACCGGATACGGAACGCATACTTCCAGGGCAGAAACGCACCAGGCCTGGAAGAAGACAGCCGTTTCAAATCCCTCTTTCTATATAATCTTCACCCATGTGTGCGTACTCATGTCACATTAGCATGTGCACGGGATAAACACACCATGCAAGAAATTAAAAGGATGGCTCAAATGACATGGGAGGTAGCCGTGCGCCCAGCACGCAAACCTGAGCGACCGCTCAGAGAGTTCAACGGTACGCCCTTTGACAGTTCAGCATCAGAATTAGGCTATGGGTCCCTATCAGAAGAGTCAACGGACTCAGGCCCCACACAACGCCGCTCTTTACACAGCCACCACCAGGGTGAGTGGATGAGCTGGCAGAACGCAACAAGGCCCCAGGGTCATCACACAGATGACCACAGCAGGCCAAGTCACCAAAACCCACAAGGTGAGCAGGCCTATGCTAAGAAACCTAGCTGGCGACAGCGTCGCTACCCTTGCTCTAACAAGAAACAAGCCAAATGCTCCGACCGCGGTACACAAGCTTTAACCCATGGTAAGGAAAGTGACTGTTCGAGACAAGCCACGCTCCAAAGGGGGGATGGTCAGTCAGAAGCACCTCCACTCCGAAAGGGGGGTGGAAAGTCAGTAACAGTTAAACTTAACCCAGCCACCTTGTCTATGCCTCAAACTCCTCCTAACTTTCATGAAGAGTAGGCTTGCTAACCCATGCAACTAACACTCTTCCCTTCTTCCGTTTTTGACCTAAATGAGATGTGTTTTATCTGTTATGTTTGAATGTTTCAGATGTTATGACCTAGTTTAGACAGCTAGATTATCATCTGCCCAAATGCCTAAAGCTTTAGAATTTTTGTGCCCAGTGCCTATGCCTTTGAACTTTTACCATCATCAGGACTGAAGGACCCTGAAGGTCTACGACGTGTGGACTGTACAGCTTCTGTGCTCTTAGGGATATGACTTCGTCCCATCCCTAAGACCAAAGGGGGGATATGTAGGTACAATCACAAAGAGACTACACTACCCATGGTTCCCCTGGCCACACCTCAGGTGATAAGCCCTTCTCACATTACACACCCTTCCTTCAAAACCCCTGGCGCGCTACAGCTCCTTCTCTCTGTCGGTAGATCTTTGGGTCACACAGACGTAAAGAGGCACCCTCTCTCTCTGTCTCGCTGGCCAGGCAAATGGCAGCAGACCTGGGGAGACACTCTCCCTCTACTGCAGGCCATCGGGCCTAGCAGACCACAAAGGAACTCGTCAACATGCGCAGCTAAGTAGACAACAATGGACCAGAAGGTCAGAAGTACTTTAACTCGAGTACGTTTTACTGGAAAGGCGACCGGATTCCCTTTCCCCAGTTCTATAGCCGCGATTACAGGGCGACCGGATTCCCCTTTTAGGCTACATTTGTTGAGTTTGATGAAACAAACTACTCCTAATCCACAGGATTCCCAGCATGACGCTGAGGGAGTACAGTTTCTGTAAATGTCTAATGCGCGACGAACCATAGTAGGAAACCTCTTAATCGAGCACTCGGTTCCCAGCTATAAGCTGAGAGAGAATTCTCCTACGGCAGTCAAAAGGACTCTTCTTCACTCAGATCACCGCCAATCAACGACTGAACAGTGGCGACGACCTCGCCACGGATCCTCCAACACCCAAGGGAGGACTGGAGCAACTCCACCCGAGACAAAGGACACGCTCAAGCAACACTGGCGTAAGGCACTTGGGCATAGTTAGAATATTGCTTAGCACAGCAAGAATGTTTAAACTTATGTCTGATGTAAACATGCACACTGTTTTCATATAGACTTTGAGTTGACCATTTGTTATGTTCTTTTATTTGCTACTTTGATAGACAGATCATGCATGCTCTTTCTCTCTCCCCCTCTTACTAACCCTGATCTAATGCCCTGCATTGATATCTGGTTAAGGGGAATGTTTAGCTAACAATAGCCTAGCCTATTGTTTCAAAGCGATTTAATCATGTGCCACGTGCACAACCCCCCGCTTCTCCTGTGATCTGGCCAAAAGGCCTATCTCACATACCAAATGGGGGGTGGGGAGCCGTGACCCCCTCCTTATCTCTCCTCTCTCTCACTCACACACACACACCACCTTATTGCCTTGCATAGACACACACACACACACACACACACACACACACACATCACTACCTGTAGGATTAGTTCACACCTGTAGTTTGTTAGTTAATAAACTATACCTTTTTGAAATAAACTGTGTCTTGTCTGTTACTGCAACAAATACTCTGAGAGCCACTGCCAAGAAAGATCCTCACTCACCTTCAAGACTAATGAGACTGATATGAGACTGATATGAGACTGATCAACTAAGACCAATTAATTATTACAAACTCCATTTATTTGTAGGGTGCGCCGTGTAAAAGTGGTTATCCCTACATCGCACACAAAGAAGGCGAAATTATTTGATGTGCTGTCATATTCACTGGGGCATACTTGAAAAAATTGACATCACCAAAGAGTTTGTGCAGCAAAATGAGATGCGCAGGCTGGTCGTCAGAAAGTTTTTGAAACAGTAAGCCCGCTTTTTCTACCACAACTTAGCCAGCATACTGTCAATTTATGTGTATACTTCCAAGTAGGCTATAGCAGAGTGCTTTCTCGATGTGTTTACGGTGTTTATCTTCACAGTGCTATCAGTATTCACACAGAAGTGTCATGCCCTGGCCTGCCAGGAGATGCAGCCAGTCTGCCCCGGCCCCTGGCAATCAGCCCGGGAAACCCCAGACATCCAGGGCGGATCATACTCCTTCCAAACACCCTGGGAGACCCCGTGGCAGGTGATCAGGGGAATCACCTGCAGCCCCTGCACCTGCGGCTCATTGTCCAGGCCCTGTTTAAGCCCTTGCTTTTGTCAGTCCTGTGCTCGGTCATGAACATCTCCTGCCAAGACAAACTCTTGCTCCTGTTGCTCCGGTGGAACTTTAGATTGTGGACACTTGCAAACCTCACTCTGGTCGTAAGCTCCCCTTTTGCTATTTGGGATTCTGAAAGACTTTTCTGTTATAGTTTACCAACCTATGTTGCCTACTGAAGACCAGAGAAGCTGAGGATTTTCGTTGACCTTTCACTAAATGCCTGAGTTGTTTACCGAGTCCTGTGGAAATGTAAATCTTTGTTGTCCATGAATTCCTTTGTTAATGATTTTTGCCACCTTCTCCTGAAAGCCGGTTACTTACCTTTGCTGCCCTGCTTATAAATAAATCTTGCTGTACTGACCCCAATCTTGTCTCCTGCATAAGTGCTCTCAGAGAAGTGTAACAGCATGACCGAGCCAAATATGAGCACTGTGGAGACCGAAGACCTTCGAGCTGTAGTGAGCAGAATGGGAGAAGCCTACGGTGAACAAGAGAGACGTGTCCAGAAGATGGCCCAAACCATTGAGCGAATGAACACGTCGATCCAGGCCCTCACTCAAGCTGTGACCAGGATCAGTACTCCCACGCCTCCAGCCCCAGCAACGCCACCTTCACCAGCCCCCACAGCCACAGGTCTGTGTCCAGAGGTGCGCCTTCCTTCACCCCAGAGGTTTGATGGAGACCCAGGCTCCTGCCGTGGATTCCTAACCCAGTGTGCCCTGTCCTTCCAACTACACCCCAGCAGTTTCCCCACCGAAGAGGCGAAGGTAGCATACATAACCACCCTGATGTCAGGCAGGGCTCTGGTGTGGGCTACAGCACTCTGGGAGAAGGACTCAAACATCTGCCACAACGCAACAAACTTCATGGCCCAAGTCTTTGGGTACCCCACCAGCCAGAGAGAATCAGCCAAGCGTCTTCTCCAGCTGAAACAAGGCAAGCGATCTGTTGCAGAGTATGCAATCGAATTCCGCAACTTGGCCATAGAAGCAGGCTGGGAGGGGGATTGTCTGATGACCACCTTTTACCATAGACTCAGGGGCCGAGGAAAACCTCCTGGACATCACCCTGGCCAAACGGTTCCGCATACCCTTTGAGGTGAGTCCCTCTCCGCATTCTGTACAGGCTCTAGATGGCTGGCCTCTAGGGTCTGGGAAGATAGAATATGTCACCAAACCCCTAAAATTGAGAGTGGGTGATGACCATGTTGAGTGGTGCAAGTTATTTCTAATTTCTTCACCTGAAGAAATGGTAGTACTGGGTTACCCCTGGCTTAGGGCCCATTCTCCCCAGTTTGACTGGAGAAAGGGAACATTATTGTCATGGAGTTCTGAATGTTCTAAGACTTGCAGAAGTAAAGCTACTGAAACCCACAGTGTGTATGGTACTATTGTTGAACGAATTCCGAGGCTGCCATCAGAGCTTCCAGAGGTAGACCTCACACGTGTTCCGCAGCAATACCATGACCTGGCAGATGTTTTTTCTAAAACTAAAGCTTGTACTCTTCCCCCACATAGGCCTTATGATATGACTATTGACCTCCTCCCAGGAACCATGCCTCCAAGAGGCAGACTGTACCCATTGTCAGTACCTGAGACCAAAGCAATGGAGGAATACATCCAGGAATCACTCAGTAACGGTTTGATCCGCCCATCCACTTCCCCTGCCTCAGCAGGATTTTTCTTTGTGTCCAAGAAAGACGGTGGCCTCCATCCCTGTATTGACTATCGAGGTCTGAACAAAATCACTGTAAAGAATAAGTACCCCCTGCCCTTAATGTCCACAGCCTTTGACCTGCTGAGGGGGGCGACAATCTTCTCTAAGCTGGACCTACGGAATGCATACCATCTAGTGTGCATTAGAAGTGGGGATGAGTGGAAGACGGCTTTTAGCACTCCCAGTGGCCACTATGAGTACAAAGTCATGCCTTTTGGTCTGTCTAACTGCCCCTCTGTCTTTCAGGACCTAGTGAATGATGTGCTGAGAGATCTGATCAACAGGTGCGTCTTTGTATTTTTGGACGACATTCTCATTTTTTCTGAAGACATTGAGTCCCATGTTCTGCATGTCCGCCGGGTACTCAAACTTCTTCTGGCAAACCACCTTTATGTCAAATTGGAGAAGAGCCAGTTCCATGTCACCGATACGGCCTTCCTTGGCTTCAAGATCTCCCCAGAGGGAGATCCCACCGAACAGAGGTATGAGGTATGAGACAGGGAGCTGCTGGCCATCAAAGTAGCATTGGAAGAATGGAGGCATTGGCTGGAGGGGGCTACTCATCCATTCCAGGTTCTAACTGATCATAAAAACTTACAGTATCTGAAGGAGGCCAGGAGACTGAATCCCCGTCAGGCATGGTGGGCCCTGTTTTTTAACCGCTTTGATTTTATACTCACCTACAGGCCAGGCACAAAGAACACCAAAGCAGACGCCCTCTCCCGGCAGCACGACTGCACTGATCAGCCCGCCCCTCCAGAGAACATCATTCCCCAAAGCCGAGTGATTGGGCAAGTGCGTCTTGCCCTGGAGGAGTCCATTCTCCAGGCTCAGAAGACAGAACCCGTCCCAGGGGGTGGACCATCACACTGCCTATTCGTACCCTCTTCGATGCGCTCTGAGGTACTAAGATGGGGTCACAACGAACAGTGGGTTGGGCACCCAGGAGAGCAGCTCACATTAGACTTCCTCCGCCGCTGTTTTTGGTGGCCTGACATTGTCAAGCAAGTTATCGACTATGTTAAGGCCTGTACTGTATGCGCCACCCAGAAGGCTTCACACCAAGCTCCAACAGGACTGCTCCACCCACTGCCCATTCCCAGTCGGCCATGGTCCGATCTGTCCATGGACTTTATATCAGGGTTACCAGAGTCTGATGGCAACACAGTGATTTTTGTTATTGTTGATCGATTTTCCAAAGCTTCTCACTTTACTCCCTTTCCTAAGCTACCTACAGCCAAAGAAACAGCTGAAATCGTTCTGAAGGAGGTGGTCCGGTACCATGGAGTCCCAGCGGACGTGGTATCTGACCGTGGCCCACAGTTCGTGTCCAGGTATTGGAAGGCCTTCTGGTCCCTCTTTAATACTTCTGTCAGTCTCTCTTCAGGATTCCATCCCCAGTCGAACGGGCAGACTGAAAGGGTCAACCAAGAGCTGGAAAAGTATGCTGCATGGTCTCTGACAACCCCAAGTCCTGGAGCAAGATGCTACTCTGGGCCGAAATAGCCCATAACCAACTGACCTCGACTTCTACTGGTATGTGTCCGTTTGAAGTTCAATGTGGATACTTACCCCCATTCTTTCCCTCTGAGCAGCCCAATGTCACCGTCCCCTCTGCTGAAGCTGCTGTGACCCGGTGTAAGCGAGCCTGGAAGCAGGCCCGTGCAGCCCTGAAGCGCTCGGCTATCCATGCCCAGCGTCTTGCCAACCGCAGGAGGAGGGTGAATCCATCATTCCGAACAGGCCAGAGGGTGTGGCTGAGCACACGGGACCTTCCTCTGCGCGTCCAATGCAAGAAGTTCAAACCTCGCTACATTGGCCCATTTCAAATAGTAAAACGCGTAAACCCAGTAACCTACCAGCTTGCCCTACCACGGTCCCTTCGGGTGAGTCCGGTTTTCCATGTTTCTCTACTGAAGCCTGTTCTAATGTCCCTCTTGTCTCCTCCAACACTCCCACCCCCTCCTCCCCGTCTTCTGGCAGGCGGTCCTGTGTACACGGTCAAGCACCTCTTGGACTCCCGACGCGTTGGCCGGGGGGAGCAGTTCCTGGTTGATTGGCTCGGCTACGGTCCGGAAGAGCGCTGCTGGGTGCCGTCGCGCTACATTGTGGACAAGTCGCTCATCCGAGACTTCCGCCAGGGCCGTCCTGAGGTTCCTGGACTGTCGGGTGCCGGTCGTAGGGAGGGGGGTACTGTCATGCCCCGGCCTGCCAGGAGATGGCAGTACCTTGCTGTAGTTTCTCGTCACCGCCATGATGAAAGTCCGCACCAGTCGATTGACGAACACAAACCAGCAGGAAGAATAGGAGGAGAGGTGGTACAATCGACTTGTTTGGACTTTCATCATGGCGGCGACGAGAAACTACAGCAAGGTACTGCTTGTCAAAACTGTTTTATTAATAAATGTTGTGTACACTTTCAAAGTTCTCAGTGCCTCCTTTTTAATGTCAGGGGCTTTGTTGTACTACCGATGGAGTGTGGAGTTTCTTCGAGCTGTTTTAATGGTTTAAAAATAGCGTAGTCGTCATGCTTCGTCTGAGGGCACCTACCACTTCCATTGTTAGCCTTCTGGGACAAACGATAAAAAATAGTTAAACTCTGAATGCAACAGGCTAAATCAATTTTGCTCCTCAGTACACATACCAACTTGGTATGATGTTTTAACATGGCAATTTTCATTTTACACCGAAGTTCTCCTTTAACTGGGAAACGACAGTGTTTGGGAAACAGTCGCACTGGATGTTGGTTAGTTCAACGGTGCATCGTACAGTACCATGTTGGTTTAAAGCTAAGTTGGTTAGTTGTTTCGGAAACACACCCCAGCATGGTGGTTGGAAATCAGGAACAAGGTTTTATTAACATTGATGCATTGATTGAGAAAGAGACATAGTTTAAGGCAAAGTTTAGCCAGCATCCCTCCCAGAAGGCAGAGGCCTAGGACCTTGCTTTTCTCTCTTGCCTCTCCCCAAGTCTCTCTCTTCACACTGAACAACAGATTCTAAGCTTAAATGTCCTATGCAAAAAGTGGGTGTACCCAGTGGCACCAGCTCTAAATGAATATGCAATAAGCAGTTGTATGAGAAAGTGGTCTTTTCCAAATCCGATCAGAGAAAGTGCCAAACCAAAGTCTGTAACACAGGGACAGTTCCTCAGACACACCAAATGGTTAAGGAAACCAATATAACAATACACACAACAGCTCTTTACACCTCATCTCTTAAAACACAGACACATGTACAGTATTGGCACAGTATTTCATGAAATCTCTCTTACAAAGCTTTGATTCTGATAGGAACAGCTCTAAGAACAAAAAAAAGAAAGGAATACAAAATAATAACAAAGGAAAGTTTTGCCATCAAAATCTTATATACAAGATTATTATTATTATTATTCAAATTCCTTCAAGGGAAATGACTTGTGTAGATGGCATCACAAAAGCCTGTGGATATGCAGAAAGTACTCCTGACAAGATGGCTCCCACTCTCCGGAGGCTTGGCAGAGGAAGAATTTCTTAGCATCATAATGATCCGGAGCACACTGCCAGATTTATATCAAGAGTTTCAGAGGAAGCAAAAAAGTGGGAACTCTGACCTGGCCAAGTATTTTGCTTGACTTTAATCCAACTGAACACCTTTGGGCTTTTTATTAAAGTCAGCGGTAGAGCAACTCAACCCCTTCCAGCAACACTCTTTCTCTGAAGAATGGCAGAACATTTTAATGGAAATGTGCAAAACAGCCTGGCTGTGGACTCGAACACACAGTGCAGCTCCACTATAGTCTGGAAACCCCAGCTACCTCCAGATTAGAAACATGTGATATATCCTTTAGCCTGATGTCCAGTCTTGGAATTATCAGGAAGTAGCTGACTTGTAGTAAGGTAGGTCTTTCTGTAAAGCTGGTATAGAATGTGTTTTTATAATTAATCTATTTATCAATTGATTCATTATTTACTTATTCTAACTTTGTGTCAACCAGTATTTGATAGCCACCCTTTCAGGTTGTCTAAGTCATGTGGAATACAGGATACAGTACTTTTTTAGGACAGGACATTAGCAGCCTATGCTATCCAAACCTATTGCTATGATGAATATCAAATACACATTGTGGGTAAGTAGATTTCTCTTATGTAGGTAGTGATCTAGGTAGCCAGGCAACATGCTTGCCACTAAATAAAGTTATACAAACCAATAACATAACAGCATGTTGGTGTAATTTGTGTGCTATTCTTTTCTATGGTAGAGCTTTTTGGTTTGGAGGAAATACTACCTCAATCCTGGAATTTAAGTCTTCATATCACCCGTCTTTCATCTCTGACAAAACATTAATGGGTAAAACATCATTATTCCAGATCTGTGCTGCCATTTGTGCATCTCTTCAAGTGTCTGATATACACATTTGTTTAAGTGTAATGAGGGACATCTCAGAGTCAGGTCCCTGAGTCCAAGAGTAAGACAACTCCTGTGCAAGGCATCACAGCTATTGATCATCTCTAACTTAGACTGCCAGTGACTAAAGATTTTCTGTATAGTTTTATTTCATTTCTATTCTTTTCATATAATCTGTAATAATATAAATGTACTGTGACACTAATCCTCAACTGGACATCCATTGAATGCTTTAATTGATTAGCTCTCTTTAGAGGCACAACACAATCTTGAGGGTGATTCCACCAGAAACAACAAAACAAAACAACAACACTGCTCACTCAGTAGAACAAGAAACATTTGGGCAAAATGTCAGCTTTTTTGCTTGTAAAGATGTTATCTTTCCTGCAGCTTGTCTTGTCTTCACCTTCAGACATGGCCTATGGTCGGGGTGACGTGACTGAGGTCTAGAGTAGACGTGATGTGTGTCTGGCCTTCAGTGAAGTGCCGCTGTTTTCCCTGTCAGACCGCGACCCTCCATATCGAGGAGGACTGACTCTGCCACCTAAAGTTAAGGGCAATACAGTGTCCAATGAATGAACAGAAAGAGTGACTGAATGACTGACAGACATTGATTGATTGCTTGCTTGATTGATTGATTGCTTGATTGATTCCTTTTAACAGTTGAAGGTATATGGAGCAATGTGTTTATTTTGTGTTGCCTTTTTTAATATCGTACAAATACGTTACCTTTTATTTTTAATGTGTAAACAATTATAATAATGTAATACAAAAAGGTTAACTTGGTGTAAATAATTACCCCCACATCCCTACTCAAAAGCAATGCTTATTCTGTAAGGTGATACATTAACATTCTATTGCGCAGTGATGCACTGTCTTCTGTTGGATACTGTCTGTGGTAAATGCAGAATGACCTTTGGGTTTTGCAGTTACATTGATCATGCATTTTTTTCTTTGCCTGCAGACTCTTGCAGGGCCTCAGTGCAGAAGTGGAGAAACCCTTCACAACAGGATTTATTGCATTCACTTTTTAAAATACATCAATTGAATGATTTACATTTTGCCTCCAACAACCTCCTGGGCTGTACCCATACAGTTGTTATTCCACTCTTTGCATACAACTTTGTATTGATTTTAAAAACACAGAGAAAAGGCCTTGTAAAGTAACATATAAGCATGTACATAATGTATGCCTTCAGCCAATGTAACATGTACCCTTGTCTCCTGTATAAACTCTAGCTTTCCAACCCAGAAGGTCAGATAAACAGATTTATGAAAGACATGTGTTTTGAGTTATAAATTATAGTGAAACTGTGCTGACCGTGCCGTGTTTGTGTGTTGTGTGTGTCTGGGTCAGTTGTAAAGTGTGTGCTCAGCGATCTGGGCCTGGCGCTACTGAAAGCCTCACAGTGAGAGCAAAATAGCAGTGGGGTCTGAGAAGAGAGGCTGTGCCAATCAGGACTTCAGAAGTAGGGCATTGTGAGTGACTAAGAGCTTGAATAATTAGAAAAATAACAACAAACTATTGTAAATGAATATAGCAACTGTACTCTACCCTACATTTTGCATTGTGACTAAATGTATACATACATGTACATACATACCTACATACATACATACACACAGATGAAGTCATACATACCTATATATTGTACATAAATAAATAAAATGTCTTTCTCTCTGGCTGCAGTTTTTTCTTTCCTGAGAGAGAGACAGAGAGTGTGTACTGCTGTCTGTCTAACCATCATCAACTACCATCTGAACACCAACACTCCACACACACACACACACCACATTACGGGAACCTTCCCGGCATCTTCAGAGACCATGCTTGGCAGTGGCCCTGTGAAAGCAGGAAGTGTTGACATGTGTCTTGTTAACTTGCTCTCCCAGGCCACAGAAAGCTTCCCACCTGTCAGTCTGGATGATGCAAATGTGTGAGCCCCTAATGCCATCCCTTGTATTAGTAATGCACATGGAATGGAGGGGATCAGCCACAGTGTCTAACCCAGTAATGTGAAGGGGCGAGCATCGTTTTTTTGTCTTTTTTATTTGATGTTATTTGATCACACAGAGCAGGTAAGAGTGACAAGCGAGCAGGTAGAATGGAAAAAGTTCACGTCTCCCCAACAGTTCCCAGCGAGGATCAGATTGATGGTTTGAGCTACAAGGTGTGAGACACTGACATGTTATTGCTGCGTCTGAAATGGATGCCTTTGATTGGTTTAGGCGGATTAGACCTCCTACCACCATGATAGTAGCCCCCCTCTGTACATGCCCGAGCCCCCTGTGATGTTCACCATGTCGGCGCTTATCATTACTCTCGTGTCGTCGCAGCTGTTTGTTGTCATGTGTAATCTGTCAGGAAATCGAAATACGTTTTTTTTCTTTTGCATTACTGACTGTACTAGCATAGGCAGTTACAATGCAAAAAAATGTAGCTAATACAGATAGATATGTAGAAGGTCTGGGCATTGCCACTGATTCCGGCACATGGTGATGGGTTTCCTAGCCCTTCATGTTTTATGTCTCTCTCGTGCTGAAAAAAATCTGTTATGTTTCAGCTCAACTTGGGGAGGTGTACTACAACAAACCTGCAAAAACATTTAGCCTAGAGGTTGTTAGAAACCTAACAGAGATGGGTGTACTGTACTCACATTACATTACATTTGTCGGTAACGTAGTGTAAGGAGTTACTGTTACAAGTTCATTAATCACACTACAGTTACTAACAGTGCATATGCTGATTACTGGACTTCTTCAGTGGACAGTCTGACCACAGATATCTGAGACGGATCGCCAGACATGTTAATACGCAACTGGGGAATTCGGGGAAATGACAAAGCCATCTACCATAATGTTCAGGGGTGGAGATATGATCATTATTTTTAACATGTTGAGCGACGTTGCCGAAGTTAAAGTGCAATTGTCAAGGAATGAGGAGAAGAGAAAATCCGTGAGGAATTTGCTGTCTGCAGAGTGTATTGTTTTGCTCCGTAATGTGGAGCCGGTTGCGCAGAATTAGAAACCGGCCGCCATACAGCACTGTCGCTGAGAAGATGTTTGCTTTTGATGCGAAGAAGGAAAACAGCTTCCTTCAACTCTGACACAAACGTAACAGAGTATTTTAAGTTGGAGTCAGACATGAAAGCCCTTAACCGTTTCCATCAAATAAGACGTATGAAACTTAACACAGCTAACGCATCTAGTGCGCCAGTCAAGAGGCTATTCAGACTAGACGGTCTCGCGCTGAAGCCTAATAGAAATCGGTTGTCGGATAAAGATTTGAAAAACGTCTCCTCATGCAGTATGATCATCGGGGGAGCACCCCCAATGACTTAACAAAGTGCCTTTGCCCTAGACTAGCATGGCAATGAAATGGTTATTTTATTTTATTTAGTAACACGTTTTATTTGACTTGCAGCGCAATACTGATATGACCCTCTGCAGAGCTCTTCAGATTTTCAACAACTTTGTGGTGTAGCCAGGCTGTTTTCGTGAAATGGCATGACAGAATGACTTGTCTTACATCTTGCTCAATGCAATAGGAATGTATGTATTTTGCTCATGGCAGTTGCTGAGTAATGCAAAGTAATGTAACGAGTTACTTTCCATAAGGAGTAAAGAAGTAAAGTAATGCATTACATTTTTTAACAGTAGCGAGTAATGTGTAGTTGATTACTTTTTTTTGAGTAACGACCCCAACACTGAAACCTAATAGAGGTACAGCCCATTGGCATTTGTATATTTAAGAGAATAAAGCCTTGGTCTCTTCTACTAACACGTTTACAACTAACTCTAGGTTAACCGTGGTGGTGGGTGTCTACAAGTACTATTGAAATGTTTGTTTGTGTATCAGATGTACTGTATGGTGCAGAACAAGTCTGTCTGTTTGTTCTGTCTGTTTGATCTGTCTGTCTGTCTGTCTGTCTGTCTGTCTGTCTATCTATCTATCTATCTATCTATCTATCTATCTATCTATCTATCTATCTATCTATCTATTTATCTATCTATCTATCTATCGTTCGTTCGCTCCCCTGCTTTTAATACAGATGTAATTGACGTGAGGGGATGAGAGTGTATAAGAGGTGTGTTGAGTGCAGTGGCTAGGCCCCCGAGGCTCATCTGTATGCTACACGAGCGGGCGGGAGGAGAGTGACTGGGTGATGATCTGAGTCCAGTATTGACCACATTGGAGACATTCGCTGTGGTGGAGGAGCGAAATTTTGGCAGCCGAGCAAAGACCTGTCACACTGCAACGGTGTGTGTGTGGCTCTTCTGTACCTTCCAGAGGAGTGGAGAGAAGAGGTAGGAGAGGAGTCGGTTGGGGTAGGTTGTGACGGGGCAATTCACAAGGGACCCGCACCAGCAGTAGTGCGACAGAGCACTGTGCTGATAGATGGATCTGTCCCAGGCTGAAAATAATGCAAGCACTTTTAATTAGCCTGCATTGATTCTGGCCGAGTCGGGGGCTTGACAGACTGGATGCCGGGTGTTGAGGTTTAGATAAAATGACAGCAGGACCACAGTCTTGCAAGATCAGAGGCCCTCTTTGGATGCACTAGATGCAGTCCAGTGATGCAGAATAGCTTAATGTGTAAGGCAATTTTCTGAATTATGACACTCTCCTGTTATAACAATAAAATCTCATGTGGTCACAGGGCCGTAACTGATCATTGATCTGATCTGATCTGAACTGATCATTAAGCGTTGTTCACTTCAAACAGCAAACACTTTAATGTTTTGAAAAGTTCTCTTGTCATTCTGACCTTTGACCCTTCACAGATACATGTTTTGTCATCGAGATTACAAAACCCCCCAAGAACCACCGCAGGTAATTAATATCATGTCATTGTATGTGGATCTTGGGTTAAATAGTCTTTAATGAGAGGAAAAAGAGGTCATTTTTAATCGGGTTATAATCGTTTCAACCCTGAGCTTAATGACCCTTTTCCAAACAGTGGCCCGCAGTATTTATTGAAGAGGGAGTCTGGGCGTCCCTCAGGTCTTTGAAGGTACTCTAGGAGAAACAAGGTAAACATCCAGTGCATCTCTTGTTTATGATGATGTCCCCATGATTGTGCCAGTGCTCCAGTGTAAACTGCTCCAATGTACCGTGAGAATGAGCCCTCCGGACATGCAGAGCTAAGTGAGGGACACTGAGGATTGTGCGGCAGTTATCTCTCTTGCACACATCCAAAGTGGTCTTGTATGCATTGTATATTCTTTACTCGGCTATCCTGCTAAAACAATAATATACACTATAATTATAATGATGGATTTAACAGACTTTATTTCAAAATTTTGTTATTTTGTACTTTAGTAGTGTCAAAAAAAGGAAAAGAGTGCCCACTGATATTTGATATTTTACAGTACAGGTTTTTTTTTTTTTTTGTTAATTTGTTTGTTTGTTTGAAGGAGCTGCATGAATCCTCTATTTACAATTTGAAAACACTACTCCACCTGATGAAAAATTAAATTGTACGTTTCAACACTATTTTACATTTGTACAAACAAAAAACAACAAAAATGACAAAAAGCTCTTTTTAATGACAGTCTTATCAGCAAAGTCCCCTCATCCTTTTTAAAATATACTTGCTCCAGTGGAGCACCCATAATTTAGTTAGGCTGCTCAGTCATGACAAGGACAACCATAACCCAGACAATCCTACACCTGATTATCCTACTGTTAGTCAGCTGAATCATGTGAAAAGACAAAATAAGCGTAAATGCTTAAAAGGACATATGTAAAATTAGTATAAATCTAATGAGTTAAAGACAGAGGTCAAGACAGAAAAAACAGTAACCTAGGCCCGCTTTACCTGTATGCATGTCTATCAGCAGCATTAATTAACTGGATACAATACAATCATGCAAATATTTCTGTATAGGTTAGAAAAGTTGACTGTGGGCATCAAGAATGAAATTACGACAAACTAAGGATGAACCCACCATCAAATCCTAAATGTTATTGTCTTACTCTGACAAAAAAAGAAAATTAAAAACATAAACACACAGCTGTAAATTGTGAATGTTTCTTTTGTGAATGAGACATACAAGTGCAGCATGTCCCCAGAGAAAAGTAAAAACAGATCTAAAGAACTAATCTTCTTTTTTCCATGCTGGAGGAAATTACAGTGTGTGGACTTTGTCTTGACATTTGAATGCAGGAGAGGGGGTTGGGGTGATATGAGGCTGGTGGGGTCTGTTCAGCAACATTTCACAGCTGCCTTCCACCCTGGGAGACAAGATTGCAATGTGACATTAGGCATTCAGCCTGCGCCAGCAACAGAGCTCCATAATGACCTTAAGAACCTGTCAGTAAATGGCCGGTGTGTGTGTGTGTGTGTGTGTGTGTGTGTGTGTGTGTGTGTGTGTGTGTGTGTGTGTGTGTGTGTGTGTGTGTGTGTGTGTCTGTGTGTGTGTGTGTCTGTGTGTGTGTGTGTGTGTGTGTCTGTGTGTGTTTGTCTGTGTGTGTGTGATGCAATTGTACGTTTGTGTGTATATGCGTGGATTCAGACGAATCAATAAACCTTTCCAAAGGGATGGACACCATCTCGTCTCTGTCAGGTCGACTTTGCTACCCATTAAAGCTTCCTCATCTAATTGTTTGTTCTCTCTCTCTCTCTCTCTCTCTCTCTCTCTCTTTTTTTTTCTCTCTTTCTCCCTCTATTCTCTCACTTCAAGTCATACCAGAAGTGTGAGAGAGATTACACGTAAAATGAATTAGTTTGAAAGAAAATGTTGGGGTATCAACTGCATCTCACAAGTCAGTCAATGTTTTACTTCAAAAGTAAAAAAAAAAAAAAAACAATATTATCAGTATCAGTTTAATACCTATTTTAATCATGAGTACAAATAAAATTGCTCAGGGCTAAAACATTTAGTAAAACTGCATGTACAGTAACATAAGACACATTTTACATTTTATTATACATATTAATACTGATAGATGAAACATTGTTACATATGAGAGATGTTTTTTACTGAACAGCTGCTTTTAGAACATCAGTAATATGTTAATGGTGCATTAATAATATAGCATTTATATACTTAATTCACAGCCACAGCACCACTAGTTGGGCAGCATAATTACTTTAGAAATGAATTTGCTCCCATGTTGATTTGCATGCAAGTTCTCAGTAGATAACTCTCCAATTAAACCCCTTTCACAAGCGCAATGGGTCAGTAAGCGCAGAACGGATTAGTTAAAAATATGCCCCAGGAATAGCACTCCGTCTCACTCTCTAGCCTACCTCAGGTTTCTGGGAAGTGTGCCTGTAGGCTTCATGGCTAAAATACAACAAAAATGTATTAAAGACCAAGAACCAACCGAATGCACACTTTTTGGACCACTCTTTTATTATAAGCCTCTGGCCAAGATTTCATATTTCACCACATTTCCAGAAACTTCCGATCCACGGCTCTTGCCCTGTCTTTATCTCTGTGACAGAAAAATGGGCAAGAAGCTGTGGTAATTTGGACTTTAAATGCTGAAATTGCCAAATGTCAATACAACATCATCCTCAGACAAACTGAACTTGCTAATGAAAGCTTTTTTTGATATCGTGTTGATGATGTTTAAAAGGAAAATGTAAAGGGATATTGGTGAAAGCTGGCTACACACACACACACACATGATTAGAAAAGAAACTGGTGCAGTGTACATCTAGCAGACATGTATCCAAAGTAGCTGGGAGTATCATATAGATACACCGTATTTTGTCTGATGACTTGCTCCTTGGCTATCAACCATACTTGTGTTTTTATTGCCTTGCTTGGGCAGCTGAACAATAGCAATGCTGTTTATATATTTATAACACTATTTATTTGCTTTATTACTTCAGAGCTGATGGTGCTGGCACATACATTTTTCAAATGGGTTATACTGCAAAAGTAACGATCTGTGAGAGGACTGGGCAAACATGGACTGACAAGAGGATTAAACAACAACAAAAACATACAAAAACATATACAGTATACACACACACACACACACACACACACACACACACACACACACACACACACACACACACACACACACACACACACACACACGCACACATATATTTTATAGATAATATGTTCAGTCCTCACTGATTTTCACATCAGACTGAAATAATGTCTTTTCTGTGCAATGTGCAATTTTGCACAACTTGAGTATAAATTAATTGAGGGTTTTCCACACACCAAGACTAAATTCATGGCCTTCAAGGTCAATCCATGCTCCTACAAACAACAGAGATGTTATTGGCCTCTGATGAGCAGTGGGACCTACACAATATGTCAGCTAAAGAATATAGCAGCCACTTGCAAAAAATAAAATATTTAGTATGAAATACCAATGACATTCAACCAAAAGTTCATCTGAAATCCCAAGAAAATCCCTCATTCCCCAGAATTCCCTCAACTCTCATGCCAGAGGTATGCCAGCATGGCGTTCAGTGCCCAATGATATGATCAAAGTATGTGTCCATTGAAGGTAACTGCCAGCAACAAATATTGAGAGGTTTTACAGCAAGTTATTGGCAATGATACAATTATTCTGTCATATCAAAGAACATCTTCCTTTTTCTAACATTACTACTGAGTTTCACACATTGCACAGACAAAGAATAGAGGCCCCCTACCCACCATAGAAAAGCACATTTTCAGTGTGCAATTTTTTTTCTTTTTCTGTAACACTGTCAAATTCTCAAGCTTTGGTCATTCTCAGTTTGGAGTTGAACTGAAACAAAATGTCTCTGTGCAAACATCTTTCACCTGCTGAGGTTTTCCAGCTAGGTTTACTAGGAAGAATGCTGATACTAACTCCACTGGATTCTATCATCTATCATGGCATGGCAAAGGTGCTTTGGGTGTTTGTCTACATTACTTGGACAATAAGCATGCAAACAGCATAGCCTACGGTGTACTTGAGAAGAACAGCCAGACAAAAGGGTTATGCACCAAACCCCACTTTATTGGCATTCTGCATGGGACAAATTCATTTCCATATAGATTCTATGGGGGGTGAAGATGACATTCACAGGCTCTGCAGTGAAAGCTCTTTTATGTATTCAAAACTGGCGTGGAAGTAATCAGGACTTGCTCACAGATCCCTGACCTGTCAATCATGGGTGCTCTTTTGCAGTCCATTGTTAAGTAGCACACACACACACACACACACACACACACACGCATGCACGCACATGCACGCATGCGCGCGCACACACACACACACACAAACACACACACACACACACACACACACACACACACACACACACACACACACACACACACACACACAAACCCCTTCCCCACTGAGGAAAGGCCTCCACCATCCTATCTTTGACAGCTAGAGGTGTGAAGATCTGTGCTAAGGGAAAGCAGATGGCGACTGGCAATAACACACCACAACCGTGTGTGTGGATCTGTGGACTGTAAGCGAGGATCATTTGTTTGTTGAATAAGGAAACACTACAGACATGCTACAATGTAATGCTTATTCATACCATCAGCTCCAGATTTATTTGTGAATGCTGCATGCTAACTGTTGAAACTGTGTGTAATTATTTATATTTCAAACCATACTATTTCAGTAACTAAATTTGGTGTATTTCAGCAGTGGCAGTCAAACATATTGGCTTATCACTAAAGAAGTTGCACCTTGTAAGTTACAGAATATTGGCTAGAGAAAAGTGGGGGGGGGGGGGGGGGGCGAGTGGGAGGCGAAGAGGAGTGGAGTTGCCTGGTCACCTTGAAGGCTGTTATCCCTTTTATCTCCCGTTTGTATTTATGATCTGATTTTAAATTCATAAACTACTGAAATAAATGGTTAATTTGGTACTTTATAGCATCCGTTAAGAAAAAGTAGAGCATGGAATAATCATTTAACCAATATTTTGGCTACAAGAGTTGTAATGGCTACGATTCATAAGCGCATTGATATGGAATAGCGATTCAAATTTTTGAGATCTACTTCAAAGGTAGCCAGTTATACAAAGGTAGCTCTCACCTAATCAGCCAATCAGAAAAGAGAATTCCATTGTTATGTGAGATAAAACATATGTATGGTTCAACAGAAACCTCCATGTTAATGAGTTACAGTAATAGCAGATTCTACCACTTCTATGCTAACCTGCACATTTTATGTGCTTCTCCATCTGCTTCCCCTGCACTTACTACTGTTTGTGTTTATGTTGACAGCTCTGTGCTTAGCCCTTAGCCTTACTTTACACTACCAGCACTGTGCATGCATTGCTGCTGTAGAACATGACTGCTGCTTGTCAGGTCACATCTTTATCACTACAAATATAGTTTTTTTATTATTGTGATGTTACTTTATTGTCATACTGATGTGATGATATCTGATAATCTGATGATATTACTATCATCAGCCTATCTTTTTCTTCATTTTTCATTTCATCTTCATTTCTAATTCATGCATTTATTCACGCATTCATGCATTTATGCATCAACACCTAGAGTACATACAATCTTATTAGCAGGATATTAAAAAACTTTGGTTAAAAAATATTTCTTGCTTGTTTGTGTTTGTTTTGTTTTGTCAGAAACATTCAGCCTCCTCAGGTACTGTAGGACTGTTTCATTAGGGGCCTCTCCCTGATCCAACTCCTAATGAGACAAGACAAATAGAAAAGTAAACAGCTTTAGCAGCTTAAACAGCTTTTCAGTCTTTATAAAACACCAAGACAACTTCATTAGGAAACAAGCCTAAGGGTAAACGCATCTGCTAATTGCAATGTGATGTCGTGGACAGGATGACTGCCGATGTTAGCTGACCTTGATAAGCATTCTTCCAAAACTGTGGAGAAATGATTTTGGCTGGTCACACAGAAAAGCCCAACTTTCTCCGCACATCCCCTCTAAGGGCTTGTGTCTTTGCCTCTCTACATTGAACTGACAGCAAACATAAGATTACACACACACACACACACACACACACACACACACACACACACACACACACACACACACACACACACACACACACACACACACACACTTACATGTACACTCACACCCACACACACACCTTTACAGTCACTTAGGCCATGGTTGTGCTGCTTTGCTGTCAATATCTGATGCACTAACACACAAAGCTGAGCCGGAAGACAGTTTCCTTGAACTGTAATAAAAAGCACTGCCTATTACACAGTGACATTTTTGGTTGCCATGGTAACTAATGTATAATGTACAATTTCTGTTCATTTCTAAATAGCTTTAACATAGGAAGATGGCTAAAATGTAAATATTACAGAATGCATACCCATTAGCTCAGAATAAAAATCTTATATCTGAGACCAGCATGCTAATTATGATTCCTCTCAGTAGGACACAGTGTACTCTCAGAAATTTGTAAAAAAAAAACAGCAGGCCTACCTGATTTTAAATTATAGGTAACGTAGGACATGGCTACACTCATTGCTGTGATAATGCACCTGCCCAGGAGGGGGAGTGCTGGCTGCTGGATCCCTCCACGTGATTGGTTGGTTCCACTTAATCAGTCACTGATGGAGGAATCTTGGGTGACAGTGACGTAATTAAATAGTGTAAGTTATTGTGAATTATAGAGCTGTTGTCCAAACCTGCCTCAGGTCTTACTTAAAATGATACTAATGATGCATCATCATATATTAGAATATTTTCTGTGATGTAACCAATAATTAACCCTTTACCATTTCCAATGACCTACACATTTTTCACACCAATATTGGTAACTATTCCCCATAGCAAAGCACTCATGTACAAACATTGACTAACAAGCTGGACCGTCAGAGGAAACAATTCACTAAATATGTCAAAGAGGTACTGTATATAGGATTACAACAGGAGAATGTATCTTTAACTATGCCCTAAGGTACAAATACTTTCCTGTTGCAAAGTGACCAACTCTGGATATGATTCTGCTTTGTTTGCTCAGTTCCATCGTTCGTATTCTCAGTTTGAGATGAGATGTAATTACTTGTGTAGATACAGGTGTGATGGATGCAATTTTCTACCCCTGGGCTCCATTAAGGAGTGACACTGCCTCTCACACCCTCACAAAAAGGGGAGGCAGCTGTGCTAGGAATGAAGCCTTGTAAGTCATTTACCATTGAACTCAGTCCCTCCTTTTTAAGGTGCTCCTGCGATAGACAGGGGTATGCCATTACTGGCAGACCTTTGCCAGCATTAGACAGAGAGGATAATAAAATGGTCAATGTAATTATGATTGTAGATCTCTCTCTGGTCGGTTTGTCAAACTATTTTACAGATGTGAGATACACAATGAGTACTGTGCCCTAGTTGTGGCAGATGACAGTCTCTCTCTTTTGAGATATTCCATTTTCCATGACCATTTCTGTGGCTTTGAGTGTAAATTATGTTACTGACAGTTCAAAGCATTGGCAAATGTGAGTAGTCCTATCTTGATGACAGCACTGGGCATATCAGAGATGTGTTCAGTGGGGTATTTCTGTGAACCATTCAAAAAAGGAAAAGCAGTCAGGAAAATTTGAAATTTAATTGCGAGTGGTGCAACGATAAATCACTCTGCCTGTTATTAACATAGGTCATCACAGGGTGATTTACTGTGACAAAGTGATACTGAATTTTTTTCCAACATACAAAAATGCATGCAGAAAAGTGAAAGCTGGAATCAAAGAAAGAAAGAAAGACGGAAAAGATCACTAGTGAATGTACACATGTTTAACAAACACTAATGTTTTCAAAAGAGGGGGGCTACACAGCCATCTTAAAGCAACGCTATGCAATATTTGTGAGGTTAATGACTCATCTTCTAAGTCGTTAAATGATAAAATGACTCATTACAAGGAGAATGAGCGTTCTCTCGGCCACCCCAATGATTGCCAAGCCAAGTTGCAAGTTGGCTTGTGCTGGTTCGGCACCCGTGGGCTGACAAGTCTCAGGCATGACAGGCTAGTTGCTAGCTGTGCATGTAGACATGCCGTTGCATCATGACAGAGACAGCGAGAAAACAGTGATCATAAGTAACACTGGAATGATTTCTCTCTTTCAGTGCATGTTTGCGCTTTTGTGTTGGTAGTCACTGTTTTTAAAGGGGTTTGTTTGACTCTGGTGTATTGCTTGATAGCTCAGTGGCCAGTGAACATTTGATCCTGGCCTGTAGAAGGAGCCTAATAAGAAAGAATAACAAAAGTTGCATAGTATTGCTTTAATAGGTCGAGCAAATAATTTCATTAATAGTCTACTACTGCTGGGCAAATGAGGACATATTTGCTGTACAAATACAGATAAACTAGAAGACAAGAAGACATGATTCTGATTCTGAAATGCGTGTGTCTGATATACATATTTATCAAAGTATGGATACTCCTAGTCAAATATTACTCCACTACAAGTGAACGTTGCTATGTCAATTTTCTAGTCAAGTACAAGTACAAAAGTACTTGTTTTTAAAATACGTATTAAAAGTACAAGTACTTCTTATTTTCTTTCCTTTTTTTTGATAATGTAGGGCCACAGACAGATCCCTAGAATTTGACCTGACCTTAAGTTCTTTATACACAAGATCACTATTTTCATATTTTTGGGCCTACCAGATGTTGTAATTTGTTTAACAATACACGTTTTTTACCCTAATATAAAATAATTTCATATACAAATAATCTTCCAATGAAAATAATTGCAACATAGCGTAGCTCTTTAAAAAAATATTATTGCTGGTTTCTATTCTTTGCTTTGTAAATAGATCCATGTATAGTTGCAGAAATTTAAGATAATGGTGTAAATTAAAAAAAAAAAATGTACTTGGGGAAGCTCTGCAGTTTAAAAAAATCTTTGGGAGAGTGTAATTCCTAGTCTATGTTTAAAACCATCAATGGAATTACTATTGCTATTTATTCTCTACTAACAAATCTGAAACAGCTGAACACCACCAGAATAACTGAATTGGAGTGGTAAATGTAATATTTAGTTGCAAAGATGTGTGGTGAACTTCAAATCTTTTTGCATTATTGCGTCACGCAAGAGGCCGCATTAACGGGGCATTGCGTCATTACACCATTTCGTTATTGTGTTTATCCGCTCTGGCGCCATTGGACTGCAAGAAATGTTGTCTTGTGTTCTTGCCAAACTGTAAAGCACTTTGAGCTGCATCTTGTATGAATTGTGCTATACAAGTAAATATTATTATTATTATTATTTCATTACAACTTTATCATAGTTACAAATGTTTTGATAAAGAATTGTCATTATCTGCCATTGCCATCATGATCACTGCCAAGTTCAAATTCAATGACTGAAAGGAAAGACACTTTAAACTTTGATATGATCTATCACATTATCAATGTAACTTGTACTGTAACTGTATTGATCATACTTTTTACACAGGAGTTGAGCGCATCCACCTCTTATTGATGTAATGAGTACTTCATGCCCACATTTCAAATATAGTGGAGTAAAAAGTACAATATTTGTCTTGAAAATGTAGTGAAGTTAAGTTGCCAAAATTTTTAATACTCAAGTAAAGTACAGATAGTTGAAAATTGTACTTAAGTACATTACTTGAGTAAAGTTACTGTCCACCTCTGGTTAAGAATGCTGGTTTTTGATTGGCTGGGGGGGTATGCATTACTTTTGTTGAACCATTGAACTATGGAAAGTAGTTTTAAAATTCTGGCATTAAGTTTAAACATCGTTCCATATCGATGCCCCATAGAATGGTAACCTTAACAACCAACGTTTGCTTTCTGCTCTACTTTTTGCATTAAATTGCATTAAACAACAGACAATGATTCCTTGCTGTAAAGAAATTATAGAATAATTTAAATGTTCTGACTTAAATGTTTGCTAAATTCACGAGTGTGGTAACCGGTCCATAAGCAGGATGACAGCCTTTGAGGTGTACATTCGGCGGAATTAATTCAAATGAATCCACTTCGTATCAGGAAGGTTTACTCACCTCCGCCAGTGTTGATTAATTCCATCAAATGCATGCCCCGAAGGCTGTTGTCCCTTACATCTCAACATTATTATTTCAGACAATATAATTTACAGAATGTGATACATTTGTAATGGGAGACCATTAAAAATGAAAGGATGATTAAATGGATGTTGGATAGATGGGTGAATGAATGAATGAATGAATGAATGAATGAATGAATGAATGAATGAATGAATGAATGAATGAATGAATGAATGAATACACAAATGATTGGTGGCCTCAAATATTACTACATTACCGTCCACTAACCCTGAATTTGTGCGTGTGTTCTGGCTTTTTCATTTGGCCGAGGCGATGAAACACACAGTATTTACTCTCACCTGGATTCAGGACTTAGCGCTTACTCTGCCACCCTCCCTTCTCAAATACCCTCATTGTCTGGTTCATCGACATCATCCGTCTCCACTTTCATTTCAGCTGTGCAACTGTTGACCAGGATGAGAGGGAGGTCAGCCCAAGCGGTCCATGTTGACCCGATAATGTATTATTAGTCAAAGGAGGCAGCAGACAATAGTCTGGAATTTTGCAGTTTTTTCACTGGTAAATGACAAATATGTGCAAGCCGCTTTCCAGAGCAGGAGATTTTAGTTTGAGCCTAGTTATTGGCATTAGTGTAGACCTGGAGAGGGCTGAGGATGGCAAGGCTAAGTTCTTTATTCAGGACCTTAGTGCTTAACTCTTGGCCCTACAGCAGTGAAGCAGTCTCTGTGGGCCCCCTTCCTTTCTATACTTATCATGTATCTGGCTTTCGAGGGCCCCAACAGCAATGGGGCCCTGGGAAATTAGTCCCACTTTTCCTCCCACTTTCTCCCACAACCCACCTTGTCTTCATTCTTGAATGTGACTGTGCTCACTTCGCTTCACTGAGGCAGTGGTTCTCTCAGGTTCAGGTATGTTTCCACAGTTCAAAAGGCTTTTCCCCTTTCTTCAAGGTTTCTTTCACTCTGCATATACTGTATCTTGAGGTAGTGAGTCAGAAGTCTGGGTAATAAAGCCGGGTGGAGAAAGCAGACCTGAGGGGAGCGTGTGGTTTAAAAGGGATGATGTGCTGTGAGGGGTGGAAGGTGATGTTGTTTGATGCGTCACCGAAAATGCTGCTGGTGCCTCTAGAGGCCCGTCTAGAGGTAGACAAACATGTGGGGTGACTGCTGAAAGAAGCCTCTTGTTGCATGCTGATCTTTTTTTCAGAGGGGTTAGATCGGTCAGAGCTTTCTGTCTGCAACAGTGGAGAAAACACCCACCTAGCCATGACCCCGAAAACACCTCTCTGTCTTTCTGTTTGTCTCAATCTCCCTTACCAACACACAAACAAACACACACACACACACGCACACACACATGCACACACACACACACACACATACACACACAAACAAAGACAAACTCTCTCTCTCTTTGTCCCCCCCCCTTTTCTGTCTCCCTCTGTCTCTCTCTCTGGTTGGCTTCCCCACGTACACAAACACACATGCACACACAAACACACACTCTCAAGCTGTTTGGTTTTCTCCAAGGTGTGAGAAAGTGAAAAACAGCCCCATCAATATTGGCTTTCCCTGCTGTCTCCCACCTACTGTGCTAAGAGCCTCAATTTACCCAGTTATGCTTTTATACACCAGCTAGCTCTGCATTGCAGCTCTCTCAAATCCAAACTGATTACCAGGCAATGCTGGCCGTAGCTTTTCATGCTCAAGCCCAGCTTTTCTCCATGCAAGCGTTGTGCATATCACAGGGTCAAGCAAATGCATTGTGTGGTTCTATTTATTTAGCTAGCATTTCCATTTGGGATGTGTCTAGCTAAACATTGGTGATCTCAATACCATCGAGTCTTTTGTTGTCTGGGATTTATTGTCAAAGTGCTAATTTACTGAGCACTGCTGCTGATGGGTGGACAGTTGTGCAATGCTGTTCGTCATTTACTCTTCCCAGCATGCAACAGCCCATTCTAACCCCCCCCCATCCCCCCGTACATTTGACAGCCCTACCAATACTTGATTTACAACCGTTTTTTTTATGTGTATAATCTGTAAAATGTGTGTGGATTACAATGGATTTCAATGTATTGATATTTATAGTACAATATCACTGTACCCATGGTACCCAAACACCTGATGGTATTTGAGTAAAAATAATATATAACATTTTAATGTTAAAACATTTTTATTATTATTTCAAATCCCTTGGTTGTTTTGGAATCCTTTTATTTGGATCAAAGCTGTGCCTGTGAGATATGAGGTGTGAAGAGCTGTTATCTGCATTGTATGTCTTTGCCCCAGCCATTTGGTCACCTCAGGGGTTTAGGAAGTCTGTGAATTAACATGCCAGACTGGCACCTTCTCTGATCTGATTAGGAAGACACTGTATGTAGTACTTAACAAAGACATTGCATATTCATTTTGGGGTGTAACCTTGAGTGCAGCCATTGGCTGTCTACAGACATTTAAGGTTTCAGAAACTATGCCCTAGTAGTCCTTGTCATCGCCCTGTGTCTTTCTGTGTCTCTGTGTTAGTCTTTGTCTCCTTAGTGTTAAGAATAAACCTTGTTCCTGATTTTCAACCACTAGGCTGACTGAGTCTCCAAATTGAACCTAAAAGTAATTTATTACTATTACACCACAACCTTTACAACTTCAATCCACTATTGTTGGATTCTGTACAATTAGTATGTGGGACATAAAGCATCTGGAGTCTTAAAAATCAGTAATTAAAATAAAAATACATATCAAAAGCTGACACTAAATGGGCCAATGATCTCCTCTTTTTAGTGAGGTGGCAAGAGTCTTCCTTACACCTGTGAGGTGGGCAGAGCTTTTATTGCCATCAGCTGGTGTCCTCTGTTTTTGTCTATTTTCTTTTTTTCCTGGAAACATGCTAATTTGAAGTTATCAGTATTCACTTGGCAGGGCCTCCTGGGGATTTCCCCACTCTGCTTTTAGGGGGATCGTGAAGGGTAATCTCTCTGCCATCCAGGACAGATCTACTGTGAAATTCTCTCTTTTCTTCCCACTGGGGGGGGGGGTGGGTGGGGAGGCAGGGGGCAAGTTTGTCGCAGGGGCAGCTGAGGAGAAAAGAGCCTTTCAGGTGTGCCTGAAACGGACCTGGACAGCGGCCATGTACAAGCTTTCACTTTGTTCAAACAGAGTTGGGCTGGATTGCAAAACAGAACATTTGAAAAGACTCTCTAGAATGTTCCTCTGCGATATGTGAATCAAGGCTCGGAATGGAATGTGTGTGTGTGGGATTGGAGGGAGGGAGGGAGAGAGATAGATCTGCAGTAGAGAGAGAGACATAGAACAAAATTTAAAAAATTGATCTTAAAAAAAGTTGGCACTTGGGAAAAAATAAGTCTTTAAATACAGAATCGCAACAAAATGATATTAGCCCTTTCATTAAAGCCTACTGTTATAAACAATAAGCTAAGAATGGAATGATATTTTTAGTTAGACTCAAGACATATTAGACCAGTCAGGGGCACCATTCATTTGAACATGTGATTCCCTGGTGCAAAGCAGAGAAGATTTCTCCCTCAATTCATCTGTTACTTAATGAGTAAGGAGGATTGGAAGCCCATCAAAATTTAAATTCCCTAGTGAGGCACCATATTGGAATATGAATTAAGTTTAATTTGAGGTCCCACAAGAGCAAAGGGCAAATCTGGGTCCTTGGTCATATGTGCTGCTAGGTGGGTTGGCTGAAAATTAACCTTCAGTGCCTGTGCAGCTGTATCGTGTACACATAAGGGAATATGCATATTATAATGCATTATCATACAGTATATGCACTCCTGAAGGTTATTCATCTAGTCCTTCCTTTATTACTCATTCACATTCTTATCTCTTCAGTTATCCTCTTGCTCTCATCATTTCTACTGCTTTCTGTTAAAGAAATGTAAGTGGAAACATAGTTCTATGGGAAGACTTAGTATAGTTCACCTCTGTCTATCTTCATTAGCCAGTCGGAGTTATTCCAACCTTTTCTAGGGAGATCTGTGCCCTACATTCAATCATTCAATGTGTCCCAGCCAATAGAACGTTGACCCGTGCTAGTAGTAGCTTTGTCTAATGCCTCATTCTGCAAAGTACACTTTTATTTTTGCCTAAAAAACATATGAAATATATGAAATAAATATTATAAAAATATTACTTGGTCAAAAAGTTGACAGCAGGGGGGTGCCACAAATCCATGCATATTCAATATGTTTAACAATTACATTCATTGTCATTTATATAATCTGATAGCAGGAACCGGTAAATGACAAGTTTACCCAGGGAACTGAGATATTTCATAACACTTCCTACCAAGAGTTCTACTCTTCACACCTGACATAGTAGAGGTGCATTATAGGTACCGATGTTGGGTAACATCACTTGAAGAAAGCTTTGTGGACATAAAATCACTTTAAATATGAACACAGTTGTGCTGAAATCAACTGAATAAACCGGTAAAACCAGTAATATAGCTTACATAGTGATGCATCCCATGTCTGCACCCCATGCAATGACTATTCTCCTCCCACCCACCTATTCTGCCCACTAGCTGATAAATTATGAGCTCACATCAATCTATGCTGGTCCAGACACACAGGGCCTGACTCCAAATGCCACTCTGTCTTTGGAGTGGCTTCTGTCCAAGCACAGGTTTGGCGAGCTGGCACGAGAACCAAATCAGCTAATTTGGCCAGAAAACACTAGGAGCAAACAGAACTTTGATGTACCAGTCTGTGATAACAGACTGCATGTGAAGTCTTTCGTGTTATTTACATGCTGTATACAGACTAAATGTAAATTGTTGTTTATGTAATCCTTTATGCAAAACATTCTCAGTTGTGTGGTATATGCATCTGTGCTAGATTGCTCTGTGCTAGATTGCTAAAGACCTGTGCAGTGGAATTAGAATGGAGTCTGCAGATAGGCAAGGCCCCGACACTGGAAAATTTCATGCCTGATACCTGTCCCCAAAAGGACACACCCAAAAGAACTCAATGACTGCAGACCGGTTGCCCTCACCTCACACCTAATGAAGACCCTTGGAATTGTGCTGCTGCTCAACCTACTCCACACAAGTACTTGGGGGTACACCTAGACAATAAACTGGACTGGTCTGCTAATTCAGATGCACTCTACAAGAAAAGGCAGAGCAGGCTCTACTTCCTCAGGAGGCTGAGGTCTTTCAGTGTCTGCAACAGACTCCTGCTGATGTTCTACCAGTCTGTTATGGCCAGTGTGATCTTACGCTGTAGTATGCTGGGGTGGTAGCACTAGGAAGAGAGACACTGGACATCTTGACAGGTGAGGAAGGCAGGATCTGTGGTGGACATGGAGCTGGAGACTCTCACTACAACAGCCAAGAGGAGGACCCTGAGCAGGCTGCACTCTATACTGGACAACGACCGCCACCCCCTGCACACCATCTTCACAAATCACAGGAGTTTGATCAGCTTCAGACTCCGGTCCCTCTCCTGCAGGACAGACAGGCTGCGGAGGTCCTTTGTCCCCAGGGCAGCTGCTCAACAGAAGGACCTGAGCATAATGGACTGGACTGCATGAGCCATGTATGAAATGATGAGGGGATAAAAAAAAAACGTGAAAATGAAATTCTCTTCACTCATGACAGTGAAGCTCAATTCAAGCAAAACACTAATGTTCAGAGCATTTTCACTGTGAACACCATGAAAGAAAAACACTGCTGACACATATCAGGCATGATGACACCTACACTGAATGAATAAATGTGTGGGTGATGTTTTTTCCTCCACTCCACCTTCACTTTTACTTAAGAACATGACCATACAATGGTCTGTGATTAAAGTGAACAGATAAAAAGTCACGGACGGAGGACCCCCCCCCCCAAGTGAAATCAAATGGAGCAAACCATTTGGCTATCACACCTGACAACCTTCTTTACACCCCTAACCCCCCATGGCCCTGACACATCCGCTTCCATTTATAATTCAAATGCATAAATAATTGTACAGACAGAAGGCATATTTTATGATGAATAATTCCAGTTTAGTTCTGAGGTGCTTATAATATTTATATTGCAAAGGAATACAGTATCAGTCTCTTCATTGAAGTTGTCGTCTCAGAATAAATGTATAAATGTTTCATTTCATAGGCCCTGGTGATTAAAGCAGCAGCAGTCACTTGTCAGAGCAAGTGACACAATGTCAGCCATGATTTCTGAACTGGTGCACATGGTGCACAAAGACATGCTGCTGGAGTTGCACAGAACTACAGTGTTAGAAACATAATATAAATGTAATGTCAAGATAACATGGTGGCTGTTTTTTTTAACTGATGCCATCATTCGCTTTTTTGATTGCTCTGTCAAATTTGCCTGCGTGCCTTTTGTGTTGTGTGCAATTGTAGGGACAACATTTGCAAAGACTGTGTATCTTCACCAGTACAGGTCTACCTACACAACTATACATGGTGTGTCAGAGGTGTGGGTCGGGGGTGTATGTATATATGGGTAAAAACTGTTAAAACACTGTACTTAATCCCAGTATTCATTAAGCATCATAACCACAATCATAAATATTTGCAACACACCGGTATTCATAATGCCTACACAATAGTGAGTGACATAAGCAGAATGAATGAGAATGATGCTGTAGCATAGGCTTGAATCAACTATTAGAAAAGCTTATATGGAGTGACACATAGTTCCATAAAAATCCTTTGATACATAAATAGCATTTTACATTAGGCAAAGATGTAATCTCTCTGTGGTTCCATTATTATGAGTTAGAGAAGCTTTGTTATGATACCTGAGGCTGCAGGGAGTTTTAATGTACTGTAAATGGACAAGTGCAAAGTCTAAAGTAAAACTCAAGCTAATCAGTCAAAATCTATTTGCTAATTTAATACCGTGAAGATGAGCTTAAGCGCAAATAGTTATGGGTCAGCTCAATGCTGCAAACATGTCACATGATAGTTTGAGTTCATGCTCAAGACACTGCTCATTGATTGACTTCCCACTTTGCCTGCTATTTTAAAATGATAACTCTTTACAAATGTGTTTCTAATGTTTTATGCATACTGAGTTTAAGCAGTCCTACTTGTGTTGTGTGAGTGAGGATCTTTCCTAATCATTTTCCCCAGTATAAACAATTGCATAGTCATAGTTGTCTTTATTGGATAAAACATTCCACCAACTGGAGCTGTGTTTCGAGCACACTTACAATCCTATATAAGATTTAAAGTTGGGTACTCTTGAAAAAGAGTACATTTGTAATATCCAGACTGATGTCTCTCAGTCAAGATGTGGTGTTTAACTTTTGTGCTCTGACAATTTAACAGGCTCTGGGGCCATGGACTTGTCATGTACACTGTTTCATATCCACTGTGTCAAAAACGTATCAGATCTAGAAGTGCATTCAGTTTGGATGGTGAGCATTAACAGATGTCATCATCTCGCTCCAGTACCCTTGTCTGTATGACATCTGTCTAAATGTGTGCTGACAAAAGTAACAGCATGCATTTCACTAACCAGGCAAGTAGTTTGCTGGCAAGATACCTACAAGGAATACCATAACAAAAAAGTTGTTAGAAGAGTTGATGCTTTTGTAAGCTGCCTTTGCTAATAGTAAACACAGGGAAGCTCTTGCAACAACTTCAGACAATGCAACGTTTTCCTAACTACAGAATATTAACATTTGTCCAAACCCAAGAAAACCACAGCAGTCAACTAAATAATTTGACTCATGAGTAGCTGTACAATTGCAGTAGCATAGCACCTTGTAATGGAGTGCGACCACTACAGTTGAGGATGTGTTTTGACTGTTCAGGCTCTTTGGCATTGTGGTCAGGGTGCATGTTTGATATAGCCAGGCTAGCGCCTTCTAGTACTTTTGCTCAATTTCATTTACCTCCAGCAACAGTGTTAAGAAGTATGCCGTAGGTTTAAGTTCACTCCATCTCTAAATGTATACGGGCCAATCAGCGAACAGAGGCAGGGCTAAAAAACCGCTGACGTTGAACTCAAGCGTTCAAGCTTAAGTTTCCTTTGTAGTTCAAGCAGCACTGAACGAAGCTGGTGAGATGGATATAGACGACGCTATACATTCTGTGTTGGCAACTACTCCAATTGAGGATTGAAAGCCAGAACAAGAAGAATGGTTGAGGAATTTTATCGAGAGGAAAGATGTTATTGGCCATCAGTAGCGTCACGACCAAGCAGTAGCGATTGGTTGAAGCAAAAAGTATCCGCCCACCGTGGAGCGAACGAATGCCAGTGCAGAGGTTTCAGATGCTTTGCACAAAGTGAAACGATGTGAAAACAGATGGTGCACCAGGCTATGTTTGATACCCTAGGGACTGGGACTTAAGGCCCAGGTGGGGTGACTGCTCTCATCCTTTGCTGCACTCCTTTTGGGAAAACATTGTCTCTTTTTGACAACCACTTGTTTTCTGGGTCTTGGGGGCTCTCTTGTAGCCTGGCAAACCCGCACCTCGTACTTCATTTCATTTCGTGCAGAGGGTCTGGAACAGAGACCGTCAGAAACGGTTTGCTGGAGGTGTGGACTCTGCTGAAGTTTTTAAAAAGTGCATCTGCCTTTACCCAATCGCTAACGCCTGGTCGTCACGTACATAGAGCTGAATAGAACACTAGAGCGGACACGGCATTGGCTGACCACACGGGAAAACGTCCGACGCGGCCGCCATCTTGGGAGGGTAATCATGTGCTAGGCACTCAATGTAAATAAGCGTAGAATGGACCCACCTCTGTCAAAAAACGGCTTTGTTCTGTGAAAATATCCACTGACACACTATACAATGATGATATTTGAAATGCCTGACTCTATATGTACGTAAATCGTATCAAAGAAAACGATAATTACAACGTTAATGACGAAAAAAGTGGATTTTAACGTACTTCGCTGAGCACTACAGTTTGCGTTCGACCCTGTATAACCATTGCAGTCTTTGGTATCAGTCGACATTTTATTTTTGAAAAAGCTATTGCAGACTGTTTTTTTTTTTAATATAGCAACACATCATTAATTAAATTGGTGATTTGTTATTTATATTAGCTGCGCGTATATATGTAAATGTAATATTTTCATCAGTAGGTAATTCCTCATGTTCTTAGTATGGAAAAGATTAGGTCGTGTATTCATTTTAAGAGATTCAAAGACTGAAAACATGTTTATTGATTTGAAAAATGACATGAATAAATGAATACACCTACTTGATATGAATTCATATTTTTCTGATGTGATTTTTTTTTCTCCCACCACTAATTGATTTATCTTCAAATGCAAGCAACCTATCTATAATACATTTACACAAACCACACCGATATCATTTCTACAAATAATAAGACAAGTATTGTATTGTTGTATTTTCGTATGTATAAAATTGTTGTATTTTCGTATGTATAAAAATATATATACAAAATGGAAATTAGGAAAAATAACAGCACTGCATAAGAAGGGTAACACAGCACATGTAGGAAACTACAGACCAGTTAGTTTAACTTGTGTCATAGGCAAATGGATGGAGACTATAATAAGAAATCACATAACAAATCATATGACTCAACAAAGTTTATTCAGCAACAAACTGATTTATCCGTGGTCAATAAACATCATTACAATTACTTAAAGTACTAGACGAATGGACAAAAACCCTCAATGAAGGCAATCATAAAGAACCTGAAATGTATCACCGGTCTCTATCATTTTAACAAGAAATTTGATATATTGCTAGGCCTCCTTTTGGGCCAAGGTATAACAGTCTCCAATGTTTAGACAAGAAATTTGAATTATTGTTAGAATTTATTATACTCGTATATATAGTAACTCAGCCTGTCAGCATCTACTAATGTCTTTACTATCAAACCATTCAGTATTACATGTACCGCAAATTTGTAACTATTCAGTATTACATGTACCACAAATGTATAACCATACTGTTATCAACATCTGTCATTCCAATAAAATATATATTTTATATATATTTCCTAGCCCTATAAAATATAAATTTTATATATAAAATATATTCGTGCGCACGGACACAAATAAATATAAATGATCTACCTAATGTAACTAATTCGCCCACTTTTTTATTTGCTGATGACACAAAGACTTTTAGAGAAATAAAACATCAGGAAGATTTAAGAACACTTCAAGAAGACTTATATAAACTACAATCCTGGAGCGAAGACTGGCTATTACAATTCCAACAAGATAAATGCAAAAGCATATCCAATAAGACAAAAAAAGAATCATGTACATCATCTTATAACTGAAATTTCAATATAAAGAACATACATTACAGAACGTGAAATCAGAAAAAGACATAGGAGATCAACGTACGGATCAACAATGAATATACTAGCTAATATAAAATATCAAATGATATTTGTGTCCCTTACTCAGCACTGTGAGGGCTAGGATTCCCGGCCGGCAATACAGTCGCAAGATGGCGACCGCGATTGCCATGAGCAGTGCGCCTGTGTCCGCTCTAGTGTTCTATTCAGCTCTATGGTCACGTATGCAATTAGCCTACCTACGCACTACAATTCAAATGTAGCACACAAGGTCAATGTCACAGCTAACGAACACACCCTCTGACGCTGATTGGAGCGGTCGTGCTGGAAGTCCCTAAATGCTCCCCAAGAGTGTCCGGTCCAGACCATAGACATCCTATACATCCTGTATAGGATGTCTATGGTCCAGACCCTCTGCACGAAATGAAAGGAAGTACGAGGGGCAGGTTTAGTGGACCTAAACAAGAAAAAATGGAAGTTCATGTCCAACACTTTCTGTGCGTGTAGCATTAAACACATCATAAGTTGGCTCTGTGTGTATGGGATTTCAAGCATATTTTAAAAACTAAACCAAATGCATATTCTCTTTAACATTTTCCTCTTTGCAGTACTCTCAGTCAAGTTATTATAAGAAAATTCAACGGTACTAAACAGATCGGTAGATTGCTAGTAAATAACAAAACACCCTTGACAACAAGGTACAAATTTCAGCAGAGGTACTTGGAAAAAGCACAATAGCACATGGCCCTGTATTCGCAAGCATGGGGCTCACTCACCACGTGAGGAAACATACAAATTAATTAAATTCTCCAATTGACTACTGGTTTGAGCAATTATTGGGTTTGTGTGTCTTGCACTTGTGCCCATCAGTTGCAAACAAGTGATGTGCCAAAAACACCAGCACCAAGCAGGCTTGACCTTTTCCAGGTGACGTGTGAGAATGATTAAAAAGGGGGCATACTGTGATGTAACATTTAGTCAACGTGCTTTTTATTGATCCAACCATCCTCTACAGGAAACAGCAGCCAATATCACTGGGGCTGAGATGAATATCACATGCCGATCCATTTGTCTCTTTTTGGCCCTATGTACTCACAAGGTGCTCCGAATTTAAACTGTGATTAGCCTCGGATGACCCAAGGCATCAGGATGTCTCCCTAATATTAAGTCTGCAGAAAAGAATTCTACTTTCTGTGGTCAAATCAGGACAGCAAATCCAAACTACAGTTGGCAAAGGCACTGAACACAGGCATCCTTCAGCACAACATAATTAAGGAGCCATGTTGGTGCAGCTTGTGGTGACATGGCTGCAGTATGCAGGGCCCTTTAATTGACTTACCATTACACCGAGAGGTCTTGTTTTATGTTGTGTATTAGCAATGGTGTGTTATGATAATGATTATTATTGCTTATGATGTTTTGTCTTTCTTGTGTGTGTGTGTGTGTGTGTGTGTGTGTGTGTATGTGCGCGTGCGTGTGTGTGTGTGTGTTTGCGTGTGTGTGTGTGTGGTGGTCCTGTGAAGGGGAGGAAGAGAGGGGAGAGTGTCTGCATGTTTCTTCTTACATTATACACTGCACAGTAGGGGACTGTAAAATATTCATGAACATCACTGATTAATTGGCTAAACCATAGGTAATAATTGTGTGTCATTAAATATACATATTAGCTGGGAAGAATTCTCATTCATCCAGGTCATGAGAGTCAAAAGACCTGTGTGCAACTGGACCTCTTTTTGGAGCTTGAAGACATTTCACCTTTCATCCAAAAGACCTCTTCACTTCTTACCTGATAATGGAGAACCTGGAGCTATATATCTGGACCACTGGAGGTGGAGCTGTGAGCTGTAGACCGCACCTCTCATAATGTGACAAGGGTCACATTAGTCTCTCATTAACAAACATGAATACCCTACTCAGTGATGCCAGCACCTGAGACTAAGAACCTAATACCTAATACGCACCTAATAAAGCACCAGAGTACAATTGAATACAAGGTGCATACAGCCAGTGCATTATGAGAGTACATAAGCTGCATACAGCCAGTGCATACTAAGAGTTTGGCCATAGAACCTGCCACTGTTATCTTCACATCTGTGTACATATGGCAACTATGAAGTGTCAGATGGCAAGTAATCCACTTAGGGGGTTTTCTAAAGTGAAGAGTACTGACACGTGTTCAGCACACGTAATTCTCCCATTATACCACCAACACCTCAAACAGATTCTTACCAAATGATAAGAATGGTTGGCAAAGAGGTGTTATTCAACCTGAAGGTCAACCTACACTTTAAAGAAGACTGTGCTCCTCTGCAGATTCTGCACAAGGTTATCAGAAATCAAATTACGCAGACAAAGACTGAGAGCCTTGGAGGAGTAGATCTACAGTGAGCTGGATTATTAATTGAAAGCAAAACCATCTTTCACGGGTCATTGAATACGAGTCAGCACTTCATTGTATCAGATGTGGTATTCATATCTAAACAAAACTGGTTGGTGGGGTATTAATTAAATGGCACGTGACATCTAGGACATTGTGCTGGGTGCTGTTTTTTTTCTCCTACACTACATTTTGTCTTTTTGTGGCTTTTTTCCTCCAGATGCTCCATCTTCCTGTGAGGGCAGGGACTTCAGCATTAGTATAATATGCATCATGCATTGACACAAACAGTTATCGTGCTCCAGAGATTTGTGCTGTCCCTGGTGACAGCCGTTCGCCGCGTTCTTAATCATTCTTCTGCAAATCAATTTAATCTCAGCGAAACAATGCATTCCTGTGTACCCACCAGACACTTTCCAGCCGACACAATGAGCGATGACTCCAGTTGAAAAGAGAGCATGAGCAAGCGCACAAGTGAAAGACAGAGAGA
Source organism: Coilia nasus (assembly GCA_027475355.1). Classification (NCBI taxonomy): domain Eukaryota; kingdom Metazoa; phylum Chordata; class Actinopteri; order Clupeiformes; family Engraulidae; genus Coilia; species Coilia nasus. The sequence goes on along the minus strand of CM050220.1, from coordinate 31,455,239 downwards.
GAGAAAGAGAGAAAAGGAGGGAGGGAGAGAGAGAAAAGGGGGAGCGACAGCGAAGGAAAAAAGTGTAAGTGTATTCTGTCTCCTTCCTTCCCTGGGGCTGATTTCTCATTGGATGAAGCCCTCTAGACCACACTGAAAGTCTGCTCTGCTTCTTGGGGCTCAATGTGACATTCTGGTGGGGAACCGATGGATCGCCTTCAAGACAAGTCTGCCTTGTGGGCACCACCACCTCTGACAATATTGATTTTGGAGGTGCCCGACGAGCTCAGCCTTTGTTTGGAAACATTTTCATAATTAATTGCACCTTCCAGCAGCAACCAGAGGGCTTTGGTTCATTGCCGCAGGTGCATGTTACCTCTGAAAACTAGTGGAGGAAGCGTGAGCAAATGAGTGGTTTAATACGCAGTTTAGCATAGAGAGTGTGTGAATGGACTGCTGATATTGACACGGTAGCAGGCTCCCCTGTAGTTGATGGTAAAACATCGACCTGAACCCACGCACCCGTGAAGACTTAAAACCAATGTTTAACCATATTTTTCCAATGCTGACAATTCAGGAAGCAACGATAACATCATTCCATGCAAGACATCAGTTTGTTTGCAGTTTTGGTTGCAGTTTTTGAACAGGAGTAACAAAATATTTAATTGTTCTATCTATGCTAATATTTAGTGTGGGTCTAACTGGTTTGGATTTTGGTGTTGGGTGCAGGGCTGGATTAACAATGTCCTGTGCCCTGGGCAACTGGGTGTTCTGCCCCCCCCCTCCAAAATCCCTAACTTAATATTAATATTAAGAGTAATATTAATATGTATAGTGAACATTTCAATATATAGGCAATTATTCTCAATTCAATTTTTTTTCTTTGTGCTGCCGCTTAACTGTTTACTACACTGCTTGCTTTCACACGCTCTCCTCCACCGCGCTAACCGCAACTTCGTGAAGTCACGTGACTCTTACACTAGTCTGCTGTGTTTGCTTACGACAGGTTGCGTGTGGGGAGACCACAAACACTGTTTTTTTGACATGATTTAACAAAATATTTTCATTGAACGGATTGCAAAAGACTACACATAATAAGGAAAATAAACTGCGTTTATAACGTGACAAAGGTGCACTGCTGTAATGCTATGGTAAATAAATTAATTGCTCTAATTAGTCGTAGTGCTTTCCTATTGCACGCGGAGGCAGTCTGAAAGACAACCACTGATGTTGCCCCTGGGATTGCACCTGAACTATTCATCATGGCAAGACCACGCATTTTGATGTGGAATGAATTGTTAACCTACATGATGTGTTCTCTATTCTCATCAACAAAAGCCATTTATATCAAAGAAAATAAGGAACAGTTTGCAAAATAAGTCTGCAGTATACCATCAAAAATGGGTGTCTGTTTCTTTCCAGATCTTAGCCTCCAAATATTTTCTGGCCATTCAAAAAAAAAAAAAAAACAGCACTCTGAGCTCACCCCTTTGCGACTACTTTTCAGCAGAATATTATCAGACTTTTAATTAGTTATTAATTATCATGGTAAGCCTCATTATGCTACCACCGTCTTTATAAAGTCTAAAACTGGAGACTGCATCTGTAATGCTTTTTGCTCAAAGGATTAGCCTTTCAGGACAGGATTAATATTGTGGACATGATTAAACACCATTTCATATGTATGTCACAGTATTGTAGGGCCTATAGCTCATTACTTTTAAAAGAAGCCAAGATGTTTGACATTCATCGTGAGTATTTCAAGCCATGTGTCAAAAGCTATTGTTATCAGACGTCCAGCCCTGGGTCCAATACAAGGGCAGGACCCAGAGATGGAGATCATGACCAATGCCACTTGGCGGCTCTGATGGATTTTGAACAGAGCTTGTAGGTTTAGCTGTCAACTTCATCAACTGGTGGGTGGACTGTTTAGAATATAGCTCTCTGCCTAAAATGCCCATTGTGCTTTTCAGTTCAAAGGAAGCAGTTGTTGTTTGCTGACAGTGAAGGGACAGTTTTCTGGCCACCAAATGGATACTATTGCAAATAAAAATCAATTCAAATAACAATCCTAACTCTGGATTTTACTTCAGCAGAGGGGCAAGAGTACAACCACAGTATTACTCAAATTCACCAAATTGTACACATACAGTACAAGTACTGAGACTATTAACGTATAGGTATTGAACTGATTAAAATATTTTTTTTGAATTTATATGGCAAACAATGAAATTGAAACTGTTAAGTAGACTATTACCACGCCAGGTTCAGAGGACTATCATCTTACCAGATTTTAGTGACATCGTACAACCATAACTTTCTTAATTTTATGGCCCAGGGGTAAGCTCATCACATCATATACCACACTTGAAAGAAATAAGTTGCTTTAAAAAATCATTGCTGCTAAACATAATCACATCACGTTTGGAGGAAATTCACTTCCTTGGAATTCTCCTTTGGACACATCTTTCTGCCGATGTCACTTAAAAGATTAAGTATTCTCTAGGTCTTTTCATGCAGGTTTACAATAATTGCATATATTTATCTTTAAAACCCATACATTATGAATGCCTGTTGAATAATGCATGCTGTCATTCAGGGAGTGTTAATGCGGGCAAAGTAACCTTTTTCTTCAGTCTTTCACTTAGATATATTACCTCCACCCCTTACTAATCTTGTATGCAGTGAGATGTGTTAGTCATTGTCTTTTACTGCCAATAACTCACAGTCTGGAAGCAGAATCATTACCACAGGTTTGAGGGGGCATTGCAAACCCTCTCTGCAATCACTGCACGTCACGTGAAGGCCATGTTTGTGAAATGAGCTGGCTAAGAACACAATATATAATTGAATACAGTATATTCTCCAATATGTATAATTATCATTTCAGTTTGTATAGTTTCTTCTGAAAAAAAAAAGAAAAAAAAGTAGCTGTAATAATTTCAAAACAGATCATTATGGACTATTTAAGGATACAGCTAACCATGAATAAATATACAACTTCTACAGATACTAATAAATTATATTTGCTAGTTGTATATACAAATATATAATCTTTATTTTATTTTTAAGTGCTTTCATCTACTGTTTTCTACCCTGTGCATCTGTTGGCTTGCTCCAAACGGCATCTTGCTGTTCTCATAGAGTGACAAAAAAGACTTATACTACTACTTCTACTTTTATAAAAGACCTCAGAACATTCTGCTGTTGGTGTCTTCTGTGCTACAAGCTCTCTTATCATCTCTCATACTTCTTCAAATGTTTATACACCCCATGTGTATGTGTGTGTACAGTGTCTGAGAGAAGATTATGAGTTAGCATGCATCTCATATAGAAATTATGCATGAGGTTATGAACTCATGTAAACACTGTTCCAGGCAATTATATAATAACTGCACTTCAAAGTGTATGAGATTAAACTTTTCTCTGTCCCCCGCCTTTCCCTTCCTTTTATCTTTTGGCATCATTAGTAAACTTTCACAGCTTTGGCCTTTTGGGATTTAGAGTTTGAACACACTAAAAACATTTTTTATACACTCGGTGCCACGATATCCCTAACACGTGTTTGAATGCGTTTGATGGCACACAAAGCTTGTTTTTTTATTTAATCCTGACTGCATTAATGACATGGTCTTTGGCTTATACAACTTCTGCCAACTGGTAGTTTATGACTCCAGGGGAATAAGCTGCCATAACAGTTGGTTAACTAATCCTGCTCTCACTGACATAGTAAGTGCTACACAACAATCGTTTAGCACACAAAAAGTTTTGGATCACTTTTTCTACAATGAAATAATAAAGTGGAGAACAGACATTGGTAGTAAAGGTGGGGGGTGGTGATGGGTTAGTGTTGGTGTTTAGATATGTCGGGAAAGCACTGACTTACAGGTGGGGCTTCAGTGCTATCATTACCTGTTGCTAATTAGATAAATATACACCTGTTCTTTCATCATGGCTGTGATTATGTAGCCTGGAAAACCAGCGCCTCGTACTTCATTTCATTTTGTACAGAGGGTCTGGACCGGAATCTCTTGAGGGTCATTTAGTCAGCCCCGGCAAGACCAATCCAATCAGCGAACCGAGGGTGTGTTCGTTGGCCGTGACGTTGACCTTGTGTGCTACATTTGAATTGTAGTGCGTAGGTAGGGTAATTGCATACGTGACGACCAGGCGTTAGCGATTGGGTAAAGGCAGAGGCACTTGTTTTAAACTTCAGCAGAGTCCACACCTCCAAGAAATCGTTTCCGACGGTGTCTGGTCCAGACCCTCTGTACAAAATTAAATGAAGTACGAGGGGCTGGTTTACCAGGCTAGTGATTATGTAGTGTGTTGAGGGTCACAAGGGTTGGCACAAAGAGGCAGCAGAGAAACATGACCTTTATTTTTCCACCATAAGTGACTATGTGGATCAATGCAAAAATCCAACAAAAAGATAAAAATATATAGGAAAATACTATTTACAATATTAACAAAACACAGAGACTATTAGAAGCCATAACAAAATACAAAAGCCAATGGCTCAAACAGATGTGTTCATCTGTTTTGAGTTGAGTAGGTCAGTTCGAGGGAGGAGGTCACTGACTTCATAACTCGAAATGACCTACTCGACCCAAAACAGTTTGGCTTTAGAAGTGGCCACTCCACTGAATCAGCCCTGTTTTCTATGACAGAAGCCTTAAGGAGAGCCAGAATTAAAGGACAATCCTCAGTACTTATCCTAATCAACCAGTTTTCGATACGGTCAATCCACACCATACTGCCAACTATATTCTTAAACATGGGCATTAGCACACTCCTGGTTTTAATCATATATCACTCTGTGCTCCTTTAAGGTATCATGGCAAGGACAACTGTGCTCAACCCCATGACTCTCCACAGGGGTGCCCCAAGGGTCGTGATGGAGCCCCTTCTGTTCGCCATATACACCACCTTCACATGGCTTCTCGTATCACTGCTGTGCTGATGATGCACAGCTGTACCTGTCGTTCCAGCCAGATAACCCCACAGTCTCGGCACACATCTCGAACTGTCTGCATGGATGAAGGAACACCTGTTAGGGTTTTACTTCCCTGGACTTCGGCCGCCCTGCTGGGCAGGGGCAGTATTGCTGTTTGTCAGTATGTTTGTGTTCTTGTCCATGTGCTTCTGTTTTGATTGTCTGCCCTGCCCCTTTTCCCTCCCTTGTGCCACCCCTGTGCCTCATGATTACATCATCTGGTAATGAGTGTCTGCTGGCTCCTGTTCTGTTCCTGTATTCCTGTCTTATTTAAGCCCTAGTCTTTTCTTTGTTTGGTGTCTGATTGTCTGACCGTTTTCCCCTGCATTTGAAGACGTTTGTCCTTGTACTGCCTGCCTGTGTGTGAGTTATCTGTGATTTTTACTAATCCAGTTTTTCATTGACCTGACCCTTGATTCTTGTGCTGAAATACATTCTCTGAACTGATCTGCATTTGGGTCTCTGTCTGAAACCTTACAACACAATATTCAGCTTAATCTGTCCAAGACCAAACTCCTGGTGATCCCAGCCCAGGGGTGCGTTTCCCAAACAACGACGGAGGTTAGCATTAAACCACCGTTGTACAACGTACTGTAGGTTCAAACTACTCAGCACCCCACAACCGACTGTTTCCCGAAAATCTCCAACCACCAAAGTACGATGAAAGTCTGAACTGTTGTTAGTTTGGACTTAGGTCTTTCAAACTGCTCGGAGAGTATTCGGATGCATTCGTTGCGGATAACGACAGAAAAGATTGATCTACATAAAGACATAAACGTAGTCTCATTTCATTTAAGCCGGTATGACAGCTGTAGAAACTCTGGGGTATCTCCGTAAACACAACCATGTGCCCTACTCATTAAAAGTAACCGACTGTCAGTTTGTATCATATGTCTGTATATTTAATTTATACTAGGAGCAACAGCTATAAATATAACCACTCCCTCCATGTAGGTAAGTGGTGAGGTGGATGAGTGGTTAGCTTGTCGGTCTGTCAAAGGAAGTATTGTCTTTTTCGGTGAGATATGGGTTCGAATCCTGCCGAAGAGTAATCAATTTGTAACAGGTGAAAATGATCTACGGGGCAATGGAATAACCGTGCTTGTGGGTCAGTAATCAGTGCACATACATCACAATATTACAAAAGTGCTCATTAACATCACTGACACACATTAACTTTTATCCAACCACATTTTGCAACAGCTTTTTGTGTGTTTTTTGGGTGTGTTTTCTACCTTCTTTTTACATGATCTGGCAATGCAATACCGATAATTAAAGGACAATTGTGGTATTTTGGACATATAGCCCTCTTTCTGAGCTGCATGTAATGTAAGTCAATTCCACCGTTTTTTTTTTTTATTTTTGCTGCTTTTTTCGTTTTTTGATTAATTTCGAATTCTCTTCAACTGCTTCAGAATGGCTGCTTTCCTGCATGTCAAAAAACATTCCCAAAACACCCTAAACATCCGTTTTTATAAAACAACAAACTCACCGAACTGATTCGTGATCTTCACTGATTATAATCCATTACACATTTCGTTGCGAGTGGTGTTTTCTGTGTAGTTTTATTTAGCAATTCGTTCATGCTGGGAACTATTTTCTCAGCCACCTCACAGCCATGTGTAAACGTCCGCTTGTGGCCAAAGTTAGCATCCGTTGCCTAGTTACCTCGTAACTTGTGTCATTTCTTCTGGTGCTGCAGTGCTAGCTTCTTTCTCCATCTCCATTTGCTGCAGCTCCTCTGAGGTAAACTCGGGTTCAAACCTATAACCTTGCCCGGAAAACTCAAAACGAAACATTTCTTCCTCCCATTGTTCATACTCCATTGTTCAAAAAAATAAAATGGCAAAACTGTTTTTGACGTACGAGTGACTGACTGTCGTGTCGCGTTTTACCCAGGAGTAGAAGTGACAGCTTATCAGCGTAGCTTCAAACGAGCGTAGCTACAAACATTGTAGCCTAGTTCTTCCTGGTTTCGGTGGCGGAGTGATATCAGCAAGCAACGAGTTTTCAATAGAAATCAATGGGATGTAAAAATGATGAATAAAACTACACAGAAAACACCACTCGCAATGAAATGTGTTATGGATTATAATCAGTGAAGATCACGAATCAGTTCGGTGAGTTTGTTGTTTTATAAAAACGGATGTTTAGGGTGTTTTGGGAATGTTTTTGACATGCAGGAAAGCAGCCATTCTGAAGCAGTTGGAAAGAATTCGAAATTAATCAAAATCGAAAAAAGCAGCAAACATTAGAAAAACGGCGGAATTGACTCTATTACATTACAGGCAGCTCAGAAAAGAGGGCTATATGTCCAAAATACCATAGTTGTCCTTTAAGTGAATTGGGACTAACATCATTTATGCAGATGGTGGCAGTAACGCACAGACAGCCGCCTAATCCGCCACAAAAAGGCCAAAGGTGACGAGCAAGACGTCACGTGAACAAACACGACGGTCTCACGACAGGTCCATGCTAATCGTTCCAACTGCACAGCTTCACGATGGAACTTCCGATGGTTCGTCCAGACTTTGTTGTTGGGAAACACTTGCGTCGTTGAACAATCCATCGGACTACTGTAGTTGTAAACATCGTTGGTTGCTAAGTCTGGACGATGGTGTTGAGAAACAGCAGTGTGGTAAGACCATCGTTCAAACCTACGAAGTTGCTAAGGAAGTTAGCAACGACACTTTTGGGAAACGCACCCCTGTTCTCTTTGAAAACACATCTCCAAGCTGATGGTCTAAAAATAGAGAAAGCAAGCAATCTCTCAAGAGTTAAACTGGTCTGCCAAACTTTAACTTCTTCTAGTAGGATTCTTCTCTGTCTATTGTATGCTTGGCATTGTAACAGAACATGCTGGGCAGTTTCCCTTTTGCTGCATTTAACAACCTGTTTCATGCTTACCAACTATATTAAGATTATGGTTTAAACTAGGGTGTCCTATCCTCACCCTCTGTGGCTCCATCCGCTGTGTGTTCTGGTGGGAACCTGCTTTGTATAGTAAGGGAAATGGCTCTTAGTTTCCCCATCCCACTGTCTCTGCCATGAAGAGTTCATTTTTGAAATTATGATGGTTTTATGATGGTTTCACTTTGCTGAGTGGAATGTTAATCTGGATGTCAGACTCTAGAGCTCCTTTGGCTATAGATCATCAGCTTCATTACCCTCAATACTAGGATGTGATGGAATCCATAAAAAACTTTAGAATATGTTGTGCTGATGCAATCTAAGAAGACTTTAAAGGGCCTCATATATTAAGTAAGGCCTACATACTGACTTTCCATGTGATATGCTGCCTAGTGCTGACATAGAGTCTTAACAGATGACATTGTGCTTGGATCCAGCCTCCTCAATCCACCCCAATGCAAGACAAATAGCAAACTAGATGTACCGCATAGCGGTACATGGTATGACCGCCGCAGTATATTGAAATGTGGGAACTGTTGGTGTGATGAGTGTGTGGTAGAGCAGTGTTGTGAGGTGAGAATTTCTGTGGAAATGATTTCCTGGAAGTGGGCATGGATGTGGGTTTTGAATGTGTAGTGTGTAGGAGTGATTTGTGAAGGCAAGGAATCGGCAAAATGAGATTTTGTACAATTACAGCGCCCCCTATGGACCAAATTTTATGGCATGTTCTGTGGTGTTAGAGGTCTTTGTGGTGATCGTGCATGATGTATTTTGTGCAGTTCCCACCTTCTCGGTCCAAGATATTGGCAAGGCAAGGCAAGGCAAGTTTATTTGTATAGCGCATTTCATACACAACGGCAATTCAATGTGCTTCACAAAAATAAAAGCAAAGGACAATATATAAAAGACATAAAAGATAAAGTAATTGTAGAAGCATAAAAGGTAAAACAAGTGTAAAAGCATACAAGTAAAATCAATATGTGGTAGAAGCATAAAAGGTAAAACAAGTGTAAAAGCAAACAAGTAAAATCCATATGTGGTATGAGAAGTCACCCCACCAGGACTCGAATCCTGGTCTCCGGGGTACTAAACGGGGGCTCTGACCGCAACGCCAATGTACACTCAGGTGTCTGTCATGCATCTCCCACCTTATAAACAGTGGGTGGACCTCCGATGACCTCATAGCAACCCATCCCAATTCTGACACCAGTTGTAGCGAAGGGGAGGAGAAGTCACCCCACCAGGCACCCCACCGGGACTCGAACCCAGGTCTCTGGGTTACTAAACGGGGGCCCTGACCACAACGCCAAAGAGCCAAACTCGTTGGGGTGGCAGTCAGAGCAACTCAAAATCCCAATTTTTGCATATACCTTTATCACTAGGTGGCGCTATGCTTCAAGTGAGTGTTTATGGGCTGGGTCGATACGCCTCTGTAACACCGACATACTAACACAAAATTGTTGTCTTGGGCAAAATTGTTGACAAGTTATTTAACAAAAACTGTTTTTTGACACCTAGCTTCGCCAATAAACATCGCCCCCTATGACGAAATGTCACAAAATTTAGTACACATTAAAAGAAAGCTGTTTAGAGATGGCATGTCAACTTTGACCAAATTTGAGCAATTAAAAGCCAAGATACGGCCATTTGAAGAATTTTAAGCTACGTGTTAAATGTTCATTGACGTGTAACTTCGGAACGGTTTATCTCAAGATAAATCTTTTGATAACTTTTTGTCAGCATTGTCTGTAGATGACATATAGCAAATTTGGTGAGATTCACATGAACGGCCTATGACGAGTTCGTTCAGATTCGTTTCGCAATATTAAAATTTCACGGAAATTGTTCTCGTTGGAAGTGGGCGTTGACCAGTGTTTTCAATGCGTGAGCGTCAATAGATTTCACGATAAAAAAAAAAAATGTTGTAAACATAAGCAGTCTCTAGATAATAGGCAAAATGACATTTTCTACAATTACAGCGCCCCCTATGGACCAAATTTTATGGCATGTTCTGTGGTGTTAGAGGTCTTTGTGGTGATCGTGCATGACATATTTTGCGCAGTTCACACCTTCTTGGTCCAAGATATTGGCAACTCAAAATCCCAATTTTTACATTTATCCATATCACTAGGTGGCGCTATGCTTCAAGTGAGAGTTTATGGGCTGGGTCGATACATCTCTGTAACACCGACATACTAACACAAAATCGTTGTCTTGGGCAAAATTGTTGACAAGTTTTTTTTAACAAAAACTGTTTTTTGACACCTAGCTTCGCCAATAAACATCGCCCCCTATGACGAAATGTCACAAAATTTAGTACACATTAAAAGAAAGCTGTTTAGAGATGGCATGTCAACTTTGACCAAATTTGAGCAATTAAAAGCCAAGATACGGCCATTTGAAGAATTTTAAGCTACGTGTTACATGTTCATTGAAATGTAACTTCAGAACTGTTTATCTCAAGATAAATCTTTTGATAACTTTTTGTCAGCATTGTCTGTAGATGACATATAGCAAATTTGGTGAGATTCACATGAACGGCCTATGACGAGTTTGTTCAGATTCATTTTCGCAATATTAAAATTTCACGGAAATTGTTTTCGTTGGAAGTGAGCGTTGACCAGTGTTTTCAATGCTGGAGGGTCAATAAATTTCACGATAAAAAAAAAATAGTTGTAAGCTTAAGCATTCTCTAGATAATAGGCAAAATGACATTTTCTACAATTACAGCGCCCCCTATGGACCAAATTTTATGGTATGTTCTGTGGTGTTAGAGGTCTTTGTGGTGATCGTGCATGACGTATTTTGCGCAGTTCCCACCTTCTCGGTCCAAGATATTGGCAACTCAAAATCTCAATTTTTAAATTTACCCATATCACTAGGTGGCGCTATGCTTCAAGTGAGAGTTTATGGGCTGGGCCGATACATCTCTGTAACACCGACATACTAACACAAAATCGTTGTCTTGGGCAAAATTGTTGACGAGTTATTTAACAAAAAACTGTTTTTTGACACCTAGCTTTGCCAATAAACATCGCCCCCTATGACGAAATGTCACAAAATTTAGTACACATGAAAAGAAAGCTGTTTAGAGATGGCATGTCAACTTTGACCAAATTTGAGCAATTAAAAGCCAAAATACGGCCATTTGAAGAATTTTAAGCTACGTGTTACATGTTCATTGACATGTAACTTCAGAACGGTTTATCTCAAGATAAATCCTTTGATAACTTTTTGCCAGCATTGTCTGTAGATGACATATACCAAATTTGGTGAGATTCACCTGAACGGCCTATGACGAGTTCGTTCAGATTCGTTTTCACAATATTAAAATTTCACGGAAATTGTTCTCGTTGGAAGTGGGCGTCGACCAGTGTTTTCAATGGGTGAGGGTCAATAGATTTCACGATAAAAAAAAAATTATTGTAAACATAAGTATTCTCTAGATAATAGGCAAAATGACATTTTGTACAATTACAGCGCCCCCTATTGACCAAATTGTATGGCACATGCTGTGGTTATAGAGGTCTTTGTGCTGATCGTGCATGACGTATGTTGTGCAGTTCCCACCTTCTCGGTCTAAGATATTGGCAACTCAATATCCCAATTTTTGCATTTACCCATATCACTAGGTGGCGCTATGCCTCAAGTGAGCGTTTATTGGCTGGGTCGATACATCTCTGTAACACAGACATATCCCAAAAATTTTATGTTGTTGGGTGAAATGTTCACTGAGCTATTCAGCAAAAACTTTTACCGGTCTCCCCCTCTTTGACGTACTGTACGCTGGCACAGTGGGGGGGGGGTGGCCCTGGGGGACCAAAAGCTTCTAGCCGCTCGAAAAGTTCTAGGGCTACATGCCTACAAAGATTCATGTCCCCCCGAGTTTCAGTGTCCCGGGAATCGTTGATGGACATTCACTGAAAAAAAAAGAAAAAAGAAAAAAAAAAAGGGAAAAAAGTCGCTGCAACTCTATTATGATAGAATACACAGCAAGGTGGTCAAAACTGAGGAATAGAAACAGTAGCTGCTGTCTTCCCTGATTCAGGGTCTTTGGAACCATCTGCAAAAACTTCAAATATATCAGGGTAGTTATTGCTGAGGTGCATTTTAATCAAATTATTCATGCCATCTGTAAAAGGGGTGACCGGTGGGAACCAATGCTAAACCAAAAAGGACTGTATGGAGAGGGGCTGGTTGAAGTATACGATAATCGCCACAGATTGTCTGGTCAAAACAAGAATGAAATGTCCCTCAGTGAAGACACACACACACCACTCATGAACAGTGAAACCGTGAAAGGACTAGGAAACCTTGATAATCAGTGAACCCTGTAGTCACGAAAACCGTGAAAGGAATGAACCCATGAAGCTGATTGGCTTTACAACCATGAAAACCATGGTTTACTGAAATTATAGACAAAAATACAAAAGAGAAACATAAGCAATACAAATATACAAGTGGTAATACAAGGGTAATGTGCACAATATATACAATATATACACAAGGAATGATGAATAATTGCCTACAGCAATTACGTAGACCAGAATAAAGGAACATAACTACCTACAGTAGCTATGTAAACCATGACTGAAATGACTGAATTGCTAGCTGTAACAGAGGTACTGTATCTTTAAGCCCTGCGACACGGTGTAGCTGCGTACACAGAGATTCACAATGGCGCAAGCTCTTGAACTGTACACTGTAACCAGCAGCTAAGTATCTGCGGTGCTCCCCAAAGAATACAGCGACATGGAGAATGAGTAACAACTAATATTATGCACATAACAGAACGACACAGACATACAACAGAGGAGTATATAGAACCTCTTTGTCTCTGACCTCGCAGGGGCTGCTGGGAGCAGCCTATAGGTTGCTGGGCCTTTCGACCTGCCCAGCAACGAGTGTCAGAAGACTGATTGGAGGATTCCTTCAGACTTATAGGCCTATCCATAGAGTTAAAACTAGAGAGAGAGCACTGGTGACGTAATGCTGTGATTCCATGGAGGCCCGCCACCATGGTCGAAACGGGAATGTGTCGTGCATTGATCACATAGAAATCAATGGTGTCGTCTTCCTCAAATAGAGCATGCCTGAGTCCTGTGCCTGTTATAACTGCACCAATAATCGCAAAAGGCGTCTGGAATATCCTTCCATAGGTAGGTAACTCTGTAGTATACAATTTTCCGAGAATTGAGTCAATTTATGAAGAAAAACGATCTTCAAACTGTACTGACACAGTGTAAATTCCAAGGTCGAGAGACTGTTTGCCCTCGTTTTTTTGGCAATTTCTTTACAAGAAATGTATAATATATGGCTGTCTGAATCACCAGATGTATGTTAATGACTGCGGATGCATGTCAAAGTAATAAGGTGCACTGTTGTAATGCAAAAAGCTAATAAAATTTTAAAATGGCCTGAAAATGCATAGTAGCTACAGGGCTCAAAATTAGCACCTGCCAGATTTTTGTTTTGGCGGCTGCTGATCATCAACGAAATAGATTACAGTTTCAGTTACTGAACATCTTTTAAATTCACAGGGCATTAAACCATTTGATAAGCATAACGGTTTTGAAGCCTTCCTTTCACGTAATTGATTGATGCTCAAGATATGTACATTAGCAGCCAAACTCGCCTGCAATATACAGGATGTTGCAGGCTAACTAACGTATTTTCTAACATATAGAGTTTGCTGCGCTTAGCTTCCTAACAGGCAAATTGGGTGTATCAGTGTAACACGGCTAAGTGTCTGACCTTATTTGTTTAAAATAAGCTCGTATGAATATATTTTATAACATTAAATTATGCAATCACAACTTACAGTCCTGTGTATGTTGATAATCGTCCATCAATACACACTGTCAAATTGTTAGTTTCCCTGCTGGCTTCTGGCTTTCACTGGCTTTTTTAACCTTTATTTTGTTAAAGGACAACTTCGGTGTAAAATGAAAATTTGCCTGTTAAAACATCATCCCGAGTTGGTATGTGTACCGAGGAGCAAAAATTATTCAGCCCGCTGCATTCAGAGTTAAACTATTTTTTATCGTTTGCCCCAGAAGGCTAACAATGGAAGTGGTAGGTGCCCTTAGACGAAGCACGACGACAAAGCTATTTTTAAACCATTAAAACAGCTCGAACAAACTCCACACTCTATCGGTAGTACAACAAAGGCCCTGACATTAAAAACGAGGCACTGAGAACTTTGTAAGTGTACACAACGTCTATTAATAAAACAGGTTTGATATGCAGTACCTTGCTGTAGTTTCTCGTCGCCGCTATGTTGGACGTCCACATAGCCGATTGTCGAACAAGGACCAGCGGTCAGAATAGGAGGAGAAGTAGTGCAATTTAATTCCGTGAAACTGGAGGGATATCTGTTCGTGACAATATCCAGTCATTGTGCCCATTTAACAGAGCCATGGTCCCAGCAACGGCACCTAATCCACCAAAAAGGCTACATCTGAAGAGAGGTGCCATTCGGAAACCTGTGCGACTTGGTGGAGATGTATGTCCAACAACAAAGTCAAGAGAGAACTGCAGCCATGGCGACAACAATCGGGAGATATTTCACAGGTTACCCATGCGTGATAAGGACACTTTGCAGCAGAAGCTGGTCTTCCAAATCGTGTTATCCCTGTTCTCGTGCACAGCACGACTTCCGTCAACAACAGCACGCGAGACTCAGTCCTAAGTGAAACGACACTTGAATGGGCCTCTTCAGTCTCTTGTATAAAATGGCAGGATATCGTCACCAACAAGTCGTTGCAAATGGACTTTTGCCATGGCTGCAGCTCTCTCTTGACTTTCTTGTTGGACATACATCTCCACCAGATCTCCGAATGACCCCTCTTCAGATGTAGCCTTTTTTGTGGGTTAGGTGCCGTTGCTGGGACAATGTCATCATCTTGGTTGAAATGCAGGCTACAGACACGATAATCTGTTTCAGCCTGTGGGCGCGTCTTCACGACGATTTGCAAGACCAGTTACTGCTGCAAAGTGTCCTTATCAAGCATGGGTAACCTGTGAAATATCTCCCGATTGTTGTCGCCATGACTGCAGTTCTCTCTTGACTTTGTTGTTGGACATTCATCTCCACCAAGTCGCACAGGTTTCCGAATGGCACCTCTCTTCAGATGTAGCCTTTTTGGTGGATTAGGTGCCGTTGCTGGGACCATGGCTCTGTTAAATGGGCACAATGACTGGATATTGTCACGAACAGATGAAATCCCTCCAGTTTCACGGAATTAAATTGCACTACTTCTCCTCCTATTCTGACCGCTGGTCCTTGTTCGACAATCGGCTATGTGGACGTCCAACATAGCGGCGACGAGAAACTACAGCAAGGTACTGCCTATCAAACCTGTTTTATTAATAGACGTTGTGTACACTTACAAAGTTCTCAGTGCCTCGTTTTTAATGTCAGGGCCTTTGTTGTACTACCGATAGAGTGTGGAGTTTGTTCGAGCTGTTTTAATGGTTTAAAAATAGCTTTGTCGTCGTGCTTCGTCTAAGGGCACCTACCACTTCCATTGTTAGCCTTCTGGGGCAAACGATAAAAAATAGTTTAACTCTGAATGCAGCGGGCTGAATAATTTTTGCTCCTCGGTACACATACCAACTCGGGATGATGTTTTAACAGGCAAATTTTCATTTTACACCGAAGTTGTCCTTTAAGTCCATGTAGCTGACATGATTTTGCACCACTGCGTTGAATTTCAGAATGATCAAGTCCATAGCTGACGAACTAAATACTTTTAAAGACAGCGTGTCTTCTAATTGACGCACATTGTGTTTGTTGACATCGCTCCCGTTTCGGCGGCCATTTTGGATCCCCCACGAAGTCACAAAGCCTGCTTAGACAACGATACGGAGTCCTCTCTCTCTAGTTTTAACTCTATGGGCCTATCTCACTTATAAATGGCAAAAGTTTGATTTAAGCGAAGTGAGAGTATTGTTACTTCCGGTCAGCCATCTTGCCAGTTACTGAAGGATGGCTCAAGTCAGAACCAAGGGGGTAGGAGCATAGGCGGAAGTTGAAGCACCCATGGGGAAATCCCAACCCGGAAAGGGCCCAATAGCTTTTAGCATTCTGTTGACTTCCATTCATTTTAGCATCACTTTTAAATCCAATAACTTTACATGAGAAGGATTCTGTGTCTTGATATTGGCATTGTTCTAAACTGGAGAGGACAAAACACAACATATTTGCTTCGATCGGAAATCTGTCATGTTATTGCCTTGTAAGAAACGTTTCTCTGAAATTGTGCTAAAAATGGCGTTACAAATCATGCGACGACTAGTGAGTTTCTGTCGCACAGGAGAAAATTTACCGTACTGTTTGGATAACAAGCCATAGTCATGCCCCTTTACTTTTCTATTCATGTTGGGGAAACATTTACGTCGGTATTTCTCAAAAAAATAAGCTTAGAACTTGGTATTTGTTTGTAAGCAGAATCGCTATCTTTATGGATTTTACTATTCGGTGCAAGTGAATTGAGAAAGATGGCTAAACTAAGGTAAACGCTATAGCTTGGTATGTACATGCTAACTAGTTAGCTCCCTTGACATGCTGGCTTGCAAGACTGCCTGGAACCAAAGTTAGTTGACGAAGAATCAAGTCCCCACGAACAATATTAGCCTCCCACTCCAGTAAGTGATGTAGAGAAAATAGAGGAAGTAAACAGAATGAAAACCAACATATGACATAGACCTGCAGAAAAAACATTAAGGACCATTAATACCTATTTTCGGACCTAAAGCCATTGTAGGAAAACACCAGTTGCACTACATTAACGCTGAGCCCCTAACAGAGAGCGCCAATTAGGCTAAGGTAACTATGGGGAGAAAGCTGTTATTTTTAATGTCACTACTAGCATGGAAAACTACCAGTATGAAATGAAATGTCATGGGGGGTTCTGATTGGCTGAGAACTCTCTGCATTGGAAAGAGGAACTTAGTTCTGATTGACTGAAGGCTCTCTGCAGTGGAAAGGAGAAGTGGGGCTAGGAGAGAATAAAGGGCCAGAGCGCAGGGCTGTTAGTTGAGACTTGTCTGGGAGGCATCCCTAAGACATTCTTCAGGGATGCTTCTTAGGTGACTCTCCGGGTTGATCAACTCTATCGTCTCTGGAGACTAGACAGCCAGCTGCAGTGGGTTCACTTTGCTATACATTTAGTGTATTTTTATTTAGTGTCTTTTGCCTGTATGCACTTGTGTGAGCTGAGGTGAATAAAGTTTTTTGTCAACAACTGAGTTCCACGATTTCGCTTGGATTATTGCTACGAATTGGATGACAATGGTGAAGACTGCCTTTCCTGTCGGAGGTTTCCACGACAGTGATTGCAGCTATAAAACTTATTAAGAAAAATTATCGTACACTGTCTGATTTGTGATTGAGCATCTACCACTCAATTTATCGTATTCGGGTTCGTTGGCCGACGTGACCGTACGTCACCACACGCTTGCGCAATTCACCTTTGGCTAAGCCACACCCTAGAATGTTGATTGGCCAATCACAGCGCAGCCAAAAACCACCTCCGACAGAGGTCCGACACTTTTTGACCTGGCGCCATTGACTTTGACCAGAGGCGTATCATACTTTCGGTCTTAGCAGTGGAGTAGGTCATCATTTCGTTGAGAATATGGTTAAACGTTGTGCCTGTGGTATTTGTAACACCGACTCGTGTTTCCCAGAGAGGTTGGAGGGTGGTGTTCGTTTTTTTCCTTTCCCAAAACCCAAGTCAAACCTTGAGAAGTGCCGACTGTGGATCAAACTCTGTGGACGTCCTCACAGTCAGCTGAACCCCTCAAGGATAAATAAGCATTCTTTTGTGTGCTCTAAGGTCAATTTTGCTTATAACCCTACTATGTATGAGCCCAATGACGTGTGCACAAAACCCTGTGGAGCTAACGACAACATCACCTTGTCAAATGCAGCTCACCTAGCATACCAATACGCTAGCATACACTGCTAACAAATACAACGTTATACGTGAGTAGTTTGCTTGTAATAAAGGTCATCATAAATGTTAAATAGATATACCCAGCTGTACAAGAACAGTGTTGCTCCTTGATCTCATTAGTCCCAGTCTCCGTTTTGATTACTAAGTTATGGGGTGGTTCATTTTTTGACTGAGACCGGTATGCCTTTGCCTTTATTTGTATGCCTTGTTCATTGCGTTTTATGGATATGTCTTTAATATATCCCTCGAACGCATATTGTAGTCCTCTTTGCCTACTTCTATCAGAAACGTTAGTCACTGCTTTATAAAACTTAGATAGAAGTTCAGCAGGAAGACCTGTCACATATGCCATGTCTAGAATATAGATAGTAGAAACGCCAAGTAGAAACAAGCCTTTTCTGGCAGCTGTCAAGTTTGTTTGTCGGCAGTGTTGCCAGATGAGAGTGACAGTTTCCAGCCCAATCACAGTTTGAAACCCGCCCAATCCAATAAAATCCCGCCCAAAGGCTTAAGTTGCCAGATCTCAACGGTATTTACGTGTATTAATCATACATGCGTAGGATCGCATAGGCTGATACGCTATCACCACGTACAAGAGAATATAAGCATAAGAAAGAGAATGGAAGTCCGTGTGGCAGGGGAGAACCAGATAGTGCATACACGATACAAAAAAGTAGGCGCCACCCACTTGTGGCCTTAGGCCTACTCGACACTGCAGAAATATCTAGACTGTTACAGATAGCAAATCACAACCAAAAAGAGCATAATAAAACAATCACAGAACTTGCCAAATACACCTCGTGTACCCCAGTACCAGGCCCAAGTTAACACAGCAGCAGTAACCACCTGCTATTTACACGTAAAAAGATTACTATGGACATATAGAGACCATATTTACATGAACAGTCACTCTCCACCAGGGTGCTAAAAGACGCACGGCGCTACAGCTGTTAGTCTACAGTTTGACAGCTAACATGGATCAAGAGCACACAACGCCGTGAAAAGTTATTTTAAGCCAGTCAGCAAATACATTAAAACAGTGGACGCAATTAACAAAGCTGTCATGGCGTAAATAATAAAAATCAATTACCTTTACGCAGAATCAGCGTCTTTCATTTGAAGAACTTGATTTGATTTGAAGAACCGGAAAAAAAAACATTGGGCGGGTATATACAATTTGGGCTGCTTTTAGTATTTTGTATTTGTATTGTTTTTAAACCATAAAATAACGGTTTGTTGTGCAGTTTTCACAATATTAAAAAACCGCCAGTTGTTGGCAAAAGCAGCCCAAATTGTATATACCCGCCCAATGCATTTTTTCCCCGCCAGATGTAATCAAAAGTAGCCCAATTGGGCGGAAAACCGCCCAATCTGGCAACACTGTTTGTCGGACGTAGCAACAGTAAATCAGGGGGGCGGGGCTTAGCCAAAGGTGAATTGCCTGGTGGCCAATTAAAATCTTCAGAATCGTGCTTCAATGGCTCTCTTGAAAACAATGCCATCCCACGGTCCATTCTCTTCTACTGTCTATGGTCAGAACAAAGGCGTGGTGCTGTGTACCTCAGTGTACCAACAGCAAGCAAAAATAGCTGTACTTGACAATTCATGCATTTCCCCGTGACAATGAACGCAAAAGGACATGGGTTCGGGCTGTTAGGAGAGACGAAGGTCCACTTTATTTGCAGCATTCACTTTCGCAGCAGCGACATCGTGACAACAGCAAGCGGTCTTATGAAGATAAAGAAAGATGCAATGCCATTTATTTTCCCCTGGGTCAGTGACAGACCTTTAGCTAGGAAATCGGTTTATGGAGGTCGACGGAAAGATTGCGGTTTGATGTTCGTGGTCGTTGAGGCGGATATTGTGGCCAGGAAGACGCTGGCATTGCTAATGTTATCGTTAGCTTGCACCACGACTATGTGCAGCCAACCCCAGGTAAGTTTCTTACTTGCTCGAGTGAAACTGTAGATATAAAAAATAAGCTAAGTGTATATGTGTCTATAGGTTTTGTTCAGATGTATTATTTTCGTGTTTTGTTAAACACAGATAAGCTTTAGAGTTAGCAGATGCACATGAGGCTGGGCGAGCTAGCTTATTAGCAGCAAACTTTATGATTTACATGTGTAGGCTACTAGCAGGATAAGTTAGCAAACGCTAAAGAACTAACTTGCAAACATTTCTGTGCTTACAAAATGGAGACAGTGCAACACAGTGTTTTGATGTAATGGTAGATTTGTCATGTAAACGACATTTTGATTAGTCAGTTTCTCATTTCTTACGCCCAAAATACTTTTTCTCTCCGCTTTCTCTCCGCTTTGAGTGGGCGTGTACTGAACGTCAGTTGAAGAGATACGAAGTTTAAAAGGCTAAAGAATTCTGAATGGTAATGATGTTTTTGCTTCTGGCATGTCAATATAATGTCTACTAACGGCACTGTTAAAAAAATTATGTACGTCCATTTTAAATGTTTATCTCTCCACTTGCCGCCTTCCAACTGAAAAGTCATTTGAAACGATATCATTGGTTACTGCTCGGCAAACACCACTCCTCATTTGCATAAAGTTCAGCAGAGCTCAACTTTTTCGCCCGCCTCGCTGATCTACATCACCACCAAATTAAAGAAAGGACACTGAACAATACACATAGTACACATGAACATGCAAGTACACAAGAGTTAGATAAACATGGACACACACGCACACACTACTACCTTTTAAAATATTGATCTATAAATATGTTAAAATAGAAGACGTTGTTGTTGTTTTGTTGTTCAATTGTTGTTTTATTACAGTAATGAAAGGATCATATCACCAGATCCTCTCAACGGTGAGGTCACCAGCTGTGTCGGTGACAGTCACACCACCTGAGGCCAGTCACTGCCAGTTGACCCTGGACCTGTGCCCAGTATTTGTGGCCCCATTTTAGCTGTGGCTTCCCACCCACAACCTTATTGTGTGTGGCCTCATAGATAGTCTGTGGATTGGGGCATTTCACCTCAACAAGGCCAAAGGGGTGGAATTTCTGTGGGGTCCGCCACTCTTCCATCTGGGCTGGCCCCCAGATGAGGTGCATCTGGGTGGACCACAAAACCAGAGACATATTCACCTGAACGACCTCAGCACCTCCAGCTCCAGCCCCCTCCTTATAGCAGCGGTCTGGCAGGTACCCTTTAGAATACGTGTAGCCAGCCGCTGCATAGACTCCTCACCGCGGGCATGCAAGACCTTGTGAAAGCGACTGACTGTTGTTGGGTTGGGTTGGAGTGCTCATAGTATTGTAATCTGTTCGTGTGTGTCTATTTTTGTTTATTAAATAAGACCATTTCAAATATTTCCATTGTTAATTCAAGCGCATGAAGCTCAATCATATTTTGTTTCATTGACAATAAATTAAGATCCACCAACCTTTACAGGGCATATAGAGGGTCGACTTGACTCCAGAGCTGCCAGACTGTTTTGTTTTTTTAATGACCAGCTGGTCAAACGCTTCTGGTATGATCCCCTTGAAAGTGGGTAGTAAGTTTTAAAATGCACGAAAAATGTTTTTGCTTAACTTTTCTTGCTAATTTAATAAAAGTTTGCTATTCCAGTAGAAATGTTTACCTGGGTGCGTGGTTTGTGCCATGCTTGGGCCATGCTGGTAGAAACCAAGGAGAGAGGACCTGAAGCGATGCCCATGGTGCTGTAATGCACTGTCTGATAGAGGAGTGCAACAACGTGATTGCACATTTCTCTACCAGCTGCGCATGAACACCCGTACCCACGCAGGCTCGCTGCATCAACCGTGTGAATGGTCATCTACAGTATTTAATGCTAAGAGACGTAAGCCCCTTTCACACTGCACGACACGGAGTGGCAACACAGTAATATATTTTGATGGATGCACTCTGGACATGTTTTCAACACCAGTAAACAGCGCTGTCATCAAATATTTTACTGTCACGGTTAAAAAGCACACAACACAATGCATTGTCTCTCAAAATGTGCTGTTTATTTAACATGAAATGTGGTATAAATTTGGCATAGCGTTTGTCTTACCGTGCCTATGGTCATGTCATTGTTTTGTGTTTCTAAAAACAGTTTCCCACGACCTTGGGGTTTAAAATGATGCTACGACTACCGAGGTCACAATTTGTTTTTAATTCAAAATTATGCATTTGGGCTTTGGCTCAGCTTTTACCATTAAAACACATTCCAAACAACACCAAAATATTGGTGATATTATTCCTTGCACATTCACATGACGAAGCCAACAGTCATGTACAGCATTTAAATTAAAAACAAATTCCGAGCTCACGTTGGGTGAGTTATACATGATTTATGCAAAACAGCATATTTCGAGAAACAGTTTGCAGTTGGCCTCTGTAGTTCTACTCCGCTGTTTCCCCTGCTTTAAAAGTCCAGATGGTGGGTGGTGGCAGTTGTGAATCATCACCATACCACGCCCGTGCCCCGTCTCGCCTCGGCTTGTGTTCACATACCCCCCGGTTGCAAAAAAGTGTAGGGTACGAGGTGGGTCAAATTGTCATTTCGACACGCCACCCCGTGTCGGCAGTGTGAACACAACCGACGACCCACTAATTTCGGCTGAAATTACCGGTAATTTTGGCAGTGTGAAAGGGCCTGTAGTCGGAAACCCACCCTGCAGCTTTACTTTTGGGTAACAACACAAGATCGTGAGACAGATTATATTCAGAAAGGTAAGGAAATTGGTTGTGAAATGCCAACAGTGTTGTAAATGTAATCAGTCGCTTGACACATGCCTGGGTTAGCAATGTTTTATTTTCCTGCGGTGGTTGTCCATTTCCCCTCAGGGCATATATATCCGAAATATCTGTTCATTATATGTAATGAGTAGTACGATAACTGATAAGCAAATGTACTGCACTTTGAACGAGTGAACATTTTGGACAGAGCCTCCGTTGTATTGCTATGATCACTGCACCTCAAGGTTGTGGGCATCCTCGTTCTTTTTTAAAGACCGGTAGCATCGTGCACGAATGATGAGGTTCTACTACATTGGACACTGTCAAAACAACATGAACACAAACGAACAAACACAAATACACAGTAAACATTATTATGTTTTGTCACTGTAGTTCAAATTGATAAGTATTTAAATTATTGTGATTTAGCGATCTGAACTTAACTTTCCTACTAGTGCTACATTTCTGAAGCTAACTCATTACTGACATTACCTTCATAATTAAATATAAACTGCTCGTGGAAGAGCTTATATCCACGGTCCAGTCTGGATCATTTAATGACACTCTCCTAACAATAATTTCAACATCGCTGAAAGTGATTTTCGGTAGGTTTATTAGTGACTTTATAAAAAAGTCCACCGCACGCCATTGTTGACAGGAGGCCAAAAGTATTTTAACTCACTACAAAAAGAATATGGCGGCGTGAGATAGGCCTATTGGAGCCAGCAGGAGGTTGACGGGTGGGGAGCTGATAGCCCACACAATGGAGGATGGGTTGATGGCCCATCACTGAGGGTGGCCAGCAGTTTGAACACCATCATTCTCTTCACCCTCACTGGATACTGCATATATGGACACCTGAATGCTTCCCTAAATGAACCACTCCATTGGCAACATTCAATGCAGGGGTGTTTCTAGCATATAGACATAAACATTTAAAATCATACCACAAAAGATGTTTGTTATCTCAGGCACCCTATAAAATAGTGATAAATAGTAAAATACACAGATGTTTTTAAGTCATCCAAACAGTCAATTCAGGGGCGGGTTTACCAGGCTAGCGCTTCCCTAGAATGCAGCAGAAAGAGCTACAACAGCAGTAAGACTCATTTTTAAAAAAAATGCTTAGCAAACATTTATAAGAGTGCACACACACACACATTTAAAACCACCAGATTTCACTCACAAGATGGAATACCTCACAAGTGTTACAGAAACATTTTTAAATAAACAAAGCATCTCCATGAAATATTGTGTTTGAATGTGTGGGAAATTCTTTTGTTTGTGTGTGAAATCTGTGTCATGGTTTTAACAAAATGTACAGTATGTACCCATACACTAATACACAAGCGAAACAACACAGCACAAGAATGGCAGATTTTAACATGCAGTAAGAGATGCAAAATGATATTTAAATAAAAAGATGGGCATGAGGAGTTCGAGGGAGTGAAGTGTCCACAATTAGCACACAATTAGCAATACCTGCTATTGGAGCAGAGGTAATCTCTCTTGATTTGTTTGCCACTTGTTTGTGTTTACAGAAGTTGAAGCATTTAAACAAATGGTTTTGTACCCTTTTTTATTTGTGTTTTACCACCTACTAGAAAATAATCAACTTAAACCAAAAAGACTGAGTTTGAGCTGGCCAAAGTCAGCAGGAACAAACCATCGCTTGGGCTGGTCGCATCAAGCGGCAATTCAGTGCAGCGGGAGCTAGAGGTAAATGACCTCTAACTGGAGCTCTTCCAAGATGGCGCATACATTGCAACCACATGCGTTACTGTAGGTCTTTCACTTCTTTACATCATGTAGGGCCAGTGCGTGGGTTTAGTAGTTTAGGTGTGTGTTTTATGTTTTATTTTATATTTGGGCTAAGGTCCAGTTATTCACCCTGAGAAAGCGTACATTCATTTGGACGCTGGGCCCCAAGCCATCCCATAGCAGTTGGTCAGGAGTACTGTTGTGGTGGGCTACATAAGAATCGCCACTACTGTTCTTGGATAATCCAAATATTGTATTCTTTCACAACTTTCTTTCTATAATTTTTTGACTGAGTTGACAGGTAATATTGGACATCTAAAACCATTTCAGACTTAGTCTGAATTTTTAGTCTGAAAACCTCTGTAAAAGCTGTCCTGAGTTTTTTTTTTGCCAGCCCCAGTCAAGAGAGGTCATGTGGAAACACAGTAAGGAAAACTCCAAAAAAATCATGGTTAATGAGCAAGCTTGTCAATGACAGATCTTAACATGCTTCTACTGATTAGAGCAGCAGACACAAAAGCACTAAACATGTAGCAGTGAGAACACCTGATTATTTATAACCAGATAATAACTTGGGAGGTTGGAAAAGTAGGAAGGTACAGGGCGTAAATTGTCATGTACTTCATTTATTTGCCGAAATGCTCAAGAAAATGTTGTAACCGCACCACTCTGTCTGTTTGCCTTACATTGTCAATATGCACTAAACAAAAGACTGGTTTCCACAGTAATGATTTACATCAGGCTTTGCCTAGAATGGTCAAACCAGGCAATACTCTTCACCCAAATGACTGCAGTTTTTAGGACTAGTGTGAAATTATCTCTAAGGAAAAGTCTGGGAGGAAAATTTCCTGGGATTGAAGTCTAAAGATTTCTCTGAGCTTATGTACTTGTAAGTTTACCAACAGTTTACTATAAATATGTGTGAATAAAGGGATAGTAAAAAAACATTACCAAACCTCTCAGGCTGTAACACTTTTGTTTTGTGACTATCTTCTACTTAAGTTACATTACATTGCATGTAGCTAATGCTCTTATCCTCAGCGACTTACAGTGAATTAGATACAGGGGCAGTCCAGCTGGAGCAATGTGGGGTTAAATGCCTTGCTCAAGAGCTCTTTAGCCACAGATGAGGGTGCATGCTGTGTAGTCACTCCCCCACCCACATTTTTATCTTACTGGTAAGGGAATATAACCTGCGAGCGTTTAATCCCAAGGCCAACTCCCTAACACTAGGCCACAGATGAACCATGCCGTCTCTTACTCTCTATCTTAAATCTGCTGGAAAGGAGCCTTCCCATGCACTTCTAACAGCATTTACATATCTGGGACTGTTTGGGACTTCTTGCATTACTGATATTAATGTCAAATAAAGAGGAGTAGAAAACTAGTTGTGACTTGGGAAAAGGATTTACTTTTTTCCCTGATGTGCCAGCCCGTGCAGCAGTTTCTCAGAAGACTTAGTCAGTCACTGGCAATATTTCCCCTGCATCCATTGCCCAGGAAGTAAAAAATAGCAATTAGAAGATCTGGACTGCTGCTAACCAAATAGAAGAAAATTAAATTTGGTGCCTGTTTGAAAGTTTTACTTTCCGATCGACCGGATGACTTCAGGAGTTAATGAGTGAGGGCCGTTTTGTTGGTGGAAGACAGCTCTAAATCAGGTCTCGCTTCTTGGAGTGTGTGAAGAAACCTGACAAACTTAATTACTCAGTGCAGTGCTGAGAAAAGACAGAGATAACAGAGATGTGTGTGTTTGTGTTTGTGTATGTGTTTGAAGGGGTGTGGTTGTGGGTGGGGGTGGTGGTGGTGGTGGATGTCTAGGATATTTTCAGACACATGACATTCACAGAGGAGGAGAAGCAAGAGACCGCACGCATCCGCCATTAAGCCGACTCTGGAATGGCTGTAACCCACATTCAGCGTTGCCACAAGATGCCCCAAGGGAGCATGGAAGCAGGTGGGGTGCGGTTTGGGGGGGCTAGGGGGTTTTAAGGCAAGTGTGGTGGAGATGATAGGCAAGACGGGCGCAGTACTTCCTCCTTGGAGTCGCAGAGAAAGCCACTGACCCCACTGTCTCTGTGGTGAGTAACCACAGTGTAATCAATCTAGAGACCCATGAAGGCTACTCTCCTCGACAGCGTAATGCTTGGTAAACCTGCACCTCATTGCACAAATGCATTAAACTACAGTGTACCCGCAAGGACACACCTGGTCCGCCTCCTGCGCCTTCGAATGGGTATTTATGGGGGCTCATGGGGAACAGTTTGAGATGTGTCCTCCAGTCCACCTACAAGAACATGCAAGATATGGCATCTACACAATACACTGCAAGATGTACTTACACTGTGTACTTGTATAAATGGAGCCCCTTGTGGAATGAAGTTTAAAGAAAAAAAATAGAGTTGAACATCTGACAAACATGGAAAAACACAACACAAAGCAAATAGATAAGATTTTTTATACATATGTGAGAATATGTAAGTTATTTAATTACATTAAACATTGGGTTATGTGAATGTACAGAGTTTTGTCATTTTCACTTGCTAGCATGTTACTAGTTGTCCAGTCAAGTAATAATATACTTATTTCCTTTTTCCTCACTTCCTTTCCAATCCAGGCCAGGCTGCTTGTCCTCTGTCAGGTTTCTCACAAATGCAGACACCTTGAACACGTTTCTCTCCCTCACAGAGGTGCAAGTCCCACTGAGCAACACACGTTTAAGCAGAACCTGCTCTCTCATTCAGATGATAGGTTTTAAGCATTGCCATCACTGTATGGCGTTTCAAAATAACAATGAACAGCTGTCCTTTCCATCGATAGAACAAGCTAATTACATTTACAGTATTTGTCACTGTCACATTATGGATGTGTTCCATGTCAGGTCACACTTCGATTTTCTGAGTTTGGAAGGAGGTTGAACAATATCACAACTTGATAAGTTGAAAATTACTTCATTTATTTTGGTTTTATCTACCCTTGGTCTTGGAAGATTGTGCAGCTGCTTTATGCTTTTTTGGAAGTAGTTTTGGTTTCTGCCAAACTACTGAAAAAGCTAGTTTGATGTGTTAACGAGAACTAAACTGCAGTGCTTCCTCACTGGTCAGATTATTGCTCTGGCCCAAACAGATGCTATAAAAGATGCACATCTAACATTCCACTGCTTTATAATTCAGCAGCTTGCCTTAAAATACATAGTCAGGGAACATTAGACTGAAATGTGCAAATGATGCCAGCGTAGGTTCAGTTGGAAGAAATGGTATGGCATTTTTTTTATTTTGGTCATCATCATTATATATAATGCTATTGCATGTCATTGCATCAGTGTCAGAATATGGTATGGTAGCCTAAGTATCGGTTTACTCCATGGTTTGCAGCTGTGGATCCATATATGGTTGTGGTTTGGAAAACCTGATGCTGATAGTAATTTAGAAAGTCTTGAATGAGTTGAATGTTGTGAAAGTGGAGCTCATACATGGTTTTATCCCATGGGTACATGTGAATGCAGATGTCAAAAATGACATCTCAGGTGATGTATTAAATGTCCGTTCTTAAATTTGCTGCATGGCTTGTGCAATTGTGCTATTCTTCTAAAGGGCTCATAATTATAATAGGCTAAAATGTGTTGTTAACAGCAAACCAACCAACCGACTGGTGAGCAAAGTGTAAATCAACATAACATTTTCATTTGCTTTGATGCAGTCACGTGTTTACTTTGATTATTATGCCGGGTGTACTTCACATCCTGCCTCTTCTCCATATGTTTAGGGGGGAAAACTACATAGCGTCATGTAGTAAATCGCTGTCGTGAGGGCCAGTCTACTCCAGTCCGTGTTTTGCCAAGTGCTCGCTCACTCACTGTCTGACTGGGTTATGCGTTGAGTGTGTGTGTGTCTTCTCTGGATTTCTAGTTTCCCCTTGTACATAGAAATACAGAGGACCAGTGTATGAGAGAGAAGTTGACTGAACAGCGCACAAGCTGTCGCTCTTCACAGCGGATTCCGGAGGCACTGCTTCTCGGAGTAAAAGCGTGCTTGTTCTGTCTGGCGTACAGGGGGGCCGTCTGCTATGAGGTGGATGCAAAGTAAAGTGTAATTTTTTGATTTACAAACATTTCTCTACCTGCAGCGCAGCGGGAAGAGAGTGGAAATCACGGAGCGCTGCACTCACTTTTCCGCGGATTGCAACGGCTCCTGCGTTTGAAATAACGGATATCTTCTGGTCCCTGCATTTGCAAGGATTTACAATATAGGAGTGCGATGTTCAGAACACAGGTCGCCTTTTGCACTCTGTCGGTGCTGCTGTCCCTTTCATTCGGTGGAGATGTTAAATCACGGAGCTGCAATGATGTTCGGCAAGCCTACACCGCCAAAGGCTTTAGTCTCGCCAGTGTTCCTCACCAGGAAATATCAGGTAAGACTAAGAAAAAGAATGAGAACATCTGTGGTGTTGTCCATAGTGTCATTTTCGCCAGCAGCTATCTTTATTAAAAATAGGCGTCATTTTACTAGTTTGACGTAAACATAACATGTGGCGCACGAGCTTGAATAAAAATGCACATAGACACGTTGATTGAAGATTGTTTTGATTGCTCAAAAGAGCAACTGAGTTATGACATTTGGAACACTTGCACGTTGTCTGTGTAACAAGTTTTGTGTAAAAAAAATCACAACGTTGCCCAAATTCTAATCCTAAACAGAAGAACGTGAAGCGATTCATATGTTTTGGTGGAACTGACATCACAAGTGAGGTGATGATTTTCAGGCAGTTGTCTTACAAGGTAACAAGCAGTTCGGAAAAGTTCTGTTTGAAGCAGTTCTTTTTCCCGGTTATGTGAGTAACTTGCTTCAGTGACGTAGGCAACACACTTACCTAAAGTAGCCCAAACTTTTTTCATGG
Organism: Coilia nasus; assembly: GCA_027475355.1. Taxonomy (NCBI): domain Eukaryota; kingdom Metazoa; phylum Chordata; class Actinopteri; order Clupeiformes; family Engraulidae; genus Coilia; species Coilia nasus. The sequence goes on along the minus strand of CM050220.1, from coordinate 31,426,030 downwards.
CTTATAGGCCTATATTATTTTATGTGATGGAAGAAAACATAGAAATTAATGTGTGTGTGTGTTAACGTCCCATAAGATTATTTGCATGTATTTGGTGCATAACAACATGTAATGCTGTAGACCTATTCTTCAAACATTTTACAACTGTTTTATACCTAGAAACTAAAATCATCGTCATACATTTTTAAACAGTGTACAATAGCGTGCAAGCACAAAAATCTGGAAAATCCCGCCTCCCTGGACATAATCAGTTAAAATATTATTACAGACTTAAATAAAAAGTAGGCCCGGGCTTTTTATTTTCACTTCAAGCAGATCAATTTTAATATTAGAACTCAAAAACAAAAACAAAAAGTCAACCACTTTAATCATGTTGCATGTTTTCACAAACATCTGTTGCTCAAATATACACACCACACCATAGCACAAATCCAACCTTCAGTATATTTTCACAGTCATACGGTCTGCTGTGGTGAAACAACCTATCTGCTGTATATCACCGAGGTCTCACAGGATTAAAGAGCAAAATGCGACAAAAAATGCCAGCTCAAGTTTAGTGTGTCTGTAGCCTACCTGATATTCAAACGCAAGATGCCAGTAGGGGGCTCTAATCCCCCAGTAGGGGAAGATGTCTGCTTAGCGTGGAATTTATAAACTCCTCAAGGCTATAGCTTAGCTTTAATTCGTGCTCTTTGGCATGGCTCAGATAGGGTTTTCATCTATCTGTTGTGTAGTTATCACATTTATGCTTTCACCAGGAAAGCAGATTAGCGCCTGAGCCCAGAATGTTTTATTGGAGAGGGAAGCAAAAAGCACACTATACGGCCTAAGATAATCCATTCATATTGCATCTCGCAAAATATAATAGAGTGAAAAGCCAATTAACAGTAATTTAGATTTGCTCTAAGCCAACATATGGGTCTGAGGAGTAGTAAGAAAACTGCAGTACTCACGAATGGTGTTTGTGGGTATGGACTAAGGTTTTTTTGTTTTTGTTTGTGTGGTTGTCTCTCTATCTGTGTCTGTCTCTCTGTATCTGTTCTCATGTAATCCAGTGCTACAGCAGCCTGTTGTAATGCTGCGACTGGAATAAGACAGGACCCTAATGGGCACAGACAGAAAACTCGACACTCAGCACAGAAAAGATTGTATGCAATTTGTACATTTCACACAAATGGCATGGGCCATTTAACATTCCTCCGCTGTCTCGCATAGCTCTTCCTTATGTTTTATATCACACATCTTATTTGCTTTTTTGCTGACATTGCTTTAGTTCAACCGCTTCATACACATACAATCACATACACACCCACACACACACACCGGGAAAGTGCAAACAAAATTGGTCATAGGCCAAAGTGTGTTTTTTTCTACGTGAGGCTGCAAGTCACTGTGGAACTGGGCTGTCTCAGAGGAATTTCAGCCTACCAGTCATTACACTTGACTATGTTTACATGTATAATCTAACTCATTTATTTAATGACTCAAATTTGATGCATCATAGTCCTCCTGTGGCATCCTGTTGATCTGTTTTGTTTGTAAATTCTTTGCATGTTTCTTGAGCGAAAAGTTTGTTCTACTCTGGGTCTTCCCAGTGGCATGTATTCTGACGTATGGGCAATTCACGCATTTATGACCATAGATGGACGTGGCATGTCTCAATATGACTCATCGGCGAAATGGATTACAGTTGCATTCAGACCAGTGTGTTGCTAATGTTTTTGATGTTATGTTGATCTTAACATTTGCCACCCACTACAGACTCACTTAGTCACCTACGCACCTAGCCGCCCACTAAGCCTGTTTTGCAAAATGAAAGCACGTAGTGAGACACTGGGTTTCAGCTCCCACTCAGTTAATCTTACGCGGACCCATCAAAGCCATAGACATTGAGCATGTGCTGAGTTGCTACTTCACATCCACAGGTGCACCCATTTAACCCCCCCCCCCCCCCCCCAATACACACACACACACACATACACACACACACCTGTCAGGATCAGAGTGATCCAGAGTCCTCATCCACCTGTGTCTGACTGACTGGCTGGCTGGCAGGCCGGGAGCTGATTCAATCTCACAGTATGCCATCCCTCTCGTATGACCCAACCCCCTTTCTCCACCCCTCCACCCACCACCCTGTCGCTCTGTCTGGACCCTTAATCGCATTGTGTAATGAAAATCACGGCCCCTTAAATGTCACGCCTGTTCAGGGGTGCTTTGATCATGGCTGAGCGCTCGCCTGGCCCATTTGTCCACAGTGCCGAGGTATTGAATGACATCGGTTTGCACTCATTACGATGCAGATGCCTCTGCAAACAATCTTTGCTCAGAGCCCCTGCATGAATATGGTATCCTGATTCATAGGAGGGAAAAGGGGAAAGAAATGAAGAAAGGATGAGAGAAATAAAGGAAAATTGAGGGGAAGGGATGTTTTAGTATGCATGTTGTGTGAAACGTCCGAATTTGTATTTGTTGTGTGAAGCGTATGGGTTTGTATGTGTTGTGTGAAACGTATGGGTTTGTATGTGTTGTGTAAAGCGTATGGGTTTGCATGTGTTGTGTGAAGCGTATGGGTTTGTATGTGTTGTGTGAAGCGTATGGGTTTGCATGTGTTGTGTGAAGCGTATGGGTTGCTGAGTGTTCCGTCCTGTACTGCTGATGCCCAGGTGGTCTCAAACCCCAAAGAGGCTCTTGTCTTGGTACAGGCTACTCCACATGGCCTGTTTCTTTATTGATTTTGACAGAAAAGTACAGATTTTTTATTTTTTTAGGAGCTTTTGGTGTCCATATGATAACAGTTTTTGTGTGTGTATGTGTGTATGTAGTTCTGTGTGTGTGCATCTGTATAGATATGGATGAGTATTTTTTCACATATATTAACAATGAAAAATGCACACAGATTTACTATAAGACTGGGTGTTTTGGATCACACTTTCTCACCAAGTCTGATTTTTTTTTATTTCCATGGCAGGGCGAAACCTTGAGCTTCAGAAAGAACCACCATCAAAGTGCTGTTAGAATTGTAAATGTGAGCCCTGGTAGACAGCTCATGTTGTGATAATAGCTCCCATACAGTCTCTACCAAAGACTTAGAAGTGTCATTTTAGAATAGTGATGACCCTGACAGACTTTGAGATTCACGGTATCTTAAAAGTGTGGAAATGAGCAGTGTATACAGGACTCGCCAGGATGTGGCGGAATGATAGCATGCTAGTACTGTTCCTAGCCTTCCTAAAACCTCAGCTAGTAATAAGGCTGCGTCGTCGTGGTTACGTCTCACATGGGGTTTGTATGGACCTGCCGATAAAACCAAAACATGCTATCTCTTAATGTATTTCTATTTTGAGTTCAGGATAAATGCACGCTTGTAAAAAGCTGGCTGCCACTGTTAGCACTGTCTGTGTAAGGATCGAATATCAGCCATAGCTAAGCCCAGGAGATTATTCTCTTGTGTTTTGTGAGATGGCAGAACATGTAAATAAAGGTCCTCTAAGAGGATGAGTGTAGTTTTTTTGTGGTAGTTGAAATGCGGCTGCGACACAGGGACTTGACGCAGGGACTTTGCAACTGTTTTTCCTGGAAGCAATATTTTTTCCAAATAACCAAACATAAATACTGTAACCAAGCACAAGAATAAATAAACAAGCTTTTAAAGTTTCAGCCAAACATTTTAAACACAAAGCATAAATGGAATATGCTCATATCAATCAATATGTATTTAGTTTGGCTGTATACTTGGTTTCAGTATGTTTTCCAACCTTTTTTTCAACATAGGGACAAAGAGAATATTAAGAAACATAATATCATCCACGGGATCATGTAAGGTGTGCTTAAAAGCATTATGGAAGCTAGCTGTGTTTTTTTCTTGGTATCTTGTAACATGATTATAAAGTGACTTATAATCCTGCACTGTATCCTGTACAGTGTGGAGCTAGAGAACAGACTGATACAAACCTATTAGTCTACTGCAGGGCTGCCCACAATATTTGGGCTCATGGGCTATACTTTTGAAATGACCTTGTCAAAATGATCTACTCATATAATAGGGGTGGCACGGCCCTGGGGAAAAAAACGAACCGAACAATACGCCTGTTGCGGTGCAATACGCGTGTAGACCGCGGTTCGCCAAAAAAAAAGCCGAATGCATGTATGAAACCACGTGGTTCTCTTTCGCGCGAAAGAATCGAAGTGACAGCGGAGTGTGGATGACAAGTGCAAATATGGCAAGTGACAGTGGAGAAGGCATGTCGTACATTGAGGATGCCCCCGCATCATTCAAATCAGGTGTGTGGGAACATTTTGGTTTCCCCATTACATACGATGACGCCGGCAAAAATTTGATTTAGAACTCATGTAGGCTGATAATTGTCAAAGCCTTTATTCACTCCCGGTACAAGAAAAGCGAACGCGTTTTAACCCCTTCCATAAAGTTATGATAAACTCTACCTCTTTGCCAACAGTCACTTTGCCTACATCGGGTAAATAAATTATTAAATGTAGTGACTTATGGACCTCAGTTTTGCCTAGTGCCTTATTGACTAGATTTATCAAACCAAGTAGGAAACACTGAATGACAAGAACGAGGTGGCTATTTTTTATAGCTCGAGTGGCCGACAGCAGACTAGCGATTGATGCTTTTCTTGTATTGAGAATACACCGAAGAAGAAATCTTCAGCAAAATCTTGCTTCTTCCTATTAAGAACATAAAAGCTAAACAATTATACCTACAACAAGTTTGACTGGACAGCGTGACAACTTCACAGGTATTTCAGTTTCTGTGTTTATGTAGGCTAGTCAATGCCTTTGTAGTGCAGATCTGATATGATGCCAATATTGGTAGCTTTCCAGCGTTTGTTTCATGCAGTTGTAAGCGAATGGTAATATTTTGCAGACAGTCGCGAGGTTTTTGAGGTATTCCCTGTGTCAATACATGCATTGATAGCACAGTTGACATGAATTGTATAGCTGTGCCTATAGCTTTCAATGGGATTTTGGCTAAATACGCGCAGAACACGCGCAGAACAATGACTTTCTATTTTCTAACTGCAAGTAGGTCTCGCCTCTTGCCAGAAAACGTTGACAAACTGATTTTCTTGCAGAAGAATATGAAAATTAAGCGAACAGGGGATGTTTGTTTTAAACAGTGCAGTGATTGGTTTTATTGCTGTGGCTGTGTGTGTATTTTGCTGTGGCTGTGTGTGTATTTTGTTATAAATTGTTATAAGAATACAGTGGCAGTGCAAATTAGATAACAAATCCAGCCATACGTTTCAAAACACTGCACTTTAATTTAAACATCTTCAAGCTCCAAAAAGATGTCCAATTGCATACGACTACGAATCTGAACTCATGCACGAGCAGATCGGTCTTCAAAGTAAAACGCTCCTGATGGGAAACACGCCATCGTAATAGCAACAAGCCATGTACAAAGCCCGGCTGCCTTTTAAAGGGAATGAGAGTATATAAACTCTGATTGGTTTATTGCATGTTACGCCCCGAACACACCTATGATTAATTAGGTAACTTAGGACCAACCCTTTTGAACCATGCGCCAGGCGCAAAGTTCACTTTTCCCGTCGTCAAAATAGCATATTGTCTCGGCAACGCCGCCAAAGCAACTTGCGCAACAGACTTTAGACAATGCGCATATGATCGTGAAAATAGAGCCCTGTGTGTGACAACAGACACCTGGTTCCTCTAGATGCCACAAGATGGCAGCAAACGCTCCTGACACTTTGTATAAATACTGTAGTAAATAAAAAAGCTGTTGAAATCATCCATGTCGTCCCTCTTGCTGTTTCAAAATACTACCTGGCTTTTTATCAGAGATTGTTCATAAAATACGCTTATGTCAACTCAAACTCAGTTTGTGCATGATTATTTCATTCTAACTATAATGTTAACCTCTCTTAAATGCTTAAAAACTATGGTTATTTAAGGTAAATAGTATATGCCCAAATATAGAGTACTTAACCCTTTAGGCGCCAGAGGTTTTTTCCTAAAACATTCGATTTTGACATCTTAATTTCAAAAGGTTATAACTTAAAAATTATAAGAGATAGAGACTTACTGTAAATTAGAGAAATATTAAGGATGATCCAAAGTTTATGTAGGGATTAAATTTACCCATCCAATTTGCATATTATGACGTCACATGGCGGCGGCCATCTTGGATTATAGAATTTTTATAAATTGTCACGTTTGAAAGATAAAATGCAGTACTCCCTCCCCAAAAAAAATGTGTATGTACCTTGTGTATGCTATATTGCACAATACTGAATGCTCAGATAAATAGTAAATAGCAACCAAACAGTGTAAATCTTTACTAATAAATGGCAGAACCAAACCGAATGCATGTAGCAGTAGGCTGACCTTTTGCTGTAGAGATTTTCCATTTATTACAGAGGCACTCAGATTCCATATATGGGGCATTTATATGTTATTCTATATATACATATATCATAAGACTTGTTTAGTTTAAAATCTCATGAGTGAGATGACAAGATGAGACAAGAGACAACGTTAGTAGTTTTTTTTTTTTTTTAGGTTTGTTTGTTTTTTTGGTTGGGCTTTTTTTGAGCTGACAAAGGCTAAAAACTGATGGGCAAAGCGATTTGTCTCATTTGTAACATTTGAAAGATTTGTAAGAACATTCCAGAAATCATCAGAGAAAGAGTGACAGAAAATCTAGGGGCAAATTGGCATTGGAGATATCCAATTGGCTGATCAAAGGCGGTGAGACAATTTTGATACCCCTCCTCATTGATCAACTCAAAGCAGGTGTGACAATACACCGGCATTCCCATCATCTTGCCTAGATAAACTAACGAGCATATTAGCTCCTCTGCCCCGTGCCACACCGCCTCTGTTCCTGCTGCGAGCAGCACGCGCAGATCTGCTGCGCACTTGTGCCGAGTGGAGAGTGGAGAGGAGAGGAGAGGAATTTTCATGGGTAGGACTCTCACTGCGTCTCCTCACCCTGCTTCTACGTTGTCCCCTAGCTCTCCTAGAAACACTTTGACCTCGTCTAACATACCCAGTGGCATTAGACAACGTCTCCACCACGTTACTGTCTCCGCGATTAGGGAAAGGTACAGTCGGAAAACAAATTAGCTACATGGCTAGCGCAGTAAAAACACTGGACCCCGACTTCACTTCTAGCCTCGTTCCCCACACTACTAACACGCCTGCTTACTCCCTGATAAACATTCCCACTCCATGAAACACTGTTCCCATCGCTGACATTGAGCAAATGAGTATCTACTTTGGCCAAATGATCCAAAGATTGTGCTTGGTGTAGGGCTAAATAATCACTTTGTCCAGCTGCATCACTGCAAGGCAGGGACGCATCTGAAGCGTCGTCGCTAAACGCATCACCGTCATCTTCTGGAGGCAGATATTCGCCTTCAGAATAAGGGTCTGCGAATAGAAGACCCAACACTTCATTGCAGATAAACTTCTTTGATGAAATTAGACGAAAAACGAAGGCAAACACTCGCTGACGTTGACAATATCGCTCTAATTATATAGCTCGCATGCAAACTAGCTTCGCTTTTGCTCACACTGATTCAACATGCTGTAGCTCGACTATTTTGTATAGAAACATAACGTAATTCTGAGTCAGGGACGTAGTATGACATGTCTACCACCTAGTGGAAGGGAGTTCAAACCAAATTTGACACCCTATTTGACAAAATCGACCGTTTTATTCAGTGCGGCATCTTGTCGACTTAAGTCGACAATGGCGCCTAGAGGGTTAAGATTAAAAAAAAAAAAAAAAACGCAATACGTACCGAACCGCAGACCTCAAACCGCAATACGTACCGAACTGCGACTTTTGTGAACCGTGCCACCCCTATAATATAATAATAATAATAACAACAACAACAACAACTCTTATTATTATTATTATTATTATTATTATTATTATTATTATTATTATTATTGTTATTATTATTATTGTTATTATTATTATTATTATTATTATTATAAATAAAGCACTCAACATTTGTTTTATATGTACATTTATATGTAGTTTGTGTATTTATATACGTTTTGTGTTACTTATGCATTATGAAACACAGTGAAACACATGCATCACTGCATGAACCTTTACAGCACAACTTTAATACATTTGTGATCTCTATCTTAATCTGATGATGACTGCACTGGAGGGAGTTAGACAGGGTTGCATGGTCCAGACAGTAACTGCTGGCCTCCAAATGATCATCAGTCATTGTGGAACAGTATTTGGACTTAATAATCTTCATGTGGGGAAAAGGTTGACTCGCACAAATAAGTAGAGTTGAATAATGTAGTCAAGGATGTAGCACATTTACCCATGTTTGGGTACTTTTCCTCTGTAAGTAAATTCCAAAACAGTCCATGCGCCCTGGACAGCTGCATCTTATCCTCCACTGAGTTCAGGTGAAACCGTGTTACAATTTTTGAAGCAAGGAAATCCATGCATATATGTAGTGATTGGCTTGAGTATAGCAAAGTCTCAAAACCGTTTGTCTGTCTGACTGGACATTTTTTATCTACTCAGTGTAGCACACACTGTCAAGTTACACGCACACACACCATTCCTTGCTTCTCCACTTCCGATAAGAGGGTTCAGAAATTTTCCAAATCATGGGGCTGCAACTTTGAGGACAGAAATTCCTTTTTTTAATGCCACCTCACGTCTGTGTGTAGCAAGAGGTCAGAATAGTTACAGTCAGCCTCTTTCAACGGTGCATGGAACAGCTGTCTTTGAAGAGACCTTGAATAGAACAAGCTATTTTGGTTGCCATCTATGTCCATCTGGAACAACCAACTTTGAGCAGGGGAGGGGGGCTGCGTCATCATCTACCTGCTACACACCATTCTGCCTTGAGATCTCATACCAGAAAGTCATGCCCTTCACTATCAGAGCAGCTGTCATTCTCTGGCTCCTATGACCATGATGACTCTCACTCCAATTAACACCTTGACATATGTTAATGCATGAGTCATGTGACCTCTTTGTCACATGACGAGGGGTGTGGTATACAGCTCAAAGCTCTACCTCCAGTGTTCAAGAGATATAGCTCCTGATCATCAAGCCAGAGCTCCCCATCATCAAGCCAGAACTAAAGAAGCCTTAGGGTGAAAGGTGATACGTCTTCAGGCTCCAAAAAGAAGTCCAATTGCTTACAACTTAGCTCCTTTGATACTGTGGAATTTTATTAGAGAATATTTTGCAGGTGATGAAACAGGTGCATATACAGTACATACAGTTAATGTAGCTCTTAGAAGTAGTGACAGAAAAAAACTCTAAGCAAAGTTGTTGCAAGAAATGGTAGCAGGTACTTTGACTTGCAGACTATGTAAAATGTCTTTTAATTTGCCAAGGAGCATGCAGGGACTTCAAATAATATATATCTGCTCCTTCTGTTTGTTGTGGCTTTGTACTATCTGTCAAGATAGTCTTTAGAATGACCAAATGTTCCAATAACACCTTCCGTGCCTTTGTTTATTTTTTAATGAGCAAAAAGTCATGTTATTGTCAGAGAAAGCTCCTACAGAGCTCTTAACGATGGGACATGGTGTCTTTTTTTGTCATTTCAAACACATTTGGCAAGAGTTCTGTCTCTCTCTCTCTCTCTCTCTCTCTCTCTCTCTCTCTCTGTCTATCTGTCTCCTTGTGTTCGTCTGTTTGCCTCTGTCTTTCTTTCTCTCTCCCTGTCTCTGTCTCTGTCTGTCTCTCTCTTTCTGTTTATGTGTGTATGTGTGCATGTGTCTTCCAAGGACAGATAAACCTAATTCCAGTCGGAAAAAAAAAACAACCATGTGTAATTGGATTTTTAACGTCTTAAAATCATCTTTGCATAAATGCGCCTCAAACTAGCTGCTAGCCCCAGGAGAGGAACTGGAGAAAGCACTCAATTATTGCTAATTAGCAATGCTAACACAAGTGCGTCAGGTGTCTCCCATTCATCCCCTGCTCCAAATAGACAGTGGCATTATAGTAATCCAGCTCATTGGATGCTGCATCATGTCAGAGAGGTAATTCCGGTCATATTGTGCACGTTTGCTAATAATGCAGAAATGCTGGTTGTCACGTGTGGAGAGTAGAGGGATTGAAAAGAGAGACTGCATTTGCATAAGTTAATTATTTTGACAACTTCAGCGACAAACCAGTTGAGCTAGATTATATTCAACACAGACTAACAAAATATGCATTTCCTAACCTTTTTAACTGAGCATTATTCATGAGTTGTACCACAAGTTGTATTACTGCTTTGCTGTGTTTATCAGAGGATCCTTTGCAAAAAGGGTTGTCCTCTGAGAGAGAGGCATTTAGGAGGTTGGTCTGGGCCAGAGTTTTTTTTTGTTCCACAAGTTTTAGGGCCACCTTCTTTGTGCACCATGTTTAGTTTACATATAATGTTTAAAATACTTTTTAAAAATACTCGAGTATGTTGCAAGACAATAAATTTACTTACAAACTAGTTGTAGAAGTAATAGGTAGTAGCAGCCATGTCACAATTGATTTGTCTACTGCAGCAAACTAGCAACTAAATATTGTGTATAGTGTATAGGCAGGATTTGCTAGTGTGTAGACTTTCATATAAAATTAAATATGTGACTCTTGATCTTGTCAGAGATGGCAGGAGGTTTTTACCAGTTACTTTTATACAAAACAATTTGAGAAATGAAACTAGGGGTGAACTCTGTCATGGTGCCATCGCTGCTCTATTAGACATCCTTATAATGTGGAATTTAAAAGAAGGCATATGAAGTTGTGAGAATGGCCGGAAGGCTACCCCAGGTTTAGGGATTTGTGCCACTGGGTGTGTTGTACGAGTGAAGGAGGCAGCCAAAAACAACAGTACACAAATAATGAAGTTTATTGTCTACACAGACCAGGAGAGGTTAGCAGGAGTCCATACCTTCAGTGTCAATCACTACTATTCATTTAAACTGTGCCCACAGCAGCTAGGCATCAAGTTAGGCAATCTCTGCCTTCCTCTGGACCCAAACCCTTGCCTCACAGCATGCAAGGTTAACTACACTCCCCAGTTTGCAGTTGTCTTCCAAAAACCCTGATTTCTTAACTGAAGCTCCTTGTTCTTCCTCCCTTGGTCTCTGTTCTTCTGTCCTCCTGTGTTCAACATCACCAGCCCTTAAGGAGGCTGACCAATTATCATTAATGATGTACAGGTGCACTAAGCAATTGAACCAACAGCTAAAAGCTCCCATCAACACAGGTTTCTCACTGCCAACAGAAAGCATTTGCACATGACAAAAACACAAACATACAAAATACAAAAAGAAAACATGAAACATGGCAGGGAAACGGAACACAAATCCAAAAATGCACCGAGCAGTTAAAAAAGGGAGGACTCTTTTTACAGAAGTAAAGGTTTTGACTTGTTTTGTAATTAGGCTTAATGTCAGAAGATTGTTTTATTGTGAGTCTGTGACAGACAACATGACAACATTTGAAAAGCTAAATCCTTAGCTTTAGCAGTGGCAGTGGTCAAAAGCAATGGATTGATAGTTAATACATAAGTTGGGACTTTGGAAATCATGGGAGAAACCTGGGAAAAAATGGAGTTGGCAGCTATGGTCTAGAAGGAGTAAAGCTACAGCTAAATTGGCCTGTCTCTATAGCTTATTAATAGAGACTACATTAACACTCCTTGTTTACTTGATTGACATGGCTAAGATCTGCTCAACATCCCAGCTGATCTCTTTTTTTATTTTTCTCTTAGCTTTTTGTCTATTATCCATAGCACAGACTTCACAGTATACCTGAGCTAACAGGGAACTATGCAGTGAAAGTGGCAGTAGTTGTCAAGGTTGTGTAGGTGTGTGTTCTTTCTTTTTCTGTAGTGCACTAATAGAAATGGAGACAAGCTGGCGGTGTCTGGGCATTTTTTAGCTGCCTAGTGTCTGGCAAGGGGCAAACCCTCTGGAGTTGCTGACCTGTTGTGAAAGAAGAAATGTGGATTTTGTGTGTGAGTGTGTGTGTGTGTTACAAGCCAGTGGTTTTCAAATAAATGTTTAACAGCCCAAATGTTGTCAACTGAGTGGCAATTGAAACATGATTTTACATGATTGTAAAATAAAAAGAAGAACCATTGTATCTAATTATTTAACTACTGTATTTTAATTTCTTACAAATAAGAGTCCATGAACATTTTGCCTACAGCCATCCTTACGGGAGCATTTTTGCTGAGTACATCTTGTTTTCCTTAGATGCCCTGCATTGCAATGTGTCGAGCCCATCATAGCACACGCTCAAACCTGTATGAATAACACTAATTGATTCCAGAAACCTACATAGGAAGTTTTTAGGGGAAGTCTGAGGAGATGACTTGGGAAGCATTTGCAGAAAAGCAAACAAGTTTAGCAAGGTGTATCTTTCAAGTCTTCATGGAATGCCAAGGGACACTGTAACAGGGAAATCCACCCCAGGCTTTTAGACTGTACCCGAGGGAAGAGGAAATTTTTGAGGTGAAAAAAAGAGCTGTTGGGATGGAGTGTGTGTGTCTGTGTTTGGGGAGGGGGGGGTTGTAGTAACGAAAAGGTTTACGCATGCGCACATATCACTCTACACATACGCCTCTTACCTTTACCCCTCTTCTCTACCCCCACCGTTCCTTCCAAAAAAATGCCTTCTCCTGAGCAGAAGTCCAGGCAAGTGCTGTCTTTGTTTTTGCCTTGTCAGGGCTCTGGGGGTGCTGATGAGGATTCTATCAGAGTCGGAGCCGTTGCCCTTCATGGCACAGAAAACAACACTACATTATTCTTCCTTCTCTTGCAGTGCTTGGAGTTTCTGTCAGTACAATTAGGAAATAAGTCACGTCCGCTTCCTCTTTCCTCTTAGTTCAGACACATAGCTCATGTTGATGCTTGGCCAGTTATGTTTTCCTTCTCTTGTGAGGTTATAATTGTAACTCCATACTCTATAGCTCCACACTGAAAAACATCTTAATTTATAGTAATGTGATTTAAGTTAATGTTTCAAATATCAAATTTGACTCATTTTGCAGTCAGTGCAGACCTGACTTCTGAAATTTCGTGAGTCAGCATTTTCATGCTGGAGCCTGTTGTGAACTAGGTGAAGTGTGTTTTTGGCCAAGGCAAAAAAAAAAAAAAACAGTAAAAACATAACCTACATTTATACTGGTCGTAACTGCTAACATGGTTTTTAAGATATTATTTCAGGGGTGTGCAGGTTTGAGAATGTTTTTTAAGCGTCTGATGTAGTGTGTTAATTGGTCCGTAGCATAAATGCTGTCCTCAAGGAAGAGGAGAGAATGGGTCACAATGATGCCAAGAAAGCCAAGGCCAAGATGGTTTCCATTTGAAACAGAACAGCCCAGGCCATTCTGTGCTGGCTCTCTACCTCTGTGGCTCATCTTCTTTCATGCCGCTGCAGCAAATGCTACTGTCAGCGTGTTCATTACATGCCAGTCAGCCTTCAGTCAGGGCACACTTCACTGGGGCTGGCGGGAATGTCACTGTGTGTGTGTGTGTGTTTGTGTGCGTGCACGATTGAAAGAGAGACTTTAAGTTGTGTGTGGGTGTGACAGAGCTGTGTGTGTGTGAGGTTTGTAAGTTGTGTGGGTGTTTGTCCGTGTGTGTGTGTGTGTCATAGAGACGGAGTGCAAATATGTGTCTCCATGAGTGCATGAGGGTCTTTGTGTGTATGTTCAGGTGTGCCAGTTGTCATGAGTGCCAGTGAGTGTTTGTCCTTGTGTACAATGTGTGTACAAGTCAGTGTGCGTGTGTGTGTGTGTGTGTGTGTGTTTGTGTGTGTCTCAGTGGTGTGTGGGTGTTTCATATCAGTCACAGATTCTGCCTTCCCATTTACAGTGATGCTGTGTGTAACAGCATTCGCCATACTGCTGAACAACTTTGTTTTCCCAGTAACTGACACCCATTTAGCAGAGCAGTGTGAGGCGAGACAAAAAGACACACCAAAGCATGCTCATAGTTTCTCCCAAAATCCCTGCTGGAGGCAGGCGTAGGAGTTTTCCACATGAAGCATGCCTACTAAACAACCGTAAACAAAACCTCCCAACAGTCAGCCTCCACAGACACCCCACCACTTTGACAATTTACTTAAGATTTAACCAGCCGAGGGGTTGTGTGCATGCGTATGTGTATGCGTGTGTGTGTGTGTGTGTGTATGCATGTGAGTGCATGTGTGTGTGCACGCATACGTATGCGTGCACATGTGTGTGGGTGTGTATGTGCACGTGTGTGTTTGCGCATGTGTGTGTTTGCACATGTGTGTGTGTGTGTGTGTGTGTGTGTGTGTGTGTGTGTGTGTGTGTGTGTGTGTGTGTGTGTGTGTACATGCACCCATGTGTGTGGGTGTGTGTGTGTGTATGCCCATAGGTGTGCCTGTGTGGAATAGGTGTATGTGTTTTTACAGTTTAAATCAGATTGCCACCTATTTTTGAATGTGGGTTACAGGTTCAGAAGGAGTTAATTAGACAGAAAGGGATTTGTGGCAAGGGATGGGGACCGTGTTGCTTTGAATAGCGAGCCCTACAGGGAAGAGCCCCAGAGAAGAACTAAGCTGTGTGTGTGTATGTGTGAGTGGTGAGGGGGTTGTTTCCCATTGAGACCTCCACATGTGAGCTGCTCACTCAAGAGGCATCATTAAGGGGCCACAAGGCCAAATGCTTTGTCTTTTTCTGGACCTGATGCCTCCGTGCTTAACTGCTACATAAATCCAGGCAGCAAATTACTGGACAGTGTTTGGTCCAAAGCTGAAGTCCAAACAAATGACTTGTAGGTGGAGGGCGTAATTTCTCTCTTTTCTTTGGTTGTTATTAATGCCATCCATGATTTAGGTGAAGAGTTGTTGATCATTTAAGTTTACAAATGTGACAGCACCTTTAACCGTACTCTGGTCCAATTTACCCCTTAGTTACAGGCTGTAGTGTTAAACTGTAAAATGTAGCATTGGGCTTGTACTAAGAAGGCAAGGTTAAATCATGTTTAGCCTAAATGTCCTATTAAGTAATATTCAGCCTCAAACCCATCACATGTCTTGTTAGTATGTCCTGGCACATGAATAGAAAATTACCTATACATTTGAAGTTTGAGAGTTTTAAAATAGTTTTATGGTGATTCCTATTAGTAATGTAAAATATGCCAGAACAGCACTGGAAGCTATACTGTTTACGACCATAACAAAACTTTCATGGTGATGGTGTGATGCCATTCTTGTGATTTTAATTGCTTCTAATGAATTGAGTTTACTTTGTCAAAGCTTAAATGGGATTAGTTGAATGAAAGGTGACATATAGTGTGTAGTTGATTTTGTGTGGGTGGGATTGAAGTTTCCCAGAAGGCTTGGGAAGATCATCATCTTGTTTCATAAGGGTGTCTTATTATATTTGCACATGCTCAGTATGTGGTATGTTAAAGTGTCTTTTTTCAGTTTTTGCAGTGGGTTAAATAAAGATATGGCTGAGAAAAGTTTTTTTAAATGAAACTTTTTATGCCCCCACCCCACCCCAGTCTCACTCAAGAATATTTTCCCTTTAAGAATGTTAATTTTTGTTTACTTAGAAAGTAACTCTGGCTTTAAGAAACCCCCATGCTTGGCTATAGACAGTCTTTCTAAGCATCCATGTGTAAAATGCATAAAGTCAGAGAGCTCCTGAGCACAGTGCCTCTTTCTCCTAACACCATATAAGGTCTGCAGATGAAGATGTCTGAAAAAAGTCACGGTGTTCCAGACTGGCTTAAGTGACTGCCACAGTCTAACTCTCAGTTTTCAATAAGTTGGCTGACCAAATCAGTAATGTAACTTAGAGGAAGAGGGAAGGATTACAGACTTCTTACTTCTCTCCATCTTGCCAGCATCCTTCAGAAGCAAACAAATGAGAAATAAGTTGAAATGAAGGCTGCGAGCGATTGTACGTGAGTGATTAAGTGTGTGGAGTGAGGCACAAGAATGAGAGAGAAAGAGTGGAACTAGGAGGTTGAGTAGCCTCACCACAAAAATAACAAGAGCCCCGGGAATGAATGAGAACAACAAGAAAAGAGCAGAGAGAGAGAGAGAGAGAGAGAGAGAGAGAGGGCAGGCAGGCTTGTGTGATAGGAGAGCCAAACACATGACTGTATAATCCATCTGAACTTTCGTGTTAGGGATTAAGGCTGGGAAAGGCTGCAGTGTTTGTATGAGAGAGAGGGGAAGAATGTTGATGCTGTCTAGTGTCAGATAAAACTGAGACAGCAGAGTGTGAAAAAAACACCTGGTGAAAATAAACAAAGCTTAACAGCAGTTGGCTCAACCATCATACACATAATACCTACAACCAGTCAAGAGAGTAATGTGAACAGACAGAGGGAAAAAAATCATTTGTTTTGATTAAAAAGGTCCACTGACCACCACTGGGGAAAAAAACACATTTAATCACACTGAAGGGATGATCTTACCTTTGGATTTTTGCCTTGCCTGATGAACCCTGTAATAAAAAAACACACACTTTAAAATTACATTAACTGCATAGGTGAAATTTCTTTCAACTTGAGGTGGGTTGTTTGAAGCAGGTGTCATGGGCTTTCTCGCAGCTGTGCGTAGAGCAGCAGCTGCATGTGGAGCTGTCTTCCTTTGCCATCTTTCTCTCCTTTTTCTTCTGCGTTGCTGCATCCTATAGGGACATAGCTGTATCAAAAACCCCTCAAGTGCAGGCGTACAGACAGGCAGACCCGAAGCGTGCCTGCATGGAGCCAAGAAAAGAAAAGAAAACCCTCAAACAAAACCAAGATGTCAGGAGCACAAATAAAAACAATCACCCCAGAGACTCGTTTTATTGTTGTTTACGCACAGAAATCATCAAACGGTGGATGACTCCTGCCACAGGACGCACCCGAATGGGAGGTAATCAGTAAAATACTTCAAACGAAACAAATACATGATGGCATGGCTACCATGGAAACATTAAAAACTTGTTTGTGCTGCACACCACCAGAAGTTATGTTCTGCTCCTACTCCTCGTCTCTCCCGTCGATAATGAGAGCTTGTGATGTGAGCTAGAGCGTGGACGTGATCTCAGTTCTGTAATTTCTTAGTACGGAGGGAAGTGGATGCGTTCACAGCTGTTAATGGTTCACACCTTTTGGGGATGACCAGGGGATTTTATCACATTTGGATGTCAGTTTGTTATAATTTCATGATCATGAAAAAGATGGCTTGTAATTTAACAGTGTCCAGGGGAAATGAGAAAGTCGATTAATTTATTCTTTTTTCAGATTTATGCTGATACTGAACAGATTTTCCCATTTTCCATTCTAACGACGGGGAGAGCTTCTCTTCCCTAGAATTATAAATGGCTTAGTGTTATGGTGTATTGTATCATATAATGGAAGTGTTATGGTGTCTCTTATCTCATATTGGTAAAATGGATACATTTAATAACATGGGCCATCTCATATTGGTAAAATGGATACATTTAATTTCTATATGTGTTATATTTTAAATCAGCTTAACATTAAAATTATAAGGTTTCTGATGAGCATATTAAATAAAGGGAAAAGTTCATCTTAAAGGGTAAAGTTTTTTGGGGGGTGGATTGTGCAGCCTTTGCGTCATCTTTCCATACAAAGGTTAAAGTTGTGCCTCAGATCATTTTTCATTCTTTGCCAGCCTCCCAGGCCTTCACCGCCCAACCCCGCCCGCCCCTGCCCGCCCCCGCCCCCCAACCTCCTACCGGGTCTTCACTCCTATCTACCAAATAATGGCTCAAATATCCCAAAAACTGTAAAAAAGGTGCAGAAAATAGACATCTGAAACCAAATGCGTCATGTATCTTTTGTAAAAAAAAAAAAAAAAAGTGAGGAGGTGTGGGAGAATTTTGCTGTGTGGTCAGGAAACCTTCCACAAACCTCATTAAAACAGTTTCT
Organism: Coilia nasus; assembly: GCA_027475355.1. NCBI lineage: Eukaryota > Metazoa > Chordata > Actinopteri > Clupeiformes > Engraulidae > Coilia > Coilia nasus. The sequence continues at coordinate 31,408,126 of CM050220.1, read as the reverse complement.
GCCCCTCTGCTGTAATATCTTGTACAGTTTTACAGTGCAAGAAACTAAATGTACAGGGGAAGAAAAATCAGTTCCTAATGCATTCACATAAAATAGAGTTGAGAGTTTGAGAAGGTGTTTTGCAATGAAAATAAAGTCCATTGTCCATGACATACAACCACATTTCCCAGTCTTCACCTCATATGGCAAATTCACAGGCTATTACATCTGTGAAGTCTTCAGAGGGGGAGAAAGAAAGAAAGGGAGAGAGAAAGAGAGGAAAAAGTGAAAGAGAGAGATGCCATGATGCGAATGAGCTGAATAATGTTGCTTCCCATTCTAGTTTAAGGCACAGGGAATTGCACTAATATTTAAACAATGACATTGTTTCCTGGCCCTAGTGGAGCAGAAAATTATCTATTATGTCAGCAGAGAGGAGCGGATGTTCAACACATTGCATACTTAAACACAGCACCTTTTTCCCATGCAGAAAGTAGCAGGAGCACCAGATGTTTTATTTTTTGGGTGGAATTGTTTGGGAAAATAAACACTTGCATAACTTAATACTTGTCATAGAGGTCTGTATTAGTTGGTCATTTTTTGGGGGTGGGAGTTTCTGGCATCTTCCCTTTTTAAAAAAAGAACTATAGGTGTTTATAATCCTAAGTTTAAGTCATAGACATGGTTTATTGCTGTTGACTTTATTTTGACCTGATGTGGAATAAAGTTGGCTCTGTCAAGCTTGGTTAGTCTTTGGAATGTTATGGCTCCTCTCGAATTCCTGTGTCCATCCCCTTGTGATGAAAAAGATTCCACAAAGTTCTCCGTCTTCTTTTAGGGAAACGTTTAGTTTGTCTCTGACATACATTCTGTGTTTATATCATAGGAAATGGATTCATGCTTTCCATCAAATCACACACAAGCGACAACTGGCTCTCTTCACCATTTGGAATTGGCTGCATGTTAAAGCTGTCATTCCCAGAGAAACCGTTTAGTACCTGCTCTTTTTAAAATATTATGGATCACTCCGAGTTGCATATGCATGCTGCCCATGAAAATGTTCCACCCTGATTGCCTCCATTAGTCAATGAAAGAAAATAGGCAAATAAATGAGAGTATAGGAAAAAGGCAAACAAAATGGCGTAGGTTTGTTAATTAGAAAAAGGCATGCCATAGTTGTGATTACTGACGGAATGTCATTGCAGCACACATTCACTTATCAAAAGATAGGTAAGTAGGTGTGTTTGTTTAGAATGTTTAAATCTTTTATTTGGTGTGCTTTGAATGATTGTAGACTAGCATAGCCGAGAACCTGACATTCTCCCCGCTCTATCTCCTCTCCACCAAACTAGAACAGCCTGTCAAAAGAGCACTAAAGCATTTTTTCACCAAAACCAGCTAATAGGGCATTCATTAATACTAGAGACCACCGCAAAATTAATGACAAATCATGGCAATACATGCAATGCAACCAAACCTCCCATTTTTACCAACCCCCCCCCCCCCCCAAACTACCCTCAAAAAGCTTTAGTTTTCTATGGGCCAGAAGGTGATGGCAGGTTCTTTGCATGCTGGCAAGCAGTGCAGTGCCACCAGCAAAACACCCAATTGGCAGACAGGCCGGGTTGCTGCTAGCGTGGGCCTGAAATGGAGGGGATCACTAGCCCCCTCCGGGCGTTTTCTTGGGCCTGGCCCAGCCACCAGCTGCTACCTGTATAGATGTGCCATGCTCCACTTAGCTTCTGTGGGCTTGGATGGAGCATGCTCAGTTCTTCCTTATCCAGCTCTCTCTTTTTTTGTCCCTTAATGAGAGAGTACTCAACCACTTGCTGCCTTCCTTGCACACTCTTTCACTTTCTCTCTATCTCTGTCACTCACTTATTTGCTCACTCTCATTCACTCTTTCTCTTTCTCATTCTGTCTGACTCTCACCCTCTCTCTCTCTCTCTCTCTCTCTCTCTCTCTCTCTCTCTCTCGCCCATCTTGCTTTCTTCCATTTTCTCTGTGTGGTGTTTCTTCTATTAGACATTCTCTCCAAAGCTTCCCTTTTTGCAAGATGTTAATGTGATTGTGGGAATGATTGTGGAGAGTGAGATTTCTAAGTGAACCCCAGCCCATGGCGGCCAAGTGAGGCTTGGAGTTCCACATGTGATTCAGGGGTACGGCGGTAATGGCTTACACGCATCATTGTGCGCAATGGTCTGTCTGTGTGGCCTGATGAAGTTTTGAACCAATGGGGTCTCTCTGACATTTACCAGACGGGCCTCCAACCTGCTACTGGACTGTGACATCTCATTAGTGTTTCCAGGTATTCAACCAGGGAACTGCTAAAATGTTCACAGGAATGTTAATGGACATAAAGCAGACTTTTCAGTCCTTGTGGAGTTGAGAGGGAAAAGAGTTCTGGTGTTCCATAGAACATGTGTCAGATGCATTGTGGGTACACAGTTAATATCCAAAGAAGGGTTCTGAACCATTGTTAAAAACATGGAATCTTGGAATGAGTGAGTGGATTATGAACAATGCATGATCAATAGTACACTTTACTGTAGGCCATAAGGAATATAAATACATATTTAGTAATTTATGGTAAGTTATGTCTTTACAATAACATTACATTTTCCCAGTTAAAAATGTACACATTAATAGATGCCCATATACACCTTAACTGAGGCTGTGTGGTGGATAACACGCCTTCTGCCACTGTGATGGCAGTTTTGACATGGCACCTACCGATCTGCTGAAAGTTATTTAAAAAGTTGGTGACTTAATCAGGGCTGTGGTAGCGGTGGCATATGGTGGCATTTGGTTTGGGAATTGCACACCATGTCTTGTTTGGATATATTTCATTTCGGCCTGTGTGTCCCAGTGGATAATGCTGAAAGCGGGAGTTGGGGCCAATGAGTTGGGTGTCCAGATGGCAAGGATGTTCTTAGATAAAATGTGTTTTTCTTTCATGCCGTTGCACATTCATACATAGATATGGATTAGGGCTGCTCAATTAATCGAATTCTAATCGTGATACCGATTTCAGGGTCAAACAATCTCAAAACAAATAAAATCGAGGGCAACAATGTTTTTGTCCTAATTATTTTCTACTGTTTGTACTGTACATTAGATGTATACATTAGACATTTCTACTGTTTGTACATTAGACATCAAAGGAGACTTACTAATGTTTACGAAGAAAGGTATTAGGGAAAATCTGAAGGTACAAGAATGTTTTTTCGAAATGTTTTTGAATACATTTTTAATAAATGAAGCATGTTACTGAGGAAAACAAAATAATCGTTTGAATAATCGTGATTTCAGTTTTGGCCCAAATAATCGTGATTCAGATTTTTTCCATAATCGAGCAGCCTTAATATGGATACTGAGCTTACCCATTTTACATACTGCAGTTGCTGGTAGAAGTTTTGGCATTGAAACCAACGTTGTGGTTCGTAAATTTCTCTACTTCCGTTTTTGTTGTGGTGACTCATATTTCATCTAGATAATTGTGCAATGTGATCAGATTTATACTACCACACATCTCACAACTTAAGTTCTGATATGATTTTAGTGTAAACATGTCATCAGTATGAGGAAAAAGGGTGAATGAGAACAAGTCAACTGACATCAACCTATCATACTGACTGAATTGTAAGAGCAGATTGATGTTAATAGATGTAGAAAATAATGTGTGCTTTTGTGTCAGCAGTTGTTACTGCAAAATAACATGATATTTTTTGGGTTGTACATGTGAACAACCATATTATGGCCAACATTCTGGCAGTCTAGCTGCCAAATGTTTTTAGCCAGAATAGTCCATGTGACTGCCCTCTGTGTGTCTTCACAAGTTTTGATAAGTAGTGCGTAATGATTACGGATGGTCATATTATTCACACATTTTGATAAGTAGTGCGTGATGATTACGGATGGTCATGTTACAGTTGGCACCCACTGCTGACATAATGAGAACCGAGATGGCACAGAAACAAACACTGTGAGAGCTGCTAACAATGGAGTGCTTAAAGTTTAATTGATGAGGATGAAGTGTCTGCAGTGCCGGGAGGCTTACAGGATTTAGCTGTTTGCTAGCTGAGTCCACAGCTGCACTGTCTGCTTTGAAGGAAAAGATTGCTCTTCTAAACAAGCCCTCACTCCCTCTGTAGTCTCTTATCCGATTGGTGGACACTCTTTTCCCTTTTCCCCCGACCCTTTTTTTAGAGAGGAAGTCATCTGTTCTTTTGCCACGATTAGCGTTCTCATGTGCAAAGATTATCAGCGGGGTTCTAGGGCTGCCCACCCACAGACTGCCTCTGAAAGAAAATAGAGACAGTAGTCCACCTGCTGTTCAGCTGTTTGGTGGGTTAGTGGGTTTATACCTGAGTTTTTAGTCCTGCTCTCTTTGTAAGATGCAGATCATGAACTGCACCTGAATCGAGCATAATTATCAATTATTGTCTTGCCCTCTTGGTTTCATCCTAACGACGGTCTCCTGTTTTATTTCCTCATCTAATGTTGAATCTGCTCTGAGGAGATCAGCTACCGTTAGCAGCTTTAGCACGATAATGAAAAGGGAGATGTGAGCTCTGCTGCTAGACACTCCAAGCTCAGTGGTAATCCTCTGAAGGCCATCGCAGTTAGAAAGATCAAACGGGCAAGACAATGGGAGAAGCAGTGAGCGTGGAGGTGGAGGGGGGAGACAACGTCAACTCCCGGTCCAGCCCACTGCCTTGGCCCACTCCCTGCGCTTCCTCTTAAATACTAATCAGATAAACGAGGCTTGTCAAACAGGGGGGTTGAGATCTATGAAATGTATCAGACCTGGGACGTATTAGGCTGGTATCCTTACCTATTCGGGGTATGGGGCCGTTAATGGATGTTAGTGGGTGCTGCCCACCCCCACTGACTCACCCTCCAACCTTCCTTAAAGCCCTCACTCACAGCCGATCACTGAGAACTGCAAAGGGCCAACCTGCTCTTGCACAGCAACAGCTCAATGAGTCGTTGTTCTGGGGGATGGGAGGGTGGAATGGTTTTGATGAAGGCATATCTAATGGCAGATCGATGCAGTCGAGGGTTATTCACGCTGCATTGAGCTCACTGGGTTATCGAGCGTGGGTTCTGCTGCGGTGTGAAAACATCAGTCTGGGGGTAGAGGTGGAGGGGGAATGGAGTCAGTCCTGCCAGTTGATTAGTCATAAAATTAAAGGGAGGACTCAGGTTACCGTAACAGTATTTCAACCCCCCCTACCTAACACAACCACCCCTCTCTTTGCCATAACCAACGTCAGAGAAATAAAACCATTCTGTGGTCACAACGACAGGCTCCAGACAATTTTACCCCTCCAATCTCCTGTTGAGTATTGCCGTGTGATAAATTACTTACTAGGTGGCAGCGGCAGCGAGGCAGTGAATAACAGTTGGATTAAAAGAATTTCATGAACATCAGCGCATGCCACAAAATAAATAAGTAAATAAATAGTAAGTAAATAAATAACAAAAACAACAACAAAAAATACATGCATTCCTTTTTTCACGATTCTGTGTTCTAATTACGTCTTATGTTGAATCCAACTAACTGAACCAGACCATTTTTTTCCCTTATTTTTTGCCCTGTGTTTTTCTTCTTGTGGGCGGAGATCTTGGCAGAGACACTTTCCAAACTTTGCCACCAGGGTCCAAGGGACACCATATGTCTGTGGCCATATGTGGTAAGCCCTTGTGGCCAGGTAGACTAATGAAAACCGTGGAGAGTTGCTTCAACTTTCTGCTTTGGCATGGATGAGTGCAGTGGGCATGCCAGGCCTCCACGGCTGTCTCTCCGCTCCTCCAGAAAGCTGAGGCTTAATGATCTGCATAATGATGTGTGTTTGCGCATACCTTGTTTAAAAAAGTGTTGAAAACGTGTAGTGTTTATTGTGAAGGTTTAATTAAAACTGGCTCTTTTCTGTGAAAAGCACTCACCAAAATATTATGTTTTTGTCCCATGTTTTCTCCTCAGCTGTAATCCAAAAACCTAACATTTGGCTTGCTTTGTATCTGCCTCTGGTTTGTGCCATAACAAGACCACTGCATTCTTCATGACTTCTCCATGACCTTTGTGTTTCATAGTTCATTCCCTCTGTTATCAGCATTAAGTCAAACAAGCTGTTACTATGTATTGGCAAATGACCAATAAACCAATAAACCAATTAAATCTAAAGCTATGCTCTGAGCTCTCAATATACCTTCAACAATGAACCAAAGTTTATATCCATTTTCACAAACTCAACATATATTATTGACAGTACAGGCAACTTTCTCCATGTTTGAGTGCCTTAAAGGGCATGTTGCAGGGTTCAATAAATAACAAATTTGTTATTGATAATACACATTTAAACTGTTATCTTGTTGATAATACACATTTAAACTGTTATCCATTGTATTTGATTTTGATGGGTATCACAAAACAGAATATAATATGAAAAAGTGTTGCAATTCGCAGCCCCTCAAAACATTCCGTAACGTCATGTTGGGGAGACGACCTGTAGATGACAGACCGAAAGCCATAGAGACAGACGAGAGCAAGAGACAAGCCAGCGTGTTTAGTAGCAGTAGATAGATACATAGATAAATCCATATATATATGTAGATAGATAGACAGATAGCCTAGATAGACTGATACATATTTAGAGAGGGAGGGCGATAGGAGACCGCTAGATAGCATAGTATAGATAGTTAGCCAGATAGCTAGATACACATTTTTATAGGCAGGTGGGTTGGTAGGATTCATATAAAATGGTCAATTATTGAGTTTATTCTGGCTGTAAAAACAAATCTAACAGGGCACGGGGTCCATGACTCTCGACCAGCGATCAAAACGCACTCGCTTTCCTACAACAAGCTTTCCACAGCAGTTTCCATGGGGCAGCACTGCCCACACAAACGTGAAACACAGCAACACGGACGTTTATTCTCTCGTTGTCAGTAAGCGGTGTTGATAGTGATGAGGAGTGTATGAAACATGATCTATATAAATAAACTTGTCTTGCCTTGCGAAATTAATCATACTGAAGAAACATTGTGAAGATATGAACAGCCTATTTGGCGGCGGCTAAGTTTGCAACATTAAGCTAAACTGTACTAGATGAAGGTGTTAGAGCTAGTAGGCTGTCACTGCAAAGTGAGATAACTAATCGGATTTTTAATATAGAGTATACCGGCACGTATCTAAACTAACAACTTAACCACTGTCATTAGATATAAAGACAACGTGTTACTGACTCAGTAAAACATTTTACTGTATGCACTGCTGATCGTACAATCGTCGAATTGGCTTTGATGACCATCAGTTCTTAGCAATTGCTCATTTACACACTCACGTCTAACAGGTTCAAAACTGTGTATGCGTAAATACTATTTATGGTTCTTCCTCATCCCAGTCAGTTGCAGTTCTAGCAAAGATCGTATAGATTAGAACCCCTCTGCTGAGGCTACCTTCTCAAGTCCCCAACGTGACGTCAACACCAAATTTGTTAAAAAACAAAAAGGACAATAAATGGTCTCAAACAGATTTTAGAGAGATTTTTTTAAATGGTATACATATCTTGCATGCTTTAAAGGAGAACTTTGGTGTTAAATGAAAAATGGCATGTTAAAACATCATGCCGAGTTGGTATGTGTACTGAGGAGCAAAATTGATTTAGCCTGTTGCATTCAGAGTTTAGCTATTTTTTATCGTTTGTCCCAGAAGGCTAACAATGGAAGTGGTAGGTGCCCTTAGGGAATAAGTATGCCATGTGTCGCGTTGCTTAATCCAAGCTAGCTAACACCACATGACATCACCAGTAGTAATCACCTGACCAAATGAAAGACTAAACTAATTTGGCCAGTGACTGAGAGCTGCGTAGCGCTCTATTTAACGTTACAAATATTAGGCCACATTGTAGCGAAACTGAGTCTTAATCTTCTAATTAAGAATTATTTTAAATACACTCGAAATTATCGAGTGACATTAACCGGGTCATAACATCCTCCGAGGCGGGGTAACATCCTCCGAGGCGTGCATTAAACGGTTTTAAGTCAACTTGGCGGAGCAAAGGGAAGTTCTTAGGCTCCACCTCGTTGACTTTAAGGCGAGACACGGCAGGTGAAAACATCGATTTTTCATGACTTGGTCAAATTTGAGATTTTGGGCTAGTTTGCATCCTTAACATGTAATCTTTCAAACTTCTATAAAGAATTTGTCAAAATTACACTTTTTGATGTTTATTTTATTACACTTTGTCAAGTTGCGCCTGTGATTTTTACCAAAGATTCACCAAAAGTTAGCATTCTTACACACAAAGTCGTATCGCAACCGGTCTCTCTCATATGCCATCCATGGTACCGTTGTAAAGTCTGCTGCATAACGTTACCTACTCCAAATATGGATAGCTCAGCTGTATCAAACACCAATCGCGAATGTTTACAGGCGGGTTTAAAGATACAAATGAAGTCTGATTGGCTGGACTCGATTTCTGACAAGACGATTCGTTCAAATGCATCACGTGGTATACTCTCACACTTCCTAGTTAGCTTTCCGCGGAACACTTCGATATGGAAATGGCTACAACAACGCGAGGATTTTAAAGCTTCCAAGAGGAGACTAATGCAGTTGATACTTGCATAAATGTCTTAGGAAAAGGAAAACAATAAATGAGATGACGAACATCTTCTCAAAGTGCATCATTATGTAAGCTGTCTTTGGAAACGGGCGAGTTCAGATGGCACCGTGCCACTCGTAGTTCATATTGCACGTAGGTTATAGCATGTTGAATTAATTGATCAGTAAGCTTATTTGTCCTATTTTTGTTGGATCTGGGTTGCAATTTACACTCGACACACAAAGTGACTGTTTTAGTAGTTTGTTGCTCAAGTGCAGTGTGTGTGAAGGTGACAAGTAGGCTACTGCAGAAGATTGTTCACCTCCACCACTTAGGCTATTTCTATCAGCCAGCTGATTCTAACACAACCCAATCATTCATATTTGTCTGAATTGCAGTATTTTCTGAAGCCAGGGATATCAGCCTCTTTGCTTTCACTTTCAAAGTGGCATTATTGCATATTTGTGTACAATAATACACAGAAAATAACATGGCAAGTCATTTAGTATTTGCTGGTGGTCAGTTTTACTTGTCTTTTAGCCTACCTACATATTTTCTTTGAGGTGGATATGAAAATAATACAGCATAAGCAAATACTACCATCTCAGGAAATGTTGAAAGTGAGGTTTGAAAATAAATAAATAAATAAAAAAACAGCTGGGCCTACACTTACACAGTGCACAGTCTATGGCACATACGCACATGCACAACACAGACAACAAAGTAGGCCTATCTTTTTTTGTTTCTGTCCTATGCTTAGTCCCTTTGGACATAAGCATCTAGGCTCCTAAAGAAACTATAACCATTTTATTCCATACAAATGTTCCTAGTCTTATAAGCTATCCCTGGGACTGTAAGCGTATGACTGGTCCCAAAGCTATTAGTATAGTTGCCTTTTTTAAGTGTCTGCAGAAAAACATAAATATGAAAAGCATCAGCTAAATAAATAAAAATAAACTGTAACACTGTATGTAAATCCTTGCTAGCATGGATATGTAGACTGTAAACTAGCTTGGGGGAACTAGGCAGTGTAATGATTGTATTCTATCAGGTCCAATCGAGGAATGTGATGTAGGTGTCTTCCATTGAAGGCCATATTGTGTTGTTTTGGAGGTTATGATCAGTAATGGATGAAGAAACAATGGGTTTTGGATGTTATGCAGTGTGATACATAAATATTACTTGGACCTAAAAGCATATTTTGTCTGTAATCCATGGCGTTGAATAGCAATATGTGGAATTTTGCCATACAAAAATCCACTTTTTAAGGCTATTGGCAGTATTTTCTGATTTACTGGATAATAAAAGAAGATATTAATAATCCCCTCTGTAAATGTTTTTTGATTTAATATATTAACAAAATGAAAAAAGAATTTTGAACCTAGCTTTTTCAGGTGGTCAGATTCTTCGCTTCAAAATATATGGAAATTAGCGCATATTTAATTAGATATAGCCTAATTTGCATATTTAAACATAAAATTACAGAAAAGTTGCAATACATTTTTTTCTCCTATTCATGTGAGTAATCAACTGGCAAAGTTTCATGGTGATACCTGTAAGTTTAAAAATTTTACCCATTTACTCATTTTAGCTAAAAAATCATGGCGAAAATAGGATTTTTAAGGCTATGGACAGTATATTTTGATTTTCTGGGTAATGAAAGCAGATATCCTTAAATCCCTCTGTAATTTTTTTTTGATCTTGCATATAAACAAAATTAAAAAAAGAATTTTACACCTGGCTTTATCACACTTTTAGATTTATGCACCGGAAATATATACAAAAAAATGCATATTTAATGAGATGACGGCCAATTTGCATAATTAAATATGCAAATTTCAAAAACTTGTAATACATTTTTTTTTCAGACTTATGTAAGCAATCAACTGGTAAAGTTTCATGGTGATATCTACTATTTTAAAATTTTACCCTATTCACCTGTAGTGTCTCGCCTTAAACCGTGTAATGCACGCCTCGTCGGATGTTACCCCTTACATAACCACTTTTGTTTTGGCCCTCTGTGTCTCCAACGTGCTTTTATGAGTTCCAGTTTTTCCTTGTTTGAATGATGTCAGGTTGTGTGATCCATGCTGTGCATGCTAAACAGTGGCTTGTTGTAATTTAGTCATTCAGTGAGGCTGCTTGGCATCTTAGCCTCGGCTGATTAGTGAAAACAGAAAAAAATCCAAATAACTTATTTGTTTGTTTGTTGGTTTTAAGCGTGGTCATCTGTTGACTGTTGTGTTGTGTTTACCGGTAGTAGTATATTATAACATAACAGTAATGAATCATCATGGCTCGTACTGTGTTGACAGTAAGGCTGTAAATGTCTCACCCTAGTTTTATTTTTCTTATTGTCTCAGCATTTAGTGATGTCACTGAATGAAGGACAGTGGTAAGTAAGGCTGCTTGATTATGGAAAAAATCTGAATCACGATTATTTGGGCCAAAACTGAAATCACAATTATTAAAACGATTATTTTGCTTTCCTCAGTAACATGCTTCATTTATTGAAAATGTATTCAAAAACATTTCGAAAAAACGTTCTTGTACCTTCGGATTTTCCCTAATACCTTTCTTCGTAAACATTAGTAACTCTCCTTTGATGTCTAATGTACAAATAGTAGAAATGTGTAATGTATACATCTAATGGACAGTACAAACAGTAGAAAATAATTGGGACAAAAACATTGTTGCCCTCGATTTTATTTGTTTTGAGATCGTTTGGCCCTGAAATCGTTATCACGATTAGAATTCGATTAATTGAGCAGCCCTAGTGGTAGGTGACCTCAGGTTATAGATCCCCATAGCCAGCCTCTCTTCTTTACAAAAGTGTTTGATGTGCCAGACCCGGGCATTTTGTAGGAGGTTGACACTACATAAATTGAGCTCTGAATGATGCCTTTTTAGGCACATTGTTGAAGAAAGGGAGAAATAAAGGATGTTGATTTACAGTTGGTTGCATTGCAAGGTGTGTGTGCCAAATGGATGGAGCACTGTAGGGTGTAATCTCAGTTATTACTCAACTTTTCCGTTTTCCTCTTCAAAGCCTGTTTTTCTTTCTTTCTTTCTTTCTTTCTTTCTTTCTTTCTTTCTGGCAAATTGTAAGCTGAAGAAAGCTGAGAAATTCACCATTTCTACATAATGTGCCAAGGATGTATAGCCATAATTGCTTATTTTCCCTTTTGCTTTTTTTCTTAAGCAAATCTAAAAAGGTTGTTGCAGCACAGTTAAAGGATGCATTAAGCTTGACTTATGTTGACTCTTAATCAAAAGGGCCTGTCCCGGATGTCAAACTGACAGGGCTTTCATGACTGACAGCCTCCAGCCCTGAGATCCCCGTCAGAGGCATCTGTCAGTGGATGACGTTGCCCATTTCAGAGCCACAGACATCCGTCCTGGAGTGACAGGGAAGCATCAGGCAGACATCACACCCTGGGCACTTGGGATAGTTTCAATCATTCTGACTGGGTCACATTGATGCATGTCTGGTGTGGTAAGCAGTCACCAACTGAAACATTGTGTGTGTTTGCGATGTGTTTTACAATTTGCAGTTAGTAAATGAACGTCTTTTAAAAAATAAAAGGTGTACAGAAATTTGTCTTTGAAATGGGGGGATGGGGGAATACTACTTGCACAGTAAGATAAAACTATCATAGTTATGCTAAAATATTTTATGTTAGTGGATTTTGCTGGACTTGGAAATGGAAAACTATGTATGGAAGATTTTAATACTTGTTAAATACTAAAACAAACATTTTCTAATGCAATGATGCAATTGTTTGTAAGGCCAGTTGTGCCCTTTGTAAACAAACACAACTTGACAGCGTGTGATTGTTATTGAGCAATGACAGAAGCAGTGACACAGCTGCCTCTGCCTGTTATGTAGATTAGATGTTATGTACCAGCATGTTGTTTCTTGGCAATCTTTTTTTTTTTCAGTCATTTTTGACTTGACTAGTGCAAGTTTCCAACTCCCACATGCCAGAAAGAAAGAAAGAAAAGGTAAAAGAAAAATGATGATATCAACAATCTGGGCAACTTTGTGAACTTCCACAAAGGAGTTGCCCTCTCTCTGCCTGGTGTCAGGCTGAGTTAAATGGGCTTTGTCTTGCCATCTTTCATCGGGATTTGAGTGTGCAGTGAGCAGGAGCAATGCTCCGTAGTCAGCAGATCCAGCCTAATTATGATGCACACCGTGCTTCTTCATCGTGTTCGAGATCGGCAAGATAATGACCTGTAACGATTCAGCACATCTGTTTAGAACAGAATGTAAGGAAGTGTGCGAGATAGAAATGTTGATGTGCGGCCATGTTTTTCTTATGTAGCTTTGTTTTTTTTTTTTTTGTTTGATATCTTTTTTGGTTATTTTTTTCCTAGCACTGACATCATCTTTGATTAAAACCATGTGAGAACAGATGCCAGCACACGTCACTGTGAAATTTCACAGATTACAATTTGTCTTCAATTATCTCGCCCTCTGTAATTATGTACATTTACGGTGCATGATCAAGCTTTTGGTAATAAGGAATTTATAGAGCTATGTCTTACAACATCTGTGATGAAACAGATCAAGATATAAAACAGCTGCCTGAACAACATGGCACATAATATGGCCAGACTAGCTTTTAAGCAGCCATGGACAAAGCTCTCACATTACCACATTTGTATGTGTGACAGCAAGGACAGGACCACATTGAAGGCAGCAGTGAATTCCCAGATCATCCAAGCTGCTTTAAATTTAACACAACTCATCTATTATTAATGTCTTTGAGACCCATAGTACTGTATGATTTTTCCCAATATTATTGAAGGGGTCATAGACGACTTAAAAGTTGCAATATTACAGACATAACCATACCTGCCAAAGCTGGTGGTGGTCAAGACATACTGACTTGAATATTAATTTAAGAAGTTTGGACCTTGTAAATTATGGGAGGCACCAGGGCAAAAACAGAGTTGGCAGCTTTAGAAATAACTAAGCCTTCCTTTGCACATGAACAGTAGGTTATAATGTTTTTAAACAGGCTGGATGATTATTGAACACTGTATTAGCTTTGGGCATGTGACACACAGTTTTGTATAAAATGCATTGTCAGAGTTGAGTTTTTTAGTTAGGTTATACCTCAGCATTTCTGACGCAAGTCATAAGTGTAGACTTATTTATAATTCTTGAAATTAAATTCTGTCTCTTGTTTATTCACATGTGCCTTTTTCCACAATGGGGATATTTCATGTGTTTGAGAACATTTTGTCATGGGAATGCTGGCTGAAATGCAGTGGTTCCTGCACCATTAAAAACATGCTACTACTAAGTATTTAAAACGATGTGTAGTGAGAATTCTACTTGCACAACCTGAGGGTTGTTCTTCAGCTCTTCAGTTCTTCAGCAGATCCCAGCGAGACTTACGCAATACCCAGCAGTCCATTTGCAGTCCACGCGGAGGTTCGGTTGCCAGAGTCACATCAGCATCCAGGGCCCTTGTCCCCCGGGAGCCATGTTTGCACTTAGGAGCTGTTGATGGGTGTTATTAGCTGCATGTGCAAAAATGGGGCCTAGGTCTCTCTCTCTCTCTCTCTCTCTCTCTCTCTCTCTCTCTCTCTCTCTTTCTTTCTCTCTTTCTGTTTCTCTCTCTGTCTCTTTCTGTCTCTCTCTCTGTCTTTGTCTCTCCCTCTCTCTTTCTATCTCTCTCTCTCTTTCTGTCTGTCTCTCTTTCTTTCTCTCTCTCTTTCTCCCCCTCTCCATTTTCTCTCTCTGTACCTCTCCATCTCCCTGCAGAGACACAAACACTCACATAAACACACACGCATACACGCAGACATTCACACGAACACATACACACACACACACACACACACACACACACACACACACACACACACACACACACACACACACACACACACACATATATATATATATATATATATATATATATATATATATATATATATATATATATATATATATATATACACTACATACACACACACACACACACAAGACCCACTTTATGTCCCAAGCTGAATCCAACAGACATTACCCTTTGCAGTATCAGAGAAATTTGAGTATTTCTCATGCCTTCTTTCCCAACTTCAGCTGGAGAAGATGGCACTTTCAAAAGTGAGCCTCATTTTTCTCCTCCATATTTTCCCCCTGCAGCCCACTGCCTCCACTCCTCTCTCTGCCACACACAGACACACAGACACAGACACACACACAGACACACACACACAGACACACACACACACACACACACACACACAGACGCACACACAGACGCACACACAGACGCACACAAACACACATACAGACGCACACAAACACACACACACACACACACACAAACACACACCCACAAATGAACACACACACTCACACGTATCCAGTATGCACTCTGTCAGTAAAGAATTTCCTGGCCAAGCTGAAGGTAATTTAAACTCTCCCCATCATTAGCCTGGAGACCTGTCTGCCATACATTAAGGCATCCTCAGCTCCAGATGTGCCACTGCTGCCAGGGCCGTGCCTGGGAAGGTGCCACTGCAGTATTCAGTGTGACAGGGCACTTAATCACCATAGGCTGGGAGGGGATGCACTGAAGTGTGGATTACAAGCACCAGGCTGTGGCTGCTTTTTCCTGTCTATAGTTTCCCCACTCTTTTCTTTGTCCATTAGTTCTCATATCTGCCCGATTAACACATTACCAAAATGGGGATGTTGAAAAATGGGCAGTGAAAAACTGGGCCACAGTGATTTCATTGCGGATTTTTTTAAATTTTATTTTAGGTTTTATGCTTTATTGCGAAAAGATTTTAGGTTTGCAACACAGTCTCAGCACTCAATCTTACTAATGTCTGTATAAATAAGTTACTTTATGTCAACCTTTAAAACAATGTAGTAAACAGAATAATGTCACAGTATATATTTATAACCTGATGTAATACTTATGTTTGTTTATACAAAGGTCTATAAATTTAGCAGTCAAATTCAAACTGAGCCAAATATAAAATATTGTGCTGGTTAGTTTGGGTGCTGCAGCTGTAAGATCTGTTAAGAGCTGGCTCAGTTTTGCTCACTCAGTGCATGGAACTTTACCATCTGATATTGCTTGTGATCCTGACTTAGGCAGTCTGCTAAGGGAATCCAGAACTGCAAGAGGCAGCCTCATCAAACAGTGTCTCTTTCTGTTTGATTGTATTGCTTCCTCGTGAAGAAGGACCCCCCTCTATCCTCTGGTCTCAGCCTAACTCTCTTTCTCTGTGTTTGTGTCTGTCTGCCTATCTTTCTGTTTGTCACACAGGGGAACATCTGCGTGTGTGTTCCCAAGGTTACACCTGCTGCACTTCAGAAATGGAGAATAAACTTAGTCAACAGAGCAAGATGGAGTTTGAGAACCTGGTGGAGGAGACGAGCCAAAACTTGCGAACTACATTCATCTCTCGGCATAAAAAGTTTGATGGTAAGTCTGGCTGAGGTGCTTTTTAAATATGTTTTTTGTCATGCCTTAGGAGTATATATTTTTGTCTGCCCTGAGACATGTACTGTGGTTTGATCTTCAGGCTTACATATAGCGGGATAGTATGTGAAGCGGAAAAACTAAGGAAACAGCTAAAAACAAGCACAATCAGAGATGGCAACCTGCCCCCCCATATGGGTGGACAGACACACAGACACACAGATGGACAGGGTCATTGCAATACCTGGTCAATCCCTCCGGGGGCCAGCTTTTCTTTTCAAAACAATTGTAAACCTTGCTAGGTCTCTATATGTTGCTTCAGGCTGGCCTCAGTACATACTGTATACAAACTATTTCTGTTTAGCAGTATTTTTCTAAACGTCAGCATGTATTTAGAGTCAAAACAGGACAGTGAGCAAGAAATGTGACAAGACTAAGAAGTAAAGTCAGTTCTTATTTTGGCTTTCAAACATCACTTGTATATCCTTAGAATTTTAGTCTTGGAAGTTAGATCCTGAGCCCAGTAGTGTTGCTTATTGTGCCTTGTCTTTGATGAAGTTTTGCCGGCAAGCTAATAAAACAGAAAGGTTATTAAAATGCCCAGCTGGTGCTCAGTGGCAGCCTCCCTTTCTGATTAGCATGTCCAACAGGCAGCAGCTGAGAATGGCCGTGATGTAAGTGGCTGCTTCAGTCTACTGCAGAGATCTGCATAAGGGGGCCTTCTAATGGGGAGAGGATGTGCCATTAATGCCGAATGAGAGGCATAAATAAATCAGGACTGTGGGACATGTAATTATGGCTTTTTGATTATGGATACGATGTGGGGATCTCTGGCCTCCTTTTTTTCTGGGAAGGGGGGTGGCTGCAATAAAAAATCAATAACAGACTCCATATGTAATTATCTTGAGCTTGGAAAGTTATGGTTTGTTAGCCTTCAGCTAGCTTGTGTTCTGACCCTCTGTGAGTATATCAGCTTTAAAGAGGAGAGAAAGAGATTTTGCTGCCAAAACTACAAAAAAAATGGTTAGCACTCATTCACTTTGATATATGATGAGTCCCTTGAAGATCCCATGCAAATAAAATATTTGGACCAATCTGACTTTTTTCTGTTTAAATCACTGTGTCAAATTCAACCAAATAGTTCTGCCTTTCATATGATTTCTGCTAATGATTTACTTTTAGTTACTCATGTATACTTATTTTATGTTTTCTTATGTTTTTAGGTATTTTATTTACCTTATACTTGTTTTTTTGTGTATCCTTTTACACTTATTTGTTTGTTTGTTACTTTGTTTGTTAGTTAGCAACATAAGTCAAAACGTTACGGATAGATTTTGGTGACATTTTTAGGGGTCAAAAATGGGCTAACTTAAAAATAAGACTTTGGTGGTGATCTGAGCTGCCCTGGTGGAGGTCTGTACTCTCTGAGTGCTTTTCTAGTTTTATCTTTTGTGCTTTTACATATCGTTATTTGCTTTTATTTTTGTTAAGCACATTGAATTGCCTATGTGTATAATAACTTTGCCTTGCCTAAGTGCTAATCCCAGCCCCTCTGTCTGACCAGAAGTTTCCAGTGACTTTTCCAAATCCCTCTTCCTGACTTTTCAACATCCTTTATCCAAGTCTACTTATCTTTATGGCTCCAGGGCAAGTTTGCCGCTCCGCCTTTTATTTATCGCTCAGATGCAACACTATGTGTATATCTTGCAGCTTTGTCCGCAGCATGCCTCTGGCTCAGTGTATCGATCACCACGAAGCCTGAGCTGCCCACTGTACATACCTACTCACTCAAACAGCCGCAGTGGAGGTGGCGGCAACATTGCATTTTCACTTGCAACCTCCTAGGAAATTATGCTCAGTTGTTGTGTAAGTGTAAGTGTTGTGCTTGTTGTTCTCTCTCTCTCTCTCTCTCTCTCTCTCTCTCTCTCTCTCTCTATTTATCTATCTCTCTCTCTTTCTTTCTTTCGCCATTGCCCAGGTGTGGGTTGGATGTTCTCACTCCTTGGCTTTGTTCAATCTTCCATGTCCACCCATTTTGCCAGGCCGTTGAGCATCATATCAGGTCTCTGTTGGCATGCCACTCTCACTCTCTCTCTCCTTTGTGTCTCTCTCTTTCTCCCCACCCAACCCTCCTGGGGCTTTGAATACGTCCCTCCTTCCCACATCCATTTGACATGCCCTCCTTTTTGTCCTTTGCCTATTTATAGGGACCCCATGTTTGTAGGGACCTATTTAGAGGCCCTTATCTCCCACTTTTGATAGCTGCCTTGATGGTTGAGTCTAACGTTTTTGATGTGTTTCATTGAGTAATCCTTATTACAGTTCAGGGATTTTTGTGTGATTAATCCATGGCCTCCACAGTGTGCACCAAAGAGGCGTTTTTAAAATGTTTTTTTTTCCTTTCCTCATCATGAATAATGTTTGTGTGGTCATGTCCTCGTACCATGTCCGGTGTAATAGGCATGCTGCATAAGCCATTGCAAGCCTCTCCAGTGTATAAAAAAGGCTAGATGGCTGAGTTTTCTGGATGTATTAGTTGTACTCTCTCAAGTAGAAGCCATACGGTGGGCTAGTGCTGACCTGTTTTAAGCAATGCCAATATGTCATTTACATCTCCGGGATTAGACAAATATGGGCACTTTCCTCATCCTGTGCTGGGCACAGGGTCATAGGAAATGGAAAAGTGTAAGCTGCAAAGCAGCTTGGTATTTTATGCCTCAAAGTTACCAGCAGAGAGGAGATAGTTTTACCCGTGCCCTACTCTGGTAGATTATGGATGCCAAGTGCATTATTTACAGCTATGTGATTTTTATTCCATTTCATGGGTTTGTGTGCTTTTGTAGTCAGCAACAGGCCTTTTATCATGGTTGTGTGGTGTAATGGATACTCACCCACTTAGTATCAGTTACAACTAAAACACTTGTATTTCATAAACATTTTACTGATATGGTCGTAATGTAAAGGATAAAAGTTCAATGTAATTTGCTTTGGTTCAGGAAATATGTCCTCGGATGCCTGGCTAGCCTCTTTGCATCTATTCTGCTCCTGACCCATCCAGACGCCTTCATCATGTTTTCACAGGAAGATTTTTTTTCTTGTTTTCTGGAGGGGGTGGTTTTCTATCTAGGATATGGACCCCTGACTACCATTACAAGCTTATCCAGCACCTTCTGTAAGATTCCCTTACAGAGAGTCCATCAGAATGACACACAGAAAGGAATTTGAGTTATTACACAGGACTTAAAACATAGTGCATTAGTTTTAGGCATTACAGTATTTATTAAATGCTATTGCTTTGTCCTAGTATTAGCGGTATTACCTTAATCATTATGAAATGGTGTGGAAGGATGCTTTTGAAGGAGACAAGTGCACTGAGGATGTACAATATAAGGTTCAGGGTTCAAAATGCAAATACTAATAAGGAGAGAGCGAGAGACAGAGAGAGAGACAGAGAGAGAGAGAGACAGAGAGAGAGAGAGAGAGAGAGAGAGACAGACAGAGAGTGAGAGAGAGAGAGAGAGAGAAGGAAGCAGTAGAAATTACAGTATAGTAGGGATTGCCAGACAGATATCTTACTTAAATTAAAAGATTACAATGATAGCATGGATTTTAATTTCTACTCACACGCTGGTTGGCTTCAACAAGTTACAGTAAGGAAAGTTTCCCACAGTTCTGTGTTTTTTACTAATGGTAACATCAAAAATGATCTCCAAGGCCCTCATTAAATGTGCCCCATTTACACGCTGCTTTTGAACTTGTAGAGAATACCCCAATTTGCTGGGACAGGATTTGACCTGTTTGAAGAAAACAGGATTTTATTTGCTAAAATGTAACACAAACATTGAAAATAAAGTGAAGCTGTGTTCATTTTTCCAATTATGGAGAGACACAGTAATTCTGAGTTTATTACGTAGCTTGCTATATAAAGCAGGCTGTGGTGACAGAGGGAATACTAAATGAGACATGCTCTACTGGTAATAATTTATTTATTTTCAGCATACCAGTATATGCACTAGTGTGCTCCGTATAGAACCTGTTTATGTTTTTCCTATTAAAAATAAACTAGCATTTTTTTCAGCACATCATGTGTCATTAAGTACAAAAATGGCAGATAAGGTTTTTTTTTAAGGTTGCAAAAAATGCAAAAAGAGAAAGAAACCAGAAGCGTGTCCATACGTGTAGTTCCTGGAAGCAGACATGAATAAGTAAGCATTGTTGTGATGGGCCTGTGTCAGCTAAAGTGACTGTCAGAAAGGGAAGGGAATTCTCAGTGGAGCCGCAGAGTGGGGTTCAGCCAGCACTTCCTGCTCCATGGCTGGTGGCGGAATCCATCAGTTGGGGGACAGGCTGCCTCTCTCTGTGTAATTCCATCACATCAAGATGGATGCCTGCATATGGTCCAGACCCGTGTACACTCTATATACCACATGGGAGGGATCTCAAGCGGCCAAGTGTAAGAGTTGGGCAAGGGGTCGCTCTGGACCTGATTACAGTTGGGGTTGGGAGGATGAAGTGGGGGTGGTGTGGAGCGGTGTTGTGTGGGGGCTATATGAGATCTTCAACAATTTGATTTCATCCATCTCTTTTCATTTATTTATTTCATCCGCTTCTTCTATTTTTTGCTTTTTTTTTTGGTTAGGGACACTGGAATATCCTCGGTGCTGTAATTCACTTTCCTCCCAATCCCCCATTCCTGGATATTGAGTTTGTTCAGCCTGCAGCTGGGATCCTTTCACTCTGTGTGCCTGTGTCCATCTTTCTTTCTCTCTATTTTCCTTCTCTCTCTCTCTCTCTCTCTCTCTCTCTCTCTCTCTCTCTCTCTCTCTCTCTCTCTCTCTCTCTCTCTCTCTCTCTCTCTCTCTCTCAGTCCCTGTTCTTCCCTCTCCCCTCTTCGCTTGCTCGTCCCTTGATAAAATATGACTACTCTGCAGAAAGAGACTTGTATTTCTTA
The DNA here is from genome assembly GCA_027475355.1 of Coilia nasus. Taxonomy (NCBI): domain Eukaryota; kingdom Metazoa; phylum Chordata; class Actinopteri; order Clupeiformes; family Engraulidae; genus Coilia; species Coilia nasus. The sequence continues at coordinate 31,387,127 of CM050220.1, read as the reverse complement.
ACTTCATTTCATGCTTACCAGCCCATATTTTACCATGTCCTTTTTGACTTTACCTTACAAGGACAACATAATTTGATAAAATGACATAGGTAACCTGGACATGATTATTACTAAATTTCAGAATGCTGATTTCCAAAGGGAATACACACTAGTAACACCACTATGGTTAGGAAATGCCATTAAATTCCACACACACACACACACACACACACACACACACACACACACACACACACACACACACACACACACACACACACACACACACACACACACACAGGATGCAAATGAACAGATGGCATCTGCTTTGCACACCAAACAAGGGTTTGAAATACCGTGCAACTAGAAATCATTTAGAAAAAAAACTCACATTCCTTTTGAGACAATCTTGGAAATGCTACTTTCTAGGGGAGATGATCATTACATAGTCAAGCCAAAGTTCATTTCACTAAACTGATCCGATTTAGACTGTCAATATACTATACAATACAACATAATATAATGGAAGTGGGATTGCCTTGTCTTGTGTATTTCTGCTGTCTCGTGTTTTCTTGCCAGACTGTCAAAGCACTTTGAGCTACATCTTTTGTATGAAATGTGCTGTACAGATATTATTATTATTATTATTATTATTATTATTATTATTATTATTATTATTATTATTATTATTATTATTATCTTAGTTTGCACAATGTGTCATACTTTACTAAATGGTCTATCAAGACCATTAAAATATACACACTATATACTATTTAAATGCCTTGTAGTAAACCAAAAACAAACTGTTCCAATGATAGCTGAAATAGCATAGCATTTAATAGAGGGTGACCCTAGTCTTGCAAGCTCCCTTGGGATGAGTCTGTAAGATGGAGAAATGTAGTCATCCTTTACACAGCCAAGAGGAATAGCTCCAGGACCTCCAGGCTAGTCTGTGATCTCAAAAGGCCATTGCTAAAAGTGATGGCCACTGTGCGAGTAATCGAATTAATCTATCTTCATAGAATCAACAATAGCACACATAAATCTCTGAAGTTTGTGACAGGGGTGTGGGTTTGTGTGTGTGTGTGTGTGTGTGTGTGTGTGTGTGTGTGTCTGTGTGGGTGTGTGTGTGGGTGTCTTCCACACGCATATCTTGTGTGTGTCTGTGTGTGTGTGAGCGCACAGTGCTGTGACTAAGGTCGCTGGATGTCTGGTTGAACTGATTATTTCCTATAGTTTTCAAGCTGTGTAAAATGAGGTGTGTTAAATTAATGCTGTCATTTTACATCCATAGCTATTTTTAAAATTGTCTTAATTACCACAACATGTACAGTATATCAAACATTTGGACTGTATATAGTTACATTTAATTAAACATGTCAGACGTTAATGAGAAATAGACGCCTAAGCTTTTGAAGTTGAGTCAAGGCACAGGTTGAGCGGAGTGTGGGAACAGTAAACAGCAGACTCAGGCATGTCTACATGCAGCATACATTCCTAATCTACTATAAAAAAGAACATTAACAAAATAGATTAATTCAGTTCTTCATTTATATTTTAATTATAACTGAGCAATGAAAACATGCTGATTATCTTAATTATTGTTAATAAATTAATTTACATGTCATATCAAATAGCAAACCCATGTTCTGTTGTATTAGTCTAACAGATGCAAGGGGAAGAACGTGCATGTATTTATCAGTGATTATGCTTTCCTTGACAGATTTTTTGCCAGTTACCTTGTACCAATTATGTATTTCAGTGCTGTAATCACAGCAGTTGTTGATTTTCTTCAACCACTTTTCAGAAAATATTGTCAGATAATAATTTTCCTTCCTGCATAATTACCATGCGTGTGGGTGTATACCACAAACAGGATAATGCAGAAACTGAGCTCAGCGATTGACTGAGGTTGACAGAGAGACATCAGAAATTTACAGTGGCTCACTTCGCATGACACACTTCGCATCTCGTAAGCCAAACCATGGCATTTCTGCCTCCACAAATTACATTTTTCTTTAAGCCATGGGTGTGGGAATGGAAGTAAGTATACCACATTTGGAAGTAATTTCCAGATTTCCATAAACCTTTTAGCAGATAGATAGATGGATAGATAGATAGATAGATAGATAGATGGATAGATGGATAGATGGATAGATGGATAGATGGATTGATAGATGGATAGAAGGATGGATGGGAGTGAATCAAGTTAAAAACATGACCTTGTGGTCATGTGAGAGAACAGTCTTTCACGCTCCAAGTGCTGGGAACCTTAGCCTTCTCACTTCACCCCACTCTCAGCTGAAAAGAAAGAAAAAAACAGGAAGAAAAGAAATGTTTTTTGATGGATTGGCCTGACAAACCCGTGTGTGGCTCACCTCCTGTGGAGCCCGGAGAGGCTCTGAAAGAGAGAGGTTAAGACAAAGCTGCTTAGCCTGTGACACACGGCTGGGTTGGGATGTAATGCTTCGTGCAGCCTATTTCCTTCACACCGGCCTGAGAACGCCTAGGTCACAGACTTTGATTTTTTTTAAAAACATTTTTTATTTCTAATACTTCCTGATGCATGGGGACCTGGGCCTGGCCCCTTATGTTCTATATTACATTTCTCCCCTGAGTGGTGGCTAATCTCAGTGATTACAAATTGCTACTGACTTAAAATGTTTAGGGCTAAATATGGTAGGTATAGGCCTGCAGGTATTTTGACGTAAAAACAATAAATTCTGTTAATTACGTTAAAAGGAGCAGTGAAATGATTATTCTCATTTAGTATAGGCTTGGCTCTCTAAGGCAGTGCACTGCTGGAAAAAATCAACAGCTACAGCAAAGTCAAATCAGTCCGCGTGTGGTTATAAATAGCGTCTCCCTGCCTGTCTTCCCTTCATCAGTCACATACATGCTAAAATGCTTAGGTCATTCTCAATAGCATCAGTAATCTTAAATAGCCAATAATAGTAGGGTAGATAGCAGTGCGCTTTCATACTCTGTTAGGGGAACATCCCAGATGAGGTTTTAGCACACCTGAGTGCGGATGATAAAATTCACAGTTAATCCCTTGAATACATTGCCAGTAGCCATTTGACAAGTAACTCAGCTGTGCTATTTAATCTGAACTTTGTGAAATAGACGGCTTTCCATCTCGTGGTCCGGCAAAAAAAAAAAAAAAAAATCACTTATTTATTTTGTAAGCTGCTTAGTCACATACATTACCAGCAGCATCCAGCCCTGTAGTCACTGCCTCTCTCAATTCCTTCTAAATATTCACATCATTCAGCTTAAATGCATATCAGAAATAATTAAATTACCCCCTGAACTCAAAGACTTTGAGGCTGAGGATAAATGTAATATGAGTTAAGCTGAATAGGAAGGCACAAGTTTAGGACTGTCAACACACAGTAACTAATTTTCAGATCACCAGTAAGCGTGTGTGTGTGTGTGTGTGTGTGTGTGTGTGTGTCTGTCTGTCTGTCTGTCTGTCTGTCTGTCTGTCTGTCTGTCTGTCTGTCTGTCTGTTGTGGATTTGCACTGCCAGAGCCACTCTAGGGTATCAACTTCCCTCTAGCCAGATAGCAGTCAGAGCCAAATAAATAGCAAGGCTCTTTTCCGGAGACCACTCTCAGTGTGCATGCTGGGGCTTAGCTTAGTGCTCATTGTCATTGCTAACATCATCCCCCAGCATGAAGCTGCGGCCCTTAGCCGTATGTGCGGCGCATGCTAAGATGCCTGTCTCCAGAATTGTGTACTTGCACGCACACACATACACTTACACACACACACACACACACACACACACACACACACACACACACACACACACACACACACACACACACACACACACACACACACACACACACTCCCTCCCTCTCTTTCTCTCTCTCTTTCTCTCTCTTTCTCTCTCTCTCTGCGTACACACACACACACACACACACACACATGCACACACATGCACAGACAAACACTCTCTCTCTCTTTCTCTCTCTCTCTCACACACACACACACACTACACTTGCCTCATGTGTGCGATTGAACTGCTCCCCATTGAAACGCAGTCATCCAATATAGAAGTTGGTCTGTCTCCAGACAGCCATTCCACCTCATTAGCTAGCAGCATTCCAAGATTAAGGGAGGAGGTGGTGTTTTTTTTTGCCAGCACCAATTTTGTTTACCTTTCTCCTGGGAAGCAAAAGGAGACTGGCTAATCTGAATGTGCTTTAACTTCCAATTACAGATTCAACAGCTCTTATGAAAAAATTGCAACTGTATGGATTACACTGGTATATGTTTAAGCAACTGATGCTTATTTTTCTTTTAAAGTTTTCATTATTTTTCTTTTTTCTTTTTAGTTTTTTTGTCCCAACATGTTCAGATTTTAAGTCATATCTGTTTTAGCTGTGAGTGATGGGGAGAGGAATAACTGTGTGCTGACTTATTTTCCTCCAGTGGATCTGTCAATCTGTTTCATGTTTTTTAAATTTAAGGCAGCTTCATAGTAAAGAATGACTTAGGTCATTGCCTCACCTCAGAGGTATTTTCTGTTTGTGGTAGCCATTTTTTTCAAGTTGCTATTCTTAGTAGAAGATTTTTCAGAATTAACAATATGAACAGTTGTTTTAAAATATTCTTCAGTAGCATTTTGTATTTAGATGAGGGATTGAACATGAATGTTTGAAAGCAAAATGAATTCTGAGGAAACGGTTGAATATCTCAAAGATGAACAACAGAAATGTCTCAAATTCAGCAGCTTAGCAATGACAAATACATCACACTTAACAATACGTCAGTGCATTTTCAAGGAACTTTGATTTTTTTTCACCCTTTCTTTTATCTTAGTTGCCCATTTACTGAATAGAATAATGTAGACTTCACTGCAGTCAGTTGGAAGAGCCTGAAAACAATGACAGAGGCTGGCTAATTAATTCTGATAGTTTTTTATATAAAGCTAGCTGCCAGAATTGAAGTGAGAACACTGACAGTAATATAACAAGGAAGAGCGGCAGCTGAACAGATGACGATGATGATGTTAGCTTCACAGCCTTGTTGGCACTGCTTTAAGTCAGACACTGGCAGCAGAGAAAAGGATTGTGTGTGTGTGTGTGTGTGTGTGTGTGTGTGTGTGTGTGTGTGTGTGTGTGTGTGTGCGCGTGTGTGCGTGTGTGCGTGTGTGCGTGTGTGCGTGTGTGCGTGTGTGCGTGCGTGTGTGTGTGCATGTGTTTGATTGGGGAGGAGTAGTTTGATGTCTTTGCAGCAGGCTTCATAAAACTGAATTATTATAGAAATAAAATTACAAGATTGGCCATGTAACTTAACATCGTGAAGTTCTTTTGTGTTCTCCCCAGAGCTATAGTTAAAGACAAGCTGCCATTTTAGAGAGGTCATCTTAAACACGTCTCTCCTCACAGGTCCTGCAGGTGCTGTGGTCTTTGTGTTATACACCAGTGTTCCTCGTGTAGTACACTGCTGCTATATTATATATGCAGTACACTCTCAACCCTTAACCTCTATTTTAACCAGAAAAAGGGGAAAATACCTCTTTGAAATCACAGCTTAATACAAGGGCTGGCGCAAGCATTACATAGCTGGCATGGTTAACGCTGTGTCTGCTTAAGTACTCAACCAATGGTTCTGTACTGAAGTAGCCGAAGTAGCTCTCTCTCTCTCCTCATTGCGATTTCTTTGGAATAAAACAGTCTGACGCATGATGTTCTAGAGCAGAGGGAGAGACAAATAGAGAGAGAAAGAGAGAGAGAGAGAGAGAGAGAGAGAGAGAGAGAGAGAGAGAGAGAGAGAGAGAAATGGCATTAAAATCAAAATGGTTGACTGGCCTGTATTAATTTGAGCTTGGCCCTGTTGTTGATGAATTAAACCATGTTTTTGAATGATCATCTTAACGGGCAGCCCTTGGTTACGCTCCTGTGGGACTGTAATGAGCACATTCAGTGCTAATGAATTTGTGAAAGTTTTAATGAGACCAAATTGGCTTTGATTCTTGAGGGGCTCAGGCACAGTTGGAGTTGGAGTCTCTTAAACATTCATCAGGGCATTGTGAATAAGACAGGTATTAATGCATGCTGAGAAGGGCTGCTGGAAGCATGCCAGAGCATTGATGCCCCCATTTAGACTTAGGGAAAATCACAAATTTTCACCCATCACTTTGGTCGTATGTAACTTTGTTACCATCTCATCAGCTTTCAACATACTTATACAGTAGTTATAGTATAACATAGCATTGCATGGTATAGTGTAGTACATTATAGTTAAAGTAAAGTATAGTATAGTGTGTAGCACACACATCTGTTCAAGCTAACTATATGTGTATTGTATATTTCTTACATGTGCAATAACAACATTGCAATACCTCAAGTTCAGTATGTCTCACGCCTCTCCTCTCCTCTCCTCTCCTCTCCTCTCCTCTCCTCTCCTCTCCTCTCCTCTCCTCTCCTCTCCTCTCCTCTCCTCTCCTCTCCTCTCCTCTCCTCTCCTCTCCTCTCCTCTCCTCTCCTCTCCTCTCCCCTCTCTCCTCCCCTCTCCTCTCCTCTCCCCTCCCCTCCCCTCTCGCCTCTCCTCTCCTCTCCTCTCCTCTGCTCTCCTCTCCTCTCCTCTCCCCTCACCTCTCGCCTCTCCTCTCCCCTCACCTCTCCTCTCCTCTCCTCTCCTCTCCTCTCCTCTCCCCTCTCCTCTCCTCTCCTCTCCTCTTCTCTCCCCTCCCCTCACACCTCTCCTCTCCTCTCCCCTCCCCTCCCCTCACGCCTCTCCTCTCCTCTCCTCTCCTCTCCTCTCCCCTCACGCCTCTCTTCTCCTCTCCTCTCCTCTCCTCTCCTCTCCTCTCCTCTCCTCTCCTCTCCTCTCCTCTCCTCTCCTCTCCTCTCCTCTCCCCTCCACTCCTTTCCTTTCCTTTCCTCTCCTCTCCTCTCCTCTCCTCTCCCCTCACGCCCCTCCTCTCCTCTCCTCTCTTCTCGGCCCGGTGCAGCTGTGTTGGCAGCAGACTCCCGCACCCCGCTTCTTCACAGGCACTCCACTGTATGTAAAGCACAGTGGGATATGTGACTGTAAAGGAACACTGGGGATTAAATGCAACCGGGGTGCTGGTGTGTGTGTGTGTGTGTGTGTGTGTGTGTGTGTGTGTGTTGGAATGTGCATGTGTGTCAGCGAGTGTAGGTTGAGGTTAAGGAGGTGAAGGGAAAGGGAAGGGGAGGGAAGAGAGAAGCTGCATCCCTTGCAACCCCACATCCTCTGGCTCCTGTAGGAAGGAACACACAACAGTGGCCCATCATTGCTTCTCTGGCATATGTTTCTGCATGCATCCAACACCTCATCCAGACCCTGTATCAGCCCTAGTCTCTATCATTCGAGAGTCAGATGAATCACAGCGCTGTTGATATTCAAGTCACACAGAAGTATGCATGCAAAATGTCAAAGATGCATCTCTCTCTCCTTCCATCTTCTGCATTGCTGTTATCTGCAAGAGAGCTCACTGAATCCAACAAATCTCCAAACTGTAATTCATGTTTATAGTAATGCCTGATTTCAGCAGATAGAAGCTGAAAGTTTTTTTTTAAAGGGAAAATGAAATTGCCATGAGCTGGAAGGAAAAACGCACACTATTGTATCAGCCATAAGAGGCACCCGTGTAGAGATTACTCCCTATCGAATGCTGTCTTTGTAGTTTTCATTGTGTTGATAAGACAAAGCCAGCCAGGCTGGCGTAGTGAAACGGTAGCACCTGACGAGGAAGTGTGTGTGGGCTGCCGATAGTAACACGGATGGACGTTTGAGGTCATGTCAGAGAAGCGGCTGGCTTGCGCTGATCAGGTGTGAGATGAGACACGGTTAGTTGGCCTGCAGGAGGGGCATGGGTCTGTCTGTCATGTGACGTGATGCACCGCTGCTGACAGAAACTGAGTGGTGGAAGTGAAGGCAGACCCTCGCCCAAACGTCAGACTGCAGGCTCGCTGACTCAAAGGGTGGATGAGTTTGTGTTTGATGTTGTTCCTCTGACGTTGCTTTAACAAGAGATCTGAACGGGAGGCTTGGATCATATTTTCCAGGCTTTTAAAACTACCCGTCTTTTTCTTTTTTTCCCTGCAGTGTGGTTTGTGGTCTAGTATGCTTTGATTTCAGAGTAACTCACCAAATTCCGCCTGTTTTCATTTCAGTATTTTTTTATTCCCATGGAGATAAACAACTACTTGTCGCTGTGTCTTCTTACATTCAGTATGTATTTAGAATACCATATTTAATTTCACTATTGTCACATTGCCTTTTACTATGTGCTATGTACTATAACTATGTACTGTGTATACATAAAATAGTATACTATTGCTCAGCATACTGGTTTTGTGATATACACTGAACCATGTAAGTAGGAGGGCAAAGAAACATGTAATGTACATACACAACAGAACAGTGTATTAAATGCTTTACGCAAGGCTAGGCAAGTTTATTTGTATAGACCATTTCATACACAAAGGGAGTTCAATGTGCTTAACAAAAATAAAAAGCAAAGAGCAATATGTAAAAGCATGAAAGATAAAATGAGTGTAAATGCTTAAAAGGATAAAAGTAAAATAAAGATAAATCATTACCAGAAAGCATCTGAGAACAGTTTGGTCTAGATTTAAGTCTAGCAGTCTTAAGGAGCATTTTGTCTTCTGGAAGTTGTTTCCCAAGCTGATCTGCATAGCAGCCGAAAGCTGCTTCGCCACATTTTGTTCTGACAGCAGGTTTTATTAACAGATTTTTCTGTTGTCATGTTAGAGACCTAGTTGGTGCATAGAGCTGAAACATATCTGAAGTAATTGGGCACCGCCCCATTTAATGTTTTAAACACAAGAAGCAATGCCTTTAAGTCAATTCTATAACTTACTGGGAGCCAGTGCAGGGACCTTAAAATTGGAATAAAGTGGTGAGTTGTTTTTCTTCTTGTAAGAACCCTTGCTGCTGCATTTTGGATCGGTTGAAGCTGTTTGATGGTCTTTTTTAAGAAAGGACTATGAAAAGGCCATTGCAGTAATGAACCCTACTGGAAATAAAGGCATGTGCAAGTTTTTTCTAGATCTTGTTTTGACACCTCTAAGTGTAGCAATGTTTTTATGTGATAAAATGTGGATTTAGTGCTTGCTTTCACGTCACTGTTGAAGGTTAGTTCACTGTCAATAAAGACACTAAGGTTTTTAACGGTATCTTTTGCTTTAAGCCCCTTAGTCTCAAGTGCAGTGGCGATCCGAAGTCTTTCTTTCTTTTTCCAAAATATAATTACTTCAGTTTCATCTGCGTTCAGCTGAAGAAAATTGTGTGGGATCCAGTTGTTAATTTGGCCAATACATACATAGAGAGACTCAAGGAGGGCATAGTCATTAGGTGCCAGAGCTGAGTAAATTTGGGTGTCGTCAGCATAGCTATGATAATTGATTGAGTTGTTCTTGATGATTTGCCCAAGCCGGAGCATATAAAGCTGGTTTTAATACCCATGCATAGTTCGAATTACGTGGGAGCCAATGGGAGCTGAGCTCCCATACCCTCAGGCTCCAATGAAAGAAGCAAATTTCATTTACTGTGGAGGCTTCTCGAATATGTCATATTACCATGATAAGCTTAAATATATCACCATATAAACATAAATAAAATTCGCTTCATTTACGATCACCATGCAGCCATCTTTGTATTGAATTACGACGTGATATTGATTCACCATCACACCACTATGCGCGCAAATCTGAAATTTGGGGCTTGCGAACGTGACGTTCAGTCCGAAGAAGACTTCTCATCTACCTCCTATCTTATATCAGTGGTTCCCAAAGTAGGGGTCCTGACCCCCAGTGGGGTCGCAGGGGCGGTGGCGGGGGGTCGCGAGATGATTTCCAAAAACAATGATTTTGCCTGTTTGCTAACCAGAGGACCATCACTCTCCCATTAGCGAGCATCAAATGTGTGATTTGTGCCCGATTAGCATAGCTATCAGCAGACCCTCCTCTGGCAATGACCTACTGTTTAAATCTGCGTCCCAACGTCGGGTTTCCAGAGCTCGTGGATTATTACAAACACCAAGCATCCCAGCCTCACAGATAAACCCAGTGACTTTTTTCGCAGAAAAGAGAGTGTTACGGGGGGAGAAGAAAGCCCTTACTAAGCAAACAACTGTCTCTGTAAAGACGCAGAAGGCTTCATGTGAGGTGGCATATTTAATTGCTCAGACAAAAAGCCACACACGATGGGGAAAATTTAGCAGCAATATCGATGAGTCGGATTATGCACGGGGATAAACTGCGGAGCTGGAACAAGTGCTGCTCTCTGGGACTGTATCCCGCCGCATCTCCCGCAACCTTTCAACATTGGGCATAATTAAACAGCGCCCATCAATCACATTCATTTTTTTCTGCATACATAACTTTATAACTGTTCGATGTTACTTGCTTGTTCGTAATATGTCTGTATATGCTAAGCATTATAAGTTATGGTGGGATGTTGCCTATTTGTTTTCGCTCTTGAGTTTGGTAGTAAAATACACCAGCTCAGAGATCATGTTCAGTTTTGTTTTTGCTCTACTGCCTTACGTGTGTTGCGTAAAACAGCCACATTATGAGAGAGGAAGGGGGAAGCGAACGAGATAGAAAGCGAGAGCGCGCACGCGTGTGACAAAGAATGGTCGCGGGGGTCGGGGGTCGTCAGCAGCCTAAAACTGGGGGTCACGGTCTGAAAAGTTTGGGAACCCCTGTCTTATATCAATCTTCCTTCATTTTGTAATGCGTTTTTAGAAATACAAAAATAATACGCAGGTTGCCTAAACTTTCTGCCATGCCACCGAAAAAAAACAGCACTGGCTGGCCTTGTGTCGTTTGGCTTCACAGCGAAAAAAATGAAAAAGGACAGTGCGTTTTGCTTTTTTTTTTTTTTTTAAAGATAGAGACCCCCATAGGGTCAAATTTATAATTCGAACCCTGTACCCATGTCATTACTAAGTATACTCAGGCCCACTTAAAACAAAGTGTTCCTGTACTTAGTCTGCCCAACAATATTCTTATGACTGCAATATGTTATGACACATTCACATAATACCCGACACGTGTTTTGACACTTCAGGTGTCAGCACAATAGCTGCTCACCAATTGGGAAAAAATGCATTGTCATTGTCCCAGCGCTTTGACGTTTAAGAGGCATGATCAGCATGGGCGTATTTATTCTGCCTCACCAACCCCAACAGCCAGCCCAGCACTGTCAGAGATGCTCATCAAAATGCAAATTTTCTAATGTGTATTTAACACAAGAGCGTGACTAACACACGGATCAAAGGCAATGGTGTCCCTTTTTCAACGGGCGGAGTGATTCAACTGGTAAACACTGCAAGTGCAGTGCAGTGGATGTGCTTTAAGGGGGGATGAAATGGAGTGGGAGGTAAGGAGAGGGGAGAGTAAGGGGGAAAAGTGAGGTGGGCCGGGGTAGGGTGAGATGAGGTGGGTAGGGTGGGTGTGTAAGCTTGTGCAATGGGTGGGCGTAGCCATCACGTCAGTGTTAGTCATCGATGGGATTTGCTCCAAACTTGAGCAGAATGTGCACAGGCTCTTCCATTGCCTGCACACATCAAAGACAGGCAGCTTTAACTCAAGAGAACTTTGTCTCTCACTCTCAATTTCTCTCTCTCTCTCTCTCTCTCTCTCTCTTTCTCTCTCTCTTTCTTTCTGTCTCTCTCTTTCTCTCCCTCTCCCTTTTCCCCTGTTCCCTCATTTCATTACATCCCTACTGATATCTACACACACACAATCACACACATTCATCCTGTCTGTCAACTCTGTAGTTTGCCTCTCTGGGATTACAAAGTCCTGCCCACAGTTTCCTCTTACATGCTGTCAGTTCTGTCAGCTCAAGTACAGAATTGACAGCAGTCGTAAGTGATGTCATTGAGTGTCCAGCCATATTTGGATGCTGCTCATCAGTGAATCAAAATACTGAATATGTACTAGAGATTAAACATGAAGCCATCACCATGAGCTGAAACATAAGATGCTGATGGTGATGATGACCGGTAGATTCATTTTAAGACAAAGAAAGCAGAAAACACTGACATACAAATGCGAATTTTGATCAAGCATCTGGTAAGTTTGCATTTGCTTCACAGTTAATTAAACACAGTAAATTCTGCAGTGTCTTGCCAAGTGAAGAGTACTTTCCTCAACATGTTTCTCCATTTCACTTTAGTTGTAGACCAGTCTGATACGACTGATGAGATCTGTAACCAGGGAGGATGAATACGGAAGCACCTTATGGTGATACAAAAAGATTAAAAAAAAAAAAAAAGGTTATTTAATTAAATAGACCTGTGCTCTTTTTCCCGTCCACAGCCAAAATTTAACGAAACGCTGGATTTTACCCAAGTGTAAACTGCCATTAGACGATGCAAAAAAAAGCTTATGAGGGAGGAAGGCAGGAAAAAAATGTAACATAAACGCGATTTAATTGGTGCCAGAAACAAAAACATGATGGCGCCCGAGGTTAAATTATCCACACAGCTGCCATTTTATCTATCACAACCATTCTGCATGTTCTTTTCACCCAGAGTGAAGTTCGAGCCAGATTGGTAAGTGTGTGAATCAGTATGCATTTCATAGGCTTTTAAAAACTACCATGCCATATAATTTGAGGTTAACAGCAACAACGCTAATGGTTAACATATTCGCCTGTCAGGAGTCTGGAGCCAGAAAGAAACATAACAGAGAACTATATTAAATGTCAACTTAATGCTTTGAGTCTGAACTGTGTTTTCTGCACTTATTTATCTGTCGTATGAGCTTGGAGGGGATCATTACTCAATGCAAATAATGATCTGGTTTATTAAATGTCATCAGTCATCTTTGAAAGTTCTACTAAAGACCATTAAGCTGTCATTTGGCTGTGACTAGAAGTTGAGGTCTTGCTTGTAGGGAAATAAAATAATGTTACTAAAGGTACAATAAAACCATTGTAGTTTATCCTTTTAATATCGAATATCTGACATTTACATGGTAAATCAGAGGTAGCATACTGCTAACAGGAAGCATTAAGGGATGAATAAAGCTGAAGTGTGGCTTTTTCCTCTTTCGCGAACATGCTCAGTGAGGAACAGATGTTTGCTGACATAAGAGGATATTTACCATTTGCCAAGGGTTACTGTAAGTATGCACACACACACATGCGCACACACACAATTTGCTACTTATATTTACAGAGAGTATTTAAAAGCAGGATGATGTGTCATTGTGGTTGGGGACTGTAAAACCTCTAATGCCAGTTTTAGAGGCTGTGGGTGGGTGGGTGGTATATTGGGGGAGTAACAGTTATGTGTTTTTACTTTATGCAATACTACCGTCTTTAGAGTACCACCCCTACATACAAAGAAATCACTATTATCTAAAAATGGCAATGTCAGCCATTTACTAGGTACAGTCACACCGGCGTAACAAGAATGTTGGATGGATTAAAGTTCTAACAAATGTTGTGGTCCATAGAATATGTGAGATTTTAGGATCTTAGATTGTTGTATTACACATTCGTATTTTGTTAAAAAAAACTCCCTCCCTCAAAGGTTAAATCATTCTTGCTTTCCCCACCCAATTTGATCTGCATTAAATTATCGTAACGGTCGTTAGGCGAAGACCAAGCAGGAGCAGCTGAGAGTATGGCTGTAATGCGTGTGTCATCATTGAGACGTCAGACTAATTTCAAGCTGCGAGTGACACAGCCACTTCCTATTTGCCCATGGCGCCTCATCAAGGAGGGTAAACAATCAATTATCACGGGAAAATGGCCCTATAACACGGTCATTACCAGGACTTAACTTATCTCAGCACTGTATCTTTGTCATGCAGCATTTTACAGCTGGCTTTGTACTGTCATTATGTCAGGTGCTGTTAAATGCTTTAGTGGTGATTTTTATTTTGTCCATGACTGACGTAGTGGGATTGTCCTTGTATGTGCCAAGTTCACCGTACAGACTATTTTCAAATCTTTGCGGGGGTGGGGTGAAGTGGGGTGGCGGGTTTAGGCAGATAGTAATAGACCTTATGACAAGTGTTGTTAAATGCTTTTAAATAAGGAATTTTGCTTTCACTATGGCCTCTGTGGCTGACTGGTTAGGGCTATGGGCTTGAAACCAAAGGGTTGCAGGTTCAATCCCTGACCAGTGGAGCATGGCTGAAGTAAGGTACCTAATCCCACACTGCTCCCTGGGTGCTGCTGTAGGTGGGCAGCCCACTGTCCTGGGTTTGTGTTTGCTTCACACCACAGTGTGTTCGCTGTGTAATTCACTAATTCACAGATTGGGATGCAGAGACCAATTTCCCTCAATGGATCAAAAAAGTATATAATTTATTTTAACGTCATCATGTTAAGTGTGTTTTGTGTGTGTGTACTGTATGTGTGTGTGTGCGCGCATGGTTGTGTGTGTGTGGGTGGGTATGTGATGTGAACTTGTCAATGGGAATTAAGACCATCATCATATGAACATGATTTTAGACGAGGTTGGCACAGACTGTCCTGCCCTTACCAGACACAAAAAAATCATGTGATAAATATGTCACTGTAGCTGTTGCTGCGACTGCTAGCATCCTTTACTGTGCACAACTAAATGACTATAATGAAGCCTAGGTAAAATGGTTGGTGAAATGAAACATTAAACCTTGTTAGTCCCTGTAAAAAACTCTTTCCTCTTCCTCTCTCTGCCTTTCTCTTTCTCAATATCAGTCTATCTTTTTCTCTCTCTCCCTCTCTCTCCTTCTCTTCTCCATAAGAGGGAAATTTATCTTAGGTATGAAGGCTGATAAAGGAGTGAAAAATGTCTCTGCCTATAATTTGCTTCGTGCCAGCCCTCCCGGAAAGCTGCACGAGCACACGAGTAATTAATTTTTCAAGGTCAATTATTTTTTCTTTTTTTTTTTTTTTTTTAAATGAGGACAATCACCTGAAATTAGTAAAAATATATTATAAAAGGAACTCACCGCAAAGTGCATCCAGTGAAACTTGTTTTCCTCATTGCCAGCAGTGCCTGGCTTAAAAGACCTTTACCAGTTTTATGAATACTGTGTCGCCGAAGGGCCACAAATGGAAAATTACTCATCGGAATTAAGGTTATTCGTGCTGCTTTTTAAAAGAAGCACTCAAGGTTGCCCTTGTCATGAGCTTCGTTGTAGACAGGGAAATCAAGCCAGTTTGAATATAACTGTTGATGATCGCATTCTTGGCATGAGAAACATGCAGGGAAAATAGGCTCATTTGTTTCACAGATGACCGTCTGAGCTTGGGTAAATAAAGCATTTAAGAAACCCTAGGAGTTGTGCAATACGAGCCCTCGAGGAATGCAGACTTTTGCAAAAGTGGCTTTTGCCAAATAGTACACTTTATCAAATAGCACACTTATATTTTCTAGCTAGTTCCTGCATTTTGACGGTCTTCAGCGCTACAGACGGCCACCTGAATGGTGCATGGCGTATATGACCCCTTTTTTAAAAATGAGTTGGAACGTCATATGGTCACATTTTGGCAAGAGTATGATGATCAATCAGCCATTATCATGTAAAAAAGGATATTTCCTTCCCAGTGGATCAGTTAGCTTCTTCCTTGTCATACTTTTAACAGTTGTGTTTATGCATACTGATTGTGAAGTGCACAATCCTTTGAGTTGTAACCTACTGCACCGCATTAACTCCCATGAAGAGCCAGTCAGAGGATGAAAGGATCCAATGTTTTTCACAATACAAATGTTTGGTGAGCTGTGAAATTGAGGTGTGTGCAGTATGACGTGAGCATATAAGAGGGTATTCAAAATTTCAGTTGCACTGAAAAGCTAAACTCTTAATGCTAGTTAATGTTGGTGTTGTGTGTTAACTTGACTATGTAGACACAGGTCTTGTACTGTATCATATAGGTAAAATATTTTGTATCTTATACTTTTACAAACAGCCATGGCTCCCATGGCAAGTTTTATGACCAATTTTTTTTTTCACACTACAGGTTCCATAAAAAAGATGTTACTAATGAAACTTAAACTAATGAAATTAATATTGTAGATGATTTAGATGCCACACACATAACTGCCACATGACCGTAGTTTGCGATGCATGAATACAAGGGCAGTATATAGGCTTGTTAGTAGGTTGGTTGTTAGACTCAGAAACACTGCCTGGATCACTGTAGCAGTAATTCAAGGGGGGTATATCAAAAGGTTAATAGTGAGGCATGGCATAATATGTTATGAGAACTGCCATGATATATGTTATAGGATTATCACTTTTAGTTGTTATATGCCATATACAACTCCATCATGAGAGGTCATTTAGGATAAAAGTATGCTTGTCATGGTTGTTTGATAACAGAAAGTTCAGTTAAAGGCTTTGCCATCTTTTTGTAATTTTCCATGTTCTGCCTAGATGGGGTTCTGTATATAACAGAATACAATAATAGTGAGAGTAATGAGAATATATCTTGCTCTAAATGCACCATTTCGAGTGACACAAAACAGCATAATCAATACCTCCTGTTTGAGTTTTTAGGCCTTATTGATTTCTGTACACTGCACTGGAATGCATTTGTGCTCATTATTTGTTAGGCCTTTGCTGAGTCATAGATGATGCATTAGGTTAGAAGAGTTGCTAATAACCAGTGGCATAATTTATTTCAGAACTGAATGTATTCACATGTTGTGCTGACATGTGTATCTGTGGTCAGCTACAGACCTGCAAGGACAGATCTTTATCTTTGAACCCGTGGCCTTGGCCCTCATAGTCAGGCATACTGTACAACTTCCAACATTCGGTATGAAATGGAGCTGAAATAACATCAAATCAGGAAAACATAGTTTTGGAATTAGCTCCAAAATAGTTTGTTGTGTGAACAGCTTAGTCAGTTTAATCAGTGTATTTTTATCTACTCTTTGAGAAACTGTAATTGTCGATATAACATCTGGCTTTTTTACTCTGTTACTTTTGATTCAAATTCTGCATTCCAAATTGTTTGTTTTGGTAATTCAACTACTGGACTTTAAAGTGTTTGTTATTGATCTTTCAACTGACAGGTTCTAAACTGTTTGTTATTTGGGATACAACTAATGAATTCTAAGTACTTTTATGAAAAATAGAGATAGAGACTTTGAAAAGAACATCAAGAACGTATTGGTGTAGTATGTCATATATTTAAAGTTGCTTTTAACAGGCTTTCAACAACTTCATTGATGTAGGTACCAATGTGTTCATCAACCACATGAATGTGTCCCTCTGCATAGTGGCCAAGTGTGATAGCAAATTAGACTCAGAATCTCTGCATAAGTATGATGGCAAATTAGACTTAGAATTATGTCATCATGTCATGGTAACTTAAAAAAAAAGTAATTCTTCATTCTCCACCACTGTCTAATTTGTGATACTGACAGGGGAGGCCTTTTGAAATCCTGCTTGGTTTCTTCAGGGAAGCATTTTAGAGATGTCAGGACCCCCCACCAACCAAAAGCCAGCTGCACTGATAAGCCCCAGGCCTGGCTGTCAACCTCTCTTGGCATGTGGCTGGACTGGGCTCCCTTCCTGGCTTAGTGAACCCAGACTGGCCCAGACCAACTGGATGGAGATCGGGAGCCAAAGGGAGGAGGGGCTGGCATCTTCATTATCAGATAAACACAGGAGTCAGACCACATGGACACACACGTACACACACATTTGTGCACACACACAGACATCACAGACACATAAATTACAACCACATACTTTCACAAGTGTATTTACAATGTACACCCGTACACATGCAAAAACACGCATATGCATGTGCGCATACAACACGTAAGGGTTGCGAGGGATGTAGCTTCCCTATTTCCCTCCCTTCTCTTCTCCTTCACCTCCTCAATCTACACTCGCTTACACACACACACACACACACACATTCCCACACAAACACACACGCACGCACGCACATATACACACACAAAGCAGCATGACTCTTGAGGACAAAGCAGAAAGGGTTGCTGAGATGGCCGTCATGCTGCTCATGAGGAATGAGAGAAGCGCCCCCCCCCCCCCCCCCCCCCCCCCCCCCGCCCCCCCATAATAATAAAAAACAAGACAAAGAAAGAGAAATTAAATGAGGGTTGATAGATGAAGCAACACAAGAGCAGGGCTTCATTTAATTATGCGTTTACATGTCTTTTTATAGCCTCTCGGTACCGTTGGGGTGATAAGCCATTCCGTATTCATTATCACCTTAAACTGCTGAGTGCCTGATGTCATATTTTCTTTTGGGTTCTTTTGGGTGGTGAAAAATGGCAATGAACCCCTTTTGCAAAATGAAATTAATAGACGTGTATATTTGGTGTTCCTGAACAAGATCATTGCTTTTGCATGCGAAACACAGCAGTGCCATTGTACAGAATGTTTACTGATTGGATATATCATACTTAGTGTTGCAGCCATGGCCTCAGTTTGCATCTTCATGTTGCATAAACAGTGGATTAGGGGTAAAGTCCAGAAACTCCAAGTGTGGTCCCATAATCAAAGTGCATATTTGTATTCCATTGAATATTTAGAGGAATACTAAAAATACCTTGAGACATACTGTGAAAACACGAGGGGATCATGTTTAGTCAAGCAGACAGACACGAGAGAAAGTATGTCAAGCCAGGATCGTGTCGCCATGACAGAGGACCCTCTCTCTCCTTCTGTCTCTCTACCTAGTTGTCTCTGTCTCTCCATCTGTCTCTTTCTCTATCTTTCTCAATGTCTGTTCTCTTTCTTTCTCTCTCTCTCACGCTCTCTGTCGCTCTCTCTCTCTCCATTTCTCTTCATGCCTGCCTGTCTGTCTCTGTATCCTCTTCTCTGTCTCAACCGTTGTCTGTCCGTCTCTCAGGCCATATAATGTTACCTCGTTTAAATCTAAGACCCATTTTTTCTGCTACTACTATTTCCCAAATTAGGTGAGGAACGTCTGCTGTGTGCGTTTAACACACATTTTTATATAGGGGCTGCACATCTCTTGCAAGAAAGGAGGCCCCTGCTGAATGATAAAAACAGAGTTGTTTTAAAGGCCCGTCGGAGCCATTCTTAGAGCTGGACAGGTTCCAAGCCTGAAGCCGTTGGCATCACTCCCTAGGGACACTTCCAGCATGCCAACTAATTTAAGCGCCTGTGGCAGTGAGTGATTGTGTCTGCTCCCATGTCAATGTGCAAGGGGGAAAAAAGAAACAGAACCATTAAGAGCACAGTGAAATAGTAATGTGCATTTTTGGTGTTCATGGAGGCCTCAACAGTTTGCCTGACCTGTTTATGATAATAAGAGGAAAGGGAGAGGAGAGGAGAGGAGAGGAGAGGAAAATGTCCACAGAGAGGCACGTGGCGGTGGGGGTGGCGGGGAAAATAAGCACAGGTAATTAAAGAAACGCTGAGGACACCAGATGGGCCGCACACAACTGGAGGCACCCCAGTGCGCCACACTAACACCCCCCACCCCTCGTTACCCCCACCTCACCATCCAAATGCAGTGCCTTCGAACTAAAGAGGGGAGAAAGCAACCTCCTCGTCCTTAATCCCCCTGGCAGCAGTTTTGGCTCTGGCACTAGCCCCTCAGATGGGAATCTTCGGGAAAACTCGAGTGCCCTTTTATTTAGTTGGCTGTTTTGGTGTTTGATGAGCATGGATGTCTCTGCCAGTGTAGTTGCTTATTCGACCTATGGGGAAATTACATTGAAGTAGCTCATTGAGGCTTTGGAAAACAAAAGTGCAACAATATGTCAGTGATGTCTATAAAGAAAATTGGAATAGTGTTTATATGCTATTTTAATGCAAGTTTCAGGCTTACAGAAGCAGAGAAGATAAATATATTTTCATATACAGAGTTTTTAATCTTCATTTAGTATTTCACATGTCTTAGTATATAACCAGCTACTAGTTGTCAACCTCAGTACACGTAGCTAGGTATTTTGAGAAACTGATGTCAAATGTGCGTCTATTTTTAAAGCTACACTTTCACTTATGCGTAACTGTCAGCTACTTGTCATATGAAGCTGTTTGAAGAGAGCTTTATGGCTGCACAACAATGGGAGCCACGGATAAAATGACAGCATCAGTTTGCTGCGCTCAGGATGGACAAGCTATGATGCAGTGCTTTTAGCACTGATTTCCTTTTAAGGAATAAGGTGACTGCATATGGTTGATGTGCTGTGCAAAGTTTGTCCTCTACAGTATGGTGTTGAAACATTTAGCCACAACACTGAGCACGTTCGAATGAGACATACTGATCAGAAATTATATCAATGAACTGTTTTTCTAAACCGTGTTTTTATTCAGATCCTAATTTCTAGCTTTAAACTTGCCATAAAATCTACCAGAACCATATAAAAACTCTCTCTGAGTCTCTGACAGATTCTTGATATTCTTAGTTCTTGGTTCTTTATGCTCCTTAATTGTAAATTGTTGGTGGTGGTACAGTGCAGAAATATCGGAGCAGTGTGCCTTGGATATTCCCAGAAAAAAAGAAAAAAGAAATTCATAAGTGCTCAGGCACTGCTGGTTCATCCGGTAATGGTAAGCTGCAACCATCTTGGCAGTGTTTTTGGCTTGCAAATGACCACGCCTCCTGTCAGTTGTTATGAAACGCCTTTGATTGGCTCAGCTAGGGACTGATTAGACATCCAGACTGAGAGCCAGATTGGAAGCTGGGGCCAAGACATGGACGCTAACACTCCTCGCTCTGTGTGCCGCATGCCAACGAGGCCGCGACAGACCACAGGAAGTCAGGACCTCCGCGCGGTTTCCAGGAGACGGACCAGTGAGTCAGTGGTTCCACCCTATGGGGAATTCCAGAAGGCCTGGCCGAGGGTCAGATGATTCATAGCTAAGGTCCTGGAAGGTTAATATCTTCAGCTGTAGCTTTCATTCTCAGTGGATTCTGTTTTTTAACTTTTAACTTATCAAGCAGGGGAAAATATCTCATCTACGATGTTTCAAGAGCCATTCTAATTCCATTCTTTTTAATGTTATTGACACTGGAAATGGTACTGTATTTCAAAAAAAAAAAAAAGGTGAACTTGGTTGTTTGTTTCTTTTGATTCTCTGGAGGGCTGTTGGATTTCAAAATCACTACTGTTTTTGCCCTGCGGAAGCAAAAAAGAAATTGCTGCTGAATTAAAATCATACAATCATTCAAACCTTCAGTAGCCCCGGTCGACTGGCTCCTGACAGAACAATGAACTACATCTGCTTGCACAAATATTGCACCCCTCTGCCAGACAGCAAAATTGATCAAGGGGAGCCTCATTAGTATCTTTCGTAGGACGTGAGAGGATGGTTTGCCTACTTAATTCAGTTTATCACCCCCCTTTTGCATTACTGGTTGAGATTTGCCTGGCTGTCAGAAAAACAGTGGGTCACAGTATAAGTGGTTGGGCTGCTCCACCTATAATTTTAAAAGAGGTTGTAAACGAGGTGCCAGACAAATGATGGATGGGGTGTGTGAAAATTGTCGGTCCATTCTTTTTCCCATCCATGTTACCATAGAGTTTGTTACCACAGAGTTCTCTAATTATGTTACCCCTATATTGTTTCTGTCAGCCATACTTCAGAGATCCACTTCTGTGATTTTTGCATTAGGGAATTTTTTTTTTGAGTGGCACTGTGCCTGTGCTTTTGCTGGGGATGGATGGGCAGCATTCACAGGGTGTCATCTCATTTCAAAATTGCAGTGTCATCGTTACAGAACGCTGGAGACGGATAAAAGCCTAAAGCAACGTGTTGGTTCAAGGCCTAGATATTCATTTAAAAGATATTCATTTTTTCACATGACTCCAGCTGTAATGAATATGGATTAGCTGTGCCTGTTTCATTGTCTTCCAAAATCCAAGGTTTGTTTAAAAAAAAAAAAAAAGACTGATGACTGATGGAAGTTCCATAGCAGTGAAAATAACATAACATGCAGGGCTGCAGGAGAGAGCATGATTTTGTTATAATGTTTTATTATTCCTGTCCTTTTTAATTTCAAACTTCATTTGCAAACCCAGATGTGAAACTATTATCTTAAATGTCAATGATGGACTTTGCATGATCACATCCTAAGAGAGGTGAAATAGATCACATCACACATGCGTAGTTTACTGTAATTACCCCTTTATAAATGAATCACAAGGTAAAAGCTGATGCTTTGATTATGAAACTGTAAAAAATCAGTAGTTTAAAAAATAAACAGAAAAGAGGCTTGTATCTCCTAAAGTCTTGTATCTACTAAAGCTTAGGTCTTTTTTATTACTGGATGCATTTCGTCTTCGTCTTTGTTGCACTTTAGGGTCATTGGTAGCAGATTTGAGAACAGTTGTTCTCCTCTTGTGTTTCATCATTATGACAGAGGCATGAATGAATGAACAAATTAATGAATGAGGGAGACATGAATGATGAATGAACGGCAGAGGATTTTGCTTTCTCTTGCATCTCGACACCCTCAGTTATCACAAAGTTAAACAATCATCAGGCATTTAATTGCACGGAAGATGTAAGCAGCTACTGACAGGCCATCTGCATCAGTGGCCATGGTACAGAGTGGCTGTCACTGGGGCTATGACTCTTAAGAGCAGACAGGCTGTCAACTCATCCAGATGTAGCAGACGGTCCCAAACAAGGTGTTATGTGACAAACATTTTGCTTTTTGCTGCTCTCCCAAGGCTGACCACCCTCCCTTTGAAATCCACCAAAGCTAGCATCCATAACGAGACAAACAGAATTAGCATAATTGGCACAATAGTTGCACTTGCTCTCTCCCTTTGTCACATTCACAAACACATACAAACTCTCTCTCACACACACACATAGACATACAGATACACACACACACACTCACAAACACGCAGTTGTCATTTTTTTCATAGGTAATGAGTCAGAAACAAACAAACAGCCCCCACACACAGAAACACACACACACACACACACACACACACACACACACACACACACACACACACACACACACACACACACACCACAAACACACACACATTCAGGAAAAAACAACACCCTTAGTCTCAAATGGCTCACTGTCCCAGCTCTGGGCCTGCGTTAGTGTAATGAGATTGAACGCAGGTTGGGATTTCTTAGTGAGAGCCAGCAATTAACGAACAGGAGGAGGAGGCAGGGGGGCGTGACAGACCCTGCCTGCCACTCTTCCTTTTGGAATTCCACACAGAACAAATGCCAGGAAAGAACGACAAAAAGAAAAAAAATAGCAGAATTAATGTGTGGCTGAGATTCAAAAAATGCTTTTAGTGTTTGCTTTATAAAATCTATGTGTACATGTATCTGGCTGCAGTTTGAAACCTGCTACAAGTCTAAATTAAGTATCTGGAAGCCATGACTCATGGTAGAAATGATTGGAATGGTTGTGCTAGGCTTATTGAATAGTTGGTTTGTGCACATACATTTTTCAATGAAAATGCATGAAATCTTCAGAAACTCGATAACTTGTCAGCAAATGTAAATACCACTTTATGCAGTGAGTGCAGGAATGGGGCTTGTCTGTGTATTCAGGTCAAAATATGACTTGGTTGTTCTGCTCTTACAATTTACCTGCAAAAGCTTGGAATCCCACAAACACTGTGGAAAAAATACCATTGAAACAAAGTGTGACCTTGATGGGAAACACTGGATTCACTGTGGTGGTCTGGGCAGCTGCCTGTGAAACATTGTCCACAGTCTCCGTGCTGGGCCATACATCAGACCGCAAACTAATCTAATTATGATAATGTGACTCTGCTCGGCCCTTCGGGCACAACAGGCACCTGTCACCATTACAGTTTGTCTGTCTCTCTCTCTCTTTCTCTTTCTCTCCCTCTCTCCATCTGCCTGCCTCTTTCTCTCTGTCTGTCTGCCTGCCTGCCTCCCTCTCTCTCTCTCTGTCTCTCTTCCTCTCTCTCTCTCTCTCAGTGACTGTTGCAGACAACACAGACCGGCAGAGACATGGACCTAGTATCATAGCACACTTTTGTAGCTGACATGGGTTTGATTATTAGATTTAGGTGTGAGTACGCTTTTGATAACTCTAAAAGCACCAAAGAGCAGCTTGTCATTCTCACTGTGCGGCAAGTGGCGCTCTCTCTCCACCCCTATCTGTCTTTCTCACCATCTCTCTCTCTCTCCCTTTCTCCCGCCCTCCCTCTGCAGATTGCTTTAAACTTGAATAGGTACCCTGCACACTTGAGCTGCTCCTTTGTAGTCCCTGACAGACACTTTAGGGTGGGAGACTTGCATTTATCTTGAAGAGGGATGTGCAGGTAGTCAGCTGTCTCACTGATTCCCTGGGGAGAGTCATCCAAATACCATTTCGTCCTTGCAGTGGTTGAGATCAAACACAGTAACCCTTTTGTGTTTGTTTAACTAAGTGGAACACAATGTGATTAGATGATCTTTCTAGCAGACAGAAAAGCTCATTGCTTGGCAATGGCAAAGAAGTCAATTTGGGGGTGGAAATTTGCTTTTAATTATTCTTTTGAATGATGATCATTTGACAGTTTTTTAGCATATCTCTTTTGACCAAAAATGGCATTATTTAATTCCGGATGGATTGTGGATGGACTGTGGATTTTAAGCAGATTGGGAATTAGACAAAAAGCATTTATTGCAGTTAGGATAAATCAGAGTGATATGTACTCATTTTTTTCTGTCTATTGATTTCTAGTAATGGATTTAAAAAAAGCTTGAGGTTTGCTCATCCCACAACATGTCCCTGAATGTGTAGATAACCATTAAGTGTATATAGGCCTATTTACCATTTGACCATTTTCTGTGCATCTTTTAACAGAAACTGAACTCAATAAAGGCATACAGTATCTCCATCCAATGTGACAGTATTAAGCATTGGGATTACTGGCTATCGTGCTAACGTGTCTGGCTAACGTGTGTGTGTGTGTGTGTGTGTGTTCATCCATGTCTATGGAGAAACCGCATGTAAAACAAGACCAGTGTAGCCTGTTTTTCTGGGGTGACTGAGACATGTCACAAGCCCAAGCAGAATTGTTAACGCGAGGCCTCCATCATGTTCCTTCGCCTTTCTTGAAATCGGGCTCCATCGATTCTCAGCCAACAGAAGCACTTAAACAGAGGCACTGAAGAGAGCCTGATGAAATAGAGTTATTCTGGCAGCCAGATACTGAAGTAAGGGATCAATAGTGATAAAAAATGCATACTTACAAGAACAAAAAGTTCAGAAGTCAAAAAAAAAAAAAAAAAAACCTACAAAAAATCATCTTCACCTTTGGAAGGCACGACTCACATGAGATTTCTCAACACAGACATTCCAAAGGCCAGTCCACCAGAGTGTCTTCACACTGAGCGCTTATCTCCTTAAACCTGTACGGGGAGCAGATGCCATCAATCATGGTAATGGTTTGCTTTGTTTGATGGGCTAATCGATAACCACAGTCAGCTGATTTTATGAACGGCTCTGTCCTTCAGCAACTTACACACACACACACTTTCTGTCTCATACACGCGCTTTTTCTCTGTCACACATACACACACACACAAACACACACACATACACACACACACGTACACACACTTTGTCTTCCTCTCTCTCACACATACACACCGGAGATAGAGTATGCCCCACCACACAGCAGCCTCCACACACGTTTACTGCCTCTGTAGTGGAGCAGTCGGTTGTGGGACGTTTATGGAGTCGTTAGGAGGAGGAGAAGAGTGCCGCCGGGACACTTGTGGTTTGTGATGATGGACGAGGCTGAGATTTCAGTGATAATGATTTATGTTTGGTCTTATTGACAGTTGACACTCAGTTTGAAGTGGGTAGAAGTTAGACAGCAGCTCTGGTACAGAAATAGTAATAAGCCCTACGAACCCAAAGTGTCTCAGCAGTTGATTATCACAACTGACAAGATCTGTGTGACTTTGGAAAAACTGACAAGATCTGTTCAAAGTGTACTAGGAACAAACACACACACACATACATAATCTATTCAGTGTACACTATTACAAAAGGATAATTGTTTTAACACCGGGCATTTATCTGCTAAGCAGTGCACTGAATGATGTTGTGACGGCCATATTTCCCAGCAAGTACACTGATGCATCTGGAGCTAATGGGGCTTCACACTGCATATGAGAGAAGAGGAACAATGTTTTACAATTACACAGGCTGGCATACTCACTTTGCAATATCATCATCATCACACACACACACATATACACATTCTGCCTCAGCTACAAAAAAGCATCTGATTATAACTTTGACCAGACCTGCGAGATAAAAAGGGGTGATTTGATTACTTGTGACATATAGGTAATGGCCTTTCAAATTATTTCCCCGCACTCAATTAGCCTATACGGAGCTCAATTAATTACTTCAGCTGAGGATATCCACCCCGGCTCACACTGTCAAGCACCCCCCTCAGTCTCGCGCAATTTCCATGCCGTTGACCCATACTGTTCGCTGGTGAAAAGTCACAACCAATTTAGCAAATGATGGATTTGCCCCAGTGCTTGGAACTGATTCATTTTGAGCCGTTTTTCGGCATCGTGTTTTTGAAGCTGCCAAATCGATGCATATATCTGTGTCTTTAGTCTCAGCCCGGCTCACATTTGTGGTTTATAGCTTCACGACAAAACCTGCAGTGTTTCCTGATCTCCCTCGATTTGGTAATTTGATGCTTTATATGGGTAATGGGCTAAATAGTTCAGAGACACTTTATAGGGAGTGTGAACCGCTGGGCAGTTTCTGAGTGCTGGGTAGACTGTTTCACTAGCTCCATGACACATCTGCCACATTTCGAAGTATTTCACACACAGAGCATCTTGTATCCTAACAAGCCGTCAATGAAAGAAGTTAATCAGCGTGCACATCCTAGCTGTAGGTAAATCCAAGGTGTATAGGGGAAAAAACAACACACTTTGTTCTTGATTAAAAAGAACAAATTAAATGAAAACTGAATGAAACTCTTTTGTAAAATATTTTAGTACACAGCTGTATATTTTATGCTGCATTTGTTTAAAGGCCCACAAACATACAACTGTTATTGTAACATTTAATGTCACTGACTGACACATTAGAATAGCTTATGTTATAGGTTATGTCATTAATTCACCTCAATTAAGATATCTCAAAGCATTTTGTCTATTTGTCCTTGTGTCAGCTTTTAGGAAATCCATGTAAGAAACTGTGGCTCACTTGTCAGCCTTGAAAATGGAGTGAGAAGGGATTGGCTTGTCCTTTATGAGAAGGCTGGATGTACCTGAGATTAGATGAAGATGAAAAGAGAGAGAGAGAGAGAGAGAGAGAGAGAGAGAGAAAGAGAGTGAGAGAGAGAGTGAGAGAGAGAGAATGGACATGGAGAGAGAGAGTGAGTGAGAAAGTAACCCCTCATAGTAATGTACATTAGTACATTAGTTAATTTCTCACTCACTCTCTCTCCATGTCCATTCTCTCTCTCACACTCTCTTTCTCACTCTCATTCTCTCTTCTGTCTTTCTAAAGTAATGCTCTCCGCTGATTAGTCCTTACAAAGGCATTTGAAGATTAATACAAGCCATTTGATATTGCCTTGATAAGTGCCTGAAAGGAAGCTTCTTTTGTGAAATAATAGCTGGAAAAAGGAACGTGTGGAGAGCAATTATTCAAATGGCTTGTTTTGTCTTTGCACTATTAGATCCACCTTGAAGGAGAGTGGTATTTTTTTGAATAATATCTCACTAAGTCACGGCACTGGTGAGGGCAGAGAGTACCTGTTGTCCTCCACAATAAAACTTGGCTTCAGGCACTTAGTTGTTAACAGACCTGCCTTAGAATTGTATTTTCCCTCTTCTTTGTTGTATTTATAGTTTAGTGAGCAATTTCTGTGTTTTAAAATAATAAAATAAATAAATGAATAAATCTTCCGACATTCATGTCACAATGCAGCTCTTCACTCATGTTATTTATTCATCTTTGTTTTCTGCTGCAGTGAGTATAACTAATAAATGGCCTCTGGGAAAGGAAGGAAAGAAAAATTGTCTGTGTGGGTGTGGGTTGTGTCTGTGACTGTGTGTGTGTATGTGTGGGTGTGTAGGTGCTTCTGTGTTGGAGTCCAGGTGATGTTGTAGCCACTCTTAGAGGCTGGCTGAGCACTATGGGCCTGATTACTCAGAGGCGTGTAAACAAAGTGAAGTGCTGTCATCAGCACACACTCGCATCACGGTCAGACATGTGTGTGTGTGTGTTTGTATGAGAGAGAGTTTGTCAGTGTTTGTCTATGACTCTGGAGGTCATATTCTCATAACCAAACCCAAAAAGAAAAATGAATATTTTGAGAGCATATTATGCTTTGTTTGTTGAATCTCCCCTTATGACGTTGGTAGAAGCATTTTGTATTTTTTTTTTCTAATCCCACTGTTATATTAGGCCATTATTCAACGAACAGTGGGTGAAACCACAGCTAAGAACAGTAGCACTTTTAATAGTGTCTAAATTTGAAACCTAGTTTTATTTTGCCCCGGACCGAGAACCCTTTTGCTTTAATATTTAATGATGATTGTGGACCATTATTTAGATTATTTTCAATTATTCATGGCCCTCTGGAAGGACGACCGTCCCACGCATAATGGTCACCCTCCCCCCTGACAAGTTATGCATATTCGCAGTGTATTTGTTTCAGTCAGGTGAATAAGGAGCAGGTAGGGCTAAGGTCATTCTCAAGTGCCGACGCGCAAAAGAGGTTGAAGCCCACGCTGTCTTCCTTCCTTAAGTGCCTCGTTTAAAATATGGTGAGTAGCAGTGATACTCGGAGGTGTAAGGTTACCAAGCCTGGGGGCACATAAACACCCGGACGGTGAAATCCAGAGGATAAGACTGAGACAGCAAGTGTCTGCCCTGGCCAGACGGTCACAGCGGTGACCTTACATAAATCTTTACTCTTTTCATTTTAAGTTTAGATGGAGACCTCTAATTCAAAAGCCATATGCCAGTCTGTCTGTCTGTATGTCTGGCTGGCACTTAAACAAATAATCTGATATCTGGAGTATGCTGGAGTGGGGGGACTGAAATTGTATCATGGCAGCATGCAGTTCTGTTTGGAGTAGGTGCAAATTGTGGTTATGGTGTTAGTACTGTGCCTCGGATTTAATGTTTCAGGTTTTCAAATTACAAAAGACACACTATAACACATCCAGGTAATTTTACACACACGTACACACA
Organism: Coilia nasus; assembly: GCA_027475355.1. Classification (NCBI taxonomy): domain Eukaryota; kingdom Metazoa; phylum Chordata; class Actinopteri; order Clupeiformes; family Engraulidae; genus Coilia; species Coilia nasus. Next base: position 31,357,985 of record CM050220.1, on the reverse strand, counting down.
CACATGCACACACACAGACATGCACGCATGCAAGTATGTGTGGCTGCACAAACACACACACACACACACACACACACACACACACACACACACACACACACACACACACACACACACACACACACAATACACAAAAACCTAGTGGTAACATATTATGTCTAATGAATGTGGTACGTTCTCCCACTCACACATCTCTCCATGTCTCTTTTGCTTTTTTTAGAATTCTTCCTGGAGTTGCTGGATAATTCACAGAGGTCACTGAATGACATGTTTGTACGGACATACGGCAAGTTGTACATGCAGAACTCGGAGGTCTTCCAGGACCTGTTCACTGAGCTCAAACGTTACTACACAGGCGGCAACGTCAACCTGCAAGAGATGCTCAATGACTTCTGGTCGCGGCTGCTCGAGCGCATGTTCCAGCTGCTCAACTCACAGTACCAGTTCACTGACGACTACCTGGAGTGCATCAGCAAGTATACGGACCAGCTCAAGCCCTTTGGTGACGTGCCCCGTAAACTCAAGGCCCAGGTCACAAGGGCCTTCATTGCAGCCAGAACGTTTGTCCAGGGGCTCATGGTTGGCCGAGAGGTGGCAAACAGAGTGGCAAAGGTAAGTTGCTATCTATATTTACTTATTTTAAAGATCTGTTTCAACCCACAGTGTACATTGAAGGCCAAATTCTTGTTCTTCAAATGTTGTGTTGTGGAATAAGGGGATTCAATTAAAAGAATAATTAAGGAGTTTAGCTCTTAGCTTGATGACAAAGTAGATGAGTCAACCAACATCCTTGCGAAGACCAACAGCAGCTAAGTAGATATAGATTATAACAGTTTGCCAACATTCCAGCTGTATAAATGTGTGTGATTGGCAGAATCATGTTGTTTGCCATTCTTGACCCCATTACTCTGTGTTGCACAGCCTGCAAGGCTGTTTGGAGACTTCTTTATCCTTTTGATGTGTTTATACATAAATATCAGTGTTTGACCAGATTAACCTTACCAGAATAAAGTGTTGCATTACCAAGGGAGAAGATTTATTACATCTAATAAAAAAATAAAATAAAAAAATAAAAATCCACATAGCATCTAAAAGATACCAAAAGGTGTGGTGTGGCTAATAAACACATCTCAGCCATTCTCAAGTCAACATGATTTATGTCTTTGCCAGCCTCCTCCTCCTCCTGTCTCCCCATGGCATAGACCACCTCATGGTGTTGGCCTCATCCTAATGGTCCGCATGCTTTGATATTCTAATAGATGGTGGATGCTATATCATGAATACCTTTTACCCCCAGCTCTCAGGTAACAGAACTCAATGTGTGTTTCTTCATTTCACGGGATTTGATCTTTGTCTTCGGTGTCAAAGTGTTTCCCTTTTATCTGTGTGGCAGTGTACTGTCAGTGCACAACATGGATTAATACCTGCAAATTACACATGAAGGAAGAAATAAAGTCAGTACCTGAGATATATTCTAGATCAGTGTTTTTCAACCACTGTGCCGCGGCACAGTAGTGTGCCGTGAGAGACCGTCAGGTGTGCCGTGGGAAATTATCCAGTTTCACCTAATTGGTCTAAAACATTTTTTGAAAACAAATTAATTATTATCTGTGAACAATATGCCATTGTTGAGTGTCATCATGTAATACATAAGGGATAATGGATGACACGGTGTTCGGATATCAGAAAGTTATTGCACGTTCGACGTGGTAATAATGCGGCCACGACGTGAAGCGAAGTAACTTACTGGACAAACTGCCATTGCTAATTCCAAACTACAAGTTGCTATGGCCAAGACCCAGTTGTTAGTTCCATGATTTTGGTTGTCAAGCTACCTATTCCAAAGTTCTGTTAAGCCTGCCTTGCTTAGCAAAGTCACGTTAGTAAAGAGTCCAAATGCAGCACGACGGTGCCTGTCGACTATCGCGTCCGATTTGCCGCGTTGCAAATTCATTTCCAATGGAGTCCGTCAAGTCGGTATGGCCGTCCTCGCAAAGCCTATTGGGATTCCGGCGCGGCGGCTTTGACAGCTACGGCACGTCAAGAAGTTTGGCTCTGCTGAACTTTATGCAAATGAGTCCAATAAAAGTAGATCACAAGCGAGGTATTGTGATGACGAAATCAGTTCTCGTGAATATGCACTTTTCTCGAGAAAAGAAAACTGTTGTTTTATTATTATTATAGTTTCTGTTGGTGAGTATGAGTGAAATTGTATGCTGTAGAAAATCTAAGTACACCGAAAGTGTAGTTTCTATGGAGGTAAAGAAGTCGACCAGCAACTCGAGCGATAGTGGTTTGATTTCAGCAGATTTGGGAGGATTTGGGGTTAAATGCAAAAACGTGCTATGTAGACAGCCCATTTTTACATTACATTACATTAGACTTTTTACATGTTTTCATTCAACGCGACTTACAATAGAGGACACAAGCCACACGCAGACATGCTTATGTTGTGCTGTGATCTTTCAACAGCACTTTCTGCACACTTCCGAGAACGCCCACCTGTAGTAGCGATTGGGCAACACAAGGGGAGACGGTGCGGCAAGCTATCTCAACGTGCCGCGATAGTGGACAGGGACCGAGACAGCAGTAAAAACACGATCTTGTTCTTCCATCTGGTCATCATTTGCTAATGCTGTCACATCTTTACTGTTTATTTACAGTTCAACATGAACTTGGCGTATTGATACATAAACATGATATGGTCGGAAAGCAGTAACTACTTCATAGGTCTGCGTATATAAAAAGTTAATAACCATTCTAAAGAACGCATCACAATGTGAAATTGAAGGAAGCCGTGGTATAATCTTCATTATCACTAGATGGCAGCAGGTGCGAATTGCATTGTACGATGAGACAAGAGAATTAGTGATGCATGATTGTGACAGGTAGTGGTGACAGCATTGTAGCCTGACTGCTATAAAAACTAAAAACAGAGAGAGACTGAGAGCTGTCGAGGAAGAGAGACTGAGAGCTGTCGAGGAAGAGCTTTGTGTGCGTCTTTCTTCGATTCCTGCCAGGATATCAGCTATGTTCATCCAAACAGGTTTCACACTGAGTAAAATACACGGAGATTGACATTTTGTACATGCAACTCTTCTTATTTCTCAGAGTGGAACAGTGAGATCTTTCCCAAATATTGTTGCTTCTGTCAGAATACACATTATTTTCTGTATTCGTGCTAACAGAATGCTTTTAGATTTTGCAAAACACTTTGAAGTTTTCTACTATGTTTTTAGTTTTAAGACCACGTTGTTGTGGCATTTCATGTTCCAGGTGTATTTCTGAAGTGGACATGTTAAGTGCACTTTATATTTTAATGAAGAAATATAAAAGATGATAAAATAGTTTTTTTGTGTTTATTTGATTCCTATTCAAGACACTTTGATAAGAATGATTATATATTATTAGGTGGAGTATCATTTTTTAACATTTTTGGTTGGTGGTGTGCCTTGTGATTTTTCCAATGGAAAAAATTTACCTTGGCTCAAAAAAGGCTGAAAAACACTGTTCTAGAAGTATCTGAAGTATATGATCCATTACCATGCATTCTTTCATATACATTAGAGTTTCAGTATAACTGGTGAAACAAGCTCATAGGCCAACATTTGTGTACAGTATCTGTAACACTTCACAGTCAGATATCTTTTTAACCTAAACAAACAAATTATTAACTGCTGAGAAACATGACAGGTTGTTGACTCTAAGTGAGAAACACAAAATTAAGCTATCAAAATATATATATATTTTTTTTGTTTATTGTCAGCATGTTTCCTCACTTTCAGAAACAATATTGTGCATTTTCTAAAAGAATAAATTCACAATTTATTAGACTTTCCCTTGACAAATCTAGAGGTGGAAAACATGGCTTCACAGAGTAAATGTCCATTCCATTTATTCGTTACAGCCATTCACCAAACCAGCTAGTTTTAATTGAGTATAGCTTGTCATCCAGGTACAGGAGCTAATTTGGAAAGTCACCTGTGTTAAGCACAAAGGTAGAACCAATACATGGCAGAACTCCTACCTTCTGAAGCAGCAATTCTCCATTTCGCAAGGATTGAATTGTTTTTGTAATTGTTTTGTTTTTATGTAATGCTGCACACGTAAGGAACAAGAACATACAACAAACACTAACATAAAGAAACAAACAAGAAAAGCACACACATCAGTCAGCAAGTAGCAGACAAGTAAAACTACAGACAACCATTGTCAAACCCATCACATGTCTAGAAGAGTATTGTTGCTTCAGTCATTTGAGGTTTGCTGGAGACTATTGACACCTATCACAAGCTGCAGACACCCCATCATGTATTTTAGCTAGTCGAGGCTTGGTATAATAAACATGGTGTACCGCCTTACACTGGATAAGGCTATGTCTGGCACAAAGAGAGGATTTATGTATTCGCTTTCAGATCTAATCTAATGTAATTCCCAAGTCTTTCTCCCAAAGTGTTTTTAAAGGGCTCAGGAAGTAAAAGGTTAATGTGATTATAAATACATGAAATAGAGCCTTTGAACGTTCTGAAAGTAGACTGAAAAAAAAACACCCAAGACTGTCCTCAGGTACAATGGGAAACACAGGGAATGTAGTATGAGCAAAGCTACAGACATGTAAATATCTAAAGAAATGTTGCTTCAGAAGTCAAAATCTGTCTACGAGTGAAGTTATTAATAGTTATTAATACTAAGATTTGCCCACTTCAGAAAAGCACCGTCTACAAGGCAGGGAGGAGAAGCATGGTTAGCTGCAAGTAGTGCGTAAGTAGATAAGGTCTGTAGGGGAAAACAACACCTAAACTGAAGCCAAATTCTTAGTGATATCCTTACAATAACATTATTTTATAGGTGAGGTGGGAAAATGAATATGAGAGTGAGCCTCAAGAGACACTGGATTGGTAGAGTTTTTTTCCATAGCCAACCATGCCGGAGAGGGGTCAAAAGTTCTGTTGAAGCCAGTACTACAACATGACAGACAAAATGAATTTCTCACAACAGAGTTCATTACAAACACAGTTGCCCATGTAACTATATTTTCTGTAATCTTATAGGTTAGTTTGAAGACAGACTCGTATGATCTTCAGATTAGCAAACTAATTTAGCATGCTAGCAGACTAATATGCTTCCTATGGAGTATTTTCATATGCCTGTTAGAGGAAAACGTACAGTCTATCAAACTCAGAGTTGTAGGAGAGATTGTTTTGGCCGTTTCCACGATAAACCATTTAACTAGTCGCTATGTAGTGCACAACGATTTCCTCAGACAATTAATTACCTTCTTAAAACATGTTTACTTTGGTTAACTTTAGCCTGCTAATCCGGTTGTCCTAACGTCACTCAGAACATCTTATCTTATGAAACATATTAGACATAAATGGGCTGGAAACTCACAATAAATAGGAACACTAGCCACAAACTTTTAGGATTTATCCGGTTTAATCCATAAATCAACACAGATGCAAGCCTGCAAACAGTCATGTTCGCTGCTCTGAGACACCGAAGTTTCCCTTTGTTTACTTGAGGCCCGATAAAACATTCTGTTGTAGTGGAGACACGCAAGGTGAGAGGACCACCCAAACAACAGTCCCTGAAATCTTCCTTTATTGTTCCTAACAACGTGTGTGCATACTCACGTCAGGACCAACAGTCAGGTAGTATGTTACTCAGCCTTTTATTACTCAACTGATCAACTTTATATACAGGGTACACCCAGCCCCCTGCTGGTCATATCATACCTCTACATCTCCCCCTTTTAGCTGGCAAACCATTAACATAACACCATCTTTCAGCAGTATGGCTATAGTCTTATTTTCATTTACCATGTAAACTTAAGAATTCACTTTTATCCATTTCAAATCTCTAAATTCAAAACAAACTGACCCACAGGTCTGACCCACACCTGCTGTCCGGGCTGAAGAGGTGACAGGGTTTGAGTGCGATGTCTCCGGTTGTACACCTGTTGTTGTTGCAGCTTCACCGCAGCGTCCTTGGTTCTGAATGTTTGAAGATCAGGCCACTGTGGTTGTAGCTGTGCCGGAGACACTGGAACCGAAGTTCTGATTCTTCTGCCCATCAGCAGCTGGGATGGGGAGAATCCATGGGCCAGTGGAGTGGCCCTGTAGGCTAGTAGAGCCTTGTCTTTCTCCAAGAGAGACTTGACCGTTCTCACGGCCTGTTCTGCCTCCCCGTTACTACGGGTATAACGGGGACTGCTTGTCACATGTGTGAAATCATAGTCCTGTGCAAACTGACAGAATTCCATGCAGGAAAACTGGGGACCATTGTCTGTGACTAACACTTCAGGTCAGCCGTGTCTGGCAAACACAGCTTTGAATCTGGCTATTGTCTGTTTTGCAGAGGTGCTGGGCAGTGTGCAAAGTAGTCAGTAGTAGAGAGACGTAGTCAGTCAAGACTAGATAGTTCCCATTCTGCCATTGGAAAATATCTGCTGCCACTCTCTGACAGGATCTGCTTGGGAGCTCCATAGTGAGGAGGGGCTCCACAGGTGTCTGCGCTTCACGTGCACATGTTTCACATCTTTCCACAATTTGCTTCACAGCGGACGTGATGCCAGGCTGAGGCGTTTGCAGGCATCGTCAGAGTGTAGGGCACTTTTAATCTGGTCCAGCTTTGTAGGTGTGGCTGGCAGGCTTTCCAGCACGCTGTCCAGGTAAGCTTGGCATTCTTTTTCCAGGTTGCGCTCCACCTCTGTGCCTTTGGCTGGAAGAGGCCCTCGACAGTGCATCAGCAGTTATTAGGTTTTTACCTGGGACATGGATGATATTAAAGTTGAACCTGAGCAGCCTGAGTCTGAACCTGATAATCCTTGGCGGCAGGTCATCCAGCGCTCTGGACTTCAGGAGTGTGAGGAGTGGCTTGTGGTCAGTTCTAATGGTAAAGTCCAGACCACTTAGGTATCCTCGCAGGCGCTGGCATGCCCATGTCAACGCCAATGCCTCTTTTTCTATTTGGGCATATCTTGATTCAGCTTTGGTGAGGCTTCGTGAAATGAAGACAACAGGTCTCCACTCACCGTCTGGCTGCTTCTGTGTCAAGACCCCCCCTAGCCCATACGAGGAGGCATCTGCAGACACCATGGTGTCATGGTTTGGGCTGTATTGTAACACAGTGTCTGACCCCAGTTCTCTCTTCGTCTCTCTGAACGCTTTCTGCTGAGGGGGTCCACCATGTCCAGCCGTTCTCCGTCTTCAGCAGGTCAGGGATGGGCTTTGTGAGGTCAGGCAGGCGGGGTGAAAATTTGCGAACAAAATTCACCATGCCCATGAAGCGTCAAACATCCGCCACATCCTTTGGTTCAGGCATGTCGAGGATCGCCTGGATTTTGCCTGGGTCTGCTTTGATGCCCTGGGCGTTGATGACATGACCCAGGAACCGGATCTCAGTCAGACCGAACTGGCATTTCTCATTGAGAGTGAGCCCAGCCTCTCTGAACTTTTGCAGCACTCTGTGTAGTCTGCTGTCATGCTCTGCACGGTCCTGTCCTATGATAAGGACATCGTCTGCGTGGCAAAGGACTCCGTCTATGCCATCAATGAGCTTGGAGATCCTCTTTTGAAAATGTTCAGGGCCAGACGATATACCGAAGGGCAGTCTTTTGAAGTAGTAGTGGCCCTCTGGCGTGACAAATGTCGTCAGCAGCATCGACTCCTTGTGTAGTGGCACCTGCCAGAAGCCTGATGTCACGTCCAACTTCGTGAAGAATCTGGCTCCTTCCAGTTTGGCCAGTGTTTTGTCCACCTCCGGTAGAATGTGTCTCTCTCTGATGACATTTTCATTGAGGTGAGTCAGATCTACACAGATGCGCAGTTTTCCTGAGGGCTTCACGATCGGCACCATGCCCGTGCACCACTCTGTGGGTTCTTCCACGCGGGCTATGACCCCCAACTTCTCCATTCTATCCAACTCCTCTTTTACCTTGGCGCGGAGAGGAATGACCACTCTCCGTGGTGCAGACAGTGCGTAGGGCAGGGCATCTTCTTTGAGCTTGATTTTGTATTCGCCCTTGAATTGGCCTAGCCCTTGGAAGACATCTTGGTACGTTGAGCGGAACGACGCCTCGGTGTCGTCTATGCTGTTTACCTGAGGGATCATGTGCAGTCTCCGGATGGCGGGGAGGCCCAATAGAGATGTGGTGAGATCCTTCACGATGAAGACCTCCTCCTCAGTCTTTCTGTCTCTCCTCTGGATGACTGCAGTCACTTCCCCCATGACATTCAGAGGCTGGCTTGCTGGCCCCAGGAGAGGCCTGTGTGCTGCTGTGTAAACGCCATGTTTGTGTTCATCATATTCTGTTTCAGGAATGGCAGTCACAGAAGCACCAGTGTCCACTTTAAAACGTACCGGCCCACCATTTACAGTAAGTGTCTCAGTCCATGTTGATGACTGTGGGTGGTTCACAGCTCCCAAATAAGCTGCTGAATCGTCCTCCTCTATTGATTCTAATTTTTGAGCCGATCTGCACACTGCAGCAAAGTGTCCCTTCTTTAAACATTTTCTGCACTCAACGTCCTTTGCTGGGCAGTCCTTCCAGGAATGTTTTGGGGTTTTGACATGGTGGCTGTATGCTACGAGTGAGAGGGGCCGAATGCGCTGCCCTGCGCAGACTTTTTCCCGCTTGCCTTTCTCCTATTATTATGAATATTGCATCCACTTGCCTCGGCTGACCGTAGAACTGCTTTTTCACGTCTTCGTGCTGCCTCACTTGAGTTATGGCCATCTTTAAATCCAACTTATCATTTAGCTGCAATTTTTCAGACAATTTAGAATCACGAATGCCCACTACAATCCTGTCTCGGATTAGTTCCTCGTGCAAGACACCGAAATTGCAGTGTTCCGTGAGCTTATTCACTGACGTGATAAAGTTCTCAGCACATTCGCCGACTTCTTGGCATCTCTAAATTAAATTTGGCTCGTTCATAAATTACGTTGTGGGTGCCAACAAAGTGCTCATTAAAATCCTTCTTTACTTCATCATAATCTTTCTTTTTAGCTGCCTCTAACTGAACAGAGCTCAAAATGTCGTCTGCCTTCTCGCCCATTGTGTAAATAAGAGAGTTCACCTGGTAAGCGCTGTCCTTATCCTTCAGTCCAGAAGCGAGTCTATAGCGCTCGAAACGTTTAATCCAGGCAGGCCACGAGCTTGGCTCAAAGTCAAAGGCTCCAGGTGGTGTGATAATAAAGATGTGGTCCATGTTGCTGCTGGTGCAGTTAGCTGGTTGCTAGCTTCTTAGCTTTCGCCGACTTCGCTCCTTCCTCACCGTCACGACTCACAACTCGTACATAAACCACCAAACTGCACAAAACCTGTCACAGTTCTTCCATCGACTCTTCCTGTCGCGTGTTATCGAATTCTGACACCATGTATTGTTCCTAACAACATGTGTGCATACTCGCATCAAGACCAACAGTCAGGTAGTATGTTACTCAGCCTTTTATTACTCAACTGATCAACTTTATATACAGGGTACACCCAGCCCCCTGCTGGTCATATCATACCTCTACACTTCTCCCTGAATTACTATCGGAACCTCCCCTAATGGAAACACGGCTATGATTGCAAGTAAACATGATCATAGTGTCTATATAGTCTGCAGGTTACTCATCGAATTATCTGTATAGGAGACAAGTTCACAAGTTCAAGTTCATATTCTCCTAATTCTATTGAATTGTGAGATAGGAAGGTTTTTCTTAAGAGATGTTGGGTGATAGGATTCCCCATGTAGTGAGGCGTTTCTATCAGTACTCTTGCTGTATAGGTTTGTTTTTAAAGTAATTCCCTCCCTTAGCACTAAAATCTCCAGAAAGTTCATTTTTAACTCATCCACAGACATAGTGAATCTCAGATGTTGATTACTTTCACACATGTATTTATCAAATTCTTTAAGTTGGGTCTCATCCCCATCCCATATGAAAAATATGTCATCCAGGTATCGTTTCCAATAGGATATGTTCTGTACAAAGGGATTCCTCTGTGTACTGAAGATCAACTCCGATTCAAAAGGTCCCACATAGAGTGACGCAAAACTGATCCCATTTTTGATCCCATCGCAACACCAGAGGTCTGAAGATAGAAATCAGTACCAAACAGAAAAAAATTACAAGTCAGGACACACTCAATAAGATCCAGCAGACATTCTGTTTTTGGACTATTTCTAGTCCTTTTTTCCAAAAAAGATTTTGTAGCCTGTAGACCGCCCTGAAAAGTACGACTCAGTGTCCATTGTAACCAGGAGTGGTTGAGAATCTTTTAATTTTGCAGACTGAATTATTTTAATAAATTCCATTGAATCTTTCACATACGAAGGAAGAGACATGACCAAAGTTGGTAAGGTGTGGTCCACAAATGCTGAGATTTTTTCAGTCAGAGAGCCAATAGCTGCCACAATTGGTCGTAAAGGTGGCGTATCCACAAAGGAATTAATTTCGGGTAATGTATAAAATGAATTTTAGGTAATGTATAAAATACTGGAGTAATAGGGTAATCCACTTTCATATATGCATATTCATGTTTAGTTATATGTCCCATTTCCATTAACTAATTTAGTTTCTCATGCACATCCATCTTAAAGGGCATGTTGCAGGGTTCATAAGTAACAAATTAACACCACTTAATACACATTTAAACTGTTATCCATTGTATTTGATTTTGATGGGTATCACAAAACAGAATATAATACGAAAAAGTGTTGCAATGCGCAGCCCCTCAAAACATTCCGTGACGTCACATTGGGGAGACGACCTGTAGATGACAGACTGAAAGCCATAGAGACAGACGAGAGCAAGAGACAAGCCAGCGTGTTTAGCAGCAGTAGATAGATAGATAAATACGATCCATATACAATACATACAATTCATATATATATGTAGATAGATATACAGATAGACAGATAGACAGTAGATAGATATACAGATAGACTGATACATATTTATATAGAGAGAGGGAGGGCGATAGGAGGCCGCTAGATAGCATAGTATAGATAGCCAGATAGCTAAACGCACATTTTTATAGGCAGGTGGGTTGGTAGGATTCATATAAAATGGTCAACTATTGAGTTTATTCTGGCTATAAAAACACAAATCTAACAGGGCACAGGGTCCATGACTCTCGACCAGCGATCAAAACGCACTCACTTTTCTACATCACAAGCTTTCCACAGCAGTTTCCATGGGGCAGCACCGCCCACACAAAACGTGAAACACAGCAACACGGACGCTTATTCTCTCGTTGTCGGTAAGCGGTGTTGATGATAGTGATGAGGAGTGTATGAAACATGTGCTATATAGATAAACTTGTCTTGCCTTACGAAATTAATCATACTGAAGAAACATTGTGAAGATATGAACAGCCTATTCGGCGGCGGCAAAGTTTGCAACATTTAGCTAAACTCTACTAGATGAAGATGTTGGAGCTAGTAGACTGTCACTGCAAAGTGAAATAACTTAAGTGGATCTTCCAAATAGAGTATACCGGCACTTATCTGGACTAACAACATAACCACTGTCACTAGATATAAAGACAACTTGTTACACTCAGTAAAACATTTTATTGTATGCACTGCTGATCGTACACTAGGTCCAGCGTTCATTGCTGCGTTGCTAAATGATAGCAACTCACCAGGAGGCTTCACCAACTCTCCACTCATTCTCCGACCACGAACTGAATTGGCTTTGATGACCATCAGTTCTTGGCAATTGCTCATTAAGACACTCACGTCTAACAGGTTCAAAACTGTGTGGCTGCGTAAATACTATTTATGGTTCTTGCAACCTCTTCCTCATCCCAGCTAGTGGCAGTTCTAGCAAAGATCGTATAGATTAGAACCAGTCTCTGCTGAGGCTACCTTCTCAAGTCCCCAATGTGACGTCATCACCAAATTCGTTAAAAAACAAAAAGGACAATAAATGGTCTTAAACAGATTTTGGAGAAATGTTTTAAATGGTATACATATCTTGAGTGCTTTAAGTACCTACTAATCGACAGTGGTGGTTAACCTGCAAGATGCCCTTTAAATTTCACAGTAAGGTCAGAGTCCAACCTCCTGTAGAATTTAGAGTTTTTTAAATGGTTCTGTATTTCTTTCTCATTGTACTCCCGTTTCAAAATCACTATAGCACCCCCTTTATCCGCATTCTGAATTATCAAATCTCTGTCTTCTTTTAATGTCCTCAATTCCCGTCTTTGTATTGCAGTTAGGTTGTTCCAGGCTTTTTTAGTCTTATTATGACCGCCGCTAGCGAAGCTAGCGAAAGCGGTCATTATAGAGTTGCCGCGACCATTTTTCCCTTTTTTTTTTTTTTCTTTTTTTTTCAGTGAATGTCCGTCAACGATTCCCGGGACACTGAAACTCGGGGGGACATGAATCTTTGTAGGCATGTAGCCCTAGAACTTTTCGAGCGACTAGAAGCTTTTGGTCCCCCGGGGCCACCCCCCCGCTGTGCCAGCGTATGTCAAAGAGGGGGAGACCGGCAAAAGTTTTTGCTGAATAGCTCAGTGAACGTTTCACCCAACAACATAACATTTTTGGGATATGTCGGTGTTACAGAGATGTATCGACCCAGCCAATAAACGCTCACTTGAAGCATAGCGCCACCTATTGATATGGGTAAATGCAAAAATTGGGATATTGAGTTGCCAATATCTTGGACCGAGAAGGTGGGAACTGCGCAAAATACGTCATGCACGATCAGCACAAAGACCTCTATAACCACAGCATGTGCCATACAATTTGGTCAATCGGGGGCGCTGTAATTGTACAAAATGTCATTTTGCCTATTATCTAGAGAATGCTTACGTTTACAACAATTTTTTTTTTATCATGAAATCGTTTGACCCTCACGCATTGAAAACACTGGTCGACGCCCACTTCCAACGAGAACAATTTCCGTGAAATTTTAATATTGCGAAAACGAATCTGAACGAACTCGTCATAGGCCGTTCATGTGAATCTCACCAAATTTGGTATATGTCATCTACAGACAATGCTGACAAAAAGTTATCAAAGGATTTATCTTGAGATAAACCGTTCCGAAGTTACACGTCAATGAACATTTAACACGTAGCTTAAAATTCTTCAAATTGCCGTATCTAGTCTTTTAATTGCTCAAATTTGGTCAAAGTTGACATGCCATCTCTAAACAGCTTTCTTTTCATGTGTACTAAATTTTGTGACATTTCGTCATAGGGGGCGATGTTTATCGCTGAAGCTAGGTGTTGAAAAACAAACCGTGTAATACCAGGCGTAATATTGTGACTAAACTCCTTGAGTCTCAAGATACGAAAAAATCGTTGCATATCTATTTATGTGTTAAAATCATTACATTGAGTTGTCGGAACAAATGGTAATCCTTTTGAGAGGGCTAAATTACAAGTCTCTGAGATGGGCTTACCAGAGAGGTTGATCACGTTCAACTCTTGTTCAGTCTCCGAGTTAGATAAGGGTCTCTTTGAAGGTCATTTGCCGCGTCGGCATTTCCTTTTGCTTTTACCCTTGCTTTGGATTTTGGTTTCGGAGGCCTTCCTCGAGTGTGCTAGTCTGGTTCCAAAAAAGGAGGGTGGGTGTATTCCATATTGGCACTAGAATCCGAATCACGGGATGAAAAAGAATGCCAATTGTTTGCGCGTCTTCGCCATTATCTGCCTTGGTGTTGATCCTCCCATCTGTATACAGCGCCCCCCCCCCCCCATAGTCCGCCCAATCTCGTTCAAACTTTTTCTTCTTTAACCCTATGGAGATAGATTTGTCTCATAAAGATTTGTATAAATAAAAAATATATACATAAATATAAATACATTTATAAATATTCAAACACAAAATACAAATACAAAAACGCGACATACAAATAAATGATAGAATGTATATCAATACACAGGCATTTGTATATATATTTTCGAGATTTGTAAATATATTTCTGAGATTTGAAAACAAATGTAGTTGATATGTATGTGGAGTCTTCATTTGTGGATCCATTTTTTGCTTTTGTGTCTATTACGTAATTGTGAAACATTCCTACCGCACACCACGGTTTCACAAATAAATGTCACCGGATTTGAATACCCTTGACTGGACATCCAGCAGATGGCAGTCTTGAGCAAAGGTGTCGTGCAGCTCGTCGGCAGCTGCTAGTTTGGTATTACATCCAGCTATCCAGTAAATGCAACTACATGACAACATGGAAGCGATGATCAGTGGTTTAAATGGATAGGTTAAGTAGTGTTATTTATTACTTGTGTTTTAGTGTGTCTTCCCCAACTGCAGTGTACTTCACTGTACAGATATAGCTGTACAGATTTTGTCGCGACGTCTGTGAGTGTTTGCAAGGTACCGATAGCTGCTAACCTGAGACGGTGAAGAGGCACCAAGAAAATCACACCCCACGTCCCTAGAAAACTAAACAGATCAAACAGTTTGAGCACCGGCTAGACTATATGGTAACAGAGTGAATAAGGACGCTACTACCTGTTTTCATCTAAAACAAGTGTTGCCCACACAGTGCTATATTGTTACTGGCTAAACCATACATCTGACAGGGCGCTCTGTCAGAAAACGGGAGAGTGGTCACCCCATAAACTGGGCCATCCCAGGTATTGATAACCATGCAAGCGAAAATGTATGGTTTATCCAGTAACAATATTGCACTCTGTGGGCAACACTATGTTTAATAAATAACACTACTTAACCCATCCATTTAAACCACTGATAGTTGCTTCCATGTTGTCATGTAGTTGCATTTACTGGATAGCTGGATATAATACCAAACTAGCAGCTACCGACGAGCTGCACGACACCTTTGCTCAAGACTGCCATCTGCTGGATGTCCAGTCAAGAGTATTTGTATTCAAATCCGGTGACATTTATTTGTGAAACCGTGGTGTGCGGTAGGAATGTCTCACAATTAGGTAATAGACACAAAAGCTAAAAATGGATCCACAAATGCAGACTCCACATACATATCAACTACATTTGTTTTCAAATCTCGAAAATATATTTACAAATCTCAAAAAAATATAAAAAATGCCAGTGTATTTATATACATTCTATCATTTATTTGTATGTCGCGTTTTTGTATTTGTATTTTGTGTTTGAATATTTATAAATGTATTTATATTTATATCTTTTTTTTATTTATACAAATCTTTATGAGACAAATCTATCTCCATTTAATAATTTTAGTTCATCCTCCAATGTTTTTCTGTGTTGTTCACAATCATTAATCAATTTCTCGAACTTCTCCTTGTCTTTTAGGTTTTCCGATAGCAAATCAGTGACTCGTTCCCTCACTGTAGACAGCTATGTGGTGATTTCCCCAATTGTTAAGGCCATGAGGTCAAACAAACACTTATTCAAAATTTCAAGCCATCGATCGCTAAACTCCTTGTTTTCTTGGCCCAAGAATGGTGTTTTCGTTATTTTTAGTCCCCTTGGAATAATTTTTGCCCTGAGATAATCACTCATTGTACTCCCGTTTCAAAATCACTATAGCACCCCCTTTATCCGCATTCTGAATTATCAAATCTCTGTCTTCTTTTAATGTCCTCAATTCCCGTCTTTGTATTGCAGTTAGGTTGTTCCAGACTTTTTTAGTCTTATTATGACCGCCGCTAGCGAAGCTAGCGAAAGCGGTCATTATAGAGTTGCCGCGACCATTTTTCCCTTTTTTTTTTTTTTCTTTTTTTTTCAGTGAATGTCCGTCAACGATTCCCGGGACACTGAAACTCGGGGGGACATGAATCTTTGTAGGCATGTAGCCCTAGAACTTTTCGAGCGACTAGAAGCTTTTGGTCCCCCGGGGCCACCCCCCCGCTGTGCCAGCGTATGTCAAAGAGGGGGAGACCTGCAAAAGTTTTTGCTGAATAGCTCAGTGAACGTTTCACCCAACAACATAACATTTTTGGGATATGTCGGTGTTACAGAGATGTATCGACCCAGCCAATAAACGCTCACTTGAAGCATAGCGCCACCTATTGATATGGGTAAATGCAAAAATTGGGATATTGAGTTGCCAATATCTTGGACCGAGAAGGTGGGAACTGCGCAAAATACGTCATGCACGATCAGCACAAAGACCTCTATAACCACAGCATGTGCCATACAATTTGGTCAATCGGGGGCGCTGTAATTGTACAAAATGTCATTTTGCCTATTATCTAGAGAATGCTTACGTTTACAACAATTTTTTTTTATCATGAAATCGTTTGACCCTCACGCATTGAAAACACTGGTCGATGCCCACTTCCAACGAGAACAATTTCCGTGAAATTTTAATATTGCGAAAACGAATCTGAACGAACTCGTCATAGGCCGTTCATGTGAATCTCACCAAATTTGGTATATGTCATCTACAGACAATGCTGACAAAAAGTTATCAAAGGATTTATCTTGAGATAAACCGTTCCGAAGTTACACGTCAATGAACATTTAACACGTAGCTTAAAATTCTTCAAATTGCCGTATCTAGTCTTTTAATTGCTCAAATTTGGTCAAAGTTGACATGCCATCTCTAAACAGCTTTCTTTTCATGTGTACTAAATTTTGTGACATTTCGTCATAGGGGGCGATGTTTATCGCCGAAGCTAGGTGTTGAAAAACAAACCGTGTAATACCAGGCGTAATATTGTGACTAAACTCCTTGAGTCTCAAGATACGAAAAAATCGTTGCATATCTATTTATGTGTTAAAATCATTACATTGAGTTGTCGGAACAAATGGTAATCCTTTTGAGAGGGCTAAATTACAAGTCTCTGAGATGGGCTTACCAGAGAGGTTGATCACGTTCAGTCTCCGAGTTAGATAAGGGTCTCTTTGAAGGTCATTTGCCGCGTCGGCATTTCCTTTTGCTTTTACCCTTGCTTTGGATTTTGGTTTCGGAGGCCTTCCTCGAGTGTGCTAGTCTGGTTCCAAAAAAGGAGGGTGGGTGTATTCCATATTGGCACTAGAATCCGAATCACGGGATGAAAAAGAATGCCAATTGTTTGCGCGTCTTCGCCATTATCTGCCTTGGTGTTGATCCTCCCATCTGTATACAGCGCCCCCCACCCCCCCCCCCCCCCCCATAGTCCGCCCAATCTCGTTCAAACTTTTTCTTCTTTAACCCTATGGAGATAGATTTGTCTCATAAAGATTTGTATAAATAAAAAATATATACATAAATATAAATACATTTATAAATATTCAAACACAAAATACAAATACAAAAACGCGACATACAAATAAATGATAGAATGTATATCAATACACAGGCATTTGTATATATATTTTCGAGATTTGTAAATATATTTCTGAGATTTGAAAACAAATGTAGTTGATATGTATGTGGAGTCTTCATTTGTGGATCCATTTTTTGCTTTTGTGTCTATTACGTAATTGTGAAACATTCCTACCGCACACCACGGTTTCACAAATAAATGTCACCGGATTTGAATACCCTTGACTGGACATCCAGCAGATGGCAGTCTTGAGCAAAGGTGTCGTGCAGCTCGTCGGCAGCTGCTAGTTTGGTATTACATCCAGCTATCCAGTAAATGCAACTACATGACAACATGGAAGCGATGATCAGTGGTTTAAATGGATAGGTTAAGTAGTGTTATTTATTACTTGTGTTTTAGTGTGTCTTCCCCAACTGCAGTGTACTTCACTGTACAGATATAGCTGTACAGATTTTGACGCGACGTCTGTGAGTGTTTGCAAGGTACCGATAGCTGCTAACCTGAGACGGTGAAGAGGCACCAAGAAAATCACACCCCACGTCCCTAGAAAACTAAACAGATCAAACAGTTTGAGCACCGGCTAGACTATATGGTAACAGAGTGAATAAGGACGCTACTACCTGTTTTCATCTAAAACAAGTGTTGCCCACACAGTGCTATATTGTTACTGGCTAAACCATACATCTGACAGGGCGCTCTGTCAGAAAACGGGAGAGTGGTCACCCCATAAACTGGGCCATCCCAGGTATTGATAACCATGCAAGCGAAAATGTATGGTTTATCCAGTAACAATATTGCACTCTGTGGGCAACACTATGTTTAATAAATAACACTACTTAACCCATCCATTTAAACCACTGATAGTTGCTTCCATGTTGTCATGTAGTTGCATTTACTGGATAGCTGGATATAATACCAAACTAGCAGCTACCGACGAGCTGCACGACACCTTTGCTCAAGACTGCCATCTGCTGGATGTCCAGTCAAGAGTATTTGTATTCAAATCCGGTGACATTTATTTGTGAAACCGTGGTGTGCGGTAGGAATGTCTCACAATTAGGTAATAGACACAAAAGCTAAAAATGGATCCACAAATGCAGACTCCACATACATATCAACTACATTTGTTTTCAAATCTCGAAAATATATTTACAAATCTCAAAAAAATATAAAAAATGCCAGTGTATTTATATACATTCTATCATTTATTTGTATGTCGCGTTTTTGTATTTGTATTTTGTGTTTGAATATTTATAAATGTATTTATATTTATATCTTTTTTTTATTTATACAAATCTTTATGAGACAAATCTATCTCCATTTAATAATTTTAGTTCATCCTCCAATGTTTTTCTGTGTTGTTCACAATCATTAATCAATTTCTCGAACTTCTCCTTGTCTTTTAGGTTTTCCGATAGCAAATCAGTGACTCGTTCCCTCACTGTAGACAGCTATGTGGTGATTTCCCCAATTGTTAAGGCCATGAGGTCAAACAAACACTTATTCAAAATTTCAAGCCATCGATCGCTAAACTCCTTGTTTTCTTGGCCCAAGAATGGTGTTTTCGTTATTTTTAGTCCCCTTGGAATAATTTTTGCCCTGAGATAATCACTCATTGTACTCCCGTTTCAAAATCACTATAGCACCCCCTTTATCCGCATTCTGAATTATCAAATCTCTGTCTTCTTTTAATGTCCTCAATTCCCGTCTTTGTATTGCAGTTAGGTTGTTCCAGACTTTTTTAGTCTTATTATGACCGCCGCTAGCGAAGCTAGCGAAAGCGGTCATTATAGAGTTGCCGCGACCATTTTTCCCTTTTTTTTTTTTTTCTTTTTTTTTCAGTGAATGTCCGTCAACGATTCCCGGGACACTGAAACTCGGGGGGACATGAATCTTTGTAGGCATGTAGCCCTAGAACTTTTCGAGCGACTAGAAGCTTTTGGTCCCCCGGGGCCACCCCCCCGCTGTGCCAGCGTATGTCAAAGAGGGGGAGACCTGCAAAAGTTTTTGCTGAATAGCTCAGTGAACGTTTCACCCAACAACATAACATTTTTGGGATATGTCGGTGTTACAGAGATGTATCGACCCAGCCAATAAACGCTCACTTGAAGCATAGCGCCACCTATTGATATGGGTAAATGCAAAAATTGGGATATTGAGTTGCCAATATCTTGGACCGAGAAGGTGGGAACTGCGCAAAATACGTCATGCACGATCAGCACAAAGACCTCTATAACCACAGCATGTGCCATACAATTTGGTCAATCGGGGGCGCTGTAATTGTACAAAATGTCATTTTGCCTATTATCTAGAGAATGCTTACGTTTACAACAATTTTTTTTTATCATGAAATCGTTTGACCCTCACGCATTGAAAACACTGGTCGATGCCCACTTCCAACGAGAACAATTTCCGTGAAATTTTAATATTGCGAAAACGAATCTGAACGAACTCGTCATAGGCCGTTCATGTGAATCTCACCAAATTTGGTATATGTCATCTACAGACAATGCTGACAAAAAGTTATCAAAGGATTTATCTTGAGATAAACCGTTCCGAAGTTACACGTCAATGAACATTTAACACGTAGCTTAAAATTCTTCAAATTGCCGTATCTAGTCTTTTAATTGCTCAAATTTGGTCAAAGTTGACATGCCATCTCTAAACAGCTTTCTTTTCATGTGTACTAAATTTTGTGACATTTCGTCATAGGGGGCGATGTTTATCGCCGAAGCTAGGTGTTGAAAAACAAACCGTGTAATACCAGGCGTAATATTGTGACTAAACTCCTTGAGTCTCAAGATACGAAAAAATCGTTGCATATCTATTTATGTGTTAAAATCATTACATTGAGTTGTCGGAACAAATGGTAATCCTTTTGAGAGGGCTAAATTACAAGTCTCTGAGATGGGCTTACCAGAGAGGTTGATCACGTTCAGTCTCCGAGTTAGATAAGGGTCTCTTTGAAGGTCATTTGCCGCGTCGGCATTTCCTTTTGCTTTTACCCTTGCTTTGGATTTTGGTTTCGGAGGCCTTCCTCGAGTGTGCTAGTCTGGTTCCAAAAAAGGAGGGTGGGTGTATTCCATATTGGCACTAGAATCCGAATCACGGGATGAAAAAGAATGCCAATTGTTTGCGCGTCTTCGCCATTATCTGCCTTGGTGTTGATCCTCCCATCTGTATACAGCGCCCCCCACCCCCCCCCCCCCCCCATAGTCCGCCCAATCTCGTTCAAACTTTTTCTTCTTTAACCCTATGGAGATAGATTTGTCTCATAAAGATTTGTATAAATAAAAAATATATACATAAATATAAATACATTTATAAATATTCAAACACAAAATACAAATACAAAAACGCGACATACAAATAAATGATAGAATGTATATCAATACACAGGCATTTGTATATATATTTTCGAGATTTGTAAATATATTTCTGAGATTTGAAAACAAATGTAGTTGATATGTATGTGGAGTCTTCATTTGTGGATCCATTTTTTGCTTTTGTGTCTATTACGTAATTGTGAAACATTCCTACCGCACACCACGGTTTCACAAATAAATGTCACCGGATTTGAATACCCTTGACTGGACATCCAGCAGATGGCAGTCTTGAGCAAAGGTGTCGTGCAGCTCGTCGGCAGCTGCTAGTTTGGTATTACATCCAGCTATCCAGTAAATGCAACTACATGACAACATGGAAGCGATGATCAGTGGTTTAAATGGATAGGTTAAGTAGTGTTATTTATTACTTGTGTTTTAGTGTGTCTTCCCCAACTGCAGTGTACTTCACTGTACAGATATAGCTGTACAGATTTTGACGCGACGTCTGTGAGTGTTTGCAAGGTACCGATAGCTGCTAACCTGAGACGGTGAAGAGGCACCAAGAAAATCACACCCCACGTCCCTAGAAAACTAAACAGATCAAACAGTTTGAGCACCGGCTAGACTATATGGTAACAGAGTGAATAAGGACGCTACTACCTGTTTTCATCTAAAACAAGTGTTGCCCACACAGTGCTATATTGTTACTGGCTAAACCATACATCTGACAGGGCGCTCTGTCAGAAAACGGGAGAGTGGTCACCCCATAAACTGGGCCATCCCAGGTATTGATAACCATGCAAGCGAAAATATATGGTTTATCCAGTAACAATATTGCACTCTGTGGGCAACACTATGTTTAATAAATAACACTACTTAACCCATCCATTTAAACCACTGATAGTTGCTTCCATGTTGTCATGTAGTTGCATTTACTGGATAGCTGGATATAATACCAAACTAGCAGCTACCGACGAGCTGCACGACACCTTTGCTCAAGACTGCCATCTGCTGGATGTCCAGTCAAGAGTATTTGTATTCAAATCCGGTGACATTTATTTGTGAAACCGTGGTGTGCGGTAGGAATGTCTCACAATTAGGTAATAGACACAAAAGCTAAAAATGGATCCACAAATGCAGACTCCACATACATATCAACTACATTTGTTTTCAAATCTCGAAAATATATTTACAAATCTCAAAAAAATATAAAAAATGCCAGTGTATTTATATACATTCTATCATTTATTTGTATGTCGCGTTTTTGTATTTGTATTTTGTGTTTGAATATTTATAAATGTATTTATATTTATATCTTTTTTTTATTTATACAAATCTTTATGAGACAAATCTATCTCCATTTAATAATTTTAGTTCATCCTCCAATGTTTTTCTGTGTTGTTCACAATCATTAATCAATTTCTCGAACTTCTCCTTGTCTTTTAGGTTTTCCGATAGCAAATCAGTGACTCGTTCCCTCACTGTAGACAGCTATGTGGTGATTTCCCCAATTGTTAAGGCCATGAGGTCAAACAAACACTTATTCAAAATTTCAAGCCATCGATCGCTAAACTCCTTGTTTTCTTGGCCCAAGAATGGTGTTTTTGTTATTTTTAGTCCCCTTGGAATAATTTTCGCCCTGAGATAATCACTCATTGTACTCCCGTTTCAAAATCACTATAGCACCCCCTTTATCCGCATTCTGAATTATCAAATCTCTGTCTTCTTTTAATGTCCTCAATTCCCGTCTTTGTATTGCAGTTAGGTTGTTCCAGACTTTTTTAGTCTTATTATGACCGCCGCTAGCGAAGCTAGCGAAAGCGGTCATTATAGAGTTGCCGCGACCATTTTTCCCTTTTTTTTTTTTTTTCTTTTTTTTTCAGTGAATGTCCGTCAACGATTCCCGGGACACTGAAACTCGGGGGGACATGAATCTTTGTAGGCATGTAGCCCTAGAACTTTTCGAGCGACTAGAAGCTTTTGGTCCCCCGGGGCCACCCCCCTGCTGTGCCAGCGTATGTCAAAGATGGGGAGACCTGCAAAAGTTTTTGCTGAATAGCTCAGTGAACGTTTCACCCAACAACATAAAATTTTTGGGATATGTCGGTGTTACAGAGATGTATCGACCCAGCCAATAAACGCTCACTTGAAGCATAGCGCCACCTATTGATATGGGTAAATGCAAAAATTGGGATATTGAGTTGCCAATATCTTGGACCGAGAAGGTGGGAACTGCGCAAAATACGTCATGCACGATCAGCACAAAGACCTCTATAACCACAGCATGTGCCATACAATTTGGTCAATCGGGGGCGCTGTAATTGTACAAAATGTCATTTTGCCTATTATCTAGAGAATGCTTACGTTTACAACAATTTTTTTTTTATCATGAAATCGTTTGACCCTCACGCATTGAAAACACTGGTCGACGCCCACTTCCAACGAGAACAATTTCCGTGAAATTTTAATATTGCGAAAACGAATCTGAACGAACTCGTCATAGGCCGTTCATGTGAATCTCACCAAATTTGGTATATGTCATCTACAGACAATGCTGACAAAAAGTTATCAAAGGATTTATCTTGAGATAAACCGTTCCGAAGTTACACGTCAATGAACATTTAACACGTAGCTTAAAATTCTTCAAATTGCCGTATCTAGTCTTTTAATTGCTCAAATTTGGTCAAAGTTGACATGCCATCTCTAAACAGCTTTCTTTTCATGTGTACTAAATTTTGTGACATTTCGTCATAGGGGGCGATGTTTATCGCCGAAGCTAGGTGTTGAAAAACAAACCGTGTAATACCAGGCGTAATATTGTGACTAAACTCCTTGAGTCTCAATATACGAAAAAATCGTTGCATATCTATTTATGTGTTAAAATCATTACATTGAGTTGTCGGAACAAATGGTAATCCTTTTGAGAGGGCTAAATTACAAGTCTCTGAGATGGGCTTACCAGAGAGGTTGATCACGTTCAACTCTTGTTCAGTCTCCGAGTTAGATAAGGGTCTCTTTGAAGGTCATTTGCCGCGTCGGCATTTCCTTTTGCTTTTACCCTTGCTTTGGATTTTGGTTTCGGAGGCCTTCCTCGAGTGTGCTAGTCTGGTTCCAAAAAAGGAGGGTGGGTGTATTCCATATTGGCACTAG
This sequence comes from Coilia nasus, assembly GCA_027475355.1. Classification (NCBI taxonomy): domain Eukaryota; kingdom Metazoa; phylum Chordata; class Actinopteri; order Clupeiformes; family Engraulidae; genus Coilia; species Coilia nasus. Next base: position 31,334,285 of record CM050220.1, on the reverse strand, counting down.
AATCCGAATCACGGGATGAAAAAGAATGCCAATTGTTTGCGCGTCTTCGCCATTATCTGCCTTGGTGTTGATCCTCCCATCTGTATACAGCGCCCCCCACCCCCCCCCCCCCCCCCCCCCCCCCCCATAGTCCGCCCAATCTCGTTCAAACTTTTTCTTCTTTAACCCTATGGAGATAGATTTGTCTCATAAAGATTTGTATAAATAAAAAATATATACATAAATATAAATACATTTATAAATATTCAAACACAAAATACAAATACAAAAACGCGACATACAAATAAATGATAGAATGTATATCAATACACAGGCATTTGTATATATATTTTCGAGATTTGTAAATATATTTCTGAGATTTGAAAACAAATGTAGTTGATATGTATGTGGAGTCTTCATTTGTGGATCCATTTTTTGCTTTTGTGTCTATTACGTAATTGTGAAACATTCCTACCGCACACCACGGTTTCACAAATAAATGTCACCGGATTTGAATACCCTTGACTGGACATCCAGCAGATGGCAGTCTTGAGCAAAGGTGTCGTGCAGCTCGTCGGCAGCTGCTAGTTTGGTATTACATCCAGCTATCCAGTAAATGCAACTACATGACAACATGGAAGCGATGATCAGTGGTTTAAATGGATAGGTTAAGTAGTGTTATTTATTACTTGTGTTTTAGTGTGTCTTCCCCAACTGCAGTGTACTTCACTGTACAGATATAGCTGTACAGATTTTGACGCGACGTCTGTGAGTGTTTGCAAGGTACCGATAGCTGCTAACCTGAGACGGTGAAGAGGCACCAAGAAAATCACACCCCACGTCCCTAGAAAACTAAACAGATCAAACAGTTTGAGCACCGGCTAGACTATATGGTAACAGAGTGAATAAGGACGCTACTACCTGTTTTCATCTAAAACAAGTGTTGCCCACACAGTGCTATATTGTTACTGGCTAAACCATACATCTGACAGGGCGCTCTGTCAGAAAACGGGAGAGTGGTCACCCCATAAACTGGGCCATCCCAGGTATTGATAACCATGCAAGCGAAAATGTATGGTTTATCCAGTAACAATATTGCACTCTGTGGGCAACACTATGTTTAATAAATAACACTACTTAACCCATCCATTTAAACCACTGATAGTTGCTTCCATGTTGTCATGTAGTTGCATTTACTGGATAGCTGGATATAATACCAAACTAGCAGCTACCGACGAGCTGCACGACACCTTTGCTCAAGACTGCCATCTGCTGGATGTCCAGTCAAGAGTATTTGTATTCAAATCCGGTGACATTTATTTGTGAAACCGTGGTGTGCGGTAGGAATGTCTCACAATTACGTAATAGACACAAAAGCTAAAAATGGATCCACAAATGCAGACTCCACATACATATCAACTACATTTGTTTTCAAATCTCGAAAATATATTTACAAATCTCAAAAAAATATAAAAAATGCCAGTGTATTTATATACATTCTATCATTTATTTGTATGTCGCGTTTTTGTATTTGTATTTTGTGTTTGAATATTTATAAATGTATTTATATTTTTATCTTTTTTTTATTTATACAAATCTTTATGAGACAAATCTATCTCCATTTAATAATTTTAGTTCATCCTCCAATGTTTTTCTGTGTTGTTCACAATCATTAATCAATTTCTCGAACTTCTCCTTGTCTTTTAGGTTTTCCGATAGCAAATCAGTGACTCGTTCCCTCACTGTAGACAGCTATGTGGTGATTTCCCCAATTGTTAAGGCCATGAGGTCAAACAAACACTTATTCAAAATTTCAAGCCATCGATCGCTAAACTCCTTGTTTTCTTGGCCCAAGAATGGTGTTTTCGTTATTTTTAGTCCCCTTGGAATAATTTTCGCCCTGAGATAATCACTCAGTGTAACTGCGTGTAAGTACAGACGTGTGTAAGTACAAAAGTTAAACATACAATTTAGTAACGGCAGCCTTACAAAATAGGTTTTTGTAAATATTGTGTATGCAGCCTAGGGGTCTTTTTGTTCCAGGCAAATTCTAAATCCACTTTGCAAAAAAGGATTGTGGGACAAAAAGTGGTATGCATTGAAAAAGATAGGAGAATCTCAGAAGTACATACATTTTAGAGGAATTGACACAACCTATTACAGAGACCAGCACTCAAAATCTTTCTGAATTTGGATCAACAAAGGGGCAAAGTTAGCCTTGGTCTTCACATTTATTTGTGACTCCAACACCAAGGTATGTCAAACTGTGTTGGGAAACTTTAAAGGGCAGACTGTGTAAATGTATATGTCTTGGCAGCAGTATGTATAGGGAATATCTCACTTTTATCCAAGTTTAATCGGTATCCAGATATTCGGCCAAATGCTCGAAGAGTAGCAAGAGCAGCAGAATATTGTGCTTTTATATACACTGTTTTATGTGTTATTTTACGCAAACATTTTATGTCTCCCCACTGTGGACAGAAACGCTACACTAACCACTGAAGCCTAGTCAGCTTCCAAACATCCACACCATCAAGTGAATTGTCTACAGATTGCTCATTCTCTTGTCATTCAGTAGCATTGCAGGAATCAGCAGCAGTGCTGATTTATGGACACATGCACAATGACGTTTCCACTGTTCAGATTTTTGGCTAATGTGGTGTTAATATTTTCATGGCTTTCAAACACAGCCTCTAAATTAGCTTTTTATATGGCAGCCAATAGGCCACTTAGTGCAGGAAAAAAAGAGAGTGAGCAAGAAAGGGAGAGAGAAAGAGAGACAGGAAGATCGAGTGAGAGTGAGGAAAATCAAGGAGGGGGAGAGAGAAAAAGGGAGGAGAGAGAAAAAGAGAAAAGAGGAGAAAGGGAGCAAGGCCTAATAGAAATTGCCACGCAAAAGTGACCATGATGGAAAGTCTTTTTATGGCCCCTTGTTGGCTTAATGTTTTCCATCACGCAGAGGAGAAACCAAGGGCGTGGCTTGTGGCAGCCCACGGCTGGAATGGAATGCAAGGCTTTTAATCAAACCCGTGTCTTAAGCCTGACACCTCCAGCCAGGGCGTGACCTTTTCTGTGTTGTTTATTAGCGCTCTGGCAGGTGGCAGTGATGGAACTGACTGTGCACTGTTTTGTCTTGGTGCCTCATGGATGTTTATGCGGCCACGTGACTCTGCGAATCTCTGGCAAACATCCTCCATGAGACAGGACACAAGTGTGCCCCTACAGACTTCTTTACTTAGATTTGTTACGTGTCACCTATTCAATAGCTTTAGTAAGACCGCATATGTGAAACAGCTCTGAAACAAAATGATGTCCAATACATCAGTCGATAATGACTGAATGTATTTTTATTACTGCAGCATGCAGAATAAATGGCCTGCAGAATGTAAATACTAATACATTATGTTTTTTATCGTGCCTCTAACATTTTTTACTGCTGAAATCCTTAGTTTGATGTTAAAATGGGACTTTTTTATGATATGTTAGGCTTACCATATAGGAGTGGCTGGTTCCTACTATTTTGGGGGACTTTGATGTGTGGTTTATTCTACGCATTAGTCCTACGTGAGAAGCAGGCGTAGTGGTTAAATAAGGATAAATGCAAATTTTAACCAACAAATTCAGTTTTATGTGTGTCAGAGAAACTATACAGCCATTCAAACTAAACCCTCATGGAGCTGCCTTCCCCTCAACTCTGTTTTTTGTACATTCTTTATTAGCGATGGGGTGATGTGGTATTTATGAGGTTGTGAGGTGAGATATGCAGGTTGTAATGAGATACCATTTAACTCAAATAACAACACAGAAATACAAATAGAGTAGTTTCTGTTTCACACAGCTTGTATTGTAGATGTGTTGTAAGAACCATTTGAAAAAAATCTGACATTCACCTGTGAGGCAGCATTAACTACCAGGACAAAAAACAAACATCTGTTTACATTTAGATTTTATTTGAACACATTTCAAAAAGCTAACACATGGCCAGTGTTGCCAGTGATCAGAAGTTAAACTTGATATACGAGCCATTTTATCTGACTCTAATGATCCCCTTGCAAAGATAACACTTCAGTCTACTGTTACAAACCAAACAGTTTCAAAGTAGGAGCGATTGGGACAGCTGTGCGGTTTTCTCCACAGTGAACTTTGCAGATGTTGCAGGTGGTGTGTTGTGCAACTATCTCAGCTACTCCCTTTTTTTTTACTTCGACTGCTGTCGCGCTGGGTGCCCACAAAACTTACCTCCAGGCCAAGCGAGACAGACGTCTGTGAAGTGCCCATATTGCAGCTGTCAGCCTCCAATTAAACGAGGGACGCCTGAGGTCCCTCTTAGGTGTCCTCCTACTAGGTAGCTTCCTAAATTGACCATGCAGTGAGGAACAATCTGTCATAAAACTTAGCAGTTTGCCATCTCTCTTGGCACAATTGGTGCTGTAACATAGACCTTTCTACAGTCTTTGTTCAAAGTGTTTAAACGATATGTTTAATGATGATGTACTTTTACATGTTTCATGTAAAACAGTAGCAAATAATATTAACTGCTAGTTTCCATTGCCCCAGTTAATTTAGAACCGTATGAAATATCAGTCATAAATAAGTCTTGGTCGGAACAGCAGCAGGAAGAGCAAGAATCAGGTAGCAAGGAATCATCTGACTGGACAAATCATCCTTTGCCCTAAATACATCTCCAACAGCTAAGTAAAAAACCCTGAGAACCATGCAATATTTAGCACTATCCAGCTAGCAGGTTCAGACTGAGCAAAATAATGTAGTGGGCCATAAGGTTCCTTGCTGCATGGTGTTTACAATCTTGCAAGCTGCATGGTGCACTCATCATTGCAGTCTTTTATGTGCTTTTAGCAGTTCATCTGTGTACTATTGCTGTTTAAGTTTACGGCTTTGTCACTGGTACGCCCATCACAGCACTACATGTGTGTAAGTGGAAAGATGGTTTTAAACAGAAAGCGCTACTTCATTGTTTGGGAATAAATAAATCACTGCAGTCATACTATCAGTCCAGTGTGTAAGTATCACACAAGTCGCTGCAGTTGCAAACATTTTTTTTTCTATTTTGTGCATGTGAAGTGGAATGAGCTCAATTAGAGCACCGTGACAAGTTCCAAAGTTGGCGAGTCTGGCTTCCATCAGGCTGCTTTAATGGGCTCTAGACGGAACGTCCACACCTTTCTGTAAAAACTAACCAGAGCTTGGGCGCAGGCCGTGCTAGAGAATGTGGGTATTTGCACAGGTGGTTGCTCTACTTGGAGACGTACAGTATGTGTGTGTGTGTGTATGTGTGTGTGCCTCAAGAACATGAGGCAAAAAATGGCAAGTCATTTAAAAGGGGGCGACTAAAAAAAGCACCTTTGGGAAATGGGCTTGCACATACACATGCCCACAAGCTGGGCAAACCCTATGCAGGAAATGAGCTCTTACTCTCGTCCACTTTAGGGGGGAAGCACTGGTTTTCCAAATTAACTGGGAAACATGGTCCCACACCTTAGCTACTAAAGTACATGGAGCCCAACCGTGGCTCACAATTGTCTCTTATGAGTATAAATTATGGCCAAGGTTTTAGCAAAGCGCAGGACTTGTAAAGACGTTCACAATCACTATAATGTTAATTGTGGCACATGCTGTTTGGCTGACAGGACTGTTAAAAAGTATTAAAAGCAGATTTAGGGCTTTCCTTTCAGAGGGACCTTGATAGGGTGATAACAGTGGATCTGGAAAAAAGGGGGGTATTCATCAGATACAAACAGATCAAATTACCTCTAAAAACTGGGATTAAGGCTGTTTCCAGCTCCATTCTGTGAACCTTATTTTCAAGGAATTAAGAAATGGAAAATCTCTCTCACCCAGGATTATGGTGACCATTTGGGAGGGATAAAATTGCACGCCCTGCACTATGAGGTATTTAAAAGGCCAAGGATTATTTTTATCATGTGCTTTATGAAATAGCACTTTATTCACATTTCACATTTATAAAACTAAAGAAATTATAATAAGAAAAATAGAAATGAAATTGCACTTTTTAAAAGTAAAGTAATAATAAAAAACATGTTCACTTGAACGAAAACTGACTGACCGTTGCAAACAACACACCTTGAATGTATACTGTCATGGCAAAACTTTTCAGATCTTAAAGATTTAAACTAGATTAATCCCGCTGTGTCTTTAGTGACCGGGACAAACTGACCGACCACAGCTTTATATGTGCTGAAGTGAGGTCAGATAAGGCCCGGTGGACGTGTGCATCTCTAGTTTCTCTAGATCTCATTTGTACTTATATCTGTCAACCGTGTAACCCTATACAGGAAATCTCTCATCGGGGGGAAAATGTAACACTGAAATTTGAATAAGATCTAATGTGGCACAGTCACTAGCCACTAATCACAAAATAACCGGTGTCATTGGCTCTGTCTGGCTTTCTCTTTAAACCGAGGATGTCAGCATCTTCCTGCCAAAGTCTTTGACCCACAAAAAGTGTCACAGTTATTTTGCCATGATCACTGTAATGATATCTGATGGAGCACGAAATAGCCAAGCAGCAGGTACAGTCATCTCCACAACTAACAGGCTATCACATTGAGCTTCATAGTCACTGATGTACTGTCAATTTATTTACATTCAAATGTAGGGCTGCACAATATTAGGAAAATGTCCAAAATGGGATAACATTGTTAAATGTTAAGATGATCACTTGCAGTACACAAAATCTTCATTATACTGTAGATTGTTAACATCTTTAAACTGCCTTTTACCCCTAGGCTCTAAAAAGTAAACAGCCCATATGTGGAGGAGAGCATCAGGGGCAGTGGGGCTCCATCTGCCATAAATAATTCCAACGTCAGAGAAAGTAAATATTTCACCAATGTTTTCCTTCAACATTAATTACCATGTTTGCTAGTTAGCAATATTTATCTTGTTAATTAGCTAGAGGATTATGCCTAAAGTGGTCACGTAGAAAACTCCCCTCTTGAAACTAATAATAAAAATAGGGTTTTTGTACATGATAGTCAGACGAATCTTCATTCCAATCAGTGCATCCCTAATATTTACATCCCTATCCCTATCCCTATTTAAAAGTGAGTGTGTGTGTGTGTGTGTGCATGTCTGTGTGTGTTTGAAAATGCGAAGCCTTACAGAGTTCTGTATATGTACACATTTTCATCAGCAATCAGCATGTCTGCTCTCAGGGTATCAAACGCATGATCTCTGGGCTGGTAGCATCCTGCCCTGTCAGAGGCTCGCACAGCTGCCTCCCAGGAGCAGAGTCAGCCAAATGTGACGATGACTGTGGTCACACTCTGGCAGTGTGCAGTGTCGGTGTGTCAGAGTGATACTGTTATTCCGCTAAACTGAGGAAGGAAATGAGAAACTTCCCAGACTGTTTCGGCTATTGTCATATTGTCATATTTTTGACTGATGGACTCTCGACTTGCAGCAATGCTGGAATGCATATTATGATGCTTTGTTCACCTTTTTCCTGCATTTACCCATTCGTTTCACCACGTTGTGCAGAAATGTGCCACTGAGAGCAACAACATGACGAGCATCAACACACCAAAATTTTTCCTTGGGCCACTTTTTTTTAATATAAATCCATATTTCCCTTACGTCAAAGCAAGGCAGGACATTCCAATTAACAGCAGTTAATAACCACAATGACCTCATTAATTAAGTCCCTCTCCCCAGCTTGTTAGCAGCATACATACACCATATCTCTCCAGCATTCTGTCGGAAGCCAAAACTTGTCCCGAAAATAGAAGGGGACAGAGGGGCACATCTTTATTTAACAAGGGGCTTGGGAGCGGGTTGTCAGCACCCATGTAGTGACATTACATCCTGGGTTTTCCTGGCATCCCGAGTGGCCCTAATCCACCCCTGACATTTCTGCTGGACTGGAGAGCCAGGTCGAAAGGGTGTGGGTGGCAGTCTGTGGTGCTTTGATCCCGCGGGTGTATTTATCCACGAGGTATTTATCCAACAGACGTTTCAGTTACTGGCAGTCTGGTGGTGTCAGTGTGTATAGTCACATATCTGTGTGTGCGTGTGTGAGAGGGACACAGAAAGAGAGACAGACACTAAGAAAGAAAGAAAGAAAGAAAGAGAGCGAAGGAAAGAAAAAGAGAAGGGTATAGTGTGTATGTGTGAGAGAGACAGACAGACAGAGCGGTTGGGAGTGTGTGTGTGTGTCTGGGTGAAAGAGTTTGCTAGAGCTGTACACTATGCTTTTAACCAGTGGAGAGACAGGGAAAAGCCAGTGAGATGCAGCTCTGATGTGATACTAGCATGGCGCGGTGGTAGCTTAGACCAGCTTTTAGCTGAGCACTTGTCACGGTAAATCACAGCCTCGGCCACCATGCTTTGCCAGAGGGCCGGGGCCCGGAAAGCTGACGCTGTGTCTGTCGGTTCTGGCCTGGGGACATGTGCTGCTGATCCAGAAAGTGTCAGCTTCTGTGCAGGTCGACTCACACTCCCCTTTGTGGTCTGTGTCAGCTGAGGAGGCCTTTTTGAGTCTATGCTAACTGACAACCTTCTCGGCAAGTGACGATAGTCCTTCTGATCTGCTTTTCTTTGAAATACAGTATGTGAAGTCTACTCAGTTTACTCAGAAAGACCTAGTGAGAGACTTGGGTAGAGAGAGAGAGAGAGAGAGAGAGAGGAGACAGAAGGTTTAAGGGTTTTTTTATTCAGTACTCCACTTCATTCTAAATTTGGTGAGGCAAAATCTAAGGTTTCATCATTCCACAGATACAGTTGTCTTTGCTTTTAATAAATTAAGGGAGGAGCAAATCTGTCTCCCCAAAGATCATAAAAATCTTGGTGAAACACAGAGATGTAGTCCCACAGCGCATCCATGTAGAGTGGGGCTAAAATTAAAATACATTTTAGATAGAAGCTGAAAAAAAATAACATCACTCCCTCAGAAACACTGTCTGCATGACAATTGTACTGAAATGGAGAAAAACTCTGATGTGTCAGGTATGGCTCAGTCAACTTTAGATTTAAAACATTAAATATAATGGTCCATGAAGACTGCCTTAAATTCTATTAAATCCTATCTCCTGAAGGAACACCACTGTATATTTAGGTCTTCCTTTAATTAATGTGAGGTTCTCTATCTTAGCTCTGACCTTAACATTCAGAAGTTAGCTGTAATTCAGGTCATAACAGGACACATTTTTGTTAAATGCTATAATGGTGGGCTTATAAAAATAGCATAGGCCCTGTGAGTCTGAAAGAGTCGGGTGGAGAATACAGACTGTCTTTGCGAAAAAAAAACACACTGGCCTAGTTGTTAATGGGAAGAAGGAGCTGGAAATATCAGTTTGCAGCAGACAGTTCATATTCCCATTGTTGGCACCATCCACCATGGATGCTCATGGAGCGGTCTGCCCCTCTGAACCCAACCCGTTGTCCTACACATGTCCTTGAAAGACGTGGTGGCCGAAGCTGAATTTGCGAAACACCAGGCAGTGCACGGGGCAATAAACTATGCCAATTCACCACGATCTGTGTCAGTGGAGCATGGTGAATGGTGGGCCGCTCTTGTCTTTATTACCCACTAAGTGTTCCGCTCTGTGTGGGAAGTAGCCACATGGAGAGGGGTTGACTATGTCGTCCATTCCATAAATCAGGAGGCCCGGGTTCGACAGTGCCCTTAGCTCATCTGTCTCAATAAAGGCAAAAAAGGCCACAAAAAACATGGAAGTTTAAGTTAGCAAGATGGGGAAATGAAGGAGACTGTAAGTCATGATGTGCTGCTGGTTGGAGTGGAGACGCAGCCGTTTGCTCAGATGGAGAGGGGGCCCCTGTGGTGGAATTAGCAGATTGCTCCCTCCCGCAGCAGTTCTTGGTGTCCTTTCATCATGTCATGAATTTTTTATCACAAGTCCATACCACTAAACTTTTTTTTCAAGCCATTGCTACATTTTATAGGACTTAACATCAATGCTTAATCTACATACATTTCTCTGTAGATGTATATATATCATGACCATAATTCTCATTTTATATAGGCTACATTTTGTAGCCTGAAGGTTTCAGCCTGGACTAGTGTATTCCACTAGTCGCTAGATAACAGTTTAAAAAATAGCCTGTGTAACCTTGGCCCTGATGCTGATATGATGTCATCGATTTAAATCTGTTCCACCCTTTTTAGTTCTTTTATCTTACTCTTAGTCTACAGTCTGTTAATGATACAATTTATGACAGGTAGTCATTGCAGATGTTACATTCAGGCCAATGAGACTTGAAATTGACACTGCACAATTTACTTTCTGAAAGGTCATGGCTACAGATTTAACTGTAGATTTGACTATATTTCTGATACAGCTTTATTGACACTGACAAAGGCAATTAAAGAGATATTCCAAGCAGAAAAGCACAATCCACCATAGCCGATACAACGGTCAAAAACAATTTCCACGTGTTGTCCCAGACTCTTGCTCTCAGTCAGTCTAAGACTAAGTGGGTGTGTTCTGGCAATAAATTCCTCATCTTCCTATCTAAAACACGAAAGGCTCATCATCTGCCCATCCCTGCCCATGCCTCATATCCACCCATCCATCTCTCTTTACTGTCCATTTTATACAAAAAGTTCATTTTCTTTTATTAAAATTTGAAAATAACAATGAGGAGAGAAGGAACACCCTCAAGCACTGTTACGTCTGCATTGCATTAAAGCTGACACATGAAGACTTCTTTAGTTGCCCGCACATTTAGCTCTCTCTCTGACTTTGTTATGGGGGTGTCTTTGAAGCGTCCAGACTTCTCTGTCAAACTGGATTCCATTACCTGTCGGAATAGCTTTGGATTATGCTCAAGCTGCCGTGTGGAAATCCCTAACATCATGCCAACAGTGTCACTTTGGAAGGATGGCAAAATGGGTATTACAGCACGTACGCTTAGGTGGCTCTGTCTTGTGACACTTAAGGTTTGTAGTGCACTTAATCCACGTCTGTCTTTCTCAAGTGGCTTTTCACAAACGGTGAGGCAACTCCTTTTGTCCTTAGGAAGTCCTTCTCGAGAAAACAGTAACTTGATAAAGATACTAAGGAGTGTATGACAGACTGCGGCTCAGACAGTTAGAATCACATACAGTTGTTCAGATGTCTATTAGAAAGGGTGATATTACTTTTCAATGGGGAGGGCATTACTTTCCAAGCCACATGAATGTATACACTAATGAAGTTTTTCTTATAAGGTTAGAGAGTGGTAGGCTTTACTCATACATACTAAAAAAGAAAAGCACAGGTGGAATTTATTCTTGTTGATATGCTAGTGATCTAGATAGCCTGAGTATCTCAACAGATTTGTGTGTGGGCTTAATGTAATAAATAGTTTCAGAGAGCAGTAGGCGATGATGTGAATTTTAGACTGTACCTACACCCAGAAGATTGAATCCATTATTAAAACCGAGATAATGTGATTACTGAAGTGTAGCTCAGTAAGCCAGCGGTAAAATGAGAAATATATCTGAATCATACTTATCATCTGATTTATTTATATTGTACACACACACACACACACACACAAACACACACACACACACTCTCTCAGAGTATGTGGTCACAAAGCCAAAGGTTGTGTTTACATATGTCAGAGTTGATGTGATGAGTGCAGCTGGGGCAGCTGGCCCTAGTGGCGCTGATGTGTTTGCTCTACACAAGTATGCAAGCCACTACTTGAACTCCAGAGCAAAACAAACTGACAGCATTTTCAATCTCTATGTTTATGGTTAGTTATGGCAAACTTTAAGTTCATGCTATCCAACCCCCAGCATTTTCTATAGTATATTAATTGCTGATTATTCATTAAAGTTTGTTGAATAAATGAAAACAAATGGATTTACAGTTCTATGGGATATTTACCTGTACATACCCTGCTTGTCAGTGAGAACACAGCTGAATGCACTCAGTCAAGGCGTTAGTAGAAGTTGCTCATTCTTGTGTTTGTTGTCAAATAGCTGACAGAGTGGTAAACAGGCTAAACTTTTATTGTTTTTGAAGGAGTGCGTGTCATATGAACCCATGGCAGAGAGGCGATGACTGTGAGGGGCGTCAGTGAGTCAGACAATGCCTCTCTCCACACTGAGCTCCTTCAGACTTAAATAAGGTAGCTGAAGCTGTTGTTTGGTGCAGAAGGTCTGCTGCAGGGCACAGATTGTGTTCCTGCTGGTTCTAAATTAATGTGTAGAGGGGATTTTTCAATATGCCAGCACTGGATGCTCATGGACCTTAAACATCTACTTGCTTTTGCTGAAAGAATAGGCTTAGTTCTTAGACACTGTATATGTTTATTGCTTAACTTGACATAAACATGTACAGTGCACTGTTTGTTTTGTTTCACAACTTTTTGCTGTTTTGCAGAACCCGCAATAGCCTAACCAAGCACAAACATATTAATTTCAAACACATACAAATGCAACAGATGCAAAGTATGTTTGGTGAATGTAAACACAATTTCTAATGTTTGTGTGTTTTGTGCCGCTTTGTGTTAAGAATAAATGCCTTGTGTGTAGGCCTTTGAAGCTCAGTTATTATTGTGAGAGAAAACACACTGCTGTGGTATTGTGGGACAACCCAGACAATCAAAAGCTCATGGCACACAATCAAAAAGGAGCCTGTTTAGTCTGAACACACATTTTCAAGTTCAGAGGGATACGACGTGGGGAGGACATCGTAGGCATGGGAAGGTTGGAGGGGGTGTGGGCAGTTGGTTTTTAGATCTGCAGTGTTGTATGCACTTGTTGCCTGTTGGGAACAAATTGCCAGTACATGTGTTTTTTGTTTTGGGGGTGGTGAGGGGGCTATGGCATGCAGAGGTGACATCTCCAGTACATCATTTTCAGAGCCCCCTCTGAGGATGCGTCTGATGCGCCTGCTAAATTGCATGTGTCAGAACGGCTTTGTTTGATCCCAACTGCTCTAAACAGCTCCTGTAGCAGGGCTGACAGCGGAGTTCGCCAGCATGACATACTCTCTCTGTGATGAAAGAGAGCGAGAACGATTGAGCCTCCTGTACCAGGAAAAATGGGACACAAAAAAGCAAAAATACGATACTTAGTCATGCCAATTGAACTATTTACTTATAAGATGCCACAGACATTGCAATATAGGTATATTATACCATGTAATGTCTATATGCACTCTATACATTCCCTGCAATGTCCAAATCTACCTTATACACAGTTTGCTATGTCTATATCCATATGTATCCATATATACATAGGGTTGACAAAACAGACAAAGTATGCTCAAGGTGCATGGAGACATTGCTGTGTATGTTTAGAGTGCATAGACATTGCAGTGCATGCATAGGGTGAATATAGACATTGCGTCATACGTAAAGGGTGTATATGTAGACATCAGGCTCAGCTTGGTCTTACTCCAGCCTGTGAACAGGAAGAAAGTGTAGCCTGATGTAGACTGATGTTTTCGATTTCTCAATGTATGCTCTCAGTCACAACAACCTCCGCCTTAGGACAGCATGGCATGGATGAACTTTGGTAACCTCAGGCAGGCGCTTGTGTGTGTGTGTGTGTGTGTGTGTGTGTGTGTGTGTGTGTGTGTGTGTGTGTGTGTGTGTGTGTGTGTGTGTGTGTAGGGGTGGTGGTGGTAGTAGAATAGAGTGGACAGAACTGTGAAATCAACCATAAAGAACCACCTGACGTACAATTACCAGATGTTCCACAGGAGTGTGGAGGACAGTAAAATGGGTGTTTCTCTGCACTTGAAGTCTGGACAAATGGTCATATAAGTGTTAGAACAATGTCAGAAAGAGTTCCACGAGCCAAACTAGGATAGAATGTTTGGTGGTGAATGATGTCACTTCAACTGTTTGGTCTGTTACTTAGAATGTATCTCAGGCACTGCTCCTTTTGAATGAGAAAGTGTTCCTTTAATGAAAAGGGCTTTTTTTACAAGCTATTTACCCTGTTCTCTCTCAAGCCCATCCAAATTCTTTCAAGGAAGCAGGTGTTTCTAAGTAAGTCTTGTAAATAGTTGCACAGAGCACCTCAGGCCTTTCTCTTTCTAAATCATCTTTACATTCCAGGTTGTGAAGTCCAATTACTTCAGTCTGTCTTTTTCACTGGGTTAATACTAGTCACTACTTTGACAGTCTGAAAGTCATGTCAGTTTCAGCACGACACTGGTTTAATATATGACATTTACTTTCGACTTCGCCTCTTGTTATCGGACTTTGACAGCTGCCAATGAGTTTGCATTTATGCATTACTAAGTCAAAATCCAAAGGAAAACGAAAGAATGATACACAGAGACCACATGAATGCATAATCTGGCTGCCAGGTGTCATTGTTTTGGCAATTATTACGGAAGTGATTGCCTCAATATTCTGAATGGCTGATTTGCACATCTGTCTGTTATTGTCATGATAATACATGTTAAAAGGAAAATAACTTCTGAGCTTCACTTTGTCTTGAGGGTGTGAATGAACTCAAAAATTTGCTCTTCCTGGCCTACAGGTAAATGTGTCGCCGGGCTGCTCCAAGGCACTCACTCGGATGCTGTACTGTCCATACTGTGGAGGAATGCCTGATCTGAAGCCCTGTGCCAACTACTGCCAAAATGTCCTGAAGGGCTGTTTGGCAAATCAGGCAGACTTGGATCCCGAATGGAACTTATTCATTGGTAAGATCTTTCTTTCTTTTTTTTCTATTTTTTGTGTAATTAATTATTGTAAATGCTGTGGAGCAAATGTTGCTACTGATTATTGTAAGTATAAAAGCTCTCTATAACATGCCTGGTAATACAGGTTGTAAATATGCCACATATGCCACATGGAAGTGTTGACACCTTGTCCACTTGCGCACTTTGCACTTCGCAGTATTTAAATCATGGCTGTTGGAATGGTAAATCAGACTCTGGGTGGTTTACCTGGTTGAAAAATAATTTAGTTACTTTACTCATGATATATTTATGTATATATTGAAGACATGCACTTCTGGTTTGTATGTTGGTTTTTACCATTGAAAACATATGTCAGGCTCAACTTGAGGGAATATGTTTTGACAAGAAGGGAGGAGTGTTTTTCCAGTCATGGTATAGTAAGAACTGAGGTCACTTTAAGTTAAGCTGGAAGTTGTACTTTCAAAGCATCTGCCTGGGAGACATGATGTAATTCTGTCCTAAGCAGACAGGATTTGAGATGTTTGCAGAAATTCCAAGTCTAAACCAAATACAGACTGCAGTCTTTGTACCAAGGTACAAAGGGGGGCTGGGGGACCACCCATCCCTATACAACTTTTAGTAAATCAGATGTCATTTCCTGCATTCTGCTGCATTTTGTTGTTAGATGGCTTAATTTTATCTAAAGAAATATGATTTTTCACGAGCCATGTAAGTGAAGGAACAGCAGAAAGAAAACCCCAGACATTTACAATAAATTGTTTTTTAGGATATCATCTTAAAATTAACAAGTGTGCTCCAGTAATGTAATTATGGTGTATTTGATGTCTGTAGGCTAAGGTCTAATTAGGTGCCAGTCACTTTAAATTTCTTCTCATGATTATGAAAACAATTGTTCTAGCTTTGTTTTATGCAAGATGTTAGTGAAAATCAGAGAGCTAGTGCTGATGTTGATCCATTTCATTATATGGTGAGGCTGCTACACAGTTCACAGTTTAGCAGACTAAACACAAGCTACTGTAGGTGGAGCAGGATCCATCCAGGTGTAGACGTGCTTGTTTATTGAAGCTTGCAGTAATAATTCTGTAATAATACAAAATATAATTTTAGTCCAAAAAGGCACACTTGTTTCTTGGTACTTTTGCCATTGCTGTTTTCTTATGTCCAAGTTTGACAAATGCATAGGCTACACCAGGCAGCAAGTGTACACATAAGGTGGCACATAACAAGCTAGGCTGCAAGACTGGCAAAGCTTGTCAAAGTGGAAGAAGGCTACTAATTAGGTGCCAGTCACTTTAAATTTCTTCTCATGATAATGAAAACGAGGGTTATGTATATAACCACGGTTCTATGAGTGTCGGATGACCGCCAGAGGCGGTGCTTTCAGCACATGGATATCCATCGCACGAACGTGCAGGTCGAGTAATAATAACAACATAGTGACCTGGGTGACGTCACCCGTGACCCTGTGACGGGGCACAAAAGACCGGTGAACCCAGAAAGTAATCTTCTCGTGAACACTCCGAGTGACGGCCAAGCTCTGGCGGTCATCCGACACTCATAGAACCGTGGTTATATACATAACCTTCGTTCTATTTCGTGTCTCCTGACCGCCAGAGGCGGTGCTTTCAGCACATGGATGACTCGTACCAACCAAGTAATGAGGAGTGCTTACCCATACTCAGTGCTGCTGGGACGGGCCAGGAACCACTGCTGTAGGGACAGGATTATGCGGGACAACATTGATTCGATAAAACCTGGTAAAAGTGCAGCTAGATGCCCAGGAGGCAGCGCTGCATATGTCAGATATGTCATATGTCAGGCTGCATATGGCACGCCCCGCAACGATGCCCACGAGGCCGCCACACTGCGGGTGGAGTGCGCTCGAACACACCGTGGTACTGTGGAGCCACTGTGCCTATAGGCATGCAAGATGGCCTCCACTACCCACTTGGACAGCCTTTGCTTGGAAAGTGCCAAGCCCCGTCTTGGCCCTGTATGGCACAGAAACAGGGCGTCAGTCAGACGAAAGCCCTCCATGCGGCACACATACATCCATAGGGCACGCACAGGACATAAAAGATCAGACCCCTCCCCCTGACCCGCCTCAAACGCTGCCAGGCTAAGAGGCTGATTAACAAAGGCAGAGGAGAGGGTCTTTGGGAGGAAAGAGGGGTTAGGCCATAGAGTGACCCCACTGTCGCCAGGGTGCCAGCGCAGGCAGTCCCCACTAACCGACAGCGCGTGCAATTCCCCAACGCGCTCCGCTGACGTGATGGCCAGAAGGAATGCCGTCTTCATAGACAGCCACGAAACATCCACCGTCAGCAGGGGCTCAAACGGTGCGTCGCAGAGAGCCTGCAGCACCAAAGGCAGATCCCATGTGGGCACCCGGCTCCGCCGGGGGGGCCTCAGGTGAAGGGCACCCTTCAGGAAGCGAGCCATCAAAGGATGGGATCCCACCGTCCGCCCGTCGACCCTGGCATGCTGCGCAGAGATGGCAGCAGCGTACACCTTGATGGTGGAAGGCGTGAGCCCCTTGTCGAACAGCGACTGTAGAAACAGCAGGACGGTAGGCAGGGGGCAGCGCGTGGGCTCCACGCCCTGCGTCAGGCACCAAGCGGAGAACAGCTTCCACCTGTTGGCGTAGAGGGCAGTGGTGGACGCTGCCCGAGAGCTGGCAATGGTGTCGGCCACTGCTGGCTCACACAAATCTAGCAAAGGGTCCGGCCCCTCAGCGGCCAAACCCAGAGCTGCAGCCTGGCCGGATCCGGGTGCCAGATCTGGCCCCCCAGCTGCGACAGAAGATCCTGCCTCACTGGCAGGCACCAGGGGTCTCCATCCAGCAGCTGCAGTAGCTGCGGGAACCACACTCTCCCTGGCCATCGAGGGGCCACCAGTAGCAGCGTGTGGTGGTCCACCACGACCCTGTGGAGAGTCTGTACTATAAGTGGCAACGGGGGAAATGCGTAAAGCCGTTGCCTCGGCCACGCATGTGCCAGCGCGTCCAGGCCTAGAGGGCTGGGGCCACGAAGACTGAACCACAGAGGGCAGTGAGTCGAGTCCTGGCACGCAAAGAGGTCCTCCTCCGCCCTGCCAAAGCGTTCCCAGATGGCGAGCACCACCGCTGGGTTGAGCCTCCACTCCCCCGGGTCAGGGCCCCGGCGAGACAGCAGATCCGCGGCCCTGTTGGCGGCGCCTGGCAAATACACAGCCCGAAGACTGAGGAGATGATGATGGGCCCACCGCAACAGCCGTTGGGCCACTTGCAAGCACCGGAGGGACCTGGTGCCCCCCTGGTGGTTGATATAGTACACCACCGTGGAGTTGTCGGTCCTCACCAGAACATGTCTGCCGGCCAGGTCTGGGAGGAAGTGCTGCAGGCCGAGAAACACAGCCTGCAGCTCCAACACGTTAATGTGTTGCCGCCGCTGCTGAGAACTCCAGCAGCCCCTGGCCGTCCGGCACTGCCACACCGCCCCCCATCCTTCCAGGGAGACGTCCGTAGCGACGACCTCCCGCCGGGAAGGGATAGCGGCTAGTGGAACACCCCGCGTGAAGTACGTCCCCCTCCTCCACGGACGGAGGAGTTTGTGGCAGGTGTGGGCCTCCCTTGACCAGCCTGTGCCATTGCAGGGCCGGGTCGAGGCGAAGGTCGTTCAGCCACCGCTGAAGCGGACGTAGATCCGTAGATCCGACTCGGCCAGCGGGGACTGTGCCAATCAGATTTGGCGACGGGCGATGGTGAGGTAAGACATCAGCCGACCAAGCTCCCGTGACGAATAGGCAAAGGCCTGGAGGGCAGCCTCGCACAGCTCCTGCGACGCAGCGCCTGGTGGTTGCAGTGTCTGGGCGAGGGCCAGCAGCAGATGGGACATGGAATTCCCAAGCCTTCCCATACGCGCCGCAGTATCATAACTGCGGACGATAAGGTCGTCCGTAACGCGGCACTGCGGTCGGGGGCACCTGGCATCCGGCCGTAGAGCCTCGTTGGGCGAGAGCACAAGTGCGGCCACAGACGGCTCGATGCCCGGCATTCGCTGGAGGCCATATGCAGAGGCGTCCCGCATCGCCGCCAGAGCCCTGCAGTCAGTGGGCAGGTGGGATTGGCGGCTGGGGTCCGCCCAACACCGCTGCAGCTCCTCTATGTAGGGGGCTGAGGGCGGCACATCCAACATGGAGGGCTGGGCCGAGCCCCTGAAAAAGGCACTCTGTTGAGGCTGGGCCACTGGGGACGTGTCCAACCCCAGGCGGGCCAAGGCAGCCTTCAAAGCGGGCTGGACCGAAGGCCGCCCCACCTCCGATGCAGCTGCCGTGTCATGGCTGGCGGCCCGGGAACCGGCTGGAGAGGTGGAGTCGTGGGTCTCCGAGCCGCCGCAGTCCATGCTCTCCGAAGCCTGGATCGACAGCACGTCCAGGCCGCGGCCACCAGAAGCCGGCGACAGCTGTGGTGGGGACAGCGAACATTCAGGCTGCCAGGCAGCCGGGGTATGCCCTTGGGCACTGCCACTCTGTGCAGGCTGGGGCCGAAGAGACGCCAGCAGGGCCTTCACCTCCTCCAGGTCCGCCGACATCTTGTCAACCCTCTGGGCCAGGCCAACTGGGTGCTGTCCATTAGCGGCGCGGGCAGAGCGTGTAGTCACCCTGAGCCTCGCTGCCGTAGTCCCCGCCGCCTGCCCCCTCGAGACCAGGGGAGTGTCCGGTAGAGGGCCCACCATCGCCAGCCTGGCGGTCCGGGCCGCCATACTCAGGCACATGCAGTCTGCGCAGGCCAGCTCAGTGAATCCCTGCCGCAGGTGCTCGACCCCCAGGCAGGAGGGGCATTCGCGGTGGCCGCCCTCCGGCTCAAGCAGAGCCCGGCAGTTGACGCAGCTGTTGAACATCTCCAACATGAAACCACAATTAGCCTAGGCGAGAACACCGGCTAACAACAGCAGATGGGGGCGGGCACACCCCCAGTAACAGTAGAAAACAGCAAGAACAAACACAAGCGGTAAGCAAACAATTAGCCCAGGCGAGCACACCGGCTGGCAACAGCAGATGGGGCGGGTACACCCCAGTAACGGCGGTAAAACAGTAACAAGAAATAATAAATAACACCTGTTAACAGAAAGAAATTCAAGCGACGGCAATAACAAATACCGCGCTGCAGTAATACCAGTCGTCCGTGAACAGAGACTGCCCGATAGTAAATAACAAACAGGGGTAGTAGAAACCAAAAGGGCGCCGTGCGCCACAACCACCAGCTCAAAGGAAACAACACGGAAATAAACAATAGCTATATTCGTTGTGAAGCGCAACACTGTTCATTGAAAAATCAGAGCGTAAGGAGTAGCCTACATTCTAGGCACTCAAACGGTACAGTTATTTGAGCTCTGTTACCATGCTCACATTTGAGAACTGAAATCACTCCGATGTTTCGTGTCCAACTGAATGTCATGACAAAGAAGCGATTGTTACTCCGAACGCTGTGGCTTTCCAACCCAACCGCAACAAACATATTGTGATAACCTGTGTTAATTGTGTTCTGTTCTGCGATATTCTTATGCGTATGTGCCTTTAAGGGAATGGAGTTGTGTTCTGTGTGTGTGCGCGGGATGAGAGGAGAGAAACACAGAAAAGTTGCCTCTTTCATCCACTTTGATTTGGCTGTCACATTCACTTGAGGTTGTGTATTGTAGGTGTTGCAAATGTGCAAAGGTGTTCGGTCCAGGCGAAACCGCTGCATGCACTCCATGTCAGTGAAACCCAGAATGTTTATCTAGACCTATAAACATGACCTATAACGCGTCTTTAACCTCGGCATACTCTCCCCCATTGACGCAGGAGTGCGAGCAGGTACAAGGATGGCATTTTGGTTTCTGATTATGAGATGTTGGTCATATTTATATTCACACCAATTACGTAATTAAAAATAATGAATCCATTCATTCATTCATTGTCATTTGTTTGTAATTGGAGAACAGGTTCTAGAAAAATAATGTCATTGCTATGAGAAACGTTGTCCTTTAAAGAATAAGGATCAACAACCAAACATTACAGACTCTGCACTTTGGTATGTTAAATATGGCAAAACAAATGTTGACATTATAGGCCTAGCCGACATAAAATGCAGTATTTCATTTTGCCTTATAGTGGCGCTGGACCTTACTACAGCCCTTTGAGGCGTGTAAAGAGAAAACCGCTTAAGTAGAGGGTAGAATGCGCGTAGGTTTCATTTACATGCGACACTCCCTAAGTTTGGGGTTGCTCTTCCCAAAATGCGTAACTGACTGATTTCCACGTAAATGACAGACTTAAGTCAACAGTAGAATCCGCGTGGGCGCAGTTGCATGCTTTTTTTCACTTACGCGCCCTTACGCGCAGGGGAGAATCGGCCCCTTAGTGAGGGAATTAATCAACGCTGGCATTGGGAAACGGAAGGAAGTTATGCTCTGCCAAGTTGATTAATTCTGTCGAAATGCGGGGCTTGAAGGCTGTTATCCCACGTATGGCCCCATTACCACACTCTAGAATTTACGAAACATTTAAATTATTCTACAACCCCAATTCCGATGAAGTTTGGACATTGTGTTAAATGTAAATAAAAAAAGAACCGCTATAATTCTCAAATCATAGAAGCAATATATGTGTTTAAGAATAGTCCAAGAACAACATATCAGTTATTGAAACTGCCATTTTAGCATCTGGTTGCCCTTATCATGGAGCCACACTTGGAATTTTGTATAGAATATAGTTTGACCTCATTATCTGGTTAAATTTAAGGTCTACCCTCATTCAGCATTAATTTTAATTCTCCAGATGAATAAGCACACCATAACCAAGGCACTACTGCACCCCCATACCATCATAGATGCTGCCTTTTGAACTTTTCACTAAAAAGCAAGAAGGATGATTTTTCCCCTCTGTAGCTTGGAAGATGCAAGACTCCATTATTTCAAAATGAATGACAAATTTTCAACTTTGTAATTTGTTATGGACCCAGAAGACATGGAAAACTGTCCTTTGTTACAAATTTGTCATTCATAATGGAGTCTTGCATCTTCCAAGATACAGAGGAGACAAATCATCCTTCTTGTTTCAGTCGTAAGTTCAAAAGACAGCATCTATGATGGTATTGGGGTGCAGTAGTGCCTTGGTTTTCTTTAGTCTTACTCAACTGTTTCTGCCTTTTATTGACACCATCCAAACCTTTTTGAGACACTTTGCTGGCCTAAAATGTAAAATGACCACTTATAGTCTATACAACAAAAAAAATCCAGTTTTAATAACTGATATGTTGTCTTTGGACTATTCTCAAACACATATATTGCTTATATGATTTGAGAATTATAGCATTTCTTTTTTATTTACATTTAACACAACGTCACAACTTTATCGGAATTGGGGTTGTATAATTTCTTTGTTCTTTGTTATTGTTCAATGCAACCTCTCATTAAAATGTAGAGCAGAAAAGCAACTGTTAAATTAGCCTTTATGGTTGTTACAGTTACCATTGAGGCACATTGTGGCCATTGTGGTTAAACTTTATGCCAGAATTTTAGAACCACTTACCATAGTTGAAACTTTCGATGGAATTAATGC
Organism: Coilia nasus; assembly: GCA_027475355.1. Classification (NCBI taxonomy): domain Eukaryota; kingdom Metazoa; phylum Chordata; class Actinopteri; order Clupeiformes; family Engraulidae; genus Coilia; species Coilia nasus. The sequence goes on along the minus strand of CM050220.1, from coordinate 31,312,068 downwards.
ATACCCCTCCAGCCAATCAGAAAACAGCATTCCACTTGTCTGGGCCATAAGGAGAAAATAACATGAGGAAAGGAAAATCAGGGTAGTGCTCTCGAATCTTTAATCACAAGTGATTAACTAGAACTTTCATAGTCAAGGTCTTGCTATCAGGAAAACGGTGTCATTGTTTTTCTAATTGTCCAGAACGGAAAAGGATGAAAAAAGGTTTGTTGCTTGTGATGTGTCCTATGATGCAGCGTGAGCTTATGTGCCGAGGCTCAGCCTGGGCCAATTTAACCCCTGGTTGCTTACAGCTTAACACAGTGTACAACAGCAGGAAAAAACAAACAAATAAACAAAGCTCCATTTGCAGCACTGTCATTGTTGTCATAGTTTCCACCCTAAATCATTTTCTCCACTATACCACATAATAAATTGTCCAAAAATCAATTGTTTTGTATGTTCTGAGCAGCAGAGATTATATTAACTTTGTCAACTACTTCCTGGCTTATGTTTTTTTTGTACCTCACATATTGTTTTGGAAGAATACTGAGCTGACATCTCGCTCTGTCTTTTGAATTGTTGACATTTCAGACTCATTTGGCAAGCTTCACATTTTCAATCAGCATAGGGTGCAGCAACAAAAAGATATTGATTTGGCTTTCTGGTGTCGCAGGTCAATTAGCTCTTGAGGAGAATCCATTTGTTTTTCTCCGGTCTTTGCCATATTTGAACAGGCAAGTGCAGGTGCCCTTTGTTTCTAAATATCATCACTCACAAGTCTGGATTTGATTGTTTCAGTGGAGCATCACCTTGGCTGCATGTGGCGATGGTGGCATTTGTGTTGAAAAAGCATCTTGTCACCTGCATTGATTGTGGTCTATTTATTCTATCAAGGGGAGGTTGCTATCACGAAATGAAACTGAGATGATGACTTCTGCAATGTAAACACTGTTAAACACTGTCAAATTTTTACTAATTTTATTTTTATTTTGTGTGTTTTTTATGCTTTTATATCGTTTTATGCTTTTGCACTTACTTTATCTTTTATTTATGTTTTATGCCTTTATATATTGTCCTTTGCTTTTATTTTTGTGAAGCACATTGAATTGCCATTGTTTATGAAATGCGCTATACAAATAAACTTGCCTTGCCTTGCCTTGTCATAAAATAGTGGAAAATTACAATACACGAAATAAGTGTAAATCTTAATTATTTACTGTATATTTACTTACTCAGGAGGGGCTACAAGATAAATACTTTAGTAGCCTTAAAGGCATCCTGATACTGCAAGATGTTTCATGTCTCATACAGCAAGACATGTTTATCCCAGAAACAAAAAAACAAGAAAAGGGGAGAAACACATGTAAGCGTTGTGCCAAAGACTGTCTTCCTTCGTGACTGTTCTGTATGTGAAGGATTCATGACACCATCTCTCCCCTCCATGAATTTATAAGAGTTTAGGGACGAGTAACAACTTCCAGATAACAGACTCCTGCATCTACAGCTCTCCGGGGTCCAATTCGACTCTAGAACCAAAACATGACTAAGGCATAGTAAAACTGAAGCAGCATCCTCCCATATTTCATTTCAGAATTGTGTAATGCACACTTACATCCAGGACCAAGAAAACAGAGCATATTGGCTAAGGTCGAAGATATTTACAGCTAGCCTTTAGGTAGTCATAGAATAGATTATAAAGAGCTGCTGCTGGTTTCCTAATCATGTATTGGTTCAGGGCCAGACGATGTCTTTGAATAAACAAGGTGAATTAGTGTGAGGCTGTTAGCCTGTATGCAACTGGACCAAACTGCCAGCAGTGCCCAAATGTGCCATTTTTTAAAAACCAGGTTAAAAACATTTTTATCATTTCATATGCCTAACATTCAGCTCTGAAAACCCACTCTATTTGCACAGCAGTTCTTTCTAAGCACTTAACTTATAATTCTGTTTTAAATTTACATAACTTTCATTTGGTACTATGGTTTATGCAATCTACTTCCTTTACTTTGCATTTTTATCTACTAGTACTTTTCACTTTTAAGGTCTGTTGCGTTTATTTTTCCTGTGATGTTTTTTTTTTTTATTCATATAAAGCATATTGAAATATTGTGTTCTAAAAATAAGGTAAGCTAGCTAGCTAGCTAGTATGCTAGCATACTTCCCAGTTCCCACCTGTGTCAGTGATGGAGATCTCATCACAGCTGTGAGTATGTTTTCCCCTCAATTACTATGCTTGGGTTTATCCACTGACATCCACTCTCCTCCCCAGCAGTCGCACAGTGTGCCTGAAGCTACTCGGCTGCTCGGCGGAGAGCCGTAGCCAAGGCCTTTGGGCCTGAGCTGTCTAAGACGATAATATCACATTCGGTGGAACATTAATGCCCATGCATTTGGATTTCACGGTACTGTATGCCTGGCTGTACAGAATTACAGAAGAGAAATGACACAGAGAGAGAAGACACAGAAAATCCTGACACTGGTCATTCTCAGATTCCAGCAAGCGCTGGGGCTGCTCCCATCGGACTAAGGTCGGACACAGTAGAAAGTATCAAAAGAGTGAAGTTACAGCCTGAAGTTACTCCAGCTGTCTGAATAAACGTGAGGTCCTGTGCTCAGGAAGTGCACTGGAATATATCATAGCCAAGTTTAATGCTAATGCATCGAATTCACCTAATTTAGATAGGTGAAGTAGAGGCACTTCTGGCAATACTCTTAGTTTGGCATAGAAGAATTTTAGTGACATCAGTGTTTGAAAGCTACTCTGTGTACTTCTTGGCTGTGTTGATGTTTTTTAAATGTATTTATTACCGGTACCTCATGATTTTTTAATAAATAAATCACGCCCATAGCAAAGAAAAATTACACATCCTGGAAGTTGTCATAGGCTTAACATTCACAGCAGGGTGTTTGCCAGTTAAAAGATGTCTTTTTTGGTACAGACTGATATAACTTTGAGACATTAATAATAGAGTTCACATGAGTAACAGACCTTGCCTGTGCTGTGCCTTTGCATCATTACACTACTCGCACCGAGAAATCTCTACTACACGCTTGCTGATTTCATTTGGCGTTTTAAGTGCTGGCACTTTTTTGCATCAATTAGGTAATGTGTGAGCAAGATGTTCCCTTCCATTGCCCCACTCCCACCCCCATCTGCTTCTCATAACCTTTTAAAATGTCTTTACAAACCCCCAGCATGGCCAGAGAGTCTCTGAAAGCGGGTACTAGCGTGCTAGGGTGTCCCTGCTGACAGAGGCAGTCTTGTTAGCGACGCATGAGAGGGCCGCCGTGCCGGCCGAATGCCCATGGCCGAGACAAGAGAGAAGTCGGTTGATGCGGTGGCGGATATCTGACGGGGACTTCTGATGGGAGAGATGATCTTGTGCTTTTAAACAAGCTGGGCCTATTTGCAAATCCCTCATGAGTAATGCTGCTACTAGCTAATGGAGCTCAGAAAGTCTTATCCAAATTGATCTTTTCACATTCAGCACAGGCACATACATGATCTATTCTGGTACCACTTAGAATGTTGTTGTGATGTGATTATATATATATATATATATATATATATATATATATGCATTTAAAAAGTGGTCCAGTGGATATATACATATATATACAGTATATATATATATATATATATATATATATATATATACATATATACACTGGACCACTTTTTAAATGATTCTGTCTCCTCAACCATTCGGGCTACCACAATTTAAAACTATGATAATTAAACCTCACTCAGTTCCCTTTGTAGTGATATGGTTTACGATGCCAGCAAGGATATGACCACCATGGCTGTTTAAAAAAAACTGCACATGAAGAAGTTTGCCACAATTTCTTACATTTGCTTTTTAATTCTGCCAGTTTTGTTTTAAAGTGGCAAGCTTTAACACTAACGTTCAATGGTGGAAATGGTGTTTAATGTCTCCTCTAGCCCTTTTGACAGCCTCAATGATTGTCCAGTTTTTTTGTCCACCCTGTAGGCCTATATATTTGCAGTAACCGAGGTTATAGTATGAGTCCTTTATAAGATAGTTAGGCCTAAGTATTGTTCTTCTTTTTAGCTATTCATTTTTAGGGACTTCTTTTTACACTGCCAGTCAGAGGACAATTCTGATTGTTACATATCTTAGCAATATCAGTTTTTCTTAAATTTTACTATGAAATGATACCATCAACTAGACTGATAGTTTCAGACTCAATCTGTCAAGATAGCTTGGGCTGTGCAGTTTATAACAGGACCCTTCCCACCCCTCACACACACACACACACACACACACACACACACACACACACACACACACACACACACACACACACATATATATTTGTATATATATATATATATATATATATATATATATATATATATATATATATATATATATATATATATATATATGTATGTATGTATGTATGTATATATATATATATATATATATATATATATATATATATATATATATATATATATATATATATATATATATATATATACAAACGTGCACACGCATATATACAGACGCGTGCACACATACACACACACACACATACAAACACACACACACACACACATAAAGAAACACACACATACAAATGCACACCCACAGTGTTTCTGGCCTTCATATAGCTCCTCCGGCTTATCATTCATCTGCTGCGGTAACCAAAGATATTTCTCTCAGCATTTCTGTCCAGCAACACTGGCAGCTTTTACAGCCATACTCAATATCTTCCCTATCAGTCTCAAACAGGACCAGTGTTATTTCTTACATGTATCCTGTGTGAAATATTAATTGCACATATATTTTAAATTTACTATAAAATACCATCATGCTATGGCTTTTAAAAGTAATTGTATACTTCTCGAGCTCAGCTCATATTCAATATTCATCTGTGTTTTTACATTACATTACACTTAGCAGATGCTTAGTTTTATTCAATAAGGGACACACATATTATATTTGTATTTGCTCTATTGACATGCTATGTGTGGGTTTGGATCATAAATATTTTTAGTCAATTACACGTTTTAATGCAATGCCTGCAATCTCATGCAAGTCATTGCATTCTGTTCATTATAAAAGCTAATTAAGATGTAGGGCCATGTTGTCCTTTGTTGAGTCCTATGTCACCACAGTGTAAGTGATCTCATTGATTTTATTTGCTCATTTCTTTTTAATTGCACAGCTCATCTCTCTGTGTAAAGGGATCTCGCCACAACCTTGTGATTCATGAAATCTGAAGTCAATAATATTCCCTGCCCTGAGCAAAGGACTTTTCGGCAAGAACTAAGAAATAAACACGTTTGCAGTGCCATGTCCTTAGTAAAATAGTCTTTTCTTACAGTCTAATTTACTACAGCTGATAATATAACTTTGTAGACCTATTTTTGTTTTTATGTAGATGAACATAACCTTTAAACCAACCCAGTAATGAAACTGAATGTGCAAGTGGGTAAAATATTGACTCAACTGGCTGTATTAATTTCACTTTAGCTCCATTAGTGTGTGTGCAACCTTGTGTTTTAGTTATTGTATTGTGTTATTTCAGAATAGGAATCTGTAATAGATTGAGTAGGTCTAAATCAAATATTACACACATTCCCCACTAATGCTATTAGTGACGTGTAAGTTCCCTTCATACCATAGACCTTCTGTTTGGTCTGACTATACCTCTTTACATACTAGGCATAGTATGCCCATTGTAGTCTACACACTTCAAAAGCAGTAGTGCAGATATGGAGTATGCCGACCATCTTTACCCTGTGATGTGATTGCTTATAAACAGAAATACACTGTATTTTAAATAAAACAGCAAAAGAATGATGCATGCTATTGCCTTCCTGACTGCTGTTGGGTCTTAAGCTAGAAGAGCTGTCCTGTGTAAGCTCTTAAGTCTGACTAGCAGTGCCTGTGTAAATGAGGTGAAACATTTAGCTCACCCCTTTTCTCTCACAGCTGTTGCGAGCAGGGAGTGTCATGAGTTGATAGTCTCCCATCTTGTCTCCCATGTCTCTGACGTTCGCCCTGGAGTCTGTGTTCTTTTTTTTTTCTCTGCAAAGGCATTTTTACCTTGTGTATTTGTCAGAGGTGCTTCTTTAAGATGATCGAGTCACTGATGGTGTCAGTGACAGCCCTGACAGGTGCAAACTTGATACTGTGCTCCTGTCTGTCACAAATCCACAGTGAAGAGAATGAGCAACCTTTTGTCTTCCCCCTCTTCCTTCCTTTAGAAATGATGTTCCCATTCAGCACCCTATTCCCCACACTTCTTCATTTCTCACCCGCTTGCAGACATGCAGGCACACAAGACAAGGCTGTTTAGTCTGCTTATCAGGGCCATGTGGGAGGCATGACTTACTTTCAAGTATTGCGAGTGCTATCAAAGATGAGGTTGCCTTGCTGAGAATCTGCCATGATTCACAGGCTTGGAGTCCATTTTCATGTGCAGTAAACAAAACAGTTTTGCTTGTCCCGGGTTGATGTAGCTGTGAGGGATTGAGTTTGGAAGGCTTGGATACCTCGGGAATAACTCCAACTTAATTCTCCATGGTTGTTTTGTTATTTTTTTGTCTGGTTTGGAGATAAGTATGTGTGACCGAGGAATGGTGCAAATTAGGAGCTGCGGAGAGAATAGGGGATTTACGGCAGGGAATCTGTTCACAGCCGTGAGTGAACACCCTGCTCGGCGTCGCACATTGGCCGTGGGTGTCGCTTGTTTGTCTTGAGGGCCATTTTTGGAAGGAATTTTTTGAAGCAAGTATGCATGCCCTGAGCTGCTATACTGATAGGATTTCATTTACCATATTTCTTCTCTCTCTTCCTCCCTTTTTAGTCTGTTCTACTCTCTCTCTTTGTCTTTTTGGTGCATACATGTTCAAAGATGCTCAAGGTGTCAGGATAATACATTTTTAAAGACTATTTCGAATCATCTATGTCTTGGAGCTATGTGTTGTCAGAATTCTTGCATATTTTCAACAATTTCCCAAGACTCTCAGAGAAAGAAAAAAAAAACATCTGAAGACCCCCCAGTTTCTGACCTGATATCTCTTATCAGCATGCTGTCAGCTGAATCCCTTAAATCAGATTGTGTCTGTAATGTGCTATAGCTCGTATAGCTTTAAATGGACGTGGAAGCTACAGTACATACAGAAAAAGCACGGCCAGCCCTTTCAGGTTGCAAATGCATTTGGGTGTTTGAGCTGAATTAGAATGGTAGGGCTCCGACACTAACACTCATACAGTGAATGGCAGTGAGGTTAATGGAATAAACATGAAACCCTGAGTGATCAAACTGTCAAAACAGCCCTCAGTGGAGACACCTCAGAGCATCGAGCCTGTTGAGTCTCCTCTCAGTGAGCGTGCCGTTGTGTGTGTGCATGCTGAATGTGTCATTGTTAGGGGCTCCTACTTGTAGCAATGCAGACTAAAAATACTACACAAGACCGCTTCTTCTTTTTATCCCCCCCATCCCCGTTTTCCAGAGGCCGAAGCGGCACGGATGAAAGTGGGACCGCATTCATGCTATGTATCTTCGAAAAGCTTGTGATTCACAGAGAACCATTGAGCTTCTTTGATCATGGCCACTCACTGGGTTGCAATGCTTTCTCGCTTTGTTATTTTGAAAGCGCAGAAAGCTCTCCCAAAAGACTCTTGCAACATTGCTTCTCTTGTCGACCACATCCCCCCCAACCCCCAAGGCCTTTGCACACCGGCTCCAGTGTAGTGTATTGTACTTCTCTTGTGACATTCTAATGGGTTCCATTGTGTTTAATTCAACCCCACATGGCAGCATCAAACTTTATCATGTCAATTGTGTTTCAGATCTGTTTTTGGTGGCACCACTCAATAAACTTGTTTATCATAACAACCATCAAATCCTTACTATGGTGTTTGGTGCAAGCCATGGGAGATCACTGTGTGAGGGCAAACAAAATTGTGAAATGTTGAAAGTGCTCAGTAACAATATTCTTGCAGGCGGTGTGCGGAGGCCTTTACTCTACCATTACTCTCTCTTTCTGACAGTCTGTCTGTCTGTCTGTCTATCTATCTCCCTCTCTCTATCTCTCTCTCTCTATCTTTCTCTCTATCCGTTTTTCCCATGACCTACAATAGGAGTAATTTTAGGTGATGATATGACATGGTGCTGTACACATCACTGGTTGTGAATTTGTGTTCGCTAGTGTTTGTGACACTGTAAGGGCATTGACTAAAAATATTGCTTACTGATTTAATGATGCCGTCTCTGCATAATTACTGTTGACAACATGAAGTGCTATTGCCGTATTTATTTAGCAGGGAATAAATAAGTTTAACTTTCCATCAACTTGACGTGACATTTTTTTTTTTTAAATCCTTTTTCAAATACTATCTGTGGTGTGTATCTCCTTTCAACAATACAAGGCATTAATTTAACACGGCTGGCCTTTAAGGGTTTAATGTATGGTTTCTGATTTCAAATTTTTAAATATCCACAGAGTAGACAAAACCAACACAGGTGTGTTACAGCAGGATAATAATATTATTGATGTTATTGTTGTGTTTCCACTGGTATTTTGTATTATTGACATTTTGGTTGTTCTTATTTTTTCCTTTTTTTGTTAAATTGCTTTTTTTCTACAGATGCCTCATATCAAATATTTACTTGCACTGTAAATGCTTTGAATTTATTTTTTTGCTAGTTCAGGAGTGGATGGAAAATTATTGATTAAATAATATAGTTTTCATGAATCCTGAATGAGACAGGTTTTAGGTAGAAGGAAGCCTTTTCTAGCTTGTTATAATGCCTGTTGCCTGTATATCACATTACACCCTTAACCACTTTCCTTAAAACTCGTCAAATCAGTGGCTTAGAGTATAGTTGAGTGACAAAGTTGCAGGCTGTGTTGCAACAGTTTGGGTTAACTGTTGAGAACACTGTAGGTTGTTAGCTTAATGAGCCGTAGGACAGCGTTCATGCCCACACACTCGCCTTTTCTGTTGGCTACCGTGAAAAGCTGTCCAGCTATTATAGCCCAAACGCCCGCAGAAGTGGAAACCTTCACTTTTCACAGCTCCAAACTGGCTTCAAATAAGACAAGTATGCATATTCTACAGTAGGAAATTCATTTGCAGGATATATCTACTTCCCAGCGAAGCTTCTAATAGGGCCATTGTAATGGATGAGCTATGGAAAATTAAGTCTAAATGGAGTTTAACTGCTCAAATCCCTTTACTAGTAGGGCAATTAAAAGTGTTCTTGTGTCTATCTCAAAAACTGTTTCATTTCATACATTTTTGAGCAACGCTTGCATGCATTTTTTATTGTCACTTAGGAATTCCTCAGCCGCATTCTAACACTTCAAATATAATTTTGACTGATTAAGCCCTTATAACCTTTAAGACGCAAAGGCTGTTGGCTACAGATGCCAGTGAGAAGCTTTTCAGGGACATAAGAGACAGTGTGAAATACTGATGACATTATGGTGTCCGTGCTATTGTTTAGAGAAATAGCATTATCTCCCTTATCATGTGTGTTTTCCTTTACAATTGTCAGTTTTCTCATTTGTGATATGATTTTAAACTCACTGGAAATGAAAGCAATTTGTCATGGCCTATTTTTTTTTTCAGTTATGCAACTTTCATACAATCCTTTTGTAGAACAGGTAAAGAAGTCACAGTCAAATTCAAGAGTACTATTAATATGCGGAATTTTAATTTGGTGTGAAAATAGTACACACTCAATTATCAGGTGTGGTAACAGAAATGTGTCCAAAATAGTATGCTCTAGTGTTTTAGGCATTTTATTGTGAGGTTAGGATAGGAAACCTTTGAAGATAGGTCTTCTTGTGGGGGGGATTGTAGTCAACTATAAGTCAACTATACTTTACCCTTAATTTTTTGCACCTTCACCTTTACTGTGGCTGTCAGAACTGCCTCTGTTACAGTTTTGGGACTGCTGAGGTATTTCTCTCATATAAAAGAGTAAGCTCAGTTGTTGTTTTGTTTTTTATTCATTGGTTGGTTAAAGTGGACTAACCAAAGATTTCATGTTCTTCCTTTAAATTAATTATCATTGTTTCATATTTGTTTGTTTAAGTAATTCTATATATTTTTCCCCTTAAAAAGCAAGACCAAAATGCTCCTTGCTTAATGAAGACAGCTCACAGTTTTTAGCAAGTAATTATTCTTTAAGGGATCTCACCTCCCCCACAAGCTTTTTGAAATGCAGAAACTGACAACAAACAAGCTAATGCACAAACCTACGCTTATTCCTTGTGTAATCCTTAGAGACTACTGGCATTAATATCCAGATATCATGTAATTTCCAACCTACTGCAAATGTTTATAAGCTTCTGGGTTCTGGGCGAAATTGTTTTTTTTCTTCTGTTTTTTAAATATTTCTAGCACCATGCTCACACCGAAAGGTGTTTACTATGCAAACGAGTGTTGGACATGGGAGAGACACTATGGATGTGTAATTGCAAATGTGATGCAACACCCACCCATCTCCTAATCATTCCCAGGTACTCAGTTCATGGCGTAAGGCCATCAGATCTAGGATGTGGACCCAGATGGGACATTTAATCTGATACTTTTACACAAAGTATATCTTAGGTGAACATTTTTTTGGGCTTTTTACAGCTTGTTTTCTTTTTGTGGAGCTTGAAGTCGGCTTTTGAAGTAAATGTTTAAACTGTATAAAACTAGAAGACAGTGCCTAGCCCTGTGTGAAACTTAAACATTAAAAACTTCTCTCATGATTAACTACAGACCACATCTACTGTATATCACATCTACGTTAAGGGTGTAACAATAAGCATAGCTCTTTTTAAAACAGTCAGGGTGTCAGTTCACATAAAAAAAGCAATGGTAAAAGCACTGGCTAGCAACAATGGCCGGGTTTCCCAGTTAAGAACCTTCTTAACGAGTTACGAAGGCTCTTAAGAAGAAGTTGGCTAAGAGGAAGCGTTAAGATAAGAGTGTTTCCCAGACACCTTCTTAAAGGAACACGCCACCTCCAGATGAAATCCCTAGAGTTGGAGAAGTGGGCAGAAGTATTTTCTAGCAGACCGAGCCATTGTCCAAATTTGGCAGTACTGACCTTAGCTTAGCTTAGCATAGTCGCTGTAATCTAGTGTTGCCAACTAGCACATTGTGGCAAACGTCAATGAATTCACTCAAATTTTTTTGTAATTATTTCTCGTGACCTGTGCATTCAAATCGAGTACAAATGACAATGCAAATTAACATGAACGGATTGAACAAGCGGCATTTAGATGAGGGACTATATTCCGTGGATATCCCACTCATCCCCACAACACCTTATTCTTCTGTTTTCTCGGATACGAAACAAGGTTCACCTCTGCATGAGTGACGTTCAAGGATCAGCTGTCTTGGACTGTCTCTTGCAGTCGCCGCCTGGAGCATTCTTTCCACTGGCTGTTTGCGTTAATGTCATGTTGGATTTTAGCAGCAACTAATTGAGCCACTGTTGCTCTGAGTCTGGTGAGGTCCAGCCATAACAGGTAAGACAGAACAAGATCCCAGTGTTTGGCTTCAGACAGCCTATAAAGACACTCTCTGACCCCTCCTTTGTGCTTTAGTCACAGTGCTAGTTTTACAAGCTCCTCCAGCCTTTACATTTAATAGGAAGACACATTTTCTCACTCACTCTTCCTTTTTTTACCCTGTCAGACTTCTCAGACGCCAGCTTAATAAAACTCCAGACTGTAAAAAAAGCATGTTTCACAGGACAGGTTTTCCATAGCAGGCAGTTTTTGTCAACAACATGAGCACAATTTGCTGAAGACCAATTAAATCAACAGAGCCTCTGAATCTTAATATTAATATTATTGTCTTAATAATTGTCTTTTCTTTTTTCTGTTTTCTAAAAAAGTCCAAATTCCCATTTCTTGCTTAAACAAGTTGATTTCCTTTTGACATGGGGCAGTGTTGACCTCCAGTGCCAAACGACACTCCCCCGCACCTACCCCCTTCAACACACACACACACACACACACACACACACACATGCACACAACCTCTTCACCATTCTGACTCAGTGTGCCACAGGTTTATTGCCTCGCAGTGGCAAATGAGTCAGGAGATTTGAAAATAGCTTGTTCAAACCTCATAAACCAGAGTCCGCCCGAGGAATTCGATCTTGGCGCACTCCCTTCGGAGCCGCACACCGCTGTTGACATAAAAAAAGAAGAAAAAAAAACAATTCCACTTCGTTGGTGAAAGCAAATATATAAGCAATTGGTGATCAGCGCGCTTTGGAGGGTTCGGCGAGGAGCAAATGAAAGCCATCAATCCAGAGAGTGGCAAAGCATGCAGCCTTTGGGCAATGGTTTCGTTTTACGGGAGGGAAGTGATGTTTGCGCTCCTATTGTCCCAGCTTGACCTTAGTGTACCCTGCAGTGTATATGGAATGCTTTGTCATGACGTGCTGCTGCATAATTATGGGAGACCAAAAGCATCTTCTACATGGCAGTTATTGACAAATCTGTCGCAGCATTTTTTGCCAGTTCTCATATGAAACATGACTTACATATATACATACATTACTTACATGTATGCTACACTTTGGGCAGGGAGGTGCGTGTGTGTGTGTGCATGTGTTTATAGGGGGCTTGTTGAACAAATATTATTGATTCAAGCTTTCGATAATTAAAGCTGTATTGTAGACGAATCCACAAGCACTTGACCATTTGAAAGCCATTTTCAAATTCTTATTGAGACGTTTTACAGTCGGTGCTTCCTCCTTTGACACACATGATAAATGAGTGGGGAGGGAGCCCATTAAAACAACATAATTAATCCACGACCTTCTGTTTCATAGCCTGGCTTTCCCCGCATACAAATTTTTACTGACAAAATGTGTTTAAGCTACAGGAAGTAACCTCTAAATCTACAGCTGTCCACTCAAGCAGCTAGCTCATCCACAATCCTCCAACCACCAACCCCCCTACCCCACCCCACCCAACCCATACCTCCATCTCAGCCCCCCAGCCTACCGCTTCCCTCCCTCCTTCAGTTGTCTCATGTAGCACTCTAATAAAATATTAATTCCTCCAGCCCGAGACATTTCCCACTCAACTCAGGGTTTTAGCCCCGACAGCTCGGCAGAAGAAACCAGAACCCCCCCCACACACACACACACACACACACACACACACACACACACACTGACTCACACACCACCCCCATCCTTTTCTCTGTGTGTCTGTGTATGTGTGTGCATCTGTGTGTGCACGTATGTGAATGTGTGTGTGTGTGTGTGGGTGTGTGTGTGGGAATGTCAGCTCCCATATCACCTGAGAAAGCTTTGCCCTGGTGGTCTGTCTTCTGAGAAGAATTGAGTAAGGGAGTGAATGAGTGAGGGAACGTCAAAGAGAAAGAGACAGACCAAGATAGAGAGGCAGAGAGCAAAATAGAGAGAGGGTCTGCTGGCGAAGCTGAGGACTTCAGAAGCCTCAGGTCAACCCCCCGCGCTCTGACCTCCAGCCGGCTCCTGATGGAAATCTAACCAAGCATCACGGGCAATTTGAAGCCCCAGTGTAAACAAACACAAGTGCTCTTCAGAGGCGGGGGACCAAACAGAGGCTGGCAGGGAGAGTGGACTAGGGCAACCCTGTAGCTCTTTAAAATACTCACATATACTTGTGTGTGTGTGTGTGTATATATACTGTATATATATTAGTGGTGGGCATAGATTAATTTTTTAAATCTAGATTAATCTAGATTAATCATAAAATTAATCTAGATTAATCTAGATTAAAATGGCTCATTTGAATTCTGCCGAAGGCATTCAGAATATGTGTGCTACCTAAATAATGACTAGAAGTAAGTCTTTGAGAACGGGTTTCTTAAGCCAGGTGGCACAGTAGACCAGGGGCTCATCTCCTGTTTCCAAAATGCATCACTAACTGCTTGAAAAAGCTGTTCTACTTTGATACTTGGTGATGGAAATAAATCATGTTCAATAAAATGTACTTGTGTTTACTAGCTGTTTATTTAGTTAAACATGAACTAAATGAAACATGAAACATGGATTTTGAACTGTAAGCCTACATAAGAAGTTGTGATGAACTGTTTACAGTCAGTAGCTTTGTGTCAATCAGTCCAAGCTCTATTTCTCCTTCTTCCACCAGTCACTTAGGCAGACCAGCTTGTTCACATTTTCTGGTGGCAAAGTAGATCTCCTTTTCTGCACAATATGGCCTGCTAAAGAAAAAAGTCTCTCGCATGGGACAGTTGTGGCAGGAGTCCCCTTCAGTGCAATTCGGCTAAGTATACATCCGCATTAAAATATAGAGGTAGGGTATACATCCGCGCTAAAATATCAAGGTGAAAGCAGAAAGTGTTGAGGAAGGGAGCCGTTTGCTTCCGTGTTCTATTTTCGCAAGGGGGAGGGGGGAATCCCCCTTTATGCAGTGCAGAGCAGATTCTAGGTTCGTTTTACTGAAATGAATGGGACACATGTGGAGTTTAACTAATAAATTGGTCATTACGTTTTTCTGGAATTGTTAAGGGTTTTTTGGAATCATGTGTCACAATCTGCAACTATTTGTAATAATTTCAAGCCTAATAGTGTAAGTTGTTACTGTTTGGATTTTGAGAAAATTAGCTTTATTTCAGGTCAGGCAGCAACCACTTACTATGTGGTTGTTAGCGCGCTAACGCTAGCGAACTACGCTAACGTAATGTTTTGAATTGAAAGCTGTCACTAACACCCACCTAGATACTATTACTGGTTATAGTGTAAGCAGACAAAGTAATATAAAGTTATAGGGCTACAGCAATGTATTAAATTCAAGGTGAGCCCAATCGCTGTTAGCGTTTAGCACATGATGTTGTTATAGTTACTGCTATTCACTTGAATGAGCTAGAGCTAGTTCGTTAGCTTGCTAGCTCGCTTTACAGACACACTAAATTATTTTCTAAGAGTTCGAAATAGGAATTTGTTGGCATTTTGGTCCCATAGTAACGTATTATGTTGGCTTATCTTTGTAGAATCTAAGATCTTTGGTGAAAGTCATCATAGTTTGCGTAGTATAGACCCAGCTCCCAACCCAACTTTGAGAATAGATTAACGGCGATATTTTTTTTATCGCGCGATAAGAGTAACGGCCCGCCTCTAATATATATATATACAGTAAAATACTAAATAGTAGCCGGGGCTATTATTTGTTTCAATCACTTAACAGACCAGGCATTTATTTGAGACCAGGCCGCAAATTGGGACAGGCGATTAATTCCTTCCTCACAAAAATCTTGCTCAACAAAACTGGGAAAATATGGTACTCAAATTCTTGTAATCAATACGACTATAACTTTCAGTGTTTTAAATTAGCCTACTTAACTAAATAACAAAATTGTGACCACATTTACCAAAAAGCCTCATGTCCATAATGAAATACCCGTTTCCCATTCACCATAAAAACAACCCTATCATAACAGTTGAAACTCCCCCATATCCAGCCTGTGATACAGTCCCTCGGTTTCTCCACGGAAACCAGGAAGTTCGGAGAGTTTGCATGGTGGTGAGTAACAGAAATACAGTTGTGCTTTTAAAATGCTAAACAACAATAAACTTTGATATTTAAAACTGCCAGTGTGTGTATAATGGTGTTTCTTTGCTAGTAGAAGTGCTTAAAATAGACGAGAGATGATAATGACTACGACTATGAAAAGTGCATTGCACAGGTGAGATTGACAAACAATTTATTGTTACTTCGGATTCGGAATGCCGGTAGGCCTTTCCCTGCACCCCTCGTAACATTGCTATATGAGGTTATTGCAAACGATGGCTTACAACTAAACTCTTTTGATAACATGACCTGGATGAATGATCATCTTCTGACATATCTCCTCTAATTGTGTAGTGAAGACTTACTGAAAGAAAGCACAATATAGCTATGTAAACACTAAACAAAACAGGTGAAGAAGAAAAACGTGCAGCGTCAGTGGTCACGTCTTTTTCCTTAATTTGTTTTTATATAAATTAGACCCGGCATTTATTTGGAACTGGCCTTTATTTATTAAAATATACACCTGCACCCAGCATTTAAATATACACCTGCACCCGTCATTTAAATATACACCTGCACCCGGCATTTAAATATACACCTGCACCCGGCATTTAAATATACACCTGCACCCGGCATTTAAATATACACCTGCACCCGGCATTTAAATATACACCTGCACCCGACATTTAAATATACACCTGCACCCGACATTTAAATATACACCTGCACCCGGCATTTAAAGGGAATATATATATATATATATATATATATATATATATATATATATATATATATATATATATGCCTGTATGTGTATGCAAAGAAAGATGTCTGTATAGACTCTCATTCATCCAGGTTATAACAGTCAAAGGAGCTAAGTTGTAAGCAACTACACTTCTTTTTGGAACTTGAAGAGGTTTCACCTTTCATCCAAAAGGCTTCTTCAGAACTGTGTAAGGAAGGGTTCTCTTTTTGTAAGAAACAAGCAAGCATATAAAAATTGCATATCTCAGAAAGACAATTTGCATGTGTATTTTTGTGAAGAAATGAGAATAATAGAAGAGCTAGGCATCTAAGGTTTTACAATTACATCTAAAAACTAAAGCTCTTTTCACAAAAAATGTAATGGATGTCAAATTACATTAGTCACATGCCAAATCCTATTATGTCTCAGAGACAGTTGGCATGTAAAATGATAGACTGATGTATTTCAGTATAGTCCAGGGAACAGTATTACAAAACAATGACGTCTTGGCCACTTGAATGATAAGTGGATGTTTATTGTTAAAGGCTGTGTAAGCAAAGGGATTTACCTCGGCACATCAACCAAGCTGAGGAACCGCTCCAGTGGTTATGCTGTGAGGAAAAAAAAGACTAGTCTGTCCATTTATCTTGGAATTTAACGCTGACATTCATAGGAACTAAATGCCATTCTAAAAGTGCTTCACGGGGCGGCTTTTAAATCGGACTTGGATGGGACTTTCCCACTGTTTTATACAGTACAGAAGAATGGCCTATCAGAGACTGGTGTGGAGGAACAAGGCAAATGTATTACATATCTTACTCAAGAGAGCCAATGTGACGTTTCCTGGTTCATGTTTTATCTATATAGACTAATAGCAGACACTAGTTTCCTCCCCCTTTTTCTTTTACCTGTGCCTGGGTTCACCTCATTAAGTTTGTTTCCAACTGATTGATGTCTGCTGTGGCCCACCATCTGTGAGCAGTCCTCTGATTTTTTAATTTTGTTGTTTGCGATGGTGTGCCATTCCATTTTGTGCTCTCTGCCCTGTGGATTTTCATTCACCCAGAGCTCAGCACTAGCTACTCTCTGGTTCACTAATTGACACTAGAGTCCTTCTCTTTCACCCCCGTTCGCAGCAGTGTAATAAAACACGAGGGCTGTGTTCTTCTCCTGGAGCACCTGCGGGCTCTGTAATCTCTGGGCTGCACGACCAGACAGGGGCTAATGAAAAGATCAAATACTTTTCTACCCCTTCTCTTTTACCAGGTACGGCCGATCAATACCACAATCCTATCCGGAGTTATAGGCTCCATGCTAGCACAAATTAATAACACGTCGTTTTCATGATGAAACTGTGGCATTGCCGAATCAACTATCTCTTTTATTGATTCTGGCCAAAGAGAGATATGCAGTGCTGTTTAGTCCATTTGGGAGGAGGTCTTTTGTGTTTTACTTCAAGGTAAACTGAGTTCATTTCTTCAGTCCCCTAGAAGAACAAAAGAAAGTTTGCAGCAAAAGTGAAATTAAACTTTTTAAATATGTAGTTATAAAGATATACAGGTGTGCAGGAGGTGTGGGTGTTAATACATTTCCCTTACTCTACCAAAAGGAGCAGTGAATGAAAGAATCTGTCATGAGTGGTCATGGAATATTGTTAAAATGACAGTATTTACTTCTGTTGTCATACTTTCATCAAAGTATTTTATGATTATATAGCCACCCTATATTGTACAACAACTATCTAATGATGATGTCACATACTAAACCATATAACCATACATATAAGTTTACCATACCAAACAAAACTACTTTGTTCTGGTCTGTCAGTCCTGATTCAAAGCCCAGTTGCCTGATTTCAGTATTTTCCACTTAACTGACAACCACTTAGGGATGCAAATTATCGATTAATTCATTAATCGATAGTTGAATGGCCTTGTCGATCGATTAACGATTAATTGATAAGCGGCGATTTCTCCCTGAATTTCAGTGTCTCAATAGAGTCTATGAGAATATAAGCTAAACATAGTTAAAATACTGAATTCAAAAAATGTTATATTCCTTAATGAAGGACTTATTGTACCATTAGGAACACAGTGCAGGCAAATGCATTAATGTTCTATAACAAAATACATTCTTTATAGAAATTATGGCTACTTTGACATGAAACTAAATTGTGGACTGGCTCATTTGTTGCATTTGAAATATTTATTTATTAGAAACATAAAAAGAAACAGAGGACATTCTAAATAGAGAGCTAAACCGAATACTATTTAGCTTTATACCACGGCTTTCTTCAATTTCACATTGTGAATCGTTCTTTATAACGGTTATTAATTTTCTATATAGGCAGGCACACCTATGAAGTAGTCACTGCTTTCCGACCATATCGCGTTTATGCGCCAATGCGCCAAGTTCGTGGTGAACTGTAAACAAACAGTAAAGATGTGACAGCTTTAGCAAATGACGAGCAGACGGAAGAACACAGAGTTGCAACGTTACATGCCTCTGAGATCGTCTTTTAGTGTTGTTGGACTCCCTACGAACGTGATTTTGCTAAGCAAGGCTTAACAGAACTTTGGAATAGCTAGCTTGACTACCAAAGGCATGGAACTAAAATCTGGGTCATGTCCATAGCAATCATGGTGCATATCCTGTTAGTAATGCCCTCTGATCTCCTATCATCACATGCTCGCCTTCTCAACAGTGCTGTAATTGCAGGTTGCTCTGATGCACTTGTTCCATGAAGCACAGCTGCATGTTGTTGAGGTGGTAATTCAGTGAACTAATTGAACTGTTGTATTTAAACTTAGCACCACGCAGAGTACATTTTGCTTCTTTTCATCTTGACCGCTTCATGTTTTGTGTGCAGCGTCTCTCGCGTTAGCATTTCACGTTGCGCTCAGCGGCGCCCTCTATTAGCAATACTACCAGTGAAAACAATTAACTGACAGCTAATTTAATTTATTCGACCAAATTCTTATCGACAATTAATCGATAGTTGATTCATTGTTTGCATCCCTACAACCACTACATAAACACTAGAAAAAAGGTGATTTTTTTCCCCCCACAACTAGTGGCATGTACAGTACAACTACTGGTCACACAACATTCTTCTTTGTTATCAACCCCTCGGCAGGCAGACCAACTTTCAGTGTCCTGCTAAGATTTGTTTTATTGTAAATCTCAGCCCATCCCTCTGTGGGTATTTGGGATGAAAGGCTAGACATTTGCAGACGTCAGGCGTCACCGTGATGCAAGAGAGATATTAGACAAGCTGTGCACTCCAGAGCAGCCTGTTTGCTCTCCGCGAGGCATAACAGCTATTTCTAGGCCAACGACTCACGCATACAGCTCCCAATCTATGCCTTCATCCTGATCTTCATCCCCACTCAACTTGGGCGATGACTAATTTGTGTACAGAAGTACAGGATGATGTGTTAAACAGTAACAAATTACAGCATGATTCACTGCGCCTTGGGGGAGACAGTACACAGCTTCTAAGTTTTAAATTGGGTCATCTTCAATTTCTATGATTAGAAAATGTTTCTCTTAGTACAATGCTAATTGTATTATTAAAGTAATTGGCTAAAAGCATTATTAGAGGACATTGTGTTCCACCTTAACACAGCAAATAGTCCTCTTAGCTGCAAAGACATTTTTAAGAAAAGTACAGACTGGTCTCGCTGAACTTTGGTGTTCACTATCCTTAAAAAAATCTGCAGAAGGAGGGTTAAAACACAGAAGAAGTGTAGAAATATATTGTGTATGCTTTTGCCCAACATATATGTACAACACTCTACACGGTAGTCCATTATTATTCTTATTGCCCTTAATTAAAGGCTTATACCATAAGTGCACTTGACCTGCCAGAATGTAACCTTTTACATACCCTTGTAGCCTTGACACTGCATTGCCAGGACCAGCATGTCCATTCAGTTTAAATCTCACACATGTGTTGGATAGATCCCTGTGGTGTTTAGAGACTTTATGTGAATTCTGTAAAAAAAAATACTGTTATGTATGTATTTTTAAATGTATGACCTGATGCACTAAGGTAACCAAGTGTTTGGTCTGTATAGTTTTTTTTTTACTCCTTACCAAGGCTTGTTGTTAGGCCACGAGACCTTTAGCCAAGAACCCCTGGGTATGCTGCTGAGGTGAGAAAAGCATTTGTTTACAATGCTACCTGAGGTCAGTGGCATTGCAGGCATTGATAGGCGGGAAGTTTTTCTTTTCTTTTTTCTTTTTTTTTCAGAAATGCTGCTTACTGTTTTAGAGGCTGTGTGGAGTAGAACATGTCTGTAGAGGTCTCCATGGCTTTTGTTAGGTGACAGAATAAATAAACCACAGGTCATGCAGCTAATTCTCAGAAGGGCACAAAAGGTGTGGAGCATTCTTCACATACTGTACTTCAGCTCAAAATACTTAATATCAAAAGGCCACAATATGCATCATGTAAATCATACCATTTCACCCTTGCTCCTCTTCAACACTGCATTCAAACCATTTCATTTAATAACCTTATAAGTTTCCATTTCTTGTCACAAGTTTCTCAAAATATTTTGTAAGTTTACATAATGGGAGGATCATCACATCAGAGACATGTGTACATATCTAATTAGACCTCCTGGTCACTCCCAACTACCTCGCCCACCCTCAGTAGTCACCTTACTTACTTAGAGTTTGTGCTCTTGATGTGAGTTGGCTGATCCATCCTTGCTGTAAACTTAATGTCCTCTGCTTCTTTCTCTCTATGCTCTGTAGATGCTATGCTGTTGGTGGCAGACAGACTGGAAGGACCGTTTAACATAGAGGCTGTCATGGAGCCCATAGACGTCAAGATCTCCGAGGCCATCATGACCATGCAGGATAACACTATGCAGGTGTCAGCAAAGGTATGAGACAAGACAACTAAAGAGATAAGACAATGTTTCACCAATTGTCCCTGGTCATCTCACTATGTACTATGCAAATGGTTGAAATGACAATGAAACACTGATACAATATCCTCAAGATGTCTTTTTTCTCTTTCACCTTCTTGGAATCGTAAGTTAAAGGGGCTCTTTGAGGTACCAGGGAGGTGACTGACAAAATAGGGTTCCCAGGAGATGTTGTAGTGTATGGGGTATGACTTAATCTGCTTCCCCCTGGTTCTCTTTACTCCTCCTTTTTCTGTCAGTCAACCTGTCTGGCCCAAAGCACATGGGGTCCCCTATTACTGTATATGTGCCGAGTTCCTAAAACATTTCCTTTAACAAAAAGGGAGAAAGGAAGGGTTTTCTTGCCAGTGTGCTCTAGGGGGCTCTGAACACTTCATGAGACAGTCTCAGGTGTCTGCATTCACCCGAGACCTCCGATACTGAAAGGCAAACTGTGATAGTAAGTGGTGTTGACTTGATCATGCTGTGTGGATAAGTCAGCAATCCTGCTTTGGAGAATATGCTTCCTTCTATGACAAAGTCTGTTAGAAAACAAAGACTTGATATGAAGTTCATAAGTTCATAAGTGTGTGTGTGCGTGCATGCGTGGCGCCCTAGGTTTCCATGCCTCCTTTATGCCAGTCCCATAAAAAGTGTCCATACAACCAGTAGCCTGAAGACATTGTGTTGATTTCATATTAATGGTGGAAGTGAAGTTGAGTGAATTTGGCTTCTTGGAAAGTACTCTCATAAATGTTTTATGGTCCCATAATGGGAGAGAAACAGGAAATATGTCAAATAATGTATGGATGCATCTTACATGATCTGACAGAGTGCCAAGGCTGTCCAAGAACTGAGCTCCCTAAAGGGAGACACTATGCAATGAGTGCATCAGTTGTCAAAGCTTGTCCTGAAACTGAAAATGTACCAGCTTACAAATTCATCACAAAGTACTCCAAATCACACTTTTTTTTACCCTAGTCAACCACGTTCATATGAAAAAATACAGACAGCTACAGTTCAGACCTACAGTACAAATATGGTTTTCCGTAATATGTTTTGACAGAGAGTGGACTTTTTGTTCTAGCTACGTAGTTCTGTTGCATGGTTGTCAAATCAGTGCTATTTTCAGGAGAGAGAGGGAGACAGCTGGGGGGGGGGGGGGGGGGGGGATTTGCATGGGAAACACAGAAAAGCAGAGACAAGCAGGTGCAGTAAAAAGAAAGTGATAGATGGAAAGATAGCAAAAGGGGAAAGAAGGAGAGCAAGAACAAGACAGAGAGAGGGGAGAGAGAAATAGAAAAGAGAGAAAACAGATGCAGACAGAAGGTATGGGAGAAAGAGGGACACTGTAAAATGGCAGAAGGAGAGAGAGAGAGAGAAATGGAGAATGGATATGTTTAAAACAGTCAGAAACTCACCGCTGTGCTAGCTGAGTGTTTTGCACAAGAGGAAAGCACTACTGAGAAAGACAGGCTCTTGTCAGGAGAGTCATGCATAGCATTTAATGTATGAGCTCCATCATCTCCAGCCTGGAAGTTGGGCTTATAGACAGGAGAGAGAAACAAAAAAATGGTAGTGACAGGAACAGTGTGATTAAGCTGGAGGATGTACCCCGAGCGGGGTCTTCACGAGGTTAGAGTAATGAATAAACTTTTTAAAGAGAAAGCGTAGCAGCCAGCTCAGCTCTGTCAGTGTTCAGACGTCAACGTCATCAAGAACTGAGAAGCTCAGTACCCTTGAAATTGGATTGGTGTTGTTGATTACTAGGCGGGTTTATGCAGTTTTCTTGGTTTCGTTATTGTTCTATATCTGAGCGCAGCAAGCATTTTTTTTGGGGGGGTAGCTGTTTTGTGTCAAGCTGAGTTTTTGTTTAGCAACTGCATTTATTCACTAATTGAAGTTAAAATCAAAGTTAGACTTCATAGGATTTACATTAAGTGGTTGTTCTGATTTCTCATTTTCTAAAACATAACCTAAATTAAATCTGACTTGTTCGGTTTGTGTGTGTGCTTTTCTCCTTTACTCCATTAAAACCACTATTGGGATAAGGTAGAACAACATTTATACATCTGAAAGATTGTATGTGATGCAGGCCTTCATGAGAATATTTTAGCCCAGAAACAAACAGCTGCTCTTGATTCTCATTCTGCAATCCCTTAATTCCAGGTTTTCCAGGGATGTGGCCAGCCCAAGCCAGCTGGAGTGGGCAGGTCTGCCCGTGGAATCACCGACACTTTCAACGCCCGCTTTCGACCTTACAGCCCAGAAGAGCGACCCACGACCGCCGCCGGCACTAGCCTGGACCGCCTGGTAAGTGTGTGTGTGTGTGTGTGTGTGTGTGTGTGTGTGTGTGTGTGTGTGTGTGTGTGTGTGTGTGTGTGTCAGGGTAGGTAGGTGGCTGTGTTTATCTTAGAAGGGTGGTTTGTGCTTTTCGTCAGAGTTTGGGTGTTTGTCTTTGTGTGTGTGTGTGTGCGTGTGTGTGTGTGTGATGGGTGGTTTGGGTGGCTGTCTGCATGTGTGATGGGTGACAGGGAGTGGCTCATGTGGTCACACAGGGTGTGTTTTGTAAACAGTCTTGAGCTCCAAAATATGGGCAAATACCAAATGCTGGGGCCATAACACTTGTGAGGAAAATGTCATCTGGAAACTTCTAAACAAGCAACTCCCCTTATTAAAGTTATTCTTCACCGTCTAAACACTACACTTCTCTATGTGGTAGTTTACTTGTTTTCAAGAATTACAGTGTTTCTGAACTGCTCAAATAAATGCAACAAGAACACATCAACAGCTGACTAATTACAGGGCTATAATAAATATGAACAACAAAGCCTGTAATTTTCTTCATTAGCATCCCTTGAAAGTATGCCCTACCTTTATCTGACTCGCTGTAGTACTTACCACAGTACTTTACCACTTAAACTGATTGCACATTTTGTTACAAATTTCTTAATCTTGTTAAGCTTTCGGTTTGTATTAAAAGCTGTGTAATAAAACAGCCTGAACTTCATGTTTTAATATTTAGGGGGTAAGGGGCTTTTTCTAGTTGCTGTTAGATCTGCATGAGTTAAAGCTTAGAATTAAAATCAGTCCCGTATGACATATTAAGTGTGAAGTATTGACCAAGTTAGGTCCTAAACCGCCTGCCTACCTACATGTAGGTTCTTCACTGATTTGGGTGCGGCTTTATGTTCGCCTATGTTATGTTATGTTGCCTAATCTGTGTCACTTTCAGCTGTTGTCTGGACTGACGTCCCTCTGTCCTTTAAATATGCCCTGTGGCTCACACTGACGTCATTCAAACACTGAGCTAGCATTCTCACCTCCGCTTGACACATTCAAAGCTCTTTAGCATCTGCACCTTCCAACTTTAGTGACAGAGATTACAAAGAAGGCTAGCACAGACAGATTTGCTTTCCCTAAAATATACAGAAGAAAGTCAAAGTAATTCCCAAGTGTCATTTTGATTACACACAGCACACAGTGCACACAACGAAATTGCAACCTGCATTCAGCCCATCACACATGTGAGCAGTGGGCAGCTATGACAACAGAGCATAGTGGGGACGATATCAGGGTGCCTCAGTGGATGGTATCAGGGTACCTCAAAGGATTTGAACCTGTGGTCCTCTGGTCACAGGTCTGTTACATTAACCACCAGGCCACCACTACCCCAGAAGAGATTTGCATAATTAATTTGCCCAACAAATACTGTGTATTCATTATTCAATTGTATTGTGCTTTCTATGCAATGCCAATCAAACATTCCTAATCAAAGCAACCCGGCTGCAACGTCATTGACTTTACTTGGAATGCACAATAAAAAATGCAGTTTATGAGAAAACATTAAAACAATGTGTGTTCTTGTTAATGAGGCTTTTCTATCCTGAAATCATGCAGCAAAATGAAACCATTGGAAATAAGGAATTAAGCAGGGTGACAATATTTCTATGGAGTATAAAGAAAAAAAGAAGCTTCATATTTCATACTTACTGTCCTGTCCCAATGCCCATCACCACCACCCCCAACATCACAGATGAAAACATTTGACTATGCACATCTTGATAATATCTCTGCTTGACACCAAATTCTAATTGATGAGCCTTTGTAGGCTTGGGGTGAAGCTGGTGAAAATGGTAGGAAGAGAAAATAAAAGCTGCCAAATCAAATGTTGGGGAAGGAATGGGGAAAATGTGAAAAAGGCTCCTTTTTCTATTTCTGTGGTATATGTGGGGAAAGGTAGTGAAAGATTGAGCATACCTGCCATGGCGTTTTATGAAATGAAATGTAATAGTGCTTCAGCTATTCTCTCTTGTGCATGGAGATCATGTTCACCCCAAGGCAAGCTGCCTTTCTCCTTTCTCTCTCTCTCTCTCTCTCTCTCTCTCTCTCTCTCTCTCTCTCTCTCTCTCTCTCTCTCTCTCTCTCTCTCTCTCTCATCTGCCTTTTCAATGAAATCCCTCTTTTCTCTGTTTTGCTGCTGCTTCCCAGAGGATTGTCTGGAGGACAATGCAACAGAGCGTAAGCCTTCCTATCCTCCTCTTCCTTTACCTCAGTCATTTGTCTTGTGAATTCAAGCCTCGATCTTTCCTCTACTTTTACTTACTTTTTACTCTTTTCTTTCTCTCTCTCTCCCTTATTTCTGTTTCTCCTTATCTCTCTCCCCCCCCCCTCTCTCTCCCTTTCCCCTTTCTGACATTCTTTCATGTCTCTCTCCTTTTCTACCCCGTCTCCATCCTTTCTCATTCTAACTCTCTTTTTCTGCCCACACTTTTTGCCTTGTTTTTTTATCTTCGTCTCTTTTTCCCCTCTCTCTGTTTCACATGATCTATCTATCTATATCTCTGCATGTCCTCCGTGTTTTCCACCTCCTCCTCTTCTCTGTGTGGATTTGAATTATACTGTCTGGTGATTTGGATTGTCTATGAAGGTGTTAGTTGGGGTCAAAAAGGTCAGTGCCTCATTAGTGCTCCACGGAAGCAATCAGATTATGAACAAGAAGAGGAGAAAGAAAAATGAAACATCAGCGTTTAATGATTAAAGTGAAGAGAACTCATCTCTCTCTGTTGGCTACCTTTTTTTAACGATGGGAAAAAAAAAATCAAGGAATACTATTTCACTGTGATTGTTTCTTTATGTTAGATACATTTATATGCCTGTGTGATGAAACTGTCTTGAGAATCTATCGTGTGAGTTGGTGTGTTTCCCAAGCAAAAAAAAAAAAAAAAAAAAAATCTTGTTTCATCTGCTCAAACGTTTATGTGGGATACAGCCAAGTCTCAAAGTCTTAGAGAATATCTCTAAGTCATGTACTTTAACAAATTATCCACGTCACTAACTCAATATTTTCAGACCGACATTATTCATTTCTTTGGCATGACTCAGAAACCCTGTAAGTTTTTTGTGCACATTTCTCGTGTTGACTTATTGCAACAGTCACCAGGGCCTCGTAAAAGTGGAGGGCCCAGGCGTATGCAGTAGAGTCTGATTCTGCTTGTCAGTGACAGGCCCTCGAGAGAAAGAGTGAGATTGAGACAGGGAGAATGAAAGAGAGAGCAAGGGAGTGAGAGCAAGAGAGAAAGAAAGACTTAGTGAGAGAAAGAGAGAGTGAAAGAAAGATAGTTAAAGAGTGAGTGAGAGAGAATGAGAGAGGGAGGGAGAGAAAGGCAGAGACAGAAGGAGAGATAGATCCACTCCAGGCTGTGGATTCCGTTCCCACCCAGGGCCTGCTGCGGGTCTGTGCATGCTGCGTTTATGGACCCGCGTCCTCCAGGAGACACTCCGCTCACCTGCCAACATCCCCTGTGAGGATATAATACAGAAACAGAGCATCCATGAGCCAAAGCTGACAAACACACACACGCGCGCGCGCACACAGGCACGCACGCACACACGCACGCACACACGCACGCACACACGCACGTACACACGCACGCACACACACACTCACACACACACAGGCACACACGCACGCATACACACACACACACGCACCTACACACGCTCGCACGCACGCACACACACACACACACACACACACACACACACACACACACACACACACACACACACATTTGTTACTTTCTACTCATGCATGGATCTGATGAATAAAAAAATTAATGTATTTTCAGGGATTTTATAAATTACAAATCCTACTTTAAATACATGCATACATTGGTCATGCTTCATGGAAATATTTAGGTGAAAAATTCATTAGACTAAGTTCTCACAAGTCCCACAGACTGTTCTAAACACTGCACTTCCTTAAATGATGATTATTGTGTGTGTGTGTGTGTGTGTGTGTGTGTGTGTGTGTTTGTGTGTGTGTGTGTGTGTGTGTGTGTGTGTGTGTGTGTGTGTGTGTGTGTGTGTGTGTGTGTGTGTGTGTGTGTGTGTGTGTGTGTAAATGTGTGTGTGTGTGTGTGTAAATGTGTGTGAAGGCAAATGTATTTGTGTGTGCTTCTGACTCAATCTGCTTTGAGCTCAGTGTCCTGAAACAAGCTGTATGAAATTTTAATGAGCATCACATAATCCCCTCCCACACTTGCTTTTGGGTGTAATGCTAGGACTTTGACAGATACATGTGCCCTTAAATTGGCCATGCAAGACTCCAGTAAACACAGCTAATGGTTTGTGTGGGAGAATCTCCGCGGTGTCGCTACAGTACAGTATCACCGTGGGCCTATCGCTGTGTAAGCTCAGCCAAAGTGCGTGTCGTTCCAATGGCATTCACTACTCGTAAGGGGCTCTTCACCCTTACCTGCCTTGCTAAGGCATAGCTCCAGGTGGTTGTGTCAGTGGCATATATTGTCAAGAGTGTGGATGTATTTTACATCACAGTTTAAATGGAGATGATGAGGTGAAAGATTAACCTATTTTGACACAAGCACTCAGCTTGTCCTTATCATATCTTGTGTGTTTAGTGGTTGGAGTACTGGCACTATTAGCTTATAGTTGCTAAACTGTAAAAAAAGTGTAAATGTTGGTCCTGTGTACATGTTCTTAGCCATGGTAGCTAATTCCTAAGATTCCTCTCCATTTGTAAGGGTTTGTCAGTTTACATCAGAAAGCTCAGATGATATGAAAGTTTTATTGTTCTATACATTCTAATATCTCTTAGGATGTATTTGCTTTGATATGCACAATTTTAAAACCATGATTGTGTTTTAGATTTTTTGAAAAGTTATAAATAGTAGATATTTTTCACATTATGCTGCATGATGGTTTTAGATTTCCCCCAATGGTGGGTTTCTCTGCTATTGTTTTTTTTTTTTTTCACATTTAGCCTGAAGGAAATTACTTTCAATCCCAGAAAGAAGCTCTCTGTGGTAGGTTTTTAATGAGGCTACATTAAAAGGGCCACAGGGCCACTTGCCAAACAGCGTCATCACTTCATGACATGTTTCCAGGTGTGGAATTGTCCCAGGATGCTGTCGGGGATGTTTTAGGTTTCTGACAATTTCAGATAAGTGTGCCAGCTGTTGTACTGACATGGCAGCATTTCATGTTTTTTAAGATAACTGGAGTCTGTTAACATTCAAAACCTAGACTCACATTCCCATATTGTCAGCCAGAATTGCATTTTTAAGCTTTATGTGCCAAAAAGGAATTTCCTTCCAAAATAATGAAAATGTTTTATGACTTTTCAGTGTGCCAGATTTTGAAAATATTTGGCCTTCAATTTTACTTATTCCCTCAAAGTCATAAAATTAAATGGTTTTGTTCCCTTGCATGAACCTCTCTTGGCTGTAGCGCAATGATGAAATATAGTAATGGCTTTTCAGTCATAAAACTGGTAGCAATGATCCTTCAAGCTCCTAATTACACTTTAACATAGAATCAACTCAAAGGAAATACCTTCCTTTAAATGCAAACCCCCACAAAGACAATATTTTCCCTGCAATGCAGAACCATCACTTATGTTCCTTACATTGCTTGCCAATGCCATTTTACTGTGTGCTGCAGAAATCAGTGGACCCCCCACCCCTCACACACACACACACACATAGAGGGAGAGAGAGTCAGAGAAAGAAAAACAGACATCCACACCCTCGTTTTTCTGATGGCAGTTTTATGATGACAGCGTTGCGATGTCAACTTTTTCACTAGAACACAAGATGCCATCATGCTGTTCACTCCTCTGGCTGGCACTGGCATCATACTCTTTTTTTAAAACACTGTTGATGGTCACCAACCACATAATGGGCTGTGGTGACAGTTTATGGTCAGGGGTTGTGCGTTCCTGCACTAAGCACAGTGAAAAATAAGGATGTGGTCGACAGAAAAACATTGCTTGTAGAAAACGAATGCCCCCCTCACCCACCACCACCACCTACTCCATTTCCCAAAGCACTCACTCTTAAAGCAGCCAACTGTGACCAAGCCCCGTAATGGAGCCCAGTCTTTAAAAACTGCTTATTTCATCACATGGTTTAAGTTACAGCTTAATAGGGTCACACTCAGGGGTGTGACAATACTGTCACCTTGTGATTTGATGATTCAAGGTTCACAGTTTGATACTCTTACATGTCTTCAACAAAAGTCAAATGGAAGCCAGAAAACCATAATATGAGTTGTTTTTCAAGCATGTACGTTCACAAAAAAGGCAGCTTTGAAATCATTTTTTTACCCTTCCCCTTACTCTCAAAATCTCTTAACTCAAAACTGTTGTTTGACACAAAGAGTTCCCTGTTCTTTACACCTTTTTAATTTGGGTTTGGCATCAATTTTCAGTGAAAAACATGTTGTTACTATGCCCAACAACTGCACTTTAGCTGTAGTTCTGAGAAACTGCACCTCTCCCCCTCTAACTTCCCTAGCTGCAGCAAACAAAGCTGAGGCACGAGAAGCCAGTGTTTGTTGTGGGCTATGATACTGTGCCTTGTACCACAGCTTCCTTCAATTTCACATTGTGATGCGTCCATTAGAACAGTTATTAACTTTCTATATATGCACACCTATGACGTAGTCCCTGCTTTCCGACCGTATCATGTTTATGTATCAATGCGCAGAATTTGTGGTGAACTGTAAATAAACAGGAAAGATGTGACAGCTTTAGCAAATGATGAGCAGATGGAAGAACACAGAGTTGCAACATGTTATATGCCTCTTTGCCGTCTTGAGCTGTCATGCTGCATTTGGACTCTCTACTAACGTGGTTTTGCTAAGCAAGGCTTAACAGAACTTTGGAATAGCTAGCTTGACAACCAAACTCATGGAACTAACGACTGGGTCTTGGCCATAGCAACCTCCAGTTTGGAATTAGCAATGGCAGTTGGTCCAGTAAGTTATGAAAAGACACATCTTGTGGCGGATGGAAGTAGTTCTACATATAAGTTTGTTTTAGCGATTAAAACGTGGAAATGCTCCGCTTCGCGTTGTGACCGCATTACCACCTCGAAGTGCATAAACTTTCTGATATCTGAACACTGTGTCATCTATTATCCCTTTCTACAGTCCACCTTTGGTTACGCCTTTTTTTTTTTACTGTACTTGTGTGTTACCACCCCTTCTATTCTAATGTTGTGAAGTTAAACCACTATTGCAGTATCTTGATGGAGCCTCAAGCAGGCTGAGATAGCCTAACTTGGACTATAGCCCACTACTAAGCCAAACATGCTGGATGACAAGCAAGCTCACCCAGTGAAAATTACCCTCATTGATTAAAGAAGGATTGACCCATTTTTTTCTATTTATTTATTTTTGCTGCGTTGTCAGGTCATTTCAACAAATAATAATATATAAATAAATATGCATTAGGTCTATGAGGTAAAAGTCTACACAATCATATTTGTATAATCTTTACCCTTAAGTTACCTCTTCACTGTGAGATAGGGCTGATTGAAAATGAAAAATCTTTAGCCTAATAGACATCTGCAATGACAAGTGTGGCTGTGGTGGCACTGCATTTGTACAGACTTTCAATGCATAGCGTCATATGATTGAATCATGTAATATCATGCCATGGTGCACTGTTACAGACCCTAGGCATGCATTTAGACACCCCCCTGTATATTTTTCCTTTTCTATCCAAAAGCCACAATTACCGAGTGACTATGAGGGGCGAATAGAAGGCAAGTGTTTTCCTGTGCATACTTCAAGCCAGTTTCCTGAATGCTGGAAGAATTACTCACCATGAGTGCTGAAAGTTTGGAAACACTTAGTAAACATAATTGTGTGACTTGTGTTTTCTGTATTAACTTGGTTGTGTAGTTGGCGAGGTGCCATTATTAGCATCGCTGTTTTACTAAAAGTATCGAACACATCTGAAGGGAAGCCTTTTTGTGTGCCACACAAAACTTAATGAGGTTGTGAAGTGTGTCACAGTTTTCCTTGTGGGCCAAAGCATGAAAGCGGACCTGCAAGTGTTCGAGTCCAAAGTCTGGAACAGGGTCTTTGTAGCGAAGGGGAGGAGAAGTCACCACACCCGGCTTCGAACCCCGGTCTCTGGGGCTCTGACCGCAACGCATCGCTACAGTCTTTTATTTGTGATATGATCAATGCACCTTTTTTTTGCCACAAACTTTTCAAAGCTCTGGCTACTCATTTGTAAATGTTGTACCACCACGATGCCTGTGTAAGATGTCATCCTGAAAGTGAAGATTCTCCTCGTTGTTGTAGCTGTGATCACACACAAAAGTGTGGCAGAATGTGTTATGCTGTTTAAGATGGTAAATTAATTGAAGATAATTGAGGTTTTTGTAGCTTTTTGTCATCCTGAAAAAGAGAGAAAGGGTGAGAGAGATGGAGAGAGGCAAAGAGAGACAGAGAGAGACTAACAGTGAGGTCAGAAGTGCATTTGAATGTTGCCGGCACTCCCCCTCTCTTCTCTCTCTCTTTCTCTTTCCTCAATATCAGCAACACTTCAGTGACCGGTGCAGCACTCCCCACCTCTTGCCATTCTGTGCATGTCCTGTGCTAGCAAATCCATTCTTTAATCCCTGCCAACAAACCCTATGGTGGCCTGCTTCCCTCTCTCTTCCTCTCTTTCTTCCTCTCCGTTTGCAGATCAGCCCATATCCCTTTGCTGAATCCCCCCGCTCACCCATTAGTGAAAGGGCATCATGAAAGTCCACGGAAGTTAGTAGGCTTTCCTCAGTTTTTTTTTATCCAGTCATGTGTTTTGTCTAAAGCAAATGCTTACTCGTCAGTCTTAAATGGGTCCTTTCTGTCGATTGAGCCTGTGTGGTTGAAGCAGACATTCAGATTAAAGGAATGGATATGATGTCACCAGTGAGCAGTAGTACCACAAGGAGTAGCAGCAGTAGTACCACAGCTTCATCAGTAATTAAATTTTTTTTTTACATGAACGTTTAATTAGACATTCTTCTCCTTTCCATGTGTGTAACGAAATACATTTTAATACACAAAGAAACAAAATATATGAAAAGTAATGGAAAATACATGAAAGTATGTGGAAAGTAGGGGAAAGTTCCTTTCTGCTAGTGAGTTTCTAGAATGTTTTCTGTCACATTTTTACTGAAGGTCTTACCACAAGAGCTTTCCAAGACCATCTCTACAAACATATGTGACCCTTGACGTATGTGCGAAATTAGCATAGATCTGTGAAACTTTCTCCTTCAGAAATAGCTCACCAGAACAGTGTGGTATACGTCAACCTCTCTGTTTGCACACACATCAAATGCAGTCATTCGTGTGATTTCACAGTCTGGATATTCACCCTTGCAGGATTTACACCATTGTTTCACAAGTCAGGGCCCCTCCATGAACTAAACTATCTCCTTTTTTAGCACCTTCAATCTTTCAACGTGGACCACGCCTCCCAGCGGTGCCACTCCTGTTAAATAAAATTAAAAAAAATGTCAAAAAAATGGGATTTACTCTTAAATACTCTGCATGTCATTAATTATGCTTTGGCAAGTCCAGCAGGCAGAAGCCCGTGTGGTAATAAACAGTTGAAGCCAAAGCACTCTTGATTGGATCGCTTTTCCAAGTGCTCTTTTACAGCTCTCTGGTGTGGTGTTAAATCTGCGCTAGATTAGCACGTTGAGCTCATAAATGACACAGAGGCTTTGACATACAATAGGAACATCTCCTAAAAGGCTGAATGTGTCACGTTTTATATGTATTTCTATTCCTCTTTTTTATGTTTTTGGCAGACAGCCCTAACCATTTTATGAAGAGGGCTGTATTCATTTTTTTTTTTTTAAATGTCCATGTATTCCATGTATTCCATGTACAGGTTGTAAAGAAGACAGGTATTTTTAGAAGATGCCCTAGCAATCAAAGTGATTTGGCCAGGTTCACAAAATATATACCAAAATCTTGTGTTTTCATCTTTTTGTCTCAGCTTTCTGGTCTCCTGCTGGTTTTCACCTGGCATCTGAGGAAATATCTGAACCATCAAATACTTGTCCAAAGTCTGTGAGGGAGCTTTATGGAAGTAATATCCACTAAGACAGCATATTCCGGGTTTGAAATATATAATTTCTCTCAGTTTTGTACATTCCGTGAGGGAAAGAACAGAAAGAGGAAAATTGTCTGGTGTGCTCAGAGCATCTGGCGAAAGCGCTGTCATGGAAACAGACAGGGTGTAGCTCTAAAAACACATACATATGGTTTGTTTTGTTATCCTGCGGTATGTGTGCTGTAGATAACCACCGTGACTCGAAGACATTTCTCCCACCATGATGTATGAGACTTTGCCACCAAATTTAACTTTGGCCTTACCCAACTTTAAGTAAGGGCCGGACAGGGCAAAAACCAGTCATCCAAAACACACATCTTAGAGCTCACTTGGTTCAATAGGTGGAAAGAAGTCTTCAATCAGGTGTTTTACTATGTCTACATTCATTCTTTGTAATAATTCACAGCTTATTGTACTACGCTTTTCTGTCACACTGAATGCTTTGTTCTCTAAGAAGACCTATTTACGTATTTAACAAATTCACTTGGCTGAGATGCATAAGTGGGCAAGACTGTTTGAGTTAATGGAGTATGAAACAGAAATGACTACGCTCCATTGCAACAATGCATACATGCCAAATTATTCAAACTTGCATCACCTTCAGTAACATTTGACTATTTTCTTTCTTAAACTATCAAAAACAAACACTGGTACCTGAATTCAAAAAAGCGAAGTTAGAAAGGCTGGGAAAATATGTTGCAAAAGTACACCTTTGATTAAAAATAGCCAAATTGCTTGGACCTAAAATGACCAGCTGTGTTTATCCACATGTCTGTCTTGTGGACAGGAATAGCCATAGGAACTGAGAAACCACAAGTGTGAGACCTCATGGAAAAAAAGAATGCAGGAAGACATTCAAAATTCCTGCATCACTTTAATCTCTACAGTTGTTTGCATCTTTCATCCATTGGTCTTCTTGTCTTCTTGTGCTTACCCCACAAATTTACCCAAAAGCCAAAATAAAACTAAACTTTCATAGGCCACAAAATTAGTTAAAGCTTCACCAAAATTGTGAGAGACTATCTTCTGATCAAGCCTCACGAAAATGTTTATATTATAGGTCATTAAAGTTTGATGCCCCTGGCTATTATTGACCATTCATTAACACATTTTCTGTGTACTGTGTCTGAAGTACAGTGCAAAATTTCATGTCTATTTTCTGGAGTAATGCCTTAATTTCACATAACTTGCATTGACATTCTGAGTAGGCAACTGTGAAACACATTGTATGTGTCATGACCCAGGCCCTCTCTTGCTGTGTCAGAACCAAACCTTACGTATATGTATATGTCGGCCTAGCCATAAAGGCTTGGACCCTGTTAATTGCTGCTTGCTATTATTGTTGCTGTTGCATTAACTGTAAAATAAAATTGTCTTTGAAATACTTTTGAGACCCTGTTATTATCACTGTTATCATTACATGGATGTAGTCCATGTTAGCAAGAGATGCCAAAGTTCCTTACTTCAGTCTTAGCCTCCCACTGTTATCCCACAGCGTCCCCGTGACAGGCTTAAGGACGGGGCACCCAGGTATAAAATTCCCCATCTGTGCTTACCCAGGAAAAGAACACAGCGTGCTGAATGGGCATATGCTCTCCAATAAAGAATTCACAATGGGAATATTAGCACTGTCGCAGACACACAGACACACACTCTCTCACACACACTCTCTCACACACACACACACACACAGGCCACTGTATTCATTCAAGAGCACCAAAGCTGAAGTGATTTGATGGGTTCATTTTATTTTATTTTTGTAACAGTCAGTTTTTGCATTATATTTAAAGAATAGGCGACACTGAAAGTGAGATAGAGAGACATATGTACTGTGACATTTTCTCGCTGTTAAAGCTGATTTGGGAGAGATGGTGTAAAATGAGCAGAGATTAGTACAACGCTGGCGTTTGGCAGCTGTGAATAACAGGCTGGTGTAGTGAGAGGGGGAGATGGAGCCACGGGTGGGTCCTGTGGGTATATGGGCCTTAGCAGCATTCGAGCGGGAAAAATGCTTGTTGTTTTGAGAGCTGCAGGGACATCCTGGGACTTAATGGGCTCAGTTACTCAGTGCCCTGACCTCTCTGTTCTCTCTGTTTGTGATTTTTCTTTTTTTTTTTCCTTCTTATTTTTCTTTTCCTCTTCCTTCTCTTCCTTCTTTCTCTGTTGTTTTTTTGTTGTTTATTTTCTGCTGTATGAATAATTAATAAGTCAGAGCCACGCTAGCCAACAGCCAGTAGCCAACAGTCTCTGCATTATTGTCCTCAAGGGAGAGCCTATTTCTTATTCTACCTCACAGACATGATACAAAGGCTAGTTAGCAACATGGCCACATACTAGCACAAAAAACATGCACTGAAAGTCATCTTGCTTGATGGACAAAACAAATCATCAGTCAGGTGTTTGTCAGTTCTACAGGGTTAACATTCATTCAGTGTTTACAATGTATAGTATTAAAATATATTCAGTGTGAGCAACTAATGCGGTATACAACAGAAACAACCACGCCCCCATTGTGTTGAATGTCAAACACTTAAAAGTTCACCTTTCAGTAATTACTTTACAGTATCTGCTTTCTAAAACATGTATTAATCTACCTCATACAGGCATACCTTAATAAATTAGAATATTGTGATAAAGCTCATTTATTTCAATACAGTTTATAATGCAAAAACAGGCCCAACCAAGTACAGGTGAATAAACATGAAATTACTTTTCAGACAAGCTGACATTTCTGTATTAAAGATCCTAGTTTATTGGTCTAATGTAATGTTCTATCTTTTTTATATACTGAATTTTGGGTTTGTTGTAAAAACGTTGTAATAACCAAAATAATAATAATCAAAGCAAACAAAGACTTGAAGTATTTCACTTGGTGTATGAAGAATCAATATAATATATAAGTTTCACTTTAATAAACTTTAACTAATTAAATAAACAAACCATTCCACAGTTTTCTAATTCATTGAGATACGCCTGTATAAGAGCCAGTTCACTAGTTCACATTCTGAAATTTGAGTAAACGAGCGATTATTAAATAAAGAGAATTTGGGGCGCTTCTCTTGATCTGGGGGCTCTCTGCGAAGAGCCGCCTGCTGCGGCAGGATGGATCAAAAAGTGCGTCTGCACATTCCTGACAGAACAACTGTGCCGCAGAAGACTGGCAGGACGCGTGAGCACCCGAGAAGCATTCGGGATCGATCTCAGGTGGAGAGAAATGAAGCATGTATAAATAAAGGTGGCGAGCATCTCTTAATCCAGGCCCTAATGCGGTTGAGCCCCCTGCGCAGCAGGACAGATCAGAAGGTACATCCACAAGGTCCTGGCTGAACGACTGCGCAGCATAAAAGCATGATCAATCTCGAACGAAATTTAGAAAATAAAGCGGGCATAACTCATGAGACAGTGTAAATGAATCATTTACATTGATGGCGAGTGGGACTTTTAAATTATATGCGAGTAGGGCGTATTTGGGCAAGGTTGCAGGCCAGGGTCCTGAAGTGCTGATGTCTTTGCATGACCCTACGCAGCCAGGTGTCATGACAAAAACTGAGCAAGCACCCCCCACGGAACTCCCTGGTTACAGTAAAGAAGGAGCGCGCTTCAAATCATCCACTCACTAGGTGGAATGGTCACTGGACTAATAAGTGCGGGGGCGAAAGGGGAGGTGGTGGGTTGCGAGCAGGAAGAAGCAAGCTAAAACACTGACGGGTGAGCAGTGGATAAGTTACTGGAAAAGATTAACGAGAAGGGCGTGACAAATTTCGTCATACTCCTGAACTTCCGTTTTTTTAGGAAACGCCATTTAGGATCAGGTGCACATACTAGCACGAAATACATGCATTCAAGGTAGTTGGCAAACCAGGAAAGCCTGCAGGCATTATTCTACAGGCGTGCTAGGCTTTTCCACTCATATGTTGGTCTGTATAACCTCAGCAGGCATGACAAGCATCATGGGTTTATTGCTTACTTTGCATAATGATATAATGATTTAGATGATCTCTGAAAAAAGGCTTCCATTCCCTCCTGCACTCAATCACTGCAATGGAAAAGGAAAAACAAATCCCTATATTTATTCCTTTGGAATAATTGATAGGGCCAGTGTTAATACAAGTAAGGTTGTTTTTTCGTATACAAACTAAAAGGATTTTTCTTACCTTCCAGCGATATTTTTTTCCAAATTAAATTTCACAGTTATTTGAAGTAGCCTCAAGCTTAATCCTTTAACCATGAAATATCTCAGCAATGTGCCTTTTCTGTCCTTGAACTCTTCATTGTATAGTATAGATGTAATATTGTCATGAATGTCATTGCATACATTTTTGTCATTTGTAAGTCTATATCAACTTGTTTTTTTTCTCTATGCAAAAGGCAGTATCACAGAGGTCCATGACATTGATTCCCTAAACACCGGTTACCCTTGTTTTTACCGAGCTGTTTGATGGATGTGTTAAATCTCAGGTATTACCAAGGTTACCATAATCCAGGCTGGATTTAAACTTCACTTTTTACCTCTGAGGACAGAAGGCTCTGCCCACACTTAACCTTCTCTTTCTGGCTTGTCGTCGGTGTCATCGGATCTTACACCTAGCCCCCCACCTCCAGACACACACACACACACAGACACGCACACGCACACATACACACTCTGGCTCTTGACGGTCGTGCTCTTGGGCTGCGACATGAAAGCCGGTCTCATTAAACGGTTTGTGGCAATTTGTGGGAGCCCCTGGTGACAGGCACTAAAAAGGAAGCAATCGCAGTGTTCTTTTCTCTCTCCCTCTCTCTCTCTCCCTCTCTCTCTCTCTCTCTCTCTCTCTCTCTCTCTCTCTCTCTCTCTCTCTCTCTCTCTCTCTCTCTTCCTCTACCTCTCTCTCTCTCTCACCCTCTCTCTCTATGTCTCTCTCTCTCTGCATCCTGTTGGGATCACCTTTCAGACCTTGGCAGGGACAGGGCGGCAGAGAGCGGGGCCATAAAAAGCCTTGGAGTTGCCATGGGGCTGGAGGGAGAGAAGGTGGCAGGAAAAAGGAGGTTGGGGGCTGGAGGAGGTGGGTTGTTGTGCATATGTGTGGGGTGGGGGGAAGTTAAGGATGTGGTATGGTGGGTTAGGGAGTGGGCAGGTGGGGGTGGGCTATGTGAGATGTAAGGTAGTTTGTCCCCCTCACGCCCGATGGTGCACCACCATCATGCACACACACATACACGCATACACACGCGCACACACACACATGCAAACGCACTCACGCGCACACGCACACACACCCACACACACACACTGGCGAGAAACCGGAGGCCACCTCTGCAACACGAGAAGCGTCTTGTCTGCACATGGTCCGTCTGTGAAATGCATGCTCTTCATAAAACGTGCCGAGGCATCTTTTTTTCTCTCCCCCTCTCTCTCCCCAGCTGCATCCCCACCTTGTCCACGACCCACCCCACCTTCACGACAGGCAGGAGACATGCTATATATAATTCACTTGTAAATTATATATTCTCCAGCCGTGAATTTGGAAGCCATCTGCAGAGCAGCAATAGAATATTGACGTGGGTCATTCAGACTGTGTTCAGAAACTGACATATTGACTGGAAAGACTGACATGAAGATGGTGGTGGGAACTGTGTTGTGATACTGTGATTGTGATTTTACAGTGGTGTTCCATAGAGTGAAAACTGGCCGTTTCTCACTTAACTTAAAAAAAAACAGAAATCATTAATAAGAAAATATGGACACAAAACGGAGAATCCCAAGGGGCATGTTCACAGAGAATAGCATAAACAGTGCAATAACATGCTGTGTAATCCCCAGTCCAATTAGCCAAATCCACTCGGCTCCTGTCCATTCTTCTAATCTGCGCCAGCGTGAAACAACTGCATTAGTGTGCTCCTGCTAGTCCTGTGGGTGGGCGAGATGGGGAGAGAGCGAGAACAAACAGAGCTAATAAGACAGGTCACTCCTTTTTCAGAGGAGCCACAGATCTTAAGGAGGGCCAGGCTCCTCTCGTCATTCCGTAATAGGAGCTTTTGGAGGACCCCGGGGCTCGGAGAGATTGTCAGGGGATTGGAGGACGGTGTGTGTGCGTAGGTTGTGTGTGTGTGTGTGTGTGCTGTGTATATGTGGGGTGTGTGTGTGTGTGTGTAAGAGTGTGTGCGTGTGTATGTGTGTGAGATTGGGGGTGTTAGACAGGCTTTCAGCATTGCGGAGGGGAGTCAAGGGTGCAAGTTGGCCCTTTAAAGTCAAAAGCTGGCATCGCAACAACAATCCTTTGATCTGCAGCTGGGGCAAAGGGTGGCTGAGCCAGGGCCTCAGTGAAGCCGGGCACCGGACGCAAGGCTACTGCTTGTTGGCACCCATGGGTGTGGTACCCACTTAATATGCGTCGGCAAGAGTGGGAGCCCTCTCTGTGCTCCAGTGATTTGAGAGGCCATTTGACATCGCTTCCAAGAGGGTAGTCACCCAGGAGACGTACAACACTGGCAAGGCAGAGGGGTGGTGAAGTTGCGGTGGTGTGTGCTTTCTGCTCAAGTGGAGGCCTTGGCACTTGCAACAGTGCTGTGCAACCAAAAAAAAAAAAAAAAACGCTAAAATGAATTCAGTAGAGAGGCCATGTGCTAATATATCTTTGACTAATTGGTCCAGAAAGGGAATAAATTGTGAACCATTTCTCTCAGTTTTTACTTCTATGACTTGTTTACGCCAAGGTTTACCACTGCATTACCACCTCAGTGAATCCAATTCAGTTAAAAAATCAGTAAAACCACATTAAGTGCCTGAAAATTCCATTGATTGCGATGAATGATCACCACTCGTTGATGTGACTGTCTGACTGTCTGACTAATTCCTCTCAGCCCTAACCCATCCGCTGACACTCATTTTCTTGCTGTGGATGTCTTCTAAAAAACACGAAGGGTCTGTCTTGCATCACATCTCACACACCTCCTTGAAACAAAGTGAAGCTGAGCCAAATGCATTTAGTTTACCTTGAATGGTTTGTGAACCAACTCCCCCACCCACCCAAGTCCCTACACAGTGAAAGTGCTGTGGGGTTTCCTATTGCATTAGTGTCACATGGCCATCTCCTGGGGGTATTTAGCAAAAACAACATCATCAGCTCCAGTAATTCAACACCACAGTCACCACCAGCAGCCCCACCCCCCATACCCCACCTCCTCCCCCTCCTCTTCCTCCTCCACCGTCACCACCAGTCCCTAGTCCAGAAAACGGATCACATCCAAGAAGATGGTCCCATTTTAGAATAAACAAGGCCTGTCTTATATATCTGTTATTTTTGGTTTGTATACATTATATTGTTGTGTGTGAGAGAGAGAGGAGAAAGAAAAGTGTGTGTGTGTTTGTATTTGGGTGGATGCATTGTGTAAAATGTGTGTCTCTATGAATATGTGTAAAGCAGAGATTTTGGCATTAAAAATATAATCATTCCCTTCAAGAACTCCTCTGACAACAGTGACCAGAGAGGGCTTCTTCACACACATTCAAAGTAGTTTGAACTGCTCCTCAGAATCCCAATGAATCTGCCTCTTATGGATTGTCAAGTTGCTGTGAAGTGTGACATTGAGTAAAAGACTCATATGACTATATTATCTAATTTCCCTCCAGGCCATGAATGAGGTATGACACTACGCTGCTCTCAATGGCGTACTTGCTTCAATACATAAACTTCACACCAAAGTGGCTACCTTGAGGCAGACACCTCTGTGCCTTTAGACAGTGCATTAACACCAACACATACAATTTTCTTTTGTGACTGTGTCGTGTTGCTGTGTCAAGTGTTAATTCTTAGTTTTTTGTCTTTCTCTCTGTGTCAGCTTAAATGTTTCCACAGCACATGTTGTTAGCACTGCCTTCCACAGTTACGGCACATACGACATGACGTGCGGAGGCGTCTCTCAACGCTGGTGGTTGTTTAGCAGCACACCCACAAGCAGCTGCAAACTGACACCATTAAAATTGGCACTGAAAAGTGACAATAAGTCACGCTGATGGGGCAAGGTGGGGGAAAAAACTTTTGCAAAAGTTGACAGTGTAGACTCCTGTAAGAGTGGCAGTGGCGGGTACAGATGGTGCTGGTTGGGTGTTAGTATTCATTTAGAGCTACTAATGTACTGTAAGTAAGCAGAAGGAGATTAATGGTGGTGGCTAGGTCCTACTGCAGGCCCCTGGGCTGCCCCTGAAAGATGGGCCTCTGGTGGACGTCCATCTTGCCTGTTAGCCTAGCTCCTACCAGGGGTTTGTCTGTTAATGATTGCCGTGTCTGCGTGAGGGGATCAGCTCCCAGGATGTCCTGCTATTCCCGCTTCAGTCAGTCCCTCATTCCCTCTGTCCCTCTTGTGTTAGAAGTCAGTCGTTTGCCAGTGGTGTGTGTGTGAGGTAATGCACCTTTGAAAGGCAATAAGGCCTGGTTAGTCATGTGCTTCTCTGAGTCATCCTTGGCCATTAAAGGATGTAACTTCACAAGTTCTATTTGTCCATTACACATGTATGTGCACGTATGCAAACAATAGCTTCTTGTCTTCTGTATCTCTTGCTCTCTCTCTCGCTCTCTCTCTCTCTCTCTCTCTCTCTCTCTCTCTCTCTCTCACTCACTCACAGACACACACACACACACACACACACACACACACACACACACATATATAAAAGGGCATACAAACACAAATACATAGTAGCCACATATATTGCGTGCAGTGCCCCCATTCACTCTTCAGAAGTCTTGGATAGACTCATACAGAAACCACACTGCACCACAATCACAACACAACACCTCGTCCCCTCTTTGCTGCCTTTCTGCAGTGAGTTCTGTGACAGCCCCTCATCAGTCACAGAGAGGGATGAAGGAGGTGTTTCAGGGTAACTTCTTATGGGGATGAAGAAGGGTAGCGTGGTGGGGTTGGGGGAGTTGTTTGGGGAGTGAAGATATGAATGATTTGACGCATCTGCCAAATGGAGACGTTGACACGACCCTGTCACATTCACTCCCCAAAGGAGTGTAGTCTCCTGCCACAAACTGTCAGTCTCTCCCCAGACAATTGTTTTAAAAACATGCCACGCCACGCCAGCTGCCAAAGTGGCAACCTCTGAGAATGGTGTGCACATGGAGCGTACTGTACAGTGGAATGCATACAGGAAAGCCTTGTGCTTGTGATGTCTTTTGTTTATACAAATGAATTTCCTCACCGCAAAGGCCCTCACCAGCAACAGTTGACTGATAGTTTTACCACTATATTAAATTCACCATTCGACTGGTACATTATAAATGTGATGCACACACATACATCGTTCACATGCTCTGTAATTCCACATTATCCGGCTCTGACAGTTGTTTAAACAGTGTAAATAACTCATTTACATCAGCCCACGTACCGTTTGCATGCTTCAATTTGTTTCTTTTCCACTTCTCCACTATACCACCAGCATTAGAATAGGTTCAGAGCCATTTTGTTGGATTCAATTTTTTCTTAAATTGCCCACCATAGTGGGACCTCATGATCCTGAGGTTGATGTTGTTCCCTGTGGTGTGGTAATGTGTGGGAGGAAGTCTGCAGCGTGCAGATTAACACGTCAGCGGAGTTGACAGGGCACCCAGCAGAGATGCTCCTGTTGCAGCAGATAGCTCCCAGACCACCTTTGTCAACCACACAGTGAGTCGTACACGTGCACACACACACACACACGCGCGCACACACACACGCACACACAGGCACACACAAACACACACAGTTCCATACACGATCTTAGACCCCTTTGTACTGTCAATCATCTGTCCACTCACTGCATCTTTCAGCAGTTTAGAAATTGTAGAGAACCATAGTAGGGTCATTCCATACCAACTTAACCAGGCCCTCCCAGTTCAAAAAATAGATTTTTCTAAAATTAATTTTATGCAAACTTCAGAAACATTGAGTGAGACATGCTAAATTGTACAGTCCTACTCCAAATATTATTTTCCTGAAATGTCATTCTGTTGCTTATTTTGCTATAGTTCTGAGTCTCACCAATTTGTCATTTTTTATTCATGTTGGCTTGAAATTTGGCTGAAATTTTTGGAAAAAGGCACAGCAAGTATTGTGATGAAAGAATGAGTTTATCTTGTGTTTTAAGACATTTAATTAAACAAATACATTTTTTTATTTCGAAGACTTCATACATTTAAAAAATCTATAACTTACTTGGAGCATTTGAATGCCACTTTCACAGTTTGTTGTTGTTTTACAGTTGTACCAGTGGTTAGGATAGTGTCACATAAAAACTGAGTTCCTCAGGGGATGGTGAACATGGCTCCAGACCTCAAAATGCC
The DNA here is from genome assembly GCA_027475355.1 of Coilia nasus. NCBI lineage: Eukaryota > Metazoa > Chordata > Actinopteri > Clupeiformes > Engraulidae > Coilia > Coilia nasus. The sequence continues at coordinate 31,268,159 of CM050220.1, read as the reverse complement.
ACTTTTTAGGATTTTTGGCTCTTTATTTGACAGGGAAGGATATGTTTGATATATTTGAAAATTTGGTGTGAAAGAATGAGCTTTCATATAATACTTACTGAAAAATTAAGAATGTTACGTTATTCCTTTTATTTCAAACATTATGCAAAAAAGCCAAAAACCCTAAAAAGTGGTATTTTGAGGTCTGGAGCCATGTTCACCATCCCCTGAGGAGCCCAGTTTTTATGTAACACTATCCTAACTGTTATCACTGGTACAACTGTAAAAAAAAAAAAAAAAAACGTGAAAGTGGCATTGAAATGCTCCAAATACTTTTTAAGTTATAGATTTTTGAATTGTATGAAATCTTCGAAATTAAAAAATGGTATTTTTTTAATGAAATGTCTTAAAACATAAGATTATCTAATTCTTTCATCACAATACTTGTTGTGCCTGTTTCATAAAGCAAATTCTGTGTCTGCACCAAATTTTAAGCCAATATGAATAAAAATTACAAATTGGTGAGACTCAGAAGTCAAGACAAAACTATAGCAAAATAAGCAACTGAATGACATTTCAAAAATTCATAGCTCAAAAACTATTTGGAGTATGTCTCTAAAATTGTCCATGTCTTCTTCAATCTATTTGAAATTTACATACAAAACAATTCAGAATAATCCATTTCATTAACTGGGAAAAGTTCCAAAAACTGGTTGAGTTGGTATGGAATGACCCAGTAATAAAGCGTGTCTGTACTGTGGTTTCACAATGTGACAAAAGGATGGCACTTGCAAATGCTGCCTCATCACTGCTTGCGTAGAGTCTTTCAGTGTTTCACACAGAGGCTAGACCACAAGCATACTCTAATCTTGTCTCTCATCTCCAGCATGGCAGATCTGAAGTCTGAGGGAAAGAGAAGCTTGTGCTAGATAGCGGACTGATAAGCATCAATCTGTTTATCTTGTGAAGCGAGGCACAGAGCATAAATACAATCAATAATTTACACACCAGATCCTAGGAATCTTACTTTTAGACAGACATACTACCACAGAGAGGAATTAAAAGGCTGCAACATAAATATATTTGGTACTCTATGATTTTTATATTCCAAACTAAAAGCTTTTAAAAAGTGTCCATGTGTGTGTGTGTCAGTGTATTTGATGCAATGGTTAAAGTGTTTTTGGACAAAATGCAATGTAACGTCCTGTCCAAACAGTGTGACGTATACAGGAATAATTATGATGTCAGTCAAAAAAGTAGCATAAACTAATATGGTGCCCAAATACTGTTCTCCCTATGTTATTTGTGGTGCAGGCTACTAAATGAAAAATGAATTTTGTGTGCCACTTTTAGTAAGTGACTAGACACCTAGTCCCTCTTACTAATTTAAATGTCCTGAGGTAAGTTGCCTTGATGCCACATGGCCTTGGCCCCAACTCATTTCCATTATTCCATAAGGCTGCAAGTGTTTGCCATGCAGAGATTGGAGTGTGGTACGTGTAAAAAGATCTGCCTGAGTGGCATCTGTGGTGGCATCAAGTTCACACTAAGGAACAAGTTGAAATTCACACTCCACCCTGTAACCTGTTTTTGTTGCACCTCTTGGGGTGTTGCAGTCTACTTTTGCATTTGCGACAACATTGATTGGCAGCTTTGTTTAAAGTGATGTACATGTTGGTAAAGGAAGTTTTTATCATGCTGAACATGTCAGGTTTGTGAAAGATTAAACAGCACCTTTGTGTCAGGACTTTTAACAAAGTTTCCAGAAATTATGTGTTGTGACTCTGATGTGGGCTGTGTCTACCTAAGTGGTTTTAAATGCTATAGAGGCATGCATATGAACCTTACGCATGAACAAGAAACACTCAAGGGAATCTATCATCAGTAAGTTAACACAGTCTTTCCGAACTGGGCTTCTATCCACATAGAAATAGCACGTTTAAAAATAGTCTCCAATATTTTAAACCTTTTGTCCACAGATAAGACCTGAAATAATTCCAGTGAATTGGTTTACTTTGTTACCTCTCTGGCCTTGGAGGTTCCGGACAAAAGAAATCACAGTGCCTCCAATTCAACTGTGTGTGTGGAAGGCAGCCTGCAATTGATTTTTTTTCGCCCTCTCTCTTTGTTTGCTACAAGACATACAAGCTGAACGTATCTTTGCCTTTAATTCTCAATGCTGTTTTCCCGAATAGTGGCTGACCATAATGGGGAGTCGAGAGTTTAATGGTAAAGCAGAGCCACGAATTTGTCAGTGATCTAAAGCAAGCAATAGAGTTCTTTTCAAATAACCAGAGCAATATAGGATTAAAAGCAATCCTACAATAGGAACGTTATAGCCCAGTCCTATCTTTTGGGGAGTACAGGGGAATACAAGTCGGATTGTGGATAAAAGAACTGAGAGAAGCACTTGGTATCCATCATCTTACACAGATCCAAAGGACAATCAGTGGTCATACATCTTTGTAATCTGTCCAGCCATAAAGCCTGCCATGTGCAATCAGCCCCCTCGGTTTTTTTTTCTTTTCTCTTTCACCTTTTTGTGCAGGTGGTGGACATCAAGGAGAAGTTACAGGAGTCTAAGAAGTTCTGGTCCAGCCTGCCCACCAGCATCTGCTCAGACGAGCGGGTCGTGAGCACGGACTCGGAGCAATGCTGGAACAGCCACACCAAGGGCAGGTAAGATGGCCTTCAAGATGGTGTCTGAGTCTGCAGACACAAATGTGTCAAAAGGGTGTGCATCTCATTGTCAGGGACATGTAATAGAAAAGAAATAGAAGTGTGTGTGTGTGTGTGTGTGTGTGCGCACGAGCGAGAGAAAGATCCCCAGGCTGGCATGGTTTTAAACCCTGCCCAATTGTGCACTAATTGGCAAGGCCAGCCCACCTAGAACAGCTCCACCTGCAGGCCAAGACAGACAGACAAGCAAATATACACAGCATATGGGAGAAAGTGTGCAGCGCACCCAGCACGGCCAAGCTGGGGCGTAAGAGTAACATGTTGTTAGCAGATGTTAGCACACCACTAACTGAAACATTGCCAAATGATTTTAAGAATATATTTTGCATGTGTTCAGACATAATGATTTCAGGGTATCTTAGGTAACAACCATGTTGGAGATCTTATGAAGCTTTTGCCTCTCAGACACGACACCTTGTATTGAAGGAGTTATATCTCCTCTGTTAATTGGATGTGTAATGATTGCTGACATAGTTTTGTTTCTTCAACTCCCTGAGCTGACAAAAATAAGCCTGACAGCTATTAAGACTTAGCAAAAAGGATCCATTACACTAGCCGCATTCACATTCCGGAGCCGGGCTGGGCTGGGCCTTTAGGGGGCACCCTCGGTGCTTGTAGCCCCAGGACACTAGCCCCATGCCCTGAGAGCTGTTGTGTCCACACTGCCCAACTACTAGCCCCTCTGGGTTACGCCCTCGTTTGCAAAAATGTCACTGATACAGCCCATTTTCAAGCAGGATAGGTGGGCAATTCAGTAGCAGAAGAAAGTAGAAGACGATTATATGACCAAGTATCAGACCAGCAACTACTGCCTATACCTCTGACTGCAAATACTTCTTTGGAGGATAATAGACACCATGGAACCTCTGCTGGCGCAGATCGTCCTCCGTGTTGTTCATGTTCAAATATATTTCTATATATTACTATAGGCTATAAAGCAAAAATACACTGTCCTTATGTTTTAATGGAACAAGACCGACGGCCACGGAGCGTCAAATGCTTGTTAGGGAATGCGTCTCACATTCGGATATTTCCACACAGTGCTGCCAACAAAATGTAGCCAATTGACACAATTTACTGCTACTTTAAGGTATAACAATGACCGAAACAGTTAATTTTAATACTAATTTGATCAACAACTTGCAATTTTTATCAGCCAAATATGAGCTAGGTCATCTATATTGCATTACTTTTGTTTACTGATGGCAACGGTTGCAAAAGGAAGGAAAGTCGTGTTTTAAACCAACAGTACCATTACCTTCAGCCCAAACGGTCAGAAATAGCAAATATATATGAATTTCATAGAAAACCAAGTGATTTTGACCTATTGGCTTGACACGCACGTTTAGAACAGTTAACTGCGAAGTCACCGCGGAGAACCACGTTACGATGCACAAGGCATGTAAAGGAAAGACACTGGAAAGTTGTGATTTTATGTCGGCAGCTGCACACTTCAGCACTGCGAAGCTGCATAAAAAGTAGTCTAAAATGACACAAGGCAATGTTATAGGCCTAGTCATTTCTTTGTTCCCGTCCACACGACAACGTTTTCAGGTCAAAATGGTAAAGTTTTTTTGCGTTTCGTTTTGGCCTTTCGTCCACACGGCGCTGGCGTTTTGGGTGCCCGAAAACGATGCTTTTTGAGAACGGATTCCAAAGTGAGAAAGTCTGACAACGCCGCCGTTTCGTTGTCGTGTGGACAGGCAAAACGCAACCTTTTGAAAACGATGACGTCGTCGCCCCTTCACCTTGCGCTGCACATCTCATATAACAACTTCAAACTTTTACAAACTGGTTGCTGTCGAATAAATTGTGATTTGATTGGCTGTATGGTAGGCTAGTAAGCTATAACAAAGAGTTTTTGTTGGCTTTCATTACTCTTAATTAATTAAAGAGCAACTGTCGCTGCTTCCAACTGCCCTCAGTAACAACACGCATTGCTAAAATCAACATATGACATGTTTTAAGCGAATAATTACGCAGTTGTCTCAAGTTTATTTGCAGCTCCTTCTATTTTTTCATTTTCTGCTCCATATCGCAAGTGGGTCAATTTAATGATGTGACATCTCACAACAGCGGCAAACTTTTACAAACAGGTTGTTGTGGGATAATTTGGGGTATAAATGGTCTGCAGTGTAGTCTCTGATTAATGCAACTGTTTCTACCTTCTGACATTGAACTACAAAATGTTTTTTGTAGCCTATACATCGCTAGTTCAGTCCAACAAACACTTCTCGTATGTTATGCTTATTAAATAGGGCAACTGTCGCTGCATCCGACCCACCTAAACAAGAACACACATTGCTAAAATCAACATACATTACATGTTTAAAGTGAATCACTGCGCTTCTGATCATACCCCTCAAGCTGAGACAGCACACCTTCCGCAATGACAACGCAATGAAAACGTTCCCGCGTTTACGGCTCCGTTTTTTTTTAACCCGCAAAGAAAAAAATGCAGGAGCGTTGTCGTGTGGACAGGGCCTTAGTCCACAGCATCACGGTGGGCAATTGAAATGTTACCAGCCAAATACCAGTAAAAGCAATTCAGATTTATTTTATGTGGGGAAGGGGGATTGGTTTGTTATACCATGTCTTTTTAGCCGTAGTTTTTTATGCTTCTCGCAAATTTGCCGGGTTGTTGTTCGCTGAATGTCCAACTTGCCGTGCCGCTTCATGACTTCCTCGTTTCTGCAAACCTCGTCGTTTTTTAAAAAAATTATTATTCACATCGTCTTCTGCCCAGACCACGGGGAGAGCACGGATATCTTCAGCTGAGCAGAAATGGCGATTCATCTTTTTCATATTCTTCAGTAACGACGGTAATACAGGTGCAGATAATACTCTGCCATCTTCGCTTTATTTTGCTTCCAAATGTTGACGCCGCCCCGACCTTGACACCGCATCTAGACCCGCTGTAGCCCCTGTAGGACCATTGTTTGGGTTGGGCCAGAAATCGCGGGCTAGTAGCCCCAGGACAGCCCCTGTAGGCCCGTGTTAGCACCTGGCCCTGAACGTGTGAAGCCACTTAGCACCGGTACGCCCGTGTCGGCTCGGGTTTGGCCCAGTAATGTGAACCTCGCTACTGAGTGGTGATACCTCCATCTGGACTGTTTTATTTGTTGTTGAGAGCTGTTCAAAAATTGTAGGTTTGCTTGCTCCAACAACTTTGTGTTCCTGCAGTTTTATTTCTTCAGTGTGACTTCCTTGTTGTTAAATGTAGCTCAATTTTATAATCACATTTGAATTTTCTGTGAAATATTTGAATAAAAAATCTAAATGTGCTTATTATGTCATAGTTTCATACATCATAAATAGGAGCCCCTCATCACATCACAGATGTGCTCCCTATAGGTCACAGGGATGTAGTTCATAGTAATTTGGCCTGCTGCACAGTAAACATAAACATGAATTGAGAGGACATGTTCCTAGAATACAGCATTTTTTAATCATGGTTGTGGTGAAATGCTGGTTTACTCTGAAACTCATAGTTACTCACAGTTCACTGTGATGATGAGACATATGGCTACAGCAATTGTCATAGCTTTTCATGTATTATTGCCACTGGTTTGTTTGACCATGGAGATAGATTGCATCACTGCAATTAAGCTGACTTAAATTCTGTCATGCTTATTAAGGGAAAACGTGGTTATGAGAAGACATACTTGCTTTCCAACCAAAGTTTACCTTCTGGTACCTCCCCCACACACACACACACCACTGTAACAGACACGACTGTATCACAGAAAGCACAAAGACAGGATTGTGGGCATTTCCAAACGATAAGTGGTGATTATTACTTGGGATGAGGTGGTTGTTCACATGACAGTCTCTACCCTCTTTTTTAGTTTCCCATAAAGATCTTGGCTTTCAAAGTTGAAATTGTTAAACAGTTTAAACTATGGTACAAATAAAAGTTGCTGTGTTAATGTGAAGCCAAAAGATATCTTTCAAGAACTAAAACAACAGCAAACTTTCCAAGTTATAAAATTTAAATAGCTATATTGTCGACAGTGCTTTGTCAGTGGGGATGAATGGGTTTCGTAAGCGTCAACAGCACTCTATCCAGGGCAAGCTGTAGTGCTAATGACTGCAGGAGGCAGCTTCACCTTCTTTATTCAGGCCAGTTCAGGCGAAGGTCATGCCGGCATGCTTTCTACAACCCACCCACTCCCCTCCTCACCCCACCCTCAGTGATCTCCGTAAACATTCAGTGGCAGTAACAGTCGGAGGAGGTCAACAAGCCTGTGGACGAGATGAGTTGGGAAAACACGAAGGCCCTCGTCCCTCAACGCCCCCCCACCCCCCACCCCCCCCCCCCCAACGCTTCCGCGATGGGGCGACACGAGCAGAGGACACTAGTGCATAATGGCTTGTCACCTCTGATTATGCTCTCCAGCTAGCAGGGCCTTCCTGCTGCTCACTGCTTTGTAAATGACTTAATGACTTACAGTGTGTACACTTCTACAGAGACGCTACTGGCTGTGTGTGACTCTCTGACTGTGCCCTAGATGTTCATTGAATTGAGAATTGAGGTGTGTGTGTGCGTGCGTGTATGTGCATGTGTGCACGTGAGACTAAGTGTTTGAGAATATGTATGCAGCAAGACATACTGGTAATTACATTGAGTCAATAAATTAACCATATGATGCGTAATATTTTAATGTCAGATCATAACATACACTATTATGTTATGAACTTAACAGCATGCAAGACATCTTTTGCAAGAGGTTGTTGTAAAGACACTTGCAATATTATATATGCAGTGGAGGTCATTTTAACAAAGATGGCTGTAATGAATTTTGACAGTGTGAAGAGGATATTACCTGTAAAACCTTTATAGGGAATGTAACAGATGCACCACAAGATATTGAAAGGTCAAGAAGTCTGTGAATCATTTGTCAGACAGCCTTACCAGAATATCATTACAGCAACCAAATGTTGCATCATTCTCAATATATATATGCATCAAGGCCACACCACTTTACATTTCAAAAGAATTGTTACATTTTTAATGGGCTAATATTTTACAGGTACTTTCCTGAGGTGGTGAAAGACGGTTTGACAAATCAGCAGCACAATCCTGAGGTGGAGGTCGACATCACTCGGCCTGACACCTTTATTCGTCAGCAAATCATGACACTACGCATGATGACCACCAAGTTACGGAATGCCTACAACGGCAACGACATCTACTTCCAAGATTCCAGTAAGGGCACAGTACTCTATATATAGACAACATGGGGAGCTTGATCAGGAATCATTTGCATGGTCATTATCTGTTGTGGTAAATATTCAGTGTGTCATGTAACGTGTTTAAAATTGGTAACACTTTAATTTATGGTCCACTTTACAGTGTTTTTACATATAGCATTATGTATTCACACTGTGAACATTAATCCTAACCCTTTCCCTAACCCTGAGGTACAGTGTAAATACATAAGTTACGTACATTACACTGTACTTTATGATGTAGATACACTGTAACAGGGTCTGTAAAATAAAGTGTAACCATAAATAGAAATAGCAGTGGACAATATTCATATACCGGTATATATGACCAATTTGGTGTAATTGGTTGGTCATACACCTGACTATAATCCTGCAAAATCCGTGACTTTGTGTGTACCCCTTTGTGTGAATTGATGCTGGTTTAAAAGCACCTGCCTAAATCTTTGCACAGTACTGTATCTTTTTAGCCATGCACATGTTTATTGTTAAAACACCAACAGGGCTGAAAGGACTTGATGGGCATAAGCACACAAAGTGTACACACACAAGTCAGGGATTTTGCAGGATTATGTCAGGGAGTATGTCAGGGAGCTTACATCTACAGAGGATCTGTGGTTAGTTCTTCAAGATGTTTGGCACAAGCTACCAGCCAAGTTCCTTCAAAAACTCTATGCAAGTATACCTAGAAGAATTGATGCTCTTTTAAGGGCAAAGGGTGATATTGATTTGATTTAGGTTTCTCTTTCGTTCAGTCACTGCATTTTGTTAATTGATGAACATAAATCATTAACACTTACATTTTTGAAGGCATTTCTAGTTGACAAGATTTTTTTCCATACCTGCCTAAAACTTTTGCACATTACTCTCTCTCTCGCTCTCTCTCTCTCTCTCTCTCTCTCTCTCTCTCTCTCTCTCTCTCTCTCTCTATATATATATATATATATATATATATATATATATATATATTGTATATGTGTGTGTGTGTGTTACAATTTGTAAAGAGATGACTTTTGCAGAACAGCTCTATTCCACAAATAATGAATGTAAGGTGATGTTTTTCATCTTCCATCGTTTTATGTTTTATTCTCTAAACGATTGTTGGACTATTTCGATGAGGAACAATTGCCTCCAACTGGATTTATGCCAGCCCATTGTATTGGAAAATGAGTTTAGTTTCCAAACTATGCCACAGTCAGAACAACGTAAATCAATCAATCAATCAATCAATCAATCAATCAATCAATCAATCAATACAGTAAAGCATGTCACATCACTCCACACCACTCATCAGGAATAGTTATACCATGTTTGGTTGTGTTTTTCTATTTTTATTTTAAGACAAGTAAATGCTCCCATTTTGTTTTGCTGTGAATGCTTAAGGAAGAGACATTCACCATCAACTGACGTCCAAGTATACAACCCAAATTACATAGCAAATAGGGAAGCCTTCTGCCCATGCCCATATGTTTTGCTGTCAAATAAGTCATCCTGCAAAAACAACTCATTCCATCTTGCAGTAGCTTCATTAATCAGTAATTAGTGCCAAGATGTCTGTCTCTCTCTCTTTCTCTCAATGTTTCTCTCTCTCTCTCTCTCTTTCTCTCTCTCTCTCTCTCTCTCTCTCTCTCTCTCTCTCTCTCTCTCTCTCTCTCTCTCTCTCTCTCTCTTCCACTCATTTACTCTATCCCTCTTACTCACTACCGTACACAAGTCCTGCTGTTGTAGTGAAATAGGATCCAGACTTTCAGTCAAAGAGGTCTTGCAGTAACCCAGCCCAACAACATTGGCATCCCCAGGCAAAGAGGCTAACATTGTTAAAAGCCTTGCCACACAGCCTGGCCCTAAGCTTGTAGCAGACAGCATTGTGGTTAGAGTCAGTCTACAGTGTTTGTTGTCATGGCACACAGGCTGAGCACATTTAACATAGACCTCAAAGCATAGGAAAGAAGAACAAATCAATGTCTTTGCTCACTTGCATATATATTCGTTTTATAGGTCATATTTGTTTTATGATATTATTATTGAGTCCTTCTGTGAGCGTGTGTGTGTGTGTATGTTTGCATACTTACACCTTCTATTAGGGTATATTTGTGTGTGTGTGTGTGTGTGTGTGTGTGTGTGTGTGTGTGTGTGTGTTTGCTTAAGGCCAGCTCCCACCAAAGATTTGCAACAAGATGAAACCATTGCAGAGTTACAGAGACGAGTTGCAGCGGTGTGAATCGATCGTTGCAAGGTGTTACAAGCAGTTGCAAAACATTTGTCATGTCAAATCACAGTTGCAAGGCTTTAGAACATAAACTACTGTGATGTGTTGTCACCCTTGCTGTCAGCCTATGGAAGTTGCGTTATTTCAACAGCATGAAATACATCCTATGAAGCTTCAGAATTTTTCCCTTTTTCCAAATGGCAAAGAAAGTTTCAAGTCCAGGACCCACCAAACCAGTGAGCAACTCTCTTGAACATGCCACAAACACCTATTTTTGCTCATGTGTGATCACAAGTATAGATAAACAAACAAAATAGCATATGTCCCCATCCTTATTTTCCCTAGCCTACTTGCTGTTTGATGAAAGCACTTGCTTTTCACTGAAAACATTATTTCAGTGCTTAATAAATATATTCGTTAGCCCCAGCAGCGGTACCTGCAACAGTGTTTCAATTGTTCCGACAGCGACTGCTGACAGTTACAGTAAACCTGTTTTGCCCTCAAACAAACAAAAAAATCTTGCATAGGCCTACTGATATGTTAAAGTCTCTATGGTATGATCACAACAATAGTGCATGTTGTACAATAATGTTCAAAAAATCTAAAAATATACCACTTAACTTGGAACCAAGATAATGATGCACATTTTACCTTTTAAAAGTGTAGCCTATAGTTTAGGTGACTTAAAAAACACAATGTTCATAGTCCCCCTTTTTAATCATCCCGGTTCACATGGTCAATCATGGTTGTCTTTAAATATGAAAGAAGAAATCGTGAGAAAAATCAGGACGAACTGCAGCCTTCGGCTTTGTGCCTGCGGTCAAACCACAGCCGTGGGCATATCCGCTACCAACCGCACTCCCACTCGTGTTATATTGCTTAATTCTACTCTCTCATTTTGCTCTTTTAGGGACAATTAGGGCCTCTATCACTGTAAATAAATTGGCTATCACACCTGCCCCTGGGTTGTCATGGAGACGTTGCAGGCTGTTGTAGTGGTGTATATGCTCAGTTTTAAAACAGAGAGTTCCAAGCAGGGTTGTAGTGAAGGGTAAACAGAGTTTACCCACCAATTTCAGAGACTGAGTTTATTCACGTAGCAACAAAGGTCCGCAACACTGATCAAAGCTCCCAAGAAGTTTTATTGGCCAATAAAACTTCTTGGGAGCTTTGATCAGTGTTGCGGACCTTTGTTGCTACTTTAATTCTCGTCTTTTTTGGTCCAGCACCTGCACTACGGATGTGCGCGCATTCTCTGTTTTCTGGAACTGAGTTTGTTCACCTCTGAGTAGAGTTTATCCACCTTTTAATAGAGTGCATTTAATTCATAATACAGTGTATGCACCAAATACAACTTCTAACATTTTAAAATCACACTACAACACATTACAATACCACTTGTGTTGTTCAAACATATTTTTAATATTCTTTTAGCTTACCACTATATCCCTGGTTGCAAGGAGTTTCAAAATGTTGCAGACGCGTCATGAATCTTTGGTGTAGACTGGCCTTGAGGGTTGCAAATATATACCTGCACATTTGTGTGAGGTTAGGCATCCTTTAAAGTGTTTTTCTCATTGAGTGTGTGTGAGTGTAAGTTTATAAATTTGTGTTACTGTTTACTTCACTCTTTGTGTGCTTGTGTGTGTGCGTTTGTGTGTGTGTGTGTGTGTGTGTGTGTGTGTGTGTGTGTGTGTGTGTGTGTGTGTGTGTGTGTGTGTGTGTGTGTGTGTGTGTTTGTGTGTGTGTGTGTATGCGTGCATTTGTGTGTGTATGTGTGTGGACTTCTGTCTCCCCTCAGGTGATGAGGGCAGTGGATCAGGCAGCGGGAGTGGCTGCACAGAAGGCTGCACCACAGAATTCGACTTTGTGGCCACAGACGCTCCCGTGGTTAGCGCAGACCGGAGCGACGGTCAGGCTGCCTCCGGCTCCTCCGCCCAGCCCACAGCCTCTGCATCCTGGGCAAGCGTCTTGTCTGCCCTCCTCACATCACTGGCACTGCAGCTGGTCCTGCACTGGCAGTGGAGATAATGATAGTGTGACGGGTGGGAGGGAGAGATGTATAGAGAGAGAGAGAGAGAGGAAGAGGGAGACAGAGACAGAAGGATAGACAGAATGGGGCGGATAGGAATCACCACAGACTCTCTTGGACAAGCCAGACAGTGCAGTACGGACATGGATGTTCACGCTGTCAGCCCACACCGGACAATTTTACTTAAAATATATGAAAGAAAGATGAAATGTTTTGAAAGGTGAGAAGAAGAAAGAGACAGTGTGTATAAGAGTGTGTGTGTGTGTGTAAAGGTAAGTGAAACTTATATGAGAAACCCCTGGGTGGTGAACAGCTTCGCTGCAAGGAAAGAATGGAACAAATGGCGCACACCACTGCATCCTGCTTGTTCCAAAGAATGCCCGGTGTCACCACCACCAAAACAGCTTTCGATATGGCCAACAACTACCCTTCTCATTTCCATCGCTGAGACGGAGGACATTCGGATGGAGAGAAAAAAAAAATACAAAAAAGGACAAAAAATATAAAAAAATGAAAAGAAAAGAAATTCTATTTTTTGTTGTTGTTTTGTTTTATACTGACTAAATGGAACCTTTAAAAATTATTAAAAAGAGTCCAGCCCATTTTTGCTCCTGTCAGCCCCCTAAATGAAATTGTGATGTGTTGCGCCTCACGTTGCATTGTGGGTAAACATGAGAAGGTTGTTAGTGGGAATTTCCTGTCTTTTGAGCTTTTTACTTTTGCATAAGTACACAGATTGTGAGACATTGCTGCGAACGAGCTGAAATTAGGACAAATTTTAGTGAGTTGAAAGCTTAACAAAGTTTTGCACACATTTGAAAATCAACATTTCATGAAAGTCTTAGTATAAAAAAACTTTTTGCACAGATTTGGTTAGTTTCAATCTTTTTATTAATATTATCTTTGTGTGTTTTTTTTTCTTACAAAGAGAAAATAAAATTTATTTATATTTTCCAAAATAGCTATATTTTAGCCTCTATCAACGTTGGATCTAAATTAACATCGTATAGCAGAGCTTATTATGCTGATAATGACAGTCTGTCCCTAATGCAGGCATTAATTTATTTTCTGTGTTGTTTTGAGAGCATTGATGTTGTTGTTGAAGTCAGTCAGCCCGGCTGCACATGACAGACTAAAGGCCCATTCACACCAGGAACTATAACTAAAACTATCTTCGTTGTCCTATCTATCGTTCTCACTTTAGTAAATGGCGCTGTTCATGTATCAACTATATTGACAAACACAGGCTGAAAAATGTTGTTGGATCACTTTCGGAGCAATTTTATGAACTGTAAAACACTATCAGCCAATCAGGGTTCAGTAGAATTTAGAATTTTAGTTGTTTAAATCAAAACGAGAAACGTCAAACGTCAAAAATAAACAGTTGTTCTTCGGTGTGGACACTCCTATAGTTATAATTTTAGCCGTTATCATTATAGTTCTTGGTGTGAACATACCTTAAGTGAGTAGTACGTATGATTTATGTCGCACATGCTAAAGCAGCAACCTTCTTGTACAGAACACAAAACATTTTAAAATTTGACTAGAGTGTTGTTCCTGGTCAGCCCTTTCAGCTGCATCCCCCCCCCCTCCCCCCCCACCTCTATCCCAGCCCCCTATCCAAAACAGATTCCATTACTACAAAGCACACATGTGTCACACCATGCTGGTAACTGTAACTGTCTGATGAATTGAAATTTTAGGTTATCCCCTTAGTAGGGTAGAGGTTCCAGGGCTTGTCTCATGGAGGGTGGGGGAAGGTTGGATGTTGCTAGTAGATCCAAACTTGCTTCTTGAAGTACATCAGTATATTTCTGCAGCCAAGTATGTATTAACCATTTATTTTTGTAACCACAGAATTTAATCTTTATCTATTCACTCAGGGTTGACCTGTCTGTAAACATTGCGTTCTTTTTTCGTCAACCCATTAAAAGTTCATCACAACCTCATCACACTTTTTGTTTTGTTTTTGTTATTTTCTTGTCTTTTGTTTCAGTTTAAACTTCCATGGAGTGTACATTTGATTTTGATGCCCTAACTTCAGTTTTACTTTCGGTGTTTCTACTTTATTTTTCATATTTTTCCCCATTTTCCTGTTACCATCAACGGTTTGGTAAGCCACATTGAGTTTGAGTGTTTACTAGCCCAGTTACTTTCCTGTCTGGCTCTGAAGCACACAAATGCCGTAATAGCACTTTGATTTCATATGATGGAAGGACTAATCTGGAATCTGGAACATGAGCAGCATGCACCAAAACATTGAAAACAAAGAACCCTGTATGTGAAACATACATTTTGTGCATGTCAATCATATTTAATAGGCTTCTCCAAGTCTCTGAGATTGAAGTTTATTGAGGGCTTTTTCTGGACAAGAAACTGCTTATGTTGGCAGGTTGTACAAAGCTTTTGAACATTTGAAGAGGCAGAATGAGTAGCGAGCAGATCATTACAAGGGGTTTTACGTTGCATTTATATGTTATCTTGCCACATGTTACACCCTTGTGTTACCCCTAGTCCCCACGAGAGAGGTTAACTCAGTTAATCACATATGTGTGTGTGCAAGTATGTCACTGCTTTTTGGTTTTTCCATTTTCTGTTGGTGACTTGGTTTTGCCCTCTCAGAAATATTATTTTCTTCTGACCCCGAATGCCATTCACTGCAGCTTGGCAGCTGAATAATGTCAAGGGATTTTAGTAATTTGTAAAATACTGGTAACTTAAATTTATAAGACGTCACGTCATGAATGTTGAAAAATATCATTTGAAAAGAGCCTGTGTGTTTTGGAGGCAAAGTCCAAATGATGCTGGGGAGAAAAAAGAGAAGCCAGTTATTGGGGTAGCCTCAAGGCTGCAGGTGTGTGTGCGTGTGTGTGTGTATGTACATTTGTGTGTATGTCAATTTCTGGCCTTTGCAGAACCCACACTTCCTCCCTCTGAGGCCCTGTGAGAGACGGCTGTGGCGGGTTTGAAAATGAGAAAATCGGTGAGCAGAATGTGTGAAAAGGCAGCGTAGAGTTGGAGTGCACCAGCCTGCTCCTCTCCTCTTCTTATGCTCGCCAGCCTTTGTGAAGGACCTGGTGCTTAGATTTTTTTATTGTGTTTTCTTCACAAACGTGTGCCAGGATTCCTTATTTTCTCTCTGTGAAGTGTGTGTGTATGTGTCTGTATCTGTGTGTGAGTGTCTGTGTGTGCGCGCGCGTTTGTGTGTGTTCGGGAGAAAAAACCCTCATCTTAAGCAGAGGGGCCTAGAGTCCCAAAAGGGCTTGTGCTGCACACAACACAAAGGACCTCTTAGCTTCAAACAAGAAACAAGTGTTCTGTCACCCACCATCCCTATAGAGAATTTCTCCCCTTTCTCTTTTGGCCGCTCCAGTCTGCTAGGGCCTTCGACTATTGCTATCCGAAGAGCACATCAGGTACACGCACACCACAACATTCACCGGGCCCTTTTTGTGGCTAAATTAGTCCAATTTGTCTGAATGTATAGCTCCTTCGGTGAGGCCCTCGTTGTCTCCTAGGACTGACAAAAGGCCTCTGTTTTGTATCAGTCTGTGTGCTACCATGAATATAACACTAGAAAAGAGGCCAGTACCTCAGTGAAAGGTGAACCGTTCTAATGACTTCTAATCACAGTTAAAAAGTTGAGTTAGGTTTAGCTTGTAATGGATACTTCTTGACATTTTCTTTCTTTACCCTGACCTTCTAACACAATTTTATTTTCTAAAGTCCAAGAGTGAGGTGTTGTTTTTTTTCTGTCATGTATTTCTGAAGTGGCCTGGGCAGCTTTTGTCGTTAAAAAAAAAACTCAATTCTTTTAATGCACAGTTTTAATAGGTGTCCCACTGTGAGAACATTCTCTGCATGGCGTACAGTATGTCCGTTGTCTATGACATCCAGCAAGTTGTAACTGCTTAACCAATCATTTTCCAGTGAGAGAATACGAAAAGAATGCCTTCGTTTCTCATTTTGTGTTTTTCTTCTCTTTGCTCACATTGCACTTCTGCATTTCCGCTAATAGTTCTTTTTTATGTCAGGTTTACATGTGACTTAGAGGATGCATAAAAGAACAAAAAAAAAAAAAAACAGCACTCCATGGAGTTTCTGCTAAAAGCACGCTGCTTTAAGCTAACGGCTAACGGGGGTAGTGGGTGACGTTCATGGCGGCGCTCATGCCGTACAAGCAGACATGCCTTACAATTTCTTTTTCTTTTTTTTAAAAGGAGTTCAATGGATTGCTAATTTGGGTTTTGTTATTCTCTCTTGTATACAAAAAAGTAATGAAAGGGGTGCAAATAAACATTTTATATGAAAATAATAATTTGTTTAATGTGTGGCTTACTGTTTGAATTTAATGATGATTAAAAAAGAGCAGAACAGATAGTGGGTTGTATAATGTTTTGGCTTTTGCCACAGGGTCTATTTGTAAACAAAATCATTTGCAGGAAATTGGAATGTATTGAATGTAGACGGCTTCTCAAAGCATTTTCTCTTATTTCAATTCCTTACTATGTAAAATGTGCCAGGTAAGCAAAATAAACCTCCCACTCTAACATAACAATAAAAGGCATTTCTAGGTTTGGTTAAGTCTGGACAACAAAAAAAAGGACTTCTGAAACTGACAAACAAATTATACAAAATATAGAAAATATAATGTAATACAGTAATACAGTAATATTATAAAATGAATACAGAACAATAAATCCTTCCTCTGAAGAACATTTGGTCCTAAGTTCAACACACTAGATATTTTGTATTTTAAATAGGATTTTTCATTGCATTACATTGAATATTCTCAAACCATGTGAACTCTTTGTTTTTCCACATCGCTGCCAGTGCTGAAAGTGAACAAATCTGGTATATGAATATTTCACCTCAGATATGTGAAGACTCGGTGTCTGGATAGAGCAAAGTGTTAAAAAGTATTAAAAAGATAAGGGTGATAATAGCTGTCAGGACCTCTTTTTTCAGAAACAAATATTTTTTGTCATTTTATCTGATATATTGAATGTGCGGCATTGCGACATTGTTTCTCACACTGATATTGCAGACTTGTATTTGCAGATAAAACAACAAATGTGCAGCAAAGTTTTTCCATGGTGTACACAGAGATATTAAAATGTGTATGCAAAAATGTGTATGCAAAGACAAGATTGGGTGGGCAAGGCCAATGACATGCAGAACATAAGCCAGGCAATCTGCTTGTAAAGAAAACATTCTGATTGAATGGACCTGACTGACATGGCCCAGCTTAGCCCAGCCGTGGCTATGGCATATGGTTTCCTCAAGTACGGCACATATCCCACATCCCACATCCCTGCACTTTCCGCCATGATGGAAGAAGATGAATGGCACAATCATTAGCTTCTATTGCCTGACTCAGGTCTGTTTCGCTACTGTAAAACAAGGTATTTCCAGTGTTTTGTCTGTGGTGTCACGAAATTGTTTAACTGACTTCAACTACTGCTGACCTCTTTTCCCATAGATCCAATTATTAGTTTTTTTCCCTTAAAGCAAAAGCAGGTCAACATGTCGGTTGGCACTTTTATCTAATTGCTCTAATGACCCTCTTTGTGCTCCTTCAGCATGTTGTCTTCACCCTTTAGGTGACAGGCTCAAGAATGTATGGCCACATAGCTGACTCCAAGAGCGTCTTATCTCCAACACTCTATTAGCAGAATAGGTCAGCATTGTCTTTGGCATTGTGTAAATGGTGCTCCTCTTCCTCAAACAACAGCGAAGTGCTCTTTTCTTGCACAAATGTGTCCAACAGCAGCAATTATTGCCTCTACGCGATCCACACTGAAGTGGGTTACCATGGACAATAAACAAATTGGAACATGGCAGTTGCTTTTATTACAGAAATAAGAAATGTAAGGCAAATATAGGGGCAGGAGAACAATTGGCTCTTTTAGTTTGCAGAGGAGCATCACACACAATATGAAAACTGTTGTAGCTTTCTGACCACTCATGAAGCTATCCAGTCCTATAACAGTGTACACATTCTTTTTCAAATGTTCAAAAACACACACACAAATCAATCTGCTTTTTACAAGGAGGCCAGTGATCACAGTCATTGCTGACAGCTGAGTCTGGGAGTTAGGTTAGGGAGTTGGTCTTGCAATCGGAAGGTTGCCGGTTTAAATCCCGCCCTACCCATGGTTGAGATGCCCTTGAGCAAGGCATCTAACCCCACACTGCTCCAGCAACTGTAACTGAAACCCTGTAAATATCTGTAAGTCGCTCTGGATAAGAGTGTCAGCTAAGTGTAATGTAATGCAATAATGTATATAACATCGTATAGAGAGAGCCAGCAGAGAGAGAGGTCAAAAAACTTTTTCGCTCCAGTCTCTTTTTCTGTTTCCTAGTAACCCCACTCCATGGCTACCAAATTAAAGCACCTTAATAGTGGGTATCAGGTATCACATTAAAAGTCCTGTCTTACTATTACAATGCAAATCAAATGTATTTTTAATCTTTTTAAATCATGAAATTAAAAAATCATATTTATATCATTAATGAACTTGTACCTTTTTTAATGTAAAATGATTTCAACTTAAACAGACTGCATTTAGGCTTCTACATTTCTGTTATTTATAACATTTGAAAAAAGAAGCAATTTTAGTTATTAAAAATAGTAACATCTATTATCTTTGGGGTCAATTTGACCACGGGAGAAATGGACACAATTTCAAACATTTAGAAAGATTTTATTTGTTTAAATATTATTTAGTTTAAATGTTTAAACATTTATAAGTAACATCAGAACATCAGTTAGGTAAAAATCACAGTTAGGTCCCATTTCCACCATAAACTCTCAGTGCGTGTAGACAGCAAGTGCCCATTTTCTGTCCATATTCATTAAGCATGCACGTGAACAGGTTAGACCATTTCCACCGCAGGCGTGATCTGATTGTATTCTGTCATACATCCACACATATTGTACACGGTTACGTGCTGTACACGCTTAAGTCAGTGGACATGAGGCCTTACACTGTCACCAAAGGAATGTTAGGAACATCATAGACTGAATCAGATCATATTTTTTAATAGTCACGACTTCTACAGGTTTGCACTACTGTGCACATGATGAGCACAAGGTTTCTGTGTGCCCCTTACAGACATATTTCTTGCATTTTACACACATGTTGCTGGTCCTGGAGTCATTGTTGAAGAGACAGACCTGGCACCTGCCATGTTTCCTCCCACTAGTTCTCTATCATCAGGTCAGAACTGAAGAAGTATTTTGGATGAAAAGTGAAATGTCTTCAAGCTTCAAAAAGAAGCCTAGTTGCTTAGCACTTTTGACTACCATGACCTGAATAACTGAGAATCTTCAGACGCTAACAAGAGAGCACACAGATCACCAAGAGAAATGGTGTAAAATGCTGCTGTGCAAGCTTTTATAAGCTGTGCAAAGGACTTCTCCCCCTCCTCACGACAAGAGTGCAAGAAATATCTAAGTTCCCATGGAAATAGTTTTGCCCCTCTCCTATGTCATCAGAATGTTCAGTAGGTCTTTTCACACTGCTGAATATCTGCTTTTATCACCCTAATTCAGTGTGGCTCCTGTACCTTTCACACTGACTGACACGGTTTGTCCACAGAGCAATGACGGCAGTCGCCTCGGACCCTACATTTTTTGTCAGGGCGGGTTTGATGTACTGTAAACATGCCGACGTGGGGTTGTGGGGCTGTGTCAATGCACTCTATGGACTTCTGCTTCATATTGTTCTTTGGCTTCCTCCAATTCGGCATAAAAATGTCTTTGTATTCTATGCATACGTTTGCAATCCCATGTAAGCATCCACTTGCAGTACAATAGCATGCACATGAACTTCATTTGTGCTTGACTGGTTGCACAAACAGCCAGCAACAACCCCTGTCGGTGTCCTGCCATTGTTGCTTTGAAAAACTGAAATAAAAACTTTGCATACAGGTGAATTTACCTCCGGTGCATGGGTCACTGTACACATCATTGTACATGGCCAACATTCCGTGTGGCATAATGTTATGTAGTGCCACTAGACTACGACTCCTGAACTCGGCTTTAGACAACACAGGGGCAAAACATGCCTTCCATTCACATTGCTTGCCCTGGGGTGAGGCTGTGATTTTGACACCGGTAAAATAGCAGGGTTGTAGTGTAACGCTAGTGTAAGGTTAGAGCTAGTGTAAGGTTAAAATTGCATGTTCTGATCACCTACATGTGACCTAAAACAACTAAAACATATATGTGCAAAATATCAGCATTTTTTGTGTTGTTTTATGCAGGTAAAACAGTTTCGGGTCAAATTGACCCCAAGGATCACAGATGCGTACAAAATGCATACAGGACATTGAAAATAAATTATGATGTTAATGTGTTATCCATAAATGTTAACCAGTTCCCCTTTTTAATCAGGAGAAGTCATCAAAGATGAAGCCAAAAAAATATTTGTGTACTTTTGATATGTTAAACATTGAATGGGGTCAAATTGACGCCAAGGATAATAGGAGGATTAAGTCAAATGTCGTGATAGTATGGCTTACTACTCTGGAGAAAATTAACTTTAATTCAGGTGTGTACTGAGCTTACTCTAACCGCTGACTCGTTGCTAGGCAACAGAGCCACCGGTAAGTAAAGTAATCCAGCCGGTCAAATAAATTGGGGTGACAGATTCATATTCCTGCAGTCTAATTGTGGATTAATGTTGTTTTAATTCTACATAAAACATTGAAAACACTGCATGTATTGTATGTATGTATGTATTATAGAATATAAGTGACTTCATAAAAACAAACTCAGTTTTTGAGCTTTTTGTTTATGTTCATCCTGAGATTTCATGGGTATTTCACAAATTTGCCAAAAATGGCCCAATTTACCTGAATTCACCCTGCATTTCAATGCTCATTTCGAGAAAAACATTCTAAATACGTACATTTCTTTGTTCACACAGCTCTAGTTGCTATTTATTCTCTGCCTTATGTAACTTATGTATTCACTACTGAACGCAATATATAGACACGACAAAGCTACCCTAAGCATCCCTGGGGCAGGCAAACTTTACATTTTCTCTATGGAAAGCAGTCTAGTTCAGCCAGATGTCAACCACCACAACCTCCTGGCCATGGCTCACCCTCAAAATATTAAACAAGTGCTGTGCTTCAGAATTAGATACACTTCAGTAGAGCTCCTATGTGTGCTACTTTGAAAAAAGTTTTTTGAAGCTAAATGTCCCTGATAAAGTACCTGACTTTGAACACTGCTCGAAGACTTTGTTTTGTTTGATCCAACTGCGCAAAAATGTAATGTTGATTTAAAGTGAAGGCAAAAAGGTCATTCCGCAACATTATGTTTTACTAGCAGGACAGCACAACCAATTTCTGTACCATAAACCTCTCTATTATGTTAGGCACATTTGTAATTTCTTTCGAGGTTAATTGGCTCTCAGTGCCTTGTTGTGAATTGAATTCAAGTAGGCTAGGTTTGTTGGTCAGAGGGCTACAGCAAGGACGTAGTGAAGGCATTAGTTCTTAATAGTGATTGTCAATGGAATTGGTAACTGACTGAGGCAATCTTTTTGTATGAACAGGTTCGTACAAATATTGAGGTCAGAGTAACTAAGCTGCAATCACTTTCTATGAACTCCTTTCTCATTTTCAGGTTAATTGTAATTGCTCTATGACTTACAACTAATACGATGTGGGTATTGGAGACAAAAGTACTCCCTTGAAAATAAGACGTATAATAAAATTAAATTCAATTTTCTGTTCCCTTTAGAATTTACAAACTAAATGGGCCCTGTCCCCAATGTTAGATAATAAAAGACATAAATAAGCTGAAAGGGCAATTTAAGGATATAATGTTCCCTTTGGAGAAAGACTGTTCCATATACGAATTTGTTTTCAGATCAGATGCAGCAGCACACAGCCTTTGCATGGCTGGAGTTACAATTTTGGTCTTATTGCTCATAGCCAGATAAGGTTATGGGAATATTATTTTTTGTGTTGTTGTGGAAACCGGGAATGTTCCCGGTGATTAACTTTTAACTAAAAAAAAAAACAAGTAATTTTACATGAACACATAAATGGACACATAACACAGATTAGGGAGATGCCTAATGGTAAATGGTTGGCCTTTGCATCAGGATTGCAGGTTCACAGGTTAAATTCTTGTAACAGTAGAAAAAAAGATGGGCTGGGGAGTGAAGCACTCCACTTTACCCTCCACGACTGAAGTGCCCTTGAGCAAAGCATCTAACCCCACATTGCTCCAAGGGTACTGTACCCATTTCACTGTGGCTAAGACTACATGACATGTAATGTAACAAAGCACTTGGTTTGATTACTCAGTAGCCATTTGCATTGGAGTCATGCTTTCTGCAGTTCCAACGCATTTCTGTTTTCAAGCTGCACAGCTTAGTTTGCTCAGTCTTCGGCTAACTCCACATGTTGCTGTTGCTGATCCACTTCTGTGACAAACTCGATTCCCTTCACTCTCCCCTGAGAATTTCAGAGCAGAGACATCATCCAATGAGATCTAACGGAAAGCCAAACAGGAGGCAGTGTGGGAAAGTCCCTATCAGCCCGTCGACTGAGCACAAAAGAATCCAAGTAAGTCAACTTATACTACAGGAATAAATTAAGCCAGCAATAGAACCTATCCCGTTTAACCACTTTTAAGGAGTGTTGATTGGGTGCAGTGACTGAGGCAGGCCTGTTTTGTGCTTTGTTGCTCTTTTAGCTACAGAGGGAGCAGACATTTCTTAACTGACAGATTGGTGATGCACAACAACAAATAGGGATCAATTAAATGCACCTTTGCATTTTACACTCTCAGTGTGACAATACACTTCAAGTCATTATGAACGATTATGCTTCTCTTGTTAGCATTAAGCAATGTATTTATAATAGCAAACCATGTACAATGTTAATGAGCTGCAAGGGATGTTAAATACTGGGGTCGGTCATTTGTAAAAGCGAACAGTCGATCTCTTCACAAACAAGACTTACACGTCAAGCATGAAATGAAATTGTTATTTAATATTACCCAGGAGAGCTGAGAGAAAAGGAAATAGAGGGCATAATATGCATCTGGTACAGAAAGGAAGGGAAAAGTAGTCCATTAGTCTTACACAACATCAGAAAGAGATCCGAGTCAGGAGGATTATACAGAATGAGATTTATGAATAGAGTGAGAATGACAACAATCAAGGATCTCTTCCCAGGCTGTAATGACAGCTGTACATGTGTATGCCCAGTGGAATGCGGAGAACATCACACCACACCTCAATTCTGGACGGATGCTCCTGACAGACCCTGTTTGAATGCAGACACACAAAGAAGTGCACCACTCCCTTACAAAAATATTTGATGTGTCTGACATAAACAAAGCAAAGTGTGTATAAAGTTTACATCTGTGAAACTGTTTCAAAACAGTAAAACTTGTAAAACTGCTTTTATGTTACAAATATAGCAAACAGAGACTGGATATACATCCTACACTGATTTTACATTAACAATATGTTATCCACCATTTACATGGTCTACTGCTATGGTAAAGTTAAGGAGATTGCTCTCATACCTGCAGTTATTAATATATCAGTTTTCATTTAAAATGTAATACAAACTGTGGATACTACAAAAATTGCACCTATAACATACCTCCATACTGTATATGTTGCCCTTAGATGTACAAGGTGACCTACGACAAATAGAACATCAGTGGTGTCATCTGAGAGGTGACACACGGGACACCAGAATGAGAACCTTGTGGGACACCACTTGACTTGTGATTGGGTAATAATATACTGCATGACAAGTTGTGGCTACCTGGACGAATGTACCCTATATCACTTGTGACATTTATTGGCCCTCTAACATGAGAGAGTACTATATAAGTGGCTAAGACCTGTCTTTTTCTTCTGACCTCAACACCATATGGATGACGTTTTTACTAATCCTAACATTAATTTGCATATAAATATAAGCCTATTTGCCCATAATTATAAATAAGGCTTGTACTCATAAACTCAAATATAGGATTTGCATGGGCCATATCTACAGGGTAGATGATATAAAAGTCTCATGTTTGAGACTGAGTGATTATGATGCTATCTATTTTTTGAATGTTTTTCCAGAACCTACAGCAATGTGCCTGCTAAATCCTCTGTGGCTAAAGGGCAGCTGTGGACATAAACAACTTTAATAGAACAGTGTCACTGTTCTATCTCCTTCCTAGTGTTTGCTTTATGTTTATGTCATTTTTTGTACCTTTGTTGTACTTGTCTTTTTGTATTTTAAGCTTGTGCTTTTCTTGATTTTTTTGTCTTGTTAGACAGTCTGCCCATGGTATATGTCATCTCTGTACTTGTTGGTTATCTTGGCCAGGACTCCCTGCAAGATGAGATTATATCTCAATGGGATCTTCCTGGATAAATAACATTTCTTGAACTAAGAGCTGCCACTAAATGTTGCATCCACAATCTATGTACCCACAATATTTCATTTTCAGTTCAATCTGGTGACTGAAGTAATTTTAAAACAGATTCCAAGAAGCTTAGGAACATGATGCAGCCAGAACTTCACAATAAAATAATTGAAAAAAAAACAAAAAAAAAACACATTTTATATGCATTATGGAAATATGTGCACATCCAATATGTGAATATGTGTTTCTAAAACTTTTCCTTTAAAAACTTCACCTGCATGGCACTTCTGAGGCAGCCATTTAGGATGCAGGTCTTCCTCCCAGCACGCTGTTTGCCTGGCTAACCACTAAAGATAATTTGACAATTGAAAATTAATGTAAGTCAACCTTCAGAAGCATTTCAAAAGATCCGCTGTCAAAAGTCAAGGCTCCTAGTATAAAATGACATTATTGCACCTTTGGGAAACACTCCAATAATCTGCCAAGGAGTAGTGCACTTCAGTGGTGAGAGAATATAATGCATTTTCTTTAAGTGCCATCATAACAAAAACTTGCCTGAAGTTCTCATTCCTTGCCAGGAATTATCAATCATGTAGGGAAGAACAATAAAAAGTCCATACACAGAATGTCAAACAATAGACAATTTTGATAAAGAAGAACCACTTTGCCACTATTTTGAAATACTTTAAGGTATGAAAAAGCTACAATTTATATATTAAACTTAGTCGAGCATTATTTTTAACAGCCAATAATTATCTACTTTTATGTATTGATATACACATATATTATGTACTTGCAATCAATATGAAATTGAGCATTTAAACAATGATTGCTAATAGCATTCATTATGTTAACCACTAGACCACAATTCATTTTGTTATTTGAATAGCGTTAGAGGGGGGACTGCGCAGCAAAGCTAGCTGGTGTGGGAGCGCATTACTGGGTAGACACCAGGGAAGGCTGGTACTGAGGGGGCTGTTTCCACTTTCTTACAGTCCTGTAGGAAACTAGGCAGTAATACAGCTCAAGGGTGACTGAGCTTACAAATAAGTTGGTGGCTGGGTCGGCAGATAAAGGGGGCGAAAAAAGGCACACAGACTGACACACAGACAGACTTACAGACCGACAGATGGACAGACAGACTGACAGACAAAAAGATAGAAAGACAGACAGACAGACAGACAGACAGACAGACAGACAGACAGACAGACAGGCATCATCGTTGAAAAGCCTGGTCTCACTTTAGTGGCCTTGGCGAACAGCGGTACATTTTGTATGGGAGGAACATTCTATTCATGCCAGTGCTGACCTTGGCCTGATGGCTCTCATACATCTTGTCTTTTGCAGCTAGTATGGGAGTATGGGAGTGAGTCATATCTGAATGCAGGTATCAACAGAGGCAGGTTAGTAGTTACTGCTGTGCCACCTTGCCATGCTGTCAATCGAGGATCAACAAGATCTGACATGTCTACATATTTGAGGGTATTTTTTTATGTAAGTTATATGCTGCTGTATAATCTGAGGCAGAATAATATTACACTACAAATAATGGAATAAAATCTGTATTAAATAGGATTAATTCTAAATGTAGCAATGTGTGATATGTATTGAAATTTGTCATTTTAGCTGTGTTTTCCCTGAAGTTCTTTTTGACCTTGTTCATTGTCCCTAAGCAATGTCTGATGGGCTTTTTACACTGATTTTATCTGAACGTATTATATGGCTGTTTAGAATGCTGACAAAAGCCCCATTGACTTTGAATGAGCCACTCCAACATTCAGAGGTCAAATATTTTTGTATTATGGCCACTAAAAAATGTATAATGACCGCTATCAATGGCAACGGGTTTTGTGCATCTTTCATATCACTCCGCAAGTCGTCCATTCACTTATCGCAAAGGAGCATCAAAAATAAGCTGCTAGGACTTATTTAGCAGCTGGACACTTATACATTCTATTTCCTCCATGAATCATTTTTAGCAGTGGTCGCCATGCATATTTGAAATATGACGTCTAACTCTATTATTATTTCTTGGCAAGTAGCCGTGGGAGGATGCGGGATAATGTGGAGGTTGGTCATTCTTGTGGAATAAGCCCCTTCAGACTGATAATGTTCAGCGAGTTGGTCATTCTCGTGGAATAAGCCCCTTCATCACTTTGGCGGTGCTTATTTCATGAGAATGACTGCCTCTCAAAACATTATCCCTTACAATAATATGTTGTAGTACAAGGTTATAACTTGTTGAATAGTGTTTAAAAACCTCAGCTAAGAGATAGCCACTTGCTGACACCAAAAAATGGCCAATAAACACTTTCATTGTGTGTTTTATTTAACTTTGGTTTGTGTAAAAAAGATGGATACTTTAAAAAAAGATGTTGCACTTCCTGGCATATTTTCTGTTCTTTCTCTGCCAAATAATAAAAAAAACATAAAAAAATAACTTTTACCACACATGCAATGCACTGTAAATGTCGCTGCTACATAAATCACACTAATCAAATGTAATTCATGACATAATTTGGCAATCATGATAAAATAAAGCAGTGGTAGCAGGCCTTAGTTGTGTAATGCTGACTCCTTAAACATAAAATGGTTGTTCTTAAGTGTTGTTATGAGCAGCCAACCAGGTTTACATTTAGAAGACAGTGCACTGTGACCGTGGGATAGTTTACCTCAGAGCTAAATACTTGAGAATTTAAAGAAAGGAAAAAAAAGACTTAGAACAGGTCCTCTTCTTGTCTTGCTGGATGTGGTCCAGGAATACTGTCATAAACAAGATCCGGAGACTTAACCTTGCCCTGCTGGACCACAGCCAGACCAGCTTTAACACCAGTTAACCGGGCCAAAAAATTGCCACGCTTTGGCAAACCATTTGTTCCTATTTGTCACTTTCCAATCCCCAGATATAATTCCAGACTAATCCTTCATAGACTCCCTGAGCGGCAATACATTACTGAGGGGGAATATTCATAGCGGACCTCGGAGGCTACTGGAGACAAGGTTGTAAAGGCCTCTTTAATGCAGGCACGCTTGGCAGTAATTTGTCAACACTAGGATACACAGACAGAGAGCAGAGTTTGTACAGGCTTCACTTCGGAGAGTTAGAATTTGTTTAAGGCACATTTCCAATGGGAGATGCCATTTTTACACATTTTGACTTTTTTAAACTGCAATAACCTCTACACATAAGCACGCTTGTAACCTTGTCAGGGATGCCAGTGAGGAGGAAATGAGAATTGCTGATTTTATTTATGGCACCATGAGGTTTCAAAAAACCGTTGCGTGGGTCAGTGATGTTTGCTGTAAATATATTTACAGTCCTCA
The DNA here is from genome assembly GCA_027475355.1 of Coilia nasus. NCBI lineage: Eukaryota > Metazoa > Chordata > Actinopteri > Clupeiformes > Engraulidae > Coilia > Coilia nasus. Next base: position 31,240,238 of record CM050220.1, on the reverse strand, counting down.
GTATTCTGAATGTCAAACCCAGAACTTCTACCATTGACAGATCCGTGTGACTAATTAAAATAAATGACAAGCAAAGTGCAAAGAGTGAAATTTAACCACTGCTAATTTAAAAACTTGATAAAACCTGTTTGTAGATGTAAAAACCATGCACATCTTCAGCGCTAACACTGGCACAAGAGACTTTATTTATTGGTGGACTAGAACATATAATTGGTAGCATTGAGTGGCAGTGGAGGATTCAATATTTTAACTTATTCATGAGTGCAATGAATTATTGAGTGTTGCACTTGGACACAAACACAAACCAGATTAATTTATCTATATAAACTTTAACATTTGGAATTTGGAAAAACTGACATATTTATCAAGTTTTTAATAAACCATATGCATCATTAAGTCTAAGACTGCATTCTGCAGTATGAATGTAGGTTTCAGGAAAATTTTAAATGTAGTTACTTTAAAAGCTGATGCAGTAGTGCAGAGGTGTTGCATCCAGGGGCATAGCCGGGGAATTCAAGTAATTGTTAGACCCAGCATTGACAGGTGGCACTATGACTACACTATAAATATTATCATCAATAATAAAGGGGCCCAACATTCTATTCTTTCATAGGGCCCAACATAGTGAGGCCCTTGGCCCTGTGAACAATGCAGGTGAATTATTGTCTTCCTTAACCAAGCACAACTAAGCAGGTCTCAAAAGTTGAAATAAGTGCCTCTGTAATGTCTTCTTCTCAACACTGTATTTCACATTTGTATTATGTAACACCAAGGTGGAAGGACATTCACCTTAAAATGTTGCCTGTCTGCCTGATGGAACTAAAATACTGCACATATATATATATATATATATACTGTATATACTTGCACTATAATGCAATGCTGAAGTGTCATTACTGTGGGTGTTTCCTTAGGCATGCTTAGCAGTGAAGTGTACGGCGTGATGGTCTCATTTAGAACCCAACCCAAACTAACCAAACACATACAGTACACGCCCGCATGCACGCACACACACACACACACACACACACACACACACACACACACACACACACACACACACACACACACACAGAACCACTGCATCTCTATGTTTATCTAAGGAAATGTGTCCATTATTAATTATGGGAACTTTTTTATTGCTGTATGCTACACACATGGTATAAATATACAGTACATTAACACAGTATATTAATAGATTTTGTTAAGGTGCGTTTTACGCAAACTTAGGAAGGGAGAAATTAACACAATTGGTACAAAAAAAATAAACGAAAGCAAATGACAAAATAAAATAGAAATAAACAAAACATCTTTACATCTTTACAGTTCTGAATTGCAATATTTCAAACTAAAATAGGTACATAGTACCAGGGAATATTTATAAAGCAGACTATGACATCAAGCAATACAGCATGGCTCCCATTTTATGGTAATGAAACGCAGAGTGTATTATTATGCCAGTTACCATTTTTAACTAGGCTTACAAATATATTAATAATGAAACAAAACAAGATTAAATTACTATCAGTGTATTTTCTTTATCATTGAAAGATTTATGCTCTTCCAGTGGAGAGGGCAGGGGTTGGTCCGTATCCTGGCAGTAAATTAAGCTGTCTGTTTTTCACATAGGATCACTTTGTCTTGGTCTATCAGTACCGGTGGAACTCATTAGAAGGACAACAGAAGCTTGTGTTTCTTGGGAACCTCATTCTTCTTGCTTCTGTACACATCTTTGCCTTGTTTTTTTCTCTTTTCTTTTTTGTGACTGTGCTGGTCTTCGATAGCCCCTCAATGCACATATACTATCAGTGTGTTCAAACACAACCTCGGCCTTCAAGGAGTCTCCTCAGAAGAAGTCTTCCTTTTCTTTTTGAGCCGTCCGTCAAAGTGTGGTGCTTGCTTTATTTAATATACTTTTCTTTCTTTCTTTCTTTCTTTCTTTCTGTCTGTCTGTCTGTCTGTCTGTCTGTCTGTCTGTCTGTCTGTCTGTCTGTCTGTCTGTCTGTCTGTCTGTCTGTCTTTTTTTTCTTTCTGTTTGTTTTCCCCCAGAAGGGGGGGAAAGGGGAAAGAGGTGTGGTTGGAGGAGAGACGGGTAAGATGGGGACAGTCTCTTTTTGAATGACGTTACCATGACAGCAGTGTCAGAGCACAAGTCCAAATCAGGGCCTGACAGAGCCCTTGAGTCACAGCTCTCGAGCCCGCTGAGGCGCTGACCTCAAAGTCTGCTGTCTTCGTGTGGTGATGCCGGTTACTGTTGGTCTTCTCTGGCGTCACTGTGAAGATGAGAGAAAGAGAGAGAAGAGAGAAACAGACAAAGACAGAAAGAGAGACAGACAGACAGAAATAGAGAGAGACCGAGGGAGGGACAATGAGAGAAGAGAGAAAGAAGAGTGTTAAGTGACTTTGTAGTTCCCAAGAACATTGAGAAGTATGTGCTGAGTGGGGTTAGGGGTGGGTAAGGGTTGAGGGAGCATCGCGGGGGGAGAATCACTTTCTCACAGCATAGTTTCCCATCACCTCTTCCAGATGTACTCGCATGTGGGTCATAGTAAACAAAAGACATCTCAGTGTGCGTCTGGCCCCATCGTGTCATATTATCCCCAAAACATTTCCTTCCAAAGGTCTCTCTCCTGACCCATTTTTGTTTGGGTTTCTGAAATATTTCACCCTTCTGATGTGATCTGTCTTACTGCTCTTTACATCAACACATCTGACACCGAAAACTTCCTTGGATGCTCAACATAGCTTTTTGCTTTTGTTGCAATCTATGCCTTCCTTCTGCGTTGTGTGATTTACAGGGGGTCTTAACACAGACACTGTCTTGTAGGGTGGTCCAAGGAACCTATAGTCACCATCAGAGATCCCAGCTTCAGAGAATAAAAACCTTGCCGTGTATTCCTTCTGCCCGTGCACTAAACACAGGTGATTTCACAAATTAGCTGACCTGTTTCACAATTTGTGTGCTCATTAGCATCGGCTGGCTCAGAAAATGGTTGGATAAAATATGCGACAGGCATCTCCACCTTTGCTCACGACAGCCTCAGATCAGACTCAAGTGAAAGAGCCAAGGGGGATTAAAAAAAGACAGAGAAAAGAAAGGGGCTGTCTGGGGGAGTATTGGTACTGGTGTGGATGTGTGCTGTCCACAACCAACAGCATGTTCCCCAGGACAGCTCACAGGTGACTGCCTTGTGCACACATCCCTGCTCAGGCCAACATTAACGGCGTATTGATCAAGTGTGAGCGGTGCTGGCCCATAGACCACCACTTAAATGCCGCCTGGGAGACACGCAGACACACATCTACTGCCGACAGAGGACATCGATTCCTCAAATGGAGCTTGTCTCAGGTGTAACGACTGGTGCTAAGGCAAAATAAGCTACAAAAAAAGAAAAACATGAACAGTTTTTGAGTCACGACACTCAGTGGTGAACTTAAAACACTAAAAAGTGTCACTTTTGTCAGGTCCAAATGTAACATTGGGTCTCTCTATAAGATTTGGTTCCCATTCTTAGAATATATAGGTACTAGACTGGCTACCATTGTGCTGAAGGGCCTGGTGGATCTGCTGGGAAACTGCACACTGCGCTAGTATACAAATTGTTTGCTGAAGGGTTGCTTGGATAACTCAATAAAGAATTCAATCAATAAAGAAATATTCAGGAATTTGGATTAATAACACACATTTTAAATTCCAAATTTGCCGTGTTAAATTCACTGTTGTCATGTTCCTTCTTTCATTGTAGTAGCAAGCAAAACACCACAGTTATGGGCTATAGGCTATGTTACGTTTCGTTACGTGCTCTATCTTAGTTTATTGTCATTAACAGACTATAACTGGTGAAATACTGCCTAAGGAGGCCAGTTTTACTTGGCCTCCCCTACCCAAAGGTTTAAGCCAATCACACTGAAGCTTGGCTTGCCGCCGAACGCTCAGCAAGGTCCATAAACAATAAAAAAAAAAATATATGAGGAAGCTAGCTTCAGTGTGCCTCCTTCAACAGTATGTCATCCATCATAGACAAGTTAAACCCATAGACTGTATATTATCTTATATACAGTCAATGCTTGAACGTGTCAGAATGGATGGTGACGATGACCCAGAGTTATTTTTTGAGAAATGATTTCACAAAGCTACCTTTTGAAATTCAACTTAAAATAAAGACAAGGGTAGGTCTACTACCAAGCTTGACCTTGCTCAGGGAAGAGGCAAAGGAAATACACAGAGTTTTTATGAAGGTAATATGACCGAACAAACTGGTTAACAGGGAATGCTACGCAAAGACTGTATGGCTAAACTCAATTGTCTTTTCTGCTGGCCTTGCCTTATGTTTGACCGCTGCAACACACTAAACAACCCATGGAAAACAAAAATAGGTTGAGATTATGTACCTAAACAAAATTTAGTTAATTATTAATGGCATTACGAATATGGTTTTGTGTGGGTTGCTGCAAACTAATTAAGCTCGCGGTTGTGATTTCATGTATGTTCTAGGCTCATTTAGTTGCAGGCAATTGTTGATTTGCAGTGCACGTTTTAACCACCTTTTAGCTAGTGCCAATGGATTAAGGTGTAGCCTACATGCTGCAAGAATTAGTTAATTGTTTTATCATGTTATTATGCCTATTATCTACTGTAGGCTACTGTCAATTATTGCAATATGTTTGCACATTACAAAATAAGTGTTTTAATGTAGGCATAACATCGTCAGAAATGTTCATGATAAATGAGATGTTATTACGAATATGGTGCTAATGTGCAGCAGCAACCATTTGTCCTGATTTGTTTAGGCTAATTTGTATTTAAATTCGTATTACTGACATATATGGGTGTGCCATCATTCAGTAGCTTGCAATCTCTCTGGCCTGCTCTGTAAAATTGGCCACACACCGCCACTGCTCTGGAAAGCTCTAAGGCGTCGATGTGGTACTGGGACTGTTAGACCCTTCTGTGCGCTGTGGCTATTGGGGGGTAACCACCGCTTATTTTATTTTTACTCTTGCCTGTATTGTAACATCTCACTTGGCCTTCCACAATACCCACTTGTTCCCTTTTGTTCCTGATGTAAATAGTTTGTTTTGATATTTCTCTGTACTCATTTGGGTATTATGAGTGTAAAAATATTGCACTGTATAGGCAAAGATGTGATACTGTTTTAGAGAGGGTTGTTTCCTTTCACGTCCTCCTGTCTGTAAGATTGAGCTCTATTCTATGACATTGTATGGTGGGTTTTGTATTTGAGGTTTGTTAAAAAATATTGTTTAAAAAGTGTCACTTTTGTAAAAGTTGTCTACTGTAAATTATTTGTCTTGTTTGAAATACCAAACAGTAAGACAAACCACAAAACTCATATAAAAATAACATATTACAGCAGCAATGAATACAAGGCGAAAGAAATGCAGATTGGCTCTGTAAAACTGTAAATCTGTAGGCGTGGACAGTAATGTGTGTGGCGACGCTGAAGGTGGCCATTAGCTTCCGAGCAGCCAGGAGCCGCGTGGAGAAGATCCCCCTGGGGTGGCATGTCAGAGCCTATTAGTGCGCAGGGAAGATGAGCGATGGCCCGTCTCCACCACTGGCGTTCTGTAACTGTGCATCTCTCCATCTGGGTGTGTGTTTGTGTGTGTGCGTGAGTGTGTGTGGTGGGGGCAATGGAGGTTAACATGGAGGAATGACAATGATTGGCAGGCAGGAAAGGGTAAGCAACAGCTGATTGCCTCTCTGCTCCTTCCTGGACCCTTACTAGCACCTGAATGCTTATTGGAAGGGTGTCTAACGTGGCTGTGTGCAACAGTGGATATGTATATGTGTGAGAGACAGACAGGTAGACAGATTGTGTGTGTGTGTGTGTGTGTGTGTGTGTGTGTGTCTGTGTCTGAGAGAGACAGAGAGTGAACAGGGAGGAGTTTTCTAAATTTGTGAGCAAGAGAAGAGGTGAAGAGCAATGCTGTAGGATTCTAATGGGCAAGAAGGGCACGGGGAACACTGAGCTATTAACAAGCACTTTTTAAACTGACATTTTGGAAAAGGACACATATACTTCAGCCCTGCACCTCCTCAGGAGGTCAAAACAATGAAACAGACATTTAAAGCTTTTTTATGGGTATTTGTCCATCAAGGTGAGTGTGTCTGCAATCATGGCCAAACTCCATGAAACATAATTAAGTGGCAGTATATCACGTCCTGTCAGAAGCATAAAAAATAAATAAAAACAAAAATAAATCCTCCAAAGCTATTACATGGATATGAGGGAACTGAAATTACATCCTAGTACTCTGTCCAAAGGAACTATATGAATAATGGCTGGGAGTATTTCATGTTTGGCATACACCTTAAAAAAACAAAAAAAAAAACAAACATAAATAATATTAATAATGCAAGCCAGAGATGGATAAACAAGCCGATACATGTTGACATTGCACAGTGAGGAAAAGCTGCACATATGTATGTATACTTGTTAATTTGGACAAGACCAATTTGGTATTGATGAAACAACACAGAGATATCAAACACTGTCTATTGTGGTCAAAGATGTTTTCACAAAAGGGATACGGTGAAAAAAAAAAAAACAGCACAGGCCTACAAATAAGTCACTGAAAACTTTATAGCACATGCAAAATCAATAGGAGTGAAATTCGTTAGACCTGAAGGGAGGCTTTGATCAATACCATACTGCAACATGAAAGACAAAAGAAAAAATGAACCGCCCAACCACCCGACCAACAAACAAACTGGGCCATTTGTGCCAGGAGCAAAATCTGTTAGCTATGCATAAGTATGACAAGTAATTACTAAAAATGACCAGAGAGAGGTATGAGGGTTCGTTTCCAATACTACAACAACGTGCTGTCTTTGCCTTACACTAAATGATTCTGAAACACAAGCCTTAAACAGTAAATGACCATGACAGATTACCACCAATGTATCAAGTTACAACATACCTACTTCGTAAAATATACCCCGCTAACAGTGATTACTTGATAAATGCATTCATGTGAGTTCATGTAGCCTAATGTGCTGTGCTTTACAAGTAGCGTGCATTTTCAAACATTTTTGGCCAATATTTTTTTGTTTGTTTGTTTTTTTTTTTTGTAAAATTGTGCTTGCTGATCACAAAAATGTACAGAGCATTTTTCTTCAGAGTACTCACATCTGACTCACAGATTAGTCAATAGTGGCAGCCTCAACTGCCAAGTCATGGTACAACAAAGTTACATATGAATGTGACATTGAAGGTCAACCGCAATGCATTGTACCCTGGATGTGTCTGGTCGATTTGTCCTGGCCTGCTTTGACATCTGCTCTGCTATGTTTATTTCATGGTTCTGTCACTTTGGTTGTTGGGCACTCACAATATTGTTAAATGTTCAAACACAAAAAAGTTGAGAGCTGCTCGCCTTGTATGGAAGGATCTACCCAGGGGAGACAACAAACAGGTGTTCCATGCCTTGAGCGCCAGCCAGAGGACAGCATGACCCAGCCTCAAGAACAAAAACAACTTGGTAAATCAAATGTTCCTGGTTACCACTCGGTACATGAAAATGTTCCTGGTCGGGCTCGTGTAGCGGTGTACAGCTCTGCTTTTATGCCCCATTAGTGATTGTTTTGGAGACAGTGTCTAAATGCTGAACACATGGTGCAGGATATTTTGTGGACAATAATGACAAGGGTGGGGGACAGTTCCAGGTGTTAAAAGGCAATTAAGGGTAGTTGAGAAGCGGCCCTTGCAGCTTCGTCCTGACCACGTTTGTCAACTGGAGATCAACACAGGATCAAGACAAAATGAAGCTAATAATGTATAAAAATCAAGATACCCATACAAAAAAGCAGATTTAAACCTCTCCTAAATCTCAACTTTTTTTTTCCTAAATTGGTGAGCATTTCTCAAAAGGTGTTGTACTGAGCACACAAAAGCGTGGAATTGAAAACAAATAAGTTTACTTTCTGTAGGTGACCTATAATGAAAGCAAAATTACTATTTCTTACAAATTAGTCTATTTTTCATTCTTATGCTTGCAACAAACTTTGGTCTCACAGAAAAAAGGCTTATTTACCTCAGAAGAATACACACATACACAGTACACTATAAAAATATATGTTGGCTGCTGTGATACTTGTGTATTCCAGTTGCACACACGTTTTCATGGTTCAACATGCAGCAACATCACACCAAAACTAACACCAAAATGTACAACTCAGGCGACATGACAACACTTCCCCATTTCTGCCTGTGCAAAAAATGCTGATGAGAACAGATGATTAGCATTCTGTTGGAGGAAAAAGAAAATGTCTCAGCTTGGGGTCATTAGAAAAGTCAACTACACATTTGTGCAAATGCTGTGTGTGCCTGCCTCTCGCCTCACTGTCAGGGGTTGCGTTCAGGTGCTTGATGCTCAGGTAGAATGCTGAGCCGCATAACTAATGTTCCACTCACCAATCAAACCCCTCCATCCTCCACCAATGCAAATGTCAGGACACAGACCACAAACCTATGCCAGTGGGTGACAGAGCTAACGGACGCTCGAGGCTGGTGAGATTAACTTGTTTATCCCTCTTACTACTAGACTTTTGGACTGTCACGGCTGCCTAAATATTCTCATCACATATTTCAATTCTGGTGCAATACCCCAGTCAGCGGGTGCCAGCGGAAGCTTACTGTCTCACTAATGTGTCAGCGCTGCAATGCAAAGCTGAACAATGAAGAGGAGTGGAGATTAGAAAGCTTTGCTCACATTAAAAGACACCATTTTGGAACACAGCCTGTAATTCCCTAACATCTATTGTCATTCTGTTGTTTTGTCTTTAGGTGCAAAAACTGTCTACTAACCTAAAAAAAAGCTTGCACCCCCCATCCCTCTTGCTTTAGTCATAAAACACCAGCAAAAAAACTCTGAAGGATTTTTGGAATAGCTCAGCTGATTATATTTATCATCTCAAACTGGGAATATGCACAACCTGCCTCACCCTTGACAGACCTTCAACAGTATAATAATAAACAGAGAGAAAGAAGAAAAACAGGCAAGCTGCATGTATTAAAGCATTACAAGCAGCCTTGGAGAACAACAACAGCAGCAGCAGCAATAGTTGAGATTTTGGCAGAAGGCAGATTGTTTGGCGGCCTTCTCTTTGAGACGGATCTGCTGCCACCAGAGCTTTCGGGCTCCCCTGGTTCAGCACCGAGCGGGCCTGCGGGTCGCTAGCGGCAACTCAGCCCTCCCTTACTCCCCAATTAATTTGCAACATGGACTAGCTGCATGGGATCTCTCAGACCTCGCTTTTGTGGAATAACTCAGCCCGACCGGTGTGTATGTGTGTTGTTAGCGTTGCTGAAAATTGCTCGCTTTAAGCCTCCTGGAATGACTGACTGTGCAGGACTGTGAATTACAATTAACAGCCTTGTCTAATCCTCTTTTATGTGTTGTGAGGGTCAAGATTATTATTTTTTTGCTTACGTTTTACTCAATTTACATGTAATATACCTTTTACCTCCTGAAGAATAATAATGTGCAATGTAACAGATACATTTCAATTATTTGAGTCAAAGTTTATCAGTAGACAAGCGAGAAATGTAAAACAATATACGCATGAAGGTTAACATTTCTCTCTATTCCCTTTTAATCTCACACAGGGCAGAGGCTAGACATATAAAAGGCAAATGAATTGCTAGACAGTCAAAACACAGAATATTAATCAATAATATTAAGTCTGAAAATGAAGGGCAAACAAGGGAGAATAAAATGGAGATCATCCATCACAGTACTCTTATTTAACATGCCTGCTGTTGCTCTGTAGACTTGGTTTATTTTCCTATCTTCTGGACATGCATATTCAACTGACCGTGTAGTCATTACTCTTCCCCTAAACGCACACCAAGTCCCTGCAGCCTACCACCACCCCCTCGGTTCTCCCTGCCCACAACGTAGTTCAAGATCAATGCCACCTAATTAAAAACCCTCACATTATTTCAAAGGGCCAGACGGCATCCATTTCTCTGCATGGGCCCTTCGGTGAGCCTGTTATAGATCTGCTGGGGGTGTTGGAAGGGGGGGCGGTGGGGGGGCTCAGTGGGATGTAGGTCCCCTGTGGCTGTTCGATGTCTATGTGCCAAAAACTGATCCTCTGTTACAGTGGACATCTCCAATACAGTCAATACTGAGCCCAAATCAGTCCATTCACTCTTGCCAGCCACAGACACAAGCAGCATACAGATTAGCTCAAGGGGCTAAGGGCCACAAAGCAATTTTCAAATGTTAACCTGTGCTGTTGGGAACATAGGTAGGAAAACACTGCTTGTGGCTAAACATAGCTGGGAGCTGTGGAGTCTCCCTCACATATGAGGTCTCATGATATGATAGCATAATAAAGATAATAAAGAGACCATGGTGCAATATGCATTGCATTTTGAATATTACCCAGTTTTCTGCACCATATCAGTTGCAATACCTGCTCTTTATGATTCCTTATTGGCCAGTGAAATAGAATGCTGCCTTCTGATTGGCTGGCAGGGTATACATTAATTCCGTTGAAGGCATGCCTTGGTGGCTGTTATGCCTTGCGTATAACACTAGCGAAACACTTAAAACCATGGAAAAATGAGGGCTAAAAAAAAAATCCCACAGTTATTAAAAAAGAAAGGAACATATGTTCTATTTTTTTCAGAAAGACTGCTTAAACTTTAAATGTATTACAACATCTTTCGTGATTTAAGCTTCACTTATACATCTCTGTCGGTAGGTAACATTTGCTGTACAAGCAAGCACAGTTTGAGTCCTTGCCATCTCTTCCTTGCCAGAGCGTAATCTGCTACGAAACAGAATTTCATAAGAGAACACGATTGCTTGATAACCTAACATGAAGCTACCGCCAAGGATGGCAGTAGTGTGACTAGTGTTCATAAGCCCCAGATTAAAGGAGCCACTTCAAACAGCTCGAGCACACTGACAGGCAACAGTGGCAGCAGCAGAGTGACAGACCATAGGAAAGGAGAAGATGTTGCATTTTTCATGCCTTCTGCTATTTCTCCTGAGAGGCAATCCAGGTTACATCAGATTGACTGCTGCTGATACAGGGGAAGGGAAGGGAGGGGAAGGGAGGAGGAAGGGTGGTGGTGGTGAGGGCAAACCTTCACCTTTGCCAGTGCAAGCTGCACCCAGTTCGGAAGCATCTGTGTCCAAACACCTCCAACATGTACATACCCCACAAGTTTGCACGTTCAACTTGACACAACACTTAAACATGGGACAGACCTCGCACCACTCCATCTCTGTCAGACAGAAAACACATGTTCGCACTGGGATTATGCAGGCAAGGTCAGGGGATTTACAATTCTGTGCAAGTATCGTATCGTATTCTATATCACATAATCTCATCTCATATGCCACATTATATGTCATGTCATCGAACAGAGCATGACTTGTATTAGTTTTTGTACTCAGAATTTTTACAAACTAAAAAGGAAGACATTGGAGGAACCATTAAACTTAGAGGCTCTGAATATTGGCCTGAGACCATATTAAAACTACTAAAAACCCTTCGCTAGTCATATAGGCTTTGTTATCTTTGTGAGAAGTAGTGTGCCCACGTCAGTAGTTAAAGTACTTTCACCAAAGACGTGTATTCTAAGGGTACACCTGTGAAGGCACAGATTGTGTTACTGAAATAGACAACAACTTCCACTTCAGGACACATCTGAGGACAATTTTGAAAAAAGCATTTCAGCTCTCATTTTTGACAACAGGGCTGATAAAAAAACATTTAGGCAGTTATGGACCTCCTCTTCCTCAACACATCCTTTAAAGGTTCTCATTACTGTGGTGGATCTGCTAGTTAAAGAAAACCTCACACAGGTTTGAAATGAAAAATAACATTTAAGAAATGTGCCACTATGAAGTCCTCCAACAACTTTTGATATATGCTATGCCCATCACAGGGTTCTACTTTAAATAGATTCTATTAAACCAAAATGTACTTTAAATTGCCCTGCAAGATAGGAAATTTGGAACATCACATAGATGGCAGGCACTTTTTTTTAAATGAAACAAAGTGTGTGCTGCTTTCTCTGCTCTCACATCAAAGGCGAGCATGTTTTCCCCATAAAAGAAATGATCTGCTTATTAGCGAGTAACCCACACCGGGCAGTTTTTTCCTCTCTCGTAAAAAGCATTAGCATAATGAATCAAGGTTCCTGCTTCACAGTGCTCCTCTTATTAACCCCTCATTAACCTTTTTCATTAGCTCTGCTGGCACACAGGCTTGTCCTAAATTTACCAAGACAACAACCACAAAAAAGTGTAACCACACACGTGTTGGAATCAAAAGAAAATTACAGTAATATAATGATGTATTATCTTGGCCTGAGTTTTAGTTTAGATTCACCAATGATGAGGTTTCTCGTCTCATTATAGGTTATATACCTCAATAAAGGTTTATTAAGACAGAAATAACAGTTCGACTGAAAAAATAATTAGCCTAGTTTGATTGATTCATATATGAATAATTAAGTGTACTATTAGAACAGGGCATTGACAAAACATAATATATATGCTATTATGTCTTGTATTATGATAGCACACCACTATAATATGTGTTGCATGTTGTTTTTCCCTTCACTGTAATTACATTTAGATCTGTCTGTAAAGTTTGTTTAATTCTTGACTAAGGACTGCCCACAATTAAAACTAAGTGATTAAGACTTTATGGTCAACTTCTACAAATGCATGTAAACCCCATCATTAATTGTGGTGTTAATTACACCCGGGGCTCAAGTCATTAGAGGAAAACTACAAAAGTTGCACCCAATCTTGTCAGCACAAAATGGAGTACTATAAGCAGTAGTATAAACAAAACAGTATATCCAAACAAAACAAGTACATCTAAACAAAACAAAACAAACACATGTTAGAATTTTATATTTCAGCAATTTCGGTCCTTTGTTAACACCATTCAGTGAAAGTCATACTGTGCAACTCCTGTTGAGGCACCACACAAAAAGATGTGCCACACTATGCATCAGCATAGAAATGATCCAGCTGAATACTTGCAAATCAAAGCAGAACAGCATGACTTCAAGTGACGGATTGCATTTTGATAACAAACTGGTATTATACACAGTGCTGTACAGCATTTGCTGCAGGTGCTGCATTTGAATGTTGTATGTGCTTTGTATTGGCCACTTCAATTGCATTGTATTGTATTCTATTCTATCCTGTTTCAACATACTAGCGAGATATAATATGATAGATATGACATGTAGATGTCAAGAAGGTGTCAATAGCTACAGCTTCCTGAATAAGACAAATATGACAACATGCAACTTACAAGGCTGAGGTTGGTCTGTGAGGTCATCACTTCTTCTGCCTCCACTGTTGGCTGAACTAACTGAGAGGGTATCACCAAATGTGACACATTAAAGAGTAAAAATGTGGCTTTTGTAATATGTAATAATAATAATAATATGCAATACAAACCATACACAAACCTTTCCCACTTTTACCTTCAAAGCCTTCAGATAAAGAGGTAAAACAATGCTGGTAATAATTCATGACATTTCCCCAAGACATACAGCACCACAGCAGGCTGGGGATGGCACAGCAGTAATAATACTCCTTTCGAAGCCCTGACACACCATAGAAAGCCAATCAGGCATAACCAAGGACAGCTCCCTTATGATGACAACAGAACAATAAGCACAGAAAAGGTAAGGAGAAATTTGGTGAAGCTAACTGCTAATTAGCCAATCGCTAAATCAGACAACATTAGACATATCCATGCTATTACCCTTTGCCAATTTTCTCATCAGTGCTAGGAATCGTGTCCTGATGGGTTTGGCACAAGCCCCTTCACGTCAATGATTCCTCCATGAGCCGTACTGGGGAACACACTCATTACGATTCCCACTGGGAGGGAAATTGAAAGATCACCCAGCCAGCGCCCATTCCGGAGTCACTAGAGGCCCAGTGTGAGCGCGCTAATCCCTGCGGACACCCGATTAATGGCTGGCTCCATCCATCCACTTTACCTCGGCCCTCCCTGTGGTTGATTAACTCTGTGATCCATCAAGTGGCTCCAAGTGGCTCCGATAGAGAGAGGGAGAGATAGAGAGAGAGAGAGAGAGAGAGAGAGAGAGAGAGAGAGAGAGAGAGAGAGAGAGAGAGAGAGAGAGAGAGAGAGAGAGAGAGAGAGAGAGAGAGAGAGAGAGAGAGAGAGAGAGAGAGAGAGAGAATAATACTCCCCCTCTCCTCCCTCTGCTGAGTTGCAGGAGTGGATCAGGGAGATCCTGTGTTACTGTTAGCCATTATGAAAGCAGCACAGAGCAAAGTAGCAATGTTTACATGGTGCTGTGTGTACATATAGGAAACCTTAAGCAGCATGAAGAGAAAAAATGGTGCTGGAGGAGTTGATGGTGTTCAGGAAGCAAATGCTTAATAAGCATCCACATAACACCACAACACACCACACTGGTCCTTGAAACAACTGGTTCTGAGTAATTAGTTGAAGTCATTCAGAATGGCAGTTATTTCTGACTGCAAAACGCCATCACAGGCCAGTGGTTACTATAACAGTGCTTGATATAGTACAGCATAAATTTGCCAGATTCAGCAGAAGTTAATATGAAAACACTTTATTGCAAACAAAATTGATTTCCTTATCAAAATGATGAATTCAGCAGGCAACCATGTAATAAACAGAACAACACATAGCCAAATAGGAACTATGGACAGTTAACCCCTCAGATCAATGAAGATCCCACAACAAAGCTGAAAGGGCATATGGTTGGAACATTCTGACTGTAAATTATCTGTTCACATTTCAGTCTGCAGTACTGTGGTGATTTTCCACAAAAACATGCTGGAGATCAGATCAATAGCAAATCAATGTTTGCTTTGGAGAACATGGAATTCAGGTAGAGTTGATGCAAACCTATTCTATGGAATGAATTCCCTGCCAGAACGTCTGTACTCGTAGAAATATCTTGTGCTCATGAAAAGAATTTGTGTACACGTGGAAATATTTTGTGCTTGTGAAAAGAATTTGTGTACACGTGGAAATATTTTGTGCTTGTAAAAACAATGTGTCCTTGTGTGAAAAACTGTCATGTCTCTATAACAAAGTTTTGTGCTTGTAAAAAAAAAATGTGTCTCTGCGTGAAAATCTGTTTTGTCTCTGTAACAAAGTTTTGTGCTTGTAATAAAAATTTGTGCTTGTAAATAGATTTTTTGTACATGTAAAAATACTTTGTATTTGAGAAAAAAACAAATCTCCCACAGGCACAAATCGTATTCACAAGCACAGATTCTTTTTACGAACACAAAACCAGTCAGTGAAATCTCTGCCAAAACGTCTCAGCCAATCACCAACCGCAGTTCATCCGGATCTATGAAAGTGACGAGGACTTTAAGCCCTTAGTTCGAACCCCAGGACGAAACAAGACGGCGGCTTACAACACACAATATCTGTCTGAAGACAGTCATCTCCATGGTAACCGTGACATTTCAAACCAGAGAAAGAAAGGTTGTTCCTGGGCAACTGTGTGTCAATGAGGGAAATCAGCAGTGGTCAAGGTCTCCACAACCACCACTGCCAAAGGCAATAAAAGGTGATGCAATCAGAATTCACAACAATGAAGGACTGACACAGGGTACCAAACCAAGGATAGAAAACAGCAAAAAGGCAAACAATAGATAAACGCAAAAGATGCAGAGAGGGCAATACCTACACTAGTGTGAATGTGTCATGAATCATGTGCCTTACCAGGATTATGATGTTTAATTAATAAAAGGTCCAAGCTCTTTTGCTGTGTGACTCATTTAATATGAATATGGATTTTTTTGGGGGCCCCGTTAAACCAGAATATGCACTGAGGGTAATAATTTCCATTCTGGAAAGAATACACTTTCAAGGATCCCTGCAAGCTAAGCAAGTCCAAGTTCCTGTAAAGGGCAAACTTCAAACATTACCCCCCCCCCCCCTAAAAAAAAAGCATTACTACAAGCTCCGAGACTGGCTCAGCAACAATGAAGATTCTGTTTACCTTATGACTTTTTAAGACCATTCAATTGTATGTGACTTCTTGGAGGTTGCTGGGGGAGGCGATGAGGTTGTGTTCAGACATTTTTTAAATATTTATAATGGAAATGTTTTGCGGTGTAAACATTTCAAGTTAAAGAGTTGGGTGTTTGGAGAGTGCTACACCATCTGGTGCGACCCATCCCTTGGGCCTGCAGAGTGGCGTTGTGGCATGTTTTAAGGCTTGACAAGTCACGCCAGGGCCATGTTCTACTGCAATACGTTGGCCACACAAGGCCCCGAGTGGGCTCCCAGTCTCAGCCTTGGACAGGACAACTGCAGCCCCAAGGACAAGACCTGCACTGTCTAACAACTCTCCTCTCTAGTATTCGCCTGACACAACCATGCTAATGTTTGCTCATTTCAGCCCAAAGTCTCTGTCTCTTTCTCTCTCTCTCTCTCTCTCAAACTAGTTCAGACCCTACGGTGACTGGATTCTAAGCGAATGGAAATAATGTTTTTTTAGATTTAGATTTTGATTAAGTCCATGTTTGCTGAATCTGGGCTTCTGTAAGGGAAATGTTACCAACTATACAATGCAAGTCCAGTGTGATGCAACAAAGGGTTTTCATAGGAAAAAATCCTATTAGTTTGGTGGGGACATGTAGACTGTAGTGGCTCCCCAGCAGCTGTGGTAACACAGTATGTTAGCTTCCCTGCTTACAGTGTATGTCATGATGGTTGGAGGGCAAAACTGAAAAGATGCAGGAACCAATGCTAACAGTTGCTCCCACAGCCTGAATAGCCTTTATGTATGGACATTGTAATTTTTCTTTTTTCTTTACATTTTATTTAAATGTGCATTTCTAAGCAAACACCCATGACTTTTTGGCTTTGACGACTGTGACAAAACCAGGGGCGTACTGTAACTAATGTGGTAACTAACAGTGGTTAGTATGCCGAATGTGCAAGTCAATAAGAAGTGTGCATAGTTTCAATCATTTGTGTTCCTTTTCAAAAGACTTTCAAGGTCAGTTTTCCAGTTTCCCGAGTATCATTAAAGGACAAATCTGATGTGAAACAATCCATCCATCCTTTTGCTTGAGGTTATCGAGTGCTGCGTGTAGGAAAAAGAACCAGAAAATGTGATACAACCTAGGCTGAATATCAAACCAGCAGCTAACATTAACTGAATGGGGTGTAGAAAATGAAAATGAAAATGAGTTTCTACAGTATGCCCCATTTTGTTGGCTGCCGAGTGTCTATTCTAGGTGACCTTGAACAGCAGGGCTATGGACTGATTCAAAGTGGATTTCTCTGTGGATAGAAAACAAAATAATAATAAATATTGTTATAATAACAAATATTATTATTATAAATATTACGAAAAAAATAATAAGCCAGCTCTTAGTTCAAGTACATCCCTTAGAACTTTATCATCCATGTTTGGGTAAAGTTAGCATTTAGCAATGCTTCAGGAAAGTAGACGAGCTACTGTCAAAAACTTCACACGTCCTACAATAACCACCATGACTGAGCTAAGATATCGACTTAGAAAATTGACATGAAACTCAGAGTCAGCCTCAAAGTCTGCCTGTTCATCATTCACTACAACTCATTTGCTGCCAGCATTTCTGACAAAATTAATAATTTGTATCACTTATGCTAGTTAGCAGTGAAGCCCTTATCGAACCCACAGAATGTTATGTGATTAGAAATTTCATTTGTGAACTCTACTGGCAATCATCTTACATGTACGCTCAAGTTCGTGACCAAAAGATGGATCCAGCGTTAGTTTCCTTATTAAAAAACAAATTTCCTGACATTAACAGCCATTCATTTGCTTCAAAATGTAGTTCTCTGCTTCACCTCTAGGACCACTGTTTGAGCAGTTTCTACCGACAACACAGGCAAGTCACTGAATCACAGTAAGCTAGCAGATGCCTGTGGTGTTTTTGCATTTTTTTGGGGTAAGTATTGTTTCAATTGTTTAAATGGAAGGACCGCCTCTGGACCAAACCAATCAATCTTGAGTTAATAAGTCTGTCTGAGGTTCGCAAACAGCCTGCATCGTCTGGATTCAAGGAACAGAGTTGAGGAATTTAAAACAAACTCTAACCCATTTCACTTTAAGAAATATTTTTTTTAAGGAGTACACTAAGTAATACACATGAGATTCATGGTAAATACCCCAAAGACTTCATCCTCCATTTTTTTGACAAGAGGCAAGGAAAGGACAAGATTGATTAACTGACAAGTGAAACGTTTGCACTGTGGTCTTACAGAAAAGGTTAACTTTCAATATAGTTATTTCCAAGGAACTTTCCTGAGAACTTGTAAGAATGAAATGTTAGACTTTCAAATGATGCTGTTGTTTGACACAAAGAAGTCAAAGCATTGGCAAAGCAAAGCGAGAAGCATGCAATTTGCAGTGTTTACTTCCGTGATTGAATGCAAGTACCACGTCCTTCTACCTCCTGGCAAAGGCTGATTATAACCTCTGTATATCTCCCAGTCAGTAATATTTTTCCTGTTTAACTGCATATTGACTAAAACAAACCCGATGACTTTGATTTAACCCCCTGTGATTTCCTGGCCTCCAGGTCACATTTTTTTTCTGGATAGGCATATTAACATGATTCATCACAGCCTATGATTCATGATATAAAGACCTTCCTTCTCCCCACCCCCTGCTTAAGGGTGCACTCTGTATTTCATTGGTACAGCTATCCACAGATGTTAGAGAAGAGAGAGAGAGAGAGAGAGAGAGAGAGAGAGAGAGAGAGAGAGAGAGAGAGAGAGAGAGAGAGAGAGAGAGGGAGAGAAAGAGAGAGCGGGAGAGAGAGAGAGGAATCAATGCCAGAGCTTCAACCGAATGGCACCTTTAATCTCCGTTCTGGCAAGTCAATAGGCATCAGTGAAAACTGCAGTGATTAAGTGATCGTCTACAAACCCATCTACCTACCCCTAAAGAGGGGAAAGAGAATGTCTGTGCTGAACGATCGGTCAGGGTTGAAAATGGCTGGGGGTCTCCTCTGGCAATCACCCGAATCCGATAGTTCAGTTCAATCAACTCCCTTTGAGGGCTACACTCCCTCTCCCTATATAACTTATTTTCCCAAAAGGAACATTTCCAACACTGGAGTCAGACATTTTGCCTCTGTACAGCAGTACTGACCACCATGGTGAGTGATTGCATCACCTTCAACACGTATAGCCAAGAGCCATACGGAAAACAGCCATATGTTAAAAAAGCCATTAGTTTATTGGAAATATCTGTCCATATATTTTTGCTTTCACAAAGTATTTTTCCTCAGAACTTTCCAAGAACTTGAAGTTGATTTCAACCATCTGCCAGATGACTGATTTAACTGCAGTGAGGCAAATGCTGTATTCAGTTATTAACAACAGTGTAAATGATGTTAACATTATCTTAAATTGACACCACATCTATAAATTTGGTAGCCACTGGTTGGTCACATGATCATTATGTAAGGGATAACGATCACCAAGGTGACTAGTTCCGTGGAAATAATGGTGAGGAGGAGGCAAAAAACACAGCTATGTCTATTATGTCCCGTTTGCATCTAGACATTTTTTTTTTCATCCACGAGTCCCTTCATATTTAAAATCAAATATGCATAATTACCAAATAATCAGTTGATTTGCTACTTTATAAAAACTGAGCGTGGCTTAGACCTTTTTACCATTAATTTGGCTACTACCGTTGTTATGGTTACTATTCATAAGTGCATTGATATGGAACGGTAATTCTGTAAACCTTTGAGATCTACTTCAAAGGTACCCAGTTATGGAAAGTTAGTGCCCCAACCAATCAGAAATAAGATATTAACACTTTCCATATAGCTTCATGGCATGTAACTTGTCTGAAAGAAAAACAACTTCTTAATAGGGGGGTGAATCTTTTACCCACAAAACGGTCCAATTCGATCTCGATTCACAGGCTATGATCCGATTCAGGGATTAAAAAAAATAGTCACCGATTTGATCTGGTTCGGTTCGGTTCGGTTCGATTTGATACATATTGACAATTCCAAAGCCCTTTGTTACTAAGAGAAAAAAACAAAATGACATTTCAAAACAGCATTCTTTTGTTTATTTTGTATCCCAGAGAATAAAAACACAAAAACTGGCAACCAGACGCCTGCCTTAAGTTCACAATCTGCATGTACTTGAAATACAACACAAAACAAAAACCTGTAAGGTTACCAGATATCAAAACACTATCAAACAAATAAGTGCCATTCATTGGCAAAAATCCAAGTTATTAGTTTTTCATGAGAGTGTTACCAACTGAAAAACAAGTACAACATATAACTTAAAGGAAGACTCCACCATGTTTCCATAATGAACTGTGTTCTTCTCTGTTCTGAGACGAATTGATATGTACCTCTCAGGCCTTTATGCATGCCGCCAGGCAGTCATACACGCTGCAATAATTTGTTAAAATGTAGCATGGCATTGAGTAAAAAACAGGGCTGAAGTTAGAAGTGGCCATGCTCTTCCCTGTTTTCCCCATTTAAATATGCTTACCTGACTTGTTACACAACCCAAGTGTAGTTACTCAAAATGAAACCTGACTTTTTTTGTATGTAGATAGAAAAGGGCACTACAACAACAGGCGTAGTAACACCTTGGGAGCACTGCGATGACGCATTGATATCTTCATTCCTATTTTTTTAAATCGCCCCCCTCTGGAGGGAAAAATATTAGGAGTTAAGGTATCAATGAATCGACTGATGTTCATTACAAACACAGTTGCCCATGTAACTTTATTTTCTCTAAACTTAGAGGTTAGTTTGAAGAGAGACTCGTATTATCTTCCAATTAGCAAACTAATTTAGCATGCTAGCAGACTAATACACTTCCATGGTAGAGTATTCTCATATGCCTGCTAGAGGAAAACTTACAGTCTGTTAATCTCAGAGTTGTAGGATAGCTTGTTTTGGCTGTTTCCATGATAAAGCATTTAACTACTTGCTATGTGATGCACAACTATTTCCTCAGACAATTAATTACATTCTTAAAACATGTTTACTTGGCCAACTTTAGCCTGCTAATCCTGTTGTCCTAACGTCACTTATAACATCTTATCTTATGAAACATATTAGATATAAATGGGCTAATACTGCTGGAAAATCACAATAAATAGGAACACTAACCACAAACTTTTAGGATTTATCCAGTTTAATCCATAAATCAACACATATGCAAGCCTGCAATCAGTCATGTTCACTGCTCTGAGACACCAAAGTTTTCCCTTGTTTACTTGGGGTTCTGTTGTAGTGGAGACACCTGGGGTGAGAGGACCATGCAAACAACATACCCTGAGATCTTCCCTCTCCATCAACTACCATTGGAACCTCCCCTAATGGAAACACGGCTTATATTAACCCTGAAAACACCTTACATGATTGCAACGAGACATGCCGTTTTGTGCATACATTTATGTATGTATTTGTAATACAACAATGTGCTTAAATGTATGTGCTGGCAACCGATTTGGGGCCGTCGGACCGGGCCATCACACCGTTCGTAGTGCATTTGAACCGTTCAGTCGGACCGCATTGGTCACAGACTGATAACAGATCGAAAACGGAGTATCGTTACACCACTACTTCTTAACCATATTTCTAAATTCTCACAAATTCCCAAAGACATAGAACACATCTGTGCTACATATTACAAATGCACATTTCTCTCTGCTAACATTTGTAATTGACCACCTGAGCCTACACTGAACCACCCTGTATCTCACAGAACCATCATCATTATCACCTTTATTGCCAGACTCGACTAATTCAACACATTTAAACCATCAACTATTCGTAGGGTGTATTTACACCTTCCTGCTTGGTTCAAAACAAACTCAAGTTCATTTCCTCCCTGGGTTCGGATCTTTTGTCCCAGTGTGATTATAAGATGCTGAACTCTGGAGTGGACCAAACAAGCGGACTAAGACCCAGCTGAAGAGGTGGTCCCGGCACGGTTCCATACCGACCCTGGGACGATTTGTTTGAAGTGTGAAAGTAAACCAACTGACCCACACGCAAAAAACATATGTTTTTGTAGCTAACAAGCTCCCACTGTCATCGATCATTGGGGGAAAATGTTACAAATATTGTTCTGGTATGCACAGCATGCAATTCAAACTAGGCTACCTGATGCATTTCCTGCTCAGCAGATACACACACTTATTTTCCCTCCTACAGCTGTGTGATGAAGTCATCGTTGTAATATCAAGAGAAAAGCACTTTTAAAAACTACAGTTTTAGCCTATTAAATACATGTCGGTCAAAATTGGCCAGACGTCAATTGTAGCTGTTACATCAGAGACGGTTTATTGGTTGAATGCAACAAAGAGCGCAGCAAGATCTCTGATTGTTTACTTTCACTTTGGCCTTTCTGCCTCACAAATAATTTTGCCCAGTGACCTTACCACGTGTGATCTCATTTACAAATTATAGTCTACTTCCAAAATAAAAAAAACAATGTGAA
The DNA here is from genome assembly GCA_027475355.1 of Coilia nasus. Lineage (NCBI taxonomy): Eukaryota > Metazoa > Chordata > Actinopteri > Clupeiformes > Engraulidae > Coilia > Coilia nasus. Next base: position 31,217,713 of record CM050220.1, on the reverse strand, counting down.
AGCAAACCACACAAAGAAATAAAAATAAGATTCTATTTTGGTCCAGACTAAAGCATGTGAACTAATGGACTTTTCTGGTGTAAATAATAAACCCTTACATTTTGGCAAACCCAAAAACGAGATGGAACAGTCTCTATGGCAACACCCTGGAGCTGACAGGTTCTACGTGAAGGAATGGCACTGCTACCTTTAAAGAGGGAAGTGCTAAGTTGAGTGCTGCGGTGCTGATCAACTGGGGGCAAACTTTTTTTAATTCTGACGAATATCATCACTCATTTAAACTCAGAGGCACTTCTTTTTTATTAGACAAACATGTCAGTGATTCAGTATTTTCATCAGGGCCAAAGCTGCTTTCATCCCAGATATAACTGAACAAACATCTTTTGACAGTCTACAGCTGTTCATTCCAGCATAAATCAGACGTATTTGATGCGGTTGCTTGCACTGTGCAAGTTTGCAAAAAGGAAATAAGAAAAAAAGACTGCCTGAAAATATGTGTCCATTTTTGCTGGATGGAGAAATGTATAAATGTCTCCTTGTGGTAAATAAAAGTGTAAAAATGTGAAAACATACCACCAACGAGCTGCTAAGTGCTTGGCAACCTCAGTTTCTCATGTTTTTAAATTGTCTCTGTATTGGAGTGTGGCTCCTAAATATAAACAACCCTCAAACACAGGGGTGCCCACTATTTTTTGGCTCGTGAGCTACTTTTCAAATGACCATGTCACCGCAATCTACTGAGGATGATGATGATGATGATGATGAAGATGACGATGGTGATGATGATGATGATACGTCACAGCACTACTTTAATACAATTGTATTATGATTTGTATTACTTTCGAATTAACGTTTAGAGCACAACTCTAATACATTTGCAATTATCTATTGCCAGGACTTAATTAATCTGATGATGACCTGCACTGGAGGGAGTCAGACAGGGTGCTGCGTGTGCACACTGTCAATTTGCGCACACACCCTCCTTGTTTCTCCAGCTCAGATGCGAGGTTTCGGAAGTTTCACAAATTATAGTGCTGCAACTTTGGAGACACCAATTTCATTTTTCGTTTGAATGCATTAACTGAGTTGATCATGTCTCATGTCGACCACGTTTTTGTCTTTTCTTTGCAGCTCCAAATTAAGTTCGTTCAACATGTTAGTAAGAACAGTTACAAACACCAAGTCTAGCAGCCACTGATTGACATTAAGTTGCTTGTGTTCCGCATGTTTAGTGACGAGAAGAAACTTCTTAAACAACGGACACAGCTGTCGAAATCTCTGCAAGAATTTCCCCCTACTAAGCCATCTCACGTCGGTGTGTAGCAAGAGGTCAGAATAGTTAGTAAGCCTCTTCCAACTGTGCACGGAACAGACGTCTTTGAAGAGACCTTGCTTGAATACAACAGGCTATTTTGGTTGCGACATCAACGATCTCTTTCATGCATTTTCCGCATAATCAAGTGACTGCTGCCCTGTTAACTGCATTTTTATTTCCGTCACATTTCTCAGTTTGCTTTTCAGGAGGAAGTCACTGTCATAGTTTTTATGAACAGTATGGGCTAGATACAAGTTAGCGAACTAGCTAGGACTCCTTTGCTGCAGTTTTCCAGTAGCCGTTCTAGTTGTTATGGTAACCTAACAAAACGTTTTAGACAACCTGCGATCTACCAGCACTGCCTTCGCGATCGACATAGCGGGCACCCCTGCTCAAACACATATGGTGTAAGACAGACACTGACAAAGCACAACTAGTGACAGTTTGGCAGAAAGTAACTTCCAGTCACCAGGGTCGACACTACCATAATGCATATCACGCACTGCGTGTAGGGCACCAAAAAATCAGACTCATGAAAAAATGCCATACCAATCTTAATAGTGGCATATTCGAATTTAAAAATGTACCTATCTTGTATCTCAAAATAGTATGTTCTTTTCGAACAAGCTGAGGTTTGACAGGCAACTGTGTTTAGACTTGGCTTCGGGAGGGCATCGTGGCTTCAGGCCTTTTCATCACAGTCATTATCAAAACTTATCATAAAATCTCAAGATTTCTCCTTAAAATGTCCCTTACTTTGTCAGAGTTGCTTCTGTTGAACGAAAATTGTCAAGGCTCAAGTTTGTTATTATTATATATATATTTTTTGCTTTCACTAATTGGGCAGGGATGTTTAAGTGGTCTGGCTGTCATTACCATCAATTGTGATAATAAACTTGTTTACTTTGCCTCGAATCCAAATCTTTTCTGGTCTTTTCTTGTTACAACCTTGAGCTGGTTATAACACTCAGAAATTGTTAAATGATCATTTTGCATATAGGAAATGCAGACATGCACGCCTATAGAGCCTATAACATAGGACTTATAAGAAGTAGTGCTTGTTACATCGGTTATATCTGTTACATAGGCTAGTTAAGCATCATCCTCTCCCCGCAGAGTTTGTGAAGTTTCCTCTATTGGGTAAATTGTACTATTTTTGCATACAAAAACTGAATTAGGCTATAGTTATTATAGTTATTTAAAGGTGTTATTATTATGATAAATGACATTTGTTTACATTTTATTTAATGTGTAAGAAAAATGTGGGAATTGGTTTTTAAAGTAACACTGCACTGAACTGGCAAAATGTTTTTTCCCCCAGGAGTCCCAGGAGTGGTATTTGCCAAATTTCTAGAATGACCAATCCATAATTGAACAGGAAAGTGGCTGGAGAGACAAGAACACCCCAGAGGCAAGACAGAGCACTCAGTCTTATCAGCACTTCTCCATGCTCCTCTCATCTCAGTCAGGCCAAATGGCCAAACGCACACAACAATAGCATCAAGAGGAAAAGGAGAAAATACAAAAAGTAGAAAAGAAAGAAAGAAATATAGAAACGCATAAAGAAAGAGTTATTTGAGAGACTTTGAAAGAGTTTGGACCGAATTAGCATAGTGGAGAGACCTAATACATTAAAGTGCTTCTCCAGTCAACAAACTGTGACTAAGTCAATAGCAGAACAGAACAAAACTTTCAAAACCTTTAGTGCTTGAAATGGCCTTACTTACTTTTTCAAACATTCTACACTTCAACAACAAATTGTGACTAAGTCAATCCAACAAATACTGGCTACCTGGACTTCTGGATAGCAAGGAGTGCTGGATATAGTGCTGTCAGGCGATAAAAAAAATTAATCTAATTAATTACAGAACTTGTAATTAATTCATCTAATTAATCACATTTTAATCTCATATTTGCTAATGGTGCCCAAATAAAGAACTCAAATTACATTACAAAATCAATTGAATACACTAAGAAGAGAAGATTTGAAATCCAAACTTTTATTGGTGACGTGTGTTTCATAAAAGAAATTCAAAAGAAAAAGGTCAAGCACATCACAGAAAAACAATAAGGCCAGGTGCATTATTCAAAAATGCAATACAAATGCGGCTAAAAAAAAATAAATTCAGAAATAAAGTAAGGCTGAGTCTCAAATAGGCACTTAAGCAGACCAAAAATCAAAAGCTGCAGTATCTGGGGCATAACAACTCAAACCAAAAAGAGGATCTGGGGTTACAGTAACTCCTAAAATCAAAAACCCACCACAAGCTAACACTACAGGATCTGACAACAGACAACTTTATGTCTCCTTGAGCCAGTTGCTCAGACAGACAAGGGCCGGGTTTCCCAGATGCAGTTAAGAAGTTCTTAGCGTTAAGAACTTCTTTAGACCCTTCTTAAGGCTCCTGTAAGAAGCAACCGCGTTTCCCAAAATGCTTCTTAGCCTAAGGAGACCTGCCATTAAGAAGGATCTCTAAGAAGGGTCTGGAGCCTTCTTAAAGGTGTACTTCCACGAGAAACCGTTTAGTACTTGCTCTTTTGAAATATGATAGGTCACCCCGAGTTGCATATGCATGCTGCATATCAAAATGTTTTTCTATCCCCGTTTTCTATATCAGTCAAAAGAAGACAATAGGCGGAAAAACGACCCAATGCTAAAAGTGCCTCCGGCGTGACGTAGACGTGGAAATACATATAAGAGAAACTGACCAAATGGGCTTCAATTAAATAATGTTAGCCTGTTTGACTGACTCGCATAAGATTAGCCGGCTAGTTGAATGACTGAACTGCATTTAGCCGGGCACTTGCACTGTTTTGTCATGCAAATATTACCATTCTGAAACGTTCATTGACAAACGGTCAGGAAGCGACTGTGCTTGTGCCATCTCTCCTTCCTCTTCGGATTCAGGATCAAACACATAAGGCTGTATCTCCGTAGACATTCTGTGTGCAGTTTTAGCGCTGTCAAGTTGATTTTTCCCCTTTACCACTCTGCTATCAAGTTGACTATGGGGCAAAGGAAGCTGCACGGAGCGTGCCTCTGGTGAAATCGTGTCGTTCTCCCCGCCCCACCCCCTCTACCAAACTAAAACAGCCTGAAACAGAAGCACTAGAACATTTTTTTCATTAAAACCAGCGCACAGGGCAATTATTAATACTAGAGAACACCGCAAAATTAATGAAAACACGATGGAAGTACACCTTTAACACCCTTCTTAGCGACAAAACAGTGAAAACAGCACCCCCTTAGGCAGGTACAGCAATGTGACACTAAGCAATGACATATCAATGCAGTACGTCCATTTCTCCTGATCGTGTTTTCTCCCTTTTCCCTGTCGTTCATGACAAGGGGATGCCAATTTCTCAGTTTTTCACATATTTACTCCTCATATTGCAGATTTCGTATCAGACAAATAAGAATAAACACATGAAATGAAATGTCATACTGATTTCATTTTGTGTTTCCATTTTTATTTCCCTGTTTTTTGTGTGTTTCGATAATTATTATTTTTGTTAATTTGTTTTTGTGCGTGCAACAACAAATGTCTTACTTTTAGCCTTTATTTTATTGATGAGTTCAGTCAGATGCCCCGTGTTATACCACAACTTCAGTTTGGAGCATTTTACCAAAGATTCTAGAGTAGCACTCTAAAATCTTAGATTTTACTATGGTAACTATGCACTCCAGTCGGCCATTCTGAGATCGATTGCTCATTGCGCTCCAGTTAAGGAGGCAGATAAGAAGGTTCTTAAGACGTTGGTAAGAAGGGCGTTAAGAAGGCGTCTGGAAAACACTCTTATCTTAACGTTTCCTCTTAGCCAACCTCTTAACTCCTTAACTCGTTAAGAAGGTTCTTAACTGGGAAACCCAGCCAAGCTTGTTTACACTGTCTGAGTGTAAGGCTGCCCTCTTCTTTTGTATGATGTTACCTGCAAGTGAAAAGAGTCTCTCACATGGCACAGACGCGGGAGTAGCAGGTATTTGCGAGCAAGAGAGGACTGCTGTCCATAGGCTCCTGCGTGAGCTGCCCACCACTCCAGTGGATACTCGTGTATTCTAATGCACGACTCAAGCGTGGGTTGGCGAAGTGGCGAAGTAGCACTATCAACGGTAACAATGGAACTTGTCCGGATGATAAGTCAGGCAGGAGCAGCTTCGGTGATAGGAAAATTCTTTTTTTTACAAAAGCTTTGTTGTTATAATAAATAAACTTGCCAATCAAATATCCATTCAACATTATCCAAAGCAAATTAATAAATCTGGAGCCTAAAGTAAAAGGTACACATGAGTAACATATTTTAGAATGACCAGTAAGATCCTTCAAGACCTTAACAATAAATAAGCGTTCCTTAACCTCTACTGCCGTTTTGCACAGGTCATACCTGACTAGATGTTCAATTTTCACATCAACACAATTACTATTTTCAGGAGGTGAAATTAACTTCTGCCCAATCTCACTGGAACACATAAATTTGCCTAAACTTAACTCACAATTAGATAACATTCTCCCCTTTTCAAGTCCAATGATTAATGTGTCAGCCGAGACAATGGTACACAGTAAACCAGTGAAGTGTCCAGTGCCCTGGGCCGGCCTAAATCAATCTGCTTGCTCCATTAAATGCTATTCTATTCAAGCCTGTAATTGAATGTGCTTAAATTTGTACCCCCGCATTTACAATTGCCTAGGCAAAATCATGTGAGCTGATCACATGGTTGAGTGTGTGGCACTGTTTAATTCTTGCCTTCTGTCCTATTCTTTTAGGAAAGTTTAAAGGTAACTGACTGCAAGGCAGCTCTACAAAATGAGAAGAGGCAAATGCAAAAAAAGGAGATAGTGCTCCTATAATTCATAACACTCTTGTCCAATCAAAACTTCAGTGGAAATCACTAGTATGTATATTCCACGTCTGAAATGATCATATGTTATCGATATGACTTTTCACAATGCCATTAACATTTACCACCATTCACGATCAAACATGGTTTGCAAACAGTGCTGTCTGAAGCTAGGTGTATACTCGCCGCATGCAGAAGTGCGCGCGCAAACGTGACGTCACAGCGCCGCACGCCCATACATACTTCATTCGACACACACGGCAATCTTCTCCTCGTCAGAGGTGTCAAATGCCTCAGTAGTTCGGGAGCCTTGCGTGTCAGAGGAGTGAAACATGACTGAATTGCAGGTTTACATCATGATTTGGGAATTAAACTGGATAAATCCGAAAAGGTTTGAGTCAGTGTGTATATTTACAGTGTTTTCAGCTTTATACGACCTTATGAATGATGATAGGATAAGGCAAAAAGTTAGCTTAATAAACGAACTGCAGGTTTGCACCTAAGTTGGTTTGTGGATAAAACTGAACAAAATCCTAAAAGTTTTTAGTCAGTGTTTGTATTTCTTGTGAGTTTCCAGTAATATTAGCTGATTTGTAGCAATGGAAAATACATGTTTAGGCTGGGAGTTACTAGGCTAAAGTTAGCTGAAACCAGACTAGCCATTGCCTATGGTTTTCAATGGGGCTGCCGCGCGCAAGTTACAAAAAATCGGAGGTGCGCGCACGGCAAACCTGCGCTTGAGAACGCCGTGCCAGATGTGCACTGACGTCATTTTGACGTCACTTTTGCGCGCGCACCACTGCGCGCGGCGAGTATATCCAGGCCTTGACTGTGCACACAATCAGGTAGATTCTAATCCCTGCTAGTATCTGTAGAGCTGTCCTAGGGCATCTGAGGTTTTAACACCTTCCAGTCCATCATTCAAAATAAGGTAACTGAATGATTCCTCCATGACCCGATCCTCTACACAATAGAAGCTAGTGTAGCTTTACCTTTCTAAAGCAGCAAGCAAAGGCTTAATTCATTTTATCCATTCACTGAGCTGAGCACTTGCTAATTTTGTTCTACTTGGTGACCTTGGTTGCAAATTACCCTTTCTTCCTCAGGATCAAAAAAAAGGACATTATCCACATTGAGGGGGGAGTGAGTATCCTAAATGGAAGAATGCTCTAGACTGGCTGGGGAGTATGGGGTATGGTGGGGTGGCGGGGTGGGTTGGGGTGTCGAATGACCAGTGTCAGGCCAAAGTCAATTTTCTCCGAGCACATCAGTGGCACTCTGGATGGATGAGTGAGTCATAACACAAATAATGAATGGTCAAGCCCTGGCCACACATTAGAGACAGGTCGATGGGTGGGACAGCGAGGGCCCGGGGATCAATACAAGACTAATCTGAGAGAAGACGGTAGTCAGATGTCAGCTCGGCCAATCGATGTGCATTCATTTTCGGTTACCACACTTCCTCGAATAGGATACTTAATAGCGTGCGGTCAGATAATTACCACCTCCAATTAAGATCTTGTGACAGATAAAGATGGATGAAGATCGCAAGAGCCTTCTTCTCAGACAAGGTACGAATGAGAAGAAAAGCTAGCTCCAAATCGACTTTGCACACACACACACTCCCAAACAGCACAAAATTGTTGGGAAAAGTAACACATGGAAGAAAAAATAATAGATGGCTATTAACAAGGTTATCTGCCTCTGGGAGAGGTAAATTATACCGTGTTACCTCTGGAAGAGGTAAACTGCAATGCCGTTATATTTTACTGTATTTTTTATTCCACCTTTTCTTGTGTTTCCTACCTTGCGTATAATGTGTACAAACAAACAAGACAGAAAACAGTGATTGCAACATTCTCAAGTCCAAGAGGGCAAAATTGCAAAGTTGGCTAAAGGTTAGCATGACATGCTTGGTGACCTTTCTGAAGAGGTCAGGGGTCTAGTTGATCATCCAGAGGACTATTGATATTTCACTGAGCCATGTTCTGCAGAATCCATCCCATCATAACATAGAGCTGTGAAAAGCTCCATTATCGGTGGTATTACATAGCATGTCGAGATTTATATTATTGATTTCTGCAACAGTGATGAAAGCCTGCAATTTGGAGCACTGAGATTTGAACCACATAATCTCCAGGAAACACATGAATGTCGAAAAAACACAAACTGTTGACAGTCAAATGCAGTCATGCTGAATAATGTAACATTACCGTATTATGCTGGAAGTGCTGGATGAACACGAAAAGATTTAATTACAAAAACATCACAATGCGTGTAGTTAAATTAAAAAAGCAGTACTCAATGTCACAAACCTACCACCTGATTAGATTCTACATAAACACAATAATGACAGAAGTAAGCTTATTTAAGGAGTAACTGTAACCCCTAACCACTCTATGTGTCTGTGTAAGATGTGTACATGGAAAACAGGAACTAAATAATCTACTACTTAAGCAAAGTCTACATCTCTTTTCTCTGTGTTTTGATTTTTACTTTTCTCAAGTCTCTCCCTGTGTCTCTCTGGACAAAACATAAAATGTGTGGATGTGTGGTCTGTGGATCATGGGATTCTTCACAAAAACCTTGTGTTTTTTTCCTCTCAAAAATATCCAAGGCTTTGCTGTTCTCTAGATGCCCAGCAAAACTATCCGATTGGTACGATCTGGTTGAGGATTTTTCCCTGATAACAGAATGTCTGTTTTTAATACTCTGTATTAGTTTGCAGCGGTTCATTGGGTATGAAGGATGCGTTTGCTGTGCAATGTAACTCCTGGGGAGGATAAACATCTGTTATCACTAAGTGTTTCATGCCTTCATTCCTTTTCCCTCTTTGCTTTCCCCTTTTTACGAGTCTCTCTCCTTCTCCCTTCCTTTCAGTCTGTCAATCAGTCTGTTCTCTTTGGCTCCAGCACCCTGGATATCAAACTTAATCTAAAGGGAGTAAGGGGAAACCATTGTTCAGTTAAGCCTACCTGAAGCTCAAATTGTTACTGTTTGGATGGTAGGGCGCTGGGTGGGTTGTTTCTTCAAACTTCACACTTAACATGAAATGTAGCCTTTTACAAGTGGTGATGGTGAGGCTTTTCACATACTGCTCAGACATAAGGAGACAAATGCATGCACTCTTGGCTCAACATGACATCTAGATTGTTGAGCTGCCAGTTTTCTGCACAGAAATTATATATAATCCATCACCTTTTTGTTGTTTGCAGGAACACGCATTACAATAATCAAATGTGCACAAAGCATTGAGTCCTGCTGTTTGGCACGGCAGAAACTGCAAGCATAAGGAGAACTCCCCGCAGTGAACCCACAGTGGGTTCATTTGCACAAGTGCTCACTGCTTCTGAATCTTCAGGTGGCGACTTGTTTGTGGTCGTGGCTGTGTGGGAGATCTGGACGCTGACAAGTATAAATGGAGCATGTCGATGGACAAGTAATTGAAACTAAGCTGGAAACATCCATATAACAACAGCACAAAAAAGAAAACACAAATAACAACAATAAAACTGCCTGATGGATTGCCTGGGAGGCAAGAACATTTGTTTTGCTGACAAAACGGGCTATTGTTGTATAACGGCCATGCTGTACTTTTATATACATACAAACTTTAGTCTGCTTCTGAAAATATTAATAAAACATTCTTTCCAAGCATTTTGTAAGTATGCAATTATTTTATTTTCCGAACACTGACCCTAAATATTGCTTGCATTGCTATTCTGTGTAATAATTCCTATTTGGCAAACAAAGTAAACATCATTACAAATAACTAAACATTTCACCACATCTCCCCTTCAGAAAAACACAAACGTAGGAAGAAAGTATCATTTTTAGTAAGATGGAAAAGTAAAGCCTTTAAAAGCACGTTTTACTAAATTTATAGAGTCTTACTTTCTTTGCTGCAGTCTCCAAGACTGTACATCTTTACACGTCAAAGCAAATAAAGTCTGTGTGTCATGCCTGATTACACCCTGTGAACTCATGCATGTTTCAGTTGCTCATTATCTTCATTTATTATCCTCCCCAGATGTGATCCTAAGCATTGGTGTGACAAAGACTACACCCAAGAGGGGATTGGGGGAAGTGTGAAGTCTTTGGTAGTGGCAGCGGGCTGACGAAGGAGAGGATCAGGGAAACAGACAGGGCTGTTTTCTATTTTTACCAGGCCCCTGTGTTTTGGCAGGCACATGTTTTAACAGCTTTTGACACTTTCGCTCATGAAGGCCCCTGGTTTGTGTACATTTGACATCCACAAGGCTTAACCCAGGTGTCAGGGTGAGGGAGGTTGGGGGGGACGGGGGAGTAACGGGGTTGGGGCGGTAGCCGAGTCAGGAGGTGAGAACTCAACCAGCTTCGACGGGCCCTTGGCGAGGGTCCGATTAAGAGGTCGCCAGGTACTGATGACGTGGGCCAACAGGTCAAACTCCAGGGCCCTGGATGACAAGCAACTGACAGCTGAGCTGCTCTCTCCCACAGCCTCCTGACAGCCACTCAGACAACAGCAGCCAGCGTCTACATGCTATGCACATTCTGCAGTTTTTTTTCCTTGCCCCCCATTTTTTGGTACAGACACAGGTCAGGTACAGGGCATGCACTGAAATGCATTTAGACTTAAACCCCTTGTACAGTCCATACTATTACATGAGTGATACAGGGGTGCATATTTATGAACGGTATGCTAACTGCATATTTAAGCCTTTAATATTTTTCACATAGCCTGTACAACTGTCAAAACAGTTAAATCTATACATTAATAGTAATTTCTGATTATCATCCGTTGTTTAGCTAGTCATTGTTAATTTAGCTATCACACTATGATAAAGTGTTCAAAATGATTGATTCTTACATGTGCACTTCTAGTCTTGGGTGAGTTACTGTAGACCTGTATGTCAGATAATGTCCCATAGAGTGAGAGAAGAGTTTGAAGCTTACTGCTATAGAGATGTTGCCTACATATCCAAATAGAAGGACATTTGAATATGTAGACATAGTGGCCTAAAAAGAAATATTCATATAAATAGATTTAAAAACCCTGTCTGGGGTATTACAAGTAGCAAAGACGCGTAATAACACTGACCAATTTCAAAGCTTCCTGAGTCTCCCACTGTTCTTTACTGGGTTCAAAACTGCATTTTGTCACTTGTGCTTTTAAAAAAATATAAACTTGAACAGGTTGGTGAGTGGGAGGTTGGGTAAGAATAGCCACTTCCTATTTCTGAATTCTATTACACAAGCTTTATCACTTACCCGATCCAGTGTTTTCACTTTACACATTGTGGTGGCTTTCGATAACATCCACAGTAACTGCTACATTGCTTTTTTTACTTTTTGAAACACATACACACATTGACAACAGTCCCCACTCCGTGAGTGTAGGTGTATGTGTATGGAGGTGTACACACGTATGTGTGTGTGTGTGTGTGTGTGCAGAGAAAGAGAGAAGAGAAGAAAAGAGAAGACAACAGTAGGAGGAGGAGTGAATAAAAAGTTTCATACAGCTCTTTTCTGATTTCTAGCTCTTAACAGTGTGCTCAGCTTTTGGCAGGAGTTTGGTGAGCGGCTGCCTTGTGTTACTGCCAAACATTTTAACCTCCACACTGCCCCACGGCCTCGTGCAGGACCAAGTCTTGGACAGTGTCCTGAGCACATTATTTCTGTGAATTTCTGTCGAATCTTTTTTCTTCCAAGCACTATGTTAACATACATTTTGCAATGATGACTCTCTACAACAAAAAACAAATGGCATTGCTAATCAATTAATATTAGTGACTTGTAAAACAAATTAATTGAATGAGCACCTTGACAGTGGCAGTAAAGTCAAATGTCATTGCATGAAGTGCAATCACTATCATTACATCAGCACAACATGGCTACTGCAGGTACAGTCTCTGTTGTGTTCTAAAATCTAGCACCAAACTTTACATTTTCCAGTGCACATTTTTGTTTTTGTTTTTTAATAATAAAAGGCCAATACAGAAGGCTCTATTGTTTGCTTTATGCTAAGGCATCAACTTCAAATGGCCACTGCACAACAGTGTCCCATATGCAATTCAGGGAGACATTTTTTGGAACACAGGGGCAAGTTTCCACGGAAAGACATTTGTTCTTTTGTTTCACAATCACTGCAATTCAATTCAGGATTTTAACTGAACCCGGTAAGGGTACAGTAATGCCAAAGCACAATTCTGATACTCTGCACGAGTAAAACACAAAGGAGAAAGAGTTTTGGATGAGAACAAATCATACCCAAAAAGGACCCAACTCAGTTCTGCTCAGGCCAGAGTTGATGAAAATGTGTGTGTGTGTGTGTGTGTGTGTGTGTGTGTGTGTGTGTGTGTGTGTGTGTGTGTGTGTGTGTGTGTGTGTGTGTGGTGTGTGTGTGTCTAACTCGGCCCTGGTTTTCTCACGCTGGTTTGATAGAAAATCCCTTTGACCTGGCTGCTGTATGAGGTCAAGTAGGGGTAAGCTGGCAAAAGCCCCTCTCCCAAATCTTGGCTCCAAGACAGCAAACAGACGGCCTCTCCCAATATTTGGGTCCCTCAGAGCTTAGGTCACCTATTGACACATAGATATTGGGCTCGAGCTCTCAAGCTGAAATAGCACATGAGATTTCTTTTTTAAATATAGTGGAAAAAACTAAAGGTTTACAGCTTGGACTCCTGTGAATGAAACTAGTATTAAGATAGAACGGAAGCGAATTGCATGTGTGCTGCTTGTAATCGTAGAGTAATACTTTAATAATATATCAATGATGAAATGAGTAAACAGTGCTTGAAAAGCTCACTGATTTGCATGTACTTGCAAGTAAACACATGGGTCTAATCGTTTGAAGAACTTTATAATATGCACTGTTGCATGAGTGTTGATGACTGAAAATCTTAAACAGATTATGTTGGAAAACGCAAGTGCATGTCACAAGGACAATCACACTGAGTAGACTAAACAGAGGCAAATCAACATTCCGGCCACACTAAGCAAAGAGTCCTTTACCCAGCAAGGATTAGGCCATGACAAACAATGACTTTGACTTAAAACCAATTAGCAAGCAAAACCCTTAACAAATATGACTGCCACAAAAGAAAAAGGAATTATGATAATATTTATGATCATGCAATGAATATTAGAAAAAGACAGAGAGAGCAGGGAGCAGTGGAGGCTTACCAGCACCAGTGGCCACAGAGCACATCTGACGATGAAACACATCTCTTACATAAGCCTCTGACTAAAGCCTCAGTTATCCCTGTTGCTTCAGCTCAGTTCAGACATAGTTGTACTAGAAATGGAAGGCTTATGCTTTAATGATTTTTTTCCCAATCAGATTCTGAGGAATCTCCATATCTTATCTGACTTTGCTTGACTTACTGTAATAAACATTAAACAAGAATACAAAAGTAATTGATAACAAGCAAAAACAATTTACTTGTTAAGCTTGTTTTGGCCTAAATCACATGCCATGACCAAAACAAATAAACCACCAAACAAACAAATAACAGATAGACAAAGCAACCACAACAACAAATTGACAACATTTGTTTAGCTCTGCTAAAGCATCTGCTGAGCGTGCTATTATGAATCTGTTCATTTGGCTGAGGGTTACTGACGTCCCCTGCTCCCCAGGGTGACCTGGCCTTTTCTTTTCCTTGTTTAAGGATGCTGCATCTCATTACTAGTTAGCTGAGTGCTTTTTGCACTGCCGTGGAGGGCAGCATTTTATGGAAGTTGAGGCAGGGAGAAAGTGTAGACTGTGAACCCAAAGAGGAAAAACAGACAGAAAGAGTAAGAGACAGAGAGAGAGACAGAGGGAGAGTGAGCAAAAGCAGTGAAAGGAAGGATAGATTTAGGAGAGCACAAGAGAGGAAAGGAAGGGAGAGAGAGAGAGAACGTGCAAAAGAAATACAGGAAAGAGTTGAAAAAGCACATGAGTCTTCCTCAGAGAGAGAGAGAGAGAGAGAGAGAGAGAGAGAGAGAGAGAGAGAGAGAGAAACGGGAAGATGGAGAGGAATGAAGAGAAAGAAAGATACAGAAAAACAGAACTGAGGGTTCAGCCCTTCTGCACATGCACATTCAAGGACGAACCCAGATAAGGGCAAAACATTAACTGCTGGCCTGAGAGTTCGGACAGTTATATATCTGTAGGGTGACCACTGTACAATGTACTATTCATTTACAAGCCTTCAATTAAGGCTCTGCACTTATTAAGCGCAGACACGGAAGAACAAGTTATGACTGCAGTAAATAACTAACTGGGATAACAAAAATAAAGCAGCCGTCCGGTTGCTTGGTGATAATAGAGCTTTAGGTTCGGAAGCAAGCTGCCACCTGCCGCTGGCACTGGTCTGTGGTGTGGATGTCATTGAGACGATTACAGAAGTGCCGTGCAGAAATGATGTGTGCGTGATATGTGCTTGCCCTTTTCATGGTCCATTACCGCAATGAGGCGTCCTGCTGTATGCAAGCTGCAACTCATTAAGTCAGTTATGGGTGTAGGGGTTGGCAGGATGGCCACATTAGCAAAGCAACACGCGTGGTGGTGCTTAACATGCTGACGATAACACACGCATACCCATGCATACTGACGATGGCGTGACACAGCGTGCTGAGAGGGGGTCTCCTGTCTCCATTCATCCCCATGATGGTTCTACTGCTCCCCCAACATCAACCCCTTCTCAATGTGGCACCTACTTGAGGTGGGTTTTGGGGTGGGGGGGGGGTTGCAGTGAGTCGTCTGCAGCGCATGCCATGTGTACTGACATGCTGATGACATTTCATTTTAGCTTTTCTATGTATGTATTTTTTTCCAGAGCTGCTCGTACACATGGCAATGCCCTTTGAAATGGCAGCACCTATTTTCTTAAATGCACTCAATGATGGACAAAGTGTGGGAGGGCTTGTCTTTTATGAAACCACAGAACAGAGGAAAACGGCAAAAAAATCTGTTAATGGTTGTTTTTCCATCTCTTTCTATCTTATGAGTCAGTTATCAACTAAATAGACTGAGGAAGACTACAGAGTAACAAACCTCAGATATTTTTGACGACAACTTGACAAAGTCTTCTTTGTGAAAACTGAAGTACAGATGACCTAACATTCCGTCTAAAAAGTATTTTGTACTTTGGAGTCAGATGGATGTTACCTGCCAGTTCAAACTGGTGTTGTGTTGACTGTTGGCTGTGTCATGTGTGTTGGGGGGGGGGGGTGGCTGTGTGTCCTCTGTATGTATTGGGGGGGCATATGCTGGGTGATGTGGTGGGGGGCGGGCTGTATGTGTGGGGGTCTGTGTGCTGTGGGTGTGTGGGAAGGGCATAACACAAGGTATGCTGCATGCTGTGTGTGTGTGTGTGTGTGGGGGGCTTGACCTACGAGGGGGGGGGGGGGGGGGGGGGGGGGGGTGGATCCTCCACCTGATAGAATGCTGGTAGTCACCTGAGCAGACGTCATTCTTTCGTCTGTCATATAACCAAAAGTTTATTACTTTGACTGAACTGGGGAGTGATAATCTTCTATTTTCTGACATTTAGATACCATAACTAATGGCGTACTTGCAGTGTTCACAGCTGTCTATGATCAGACCGTATAATCTGTATAGCAACACTGCACTGTAACTGGAAAGGTAAAAACAAAAAAAAAATTAGAGCTACTGTACAGTTACATTTTAGCTGTATCTATCAGTGGAAGTGGTACCAAGATGACAGCTAAATCTTATCGCCACCTACTCAACACTTTACCATGCAGTCCTATACAGAACCGTCCAGTATTTCCAGAGCAGCAAAAACTATACATGTGTGTTATGTGTTTATTAAATCAGCAAACAACAAATAAAACAAATATTAAAAAAATAATATTTCACTTAATATAGGTTTGCCAACGTCACAACGTACACATACATAGGTTGTCGTGTCTTCACACATCACAATATGCCTGAATTTATCTGCATTCATTTATGAATTTATGATTATGTTTTGGAAAAATTCTAACATTTACACTATGTATGATTTATCATTTGAACAAATCTAAGTCAGTGAGCTAAGAAAGGCCAGCGGATAAACAGACAAGGGTCAACTCACAGTGTGTGAGTTCACCAGCGAATAGCACATGGAATGTTTTAGTAATGACTTCATGGTTGCACTGTCAACAATGCATCAAATGTTTAAAATGAACAGAGACTGAATGGTGTTAGAAAACGAAGATAGTATATTTCTTTATTTACTATTTTCCTGGCTGTTGATATTGTTCATAAAGTAATATGTCAATGAGTGGAGAAAATCAAAACTTTAGATGAAACTCTGTTGCTCTCCCATGAATAATTCATGTTGTTTATCCTTCTCTGCGGATAACGGCCTTGTGCAGTGTGCCTGTAATGGGAAACTTTACCTTGACTATTGAATATTTTTTAAATAAACCATATGCTATTTCCAGACAATTTCTCCCCTGAACATTTGCTCTGACCAATAAAAATCCACCCAAATCATACCTTACTCAGAATTCCCTGTGCTATGCTTACATTGACACAAGGTGAAAGCAGAAGAACCTGCCACATACTCCAGCACTAGCTTATCTTTAGAGGAGAAACTTCTGATAGTAGTTATTATTTTTCAGGTATGTTGCACAAAGTCTTTGAATGGGTCAGTTGCCTCCTGATCTCTTAAATAACAGTAACTCTAATGCATAAAAAAGCCCATACTAATACTCTAGAAAAGGGCTCCTGTAGTGGTTGAGATGAGTGCAAACAAGCGCCAAAATATAAAGTAGGTGATACTGAGTTTGTACTGAGAAAATCCTTACACATGGAGGAGGTATTGTGTGCCAGGGACCCTGACCTCTGCCTCTCGGGGACTATTACTAACAGGAAAGAACTCTTCGCAACCAGAGTAACTAGGGCACGATCAGGCAAAGGCACATTCAAAGAAAGAAGAAAGTAAAAAACCACTCTGAACTCTCCTGAGAATACTTGACCATCAACATTAACAAGTAGCATGAATAAGTTGACACACTCAGGTGACGCTAAATTGAAATTACTTCCCCGTTGGACTCGAGGCGTGATTTGGCGAGGTCATGACATCTGGTGAGGTATTAAAAAAACATAAATACAGTGGATGTGCTCTGGGGACAAGCGCACTCTGCTCCACATTAGACCCGACAGGGGTCTCGGAAGTGCCAATGGTCCTAAAGCACCACTTTAATTGGGTGGGGAACAGCTGCCACACGTGACATTGCCCTGAGGAGGACAAGTGACACGGTCTAGCACGCGCTAATAGGGTGCAACCTCTGCCACCTCCCTCTCGCCGGTTCCAAGAACCAAGGCAAAGCGCTCGTGGCCTTACTTTCAAACAACCCTGGCACTAACTTTGATATTACAATTAATGCTCCGTAATTGCCCCCTTGATCACCATTGTAGCCTGACTGGAAGAGGCTGGGGGTGGGGGTTGGCACTGTTAGAGGAGGTGGCGTTATGGGTGATAACAAAAGTATAATGATGACAGCAATAGCCCCTGATAATCACGGGACAGATATTACAGTGGCCATTAAAATGGCGGCAAACAGCTCTTCAATGATGCATAAGCACAGCGCCGGGCTCATACGACCCTCGCTCACTCGGCAACACTCATTTCATTTTTTTGCATTTGTATTTCCACAGCCAGCTGCCGGTTCGGCCTGCTGAGACAGACACAGCCATCGCGTCCTGACAGCACAGAATGGCTATAGCCCAGTTTGTTATGCAGATTATTATTGTTCATTTCTATCACTGTGTGACACACCTCCTAATTTCCCCAATGGGAGCATACACCACTGCTCTCCTTTGTGGTACCAACACAGTCCTGAAGACTAAGAGTCATTCAAAAGAGCTTTGTTCTCACCAAACAGGTGTTCACTTCAGTTGAGTTGTGTGTGTATGTGTCTGTGTTTGTATGTGAGAGAGAAAGAGACAGAGAGAGAGAGAGAGAGAGAGAGAGAGAGAGAGAGAGAGAGAGAGAGAGAGAGAGAGAGAGAGAGAGAGAGAGAGAGCTCAAAAGGGTGTCTGCATGGCGGGTACTCTTCTTTTTGAACTTGGTTGGCAACAAAACAAACATCACCTTAAGGCCTGTAGAATTACATATGTGCACGTTCCCTTCTAATGAGCTACACTAGTGTTCCTTCACTTCAGCAGGTTTCCTGTTTGTATTTCTCCCATCAGCACTGACCGCAATAACCATTGTGCTTCTGCCTCCCATCTTTCATGCAAAACAAAAGCGCATCAACAGTAAAATACCCGCTAAGTGTCATGGGATCAATGACGCACGAAGATATGTTTCACTCCTGCGGTCATTTCCAGCGCAAAGGCATCTATTTTAGCGGTACGGTAACAATTCTGCGCAAGGCGATCTTGAACAGCACACAGAGGTGAGCACTTTAGTGTTGTACTGTGCCCCTGATAACATTGGATCTTTGCATACATAATCAGCTCCCTGGCATCTTGATAGCCCCACTGGCTCCATTACGAGTATCCATAACAATACCTTGGATCATTAGATCTCAGCGCGTGGAAAGCCTCACCTTCAGCCTTCATTAGCTGCCAGAGATGTGATGAAGACCCAGGGAATCATATCATGTAATCTCCTCTGGAGACAGGCTATTAATTAATAACACCGTCACCAAAAGGGCCCTTTGCACTTCCTCCCTCCCTCTCTTTCTCTCTCACGCTCTCTCTCTTTTTTCCCTATCCCTATCTCTCTCTCTCTCTCTCTCATTTGCTCTTTGTGTGTCCTCACTTGCAGGAAATTGATGCAGAGTCTCTTTTTCCTCGCGTTGCGGCCGCTGCTATGCCTGGCTGACGCCTTTTCCTTCGCGCGGCACATAAACCACAGCTGCCACTGCCGGCCAGCGCAGGCAGGGCCAGGTGCCGTTCGTCACAGGGGCTCGTGAAGCCCTGACAAACACTGCTCACTGTTAATGCGCAGAAAAAATGTTTTGGAAATGTGTGAGCATGAATACCAAGCAGAGGACAAATCCTCTTGTATTGCATACACACTCACACACACAGATGCATGCACACGCACACACACACACAGACACACACACGCAAACTTGTTGTGGGCTGTGGGTTTTCATGTAAATGGATATCTTGTCTTAAAGGAGTTAGTAGGCCAGAGAGCAGCTGATGATGGCAGCAAGGAAACTTTTGCCTGGAGAGTGACTGCTCTATGTTGACATTTAGATGCAATCCTTTGCATGCATGAGGCGAGCAATGCTGCTGCTGCCCACATAGATGAATGTGTGTGTGTGTGTGTGTGTCTGTATATGTGTGTTAAGGTGTCTGTGCACACACTTGTGTGTGTTTTGGGGCCTATGTGTGAGGTTTGTGTGAACTGTCGAACTCGTACAGAAGAAAACAGCTAAACCAACTGTTTCAGCACATTACACAAGAAGAAATATTTACTTGACACTGCATTACAATGTCCATACACCATTTCTACACACAAACCAACAATAACATCCCTCCAATTTATCTGAACTGGTGGGATGAATCTGCTTTAAAAACAACTTATTTCAGTAGTCTGGCATAAAATGGACAATTGAGTTGCTTTTTCATTATTTATTTCTACTTTATAGTCAAGGAAACGAAGTTGTAAGCAACTGGACATTTTTTTTGGAGCTTGAAGACATTTCACCTTTCATCCAAAAGGCTTCTTCAATTCTGGACTGATGTTGGGAAACCAGGAGCTATATCCCTGGGTCACTGGAGCTGTAGACCACACCCCTCATTCCATGACAAAAGGGTCACATGAGTCACCCATCAAGGCCAAAACTGAAGAAGCCTTTTGGATGAAAGGTGAAACGTCTTCAAGGTCCAAAAACAATAGCCTGGCTATCGCGACTTGTCAATGCTCTGCAAGCATTGGTCTGGCCAAGCTGTGTTGTAAACCCATTTCTCAGAAGGCGCCTCTTTCAAATGCCTCTGCTACTGGACAAAGCTTCAACCAATCACACCCCTCTGTTGTATATGCAGCGAAGGAAACTGCTTGATCCAAACTAAAAGTAGTAGTAGCCTGTAGTCATATAGAAATGGCGTAAATGATTTTTGTCGGAACATGAGCTGAGGTGAACATGACAGTGGCTGGTGTTTTTGGTCATTCAATATTGATATTCGAAAAACGAATCAGTGCAATCAGTGCGAATTACCACAACAACAGGGCTCCCGCAAAGCCCCATCGACTTGGCTACCAGCGGGGTTAACTGATAAATTAAACTTTTACGGAAGCCGGTCGGTAGCATTGCGAAAACATCCTTTCCCCTAACAAATGCTTCAAGGACTGCCCTTTGCTCTATTTTCAGAGAGAACTTCCCTTTAAATTCGTCCAAAACAGCAGCTACAGCTGCATTGAAATCTTGCCGTTGCTCCACGTTCGCCATGTTGACAGTGACTGAGATAGATTTCCGGTCGCTAAACTACCGCGTCGTTGCCTTTTTGAAATGCACGATTTTCATTGGTGCCCATTTCGAGGCGTGAGCAGAAATGGTGTAGACAGGCAGCTTGGCCAGACTGACTTGCTCGCGAAATGCACAGGCAGTATGGGCACGCCCAGGCTACAAAAAGAAGTCCAGTAATTGCAACTTAGCTCCCTTGAATACCATAACCTGGATGAATGAGAATCTTCACAGACATCTCTACTTTATACTTTGCATTCTATCTTGAAAAAGAAAATGGAGCACAGTGTGTAAATTAAAAGGAAAATAATCCTGAAATATTACTGTGTGTTCCATGTTTTGACGAGCCTTTGGGAACTGAAGGATAGCTGAGTAGATTAAGGGATTTCAGACTGTTCTCTCTGTCCATCGTAATTTCCCTTAGTGATTAAAACACAAGGCAGCTTAACAAACTGTACTGGGAGTGAGCAAAAACAAAGAATAAATAAAAAATAATTTGGTACTGGCGCTCAGCTCTTGTGCCATTCAGGGAGTTGTTGATCTCCAACTTTCCCCTAATCTTGAAATCTCATTTAAAGTTAACTTAGCACACAAAACCAGAGAGGAGAGAAGAGGAGGGACGTCAGTAAGCTCTCCCTTCCCTCAGATGCTCTTACCCAGGGCACTTACATAAAACCATCTTACCAGGAATTATTACTTTCCGCCTTCCTCCTCCTCCACATTCGACCAACCCTACATATCTCCAACTTCACCGGGAATAAACAATCAAAACACCACAGTCAATACGCACTGGCAAATACCAAGGAATTTCATTGTGCCTTATACACATTTGGAATGGCTTAAAACGATGCACGAATTAAAGCTATAATCGAGTTCTTTGCCATCATGTAACCACACTGTGTGATGGCATGGGAGAGGAGGGGAGGGGAGGAGGAGCAGGAGAGTGGGGGGAGTAGAGGAGGAAGAATGGAGAGCAGAGTGGAGGAGGATAAGAAGAGGAGGAATAGAGGAGAGCCAAGGGGGAGGAGGAGGGGAGGATGTGAAGAGGAGAGCAAAGGGGAGAGAGAGAGGGGAGGAGAAAAGTGGAGGAGGAGAAGTACAGGAGGAATAGAGGAGAACCAAGGGGAGGATGTGAAGAGGAAAGCAGAGGAGAGAAAGAGAAGGGAGGAGGAGAGAAAAGCTGTGAGAAAAAGGAGGTTTAGAGGAGAGATAAGATGAGGAGAAGGAGGAGAGGAGAGGAGAGGAGAGGATAGCTATGTGGAGGAGGAACAGAGGAGAGAAAAGCAGAGGGGAGGCCCAACACTGCTGGATGTGGTATGTGACACTGCGTCTGAGAGCAGCCTGGCTGGGTGGGTGATAGATGAAGGAGTCCCAGAGTGCATGTTGAAATATAGCATGACTTGTACACACACATACACAGATACACACACACACACAAACACACACTCTCTCTCTCTCACACACATACACAAACACACTTCCCCTTCATACACGCAGTCACACCGAACACACACAAACACATTCACACACACACACACACACACAGAGCTGTATAGGACTGGTGTCAGATTGACGGACAGACCAAATAGGGAGTGCTATTGTGCGATGACAGGGGCATCTTGATGACCCTCAATGGCCCCCGTCAGATGGAGGAGGCAGGAGAAGGGTGATTAATCAAAGCCCTTTTGCATGGGTGGCCAGAGGTGAGAGAGAAGATCAGCTGACGCTGACAAAAGGGTAGACGGCAGGATCCATACGGCTGAGCTGGCACAATACTCCTTCCCTATTCAACCCCACCTCCCAAAACCAAACTCTCTTGGTAATAATTGAGCTGTGTCTAAACTGAAATGTATTTTGGAGTGACAAGTCTTACACTGTTTATATCTGGATGAAGTTGTTTGGTTAATTAGGTTAGATATCACGGACGTTGCCCTGTTTTGCTGTGTCCTACGCCACAAGACTACTAGACTGGAGGCCTTTATACTTGCTTCAGCAAAGAACATTCTGGAAATTTGCCCAGTAACCTTTCCAGTGAAAACAATGACAATGCACACATTTTTTTACTAACAATGAGGTATGCCCAATAACGCCTCATCCGTGGTCACACTTACAGAGAGCATAATAATACAAGTGAAGGGTAGAATCAGATTTCTAAAAAGCCACTTCTGTTCACTCTAACAGCTTTCTTTTCAAGTGTCTCTGCAGTGTTCTACCTACTGCTGTGAGGTAGAGTCGGTCTGGATCAGTGTGAATCTCCTTGCTCCTAAGTTAGATCTCTGAAGCTCTCCTACAGCCGTCCCACAGGGGAGACTGGGGGTTCCGGTTTCATGCAGCCAACATGGCTGGGTGTCCCAGTAGAGATAACTTTTTCTAAAGAAAAATCGATGATTTTCCCTCTGGAGAGATGTATAGTGGTATGCGGAGGTAGGTGGTGAGTTTTATACTATGAATATGACTTTGGTGTGAAGCACAAAAGTGCTTGAGATAATTTTCACTTCAATATGTCCAAATAATATTAACTACAATGTTGCCAACGGGTAAACTCTCTTCCTTCCTGACCACCCACAATTCAAACCATTTCCCCACATTCAAAAGCTGTGTGTGTGATGAAGTTGACCTAATAAAACCACTCACGTTTGGAGACTCTCAGGACTGTCCTCTTGACGTCTCCATTTCCGGAGCCCCAGCATCCGTCCTCATCGTCGCAGTCACCACTGTATCGCCCCTCTCTGTCCCCACTGCCTGTCTCGATCTCGTCCAGAGAGCCAAACTTCGGGATTGACTTCCCTTGCAGCAGCTACACAGAAATGGAGACAAAATTGTGAGGAATACATACAAAGCGTAAAATGTTTTTGTTTTTGCTTGTAAGATTAAAAATGCAATCCACAATATACTGAGTTTAACTGTAGTCACTAATAATAATATGGCAAAGGGTTTTGGTACTGCAAATGCAATTACACTTGAATATAAGGCTTATTTAACACTCCCCCCCACAGAGCATCCAGGGACATTATCATGTCTAATTTCCTAAAAAAAACAGTCATGATAAGCCGCTTTGACCTGATTACAGAAATAATAACAACATCCTTTAAGCACAGTGATTTCTGTGCTACTCTGCAGTTTGTTAATAGCAGCAAACTTTGTGAACTTCACAGTCATATGCGCCGATAATGGCTTGCTTTAATTGCCTCATTGAGATGCAAGGCCACCTCTCAGACACTGAAAGCTGTTTGTATTTATCTGACAGGTAGGGGCTTTTTAGGCCTGCTGTAATTGTCTGTGGTAATTAGTTACTTTAGTGGTTCAATATTAGTGGATTAAGTGGCACCACTAATGGATTCTCCTGGCCATGATGGACGAATGACTGAAAAACACCAAAGTGCAGAACTAAGCAGGCGTTTTGAGGTCATTAAAAGTCAGCACACGGATAGCACGGCGGAGCTTTATGTGTTTTATTTCATATTTTTTTTAACAGAAAGAAGGAACGAAAGAAAGGATTGATGCAGGAAAAAAAGTGAAGGACCGAACAAAACAAAGGCAATAAAAAAAGACATAAGAAGAAATATTGAAATGTTCAGGGCAAGGTGAGCAGCGACACACCATGAATATTAACCTGCCTCCCCCACAGTGTGAGCTATAATGAAGCCATTCCCTCCATAGTTAAAATAAACCTGTGTAATTTCCTGGATGGTAATTAAATTCCTGCCGATATGGAGGCCCATCAGGGCTACTGCACAGTGAGAGACAAACTTGGCCATGTTTATGCTTAATGTTGGCAATAGTAGGGTGTGTGCTCAGAGACTGTACAGACTCACTCACGGATGTCTTCACAGATATTTTCAACATCTCTCTGAGCCAAGCCATCATACCAGAAAGCTTCAAAGCTACCACCATCGTACCACTACCAAAAAAATCCCCTACTTCAATAATGATGAAGTGCTTTGAAAGGTTGGTCAAGGCCCACATAACATCCAGCCTTCCCAGTACGCTGGACCCATACCAGTTTGCTTATCGCCCCAAGCGCTCCTCTGATGACACCATAGCAACAGCACTCCACCTATGCCTGGCTCATCTGGAAAACAAAAACAGTCACGTATGGATGCTGTTCATTGACTTCAGCTCCGCTTTCAACACGGTCATCCCACAACACTTGGTGACAAACAAACTGAGTGAAATAGGCATCAGCACTTCATTATGCAACTGGCTACTGGACTGTCTCACTTACAGACCACAGACAGTAAGAGTCTGCGAAAACACCTCAGAGACCACCATCATTAACACCGGGGTCCCCCAGGAATGTGTGCTGTCTCCATTGCTGTTCACACTGATGACCCACGACTGCTGTGCCAGATTCACATCGAACCACATCATCAAGTTCGCTGATGACACAACAGTGGTGGGCCTTATCAGTGACGACGATGACTCAGCATACAGAGAGGAGATACATCAACTCATCAACTGGTGTAACAGAAACAACCTACAACTCAATTACAACAAAATAAAAGAAATAACTGTGGACTTCAGGAAACAACACCCGACACACACCCCACTCACAATCAATGGCAGTGCCTAATCACAGATGACCTCACATGGACCACCAACACCACCTCCCTGGTCAAGAAAGCACAGACACGCCTTCACTTCCTGCACAGGATGAGGAGAGCTGACCTGCCCACTTCTGCACTTACCGCCTTCTACAGGGGTGCTATTAAGAGTATCCCTACCAGCAGCCTCTCTATCTGGCACGGCAGCTGCTCAGCTGCAGACAAGAAGGCTCTGCAGAGGGTGGTGAGCACCCCAACCAACCATTCAGGACTTATACACATCACACTGTTCCAATAGAGCCATCAATATCATCGAGGACCCACCCAGCACACAAACTGTTCTCCCTCTTACCATCTGGAAAGCGCTACCGCAGCATGCGGTGCCACACAAATAGGCTGAGAAACAGCTTCTTTCCACAAGCCATCAGGCTAATCAACACAATGAAGAAGATTCCATGAACATTCCATGAACATGTTACTAACATCCAAAAAACAATCTTACACACACTGATGTCCATGCTGCTTTCACACTTGCACTTTACCAATTGCACCTTACATATTGCACATTTCATTTTTTTCATCTACACCAGCTACCAAGAAGAGCTACCTCAAACCTTCCTTCTTGTTGAAGCGTATGTGTTTACCTGTATGCCTTTTGTCTATTTATTGTGGATGTCGGTGTACACTTCATGTCCATGAGTGTGTGTGTGTGTGTGTGGGTGCGTGCGTGCGTGTTTCTAGTTTAAATTGCACATTTGGTGTCTGTTGAAACGCAGTTTCAGTCCTCTGTGTAATGCCTGCTACATAGTGAATTGACAATAAAGTACACTTTCACTTTGATTTTGTTATTCAACATTAAAAACACATTCACTAGCCTACTGAGACTAAAACATAGGTGCTAATTTATCCCCAAACTAAAGTTCATGTGAGTTTAATGCCATACAGCTTCATCACTGTTCTGTCCCCTAAGAGCCAAGTCAACTTAAGTTTATTTGTCATATGCATGTCAACACATGGTGAACACAAATCTCTCAGCTAGGTATGTTAGAGGCATGTACAAACTAAAGCAATAATGAAATGGATAAAGTAAGGCTAAATAGGAAAGAATTAAAAATAGACATAATAGCAATAAGCAAAATATGTTTAGTTACACATTGGGGTGTGATGTAGAAAACACCAGTAACTGCACAGAAAAAAGAAGTGATAGTGACAAAGCGATGGCTGCAATGCACATACGGATGGTGACAGGCAAAATTTGGCATTATTTGGCCAATATGTCCAGTGCAGTATGTCTGGAGACCATTCATCCAGGCCATGGTAGTCAAAACAGCTAAGTTGTATGCGACTGGACTTCTTTTTTGGACAATTACTCTGCAAGCCCTCGGAGGCTCCTCTGCTCATGCACGCACACATACAAGGTGAAAGGTGGTGAGTCTGTGTGCTGCTCCGAAGCAGCCATAGAACATGAGAAAGCTGTTGCCTATTCCTGACTGTTAATGTGAGTTAAAAACCATCAGAAGCATCTAGTTCATTGTAATATTTACCAAAAATCTGGCATAAATAATTCCAATGTCACAGAAAGTAAATATTTCACCGACGTTTTCCTTTAATCTTTGACATTAACTAGCCTGTTCGATAGTTCACTATTTAAAAATATGTCACCCCTACCAAACCACAGACGTTTCAGCCAGTCTCTTGCAGTACCTTCTTTTAATTATTTTAATTAATAATAAAATATATATATAAATTAATCCAGGCCTGCTTTGAAGTAGAGAAAATGATTTTTAACAATAGTCAACAATTTCTCCGCAATTGCCGAATAGCATTTTGGGCAGAAATGCAGATCCCTGGTAGTGACATTGGTAAAACTGCCTTAAACTACACTCCCTTACCTTTGATGTGCATCACTGTGAATAAAACCCTGTTTCTGATTTTCCAACAACCATCCTGATGTCTCCAGATTTATCTGTGGTACAAACTTACCATCACTGTATAGATAGATACTCCTGCTAAACAGCATGTGGTCTGTCTAAACATATGTCAAGTTACTCTCTGTGGTAGCTTTCTTGTTCTGACTGCTATGGAAAATATTGGGCAGAAATGGACAAAACTGAGCAACTAGCAGGTCAGCCACTACATGGATATTTCTGGAGTAAAAAGCTTGCAGTCTTTTTCACATTACAGAGTATGACTTGCACAAGCAGACTGTCAGCCAGAGTACTGTGTTGGCCAATTCTTGAGAGGGTTTATCACTTCAACTTTGTTCTTTTGGGATGCGAAGAGTGAAGGTTTTAGAAACAAAAAACAATCAAACTGTCAATTAAACAACTTTCATCAAGAGGAAGAAGACAGTGAAAGCAAGGTAAATGTTTTTCTTTGCCATTAGTAACAAATTAAACAAAATTATCCTTTCACCCTCTGACATGTCAAGCACTCTCTCTCACACATGTTCTTTTACACATGCACAGGCATGCACATCTCTCTCTCTCTCTCTCTCTCTCTCTCTCTCTCACACACACACACACACATACATACACACACTCACATACACAAAACAAATTTATTCTATTATATCATTTTAAGAAGGTATTGCACCAAACTTGCACCAATCTGATCACCAGAGGACCAGCATAAGCATATACAATGACATATTTTCCCTCAATGGTACAGAGCATTTTCACAAGATTCACCATTAGGCCTCACTTGTCACTAACCAGAGCCATCACTCTTTGATGACCTTGCCAATCACTGTGATGTAACTGTACCAACACACATCAAACAGCAAAAGAGATGAAAGTGTGACCTAAATAGGTGCAGAGTGGCAAAACAGCAACACAGAAACCATATGAAGTACGGTATATGGATAATCCGAAAATCTTTTAACATATTTCAATGAGTGGGGGTGAATTACACGTCACATAAGCAATCTATATTGCACCATGTGTCCCCCTATGAAAAAATCACATAAATCAAACACCAATCAGCTTAGTGTTCTGACAATGTGTGTGTGCATGCACAATTTAGTTTTTTTTAGGTGTGTTAGCTGGTCACCTGTGCCTTCAGCACCGCCTTGTCTCGCTCTCTTGCTCAACTGCTGCACCTCCTCTGTCACCACGTTTCTCTCTGTCTTTAATACGTTCACCTTCTCTGTCGCCTCCTTCTCTCTCTCCCTCTTTAATGACTACACCTCCTCTGTCACCTCCTTCTCTCTATCCGCACCTGTGCTTCCTAGTCTCCCTCTCTGCTTGTTCCCTCACCAAAAAGTTACAAACCATTTTTAACACCTTTTGCCCTCTTACTAACATATTAAGAATGCTACAAAAAAAAAAAAAAAAAAAAAAAAAAAAAAAAAAAATTTAAATGTTGTTTCAGTGCTTGCCAAAGCATGTTATTGTAATACTGTACTATTTAGCCTACATTCTTTTGCAATGTTATACTTTAGGTATTTCATTGCTTGAAATTTGTCATGAGGAAAATTAAATTACCATATGATTACAGATGCTATGATTTTTCTGGCAAATTACTAAAGTAAAATCAACAAGTTATTCATGCAAAATGATTAATGCATGTATTACCCGAAATGATGTGATTATATTAGGGGAGTTAGATTGACTGTATCTGACTTTTGGGAGGGTCATGAACACCGTAACCCATGTGTATATTACACTCCTGCACTCATTTACACCTGAGGTACACAGTCATAATATTAATGAAGGAAAACACGTTCTTAGAAAACAGAAAATAATTAAAGGTCTGGGTGCCAATCTGCTATCCTTCACTTTCCAAAGTTTAACCAGCCTGTTCACATACAAGCCTACTAGTGTTAGAGTTTTAACTGACTTTGGCAAAAAAAAGGAAAGGAAAAAAGGCAGACAGAAAACTTCTTCTTCTTTTTCATAATGAATCTATTTTTCTGTTTCATGGTCTTCTTATGTGTAGGTACAATCACAAAGAGACTACACTACCCATGGTTCCCCTGGCCACACCTCAGGTGATAAGCCCTTCTCACATTTCACACCCTTCCTTCAAAACCCCTGGCGCGCTACAGCTCCTTGTCTCTGTCGGTGGACCATCGGGTCACACAGACGTAAAGAGATGCACCCTCCCTCTCTGTCGGTGGTTCATCGGGTCACACAGACGTAAAGAGAGGCACCCTCTCTCTCTGTCTCGCTGGCCAGGCAAATGGCAGCAGACCTGGGGAGACACTCTCCCTCTACTGCGGGGCCATCGGGCCTAGCAGACCACAAAGGAACTCGTCAACATGCGCAGCTAAGTAGACAACAATGGACCAGAAGGTCAGAAGTACTTTAACTCGAGTACGTTTTACTGGAAAGGCGACCGGATTCCCTTTCCCCAGTTCTATAGCCGCGATTACAGGGCGACCGGATTCCCCTTTTAGGCTACATTTGTTGAGTTTGATGAAACGAACTACTCTTAATCCACAGGATTCCCAGCATGACGCTGAGGGAGTACAGTTTCTGTAAATGTCTAATGCGCGACGAACCATAGTAGGAAACCTCTTAATCGAGCACTCGGTTCCCAGCTATAAGCTGAGAGAGAATTCTCCTACGGCAGTCAAAAGGACTCTTCTTCACTCGGATCACCGCCGATCAACGACTGAACAGTGGCGAGGACCTCGTCACGGATCCTCCAACACCCAAGGGAGGACTGGAGCAACTCCACCCGAGACAAAGGACATGCTCAAGCAACATTTGCGTAAGGCACTTGGGCATAGTTAGAATATTGCTTAGCACAGCAAGAATGTTTAAACTTATGTCTGATGTAAACATGCACACTGTTTTCATATAGACTTTGAGTTGACCATTTATGTTCTTTTATTTGCTACTTTGATAGACAGATCATGCATGCTCTCTCTCTCTCTCTCCCCCTTCTTACTAACCCTGATCTAATGCCCTGCATTGATATCTGGTTAAGGGGAATGTTTAGCTAACAATAGCCTAGCCTATTGTTTCAAAGCGATTTAATCATGTGCCACGTGCACATCCCCCGCTTTTCCTGTGACCTGGCAAAAGGCCTATCTCACATACCAAATGGGGGTTGTGAGCCGTGACCCCCTCCTTATCTCTCCCCTCTCTCACTCACACACACACACACCACCTTATTGCCTTGCATAGACACACACACACACACACACACACACACACACATACATCACTACCTGTAGGATTAGTTCACACCTGTAGTTTGTTAGTTAATAAACTATACCTTTTGAAATAAACTGTGTCTTGTCTGTTACTGCAACAAGTACTCTGAGAGCCACTGCCAAGAAAGATCCTCACTCACCTTCAAGACTAATGAGACTGATATGAGACTGATATGAGACTGATCAACTAAGACCAATTAATTATTACATTTATTTGTAGGGTGCGCCGCGTAAAAGTGGTTATCCCTACATATGACTGTCTGCATTTGACTCATTGACTGGTTCATTGATCATACCAAGTAAGAGAGGAAAAAAAGGAGTGGAAAAATATGTTTTCCACAACATGCAAGAGCCTGTTGTTTTTTTTAGTGACAGTCCTTCAAAGCAGGCCTGTACTAGCCTGGTAAACCCGCCCCTCGTACTTCATTTCATTTCGTGCAGAGGGTCTGGACCGGAATCTCTTGAGGAGCATTTGGCAAGTTGCAGAAAGTACGATCCAGTCAGCGAACAGAGAGTGTGTTCGTTAGCTGTGACGTTGACCTTGTGTGCTACATTTAAATTGTAGTGCGTAGGTAGGCTAATTGCATACGTGACGACCATGCGTTAGCGATTGGGTAAAGGCAGAGGCACTTTTTTAAAACTTTAGCAGAGTCCACACCTCCAGCAAATCGTTTCTGACGGTCTCTGTTCCAGACCCTCTGCACGAAATGAAATGAAGTACGAGGGGCGAGTTTACCAGGCTAGGCCTGTACTGCAGATCCAGTGCTTTTGTGTACCTATAAGGGCCTACACGCAAGCATAAAAGAGATAATGCAAGACATTCATGGCATTTGTAAGTTCTAAAAAGCAAGACATCGTTCAAAAATATAACCAGAGTGGGTGAAAGGGACACCGCCTACTAAATGAAGAAAAAAAACATACTGAGTTTAGGCTGTCTGTCCAACCTTATATAATGATAGAGTTGTCAGTAAAGAGCAAAAAAAATACTGATCTTGTAAAAGTCGTAGTAGTAGTTATATTAATAGTAATAGTAGTAATAATAGTAATAGCAATAGAAAAAAAATAGTAGACTTGCATTCATTAGGTGTTAGTATAAATACTCTCCGTATACAGCGCGTTGACAGAAAGTACCCGTTTTCTGTCTGTATTCATTTAGAATACATGTTAACAGATTAGACTATTCACACAGCACGTGTGATCTGAGCGCGAAATACGCTCAGAATACAGGCTGCAGCTAGGAAATAGAAACCGAGTCTATTTTTCTGAGCGTGATGTGAGTGTATTTAGCCAAAATCCTATTAAAAGCCGTGGCACAACTATACAATTCATGTCAACTGTGCTATCAATGCATGTACTGACACAGGGATACCTCAAAAACCTTGTGACGGTGTAAAAAATACTACCACCTGCTTACAACTGCATGAAAGAAACGCTGGAAAGCTATTAATATTGACCTTGTCATACCAAATCTGCAGTACAAGTGCACTGACTAGCCTACGTCAACATAGAAACTGAAGTTGTCACACTGCCCAACACGTTGTAGGTATAGTCATGATGCTTTTATGTTCTTAATAGAAAGAGGCAAGATTCTGCTGAAGATTTCTTCTTAGGAGTATTCTCAATAAAAGAAGAGCCTCGATCACTATTTATCTGTCGACCACTCGAGCTATAAAAAAATAGCAACCTCGTTCTTGTCATTCAATGTGTCCTGTTTGGTTTCATAAATATAACATCAACAAGCCACTGGGCAAAACTGAGATCCATATGTTACTGCATTTAATAATTTATTTACCAGAGGTAGGATAAAGTGACTGTTGCCAAAGAGGCACAGTTTATCATCAACTTTACGGAAGGGGTGAAACAAATGTGTTTGCTTTACTGGGAGTAAAGAAAGGCTATGACAACAATCAGCCTACATGTTTTGGAACAATGTCAAATATTCCGTTGGCCTCATCAAAGTGATCAAGTTGTACTATGTGCAGTAATGCTTTCTAAACAAGACTTAAGACTTACTTAAGGCACACCTATCCCCCTGCGTGTTCCCTCTTCCACTGTTCCATCTTCATTTTACACACCTGCATACTACTGCACTGACTCTAAATCCCTGAGTACTTGAATCCCTGCTGCCAGGGACTACACTGGACCCCGTGCAATGTGACTCTATCGTGCAATTATATTGGACTTTGTGCTATCTGACTCTGTCACACACTCCACTTTTGCTTCTGGCATATTCTGCACCTTATTTATTTATTTACTTGATAGAGTTAAATGTACATATTGTTTTTCATATTGTTTTATAGTCTTACTTGTATATATTCCTGTAAATTGAACCTATATTTTAACTCTTCCTAGCTATTTTCATCTATTTTAATTCTTATTCTTATACAGTCTTCTTGTGCATGTGTTGGCTGCTCCAAACGACATCTCACTATACTTTGTATAGTGACAATAAAGGCTTCTACTTCTTCTACATTTGGTTCTACAACGTTTAAAATAAAGAAATAAAAACAGAGAAACACATATTGTGTTTATTAAATTGAGAACAACGGGGAAAGGGTTATTTGCACTTAAACACATTGACAGAGTGCATTTACAGATGGGCATGGCAGCTGAATTCCCTCTCACGCACCGTACACGCAGGCATGTCCAGTGTGAATACAAATATGCTCACAATACGCTCACGGCCTGTAGACGCTTACGTGCTGTACATCCTCAAGTTGGTCTGAATGCGGCCTTAGTTGAACATATGATAGCCCTTGTCCCTTGTTTGCTCTCTGTCCAGAGTAACAGGGAAATGTCAAACACTGTGGTTGTCAGCCAAGAGAAATGAGTTAAGAGACTGTGGCCATCTTACTCTTGAGAGCAAGGGGTTACATAACCATCCCTAAACTGATGACCACCACACTGTTTCTCAATCTGAAATGTTTTTTTTGGCAAATGCCTGGCCTCTTTGTGTGTGTGTGTGTGTGTGTGTGTGTGTGTGAGAGAGAGAGAGAGAGAGAGAGAGAGAGAGATAGAGAGAGAGAGAGAGAGAGAGAGAGAGAGAGAGAGATTTTTCTTTGCAAAACATTGTCCCTGATGACCACATTCCTAAAGGCCTCAGAGTCAAAGATTCCATTTCTTCATATTAAAGCTCGTGTTTTTGCCAGTAAAGCTGTTTATTTGTCACACACTTTGATTTATAATTGAGTCTAATAGACGAACATGAGAGCTTCCACTTATCACTCTCAATGCTCGCAGAAATACTGACAAATGTATGCATGGCATTCAGTCCCATGGTGGTGTTTGGCAGACAGATGCACAGCTGCAGAAACAAAGGAGAAAAAAAGGAACAACTTGAGCACAAATTCATTCCCACAACTCTTCCCCTCTTTGCATCAACAGCTATCCCAATCTGCGAGTTGACAAGAGTAATTACTTTGGGGTTGTCTTTTGTTGAAACAATGTACGCTCATGAAAACACAACATACTAGCTTTGCTCTGGCTCCTGTCAAACTCACAGAGCAACTCTGAAAATGTATGAGGTTATATGTGAGTTTCCACAGAAGCTATAGTTTGAGGATTGTTACACTGTAGGCTGTAGGAGATTATTACCACAAACTGTGAATGTCCACTGACTGTGTCTTTTGTCTTACCTTATCTTATCTTACTGCCCTCAGCTGACTGTGTCCCGAGTTGTCAACAGGAGGGAATAGCAATAAAACGCAATGATAAAAAAACAGCAACATTCGATCTGTGACTGTTATTATTAACTGACAAAAATAATTAGCTTCATATTACTGTGTCTTGTACATGAAGGGTGAATGAAAAGCACGCCTCTGAGAAGGCATTTTTCCAAAGCCAACTCTGATATCCGCTCCTCTCCATCCAAAGGTAAACATGAGTGTAACTTGACCTTACAAATGTCAATCAACCGCCTAATCTTTCTTTACACTTGAGGGGGAAAACAAATGGGATTTTATTTGACTTCAGTTGATTGCTATTGAGCAGCCAGGGCCATGATTTATCGCTCTGACAGTGCTATTAGCCTCCGTCCTGTAAATGAAATAAGGCTTTGTCAAATCTGCGATTATTATTCTGTCGGCAGGTACATGAAGTGCTTCGACATGTTGAGATTTACTCACAGAGGCTGTGGCTTAAAGAAATATCATGCCCCGATCTATACTCTGTCACTCTTTCAAATCATCTGCCTATTTATGACAGCTTGATTTAAAGATGGACCACAATCTGCTCTATTTTATAGAGCTGTATATGAAAGGATTTTTTATGACTAAAAGGCGTCGTATTGCATTTACCCCATACCAATTTTTGTGATGCATAAAATATTCAGAGACTTTAAAATCTCAAACTAAAGGCAAGCAGAGTGTACTTCAGTGGTTACAATCTCAATTGTGCCATATGACAGTTTCGTTGCGGAGAAAATAATCTCGTCAAATTATGATTGCTTCAGAAAGAGCAAAAAGAGAAAGTGCTTGGAGGAATTAGATGATTGTAGTGCATTAATCAACACTGCTTTGGCAGTACACTGTGGAAAATTTCATCAGCCTTTACAGAGAGATAAATGCTTCACTGAATGCCTTTTGTTCCACGGCCACAAAATGCTCCCTGCTACTTACAGTATGTGATTCACAAGAAAATGAATGCTTTGCATTTGACTTTTGGATGCAAGCTTTAAGGCTCTGGAGAAGGTGAGTACGACTTAAACTAATGCAG
The DNA here is from genome assembly GCA_027475355.1 of Coilia nasus. Classification (NCBI taxonomy): domain Eukaryota; kingdom Metazoa; phylum Chordata; class Actinopteri; order Clupeiformes; family Engraulidae; genus Coilia; species Coilia nasus. The sequence goes on along the minus strand of CM050220.1, from coordinate 31,182,734 downwards.
AGGCAGGTTGCACCAAAAAAGTCTAAAAGGTCTAAAAAAAATCACTAAGAGTTTGAAGAACAGGTGTTCACATTCATCAAACCAACAGGTGTCAAACCAAAGCACGAGTTAGCCATGTTCTAGCTGTGCATATGTAAGTGAGGTCTTCGGCCTCACACCAACTCCGTTTTTTAAGACAGACACGCTGTCAAGTGATCTAAAAGCCGGGCTGTTAGTTGGGTAAGTAGCGTATCATTTTGAAGTGTCAGGATGGAGATTAACTACCATTCTAACACCGAGCTGTGCTAGCTGGCATCCAGTAGACATATCCATATAAAACTGAAAAAACAGCAAATGCTTCACAGCAAAAGCTTCTGAAAACACCTCTGCATGTGGCAGGCACAGACATGGCTAGGTCTTTTTCCTATGCTAAATGCTAACTCATGTTAATGGTCTCAGCACAAAGCAAAGTGTGGGTAGGTTACTACTGGAGTACAAGCATTGTGTGCTTGGAGGACTACTTTTCTTCGATTTTCAATAATCTACTGGGTTCCCTAAAACAAAAGCTTTCCATTTAAGAGTGCCAAAAATTCTAGATGAAGGCTTTAGCTTTAGATAGCAGATGGTTATCTTCCTTCCCTTTTCTTTTGTTTAACGCATATGTCTCAGTAAAAAGAGGTGTCCTTTAAAGGCCAAAGTTGTGTATGGGTGATAGCTATCTTTAAAAGAAGAGTTTTTTGTGCTGAAACAAAATGAAGTCATCTAAATGCATTCCGGCTCTGACGCAGCACACTTTTAAAATGGGGGGTGGCCCTGCGCTGGTTTACAGAAATGTCGAGCGTGTCAGAATGATCAATAACCCCATTAAGGGGAGCCCAAGGAACTACAAAAGCACCGTGAGATGCCAAGCTTCGTGCATGTATGGAGATGGTGAGAATGATATAGTGAGAGCATTTCACATTCCTGACTGAACCCAATTACCCACTGCCCCAACCATGTTTAAGTGATCCTGAAGCACTGTATATCGAGCTCTGCTGTGAAAGTGACCGCAAACATTTACATTAGGCGTATGGAGATGACATATGAATTATATTACTGCAGGCGATAGTTCGTTTAGAGCTCATCTTCCCCTGTGGATTTCTTCATGATTTGACACCCAATTATTAATTTCCTAATCCAAGAGAAGTGGTGGTGCCCTGGCATATCCTTGACTCATAGCCCAAATAACCCTACATATTTTAAGACACAATGCACAAATGCTGTTCGCTAATTAATATCTTTAATAAGATATGCAATAGAAGTGGCAATGGAAGCAGGGAGACAGACATATGGAACAAAAACAGCCTGTGATGACTGTGGCAAGCCTTAATGCTTAATGCTCTTATCAAACCTTTTTGACTGTCCCTAAAAGACACTGAAATTATAGAGTAGGACAGTGAATTAATATAAACCAATGACCTATTACATGTCTACATGTCATTAACTCATTCGATGCCAATGACGCGAAAACGCGTCTTTTACGATAGTAACGCCCAGTGCCAATGACGCGTTATCGAGTCAATTGCGTTTTTTTACAGGGGAGGTGGGGTAATCATCTGATCTAGCTTGTGTACAAAAATCAAAGTTGTAATCACAAGGGAACGCATTCTGTGGGTAGTACCAGTATCAGTGTGGATATGTGATCATCTAACATTGTCTCAAAGAAGAGACACTGGACCTGGCTTGCTCAATTGCTCGTGGTTTTGCACACTGCTAGCTTGATCAAAATAAATCCTGTCAGCACGTATGTTGAAGCTACTGTTTTCCTAGCAACATCTCACGTTTAGCTTCTGCAAGCCACCAATAGATTAATTTCACTTTAGGTAATGCATAATGAGCAGCCTGTCGCGCTGTTTCATAGATAGCTACACCTGCACTTGACTGACCCGTCTGCGCCGACAGCAAGTCACTGACGACCCAGCTCTCTACATTTGGTAAAGCGCACGGATTCACTGCACTCTCCCAACATCATAATTTTCTGTGCTATCATTCTCATGTGTTAATCTAGTTGTTCTGTGTGCGGATCCTGTGGAATACGATGTTATTTTGCTCTGAAGGCGTTGTAGCCTATATTTGGTTCGGTTTCGGTTTGCCTATCCCCTCTCTGAGCCAAGTTCCCACACTAAAATGTTACAATGTTTCATATCGTGTTTGGTGACGTTCAGAAATATTACATTTATTACCGATACTAGATGTATGGACCGGTATTTTAGATCGTGTTTATAGGTCTTCTCTGCTGTACACACACATGCATACACACGCGCGCACACACAGGGGGAGAGCTAGAAGCACTACAGTTACAGTATAACATAGTGTGCTGTACATAAATAGCTGCTAAATAATGTTTTCAGCGTTATTTTTGGTGCAGTATACAATGGGATCACTTTTCATAATGTTTGAGATGTCTCTGAAGCAAAAACAATTGTAATCAAAGACATTTTCTGCTTGAAATGTTGCTCGTTACAAAAAGCCGTTTTTCTCAGTATTTTGGTCAGAAATCAGCATTTTTAGTTACACCCACCCATGTTCTCCAGACAATTGCTAATTGCTTTGTTGACACAGACATAAAACTCAATTTTCTGTGGGTCTTGAAAAAACACTGAAATTGCAGAGAAAAAAATCCTGGCACTGGGACGTGACCAACTTTGAAAATGGCTGGCACTGAATGAGTTAAATGTCTATACAGCCTGCAACTATGAATTTACTTAATCAATAAAGTACTTCTCCACTGAAATAGCTACATCTTTAACAGAGGATTACACCTGCAGAGACAAATAGTATACCCCCCCCCCCCCCCCCCCCCGCCTATGTGTGTGTGTATGTGTGTCAAAAAAGTGAGTGTGGGAAGGCAACACTGGGTCCTGTATCTCTTGGGATCCGCCTTTCACTTTTTTGGTAATTATCCAAACCAAAGCCTGTGTGTTCCTGCTGCTTATCTCCCAGCATCCTTTGGGGTCAGAAGCACTAAATCCAGAGCCAGGGGATTAGATTGATTTGTGCAGGAAGTAACAGCTACTCATGGGGAGGCTGGATGACGAGTCACAACCTCAGACATTTTCAAGTATTTCATCGGTTCAGTCAGGGGGAGAGCAACCAAAGGGAGAGAGAGAGAGAGAGAGAGAGAGAGAGAGAGAGAGAGAGAGAGAGAGAGAGAGAGAGAGAGAGAGAGAGAGGAGAGAGAAGAGAGAGAGAGAGAGAAAGAGAAAGAGAGCACTATGGGTGAGAAGGTGTATGTGCAGGGAAGGAGAGGGTCTGATAAAGGGAAGTGTGATAGTGGTGGTGCTGATGGGGAGGGTGGGAAGCTCTTGACAGCTCAGGAAAATGATTGCAGTGCTGGGCAACTTAGCATTTTTAAGAGGTCTCTGCTATGGCCTGTTAGGATGAGGGCAACAGCTGTAGCACTGACTGTAAAGGCTTTGCTGTATTTTTTGTTTCATCAATTCTTTTTCTTAGCTAATAAATCTTTTACATATGCATGGATTCAACATGCAAACGCAGGACATAAAATGTCAAAAAAGAGGAGTTGCAAAAGTTAAAGGGTATTTTTTCGCTTTTAGTCCCCTTACAACTTAAATTTAAACGCTGGCAAATACTGGCAAACACTGACAGTAAATGAAACAACATTTCAGGACAATTTCCCTTAGCGATCCATTACTATCTCATTATATTTTGGCATCAGATGTGGAAAATGTGCTCAGTCTGAGACTTCTCAGACAGAAATAAGATTACTGTCACTGGAGGTGCCAGGACACAACTGCCAGGCACTGCATAAGGAATAATAATAGCAAATATAGCTGCAAGCAGCGATGAGTGGCCCAAGCATCTGCCCGTAGCATAACCTGTAAAAATGGTGTCATTTCTGGTATGCCTTCCCCGTGTTGGGTTCCTATTGCCTCTATCAAGTTTGGTTGGCATGTCAAATCTTTCATGTGATATGACCTCACTTCCTTTTTGGTGGCTTTGTCATCAATTTTAGTATGCAAACAATGCCAACTTGACATTACAAAAGCTGAATAACACTTTATGACAACAGTCATGAACATTAACAAAGTGTCATCAATGTGCATGACGTGTCATGTCATATACAGTACTTTGCAAAAGTTATAGGCAGTTGTGAAAAAATGTACTGCAACCATAAACTACGAATGTCGTTAAAAAATGTAAGTGCTAATTATTTATTTTCATCAATCAACAAAATGCAGTCAATGAACAAAACAGAAATCTAAATTAAATCAATATTTGGTGTGACCACCCTTTGCCTTCCAAAGAGCATCAATTATTCTAGGTATACTTGCATACAGTTTTTGAAGGAACTCGGCTGGTAGGTTCCAAAAATCTTGAAGAACTAACCACAGATCTTCTGTGGATGTAGGCTTCCTCACATATACAACCAATTTGGTATAATTGGTTGATCATGCACCTTACATACACCTGACTATAATCCTACAAAATTCCCTGACTTTGTGTGTACCCCTTTGTGTGAATTGATGTTGGTTTGAAGGCACCTTCCTAAAACCTTTGCACAGTACTGTATATGACAGGTGAAAAACAGGAAAAGGAGGCCGCACTATGCATGTACAAAATTTACAGTATTTTCATGTACTTGTCCTGGCCAGCAGATTAAGTTGAAATTGTCTGAGTGAAGCCTGCTCCTACCCTTATGAACATGTATATGAGAGGCTCGTGTCACCCTTACAGTTGTATGTAGGCACCTTCAAATAAAGTGTTACCAATTAAGTTTTCATTATTCACGCTAACCTTGTGGAGACATACATATTGTAGGCCTACCCATAATCCAAACAGACCGAACAGAAAAAAAAACAAAAGGCATATTGCTGTTGTGCACAACATTTGGGGGCAATCTGGGAAAGGTTAACAGAACAAATTGTGTCTTGCTCTGTGTGTGTGTGTGTGTGTGTGTGCGTGTGTTTGCTTGTGAATTATGTAAATATAACTGCTGATGTGTGTGTGCTGTGGAGATTATGTGCATGTGAGGAGGTGTGGATATGTGAGAAAGTGAGGGGTGGGGGTGTGGGGGCATATGAGAGTTGAAATGTCACCAATATGACTGTCTCTCTTCATTTGTTTATCTATATGTAATGTTGTTAATAAATACCTAATTTATTAATACAAATGGGGTAAGAGACGCTGTTATATGCCAATGAAGATATTGTATCACTTAGTATAGGCCTTTTTTGAGGAAACTATACATAAGCCAAAACTGTTTTGTAGCATAATAAAAACAAAAGGCCTAGCAAGATTTTTTTTTTTTTTTACCATGCACCTATCATAATGAATCAGTGGGGTGATTTGAATGATGCTGTCAGTAATGGCACACATTAGCCAAAACTTAAAAGAATTTAGAAGAAGATTCTAAAATGAAATCTCTAAGATTCCATGTGTGAAAAGAAGCATAGAACATGGGTTTTAGGTTATGATCCAGGCGCTTACCAGACCAGTTAAAATAAGCTAAATTCAATGACAAGGAGAAATTCGAACCCGGCCTTCATCTGAGATGTGTGTCATTTATTGCTCAAATGTGTTGCTGGCCCGGTCGTTTATTTGGGACAGGCGTCTATTCAGGACTCTGCTATAATTTGCAGCTTTACGGTAATAATGAAAAAATACTTTTGTCTTGATGGCAACCAGAAAGAAAAAAACATCACTTAGCCAAATGGTAAACAAACAAACTGACACTGATACAGAACTGACACAGAAACTGATTTTAAAAGAGTAAACGGCTCTATGTTAAGTTGTATTCCGCCTCATTTAAAAAAGACACCACAGAGTGTTAAACCAGCACATCTGACAGATTTAAATAACTAGTGCTGGGGCCATTTCATCTGGGTTTTTTATGCAGTCGCTCCAAATCAAATCAGATTGATGTCGAAGGGGTATGTGACCGACCGGCTGACATTTTCTGTTCGGCTAGATAACTACGCGAGGACTATTGTGATGACAAGCGGGCCACTAATGGGCAGTTTATTAGGCGATCATCTAAATGAACCATAAGCCAAGGTTGTCTTATCGTGTGCGCACAGCCCGAGCATGACCTTGTTCCTGAAATTCATCCCCCTTAAATGCCGCAGCCTGGTCTGTTCCAGAGAACGGTGCCTAATTCTGAGAGAGACTGCAGTTTATGGAGTCATCCTCTTTATACGTGAGAGACTTTAATTCCTTTGGATAAGAAATGAAGATACTTTAGCAGCTGGGCAAGAATGGCTTTGATGTTTGCTTTTCCTCGGCACTAATCTTATCACTGTCTACACATATTATCAAAGGACTTTTATTTATGCAATGAAATCCCGGAAATACTTCCTTTAAATGTACTATCTGAAATCATTACAATAATAAGGCCCAACAAAAGAAGAAACATGAAATAAACGAGTAAATGTGGAGTTTCTGTTTGACAGTCAGAATGCGTTGGTGTATCAGAGCAGTCCCATGAACCTTTGCATAGAGTCCAGCAGCCTTAGTTGCTCCTCTTCCTCGCCCTTGCCACAACCTTCCTCCCGGGCGCAGAGACACATAGCAGTAACGCAACTGGGGAGCTGAGCAGACACCCGTCCAACTCTACGTCCAAGTACAAACCCCATTTATCACTGCGTGCATGTGTGTGTGTGTGTGTGTGCACATTTGTTTGTGTGAGCTGTCCAACCTGGTTTCTTCCCCTCGTGTAAAATAGTCTGTCATGAGCCTGGGTGTCCAGAGCCTTAAATAAACACCCACAGATGCTGTTTATACAACTTCCAGAAAGTGAGACTCCACCGGGCGCTGATGGGGAAAACACAAGAGGAACATCTCTCAGGCTCCAGTCAGAAGCTCCAACAGGTCTCACGGAAGGCAAATGACCCCCCACCAACCCCACCCCATACAAAACAAAGACCCCCATAGTAGTCAGTGCTATAATTTAGGTGTGCAGGATAAGTAACTAAGTGTCGTGTTTGTTTTATCTAGTTTTATCTGGTAACCACCCCCCCACCCCCCCACCCCCCAAAATGACACAATTCAATGCACATGCATAATGTGTTAATGTTGCAGGATTACACTTTAAAACTTAGGCCTGAGGTTATGTGATATAAGCACTATTGGGTGTAAGAACTACTGTACTGTACAACATAACCTGAAATTTGATACATGACTACATGCAACTTGCAACATGCAACGTGCAACCACTACTGTAGGTGTAGGAATGTACACCAGATTAAAACTGAATTTTGAGTGAAGAATAATATGAATGTAAACTTTAATTCTGTTGTTTTTGAAAGTAATTCTGAGCAGGTTATGTAATGTTTTTTAAAGGAGTACCTCCACAAGAAACCGTTTAGTACTTCCACGAGTTGCATATGCATGCTGCACGTGAAAATGTTCTTCTAACCCGATTGCCTTCATTAGTCAGTGAAAGAAAGTAGGCGGAAAAACGAGTGAATAAGAAAAAGGGCAACAAAGTGACGTAGGTTTGTAAATTAGAAAAAGTTTTGTTGCAGTACACATTCCCTTAGCGAAGTATAAGTATAAGAATAAGTATAAGTATAAGTATAAGTATAAGTATAAGTATAAGTATAAGTATAAGTATAAGTATAAGTATAAGTATAAGTATGTGTGTTCATGTACAACGTTTAGATCTTCTATTTGGTCTGCTATGACCGAATGGGCTTCGAATGATTGTAGCCTGTGACTAGTATAGCCGGGAACCTGTCATTCTCCCTGCTCCATCTCCTCCACCAAACTAGAACAGCCTGAAACAGAAGCACTAAAGCATTTTTTCACCAAAACAGGCTCACAGGGCATTCATTAATACTAGAGACCACCGCAAAATTAATGAAAACACGATGGAAGTACACCTTTAAAAGACAGAAACATCTTGACATAAACCAATAAACTCATTAATATATAAACAATAAACAATACTGCTCATTAAAAAGTATCCTAGTGCAGGCTCTTTAACGTTCTGCATTGACTACTGATGATATTTACGTTGTAATGACTTTATGAGCGACAAACAGAAAGGTGAAAAAGAAAAATGACATTGGACAGATTTATTCAAGGCTGTATCAGCTCTAACATTCTGAAGGTTAGGTTGGTGATTCATTTTTCTGAATAGAAAAACATTTAGAAATTCTATTCAGCCATCAACCAAACCAAAGCTTGACAGAACCTGGAAGTCAGGCAATTCCTCTCTCCAAAGCAACCACATAAATTTTGTACTTCCAATTTTAGAGATTCTACTGGCACTGTGTACTTCCTTTTTGGATTTACGGAATGCAAAGCTATGGTAAAATTTCATAACATGCAATTACTTTTGGGAACAAACATTCCCAACATTTATTTCAGTAACTAAAAAAAAGAAAGAAAAAAAAAGAAAAAAACAAACGCATTTCCTAGACTAAAAGTTTGATGGTAAGTCCTTGGTCCTTGGGTGTATCTACAAGCACTTTCGGTGTGTGCTGTATTTTCAGCGATGGGCTTCCTGTGTGGTTAAATACAAGGTCATGTGACGCTGATGGACGGGGCACAGCTGTCCAGGCCTCATTTACACCGCAGACTTGCTGAGCCTCACCATCGGCTAGCAGACCCCAGACAAGAAAAGGTCATATTGACAGCCAGTGTCACCTTGATGAGCCAACGGCTGTGAGTAGTGCGCTGATGCCTGTGACAGCGCTCAGAGGCTGGCCTGGCCTGGCCTGACAATATCGCATGGATTTATCCGTGCACTGCCTGAGTGGAGGCATATGCACTCTTTTGTGCGTGCGTGCGTGCTTGCGTGCGCGTGTTTGTGTGCGCATATGTGTGATAAAGGGAGAGACAGAACTGTTGACTTTTAATGCTTCCCCTGTCTATCTTTTTTCCGCCTATGAGTCTGTGCATTTGCAGCAACAGATAGACACATGAAAACACTTCTACAGACATACACACTTCCATAAAGAACACAGACACAGACACACCCACACACAAAAAACACTTCTACAGACAGACACACACAAACACACACAGACAAGCAAGCACAAACGAGCACAAACATGAGCGCTCACTCAATCCCCATTTGTGCTTCACACATCCTCTAGTTATCTCCATCTCCGAGGCCCCTTATCGCCCATTTATTCCATTAGCTGCAGCCAATGGCCTGTCATCGTCTCTGGTCCCTGGCAGAAGGGGAACGGCGGTCTGGGCCAGGGGCCCATGGGCAATCCAGCATCTGCCACCCCTGCCTCGCCTCGCCCTGCCTCGCCTCGCCTGGCCAAGCCAATGTGGGGACTGGCTGGCAGTGCTGTGCTCACTCCATGAAATTCAATAAAAATCGATCCAGGGGCTGGAATGAATGGGCCGCAGAATCTGGAGAGAGATCGCCTTCCTTCCACCTGCCAGCGACAGCTGTGTCACAGCCAGTCACCAGGTGTCTTCTTTCTCTCACTCTCTTTTAGGTTTTTTTTCTACCCTTCATTGCTTTCTTTCTGCTTTCAAATTCTCTGTGGACCTTGGTATTTCTCTCTCTGAGGCAACTTCCTTTTTTACTCCTTTTTTTTCCTTATCTGCCTGCAGTATGGTAAGCCCCCATACCCCACCCCAACCCCTTATGGCATACACTCAGAATGTAGCCATCCCGTTTTTGGCATCTCTCCTGCTACCCTGCTACTCTTGCAATGTCAGGACAGTACTGCAGTTGGCTTACTTTCTGTGGAACCTGCAAGGCATAGGACCAACATCCTGATACACTGACTTGACACTCCTTCTATATTCCTTATAGATTGCTTTGACAATGACAAGCAGTGAGGGTCACCTTAAAATCTTTAAGACCGGACAAAATCCAACTCTACCTGTCACATCTACAAACACATCTATGGAAGGGGAAGGGGAGATGGAAGAGAGTCATCTGAACAAGGAATGGAATGCAAATGACATCACTACTCAGTCTCCATGGCTACCATTTGAAGAGAGAACCTTTGGCAGTCCCTTGACAATGCCACAGCAGAAAGGTGTAATGAGGTCTGTGGCAATCCCAAAGCCTAATTTATAGGTAACCCTGAGAAATGTCTTAACCTGTGAGAGTCTGAGTGGATCCAGACAAGAGACCCTGGACCCAACTCTGACATCCACCACAGGTAAAGGTCCCCGGGCCATATACAGTGTTCTCACTTTAAATTAAGCCATAAGCGCTACCCTCTAAGCTAAAGTGCTAAAGAGCTAGTCATGGCATGGAGTTAAATTAGCAGCATATCTCAATAAAAATACAGTCCAAATGTCTGAATAACATTCTTGTGAGAGGTGAGATTTTTCCCCTCTTTACAGAGACAAAAAGAAACTGCAGCAATTAAAAGCAGGACATGTTTTTTCGGTGTAAACACTTTGTTCCAGAAAGTGTTGAGGGACATCAATAATTCAGAAACAAAACAGGGGCCCACTGTATGTCAATGCACTTTAAATAATTCAACCTATAGGCAAAGACTGATTGCATGTGATTTCGATTGTGACGTGCATGGCAGTGTGTGTGTGTGCGTGTGTGTGATGTGAATGTGTCTGGGTCCACGAACGTCTCTACAGACCGGTGTTCTTCATTTAATCTGGTGAGAAGAGCAAAGGAGAGGAGGGAGAGGACCTACATTTGTAATTATACAAGCAAATAATGTTTCAAAATTGTTAAAAAAAAATCTTGCCCAGCTCCACTTTCTTTTCCTTAATAAAAACAAAATGGTGGAGATTTAAGCCACTTTTTCTTTTCAAACTGTTTTGGTCTGTGGGTTACGGTGGCCTACAGGGAGCAGCCTCTGCCAGTCTCTGCCCAGTGGACAGGCCTGACAGGAGCGTGGACTGGGATTAGTGGACAAATCAATGGTTTCTGAGGCTAAATCATGGACGCAACCGCAGTCTTTATTCAAATTAGATAATAATTGGTCGCCTTTTTGATTTGCATATAAATGAAATCCACTTTATTGGGTTTGCCCACCTGTCTGAATTTGAAGTTCAAATCTTTTTTTCTTTCTTCAAAGTATTAGATTTTTTCACCCCACCCACAACTATACTATCATAACCTCCCTTAAAAGACTTAACACTGATTTCACTTATCAGTCTAAATGTATCGCGTACAAAAGGTCCAATTTTACTGAAGTGCACTTGTAACAGTGAGTAGTTGAAAATGGCAGTGTAGCCTTACACATCTCATTACGCGTCATTATCTCACCCAACCAAGCAAGTTGTGATGTAGGCTAGTATATTCCCCTGAGGAAAGTGAGGTGAATAGGCTAAATATTACTGCTGACAGAACTGTTTTAATTACCTGAGCGAAGCCGTGCTGGTGGAAAGCTGAAGCTATGCTAATATAACCTTGAGGGAGGTGTTACTGCATGCACACTCTTTCAAGTGACTCACCTCTGCATGCCTGTCCATCACTCCTGCATCTGCTAGTGGACAGAGACGACAGGGCAAAAACACTCACACACACACACACACACACACACACACACACACACACACACACACACACACACACACACACACACACACACACACACACTTTCTCTCTCTCTCTCTCTCTCTCTCTCTCACACACACACACACACTCATACATAAGGACAGGCTTTAGCGCTCATGCATACACTAACAGAGTGCACACATGACCCACATCTATATGTACACATCCGCATTCACAAGGACACTCACGCATGCACCTGTCAATCAAGGATATATGTACCATAAAGAGACACACACACATATACACACACACACACACACACACACACAAACACTCACACTTCTGTACGCTCACATACACAACACACACATACACACAACACAAACAAACACAAGCGCATACACATACATAAACACGCACACATACATGTGCATGCACGCACACGCACAAGCACACGCACAAACACAAACACACACACACAAACACACACACACACACACACACGAACACACACACACAAACACACACACAAAGGATCCAAGCTGTGACTCTCATAAACAGGATAATGGGCGCAGCATGGATTCACCAGTGAGCTGTGACACCTTACAGATGGTGTGGATTAGGCGCCAAGTGCCAAAAGAGGGGTCAGCCGACGTGTCCGCCCACCGGGAGCTACGCTGTTGCCGCTCACCTGCGTTTAGGCCGGATTAGGGCTCAACATGTGATCTCAGGCCTTAAACTGACGAGAGAAGATATACTCCAACTCCAAGTGAAATGCTCTAATAGTAAGGGTTGCATGGGGAGAATGAGATGAGGTGAGAATGCTGTGCAGCTAGAGAGATGGAGGAAAAAGAGAGGCAGAGAGAGAAATACAGAGAGAGAGAGAAAGAGAGAGAACACTGAGAGATGGAGGAAAATGCGAGCGAGCGAGAGAGAGAACGATGGAGCAAGTGAGGAAAAAATGAGTTAGTAGAAGAGAGACAGAAAGAGGGGGAAAGAAAAATGCAGGGTGAAGAAGACAAAGGGAACGAGGGGTGAAATGAGTGACAAAAACAGGAAATTTGAGAAAGCTAAGGAAAGCAGGGAGGCAGGAACACAGACAGAAACAGATACAGAAAGACAGAAACAGAAGAGAGAGTCAGTGAGGAAAAGAAGAAAAGTAAAAAAGAAAGACAGGAGCTGAGAGCAAGAAGACGGATGAGCACAAAAGCACTCCCACGCTTGTATCTCGTCTGACTCATGTTACAGGGTTGTAGGTTAAAAGCACGGCCATTCTAGTCTTTCCTCGCACAATGTCTGGAGGCTGTTCAGAATAGGCCTCATTAGTCCGATGTTTTGTGCTAGTCAAAGTGGCCCAGTCACTAGCTTCTACAGGCTAACAACATTAAAACCATACTCAGCTCGGGGTCTGTCTGTGTGCTTAGGGGCTAATGATTAGCTTTGCACAAGCATCAATCCCTTAACATTGAATCTTCAACTTCTGTGTCGCTAGTCTACACTTCTTATGAGACTAGTGGCATAGAGACCAACTCATTGTTATGTATCATACAGGATAACAGGTTTATCAGTCAGTGCCCTGACTCCAAGTCTGTTGGACTTGACCAAAAGGCAGTCATCAATTCTGAGAAGTTTAACAGTAAGTAAATAGATTCTGCGAGCATGCAGAATTTCACTGGGCACTACCTTCATCACTGAGGGTCCAAGGTCTTAAGAAGGCACTTAAAGCCATCTGAAAAGATGAATGGTCCTTGTGTGTGTGTTTATCATTCAGTGCAGTTCATAATTCAATGTAATAAATCAATAATACATCACTGTAAATAAATCAGTGCTTTCAGAACTAACATAATCATGATTAAATTCTTTAATCACCCTCCACCACAGAGGCTCCTGGACAAAAAGACACAGCCCTTGGAAATTTGCAAAGTGAAAAGTTAACACCGGCAAAAACTCTGCTCTGAAGAACTTGTTTATGCCAACCAGTTGCCCAAGGCCAGTGTAGCCTACATGAAAGCGCTGCTTTTTCTTCCTTACTCAAGCTCTTGGGGATCCCCTATCCAGCCACCCCCTCACCCCCAAGCCATTCCTCTCTGACTAAATAGCTACAGAAGTGACGTAGCACTGTGTGCTTCATTGGCATGCCATGGACAGATTTCCCCAGACATTCGCTCCTTCACGCTAACAGTGCCAGCAGAAGTCCTCTGCACGCTATGGTAATCATTATGATTAAGCACAGTGGGGGTGGAGTGGGCTGTTGTGATATTACCAACCCAAACCAAAAGCCTCCCAGTGGCTCTCTAAATGACTGTCATTTCTTCAGAGCTGCAGCGTCCAATGATACAAGATGGTGGATCCTACGTGTTACTGGTCAACCCAAGCCTTTTTCTCATAATAGGACAATGTTTCTCGACCCTATGTACTTTATTGGGCAGTGCGTAACACCGCCACACAAGGGACAGAAGTAGGAGAGAAATGTGCACGTCGGCTTAAAACAGTTTTTCACAATTGGCATGACGTTAGCCGTGATGAAAAAGTCAACATAAATATTTCAAATGTTAAATTTCCTAATTATGACACAAAGTTTACTGGGTGAATGCTGATTGCTGGTGTTCATTCATACATCAGAAGACCACTAAAGATACATTCACTGTGATCTGGGCTGGGCTATTATGTTAACATGTACAAAAATGGCTTAGAAGAGGCCAAACCCACTGCGGAGTTGAAGTACAAGAACACTATTAAATGTTACAACCGAACTTTGCATAAACTTGAGGCAAAAACAGTGAAATTCAAAAAAAAAAAAAAAGAAAGATGACAAAAAAAGTAGGAGAAGAAAAAAACATGTTAAAGGAAGCGCTTTCCTTTTTGCTGAGATGTTGCTCCACCGTTCCCATACATCTCCTTAAGCTAATTCCTCGCAAGGAGAGGAAAACAACACAGATCAAATACAGCCACGCCAGCATAAACAAGGAGAATGTGGCCGGTGCTAACAGGGCAGGAGAACATTGATTTTGCCAAAAGCACAAAATGGCTCCATAAAAACCCTGGCATGCAAAAAGGCTGAAATGGGTTTTTAAAACTGTATTCATTGATTTTCCATTTCCCCAGGGACATCTTTCTGATATGTTTCTGCACTACATTGGAAGATTAAAAAGAACATAAACGAATTTTCTCCGTGATTGAATTAACACCCACCATCCAAAAAGTCTGTGTCAGCTTGTGAGTGCTGTCACAAAAAGATCCCTCTAAAAAAAAGGGAAAAGGGAAAAAAACTACTTTCCATCATCTAAAGAACAAATAAATGTTTGCTGCATGGTAATATATTGGAGGTTTCTATTCAACCAACACTTTAAATGCTTACTCTTCTAAATGCATTCTCTCAATTCAGAAAACCTATTCATGCTGGCAGCATTGAGCTAGAAAACAATAATATATCTTTGTATTCCACTTGTTTGCTTTACAATGAGTGAGCTGCACTGTTCTGTATTAATGGATTGCTACAGGGGTCAGAATCAGTGTTGCGAAATGTTTTTGAATGGATGTCAGAGGTCAGAGGTCTACTGTTTTCTGTCCGTCTTAGACTCACCTGGTTGATGTGCTTGAGTTTATCGATGATCTGATTTATGACCGGGTCCGATCCTTTCACTTTGACTTCTGGATTTAACGACTGAGCCTTAATTCCATTGCCCACCACACGAAGAGTATAGCTGTGGGAATTCACAGAAAAGGGAGAGAAAAGAAAAAAGTCAGTAACAATAACAAAGGCACAGACAGACAGAGAAAAAGAGACAGAGGGAGAGACAGAGTATGTGTGTTGTAGTGTGAGTGACAGAGAGAGAGAGAGAGAGAGAGAGAGAGAGAGAGAGAGAGAGAAGGAGAAGGGCAGATATAAGAAGAAGGAAGCTAAAAGAAAAGCAAGTGGGTGTTTGAATTTGAATGCGATTTGTGCACATTGTTTCTGATGTGTGGCACTACCTCAGATGAACCAGGGGGAGATTTAGAAGCTCACCACTGAACAAGCCTGCGGAGCACGGCCCAGAGTAGTACATCCATAACTCAAGCTCCCTATAAAATAACAGGGCTCCCCGAAGACTGAGAGATTACTTTATAGGCGACTGGAGATGGATGTGTACTGTTGTAAGATTGAAAAGCCGACATTTGTGGAAAGCGTTACCAAATTTCCACATTTTTACACAAACGGTAGACAAGTTCCTCTCAGAGGAGACAAGAAACTGACAAATTAAAAAGAAGATTAGAAAAGAGAAGGGTAGTCCTGCTTTTTTGCTGTGAGTTTGGCTTGATGTGTAGGCTTAAACAGCATAGTAAACACTGCAGAGGTATTATGTGAACATGGTTTGCATTACTATACTCTCCTAAGCTTGTTTACCAAAACAACACAAAACACATACATACATAAGATAAAATATCATGAAAAAATACTTCAACGTTCAAAAAATGCCACCCTATTTTTGTATCCCTCAGTGCTGTAAATTCTCAACCAGGCTTGTGGAAACATAAGCTCTCTATGCAGATGTCAGCGGATAGTATAAACTGAGGCTTTGTGCGCGCATAGGCACAGACAGAGGCGGCTCCTACCCCTGGCTTCCCCGCATACTACACTCCCCCTTACACACACACCGATCTCACACACACACACACACACACACACACACACACACACACACACAAACACACACACACATTCCTTCTGCTCTGTGAGAAGCTCCTCTGTAATGGCACCCCTTACCATCATACTACACTCCCCCACACACACACCTATCACACACACACACATTCCCTCTGCTCCGTGAGAAACTCCCCTGTGATGGCACCCAAGTACCTGCTTTGATTTCTGCTTAGAGCTTTAAGAGAAGACTGAGCCAGGAGCTGTCACTTAGCCATACTGTTACCTTCACGACCGCGTGCCACCGTCTGTCTCTGTGCAGCTTTTAAACCCCATTGCCAGCTGTCAGAGTCAGGCAGGGGCGGGGGCGGGGGGGGGGGGGGGGGGAGTGAGAGAGAGAATGGGAAAGAGAAAGAAGGACAGCCAGAGAGAGAGAAAGTCAGAAGCAAAAAAAGAAAAAAGTAGAAGTTAGGAAAGACACAGAGAAAGAAAAAGAGGCAGAAAGAAAGTCAGACAGAAAAAAACAGAGGAAAAAGAAGAGAAAAAAGGTAGAGAAACGAAAGAGGAAGGAGAGAGAGACAGAGTGTGAGAAAGGGTGACACTTCAGAGGTATGCAAATGTCCCCCCTCTCAATGACTTTGTCTCTCTTTCTCTTGGTCCGTCTTGCTCTCCTCTTTCATCCCTAAGTTGCTTTCTCTTCCTTCCTTCTCTTCTCTTCTCTTCTCCTCTCCTCCTCACTCTTTCATCCTGTGCCACTTGTATTTCCATTTTTCTAATTCTTACCCTGTATCATCTCCCTCTCTCTCTCTCTCACACACACACACACACACACACACACACACACACACACACACACACACACACACACACACACACACCCTCTGGGGAAGAAAGTCTAAGTTCTGTTTTGTTTGATTTATTCACAGACGAGACACAAGAAAAAGCCAAGCATGTTGAGAATGTCAGTGTGACATGATTGGTGGACAGGGACAAGGGCATTCAGACTCGGTCTAATCTGTATTGGTTTATTTTTACTACAAAAACGATGAGACAGAGAGAGGGTGGGAGAGAGAGAGCGAGAGGAAGGGAGGGAGACAGACAGAAAAAGACAGAAAAAGAGAAAGAGAGAGAGAAGAAAAAAGGAGTGTAGACAAGTTGAAAGAGGCAGGAAATGGGTGATGGATTCACTGTTAAAAAATAAAAATAAAATCTATTTAATTCCACAGAATAATACGCCCTAAGTTCTGATACTACATACATGTGAAAATAAAGAGGGAATTATTCTTAATTTGGAACACATTTGTGGCTGAACGCTGATAAGTCTGATGGGCATATCACGCTAATCTACTGGAGAATGTGTCACTTCCTCTGTGACCGGCTCATTTCGCTGCTAGGGCTGTGGCACAAATTGATTAATGTCCCTATTGGATAAATGATACTTCTGCCATCTGTGCCCACTTCCAACGAGTGTAAATGTGCCAGACAATGGCTTAAATGTCCATTAGCCTCTCACACATTCCATTTGTTTTCAT
This sequence comes from Coilia nasus, assembly GCA_027475355.1. NCBI lineage: Eukaryota > Metazoa > Chordata > Actinopteri > Clupeiformes > Engraulidae > Coilia > Coilia nasus. The sequence goes on along the minus strand of CM050220.1, from coordinate 31,165,156 downwards.
CAGAGCTGTATTTTTATTTTTTATTTTTCGAAGGGGGGGACTAGCCCAGGCATGTTGCGTATACACAAGTGAAATGAAAGTGCACTCAATTCTTGTTGTGTGACGAAAGTTGGCCCATGTCTTCTGTGTGAAATTGAAGTATTAAATGACATCCATGCTTGTGGCAGAACTTTTTCATAACTAGTGTGGTCCAAGAAAGTGTGCTGAATGGGACAAAGTGTGTGTGATTCACAGGTTCTGTATGCATACATGAGCAGACACACACAAGCACGCACGCATGCACAGAAACACACACACACACACAATTACACAAAAATTCTGACACAGAAACTCATTGGATCCAGTTCCATATTTCACTGTGCCTATGGGATCTATTGCAGGCATTCCACTAATATTTCATAATATGCTTACCGTACGAAGTGTCTCACAGGGTGGGGCGGTGTGGGGAAGCGCAGGGCTGCTCCCCTTAAGAGGTGTCAGATGATGAAGAACATGGAACATGTGGAAACATTCATCATACTGAATGTGTGAGCCATTATTACACCCCCCCCCCCCTCCCCCCCACACACACACAAAGCCTTCCCATCTTTTGGAAAACAACAGGGGAGAAATAGATCCGAGATTGCTTCTGTCTTCCCATTTAAATGGAACATTCCCCAACACCATCCCCACACCGGGAGGAAGGGAGAGAAGTTATAGTTAGCATTCTGTCAGATTATAGCCACAGTTTAGAGATTGGGGTGCATCAATGACCATGGTCCCTCTCCCATGATAATCACATTTCATCTTGTTTCATGCAATCTGTTTTGTCTATATGTGCCAGTCTTTGGGGTCTTCTGTCAGGGGTACAGTAAAACATTTATTTGACCCACGCATAGATAGCCCAGGAAGTGATGGGAATTACAAGTAATGGGTGTAGACAACGCCCAGCATGAGTGATTCTCGGCAGCCAAAAACAGAAAAGGCCGAAAACAGACGTATTTTGCCGTGTCTCTCTCCAATAGGCATCCTCTTTTGTAAGATAGATGGGAAATTGTCAGGCCGACAGTTCAACCAAACGCCTGTGCATAATGAGATTTCCAGCAGACGCTGTGATGTGCATGCAATCCCCACACTGCCTGGGAGACCAGCGGCAGCAGGTGAAAAGAGGAGAAGCAGAGAGAATGGAAAACAAGGGAGAAAAAAAGAAAAGGAGGAAAAAGGCTCCATGGGCCTTAGCTTAGGAGTCTATTTCAGACTAGACATTAGGGATGATTCTGTCTGTCGATAATGTTTGCTGGTGTGGCAAATTTGAGGGATCTGCAGGCTACAGAGACATCACCTGCTTTTTTCACTTCCGTTGGGGGAGGACAAAAACAATGCAGAAGAGCACTCTTTTCAGCCCCTCGGTAATTACGGTGAGTCAGGACTGGAGACACGCTGATAATGCAGCAGCCCACACATTACACCCAGAAGCAGGGCTCACCGTCAGGCCTGTTAGGCTCGCTTGGGATGCTGAACTCTGCAGCGTCTAAAGAATCTAAAGCCTCTAAGGCCAGTAAAAAATGGTAAAGGCTTCAAGGCAATTCTGATGAGATATGTCATAAACAGCTTCTGTTTTTTTTTTTTTTTTTTTTGGATTTGTTTAGAACAAGGATTCACATGAAATGTGTCCTTGGCTATTTAGAAATGATACTAAGGACATAAAAATTCAAACACTACAAACAATTAAAGCATTCACAGTTTTTACAAACATATAACAGATGCTGGCAAAAAGCCTTTAATATTTAACATTGCTTGAAGCAGATTACTTTAAATAGACATAATAGCTTTTTAAATGTTTCAAATAACAAAAATGCATATTTTCTTTTACTTTTTTGTGAAGGACAAATACAAATAATTTGGCATAAAACAGCTTTGCAGTTCCAGCTTACTAAATTGAATAGGCTGCCAGAGCAGTTATAAATGAAAGTTATAAATGATGTTATAAATGAAAAGAGAAGAAAAAAATGCATGCATAAATAATCACAATAAATAAAAACAATACCAGCAAACTGAATTGAGTAGCTGAAGAACTATAACCTGCATGAATCCCTAAATAGGCTGTATAAATACAAGTGGGGTCACATGGCCTGGCTGATCAATTCATTCATGTACATGTCCATGTCTAACGACTCAAAAGCCAAATAGCATGATATAAATGACTGGGGCCAGAAGAGGCAAGGCCTCAAAAAGACCTCAATGTTACCATTGATCACATTGATTGCATAATAGAGCTGAAAACTGTACAGGATGGCCTGGAGCGTGACCCTTATTTTTTAAGGCTCTGACAGCAAGTGTGTTATACCTACTAATATCCTTTGGGATCAGAAGAAAAATGAACTGGAATATTGGGGAATGCTAGAAATGTTCAACTATTCAATGATGTTGGTGCAATTCACAGACAAAACGCTGCAAATCACTCTGGCATCTGTTTATCCCATTAGTCGCATCCTTAATGACCTCGACAGGCACAGAAACGTTCCCCCCGAGGGCAAGACAACGACCAAAAATGAAGAGGAATTCTGCCTGGAAAACGCAACAGGTTGGCAATGTTAATTAGAGGAAAACAGCACGCTGTGATTGAACGCAATCTCCGTGAAAGGTGACAAGGACACAGAGAGTTTGGCAATCTGTAAATTGAATAGCTGCAACAACAGCGGATGTTTTTTTTCTGACGAACTGCTTCGGCTTGCCATTTATCTCGTCCCGCCGTGTGATATTGTGCCATTCAGCAAACAGTGGCGGCACTGAGGCACAGACGCAGGAGGAAAATAAAAAGGGAAGCTACAGCAGCTTTTCAAACAACCAGTGTCTGATTGAAGAAAAACACTCTATACAAATATTTAATAAACATAATAGTTGGAAGCTCCAACAAACCGAATGCTGTACTATGTTTAGCAGGCCTTTTTATTCATCCAAAACAGACACTAACAAAATCCATACACACACACACAGCTTGCATATCTTGCAGATATTAATCTTCCCTTCCAAGGATTACAGAAAAAAAACTGAGAGAGACCCCCCCCCCCCCCCCCCCCCCGGTGCTGTGTTTAGCTAGTGTAATCAGTGCAAGGCTTTGAGCCATAACTTTGTATTGATGTGCACCAGACAGAGGCTGCAGCATTAGCCAACAGCTTTCTGCAAATGAATTGAAGCTGGCAAAGCATCATGAGTTATACAGCGTTATGACAATGGCCCCAGCAGAGGAATTGGGGTTTGAGTGAGAGAGACGTGTGTGTGTGTGTGTGTGTGTGTGTGTGTGTGTGTGTGTGTGTGTGTGTGTGTGTGTGTGTGTGTGTGTGTGTGTGTGTGTGTGTGTCACAGGGATGCTGGAGGACAGACAACTGGAGAACACCCACCAATTTCGACAGTGTCCTCTTGGCCTATCGCAAGTGCACTGCTGTGATTTGTCGAGATACCTTCTGAAAGACTCCTCTTCTGACAGATAGCCTCTCATTCTCCACCTCGCAGGGTGGGTTAGTAATGCCTAGCATTTCACAAATGCTCGAGTCATAGTGAGCTCTCAATGCAAGCAGTGACAATTCGACAATTCTCTTTTCCTTGCCTGTTTTCCCCTGTGGATTGCATGTAATGCTGCCACATTTCAAACTAAATAGGTACAATACTGTATGCTGCACTCTTCCAGGCCTACTGAAAATAAAAACAACAAGCCATACATACAGTGCATACATACCTACTTACTGGTAACCTGGCATGAACAATATTGAACATCAGGTTGTTTGTGTTGATCTGTTTAAAGTGGCTCTGAACACAATAACAAGCCCACCATACGTAATGCAGAATTGTAAGTCCCAAGGTACAGTCAGAAGTCACAGAGTCTAGGTCTTTTCACTCGTGCACAGAGAATCATACAGAATGTCTCCACCTCTTTTTTCCCCATTATCTTAGTAATGATTTTCTGTCCAGCCAGCCATTCTCCACAGGGTTGCAGGCTTTATTGTAGTGAGACACTATTTTGCAAATAAGGTCTGCTTCAAATAGCGTTATCAGCTTTTTAATTTTTTGCAGAAAAAACTGAGTGTTTGAAGTGAGAAATGTTAGATAGCCTACTGCTGAAAATGACCGTGGCAACATTAGGAAAAAGGTGAGATGCTATGAATATTTTACATGTGACTAAAATAAAACTTGTCTATGATAGAAAAAACAGCTATTTGTTTTGTAAATATTTATTTGTTCTGTGAGGATCTAATCAGCATCAATACTGTGTTAAATAGAATTTTGTTACAATGGAGCTGAACTGCAGGATTGAAGAACTGAAAAACTCATTAAGATAGATATTGAATTTGCTTGATAATAGTCGGCTTCAGCATGAAGAGGCATCTAAGGATGGTTGTGAAATAACAATTTTCATGATTTCCAAGATAAGCTGATGTTCATTCAGTATGGTGGAGTGTTGAGGAGAACAACTTTGACCAGTGTTAATCTATGCCTGCAGAAGTGTCCACCGTTTTTTTTAGCTGCATTTAGCTGCACAAGTTGCAGATTTTCCTGCCAACACGTGAAACGAAGAAGTGAACGAATCAGGTGGTTAGGGTCAAGCAGCTACAGCCTGGTGTCAGCCGCATCTGATGCGACAGCCATCCTCTTGAAGATGTACTATGCTGCAATGGCAACTGTCCAGCACAGACACACCTCCACTGTAAGTACTGCAGCATTCTGGTGTCACCAAATCCATTCCCCGCGTACGAGACGGCACAGTGCAATTTCAGCAAGAAAGCTCTGGTAATTTCTTATTTCTCCCAATAGAAGATAAATCTCCTATAAGGCGAGGAGGGGAATGTGTCGACTAGAGGGCTGAAAAGATAAGGGCCTGTTGGTGTGCTGGTGGGAGATGATGACTGTGATCCAGATGCACAGAAGAAAGAGAGAGAAAGAAAGCTTATCGCTCCCCCACCACCTCCGAGTGCACCACTTGTGTGTGCATTCACAACTTCCGCCCGCTCAAGCTCACTCACACTCAGCTTCTGAGGCAGACAAGCCACATAGCAGATTAAGGGCTTGGTCAGTTTTACAAAAAAAGTGAACATGCACTGCAAATCCCTGTTAAAAAGCAATAAAAACAAAAAAAATTACATATGCAGACAGTGATATTTTAAGACAAAACACTAAAAGTCCCCTAGAGTAGCTAAACCAGGATATTTTTTTTATCTTTTGTTTACATAAGATCGAACCTATCCATCAAAAAATATTTTTCTACCAGCACTTAAAGTATATTGTGAAATGTCGCCTTCTTTAAAAAAACAAAAAATCTGCTTATCCTGTCAGAAGTGGACTATGAAATGTCCTGACATCACCCTCTTTCTCTCTCGGTCTTCCTCCCTCCCTCTTTCTCTCTCTCTCACATCTCCGACAGCCATGTTTTATGTGTCTGCTTTTTGGGAAAGCAACAGATTCCCAGATGGGTGACTCCCATCAGCACGATCCAGAGATGTAAAGGGACCACTCGCAGCGGTGTCTACTGGGATACAGTTCGGCGAGAAACATGTCTGATATGTTTTCCAGCATACCCTGGACCTCCTTTCTTGCATCCTCCCAATGGACAAGGGCTTTGCAATTTGAAGAGCACATTTAAGGGGGAAAAACTGTAACTAACCACAAAGGGACAGACCCTCAATCAAATCCTCCTAAAGAAGCAAGTTTTTAAAGAGTTAAAGATGTAGAGAATTTGTCAGAACAGTGAGCACAAAAACACAACTGAGGGTGGGAGAGGTTGGGTTAATAAAAGCACAATATTGGTATCAAAGTGGTATCCTACTGTGTCCTATTACACCTCCATCAAATAACAGATAGTCCTGCTGCTAAGGTGGCGAAAGAGATAGTCCATGATCCTAGTCCAGATACCTCTCTTGGCAACCAGGAAACAGGCAAGAAAATAAGGCAGTCTTAGCGAGGAATCTCTGGTATTGAGGGATATCACCAACTCAAGGGAAATTCACCAAGTTCAGCGAGTGGCACTATCATAAAACAATATACATTATGGGTCCCATCACAAGCACGCAGAATTCTCCCCCAGTGTCTCATGCTTGTAAGCAGTAGCCCAGCACTGCTTCTCCTACCTACCTTTTTTATGCTCCGATGTCCAGATGATACATCTTGTCTCGCCTGATGTATTTGCAACTGTATTGATTCCAAGTCAATTTTATAGCTCAGTGAACCTGCAGCTTTCCCAGGCCTGATCTGCTGTCCCTCTATCTCTATTTATGTTTCCGCATGGCATCTCAACGGAGTCATTTTCATGTGGACAATCACGGAAGACTGATTTTGGGCACCACTGCTGTTACCAGGGAAACAAACTCACACAAGGGCTCCTAATTAGAAAAAGAAGAGGGAGACAAAAAGAGAGACAAAAAGACAGAGAGAGATGGAGAGAGAAAAATAATGAGAAAGAGGGACAGAATGACAAAGAGAAAGAAAGAGAGAGACAGTGAAAGAGAAAGAGAGAGAGATAACTCCTTTGCTCGCGTGTTTCGACAGGTACACTGCAGATGCCGGGTGGATGTAAGCTGTTCGGGGTTCACTACACTTCTTATTTATGCATGGGATTTTGGAATGCAGTAATACTTATTAAAATGTGTCACTGTGTTGGGATTTGCGCTATTTCATTATATATTTCTCGAAGCTGCTCACCATTCCATTTTAATTACATAGTGCCAGGTATGTGTAAGAAGGTGTGAAAACACACACACAGAGTGAGTCAGTGGGGTAACATAATGTTGGTAAAGAGTTTTGCAGAGAACACCGAAATGTTACTTCTCTTCTGGGCTGTTGTTAAAATAGAGAGGATGTTTTACTACACTCACTCTCAAACTGAACCTGTTATGCTTTACAATGCTTTGCTGTGCTGCTTCTGACATGATTCACAACGTGCTGTGTCATGATTTAGTTGGGCTTTGGTATCTATCGGTTGTCCTTGTTGGACAGTAAATCTTATATATCTATCTGATCACTGCATGTGTATATGTTAAATGTATAATAGAGAGTCAACATCTGCTCAACTGCCGAAGTGAAATTTCTTGTGTATTTAGGTATACTTAATAAATCTGATTCTGATTCTGATCAGTCATCCAAGTGAATCCGCATGTGTAGGTCCTAACCCTCCAAGCCTGCTGTATTGGAACTACAAAGGCTGTCCGCTCAGTGGCTGCTGCACCAACCCTGAGGAGCTGAGCAGCCTCAATTCACTCAGGGTCCACTAGTCCTGATTCCTCTTCTCACCCCTCTGTGTCTCTTGCTGTTATACTGTCAAGTCTCTGAAACAGATGCTAAGCTACCCTTCATTACCCATCCTGTCTTTCAGTAACTCTAAAAGAAGGCTAACTCTAATCTGTCCTAGTTTCTTTAAATTTATATTCTGCATGTGTGTAGTCAATCTCTGTTACTGATACACATGAATATTTTTCATTTGTGTAAGTGACTGTTAATTAAGTCTTTATATCTCTACACCTGTATCTCTTGTGTGTAAAGGTGATCTACGTTACAGATAAACATTTTACACAAATCTTCATTTTACATTATCTTACATATTTCAGAAACACTTTATTCAAAGGGGACTACAGAAGGGTGACATGAGCCTGTCATATACATGCCATGACACATAACACTTCATTGATGTTCATGACTGTTGTCATAAAGTGTCATGTCAAGTTGTCATGACAAAGACATTGGAAATGTCATTTTGGTTAATGTAAACTTGTCATTATGAGGACACTCAAACCAAGGACACTCAAACCAATGACGTGTCATGCATGTATATGACAGGTTCATGCCACCCTTATGTAAGTACCTTCAAATAAAGTGTTACCTATATTTCTTTACATGTAACTTTTAACTGTGCTTGGCCAATCTCTGCTCCTGATGCGATGCCAGGTTGAACTTTCTCTGTACATTTTTCATTACTTTTTCCAACCCAACAAAGCCTACTTGTTAAATACTACTCACCGTGGAAGTACTTTTAGCAGATATGGCACAAATCAACACACTGGCATGATGTTGTTCGGCTGCACGCTTATCAACACATGATTTGCTAGCTAAACGGCACACTCACTGCCCCAGTGGCTCCATCAGCACTACGAGATCCTTGTTTGTTGACAAAAGTTAATTAACAGACTGTGACTCCTGCCAAAAAGGACAAAAATCACAAATGTGCGTGACATAACAGTTAACATGGATTTATTCATTAGCATGACAATTTATTTATTTGTTTATTCTGTCATTCGTCGGCACTCATCGTTTCAGGAAGGAGAAACCTAAGCTCTGGCTTTTTTACCTGAGGCTATGTTTTATTCTGTGCTCCCCAGTACCTCATTAGCACAGCGGTGTTTGTGAAGCAGGCTTTGTACTCGGTAAACAAACTCTAATTAAAGGTTCAAATAAGAAGAACCTGAGGAGGGTTTAGAAGGGAGAGAGAGCATGACAGAAACAGAAGGGGTTAGAGAAAGAGAGAGAGAGACAGAAAGAGAGAGAGAGAGAGAGAGAGAGAAATAGAGAGAGGAGAAGAGGAAATAAAAAATGTAAAAACTGCCAAAACAAATCTCTAGAATAACATGTTAACCTTCCCTCTTTTCCACCACATCGTTTTCAAGGGGTGTGGGGAACGACAACCAACAACAACAACAACAAAACCTCTTGCAGCGTTTTATTTTTTACTGAATGATCTGAGGTGCAGGACCAGGAAGTCAGTATGATGCTGGCTAATCCCTAACTGTAGCCGAGTTCACGACTGGTTCATTAAAACATGTAGAGGATGAGTCGAGGCCTTCTGCTTGGCCTCTGTTTTGCCTTCATCAAAGTAAACTAAGCCAATGTAGAGAGGTCAAATTAAAAGAACAGATGTTGGGGGTTGTTCCCAATTATGGCACTGCCCTTCGCTTCGGTATTTGAGCGCTGCCAGCACCTTCATGTATGTATTTATACTGGGGATTGAAAACCCGTGGTAGCAATGTCAGGGAGAAATAAAAACACCATAAATACTTGGCAACACCTTCCTATTTACTTCAAAGATAAAGACAGAGACTAACGAGGCCAGAGACAACAGTTATAGGGGAGGGAGGAAGAAAGTCATGAGCCTGTGAGATAATTTGGAAGAAAAAAAAATCAATTTGTCATCAGATTTTTGTTTTGAATAGTGAAGGTCATCTGATAACTCTCACTTCTGTGTCCTTCCAGCAGAAAGTGTAGTCATTCTTTCCCTTAGCTGGCTGACTGCAAAGAAGGCTGTAAGCTACTCCAAGATACCGGTCAGTAGCAGAAAAGTAGATTGTCATAACAGCCAAAACTTATTCAGCTATTACTTCTACAGTTTCCTCATTTGTGCAGCCGGGGCAAGATTTCAAGGTTTGGTTGGATGCATGAATAAAAATGTGAGTCCACTAACATGAAATATTCTCGTCCAAGGGTAAAGAAGGGGGGGTGGGGGGGCGATGATTTCAATGCCAAAAATATAAGTTGGCAACAGAAGGTGTATGGGTGAAGCACTGATGAGAGATTTACCCTTTATTGCATCACCACGCGTCTTCAGCTCAGCCAGTGCACCTCCACCAGGGGCGCTGCTGATTCCATTACAACTAGTGCTTGAGCTACTTAAGCCAAAATGTAATTTTACACTGGGATGATTCAAGAAAGCCCCTCACCCAAAATGAGTCAGAAATGTGGGGCACTTGCTCTGGAGTCTGGCTTGGGTCCAAGCCTCCTCAGGGGAACCATGTCAAAGTCTTGCCTTTGATGGGTTAAAAATTGGGCTTTGTTAGCATTTGAGCAGGGCAGATGGCCCACTGGTCCTACCTACACACACGTCACCGTAGCAATTAGCTGAAGGTGACATATGACGTTATTGGAAAACAGGTGCACTGTGGGGCGGCGGTGGTGGGCACAGGGGCTGTGTCCTGAATGGCTGCATTATGCTCCCCATGTGTTTAAGTAAACAAAAGGTTCGAGGAGAGCCTATCAGCCTTGACCGGCGAGCAGAAATGCGTGTTTTTGCTCACAGCCTTGCCGAACTCCGCTCGTTTATCTTAGCTGTCAGTTAAAAGGGCAAACTCAGAAAAGGTGAAACTTCTCTTTCTTCTTTTGTTTTTTGCCTTTTTAATAAGACTGCTTGGTTGTCATAGAAACTGCGCACAACACAGGCTAAAGGGGGGTGGGGGTGGGGGGGTCCATTACACACAGTCTTGCCCCACGCCCTGCCTGGGATCTGAGGCTGGCATACAATTACAACTGAGCGTCTACGGAAATGTTTGTGCTGAAGCTGAGGCGATGTTTACATTCCGGTACTAGAATCTGGCATTAAAATAAACTAAATAAAAAAGCTAACTTTTAGGGTGTAAACAAATGACTGCAAGGGAGGCTGATGGCTTTTATCAGAAAGAAATAGAGTGAGAAAGACAGAAAGAAAGTACTGTAAACCCTTTAGGTGGAATAAAAGCCTAGTTTATATAGTACTTATTCTAGTTTATTTTTGAATCTGAAATACAGCTGGCTACCCACTTCTCTGCATGTGTTTTTGCCCAGGCTAGGTTCCACATAGAGGTCACAGCTAAACACAAGGTTTGCAACGCTAAGACCATACAGAGGATGCAAATGACCAGAAATAAGTGTAAGTAAAGCTGTCCATTACCATGTAACTCATGAGAATCCGTTCCAAATTCTCTAGCAAAAACAATCTTAACAAGGACAGAAATTAAATAAAAAAACTGTCAGTAACTGTGTCAAATTACAATACCGTGGAATGTCAAGAAGTGAAATTCCAAGATGGATTGCTGAGATGTCGTAATCTTTTTAACAGCAGTTATTACATGGAGGGTCACTCATATCCAACGTGATCAATTGATTGCTGAGAGGATATTATTAGGCCCCAGTTGACACAGTGAAGTAGGTTACACCAGAGGAATGCGTAATGAGATCAACAAGTTTACCCCCACTAGCCAGCAAACAGGCAATAAAAACTGCTCAATTTAAACATAATTCTTAATTCCTAATTCCATAATTCCTAAAGGACATCCAAATACAACCCGCGAGGGCCATGAAAACATGGATAAAGCATATTTCCCAATCCCATCGAAAGCTCATCCTTGTTTTAAAGTGGACGTTAAGCAGACTGCCTCAACTTGATGGAGGGAATGACCTGGACCTCAGACCATAGGGAGTGGACAGAGACATTCCTATCCCAGCTACTCTCTTCTGACCGGGCCCCTCTTCTGTCCTGCTTTGCTCCCCCACACAGTGTGGGTGTGGGGAGTGCTAGGTCACCTCAGACAATGCTGCTTTGATTCGTCCGAGGGACAGGGGACCGTTTACTGTCAGTAGGCCAGCGAGCCGAGGCCAGATGTTTGCATCTGAGTTTTTAACATTGAAGCTAGGTCAAAGCAGCAAGGGAGATGGTGTATGTGTATATGTATGTTTGTGTGTTCATGTGTGCGTGTGTTGGAGTGGGGAAGGGTAAGGGAGAGATGGAGTGAAAAAAACATTTTGGCAAAGAGATGCTTTAAAATTTGGGTAAAATACACACCAATAGAAAGACCAAACATGTAATACACTGTCTCTTTCAGCAGAAAATGCTCTTCACCTTCTGCATGGATAAACACCTAAAGGCAATAAATGTTTGCTAGGCTGTAGATCGGTGTCTGTTGTTGTGTGGGAGTGGAGTCCATATGTTGTTGTCTGTGCATTCTGAGTCAATTCACTTCACCTTTATTAATGTGCATGTGTGTGTGCGTGTGTGTGTGTGTGTGTGTGTGTGTGTGTGTGTGTGTGTGTGTGTGTGTGTGTGTGTGTGTGTGTGTGTTTGCGTGAATGTCCCTGTGTTTATAAAAACCTGCAGACGTACTGTATCTCAATCTTAGATGAATGGAGAGGACTGTACACTAAGTGAAAGACTGGATGAACTGCATCATACACGCATTTTTATTTATTTATGTTTTTATTTATGTTTTTATGAAACGTCCTTGTGTATATGTTAGCTTTTAACTGCTTTATATCACAACACATCGTTCTAACGTGCATGTGTGTGCGTGTGATCATATTATATATGCTATCTGTGTGTTTGTCCATGCTTGTGTATATGGAAGTCTTGGTCTGTGTCAGATCGATTGCTACCCCCCCAAAACCTTTTCCCCCAACATACACACACACACACCCCTCTGATCACCTGTGGCCTCCCATCATCACAGCCTCCAATCCCCAATAAATCACAGCCACACACCCACACACGCAGACATAGACACAGACACAGACATACACACACTCTGTCTCTTGAACGCATAACACACACACAGATGCACACAGAGATGGACACACACACAGACACAGACGTACACACTCTCTCCATTTCTTACACCAATAACACACAAAGATGCACACAGAGGCGGACACACACACAGATATACACACACTCTCTCTCTCTCACACACACACACACACGTTCATATAGACACACAAACACATACACACACAGACATACACACTCCCACACACACACAAACACAGGTGCTACCTCTGGCGCCTGCCTCGCCCCTCTGCAACAGGACCGACAGCAGCAACAACAGCAGACTCCATTCATCCCAAAGCCCACGGGGGCTTCATCTTGCACTGCGAGGATGAATTAGCCTGGGTTAATGACTGCTCACAGAGCAACCCCGGCAGGACCCACTCGCATCCAAGCCCAGGTGGTGCACACAACAGGCTTTGTCATGGGATCCTTTTTTTTTTTGAGCTGCTGGATGGCCAGGGTGGAAGACTTCAATATGGTGCACACACACAGACAGACAGACAGACAGACAGATAAACAGACAGGCAGACAGACAAACACACACACACACTCACACACACACACACACACACACACACACACACACACACACACACACACACACACACACACACACACACACACACACACACACACACACACAGCTGGATGGCCAGGGCAAACGACTACTTACTTGAACATGGATGACAAGCCAGTAAACTAAACAATGAGCTTATGGGGAGTAAACTTATTGAACATAACTAAAAACAACATAACAAGACTCTGTTTCCTTGCTGCTTCATATGTTTGGGGCTGGGCTAGTGGCTGCGCAGGATTTACAGCTCTGATTCGCCTATTATGGCCATCCGTTTATGTCACTGTCAATGTTTGTGGCTGTCAGGTCAAGGCCCAGAGAGCTACTTCGAGCCGTAATTCAGAAGGGAACGCATTGTGCTATCTGGGCTATCGAAGCGCCGTTTATCGTTTCAACTGGTCGTCCATAGCCAGAGGGTAAGAGTGAAATAAAGAGAGAGGTATTCTTCTTGGCGAAAACACATGAAAGCTCAATAAATGTGATTACTGGACATCTGCATGGACATAAAGGCAGATTATGCCAGTATATGTGTTATTTCAGCCCGAGGACTTTGAGAGCAATCAGCTCTCTTTAAAACAATTTACAACTCCATCCTTCCTCCATCACTGCAGATATGACATGCACTAAAGGCATTTACCAACACATTAACAGTTTAATAGAAAGCTTAATGTGATTTTGTTTAAATATTGTCCACTCTCATTCGTACTAAGTGAAATGCACCAAATGTTTCACCACTGGCAAAGAATCAATAACAATGTTTTCTGGCAGAAACAAAGAAATGGAATGGATACAGTGCCCTCAACAGGTGGAAAAGGTGTACTACATTCTCCTTAGAGCCATTTTCAAGCCCAAAACAGGAGGCTCCATATCACACTCTTAAATACCCATGCGGACTGAGCACATACTGACATCTCCTTTTCTACATTGCCTATTTCACCCATGGAGCAAACACACCACACTGTGACATTAGGAATTATTGTACCTCCACACACACACACGAACACACACACACACACACACACACACACGCACACGCACACGCACACACACACACACACACACACACACACACACACAGACCCATACACAAACACAAACACAAACACACACACACACACTCGTACACAGAGAACAGAGGACTCCTTTTTCAGTGCAACTGGCTGCAAGACGGGTGCCATGTGATGCTTTAAGAAGGTGAAAAAAGCAAGTGCCTGCTGCTGGATTAAATGGCCCTTTTAGTGCCTTTTAAATAAGACTGATGGCAGTGGAGGAGATATTCAGCTCGCAGTCCTCAAACCATGGATTTCCATTAAGGAGTGTTTAATGATGGCCTCTCTGCAGCTAAGCCAGTGCAAACAGACTCGGGATGAGCAAGAGATGACCACTATCTGACCCACTACTGCGGATACTGAGAAGGCAAACACACACACACACACGCACATGTGCTCATGTACACACAAAGGCATATGCGCGTGCAAAAACACTCGCATACAGTACACACATGCACACACACACAATAATGCACATAGGCACACACGCACACTGTGTATTATTTTTTCCTTCTACATCTGTGAAGTAATATAAAAGGAGCAATTTTTCCCACTACAGTAGTGTATTACTGCTTCCTTTTTATACTTTTCGCCTAGTTCCTATCTAGTCTTTTCGGCTAGTTCCTGTCTCTTTGCGATGAATGTCGAGGACAAGCTGACATGTGAGAATAATCCCCTCATTCAGTCTAGTTCCAAAAGCAGCTCAATTTTCTCACAATAATAAAGACACAGCTGCACCTTTAAGAGGCAGGGGAAACCCACCACCACCATAACCACCACCACCCACCATCATAGCACAAGGTCAGAAAGATACCTGATGATCAGGTATGATGATGGTCATCAACTACAAACATACACATGCACACACACACACACACACACACACACACACACACACAACCATAATCAAGCTGACAGGAGTACAATATGGGCTATGGGTAAAGAGGAGTAAAACCTGAATACACTTAACCAGTGCTCTGGGCATCTGGCAGAAGGTCGCCTATCTATTCGTTTGTATTTTTGGTCTTTCTCAGTTTTTGACACAGAAAGCCAGAAATTCTTAATCAGTCTCCCCACCACTCTAGCAGACACCCCACCCCCTCAAACACCCCACTGTGCATACACACCCACACAGAAATGTTTTACACTTGTCCCTTGTCACTCTTGCAGAGCCCATCACCCCCCACCCTCACAAAAAAAGCACTGTAGCAGGACCTCCCCTTGAACAGACACCCAGAGAGCAGAGCACAGAGAAAGGGCCTGGGAAAGCATTGCAGCTTGATTCACCCTCTCCAGAGTGACACACAGGCTCTGCTCCTTCCCTCTAAATTGGATGCATTTGGAGCAAACGCTAGCTGGGAGCCAACTCTCCATTAAACTGACATTTCATTAGATGCTTGCTTTATTTACACTTCCAACTTATTCACACATTTCAGGAACAACTTTAGTGGAGCGCCCACTAAAATGATGAATGAATGAATGAATGAATGAATGAATGAATGAATGAATGAATGAATGAATGAATGAATAGATGGATGAATGAATAGATGGATAAATGAATAGATGGATGAATGGCTGGATGAATGAATGAATGAATGAATGAACAGAAACAGAAAGAGAGAAAGAGAGAGAAAGAGAGAGAGAGAGAGAGAGAGAGAGAGAGAGAGAGAGAGAATGTGTGTGCAGGGGAAGAAGACAATGACAAATGAGCAGGACAACGGATACACAAAGCAAGGTTTGGTTGAAAAGCAATCAGCTACAAAGAGGTCAATGATCACATAAAACCTGATAGATTATGGCATGGGCGTCGGTAGACCTGGGCATTCGAGGCTATAGCCCCGGATCTCCTGGGAATAGCCCCGGATCTCTGTGCCGTCAAAAAAAGTAAATAAGTAATGATGGTAATGATGAAAATAGGCCCGTAGTTGCATTACCAGTAGTCCCAAATGAAACATTGTAGCCAGTGAAAACCAAAGATTCTAGAGCGCTCCTGGAAAATCTTGCGGGACCATAATATGGGCAGCTTTAGAATCATTTGTTACAATATGTTACAAATTCAAGACGTCGGTATTCTTTTTATGCGTAGGGTTATTTCGTGTTTCTAGCTAGAGTGAGATCCGTGTTTAAAAGATGGACATTAGAAATGTCTTTAGGGGAAAAAGTGCAGAGAGTGGACAAGAGGTGCAGACCGAGAGTGTGGCGTTGGCTACTGCAACGGCAACCCATGAGAGCGTTTCGATCAGCACAGGTTCGTGAAAAGCAGCCCCAGCCACAGTCAGCCTTTCGATAAATGCTGGTCTGGTGTGGTTAGCTTAGCTAGCTGCACCTCAAGGACACTGCTTTAATAACCACAGGCTCTGTAGAATGGAATCACGCTGTTCACCACTTATTTTTCTTTTTCCATGGCAGTAAAGTTACGCTAGCCTAGATGCAGGCTCATTTATTCACTTTACTTAGAGTGAACGAACGAAATAAGCTGAGTGGAGGGTAGTCATAGGTCATAGGTAGTACCAGGTAACTAACACATTGCTGCGCTGCATAATGACTAAATCATCTACAATTGTGTGGATACATCCTTTGATTAGAGTGAAACCTTAAAATGTTTCATTCAATTCTCACCAGTCACGAGAAAGCAGTTTTATTTGGTCGACTAAACTCACACACTCAAAGATACTGACATACAGATTTTGACCTTATTCCACACGCAAACAAGGGTGGCGCCATGTTTGTTCGTTCTGTCATGGAACCGACGGTTGAACAATTCTGCCGTACATTTGACTTATCGAAGTGCTCCTACTCCAAGACGGCTACTACCTCAGCGATTAGCCTGTGTGTTGCCGCCCTCTAGTGGTCGTTAATTTTACAACACTACAATATCTTGTGAGAAGGTTGCAGTCAAGACACTAGTACGTTTACTGTAGTGCTAATTTGTTTACTGTATCATGTATGCAAAGTTTATCATACTACTACTACTATTACTACTACTACTACTACTAATAATAATAATAATAACAACTGTAAGCCACAGAACATAAATAGTGGTGTGGAAGAAGGAGTCGAGATAACAGATTTGTGTAGTGTTACACAAATATGTGCAAAACTTATTGAGTTATTTTGCACACAAACAAACACTGGCAAAAACATAACCTCCTTGGCGGCGGAGGTAATTAAACTTCAGTGATCTAAAGCACATCAATGTAATGTCCGTCGGAGTTGACTGTAGTTTGCACAGTCCCGCAGTGAAACCTGGTCCACTTGACATTCTGTAGGTACGTTTCGCGATAGTGTTTATTCTATATAAGCTACTTTAATGTAACATTTTCTCTGCTGGTGTATGTGATGCACTTTGCCAGAAGAGACTCCTTACAGGTTATCCTGTAATACCTATTCGACGTAAGTCATGACTCATGACGATTGTCCTTTCTTTTCATTCTTAAACAACGCTAAAATTGCATTTTTATCAGTTCGAAAAACCCCCGAACCCCCGCTCAAAGAACACTCTAACGTCTGGGCTAAAGCCCCGAATGTTTCCACAACCTAGTGACGCCCCTGGATTATAGGATCAATTTGGTGTCAGAAAGTTCAAACAAAAATGTTTAAATATCGAATGAAAAATGAAAAATACTAAAGAAAAAATATCAAACAAAACAAAAACAACTTATTTGTGTAATCGTGTAGAATATCAGTCTTTACCTCTTTAGAAACCTTTTATTTTTTCTGCATTTTTCTCAGTTTTATTTGATATCATTTTTTTCTTTTTTTGGTTACGGTTTTAGCTTCTTTTTGCTGGCATTTTTGACACAAATTTCACGCGTGGGTGGGATTTCCAGGGGTGCATTCCCATTGGATAACTTGTGTTTGACTCACAAGGTCCAAGAAGTTGCTTACAACTTAGCTCCTTTGACTACCACCGCTGTGTCTCTGTGTCTGTGTCACTTACATCTGTGTTGGGCAAAGGATGAATATTTGTTAGTGTTTCAGCAGTGTTGCTTTGCCCAACGCCGCCATTGCTTGGTACAGGCGCACCGGGACAAGCGTGGGCACTTCATGAAACAGACCGACATCTCCTAAAGGCATATATGCTACTCTCATTAAGAAATAAAATATGTTAACAGGAGACACAAAACACCATTACAAGTTACCTTTTTAGTTGCATTTGGACATTTATTCAATGGAATTATTTGCAAAATGTGAGTATATAGCTTCAGCTTCAAAAGCTCACTGGTGAAAGAAATTTCCTCAAAGGAACTGCATTGGAGGATGTCATAATTCTCAGCCAGAACTAAAGTACAACATGTCAACCAACTAATAGAGAACGGTATTACCAAGATTTTACATCTATTCGACACAACAGCCTGTTTTATTCAATACGGCATCCTGTCACAATTTTGCGACTTTGCCGCTTAGAGGGTTAGGGCCCTGTAGGCTGACCGATGTACAGACACAAGTCGGCCGTTTTGGATCAGGGCTCCATGCCCACCCAGCTCGCCCACCACAGCCTTGTGCCACCTTGCCGACGGCCAGATGTATTCACCCCCTTCCCCATTTCACCCACCCACAACCCCCTGACCACTGAAAGGTAAAACAGTCAGAAAACCTCTCATCAAATATGTCTATGAAACTAGTAGTCTTGCTGAAACAGGAGGGAGAGTCAAAGAATATCAGTATGAAAAATATGATGTTTATTGGTAGATAAAGGATTAGGAGGAATAAAGGAGGATGGATTTGTGGAGGGTATTAAGGCAAATTGTGCTTTTCGGCTGGGCAGACACCAATTCCTTCCCCTGTGAGTCTTGGCTTGCAGAATGAATTTAACCAGACAATGAAGGTCTGAATGGTTACTCCCCATCGGTGAGAAAAAAAGATGTTCTACACATGTCTCATGACCTGTTTTTATTTCCTATTTATTTATTTATTTATTTATTTCCTGTGCTGTGTGGAGTAAACAAACACTGGCGGTGTTTTTGGTAGACACCAGACATATTGCTGAGGTGACGCTCTGACATTTTGAGCACAGGGAAAAGAAAAATTATGAATAAAACATAGAGAAACGTCTGGCGCACAAGTTCAGTGTGTACAAAAACATAAATATATTTGTCTGTGTGCATGCATGCTTGCTCATGTGTATCAGTGCATGTGTGTTTGTGTGTGTGTGTATAAGAGAGAAGAGGAAAGAGAGCCTCACTAACTAAGTCCAATTTCTCGCCTCTGCATAGGCACACGCACACACACACAGACTCTCTCACACTTGCACTCACACACACACACACACACACACACACACACACACACACACACACACACACACACACACACAGATTCACACACTCATCAACCTACTCCCTGTGAACTGTGGACCAATAAAAAATGAGGACAGGACACTCCACCGCGTCAACTCTTCACCATAGCTACGCGGGCACTACCTTTACCCCACGTACCCGTAGTGACTCATCCCTTCTGTGACAACAGCCGGCGACACAGCGAGGGCTCCTGGGCGAAACGTCAGGAGGTGCGCATCAAAAAATGGAGTAGTTCAAACGACGCCTACGCGTCAGTCCTTGAGCCGCACACCCAAACAAACAGACAGGCCTGGCAGAGACAGACGATGCGGCTGCATCCAGTATCTGTTATTGCTCCGAATGACAAGAGCTCAAACAAATAGCTGGCATAGGCTGGCACAGGGTCTGGCATGTGGGCATTATGCCAGCAAGACCCCCCACCCCCCGCATCTACCCTCTCGCCTGTCTCCTGGGAGGGTCATGGTGGTCTGGCGGATCCTTAAATTCAGGGCAAAAAAAGAGGATGGAAGGAACTGGAAAATAGCCAGAAAGGAGGGTAAGGCAGTGCGGGAATCCACTGACCTTCCGCTCACATCATGACAGAAAACTCTTTTTTTTTGGTCAGAGATGGAGTGCAATCAGTAGCACCATCAGTGTGCTACAGTGGGGACCATCCATAGAGGCCTTCCTACACCCACAAAACAAACACACACACACACACTTACAGACACAACCTGTATATACACACACGCACACAAACACACATACACACACACACACCTCCTTTGCACACTCGGCTAAAAAAATCTAGTCATGTGATGCCTGGCCATACTGTGACTGATTTAGTAAGCAATTACACAAGAGTCATCGCTTTCAACGCAGAGTCTAACTGAAAACGAAGGGTTCCAATTTAGAGCTTAGGAAAAATCAATGACCCTCAATTTCAGGGGACTCTCGAAAATTAGGTCAAATGCTTAATCTTCTTTTTTTGTAGACTGTAAATGTTAAAATCAGATAACTTATAATCTGTGTGAGAAGTCGAGCATGTCTTTTTGTGAGCCCATCTGTATTTCTCACTAATGTGACACGTACGCTGGTTTGCAAGTACATTGATTTGGCACTAAAACGTACAAAGTCTTTTCAAGACATACTCTCTCCTTTATCTCTTTTTTATCTCCACAACCCAGACTACCCCCCCCCCCCCACACACACACACACACACCACCTCTCGCTACTCCCATCAACCCCCTATACTCTTTTTCTTTTTCTTTGGTCTTGGAGAGGTGCGAGAGAAGAGAAGATTAAAGAACAAGGTGTTCCTCGTCCTCCTGTAGATTTATCTGCCTCTTGTTTATCGCTTTGTTTACTACCCTCTCAGATGTTTTCTGCTTTTGGTGTCTATCAAAAGCACCTAACTCCCAAAAGTAGTCTTTGTTTTATTTCATCTGCCTTTTTTCTAATTCTTCTGTGATGTTCCTCTTCCACTATTATATGCAAAGAAACAAAACCATCAGCAAGACAAAACACTGAGACATTTTTTTATGACTGAGAAGGGATCAGTGGCGCAAGCTCACCAGTCTGCACGCCTACTCACAGATGAGGGGGAAAAAAGTGCCTGTCTCAGGCTGCCCAGAGCACTCGTTTTGGGTCAAAGGGGCTTCTGTAAATCAGCACTCATCCTGAGTTCCTTTAAACTTCCTCCCTCCCTGCCTCTCTCTCTTTCTTTCTCCCTTTCTCATCTCCCTCGTCCCTCGACATGGCGCTATTTATCACGTTTTCATCCGGACCTGCTCGGCCCTCGCACCGTAAAACAAGACCCTGAGGTAATATAGAAGCAATGGTGTGCCATAGATCTGTGCTTGTCTATGACAAAGTCATCGCAAAGTGAAACCGCAGTGGTCCCACTCCGCTAACAACCCCGCGGGCCCTGTGCCAGCTCTGACAACCTGCAGCCCCTCGCCATTGCAGGGAGGAGGAGGAAGAGGAGGAGGAGGAAGAGGACAAAGTGTGCCTGCCAACAGCAAGGCTGCACTTGCTTCCAGAGGTAGTGTCCGAGTGTTGCTGCAGGGCTGTGCTTGCTTTGAGCAGTACTGTACATATTCTGAGTGTTGCTGCAGAATATGGCCACTGCATATATTTATACACTGAGGTGATTTCCATCGAACTATTTGCATATTTTGACCATCTAAATATGAAATCCTACCTGGAAACACTAGCAACTCACATTTACTGGTATCTGTTCCATTGCTTCCAATAGAAATATATACATAATTGTACATTAGGCATTTCACCAAAACATGAAATCACTTTACAAAACATTTGTTGGGAAAAAATCAATATTTTGTTTATAAGTGATCAATCTTTCTGGAACAATGGTGGATTTGTTTTAAGTCATGTTGAGGTAGTTAATAATAAATCTGTAAACCCTGATTGTACTTCCCCTAGTGATATGAGGATACTGGCAGTTTTCCCAATTAATTTAGTAAGGCTGCTCGATTATGGAAAAAATCTGAATCACGATTATTTGGGCCAAAACTGAAATCATGATTATTCAAACGATTATTTTGTTTTCCGCAGTAACATGCTTCATTTATTGAAAATGTATTCAAAAACATTTCGAAAAAACATTCTTGTACCTTCAGATTTTCCCTAATACCTTTCTTCATAAACATTAGTAAGTCTCCTTTGATGTCTAATGTACAAACAGTAGAAATGTGTAATGTATACATATAATGTACAGTACAAACAGTAGAAAATAATTAGGACAAAAACATTGATGCCCTCGATTTTATTTGTTTTGAGATCATTTGGCCCTGAAATCGTTATCACGATTAGAATTTGATTAATTGAGCAGCCCGATTAATTCATTTCTCGTCATTTCATCGTCCCACCTCAGATGCACATAACTGATGCGCTTGGAAGAACAGCTATAGAGTACAAGTTCTGCAATGCATTGGTTTTGCCTGTGCACTTAACACAGGTGATTTCACAAAAAAATCTACCTGGTTACTGAGTTGCATCAAGAAAAATCAGCTGGTTTTAAAAATGGGAGAAACAAATATATAGTATGGCTTTGCCGTACCCTTTTGGGCCAGGTCACCCATCTTTGTCTTTAAGCTCATTCAGTGCACTACTTTAGTGCCTGTTGTGGGAGTAACAGAAACAATGTTATCATGAATAGCCTGAATGCCTTATGCTTCAATGACAATATTATTTAAGATGGTCTGTCAAAAGTCTAATGTCTCTTTTTCAGACATTACTTCAGCCTTTCAGGGAAAGGGTGCATGACCGCTAATAAAAACAAATTTGTACATGCTGTGTATCTGACTTGCAGTTGAAACATCTGTTGAAACACTTCAAAGACAATGTAACAACATTAATGTCAGTGTTGGCAGACAGGCGCGGAAACCACTGCAGTGTCCACTGTTGCCCAGTGTGGCCACAGGGGGGCAATACTGACCAAAGCAATTACCCTCAGCCCAGCCGTCGGGTGGCCCTCCAGGGAGGGCGGGGGGTTAGGCAGCTGTGAAACAGCCTCACCTCGCTTGTCAGCTTTTACTGGAGCATGATAACCCAGTTTGACATCCTCTCCTGTTTCAAACCATCCCCCCAACCCCACCGCCACCACACCCCACACCAGCCCCAGCCACCACCTTTCCTCTCTTCACTTCTCTTCTGTTTTTCCCCTGTTCTGTCCTCTCTCTCTCTTTCACTCTCTCGCTTCTTTTCCTTCCCTCATTTTTGCTTCTACTGCCTTCCCCACCCTCTTCTTGCTCTCCTTCTCTTCCTTTCAGTCTCTCCTTTCGCCCCTCATACACCTCTCTATCCAATTGTCTTTTCAACCCTTTTCTCTCTTCCCTGTCACTCTCTCTTCATTCTTTCACTCTTACCTCTGTGTTTCATTCTCTGTGTTACTTTCTGTTTTTGTCCTCCACACCTTTTTCATCTTTTTTGTGTCTGTTGTGCTCCCACTTTTCTTTTTCCCTCTCTCATTCATTATTTCCTCATCTCT
The DNA here is from genome assembly GCA_027475355.1 of Coilia nasus. Taxonomy (NCBI): domain Eukaryota; kingdom Metazoa; phylum Chordata; class Actinopteri; order Clupeiformes; family Engraulidae; genus Coilia; species Coilia nasus. Next base: position 31,141,938 of record CM050220.1, on the reverse strand, counting down.
TTCCCTCTCTTTCCTCAATTCTACCCTTCCTTCTGCATTTCCCGCTCACTGTCATTCTCCACATGCTCTCTCAACCTCACTCTCACTCGCTCTGTCTCTCTTTCTTTCCCTCTCTCTCCCTGGGTGAAATATGGGCCCACCTGCCACTTTGCCGTGCTGACAGGAGATGACAGTCTGGAGGAAATACCACAGTGCAGGGATTTATGGGGCTGCCTGCCACTGACAGCCCAGGTGAGACACAGGAGAAGGAGGAGGAGGAGAAGGAGGAGGAGGAAGAGGTCGAGGAGCACGAGGAGGTGAAGGAAGAGGAAAAGCAGGAGAAGGAGGCAGAGGCGGGGAGGGGAAAGGTTGAGAGGCAAACCACACAGGCCGGAGGAGGGAGGGGATGATTATGAATGGGAACTTGAAGAGAGAGGGAGGAAGGGAGGGCGGGAGAGGAGGACAGGAGAGACGTGAAGTGTAGAGCAAGCGGTGGGTGGGGAGGGGAATGGAGGGAGGGGAGAGTGGGGGTCTGAACAGCTGGCGTGTCAGGGCTCACTTAGAGGCCGTGTCAACGGCAAACGAGCGGGGAGGGGCCTTGCTGGTTGCCAGGGTCCACACCCGCAGGGCTCCACACTGAAACCAGGCCTCATCAATCCACCAGTCCACATCATGTTATGGCTGGCTAGAGCCTGGCATGTTTTATGGTACATGCCGCATGTGTAACTGTTCTTGCACTGTTCTGAACAAGACAAATGTTGTATTCAAAGAAAAAAAAGTATACCACGGCTTCTTGATAGGCTTTCATTTCCCTCACATGTACTGCACCTGTGTTCCAGTAACATCATGTGGCTTCTGAATCAAAGTGGTTTGATTTGTTCAGCATAGCAAGTAACCTCACATACTAACCACTCAAGTGAAAGTTAAAGTAAAAGTGATAATGATTCCCATTTGACATTCTGATCACACAGCACACCACAGCACACAGTGTACACAACAAAATTCAACCTCTGCATTTTACCTATCACAAATGTGAGCAGAGGGGCAGCCATGACAATGACGCCTGGGCAGCAGTGTGTGGAGACAGCCCCATGCTCAGGGTACCTCAGTGGCACTACTGGCAGTTGGTAGATCAAATAACTATTGATTAACAATTACCTCATAATCATGTAATTGTATATTATATTCATACAATGATTTTATAATTACAAAACCTTGGCTCTAACTACACTATGGTGAAAATGAAGCTAGGAAATGTAAGTCCAGTATCGGGGACAGTACAGGAGGGCCCTAACTACATTCTGTAGGTCAATCAGTAACTTAGAGGTTTTGGATCCACATAAAAAATAATGGGAGCTGACTAAAAGACAAGTGATGTATTTTATGGGAAAACTGTGAAAGTAGTCTGTGGTGTCTCGTTGGCGGTTAAAGCCAGACGCTTTCGGGGAAATGATTCAGCAGTCACAGAGAAGGCTGTGAGTCAGATGTTTTAAATGGGTGGATGGTTAACTGCTTTTACCTTTTGACCACATCTGCGCCATTCCAGCAGGCCAGGCCGTCTCCTGAGGCAAGCTCACTCATGCAGAGCTGGTCCGCCAGGCCACCATAGAATGTGCGGTACAAACGCAGGCTGTTTATAAACTCCCTGTGAAGACAAGACAGACAGACAAACAGATAGATGGACAGACATATAAACTGAAGATGTTGTAATGTAATTCCTGCATGATTATGCAAAACTGCAGCTATGTAATTTGACCACTAGATGGCAATCAAGGGTAAAAAAAACCTGTAGTTTCAACAGTGCTCCACTAGGTTACTAACAACAAACGTCATCACAGCATTTATTGTCACAAAATCACTTTTTACCTCCCCCTGACAACAATAACCGAGCTAATAGTCAGCATAGTGTTTATTTTGTTAAGTACTATCAGCCTTGAGTACAAAATATGTTAAATGGTAAAGGTTGGACTTTGAGGAAGGACAAAGTATGTATATATGGTATTTCTATATGGTATATCTATATGGTATTTTGCAACAAACAAAAAATATGAAATAAAAGAATAAGACAAGGAGAGAAAGATGGCAAGGCTGAAAGATACACGCAGAGAAGGACAAACAAAGGACATATATACAAACATGCAAACATAGGCATGTAAACAGAAAAAAAACAACAAACCAACACACACATACACAGACACACACACACACACACAGACACACACACACACACACACACACACACACACACACACACACACACACACACACACAGACAAGTAACAAACAAGCTAGTGGTCAGTATCATGTATAGTTTAAGTACCATTAGCTCACAGTACAAAAGATGGGAAATGGTGAAGGGTGGATTTTTGGGGAAGAATCAACAAACAAAACAAATGAAACAACATGACATGTATGGCAATGGAAGGACAGATGCAAACACAGACAGACGCAAACAGACAGACAGACAGAGAGACACACGCACATACAAACACACACACACAAACGCGCGCACACACACACACACACACACACACACAAACAGGCAGACACTCACTTTTTCCTGTTGGCGAGGGAGGTGTCGATGTTTTGAGGTGAGGCCCGGAGCGGGATGGAGTCCCGGCCCCCTCCACCCATCTGTGCGCTGCCCCCAGGAGACTCCAACCTGCTGGGGTGCCCACAGATCCTGTGTACCTGTGGAGGGAGAAAAGACCACCACGTCACAGTTACCTGCACACACACACACACAGGCCAACTCACAAGCATTGGTAACAATGTACTTGAACTGTAAACAATTTGCAATATGCAATATCATAAGCAAAGTAATAACTATCAAGATATATTTGCATAATGGATATGAACAGACAAAACTTCTGTTTAGTTATTCACTATGTCCCAATGTGGCATCTTTGCATTGTGCAGAAGGACACTTAAGGGTTTGTCAACACGATGATTAGTATCTAGCATAACAAGGCTGTCAAGAAAATCTCTTCTTTGTACTGAAAATATGGACATGATCACCTTACTGATAGCAAGTGCCTAGTACAAAACAGGTGTGTATTTCTATATTTTACAATGAACATGGCATATGAAAACTAGTCCAAAAACGGAAAGTAAAGGAATATTATTTAGTAGCATAATTCTGCTCTTACATACTCTGGATGATTAATGAGCTATAATATGAGCACAGATTAAGGTTAAAAAAACCTGATCTCATCTCAATCATGGCCAGTATTTGGTAATTTCAGAATGTAGACGGGACATTTTATAAAAATGTACCCAACAGTAATCAAACACTGGCTAAGCCAAGCTCCATGTTAAATTAATGATCACTTAACAGCAAGTGCAGTGTGCTGCCCCTTGCCAAGGATATGTTGGCGACACTGAATCATGTGCTAACAGCATGCAAGGTCTTATGAAAAGAGATTAAAAGTCAAGAGAACATGTAATAACGAATATGCTAAACCACTGAATGTTACATACAATTTTTAGAAAATAAATGTAAGAGCCAAGAAGGGATTAATTCATCTTTTATAATAATTTAGTTAAAAAAGTAAAGTAAAGTTTACATACTTTACATATTTTGTTTATTAAAGTACAGGCTTAGTTATGTTTAAAAGATAAAAGCATTTCTGTAATTTGATCTTCTGTTGCGTCACTTGTAACCGACTGCACGAGACGTAATTAAGTCAGCAGAAACGAAAGCAATACAGTTTTTTTGACCGAGTCAAGTCACAGAGACAATGAATTGTTTTATTTTTGTGTTTTTCTTCAAGTAAACTTTTGAAAATAGTACTTGAGCATACTCATGTTTTAAATACGTGTTTAGTGTGGAACAAAGGTGGAACAAAGTGCCACTACAATAAATATGTATAAAAACACATATCAATGGATAGATGTATCAATTTAAAACACATCTATAAATCCTAGTAACGACTAGAACATTATTCTCTTTTACCATGGCACTGATCTGGGTCAATATGAAGCAAATGTATGCAAATGCTTTGTGGACACATAGAGAGAGAGGGAGAGATGAATTGACACAATATTGCACTGAATACACACAGTAGTTTTCCTCTCTGTCTCTCTCTCTCTCTCTCTCTCTCTCTCTCTCTCTCTCTCTGTAGCAGTCAGGCCCCAACTCTCTCCCAACAGAATAGATGGATTTGCAGTTTTGTAGGGGGTGGCTGGGGCTTCCGGGGACAGTGATTTCCGGTCTTGGACAGCGCATCACAGAGTAATCCAATTCCAAGAGCATACACGAGTGTCTTCTTCTTCAGCCACTGTGGGGCTGGGAGGCACGAAACAGAGCGGAACACAAAGGGAGGATGGTGGCGCATACCAATGACAAAGTGCAAATGGAAGAGCCGGTGCTTGTCCGAGAGAAAGTAATGGATGTCTGGAGAAACTCATATATCTTTTTCTGACACGCGTGTAAGTGTCTGTGAGTGTGAATGTGTTATCACTCACTGGCATGTATGCATGTGTGAGTGCTTGTGTTGGCAATCACTGATGTGTGTGTGTGTATGTGTGTGTGTGTGTGTGTGTGCGTGCATGTGTGTGTTTGGTAGCATTCATTGGTATGTATGCATGTAAGTGTTTGTATACATGAGCCTGTGTGCGTGTGTGTGTGTGAGTGAGTGTGTTCAGGGTAACACAGAGACGTGGCACATGGTTACAAATAACAGCCCTAAAGAGTGCCAGTAAACAGTAAGTGATCTGTGTGGAGAAGTGTGGCTCTGCTGGCAACACCCAATGGGAAATCGATGCTGCTGGAGCTTTTCCATTCGTGGAACTGCGTGGACCCGCAGAGCGTCAGCTCATTTCATCTGGGGGGAAACAAATTACCCTGGCAAGCCTTTGAACTTCCTCTTCCTCTCACATTAGGCCCTCAAGGGCTTGACCCCTCATCTCGCTCAATTTGTGGCGCTTCAGGTGAGCGGGTGAAGAGTGGCTTTGCCTTATCTAAAAAAAAAAAAAAAAAAAGGGCCCGAAAAAATGCAGCGACTGACACTGTCCACTAGGTGGCAGCGCTGTCCTGATGTGATGCCAGGCCGAGCAGAGGATAAAAGGAGTTTTGCAGGGTTTCCGTTGGTAGCGATGCTGTGTTGTAAAACATGTGAACACGTAATATGATTTGGCTGGCTAATGCGACCATGAGCAAATGGATAGTGGCTTGGCCTTTGGTGGCCGTTTAAACAAGCAAACACTTCAACAATCAGTCAGGACAGTAATGACGATGGGACTAGAGTGTAGGCCAGCACCCAAAGCCATCGTTTAGCAGACTGCAAAATATATATCCATCCAGTGAACTGTAGCATGTAGGCCATAATTGAATCAGTGAAGATGAATGGTGTTGTTTGGAGTTTGTGATATCATGTAGGATGTATATCTAAATCACGCACTCAAAAGCAACCCACTAGAAAATGTCTGTCAACATGTTTTCAAAGTGGAAGAAGCGTGTGTGTGTGTGTGTGTCCACGTTTGTGTGTGTTTTAGAGCACGAAGAGTCCCGCCTTCTTCCATACACCAGTTGCACATTTCAGAGATGTAGTGTAATCTTGACACAATGTTACACATTAAAGCAAACAAACACAAACACACGCTAATCTATTAACTTGTGCAGTATGTACAAACGTGTGTGCGCAAACATACTTTCACAGAAACTGCACATCAGTCGCTGCAATCTTATATTAAGCTAATCAGATCAGCAGGATGACAAAAAGAAGTGCAGTGGTGGCGTGTAGCATGTGTGGGTGTATGGGTGTGTATGGGTGTGTGGGGGGTGCATCATGTTCCAGCTGACTCTTATGTGTGTGTGTGTGTGTGTCTGTGTGTGTGTGTGTGCCTTTAGCAGCTGCCCCAAGTGGCATGGAGCAGGGTGAAAGGGGTGAGGGCAGATGGGGGGTGAATGTGGGGGGGGGTATTTTTTGGAGTGCTCATGTGCATGCTATGCTCTGACCCAGTGTGGCATGTGCGATTTCAAGCCACTTTACAGGCATGGCCCAGCACTGCATTCCAGCGCACTCTGGCCTGGCCCGAGAAGCCGCAGCAGATTCGAAACAGTGAGTTTGTGGAAATGGTGGAGCATATCGGGAATGTGATCTGGACGGCCCTCTGGATGGTGTGAGGTGAAGAGGGAGAGAGAGAGAGTGAGAGAGAGGACAGACAGACTGACAGAAGGGGCAGAGAGTTCATGTTTGGTCTGTTTTTTTGGAGGAATACGAGAGTCACTTGGCGGTTGGCAATACAGTGTAAAACCTTGTGCCAGGTTGAAAAAGATTAAGTGTCTATGTGTGTGTGTGTGTGTGTGTGTGTATGTGTGTGTGGGGTGGGTTTATCTGTAAGTGTTTTTGTGTGTGTGTGTGTGTGTGTGTGTGTGTCTGTGCGTGTGTGGGTGTGTGTGTCTGTAGGCCTAGCTATAGTCATACATATAATGTATACCTGTGCATCTGCATGTGTGTGCATATGTGTATTTTTGTGTGATTAAACAGTTACCATTTGCGGTCTGTCTAATTTGACCAAATATACAGACTTCATGCCTTTCGATGTCTACAGTGTAACATTTGATTTGATGCGATACCCAAACCTCACTTGGAAGAGCAAAGTTCAACAGCAGAAGACTCCGGAGTCAGGCCAGCAAACAACTATTTTGGCCCTAACTGCCTTCTTCTTCTCTGCCTCGATCATTTACTGCCTCCACTGAGATCTGGAAACTCCCTCTGGATTGGTTTATGGGGTCAGGGGTGTTGCAAACAAACGCAAACCAAATCACTTCGAGAGCAACTGGGTCAGGTAATGATGTAGCTTAATGTCTCACAAGGTGTAAGTTGTCCGTGACAGACCAAGTATGGCTAGGCGTTAAATTATTCCCTAACCCAGTCTTGTCCAGCGGAGTAGAAAACCCAACCCTTTCCCTCAGGGCTAATATTTCCAAAATTTCCACGCCGTTTTTCTGTTCATGTTTTACCAGATTTGGCAGCACGAGTCTCTCGTAAAACAGATCTTATTTTGGGGTCAGCTTTGTGCTTGCGGGGTCTAAGCTGGCAGTTTAATGGTGAGAATCATCAGGTGAGAAGCTCATATTGGTCTCTGCATGCTGCCATTGAAACTGGTTTATGAAACCAGGCTTTTCCACAGTAACGAGTGTGACAGAAGAAAAAAAACGGGGCCGGGTCAAGGAGAATACAGGAGGCCCATTACCTGTTCCACCTGACTAGAGATGAATGCCACTACCAGATTATAGGCTATGTGGGTATGTTTGTTACAATTTCTTTGCTTTTTCTTCTTATTCTATTTAAATCACCTAAATTAGCCAGGTAGAACAGCTAATAAGATACTTCATTTAGTGTCATTATACATTATGTAGGTAGAGGCAGTTATGTTATACATGTTATATTGTTAAACGCTATATTGTTATGTGCATAACTTGCATCATTAATAAAATAACAGTCAGCTGAAACAATAACTAGAAGTGCTTTTGGGCAAACACTTATTGAAATTGCTTGTTCCTTCTCTGCAACAAAATAATCTTTGAAAGAAACATTATCTGCAGTACGTAGATACTGCCACATGTGTACACTGAACAGACAGACAGGCCAGCTGACAGATCTACACCCTTTTTCCAACCATCCAAACCCAAACCCCCCACTCCCATGTAAACACACAAAATAACACACCAACACACATGGACATGCACACATACAGACACTCACCTGTGCGGAGAGGCGTGGGCCGTTTTTCTGCGCATGCGCCACGGCTTCCTGCACCAGGCTGTGCGCTCCCAGCAGCACTTGCTCCAGGTCCTGCGTGCCGTGCATGCGTCCCGACAGCTCCTCCAGTGAGCGCACAAACTCCAGCCAGTGGGCGTCCACCTCGGCCAGGCTGGCCAGGCAGCCGCGCAGCACGTTCAGGCAGTAGCCCATGCAGGGCCGGCTCCGCGTCAGGCCCTGGCAGTGGGGACAGTAGCTCATCTTGAGCAGCCCCCGCTTACACTCGCGACTCAGCTGCAGGTGGTCGGTGGTGTTGATGACCTCCACGCCCAGGTGCAGGGCCTGGAGGAAGACGCGGGTGGGTACGGCGGCACGGGACACCTGCGCGGCCAGCTGGGCGGGGGCCGTGCCAAAGGGGGCTGGCAGGCTGCGGCGGGCGGAGCGGGCACACTCGGCGTAGGCGGGCGAGATGGGTGCCAAGCCTGGGTTGATGAGGCGGTCGTAGACCAGCGGGAAGACGGCATCGAAGAAGCGCTGTACCAGCTCGTCCACACTCATCTCTGAGCCCAGCACGAACAGGCTGATGTCGGTGAAGAGCTCGCGTACGGCGCTGGAGCCCTCTGCAGCAATGTCACGGTACGTGTGAAGGAGAGAGGAGATGGTGAAGTTTTCCGCCTGCAGCATCACATTCTCAAAGGTGTCTGTGGGAGGGACAAAGAAAGAGAGGGGTGCACATCAAAATCAAACTGCATTAATATCATAAGAACAGTGATCTGTGAGACAGAAACAAAGACAGAGAGGGAGAAAGAGAGGGCAAAACTAAAAATACATTAGAACAAACACACACTTGTTGGAAATGTTACTTTTTTATTCTCTAAAGAAGTCGTAGCCAAAACTAAAACATAATTTTGATTTTCAAGATCTCACCATACACTCATATATTGAGTGATCAATTCATGTGATCAATTTATTGTATTAAATATCAAATTGATTTGTAGTATCCTGTATCCCATCAACCTTTCACCCTTCCCTACAGACAGAAGTCTGACTACTCCACACTGCCGCTTCAGGGAAAGCTTTTCATATGGGTCAACCCACTGTCCATAGGTCAACACGCCATCAGTGTTCAATATGTATTTGTGTGTGTGTGTGTGTGTGTGTGTGTGTGTGTGTGTGTGTGTGTGTGAGTGTGTGTGTGTGTGAAAGAGAGAGAGAGAGACAGCGAGAGAGAGAGAAAGAGAGAGGCATGGAAAAAAGTGAGTAAAAGTGAAAAAGAAGGGGGCATGGAATGAGGAAATGAAAGAGTGACAGGAGGAAGAGATGGAGAGATGGAAAATGCAGATAAAAATAAAAGAAAATGACTGACCGGGACAGATACAGAGCCAAGAAGTATGACAGTGATGTAACAAAGCAAAGAAGGAAGCCAGTGCGGAAAGAGCGACAGCATGAGAATGGTGGAGGACAGAGAGAAAGAGACCGATGGAGAGGGAATGAAATGAGCAGCAAAGAGATAGCCAACCGACGTAAAGACAAGCAGGCAGAGACTAAGAAAGAAAGAGAAAGAGGGAGAATGAATAAGTGCAGATGAAAGTCAGTGGGAGATGCTGGGAGGCAGAAGCATGCTAAGCAGGTCCCCTTGAGCAGAAAAAAGCAGAGCACAGTAGGAGTGCTATGTGTGTGTGTGTGTGTGTGTAAGAACCAATATGTGTGAGAGACAGCCACGTGTCTGTGTGTGTGCGTGTGTTTGTGCGTGTGCGGGTGTGTGTGCGTGACAGAGAGAGAAAGAGAGATACATGTGTATGAGTGAGATGTCTGCAGCCCTCTTGCTGAGAGAGGCTCCTTGAAGATGGTAGGGGTTGTAGTACCCTCCAGGAACTGCCCCCAGCACTCTCACCATCTCTCTCTCTCACTCATACACACATACTCACACACACACACACACACACACCCAACACACACATATATACACTCACACACTCTCTCTCAGTCACACTCACACACACACACACACACACACACCAAAGCCTACAAAAAGACTGTGTGAGAGTAAGTGCGCGTGCTTTGAAAGGACTTACTGAGTCTTACATATGGCCTTGAGAGATACTCGACTGCAAGAACGTTATAAGGTTGGGAAGATGTAGCCTAGAGTCCCCTACCCATAATTCCTCACTCCAGAGGCAGCCTACTTAGAAGTACTGGGGATGCTGTGGGGCAGTGGTTAGAGCACCCATACCATAAACTGGCAAGTGGCCATGAGGACCCAGGTTTGAATTCAGCTTGATGTCATTTCCCAACCTTACCCCATTGCTGTCCCACTTGCCTCCTAACCCATCATTTACTGTCTTGTCCAATAAAGGCATAAAATGCCAGAAATATACGTAAAAACAAGTACTGTCTTCAACCTTTAGAATGGCACTAAGGTAGAATGCAGAAGAAAAGCACATTTCCACTTCCCTTTTCACGGTGGAGTGTGTTCATTTTCTTTGCCCGTGAACAATTTGTCTTTGGGCAATCAAATGAGGGGGAAAGGTGGGCATTTCTGTTTGTTTTAATTATACAATTTTCTTTGTGCAAAGGTTTTTCATTTCAAAGCTCTTGCTTTTTTGACGATCGGAACTGCACCCCCAGGCTAATAATAATTTCACAAAGGTTCAGCGGGCTGAATGAGTCGACTTTGATGTCTGCCCATAAAGGTATAACACGTTCTTTACACTACAAAAGAGGCCTTATTCACACAACAATGCTTCACTGTACCACTGTCTGCAAATTGGCAGTGCTCGACTCTCGACATGAGTCAAATGCCATATCAGATGTTGCTTAGGTGATCATAATAAGGATCATATTAGGGATCATTAGTCATGTTGTTGCTGCCAAAGTCAACACACAGGCAGCAAAACAATTTGGAGGCTTTGAAAGGTCAACACAGTCACGGTAACCAAGAGAGCTGGCCTTTTCCAGTGCGTGGGAGTGTGTGTGTGTGTGTTAAGTCACCCTGAGACCCCCTTGTCAAATATTAGCAGTAGTCTCACGCACAGGTCAGTGCACCAGTTGTATCTTCCCACACCATTCGCTATCCCAGAATACTTCAAACACAAGGTTGGGTCATTAGCGTGGTAAAGAAAATGGGAGGGACAACCAGGAAACAGACACATGTTTATTCATAAAGTAACTATGAGTATTATGGCAGTGTGTCCTTAGAAGTTCAGTGCTTCCCCCAGTGTTTTATAGCTAAGGCGGCCAGCTTAACAACAAATCCCTCCCACCTTAACTAAGCTGTCAAAAAACAACACTAAAATTAGACTGGTCTTAAATTAGGTGATGACATTTTAGGAATATGTATGACAAGAAGCAATATGTCATCACTTGCCAAGCTGGAAGGACTAATGTGAATACTTTTGTAGATACAGGCTGTCCCTACAATAACACTGCACCTCCTCAAACAACGACCACTATAACTAACTCTAATTCCCAACGGGAAACACTGTAGTCATTAGTAGTGTATGGAATATCCTTGCCCAATGTCATAATTTACTTGTCTGGACAGTGTAATAGGTGATGAGAGGGACTAACAGGGTCTTACAGAGACACACAGAACAATGTATGCAGGCACCCTGAATGAATCCAGCTGCGGAATTTAGCATTAAAACAGAATTGTGATTCTATCTGGGGAGCCTGGATGGCATAATGGGTGCCATGTCGCTGCAGGCTGTCCGTGGGAAGCACAATTTCCTGTCGCCCCAGCTTTGTCTGTGGTGGGATCACAGTGTGCCGACTAAGCAATATCCAACGGGGTCTTTACGAGACTGCAGCAGTACCTGAGGATAATCAGACGGCTTATTCCAAAAAAGAAAAAAAAGTGTCTCCTTTTCTTGTCGTTCACCAAGTCCCTGTTTCATAAGTATGTGGTAAAGACCTGTAAAAAGCTTTACGAGCTGGGATATTAAATATACACTATGCCCATATATTTTTACATAGGTTGTTCAGCTGACACTTTTATCAAGAGTGGTCTGTACTACAGTAAGGGGATACTGTACGGCAGCGTTTCAACCCCATGAGACTTAACCTTTTCTCCTTGACTAGGTAAACGATAGGTTGTGGCACTTCACTGGCAAATGTTGGCTATATATCCAAGTTCCAACAGTGCACACAACAGAGTACTATACCTTTCACATTTTTAATATTATGAAAAAAAAAAACATATATGTCAATATAAATCAAAATCATGTAAAATATCAAATATATAAACTAGCTATTCCGCATTAATAAACCATATATTCTGCCATGTTAGGTAAGTCACTGAAAATATTAAATTGTTTTGTGAGGCTTAATGTTACATAAAATATGTGGTGGGAGAGCTGTACGGATGTTGTGGATGCACCATTATACTCGCCCTTATTTGTGCATGGAGTGCTGTTAACAGTGACATATGCAGTTATTCTGTCATCAGAAGATATTTTAAGCAAAATAATTAAATATTTCAAACAAATTATGTCTTATTTTAAGGTAAGTTACCTTTCCCACTGAATGACAAAATCTACTAGCCATTTGGACTACACAGAGCACTCTATATAATTCCTCTATCACAGTTGTGTGGTGACTATATGCTGAATAGAGAACAAAACAGATAGGAAAAGAAAATAGAATAAAATAAATCTTTGTTAATTCCTTCAGAAGGTACTTTCACCAAGGAATTTGGGATTAATATAGGGTAAGCTATCCTTTGCATGTCACCTGAAATAGGAAGAAAGACAACACATATTAACCCTAAACAACTAACATTACCTCAAAATCACAAACAATGGTTATAAATACATTTTTGATCTGTAAAAATAACGTATGAAGGCCCTTAGCTCAGTTTCTCTTTAACAAACTGGGTCACCTCATAAGCCGACAGTGAGCTCTGAAGGAGACATGAAAGTAGTTCAAGCGTTCATGCCCACGAGGGCCGTAATGGGCACGGACTTATCGCAAGCCCAACCAGACCTGCTGCCCTCCACTCCAGCGTGTCTGGGTTGGTGCTGTTGTTTTTTGGAGAGTTGGTGGGAATGGGGAAGAGAATAAAAAAGGGGTTTGTTAAAAACGTGGCTCCGGCTTAAGCCAGCAAAGCCAGTTTGGCGGTAAAAGGTCACCCTGACCAGCCGAGACAGTGAAATATTTACCCCCTTGGCTGCGTTGGCCGGGAGCTGACCCCCCACATATCCCCCTGCATCATGTGCCCGTCATGGGTTGTGGCACGGGTGAGGGATGAGGAGAGAGACGTTGGTGGGGTGGGGGGTGCTGAAATATGAATGCAGTGGGCCAAGGAGAGAAGGAGGGAGGGGAGGAGAGAAGGAGAGAGGAGGGGAGGAGAGGGGTGTGAGCCGAGTGATGTGCCAGGGCATGAAGGCGCCATGGATGAGGCAAAACCAGGTAAGCACGGACCTTTTTTTCATGTCCAAACTTCCCTCAGTTCATTTCTCAGTTCCACCAGCATATCTGCACCACCCAGGTGTTACTCTTGGTCAGCCTAAACAGGTTTATGGACTGATAATTCATAGCTCTAATCCCTTGTGAAACAATGCTAGTAAAACCGACTGTGAGTAAGCATATACCATCTTAAAATCAAGTCAGCCATAATCCCTGTTTATGAAACACCGTGGCTATTTATTAAAAGGCAGCTTGAGCACTTGCATGTAAGAAGGCAATCCTTTGATTGTTTTGGAATAAATCACACAAGAAGCTTATCAGGTGTTGTGTGTTTAATCTTTCTTTACAATTATTGGTGTTTCATAAAACAAATGAAGCTTCGCAGCTATTTGTGAGGGCAAAAGTATGTCAGCAGAGCTACAGTATACTTCTGCAGATGCATGGGTAAGCATGAGTGTCTCCAGAGCACACTTTTTTTTGCTGACGTGCACTCATGTCAATGCGGTCAATTGACATAGATGTGTGAGGGCTAAACATTGCAGTGCTGTGTGGACAGTTCATACAACCAGTGTGGACGACAAAGACTTTCTGCACCTTGTGCAGAACGTGGATTATTGGTTGTTCTTTGTTACAGAGCATTACTCTGAAAATATGATGATGATAATATCATATATTATTATGCACTCATATCAATTAATATTATACATAGCTAGCTGGTTTTCATTTACACTATCATGGCTAACTGCCTACGGTATATAAAATAGTAGGTAACTATAATTACCAAAATTAAAAAAAAAAAAAAAAAAAAAGCTTGGGGACCACAATTGTAAATGGACCACTGCGATATAAATATCATGTACGGTGTGGAGTTCTGAAGTGGAGTGCAGGTGTGATGGCTTTAATCTGTCTCTCCTGTTATTTGTATTTTATGGCAACTCACTTAGTATCAGTGATCCTTACTTTTGGCAAAGAAGCTGCACAAAACAACAAAAAACAACCAAAAACACAGTCTGAAAAAAGAGGACATTTACTAGGATTATCTTAGCCCTTTTCTCGACAGAACAGTTTTTCTCCTTGAAAGAGAAGTGTCTTTTGAAGGCCAAAGGCGTCTCTTCATGATCACAGTAAGACAAACAAACAGTGGCCAGATCTACACAGTGCATGGCACGACGCCTGAACACACTAGTTTTCGTAAAGGGATTAAAGGGCATCCGATACGTTGGGCCGTGGAGAGCTACTGACAGTTCCACAGGGATTAGGCACAGCTGATTAAGGCAGTGTGTGTTTGTGTGTGTGAGTGTGTGTGTGTGTGTGTGTGTGGGTGGGGGGTTATGTTGCTCCAGATTACCACACCAAGTTAATGAATCCCACTTGTCAGACCACACAAAGAGAGATTTTGTGTGTGTGTGTGTGTGCATGTGTGTGTGATTGCATATGTGTGATTGTGCATGTTTGAGTGTATGTGTGTGTGAGACTAGTGTACACTAAAGAGGCTAGTGAACCCAAAACCGGAGTGGGGACATGGTAAGCCAAGATCCCACTGCTTATACTGTGACCCAGACATACAGACGTGAGAGAGACTGAGGAAGTTCTCCTCAGGAGGAGAGCTGGTGTTAACAACTCCAATAACTCTGATGCAGAAGTGTTAATAGTTCACAAACTCCTCTTTCTCAACAGCTTCAGAAAAGCTCCACAAACCGAATAAGCCAGGATGAGCCAATCAAAACAGCCAAACAGTCAGCATCTATGTCTAAAAGTCTCTTTCCAAGTTTATGTTTGCTTTAGTTATATTTTTGGTTAAATCCACACTCCAGCTGACCAAGATTTCACTTTCACTCTCATGATGTGAAGACAGCACTCTTTTACCCAATCGGTTTTTTTTAATTGATTTCCATTTGTTTTCTTTTTTTAATTTAACTTCTCATCCTAACCTGCAGTTAGCTAGCAAGAGGAATGGAAAAAGACAGCTGATAAAGGCTTCAAAAAAATAACTCTCCCCTGCAGCACTGCTGAGTGTTTCTCAGCTTCAGGCTGGCAGGTCCTCCGGGGATGCCTCCAGGCCTGCAGAGCACTCTGGAAGAGATCAAACTGCGGAAAAAAGTTGACAGAAATGATATTAGAGAGTGTGTCACTGTGAATATGCTTTACCTGCTACAGTACATGCGGACAACAGTGATCTCAGGCATTTTCTCTTCCTGCCATTCCCACAGACAGGGAAGATGGAGAAGAAGGGAAAGGAGGAAGAGGGAGGAAGAGGACAGGGAGGAGGGAGGTGTGGTGTGGTGTCACCTCTGATTGGAAGCATATGAAAGGCCTGAGGAATAAGCAGTGGCAGGAAGCCTCTCTGAACCAAAAGAAGGGAAGAGAAAAGAAGGGAAGAGGAGAAGGACTGATACAGAGGAGTAGCGAGCTACATGACTGCTCTGCAGGCTTAGAGAGGTCCCGCCGCAGACTGCACCATCTCACACTGAAAGATTGAGGCTGTATTTTTCTTTCATTTCCCCCGGCTAAGTTGGACTGGGCGATCCCCAGACAGCTCTGGCCTGCTGCGTTACCGGACAGCATTCTTTCCTAGGACCAGTCCTGATCCATGCTTGACCCAACTTGGAACCAAATTATACGCTGGCACTCCAAAACAGGCCTGGCGAAGACAATCTGTCAGTGCTCTGCTGAGACACACAGTCCAGTCTGTATGTATATGAATAGTGGAGCTTCTTTTCTATTTATGAATTCTTTTTTAGCAACTCAAGCACTTTATATATATATTTATATCTATATAAATGTTAAAATGTCATTGTACTTGTGACAATTACAATAAAGATCTATTCTATTCTTTCTCTTAACAAAAGAGGGAAGCATCAGCATGTTGAAGAGGACTATAATGTCCCTCGTTAGACCTAGACTCTTAAACACTTGTAGATGACACCAATGTCGTAGCTGACTTTAATCAGCCCAAATGAGAGGAAGACATGGTGGATTAGCTTGGGGACGGAGTAAATTTTTCAAGAACGGAAAATGGAACAACTGAGTGCACACACTGTGCTTGGCTCCAGTGCTAGGTAACAAAAGAAGCAGGAAGCAGTAACAGCTCCACTGAACCAACTTGTGCGTGAGCTGTGATAGTAAAGTGAATGTGTAAATGTTAGGCATTACTGTAGTGTTGTTTTGTGTTGGGTAAAGGCACTAAATAAATGCAGCGCATTTAGCATTAAGAATCCATGCCCCAATGCCAATTGATTCATTTTTCTGTGTTGTCCTTAAGAGGCCTCGAGAGCTTAATGGCCACTCGAAACAGCTTCTCACGACTCTGCTGTTGTCCTTCATTTTGTTCCTTTTCTGCTCTCCCTTGCTCCATTTTTGGCTAATGCCTTTGGAGAGATCAACCGGCGATAGCGACATATGAAAGATTGCAAGGGTAGAAGGAGAATGGATGTCTTCTTTTCAGGTTGCGTTTCCTATCCTCCGCTGCTCAGCTCTCCTTTGTTGCTTTGGCTGTTCCTCCTCACTCCCGTTTTCTCTTGCCAAAGTCTTTAGAGAGATCAGCTGCCGATAGCAACATATGAAAGACGCAGAGGGGGAGAGAGAATAGATGTCTTCTTTGCAGGTTGTGTTTCCAGTACTAAGGCTTACCTTGGCAGACTCACTGCTGTAGTTAATGATCCCTCACAAGAACTTTAAGGGCCCGTTTAAATCAAGGGCGGTGTGGAATGGCACTTTTGTTGTAGTTCTTTATGGCTTGGTGGATTGCTTAAGAGTGTACCGACAGCCACATAAGCTTCATGTTTTATCTGCCTCTGCCATTTTTATGAAGTTAATTACGTATAGCGTTCATCTGCCATATGAGAATTCGATTACGCAGTAATGAAGAATCCAATACATACAAGCACTTAGGAAATATGATGGTAAGGACTGAAACATGAATGGCTCAGGACGGGTAACAAAAAAAAAAAAAAAACAGTGTTTCTATGTGTATTAAGCAGTGCTGCACCAGTGATGCTAAAATGATGAGCATCACTGCTGTAGAGCTGTAATCGGGCATTAAAAGTTAGGCCCGACGAGGCTCGAGCCCGATAGAATTCGGCCCGAGCCTGACCCGGAGCTTGACAGTTTTTCTAAAGCCTGAACCCGTTTGTAGCCCGACATATTCAGATATGCGCATGCATACAGATCTTTTGCCTTTTGTCAAGAATGAGACATTTATACATTTTAACATCATTTATTATGACAAACGTGAAAAGTTGAAACAAACATGTAAGTTGGAACAAATAAATAACATAATTGCCAGAGGCTAGCCTCCTTTTCACCTCCGCAGCATCCATTTTCGCATCTGTCTCGAGCTCATCGAAACTAATCACCTGACCTTTCAGTTACTGCGCACTTGGCCCGCATGCCCGAACCCGGCCCGAGCCCGTGTGAAATGATAGAAACTAAGCCTGAACCCGAACGAACACGTTGGGTCCCATCGGGTCCCGTCGGGCTCGGGCAAAGATCTTCATCTCTACACTGTTGATCAGTAAGACCAAGATCAAAGTAATGCCTTTTGTTTGCACACTGTGTAAGCACTACACCCAAATGCTTATTTTTAAACCTCAAACTGTCCACAGAGGGTTAACTCAGAAGTTGCCAGAAGTCACTATTTATGGACTCTTTTTAAAAATCTGTCTGCAGAACCCCCTAACATAATTGGCTTAACAACATTTCTCAACTGACTGCACCACTACTGCAACAAAATGCTAGGGGAAACACTGCAGAACTATTGTCTTACATTTCAACCTGGTACAAGAATTACACAGATTAGCTACAGGCATACCCTAGATATTGCCATTATATTTCTTAAATGCATACATCAAACTGTTACCTTCACTTGGAAGGCATACATATCCTACAAAACAGAGACAGACTGGGGGAATCTAGGGCCTTGGAAAGGCAGTGTTAGATACAAACCGACGAGCATCACAGCTCAGTGAATGCAGTCAGTCGACCCTCAGCATCTCTCTTTTGATCGCAGGACTTAGCTCATTCCAAGTCAGCGCCTATCAGCAGCAGATGACATTGTACTTCTCTATTTGGCGAGAAAAACAAGAGAGAACAAAAAAAAAAGAAAAAGGAAGGTTGAGTATCAAAACAAGTGGAGCTGTAGACACCACCTGAGCTAACACACTTCTTCCTAATGAGGAGGAGGAGAAAACAACTTGCATCTGCTGTGTCTAGCCACCATGCTGCAGGTGCATTAGCTCCATTATAGCAATGCAAGAGAGAGAGAGAGAGAGAGAGAGAGAAAGAGAGAGAGAGAGAGAGATACAGTGCATCTGCTTGATGTTATTTTTTTCCTGAGAGACACATAGTTACCTGAGGTAATGATGGTAATATTTCCAGCAAACCCTTTCTCACACACATACACTTCTCATAAGCACCTCATTTGCTAAAATGAAAACATACCATTAGGCATAGCAGTGAATTTGGTGCCACTGCATCCTATGTTCAGTGGTGAGTGTGTGTGTATGTGTGTCTGTTGGGGTAGCTGCACCTCCTTCCCCTATGAATACTACATGAGGGGAGGTGGCTGGTCATTCATCAGGTAAAGGGCAAGCCTGAGAGTGGGGTGCGCTGCTTCCTCCCACTCATGTGTATGGCTGAAACAGCAAACATGTTTGGGATGTACAGTTGAGACACATGAAGGGAGGAAGGAAGTCAGAAAGAAAAAAAGAAGGAAAGGAAGGAAGTCAGAAAGAAAAAAAGAAGGAAAGAAAGAAAGAAAGAAAGAAAGAAAGAAAGAAAGAAAGAAAGAAAGAAAAAAGAAAGAAAGAAAGAAAGAAAGAAAGAAAAAGAAAGAAAGAAAGAAAGAAAGAAAGAAAGAAAGAAAGAAAGAAAGAAAGACAAATGGTTTGATTTACTAAATTTGTTCGTCACCATGCCAACTTCTCTTCCCTGGTGTCCTATCCTGTCAATTTGGTGGGTATACACAACCTTCTTCAGCCTACTACGTGATATGAAATGACGTCAGCTGAGCTATGAGTGGCAGGCACAAATGTGCAGCCTGTAAATATCTATTAATCCCTCCTCCCTGTTAGATTTTCCACTCTGCAACCATGTAACAACAACAACAACACAAACCATGAAAAGCAACACTCAATTGAGCGTGAAAAGAAATTCCGGTACGTTTGATAAGCTACGTGACAAGTTTTAACCATGTGACAGTTTCATCGTAACAATTACAAACAGTTTCTGGTGACTGATTTGCCATGATGTACTATGCCATTAATGGGTTGGATTGAACACATACACGGAGCATCTTTTAACCAAGACCACTGAAAAGGCCTTTTAATGTGTACTGATATCTGATATTAGCCTTGGCGTAATGAGCATCAGACGATCACTTGAACATGTTACATGTTTTCTTGTGTGTAGAAACCTAAAATGGGTGAGACACTGGGTAGGAGAGATTTCTCTCAGTCAGTTTTACTAAAAAATATGTAGAGAAAACAAGACAAGGATGATTAACAACTCTTGCTTGCCGTTGTGATGTCTAATTTATAACCGCCCTGACCTTAACGTAAAATGCATAATTCAGTCTTTAACAAGGATAGAGAAAACACTTGGAAGGAAATATGTTTTCTTTTAGTATGACTGTAGATATCTATTGCAAATTGCAATCACAGTCCGAGGGCTTTTGTTTGAACAATCCTGTATTTTCCCCACTCCAAACAGGTCAGCCATGTTTGTGATTTTCACCTCATCTGCCCAGCTGTGGGTGTTGAGGTTCATACAGTTGAAGGGTACACACTGTGTTTGCATATGTCCATCTCTCTGTGGGTGGGTGTGTGTATGTGTGTGTGTGAGTATGTGTGCATGAAAGAGAAATGAATTCAGTGTCAAGTGTCACACAGGACTGTTGAAACTGTACCTGAGGTTGCCAAGCTGTCAAACACCTGGCATAGTTTCCACCAACCACCCCTATTTACAGCAGAATAAAACCATACTGGCTATAAAACATGACAAGATGGCTACACAGTAAGCTGTGAATAAATCCCAAGTCATTCCATAGAAAAATAAAACACAAAGCAGCAATTGTCTGTATGTGTGTGTGTGTGTGTGTGTGTGCCTTGGTGTGTGTGTGTGTGTGTGTGTGTGTGTGTGTGTGTGTGTGTGTGTGTGTGTGTGTGTGTGTGTGTGTGTGAACTAGTAGGTGTGTCTGTGTGTGTGTGTACTAGTACATGTGTGTGTGTGTGTGTGTGTGTGTGTGCGTGTGTGTGTGTATGTGGGGGTGTGTGTGAGAGAGAGAGAGAGAGAGTGTGTGCGTGTGTGCTATGTGTCTGTGTGACCATTTCCATACAAAATGACTAGGAAATGCATTTCATTCTATCAAGGTCCATCTGCAGTGCCGTGCAGAGCCTCAGAGCCTGCGAACAAAAAGCTTTCTCCCATCCCATTTCTCTCCTGCTCCAGTAATGGCCGTATTGCTCATTTTCAATAATGCAAAACTAATCCACTTAGGCAGGACAGCTTATTATCTAACTGAATGCTGAAACATGGCTGGTAAGGCGGCTTCAACTGTGGGGGTGGAAGCTGTTCACAAACAGGCCGGCTGATCTCTGCAGTCCACCATAATGTGCATTGGCTCCCCAAAGCAGAGCGTGCGTCCACCCCCACCCCGACACCCTGCCTAATTCTGGATGTATTGATTTGATTCAAGTGCTTAATGTGGTCTTGGACCAGTGCAAGAACTCCAAATCAAGCCAGATGTGTTCAAAGCCCAGCTTTACCACTAAGGTCCTTGGTCACATCTCTTAAGGTAGAATGCTACCCACACTGACAAACCTTAAATACTTTACACATTCTATTCTACTCTACTCTACTCTATTCTATTCTATTCTATTCTATTCTATTTTCTTTCTTTCTTTCTTTCTTTCTTTCTTTCTAT